>OW052250.1:24433440-25770768 GCA_932526585.2 Philonthus cognatus | reverse complement strand
TAATTTTTTTCGTTTTAATCAAATTTTATTTGTTTTCTGAATATTCATCATTTTAACTCTTTTCTTAATATTACTATTTTTTGTCTGCAAAACAAAAACAAACAAAATAGGATATTGACAATTGTCGAACGAATGTCTTCCACTCCCAGACTAAGCATGAAGTAAAATTTCGAGTTGAGAAAAGCCCCAAGAATTTGGATTTGGACGCGCAGCGTCCAAATCCAAATTCGGGCTTTTCTCAACTCGAAATTTTACTTCATGCGCCACGCGTGTAAAACACTGATCTCAGGTAAAATTCAAATTTTAACATCTTAGCAGTTTTCGTGAATTTTCTAAATTTTCAATAAACTTATAATATTTTAAGATTTTTCTCGATTTAAAAATTATAAAATATTTATGAGATTTTCAATATTTTGAGGATATCTTAAGATTTTTGAATATCTTAGATTTTCGTAGTTTTCACAATTTTTACGGTTTTCGTAAATTTTCTGGGTTAAACGTTAATTCCAGAAATATTGATACTTTTCATGAATGTCATAAATAAAGAATTTATGACATTTATGAAAAGTAGCAATATTTCTGGATGAATTTCCAAAATAATTGTTAATTTTGACGCTTTTTAGTTTTTTTTTAAATTTAGTTATAGATATGACAGTTTTGTGAATTTCTTCAATTTTCAAAATCTTAATGCGTTTCGTAAAGTTTCAAAGATTACCGTTAAGTTTCAAGTTGTTAAACGATTTTCATAAACTTCCTAGATTTACGTTAATAATCAAAAATCACGAAAACTTCTTAGATTTTCGTTATTTTCTAAAAATGTTATACATTTCATAATTGAATTTTCAAGACTTGAGTCAATTTGTAAAATCCTGTTAATTATCGTGAATGTTCGGTTTTTCTGAACTTCCGTTGATTTTAAAAATCTTCGGTCGGTTTTCGTGAAATTCAAAAATTTTGTGATTTATTCAAGATGTTCAATAATTATAAAAATTCTATGAAAAGGGAACTTTTCGCAATGAACTTGGAAATCGTCAACATTTTGAAAGTTAACGATAATTTAGGAAATCCACAAAAACTGCCGAGATTTCAAAAATTGACGAAAATTTATTAAAATTGCTAACATTATTAAAATTACCGAAAGTGTCAAAACTTGTAAATCACTGAAAAGTGTAAATATTTTAAAAACCAACAAACATTTATGAACTATAGGAAAACCGTAAATATTTTAAAAACTTAATAATCATCTCCCTTCAGTCAATTTGCGTAGATTATTTAAGTCTTTTAAACTTATCCCATTTTATTAATTTAATAATAATAAAAATACTTTCAAAATCCCATCAAACAGAAATGCTATTTTGTATTCATACATAGGCAAAGCTGCTTTTGTAAAGTAATTCCATCATTAATTTATGTAATTGGTCGGAATTAGTATTGATAGTGGATTAAAGGATTCATGTATTCATGGACGAAGTATATATACGAGACCTAACACATGCATGTTCCAACTATTATCGTAAACAAATGTATATTATTTTGACTATACTTTAATTTTAAACGTTTTTTGGCTTTATTACTAGAAGCAATATATCTTGTATCAACTAATACCGGGCGTAACCGGTATTAGTTGATACGATATCAATTTGATTTTATTTACATTTATATTAAAAGCAATTTCTAGTTCAGTGGTGATTATGAAACTTTAATAGCACTTCTGGTTTTGCCGGAAGTGACTTCAATTTTGACATTTTAAATCAAACACCCTATATATTATTTTTTTCCTACTGCAAAAACTAGTACTTAGCCATTTAAAATTTTGTCAATATTTTATACTCATTTATAGTCTCATTTATAGACCTATTAATTCATTTATGTTTACGCAAATTCTTAAATCTAAATTGAGTCTTTAAATTCTATACAATACTTCATCAAATGGACAAGTTCAACATTTATAAATCGAGTAATTATTACATCACTAACTTTTATTTATTTAGTAAAACGAATCAACCTTCTTAAACACGAATCCTCCTACCAGTGTGTGATTTTTATCAAAATGCTTATAATAAATGAATAAAATCACTATCTAGCTGTTGAAGTTAAAGATATAAACACAAAATCCATTCAATGATTTAATTTTAAATTAGCACACGTTGATAAAAACACACACACTAATTTCTTGTTGCAAAGCGCTGCCACAGTCATACACTAACAATCACTATTAGGAATACTAATTACCACTACGCGTTTTAAAAATGTACAATTACATTTTATTTCGAATTATTTTGAGAAAATGATTGACCGCGTGTTTACATTTCGGATATTGCACCTCTACTTAATTGATGAAATGATGAAATTCAATAGAAAAAGTATGCTGTTTTTGTGCAGTTTGCAAATTAAAAAGAGAGAAAAAAATTACACACACATATTCAAAATTTATGTGATCGTTTAACAGTGTTCAATTATTTAATTTATATTTAATTTAAGAACCATTTTTTTTAAACAAAATACTGTCAATTCATACGCAAAGCTTCAATGTACAATATGTATAAGTTTTAAAGATCTATTTTCATAATTGTGGAAGATTAATCGTTGTTCGTTCTTATGGCCAAATAACATGTAAATTTCTGACCTTAATTGAAACGCGTACAGTAATTTTATTAATAGTGTATGTTGAATTAAGATAAAACTAAATAGCGGTTTTTGTTCGTGTTTTTGTTTTGTTTACAAAGACGAGTGATTTGATATAATTAAAATGCGTACAGTGATTCTATTTATTTTATTTTTAAAATTTACGAATTTATGAATACATAAACGCGTTTTTTTTGTTGACTTACCAATTAATAAATTTTGCCTTGTTTATCTTCCATAGCTCACTAATGGAATAACTTCACATGTTTTATTTAAATCAAAATCATTAAGTTATACACACGAACACAAGCAAAAATCGCTATCTGTTTTAATCCTAATTAAATACACACTATTACATTTTTTAAATGGACTCCCTCGACTGAATAAAAAAAATAAAATAAATAGAACACAAATAAGACAATTAACTTTGTTTGTATAACTGAGGATTTTATTGTGACTATAGTTTCGACAACTTTAACTTGTAATTTTTAAACATAAAGTAATTTAAAACAAACAATTCGTCAGGTATATATACGAAAAAATTACGGTTACAAAACGGCTTTAAAAATGGGGGTGTATATTAGGTCAAGCTGGACGTTTATTACGGGAATTTCCGGATTAGCGCGTGCTCTGTGAATTTCCAGAGACTCCAGGAGGTCCATCTTACGACCCGTTTCGGCTAAATGTATTATTGACAGTACATCCTCGCCAAAAGTATGATTGTTTTCAATCATATGTCTAGCGAATGACGACTTATCAATCAAATTAAGCCGAAAAGAGCTAAGATGCTCCTTGAGTCTGATTTTAAAATTACGACCAGATAGACAGCTAGACATATGATTGAAAACAATCATACTTTTGGCGAGGATGTACTGTCAATAATACATTTAGCCGAAAAGGGTTAAAAATAAATAGAATCACTGTACGCATTTTAATTATATCAAATCACTCGTCTTTGTAAACAAAGCAAAAACACTAACAAAAACCGCTATTTATTTTTATCTTAATTCAACACGCACTATTAATAAAATTACTGTACGCGTTTCAATTAAGGTCGGATATGTACATGTTATTTGGCCATAAGAACAAACAACTATTAATCTTCCACAATAATAAAAATAGATCTTTAAAACTTATACATATTGTACATTGAAGCTTTGCGTATGAATTGACAGTATTTTGTTTAAAAAAAATTGTTCTTAGATTAAATATAAATTAAATAATGGAAACTGTCAAACGATCACATAAACTCATGGAATACTTCCATTGGAAACATTATTTCTTCTCATATTGCTTTAATTTATTTAATTATTATAAACATGTTGTATTAAATAGATTGATCGAAAATAAATATTCGTGATATTTTAAAAATATACTATGATTTCTATAAACATGTGAAAACAAGTAAGATTTGATATGTAGAATTCGTGTACGATATTAGCCGCGCGCGGGCTCCTTTCTCCCGACCTTGAATTGCGAATGCATTTTTTCTGACGCGGACGGTTTACTCATTGATACACAACAATGGAAGACGTTGTCGAAATATTTCCCAATACATTTTGTAAATATAATTGCATTTCTGGATTCGTGTTTTAAATAGGAATGTGGAATGCCAATAAATGTTGATTCAAGTGTTGAGTCTGACAAATTCCTTTTTCATTTATAATTTACCAAATTGAATGTGCGGCACTCGGCAATAATTAATATTTGATTTTTGATAGTAATCATTTAAATTACCTATGCAGTTGCAAATAACTTGAATTTATATTTTATGTTGCTAGAATTTAACTGTTTGTCAACAATATTTTAAATAATAATATGAAATATCGAATTTAAATCATTTACTTCCGGTAAAACCGGAAGTGCTATTAAAGTTTCATAATCACCACTGAATTAAAAATTGTTTTTAATATAAATTTTAAAAATTTCAAATTGATATCTCAGTTAATAAAAAAACTAAAGGAGGTGATCCTGTTTTGTGTTATACCCGATATATTAAACGTAATAGTATTATCAAAAAAAGTTGGAAATTTTAGAAAAACATGAATTTTATTGAGACATAAATATTCGGTCACACACATTAAAATAAAACAAAACATCTATTTGTTTTGAAATATCATGGTTGGTATTGATTCTAGCGAATAAACTATTTCTTGTTATGTCCGTTTGCTTCTGTTAAATTGATTTGTTATAAAAAAAACCGATCGCAGTGAAGCTACAAACTTAAAAATTCTAGAGCTAATCATAAATTTCTATCACAAATGCAAAATTATTTCGAAAAATTAGTGAAGAGTATTGCGAATTTTAGTCGTTAAAGGGTTTGAAGTGATGATTTGAATCGATATGGCTAGAAAATATTCTGGATGGCCATCAAAAAGTACGCCAAGAAAGCAAAATACGCTAGTGAAAACCTGTAAATATAAACATAGGGACACTTTAAGAGAAGTAACGACAAGATGGATTGAGCAAACAAATGCAAATCTGCCAAGAGGAACATGTAGGCGATAGATACACAAATCAGGATTAAAATTTTAAACAGTATCCTAAAAACAAAAGCTTTATTACTAATATTATTTATTTTTCTTAAAATTCTTAATCAAAGCTAAACGAAAAGCCACTCATAACAGAACAAGAACAGAAAGGTGTGATTAGCTTAGGCTAAGAAAAGGCAATGTTAAACATTCGAGGATTGGAAAACAATCATTGATAGTGACGAATCTCGATTTGGTTTAAGTGTTAGGCCCAATTCACACAGAAATGGTGGAGGTGTGGCGGAGGCAAGGCGTAGGCGAGACGAAGCACAGGCGCAAGCGACCGTAATGCACACAGAAAGGGCGGCGGCGATGTGTGGTTATCGCAAAAACAGATTGACAGATCATATGATATTTGTCAAACTGATTTCAGACAACGAAACTGACGAGGACGTTTTAGACCTCTTAATTGTATTACATTTGAATAACAAAAGAGGCTTACCAAGGCTTGTGAGGCTTACCAAGACAAGAACTCTATAGAAACACTCGTGGGATATCCTGTAATACTGTTGATCTATCCGGATACATTTCTAGCTCTTTCATGACATAAAACTTGCCTTTTTTTCGATTTTTCAACTACAAAAGACGAACCCTAAGGGTTTATCTTTTGTAATTGAAAAGAGTCGTTATCTGAGTCAAAATACTTCAAGTATAATGGCTCTGAAAGAAAATTTATCAGTTTCAATAATAAGCACATTCCTTAGGCAAAATATAAAAATTGGGAGCTTACAAAGACCTCGCAAATGATTTTTTGTTCTGTTGGGATCTTAACAAACATGGCCTGATGGATCCATACCGTCGCACTTGAAAAAAATGTTTGTGTGTTGGTGTTATTAACGCATAAAAGTACCAACCAGCATATTTTAGAGAATACAACTCATAGCCTACTAACACGAATTTTGAACCAATGAGATGCAAGGAAAGCCGTAGGTTAGGTACATGTCTATCACCGCGTTGATAAAAAAACAAAAGAAGCGGTGATAAGTTGTCCTGTCATTCGAAACGTCAAAATGGATGAAAATCGCTGGGGTAAAGTTTCGTGCAGTGATATTAATAGAGAAGTGAAAAGTGCGACGCCGAAAAAATAAACAAACAAAAAATCGCAATGGCGGCAGTTTACGAACTTTTGTGCGGTTAAAAAATTCATAATCAATAGGGAAACAACAATATCACAGCTGTCGATAATGTTGAGGGACTCGCATTTTTTTATTCGTTATATTCTCAGCCGGAATATAACGAGTGGTATGATTATTATCGATGATATTTTGGAGTTGAAACCGAGCTGCAGATTCAACGAGTGCGCAGCACGAGTTGAATGTGCTGCTTCGGTTTCAACGACAAAATATCATCGATAATTAATTATATCACGAGTTATATTTAGTGACAGAATATAACGAATAAAATAATGTGAGTCCCTTAACATTATCGACAGCTGAGATATTGTTGTTTCCCTATTGATTGAGATTTTTTTAACCTCACAAAAGTTCGTAAACTGCCGCCATTGTGATTCTTTATTTATGACGGTGTTTTTTGGCGTCGCACTTTTCACTTTTCTATTAATATCACTGCACGAAACTTTACCTATTTTGACGTTTCGAATGACAGGACAACTTATCACCCACCGCTTCTTTTGTTTTTTATCATCGCGGTGATAGATATGTACCTACGGCTTTCCTTGCATCTCATTGGTTTAAAATTCGTTCTAGTAGGCTATGAGTTATATTCTCTCACTAAATAAAACTCGTGATATGAATAATTATCGGTGATATTTTGTCGTTAAAACAGAAGCAGCACATTCAACTCGTGCTGCGCACTCGTTGAATCTGCAGCTCGATTTCAACTCCAAAATATCATCGATAATAATCATACCACTCGTTATATTGCGGCTGAAAATAACTTATGATCTTCTATTCTGTAATTGTCACCAGATAGAGAATTTATTTTCCAACAAGACAGTGCATCTTGCCACGCTGCAAAAAGAACGAAATAATAGTTAAAAGAACATAATATTACAGTATTGGATTGGTTTGCAAATAGTTAAGACTTAAATGTTTTAGAAAACAAATTGCATAAAATGAAAGAATTAAGAATTAAGCGATTACCCACAGCGTAGTTTTGTTGATTTACCTAACAAATTATTAAAAATTTGTTTTTTTTTCCATTGAGGAATGTAAATATCTTGTCAGAAGTATGCCTACTCGTATTGCAGCAGATATAAAACCCATAAGCGATGTTACTTCCTATTAGACTAACTTAAGTAATACTTGTCCGAATATTTATGTCCCAAAGAAATTGATTAGCATTATAACTTTACCTGTGTATTAGGTTCTAATATTGTTTTTAATATTGTTTAACTATATAATAATATTGAAAAAAAACTCTGTTTTTATATGATGATAAAAATATAAAATATTTTTTATTATCATATAAAAATAGAGTTTTTTTTTAATAATAAATGACTTCGAATTTGTTATTTAAATAAGTTTTTTAAATTATTGCGAGGGGTCCGAACATTTATGTGTTAGGGCTCGTACTATTGATTACTTATTAAAATCCATCTATGGGATATGCACGACATACGCATGACTGCCACAGCACATACACATAAATCAATTAGTACTAATCAAATACAGATATATGTGCTTGATATATTGAGAACCATCGTGGAACAATATCATTGGAACTGAAAATTATAGAGGAAATAACATATGTGAATAATAATTGCGATTATTATCTACAAAATGATGAATCAAATTATTATTACAATGTGTTATTCTATGGTTTGAAATTCATTTTGAAACCCGTTATACAAAATTTTAAACTGAAAATATCCGAGCCTTTAAAATTGGTCTAGTCCAAATTTAATTTCGAGTTTCAATAAAAGTAACTTACAGATTGTGATTAGGTTAGGTTAGGTTAGGTTAGGTTAAGTCAAGTTATAATTACGCAATAGAAACTTGTTATTCCAACTTGCTGTCTGGTGAAACTTTGTGAATATTCAAAAGAGCTTAGGCCAAGGCCATTAAGTAGAAGTGGAATTCGCACTAACTTTATTCGCTTTGTTATAGAATATTAAGTTAAAATATGAGTTAATATATAGATTATACAATTCACAATTAGGGAGTAATTTTAAATAATCTTGAACAAGTTTCTCATCTTTCACGTGGTGAAACATATTTAACTATGATTTAATAAAGAAAACACTTGGTTAAATTTCACTAATATAATATTAGTGAAATTTAACCAAGTGTTTTCTTTATTAAATCATTTTAAATTATGTTAATAAATCATTTTGATTATATTAAGATGTATGTATACAGGGTGTCCCATTTTAAAGTACCACCTGGAATATCTTTAGAACCATGCACCGAATAAAAAAATGTTTCAAATAAAAGTTTAATGATTTGGAGGGGGACATCCAATTCTGTAAGAAAATTCAACCCCTCACCCCCAGGGGACGCTGGGGGGGGGGGTAGCTTTAAAATCATAAATGGGAACCCCTATTTTTATTACAGATTTGGATAAAGCGGAAAAAAGTAAGTTTTATCTAAAAACATTTTTTGTTGTGATACTTGTGCAATGATTATAGACAACCCAGTACCAGTAATGTATATTACGTTGCCTATAATCGCAGTATGTGCTTTTAAACTTAAGAGGGGGGTTAGGTGCTTGGTTCTCAATTTCGGCTTAAACATCGCTTGAACTTCCTAGTCACTTTTCAACGACATATAGGTTGGCAGAATGTTTAAGTTTAGAGGGGCAAGTCACTTGAACTTCTTATATCACTTCTTAACGTCATAGAAGCAAAACTACTTCGAATCCAGAGAGATTATCGCTTCGATGTATTGCATCCTGTCTTTTACACGTCAAGAGTGGCCATTATATAATAAAATGGTGAAAATGGAATCTGTATATTACATCTTATTTCCATATAAATAATAAATTACTTTATGTCGAAATAGACCTCCAAATAAACAATATTTCTGCGTTAAAGAAAACAGTTAAAAAAAATCTGTTGCCGCCATTTTGTTACGAAAGTTCAATGCATGTCTTTGTAAAAGAACTTTTGTTAAATATTATCTTTTAACAACGCTGGAACCGAAATTCTAGCAACAAAATCCTAACCCCTCTCTTAACATTAAATAAGCGTTTTATACACGCGGCGCATGAAGTAAAATTTCGAGTTTAGAAAAGCCTGAAAATTTGGTTTGGTCGCGTAGCGCTTCGCGCTACGCGACCAAACCAAATTTTAAGGCTTTTCTAAACTCGAAATTTTACTTCATGCTTAATCTGGAAGTGAAGACCCTCGCTTAAGTAAAGTCACTAAATGCTATTCATTCTCTATGTATTTACTTTACTTTTATTTCTGAAATATTGTGATTAATCGGTAAATTATCTGTAAGCCGGTCGGTTAAATTTACAATCCCTATTTATTACCGAAAATCTGGGGATCATAAACATAGAAAACAAAACTCTCTTTATTTTCAATTTAGCTTCACTTAATACTTGTTCAACATTGGCTTTTATAACAATCTGCTAGGATAGAAAGATAAAACTCTTTCTATCCTAGCAGACTGTTATAAAAGACAATATTGAACAAGTATTACGTGAAGCTAAATTAAAAATGAAGAGAGTTTTGTTTTCTATGTTTATGCCCAGATTTTCGGTAGAATGAGTATCTGAGTTTCCGATTTTTCAAAAATGTATAATAGAATATTTGGACACCAACTTACCAAGAAAAAACGAAAATTTTGAAAATAGACCATCCAAACTACGCCTTGATGCCCTTTCTGGAGTAGATCAAAAACCTTATCAGAATGTTGTTGCCTTTCGTTAGGATGAACTTGATGACCTTCTTCATGATGATGTAGAGGAAGTAATTTTCAGAAAACCGTAACAAAATACTTAAAAAATTCATTCTGTCAGCAGCAATTAACACATCATCACTACGAATGACTTGATTTTCATCGAGACGTCAACGAAATTTGTCGCGACTTTGAAAATTAAAAAAGGAGGCGGAATTCATCCATTAACAATGGACCAATTAAAAATCGGTTGACTAACTTTGAAAAAGAGAGGAGCAAATTTTGTATAATGTTTCTCTTCGTAATCTGTAATGCTGAACATCAATAAATCATTTTTTTCTATTTTATTTATTCGGGGATTTTAGGTATCCCTAAGCGAAAAAAGTATCTAGCACTTAGAAAATTGAAAAATTAACAAACTTTCTTTTAATTGTAGACACTAAACATCGATTTGTGTTTGTTTTCATATTGAACAGAATATTGATTCTATCATATGTTCAATAATAAAAACCTCTAGAGTGCCATGGTAAATACTGAAGGTTATCAACTCTAAAATTATATATTATAAAAATGATGTCTGACGTGTTATACCGGGCGTCTGATAAAAAACGCCCAACGCCATAACTCTGTTATTTATTGATCGATTTGAATGAATTAAAAAACAAAGTCGATCGCAGTTTTAATACCGTAAATTGGCACTAATTATATAGTTTTTAAAAATTAACTTATAGCCAAATAATCGCCAACTTCAAGTTCTTAAATGGCTGCATATACTTTTCTTATTTTATTACATTGGACATCGTTTTTATGAATCTAATTATGCTCGATATGTTAATATTAAATTATATTTACGCCAGAAAAAAATTATAATAAATCTTGTTCACATGATTTTTGGGCAATACATGTAGTGTGCCTTAAATCAAAATTGGACTTTTAATTCTGATCAAAATTTATAAATGGAATTAGTATATATAATCAGCTTAGAAGATTCAACAAAATTTGTCAACCAATCGAACAAAATAAAGGTTAGTATTTTTTAAACTTTATAATATTTCAGTGTTTTATACGCGTGGCGCATGAAGTAAAATTTCGAGTTTAGAAAAGCCCCGTGAAAATTTGTCTCGGGTCGCTGCGCGACCCTCGACAAATTTTCTACGCGGGGCTTTTCTAAACTCGAAATTTTACTTCATGCTTAGTCTGGGAGTGGACCGTCAAGATTTTCAACATGTAAAAATTTTCGATATTTCCAATTTTTTGTCGATTTATTTACAGTTTGTTATTGTATATTTAATAAACACTGATTTTCTTAGGATTAGAGTAATAACCCATTGAGCCAAGCAAATTATAAAGTTACCTCTAAAAGTTGATTTAAGGAAAAATTTTGCATCTTTTTTTATGATTTCAATTAATGATTTATTATATTACATACGTCGATTTTATAGAAGAGTTAAATTTAAAGTTCAAACGAGTGTTTCCACTCCCAGACTAAGCATGAAGTAAAATTTCGAGTTTAGAAAAGCGACGCGTAGAAAATTTGTCGAGGGTCGCGCAGCGACCCGAGACAAATTTTCACGGGGCTTTTCTAAACTCGAAATTTTACTTCATGCGCCACGCGTATAAAACACTGAAATATTATAAAGTTTAAAAAATACTAACCTTTATTTTGTTCGATTGGTTGACAAATTTTGTTGAATCTTCTAAGCTGATTATATATACCAATTCCATTTATAAATTTTGATCAGTATTAAAAGTCCAATTTTGTTTTAAGGCACACTACGTGTATTGCCCAAAAATCATGTGAACAAGATTTATTATAATTTTTTTCTGGCGTAAATATATTTTGATATTAACAATTTTCACGGGGCTTTTCTAAACTCGAAATTTTACTTCATGCGCCACGCGTATAAAACACTGATTTTAAGTGAAGTTCAAAATCTAATAAGGTTTATACATTTATGATTTATTGCATTATTAAATTAATTCTAAATAACCCTATTTTGTTATCACAATTAAGGTTATGTATAAGACCTAATCTAGGGCTATTAAATTATTAGTGGTAAACTAACAATAGTAATCTACTAAAGCGATTTATTATTTTCGGATTAATAAAACGTTTTAGTAGATTACTATTGTTAGTTTACCACTACTGCTTTAACACAGTTCTAAGGATAATATTGACATTTTCGGATTGTCAATATCATCCTTAGAACTGTGTTAAAGCTGTATGTTAACGTCTATTAAATAAGGCTGGTTATGTTTCAATCACGTATTTATTGGTCAATGTTTAAAACACTGTATTAGTGAAAAAAAAACACGCTTTGTAAAAAAAAGCTGATTGTTCTAATTAAAATTTAAAAAAAATGTTTTTTCAACAACCCTGTTGGAAAATAATGAAATAAATATTATGAAGTTACAATTCCCAAGATATTAAAGATAAAAGCAATGTACCTACTTACTGACTTTTTCTTTAAAACCGACGATACAGAAAATGTATTTACGAAGAAAGTTGGGAACCGCCTCTGATTTAATGGCAACACTTTCGATATTCATTGGGAAAGTATTTGCCAAGATAGACGACTCCCAAGCCATACATTTTAAGCGCAGAAAAATCGTCGAAGGGATAAATTCATGAATTTAAATGGCTGTTTATTTTCTTTTTGCCTGTGTTATGCATAACATTACCTGCAGGTCGTACAATTTCCGAATATCAACCTGAAATCTTCGTAAAACATGTTATATATGAGGAGGATTTTGTACATCAGATCCTTTTTTGCTAAAATGTATATCTACTCTTAAAAACATGGAAATAAACAGTAATTTCATCTTTTAAGTATACACATTTTGATATTTACGCTGTAAATGTTGAGGTGTTCATTTAATTTATAATAGTGTTCAATTTAAAGCTTCTAACGAGTGGTTCCACTCCCAGATTAAGCATGAAGTAACATTTCGAGTTTAGAAAAGCCTGAAAATTTGCAAAATAAAAAAAACGAATTAAAATTAATATCAACTTTCTGCAAAATGTTTGTTTTATTGAGACAAGTCTCCAAATATTCATTGAAACAACTACTTCTCGAGCTAATACCCCGACAGATATTGAATTATACAATGAATATTTGCGTTACACGACAGCACTGCTGTTCTATGCATAATTTATTTGCAAAATGCAACATCAGGTCTAATAATTCTCTAACTAAACTAAATGAAACAAAATGAAATTGAAGAAATTGAAAAAATTACAGGGAATGAATTTTAATTGTCTTAAGCCATCCATAGACGCGTTTCGAGATTTACCCCTCATCAGTATAGCTATGCTTTAGACTTTCAATACAAAAAATATTAAAATAAAATAAACAGGAAACTTAAAGGAATGTCGAAGTGTGTCGTCGAAACAGGTACATAAAACTGGGGCGAGTGAAAATGAAGGAATGTTATTTATAGGTAAAGGATTAAGTCATTAGTAGGTGCAAACAATTTGATACCTGAGAGATATTCATATTAATTCGTTTCTATATTTTGTAAATATTCTGCAAACTATTGACTAACTCAATTTTTCTTTATGATAAATTGTCTTTACCTGAAAATTTGGTTTGGTCGCGCAGCGAAGCTTTCTGTGTTGAATCATAATTTTCTGGCTTTTCTAAACTCGAAATATTTACTTCATGCCTAACCTAAGACTGGAAAACACTCGTTAGAATATTAATAATTCCCTTATTTTTCCCCATATTTTTTTAAAGATTGTATGTTCATTATTTGAGTCATTTTTATCAATTTTCAAGAAATTTGTTAATATATACAAACATCTTTATTCAGACAATACAATATACGTTACAAAAATGTATATACCTATCATACATGTTAGTGTTAGTCCGTCCGGGCTATCGACCAAAGGTCTTTCTGCCTTGTCTGAATTTATGTTGATGTTCAATGAAATGTCTGTGCTAGCTAGCTAACTATTTCGGAGCGAACTAATGAATTCATGAAGTGTGAGAGTAGGATATTTGTATTTAGGAGGGATATTAAAATTTCTGGGGATACAGAACTTCCTAAGAAGGGGTTGATTATAGGGATAATTTTCGAACTTTTTAGTAAGGTTGGTTACACGTCGGGCTATGGGAGTGATTTGAGTGGAATTGTAAAGGTATTGATTGGAAGGATTGTGGAGAGAATTGTTAGGATGTCTAAGTTTAGTAAGGATTCTTAGAGAGGATCGTTCGGCAACTTGGAAGTGGTATAAATAAGATGGTTTGGTGAGTGTAAAAAGTATAGGTAATCCAATAAGGGCCGGCGAATTGTTCTATAAATATGTGTGGCGGTTTTTATGCTTATACCTTCTTGCTTATAAGTAAGCGACCTGAAATGGCGGGCTCTTACTTAGATTTTTGTTTTCGTAGATACGATGTGGAGTTTAAAGGAAAGTTTGGAATCGAAAAGGATGCCTAGGTATTTGCATGTGTGTGAGGGAGAAATTATGAAATTGTTAAAATTGATTGTGGGGGATCGAGGTTTGATTTTGTGGAATGGGATGAAAAGTTGGGTTTTAGAAGTATTTATTTTAATCCGCCATTTGGAACACCAGGCTTGGGCGGAATCAAAGGATTTTTGGAGGGCTTGTTGGACTATCTGAAGGCAAGAAGCGCGGGTAATAAGTGCGGTATAGTCTGCAAACAAAAGGGCGTATTGAGAAGAGTTAAAATGTATGGATATCATGGCAGTAAATATTATAAAGGAGTGGGGATAATGGTGAACCTTGAGGGACTTCTTGTAAGATAGGGAATGCGTGAGACAGTGTTTGACGATATCTTACTTGGCAGGATCTGTTGGAAAGAAAGTTATGGATAAGAATGATCAAGTGATGTGAAATTCGTAAAAGGAAGCATTTGTAGAAGAGGCCAATATGCCAAACCGAGTCAAAAGCTTTTTGTATATCTAGTAAAAGCACTGTCGATTTTCGTCCTTCTAGATGGGTGGCTTGCAAATTGGAGGTGAGAATGGATAAAGGGAGTGTGGTTGATTTTTTGGGAAGGAAATTTGTTAATTTTCGTAAAATTTCAATAAATCCGTTTCTTAAAATCTTTATGATATTGATAATTTTTATCAAAATTGAATCTTTGTTTCAATTTACATTATTTTTATGAGGTTTAAGAAGAGTTTGTATATTTCAGTCACTTGATAATATTACAATTTATTAATTACAATAGTATTTAGAGAAAGCTTAATAAATAAACTAAAATGAAAGGGAAATATTTCAAAATATAAAAACGAATTAAAATTAAAATGAATTTTCTGCAAAAATTCAATATTTTATGTTTTATGTTTAATATCATTTTGAATCATCTTTTCGTAGGTATACATAAACTGAAAGCCTAGGGTGTTTTCTAATCTATATAGTTTTTGTTATCGATTAGGAAAATGTAAGATACTTTCTTATTTTATATAGAAAACTTGTAAGTTTCATAAAATGATATATTTTCATACAGAATTATTATTTTAATTCAAAGAAATGTTAATTTTTACAATGAGATTTTAATTCAGAATTTATTTTCTAATTATAATAAATAAAAATCTTGTGTGCATTTATGATACATACAATTTTCTTTTTGGGGTAAAGTGGGTCGAGATCTAACCTCATCAAATCGACGCCGACATCGACGCTTACTGCATCAGCATCTGATTTAAATTTCAAATAGCGAAGGGAAGGGAGTCATCGTCGAGGGCCATTGTAGACCGATAGGAAATCAGGTACCTGGATGGGTCCATTGTAGGGCCCTACAATGGAGAAATGGCTGAATGAGAAAATCTTTCAACCATCTATTTTACATATTAAACAATCAATTTCACTTATACAAAAAACGAGACAGTATTATCGACAATTTTATAATAAAAAAGAAAAAAATATTAAATATAAATAGAAAATGATTAAAAGTTTTGTGTGATCAATATAACTTATTTATTTATTTTCACTGAGAATTACATTAATTGAAAATAAGGATGAAGTTCCTAAACAAAATATAAAAACGAAATAAAATTAATATCTACTTTCTGCAAATATTTAGTCTCGCTGAGATGTTACCAAATATTCATCAAAACAACTACTTTTTAAGCTTCCTCTGTTTATTTATTTAATCCTTATTTATAATCTTAATTTGGACATTGTCCAGCACTTATCGAATTGAAAATTAAATTTCATAACTATATATTTCCAGAAATGAAGCGCACAAATGATTTTTTTTATTAAAATTTATTATATACGTAATAAATAATCTTTATTGTGTGTTAGGAGCAAATAAAAGCTTTACACTTGTCAAGTACAATCATTTTTAATAATGAAGTAATTCTAATTCTAATTACAGTTTATGAAGAAAAAAAAGTTTATCAGGTAATTTTCAATTATTAATTCAAAATTACCCGATACACTTTTTTTTCTTCATAAACTGTAATTAAAATGAGAATTAGAATTACTTTACTTATTAAAAATTATTGTACTTGACAAGTGTAAAGCTTTTATTTGCTCTTAACACACAATATAGATTATTTGTTACGTATATAATAAATTTTAATAAATAAAAATCATTTGTGCGCTTCATTTCTGGAAATACATAGTTATGAAATTTAATTTTCAATTCGATAAGTGCTGAACAATGTCCAAAATAAGATTATAAATAAGGATTAAATAAATAAACAGAGGAAGCTTAAAATAATTGGGTTAAAGTGACGGTAACAAAAGTCGACTTTAAGTTAAAGTCGGTTTCAATCCTTTCAGCCCTAGAATTTTTCTGGTGCACAAAAAAATGTTTTGAACACTGCATATTATTTATTACTATTTTAGATATACAAAGAGTTTTTCTTTCAAGTTTACATATCTCAATACACTATATACGCTGTAAATCATCAGATATTCATTGTTTTTACAAATATTTCAAATTAAACTTTCAAACGAGTGTTTTCCATTCCCAGATAAGGCATGAAGTAAAATTTTGAGATTAGAAAAGCCTTAAAATTTGGTTTGGTCGCGTAGCGCGAAGCGCAGAGCAACTAAACCAAATTTTCAGGCTTTTCTAAACTCGAAAATTTACTTCATGCGCCACGCGTACTAAACACTGATGTGATGTGATATTCAGAATACACGATTTCTGCGTAGTGCGTTAGTAGAATATTTTGGACTTCACCTAAAATCAGTGTTATATACGCGTAGCGCATGAAGTAAAATTTCGAGTTTAGAAAAGCCTGAAAATTTGGTTTGGTCGCTCCGCGCTTCGCGCTCCGCGACCAAACCAAATTTTCAGGCTTTTCTAAACTCGAAATTTTACTTAATGCTTAATCTGGGATTAGAAACACTCGTTAGAAACTACAAATTCCTAAAATAATAAATTAACTTAACTCATCTTCTTAAAATATTAAGCTAAACTTATAATTATGCAATAAAATCAACAATTTTAGGAGAACGAAACAATTGTAAAAAATCAACAGATTACCAAATCAACATAAAGTTCATAGAGTTCACACAGAAACAAATAAATACACTTTTATTGGCCATAATTGAAATTTAAATATCCTCAAACTTTCAGGGTTTGTAAACTCGAAATGTTACTTTATGCCTAATCGAGCATAGGAAACATTCTTTATAAATTTCAAATTAAACGCTTTTTTGAAGTGAGAGCTCGTTTCATTTAACTAGGCGAGAAATCTATACGCATTTGTACACATAACACGAATATTGTTAAAAAATGACTTGTTTAACTTATCAACAGTAAATTTCATATGGTATCGAAATGTCAGTATTTGTTTAGTAACTTACCTAATTAATCACATATAAAAACTTTACAGATGTGGACTTGAAAAATTTGACTGCGTCTAATGATATTTAATATATTAACACACATCAAATTTTAGCAAATATAAAAACAAAAGTACAAAAGAACATGGTATATTTTCTGAAGAAAACGTTAAAAAGTCGAATGTACTTACTACAAAAATAATAAAAATTGGAATAACACTCTCATTACTTTGATAAAATTTTATATACATTGAAATATCTTCCATATTTTTTATTTCGGTAAAACACTATTTTGTCTCAACAAAGTTCTTGCATCTAATTATATTTACAAAATATAAACATGAATTAAAATTAATATCGATTTTCTGCAAATATGTTGTCTCATTGAGACAAACTCAATTTTTCTTTATGTTAAATTTTCTTTATGTTGTGTATTATGGAGGCTTCTACTTCGTTATAGATGTTAATTTATCAATAAAAAACGTTTTACCTTTGTTTGTATAACACAATTTATTTTTATGTGACTGCAGTTTCGGCAAATATAGTTTGCCATTATCGGACATGAAGTGACTAAAACTACGTACAAAACAGGTATATATATACAATAATGGTTAGAGAAAAACAAATTACAAAACGGCTGTGAAAATGGGTGTATACATTAGGTCGACCTGGTCGTTAATTCGGGAATCTCTCTCATTAACGACCAGGTTGACCTAATGTACGAGGGTTGCCTTTTATATTTCTGGATTGGGCAACCCTAGGGTTGCAATCTGGCTACTGAGAGCTCTATCGTAAAGTTTGACATTTTTGAGGTTATACGCACTCAGAACATTTTGACATATGAGCGTTATTTGTGTCGTTTACACTAACTTAAAAGATTTATCTCGGCCAAAGAATGGAATTAAATCGTGAACATTTTCGTGCTATTATTTTTTTACAACTTTCGACGTGGATTAACTCAACAACAGTGCGTGGATAAACTTAATTCAATTTTTGGCGATGAAGCTCCATCAAGGACCAGTGTTTATCGATGGTATGGTGAATTCAACCGAGGTCGTAGTTCACTCCAAGACGAATTTCGTGGAGGTCGTCCAAAATCAGTTGTTGTTCCGGAAACCATTGATGCTGTGCGCAAACAAATATTGCAAGATCGTCATGTGACCTATCGTGAGATTGAGACAACCTTAGGCATTAGTGGGACCAGCATACATTCAATATTGCATGAACATTTGACTGTCAAAAAAATTTGTTCGCGTTGGATCCCACGCAATTTGTCAATCGCTCAAAAAAAGGTTCGTGTCGATTGGTGCAAAGAAATGCTCAAAAAATACGATTGCGGTGCTTCGAAACACGTCTATGACATCGTGACAGGTGATGAATCATGGATTTACACGTATGAGCCCGAAAGTAAACAGCAGTCGACCGTATAGGTGTTTCAAGATGAGCCAAATCCAACAAAAGTTGTTCGCGCACGAAGCACTTCCAAGGAAATGGTTGCCTGTTTTTTCGGAAAAATTGGACATGTCGCAACCGTACCACTAGAACAACGCAGAACAGTCAATTCTGAGTGGTACACAACCATTTGTTTGCCAGTTGTCATCCAAGAAATCAGGAAAACCAACCGCCGAAAACGGATCACTCTTCACCACGACAATGCGAGCTCTCACACATCGGCTCAAACAACTGCATTTTTGAGCACGCAAAACATCGATTTGATGAGTCATCCGCCATATAGTCCTGACTTGACACCGAATGACTTCTTTTTATTCCCATCCGTAAAACATAAGATGAGAGGTCAACGTTTTTCGACACCTGAAGAAGCGGTTGATGCGTTCAGAATGCATGTTTTGGAGATACCTCAATCAGAGTGGCAAAAGTGCTTCGACAGTTGGTTCAAACGCATTATCGGTGGCCGAGTAGGTAGAGACCCTGCCCATAGACCCAGAGGTTACGGGTTCGAGTCCCGTCCGGTGGAATCATTTATGAACCATCCGGTTCCATAATTGTAGTGTGAATGTGTTGTGGCGTCCAAGATGTAAATACGATATAGAATTGGTTAAAACAATAAAATATAGTTTGGTGTTGTAGGCGTTCATTTTGTGGTACATCTTAAATACACTTGTAAATAAAACACTTTTTACTTTGTTTAACCACTGAATCTATAAAATATAGATTGATGGCTAATGGTCATAGTTACCAAGGCCAATAAAACAAACAAAAAAAAACAAAAATTACTTCATGTTCGATAATGGCAAGCTAAATTTGCCAAAAGTGCAGTCATATAAAATTAAATTGTGTTATACAAACAAAGTTAAAACGATTTTTTATTGATTTCTTTCTGTTAATTATATTTAATTCTCAGCTTTTGCAATTTTGTATTTAATGGCAAAATATTGTAATTTGTCATATAAAATTATGTTTATCATGTGATTAAACTTTGGCCTTGTCTTATAATTTTATAGAACTTCACAAGCAAGAATTTGTTGAAGAATTCAACTGAAGTGTATACACCATTCCATTTGTTTCTGGATCTCGCCTAGCCATGCTTTCGTGTTGTTATGTTGCAGTATCAACATTTACATTTTTTATTAGTTGCCACTACTGATTCCTTATTTTAACAGTGTTGCAATAATTTATGATATCATAAGTAATCCTCTTTTTAATTTTCAAGAGGTTTATTGTTAATCTTGCAACAATTATTTCGCCACGCGGTCGCTTCTTCGAGCATTTTATTATTAAATCAAATTAATCTAGTGTTGCAATGCTGTGTCAATGTCAAAGTGAAAAATAATTTCAGGCACATATTAAATATTAAAATGCCAAAGATTATCTCTGAATCAAAAAGGTTACAAATTCTGAAGTCCTACAAACATTTTAGGCAAAGTAATCCAAATCTACAGCATCACAATATTATTACGATTTTAATAGATATTTTTGGGGTATGTCTAGTATTTTAATTATCATATATATTTAATTAAAGATAATTACGTTTCAGGTAGGGAGATCTTCATTACAATTAATTTTACGACAAAGACCTGACGAATTGAAATCTACTACTTCTGGCAAACGATCTAAAAACAGCCATTTTTGGAATCACCTAGCTAGAAAAGATCTGCAACAACTAATTTGGCAATATAACTCTAGAAATCAGTATTTTACTTTGAGAAATCTTTTGAATGATATGAAAGAAAATTATGAGTTCCATGGGAGTAGAACAACACTTTATAGGGTTGTTAAAAGTATGGGGTATAAATTCAAATTAATGAATGGGCGCAAAATTCTCTGTGAACAAAAACATGTTGTTGCAGCTAAAATTATTTTCCTTAGAAAATTTTTACAGTATCAACATTTTTGTATTTAATCAATTAAATACTATTTTTGGGGTAATTTCTGCGAATTTGTAACTATTTTTTTTATAGTTATAAATTCGCAGAAATAACCCCAAAAATAGTATTTAATTGATTAAATACAAAAACTAAAATTATCTACCCAACATTGATATTATGAATATCTAAAGGTTAGTTCATTAATTTGATCTTTGCTTAGATTTTTCATAAAATAATCACCTGCAATATATTCATAGCCAAAATGACTTTATATTTTGATAAATTACTAAACAATAATCATTTGAGATTATCCAATACAGAAAATCAAAATTATCTATCTAGAATAGAAATTGTGAGCATTTAATATGAAACAGTTTATAAATGAATTCGATCTTTGAAAGCTTACCCGATATTTATTAATTGTGCATATTTATATTGTAAGCATTAAATTGATAAACCGTAAAATAAAATAAAAATAAATAAAAAAGGTTAATAATGAAAAATAGGAAAAATTATGTAAATATTAAAATTATATTATTAATGAAAGAACATAAAAACCAGAACCTTTGACTAATGAATACCTAAATAAAAAATTCTAACAGTTATTATAGAACCGTTAAATTTGTAACTTCTAACAATTGTTTCTACTCCTCGATTAAGCATAAAGTACAATTTCGAGTTTAGAAAAGCCAGAAAATTTGGTCCGAACATTTTTCTGCAAATCACGATAACGTTGTTTTTCGGATAAAAGTTGGAAAATTAATCGCATTTAATGATTTCCCTAGAACGAGGGTTTCCACTCCCAGACTAAGCATGAAGTAAAATTTCGAGTTTAGAAAAGCCTGAAAATTTGGTTTGGTCGCGTAGCGCGAAGCGCGGAGCGGCCAAACCAAATTTTCAGGCTTTTCTAAACTCGAAATTTTACTTCATGCGCCACGCGTATAAAACACTGATTTGATGTGAAGTTCAGAATAGTAGACTCGGCTTGATTTTATGTTTAATCTCACGTAATAAATTATTGCACATTTTTAGGTTTTTCTAAACTAGTAACAATACTTAACAAGGATTAAAAACACTCGTTAGAAACTTAAAATTATTTATAGCATATATGTATACTTAAAATAAACACTTACTGTATGTAAACAAACATATTGCTTTCGTATTTTTACAAACTGCCGATCCCTCCACGAAAACCAGTACTTAGCTAGTTAACATTTTGTCAATATTTTATAAATTAATTATTTTGTATTTTTAATCATTCCATTTGATCTTCTGGTAATTTTGCTTAAAACTGCTTCTATTTGGAGAAGATTTTGGAATATCATTCTCAAAACGTACAAGTTAAATAAGAATCTGACAGTCTTTGTCAATTTGCGAATGGTGTTTCAGTAATAGCAAGAAAACAGTTGAATTTGTGCATACGAATTGAAATTTGCGTATGAGATTCTTTTCAAATAAACCTATTATTGAAAAGTCATCCGCAAGTGCATAATTGCGTGCATGAATATTTTCAATTAAACCCTCCAGGTCATATCTTGATTAATGTGCAATCAAATATTTGCTAAATTGGCTAAATATAATTAATAAAT
Source organism: Philonthus cognatus (assembly GCA_932526585.2). NCBI lineage: Eukaryota > Metazoa > Arthropoda > Insecta > Coleoptera > Staphylinidae > Philonthus > Philonthus cognatus. Next base: position 25,748,115 of record OW052250.1, on the reverse strand, counting down.
ATGAATTAACCTATTGGATTCAAGTGATATCATATCTTTAATTTGGTAGAACAACCAAATTTTGATAATATCGATTTTGATAATTGAAATTTTGGAAAAAATCTGTGTCGTTGAATATATCATAACAGTTTGCTCCCATTCTATACACTTCTTTCCATTTAATCACAATATCTTCTTCATCGCTTGATGAATAACTATCCAAAATGCTTTTGATTCTTTTACGAAATTAAAGGCGCTGGCTTTGCAGCTCTATCGACCATGCGATTCATTATTTTTAACATTTAAGAACATTTTTAGGTTAGTTTTAAAGCCGGCTTTATCTATTTAAAGTGTCAAAAACCGTCTTTAACTTTAAAGCCAACTTTCACTTTAAATTTGCATTATGAAACAGAATTTAACGTTGTTATGTTATGTTATGTTATGGTGTCGGTGGGCCGTGTGGCCTCTGGGCCTACCTAAATTACCACTACCTAAAAGATCTTTCGTAATTATCCCTGACCTACTTGAGTCCCTCAATGTCTAGACCTCTTGCGTAGTCTACATTAACTTGAGGGTTAATGTGTACCATGTCATCAGGCTTTAAAGTGACCGATGACAGGTAGTTCCCTCTTTGAAGGGACAGGGCAGAGCATTCACAAAGTAGGTGCTCTGCTGTTTCTTGTGCTTCGTTGTAGAATCTGCAATTGGCATCAGTTGTCTGACCCATCTTAGTGAGGTGGTATTTTAGAGGACAGTGCCCGGTTAGAAGCCTTAGGTTGCCCTTGCTTAGCCTAAGAAACTGTTTGGCTCTTACGGCAGAGAAGGCCCCAAGCCAGGTGTGTTTCTCAGGTGAGTACTTTTGGCAGCATCTTCCCACTCCTGGACCATTCCCTTGATTCGGACTTTAGTTATTCCACTATAGGGTTCTGGTCCAACAAATGGAGTTTTGGAGCCTTCTTTGGCAAGCCTGTCGGCAATTTCATTACCTTTGATCTCTGCATGACCTAGAACCCAGAGCTGTTTAACTCAGCTGTTCTTGGCTGCTTTGAGGATAGTTTTCACTCCCAAACAGATTTAGACTTACATGTAGGTGATTTTATTGCCTTTAATGCATCCTGACTGTCTGAACATATGGATATCCTTTTTTTATTGTAGCCCCTTTCAAAACATACTTGGGCGCATGTGTTCTCTCAATTTCTGCCTGAACTATCGATGGGGACGGTCCCAAGGCCCTCGAATCGAGGGCCAGTGATACCGAGTCCGACTCCATGTTAAATTTTAGATCCGTCAGTGAACCAAACTATCGAGGAGCCTTGTAACTGGTTGACTTTCGCTGCAACATTATGGCAACCTTGGATAGCCAAGGTAGACAGTTGACATGTAGTCTTTGGGCACGTATACCGCTCTCTCGCACACAGTGCTCAGGATTTTTAGGTGCCCATTAAAATGCCCCTTTTTAATTTTAACGTTAAAGTCGACTTAAAATATTTAAAGTAGCTTTAACTTAATTATGAAACCGGCCGTTCTGTTCTGTTCTGTACATAATTAATATGCAAAATGTAACAGGTTAATTTATTTTCTCTTTAAACTTAATTAACACTTGGAAAAGTCTCAACGAGACTAATATTTTTGCAAGAAGTCGAATTAACTTTAATTCGTTTTTATATTTTGTAAGTATTCTGAAAACAATTGGCAAATTCAATTTTACTTTATGCTAAAAGATTACAAAACTACATAATGCTTATAGTTTTGATTAGTATTACTATTATTATCGTTTCAATAAAAAAGTTAAATCTGAATTCATAAATTAATTATTCGAATTACTCTTCCCCATGATTGAATTTTAATGATATCCATTACGCTTAATTGCAAAATTAGCGTTTTTTTTGCCATTTCTTCTTATTTTCCACTTAAACGAGAAGCACTCAAGACTCGGGAGAGAGGCCAATTTGAGGGAATTCGCAGGCGCGCTCTCGCCCGAGAAAAATGTAATCTAATTGGAATTTGCGTTTCCAATTAAATTCCGGTCTCCTGCATTCGGAGAACCGGAAAACCCGCGGTGCACGGCCTAATTGGAGCCACAATCGAATTATGAAGAGCTTAATTGAGGAAAAACAATTGCCTCGATTCAAACGCGGAACGAGAGAAAGAAAAAAAAATGGTTAGGGGAGAGAAAAAAAGAGAAGTCTTTAGCTGCCGGAAAAAGTGTTCCAATTAAATACGGAGGGGATTAACTAATTGTTAAATTAATTTTGTATTAAATTGTGTGTACGGCTTACGTTTTATTAAAATGTATTTTTTTTTGCTCGGGAGTGTCATTAGCTTTTTTTTTGATCATATGCTATAATGTATGGATTATACAAGGTCTTCATTTTAAAAGGAGCTATCCTGAATAACTCTGGATCTGACGTAGATAAGGTTTTTAAAAAAAAACACGTCAATTTTGTATTCAAGGGGGAACTTGAAAAATACTGTTTTTTAACTTTAACTTTCACCCCCAGCCACCTCAACTTTTTTTTTCTTTTGGATCCGATGATCCTGGCATAGGTTATCACCACAGCCGTATCTCATTGTATAAATATGTATAATTAACATATATTTGGACGTCACGATACATTCACACTATACCCAGAGACACGACGAGATATTATTTTTAAATAACAACTCCCCGTCTCTGGCTGACGATGTACCGTCCGGTGACGTTACCGCTCGGCCACTTGCCCACATCAACTTTATAATTTTAAATTTTCACCCCCCATCGTGTGATACCTCATTTTAAAGGGCATACAAATTACTATCCAGCAAACAAAATATAATTGAAATCAATTTACTTGTTTCAGAAAGAGACAGTCTCCATTTCAAAACTAGCCAGTTTGAGTAACTCTGGATCTGTGGTAGACCCGATTTTGAATAAAAACACGTTAATTTTGTTTCAAGGGGGGACTTGAAAAACACTGACTTATGAATTTTAACTGTCACCCCTTCACCCTAACTTTATAATTTTAAATGGCACCGCTCATCGTTTGTCATTTTGAAGGACATAAAAATAAAAGTGAACTGATTTGAATTATTTTTTGTTTGATTAATCTTATTTTATGCACGTATTTTTATTTGTGTTTCTTAAAGTTGTATTCATTAAATAACTGCATTGAAAAACGATAACTTTTTTAGTTGTGCCACTATCAAAGCGACATATAGATACATTTATTACATTTGACATGTAGATACATTTATTAGTTCGTTTTTTGCCTGCAACAATTTTAAAATATATGATTTCTTGTTGACTAAAGGGAAGGGTACTTCCCTGCCCCTACTTGTCTACGCCCATGATTGTGGATGCATACAAAAGTTTGTTTTTGCAGTTTTAATCCGTTTCAATGCAGAATATACATTCATAAATAAGTAATTATTGAAATAATCCAGAAGCGACATTTATATCCATTTTTTAATGCATATAGCATAGCTGTAGCAGTCAACTAAATTACACGTTGCTTAATTACGAACACGAACGCAACAACAACAACAAACAACGCGTCCTTGTCAGACAACGGTAAACACAGCCTCCCATGACGCTAATTCCACGAACACGTTCCGACGGGATAAGGCCATCAAATCCGCCCTGGCGACGAACAGCGGACACTGATTAAGCAATTAATCCCCTAAAATCCAAATTCTGCCCCGATCATCCCACGGGAGCGCACCTTTATTAAAAAACTTCCAACAACACACACACACATGAAAAGATTAAAGGCAAAAAGAACTGATCTACACAGACGAGCGAGTTTAGTTGGTGGAAGGGGGAGAAAAAAAAACCAACACTGGATACAATATTGATTTAGTGTATAATCCCACCAGATACGGATATCCGGTTCCCGTTCCTGTTCCTGTGGGAGAATAAGGAGCGGATTAACCGTAAATGGGGGATGCGGAGGACGAGGACGTGGAATAATAGAAAGAGTTGCGTCCTGCGACGAAGGGATGAAATTAGAAAACGGAGAGGATGCTTTGTGGTCCGGTTGGATGAAAAGGTGGACTCTGTATGGATTGATAATGTACCTTGGGTATGGACAGGATCCGGATGCGGTTTATTGGAATTTTCGTACTCGGAGATGAAAGTTGTTCGAGTGTCTTTATTTAATGCTCCCGTCCGTCGTAGGAGGGAAAAATGCTTTATAACTTTTATTTCCGCTTTTATGGGATCAAGGGATATGGATTTTGTTATGCTGTAATGACTTAGTCAATATTTAATCTGTGCAGTGTAATTCGAAATGCATTAGCCGTCATGCGGACGATTTATTATTCTATTCAAACACTGCTCAACATTTGGTGGAGGCGCCGGACAACTACATTCATGTATTATATATCTGTGGCACTAGTAAATAGGGGGTTAAGTGCAGTATGGAGTTTAACCGGTATACATTTATTTGATGTTCATGCATTTGGTTTATTTTAATGGTTATTGCCAATCTGTTAATTTTCAATAATTAATCTCTTTGAATTCTATTCAATTTAAACTGTTAAATAAAGAACACATTTAATGGTCATCTTGTCGATCTAAGTTAGAGCAGAATGGGGAAGTATATCAATATTACTTGAACTCTTTGAATTCTATTCAATTTAAATTGTTTAATAAAGAACACATTTTAATATTTATCTTGTCGATCTAAGTTTGAGCAGAATGGGGAAATTTTATCTCAATTAATAAATTAATAACATAGTTTTATGTATTGTGCAAAAGTGTTTTACGTTACAAATCCTATGACACAAAAATGGAACGGAAAAAATCGTACGCTAAAAAAACGTACGTCGAAAAATCGTACGTTAACAAACATTAGGTCAATAAAACGTACGTAAAAAATAACTTCCATAAAAAAAAGTGAACACCGTTTGTACAGTGTTGCGCTTGTAATTTAAGGCCCATTTCATTGTAAGGATCTTAAAGTTTGTCGATTGATTTTAAAGCAAATTTTATTCATTACATAAAAGTTGTATATTTTCTCACTTATCTATATTTAAGGTAGTGTTTGTCACCTTACAATTAATTTACACCTTCTTTGATGTTGGGGCTAGGCGGCCAATAAACGTAATCTTTTAGCACGCTGTAAAATTAAAATTAACGCATTTTACGATGGTTGCCGGAGGCAATGAAGGCCTTGCTTATTTCACGGTTCCCAAACACAAATGAAACGACGCTAAAAGTTAAGAGTCCGCCGACGTTCCGTCGTTAAAACCTACATTTCTGCAAACAAGATGCGGAATTTCCCATTCGCAGTTTTTACGACACCCGCGTGCAAAATACACGTTTGTCACGATGATGACTGTACGGAACGAAAGTCACAGAGTTTCGAAACAAACAAAAAAAAACAATACTAATCTTAAAAAAAATAATTCGTACCAAATAAAAAAATGGTGATGTGTTCATCATAGCACTTTCCCCGTTAATGATATGATGATTTAAATATCAACAATATAAAAAAGTTTCTCAAACTAAATTTATTCTACTTTTGTTATTATTATGATTCCAAAAATATTCACAAAAAAAATATTTCTTGCATTTTTTTGCTACATCTCGGTAAATATTGATCACTATCACAACTAAGCGTTTTATACTTTTAACTTAACTGTAAATCAGTGGGTAATATGCGTGGCGCATGAAGTAAAATTTCGAGTTTAGAAAAGCCCCGTGAAAATTTGTCGAGGGTCGCGCAGCGACCCGAGACAAATTTTCTACGCGGGGCTTTTCTAAACTCGAAATTTTACTTCATGCTTAGTCTGGGAGTGGAAGACACTCGTTACTTTTAATTATGTCACTAGTGGTAAAATGTGTATCGTAACTGTCACAAAGATAAAAAATAACATGGCGATCTCATTATAGTTCAATTTAAACTCTTGTCAAGTTGACATAATTGGTTAAATGTCGGCTTGCGCTGACTTATGTCAACTATCATTATAGTTTAAATGTCGGCTATCGCCGATAACTGTTATCATAGTCCAAATGTTGGCTAGCGCCGACTTATGTTACTGCTATTATAGTCCAAATGTCGGCTGACGCCGACTTATGTCAAGTTGACACGATGGACTTATAACGGCGGTCATAGGTGCATTTGGTTCCGTCGTTATACTATGAATCTTACCACAGGAAAACACAAGAAATGCAGGTACTTGGGGAGTTTTATTTATACTTAACTATGTCACGTACAAAAACGAACGTTAGCACGCGTTATTCTCCAAAATTATTTTATTTTTTTTTTGTGTCCACGGCAACCTTCCTATCTCTCCCCGCCGTCCGGATTATTCTTGTTCAGGCGACACCACATTACCCCCCACCTAGATTGAGGAGGAAAAGGAAACAGAGGAAGAGAAAGTTACACGTTTAAAAGATTTAGAAGAATGATTTGGTCCAGAGTGTTTATGGATTGATTTAAGAGATGTGGTGTATGGAATAGAAGAATTAGAGTGTAATTGTTTTGTAAAGGAAGTAACTGAAACTTGTGGTGTATAGCTAGGTTTAAGTCGATCGATGGAAACGCAATCGTTTCTGCCGTTAACATTTAACGTAAAAAAATTTAGAATTTCGACTGATAATTTCGAAAGGGCCATCGTAAGAATTTTGTAACGGCCGTTTTGCGTGATCCTTCCTTATAAAAACATGAGTGCATTTTTTTAGATCGGGGTGTATGAAAGATTTGCGGTGGGTTAAGCGAGTAATTGCGGGGCTAAGCGTCTTCATCCTATCTCTCAGGCCATCGATAAAATTTGAGCCTGAAGGAGTGAATTTAGAAACAGATTTCGGAAATAAAAAATCGCCTGGTAAACATAATGTTTTACCTTAGACGTATTCCGCTGCGGTGGCCGATAGCGAGGTTTTAAAAATTGTACGCAAACCTAATAAAATTAAGGGAAGTTGGGATACCCAGTTACCTGGATCGTTACTCATTCTGATCGAGTCTTTAATTTGGCGATTGAGCCGCTCTACCAAACCGTTACATTGCGGATGGTAGGCGGTGGTGGACTTATGCGTGATACCGAAAATGTTGCAAAATTACTTCCAAATGTTGGATTGGAATTGCCGACCACGATCAGTAATAATCGTCGATGGAATTCCAAAACGTGCAATCCAACAATTTAAAAATGCTTTGGAAACGGAATCTGCAGTAATTTCGACTAGTGGTTGGACTTCAGGCCAACGCGTAAAACGGTCGATTCAAACTAAAAGGTATCTGTAAGTGTTACAAATAGGCAAGGGGCCGATGATGTCGATGTGTATATCGGTGAAACGGTCGTCCGGGTCCGGAAAAGTAGCGATTGGTGATACAGTGTGTCGGTGAATTTTAATTTGTTGGCACTTCAAGCATGATTTGACAAATTGTGCAATGTCTTGATTCATCCGTGGCCACACATAGCGAGATGTAACCAGACGTTTCATTGCACGGACGCCAGGGTGTGTAAGTCCGTGAAGACTGTAAAATGTTAGTTCTTAGGACTGAAGGGATATAGGGTCGTCTTTGAGCAAAAGTTATGTCTGTGTATATAGGTGTGCTAGTGCCAGGCGGAGTGTATTGCTCGAGCTTAAGTGAAGTGGTGCCGTTATTCAAAAGGAATTTTAGTTCGCCGTCTTCGGATTGTAATTTTGCAAGGTTAGGTATATCTAAAGAGTTAATTTCGACTCGCGATAATGTATCAGCAACGCTGTTTTCAGTACCTGGAACGAACCTGATGTCAGTGGTGAATTGCGCGATGAAGGTGATGTGTCTGTGCTCTCGTCCTGAAAAACGATCCGAGTTCGAATTTATAGCAGAGATCAAAGGTTTATGATCTGTAAAGATGATAAATTCGCGACCTTCAAGATAATATTTGAACTTTTTAATAGCCAAATAAACAGCAAGCAATTCACGGCCAAAAGTACTGTATTTGCGTTCTGTTGTTGAAAAAAAATTGGAAAAGAGAGCGAGCGGTCGAAGACCGCCAGAATTATCCTTCTGCTGCAAGACCGCGCCAGCAGCGGAGTCAGATGCGTCTACCATAATGCTTAACTCCGCAACAGGATCTGGTAAACCAAGCATAGCACAGTCGGCGAGTGCAGCCTTAACTGTCGTAAATGCTTGAAGAGCGGGTTGGGACCAGACCAGTGGTTTGTTGCGTGGAGTTGTTGCAGCAAGCTGGTTGAGCGGTGCTAGGATACTCGGGCATGATTTTATAAACCGATGGTAAAAGTTCACCATGCCGCGAAAGCGTTGCAATGCTTTTTGGTCAGTGGGTTGTAGGAAGGACAAAATCGCATCGACCTTGGACTGTAGAGGTTTGATTCCCGAATCACTAATGCTGTGACCTAAAAAGTCTAATTTTGTTTCACCAAAAACACATTTGTCAGAGTTAATTTTTATTCCAAAAGAAGTTAATCGCTCGAAAATTTGTTGCAAGTGACGAACGTGTTCATGTTCATCCTTGCTGAAAACGAGAATATCATCGATGTACGCGAAGCAAAATGGTAGTCCACGTAATACCGAGTCCATAAACCTTTGAAACGTTTGAGCGGCGTTTCTTAAACCGAAACTCATCCTAGTGTATTCGTAAAGTCCAAAAGGTGTTGTGATTGCCGTTTTCGAAATGTCTGCAGGATGAATTGGAATTTGGTGATATGCCTTTACTAAATCGATTTTTGAAAATAACGTGCAACCACAATTGTACGTGAAATCGTGAAGAATAGGCAAAGGATATCGGTCTGGTATGGTAACTTTATTGAGTCCACGGTAATCGCCGCATGGGCGCCAAGAGCCATCTGATTTAGCTACCAGATGTAGCGGCGTCACGAAACCGAGCTATAACAATTTATCAAACTCGTTTTTTGCAATTTGAAATTTGTGAGGTGGTAATCGTCGCGGTTTGGCAAAAACTGGTGGTCCAGATGTTTCGATGTGATGTTGCACATCATGCTTGACGGGTTTAGCTAGGTCAAAAGGGGTTGTTAGATCAGGAAATTGTTGCAATAATTTCGAATAAGGTGAATTTTGGGTAGACAAGGAACAAATTTTGAGTTTTTCTGATGGGCCGAATACATTCCTTACGAGACGTTCGTGGGCAATGTCAACAATGATGTTGAAATGCCGAAGGAAGTCGGCGCCCAGAATGGAGTGGTTAACGTGTGCAAGCGCGAAATTCCACGCAAGTTTTACGTCCAGACCGATGTGTACTGTTAATTTTGAAGAACCAAACGTGGGTATTAAACTACCGTTAACGGTGGTTAACGAAAATTTTGATTGGCGATGAGTGTTGGCGAAGAGTTGATCCACCGCCAAAATGCTAACCTGGGCTCCCGTATCTACTAAAAATTTTGTCCCAGAGTTAGTGTCACGCACGAAAAACAACGGACCTGGAGAGACAGCGGAGGAATGGACCGACATTAGCCCCGCTGTTCGTCGTTTCCCCACTGGCATGGTGGAGTGCACTTCCGTGCATCACCACGAAAATTGTGATGGTACCAGCACAGTTTGTGTTGCGGGTCATCGCCTAATTGCCAGCAGTTTCTTGATGCTGACCGACTTCTGTTCCGAAATTTGTTTTTAGATTGCTTCGTCAAAGCGGTTGTTAATGAATTTAAATTTTGTGTCAGCTCAGAAATTTGGGATTGCAGTTCTAAAATTCTAGTGTTGTAAGATGTTGGATGTTCAATTGCCGAGGTGTGAGAAACGTTGGTGTTATTAATGATGGTGGGTGCCGAAATTTCTAAAATTTGATCTGCCATTTCTGTGAAGTTTGTTAATGAGGTGGTTTTTGCAGACACTAGACGGTAAACGATTTAAAAAAAAATCGCGTAGGAGATTGTCGTCTATTGGCGTTGTTCCCAGCAATTGTTGCAATTTTCGTAGTAGTTGTGAAGGCGTTTGGTCGCCGAGCACTTCCGTCGACAACAATTGCTGCAAACGCTTTTTTTCGGAAATGGTGGTTCGTTTGATTATCTCCACTTTGAGCGTCTCATAAGGAAGGTCAGCGGGAGGTTCAATTAGTAAATCCCTAACTTCGATGGCATTGTCTGGGGGTAAGGCGGCTACGACTCGATAAAACTTGCGACTAGAATTTGTAATGCGCGAGTTCAAAAATTCCGCTTCAATCTGCACGAACCAGATTGAAGGGTCAACGCGGAAAAATGGGGGCAAATTACATCTTACGGTGCCAACGGCAGCATCTAATTGTTCTTCCATGATGTGTGATTGAAAATAGGAAAAGTAAGGAAAGTAAGCAGAGTAGTAGAGAGATTAAGGTTGAGAAAATAGTGGAAGTAGTTTCCTCGAAATACGAGGGGGGCTAGTAAATGTCACCTGTCACTTCAAAATCCAAAATCCTGGTTGGGGGTGGGTGCTGGCGGCAAATGGCAAGGTTGTTGGCTCGGTATCCTGGTTAGGAGCGGGCGCCGCGGCCGGCGGCTGTTGACAAGGTCCGGTTTTCTGCACTTGAAACAGGGCTCCGTCGTTGATGCTCGATGCAGTCAGGAATTCGTCCGAAAAAGGGTCCTTGGCGTCGACGTCTGATGCTGGTGGGTATTCCTGTAGTCAGCTCGCCTCGTAGATCCTGAATCTTGATGATTCCCGTGGCGAAGATCGTTGTGGAAAGATCACGTCGGGGTCACCAATTTATAACGGCGGTCATAGGTGCATTTGGGTCCGTCGTTATACTATGAATCTCACCACAGGAAAATACAAGAAATGCAGGTACTTGGGGAGTTTTATTTATACTTAACTATGTCACGTACAAAAACAAACGTTAGCACGCGTTATTCTCCAAAATTATTTTATTATTTTTTTTTGTGCCCACGGCAATTATCCTATCTCTCCCCGCCGTCCGGATTATTCTTGTTCAGGCGACACCACAGACTAAATGTCGGCTTGCGCCGACTTATGTCAAGCTGAAACGATAGACTTATATCAGTCAACCTAGTAATTTACAGTAATAAATTCACATTTTGACTATTTTGACATGATTGTAAGTCACTTGGTTGACTGTCTTTTGACTACGGTAAGATTTTGTCTGATAATATATCTATGGACTGTATTTTGGCTATTCTGGTATTATGACTGTAAGACACTTGGTTGGCTGTCTTATAATTTATTAGCATTTTGTCATTAAATCACTATATTGACTGTATTTGATATAGTAATTTAAGTAACAGTCATAAGACCACAATAGTCCAAATACAGTCCATAGTGACACAATGAGACAAAATAATAGAATAGTCAAAGGCAGCCAATTAAGTGACTTACAGTCACAATACTCAAAACATAGTCTATAAAGACATTATATGACAAAATCCTATGATAGTCCAGTCAAGACAGTCAAGCAATTTATTAAGATTCAAAAGTCGCAAATGTCAATATGCAGTCGATCGAGTAATTTGACAAAATCATATCATACTTGGAGACTTATAGTCAATGTGGCAACAGTCAATAATCAGGTAATTACTAAATACTGTAATGCTTAAAAAACAGTTTACCAAATGACTTATAGTTGTAATACAATCGATTTTAAGTTTGAGTTAAGTTAACGATACAGTCATGATAAAAATGTCGTGACAGTCATATTACCTGTCATTTCATTTTATAGATCACATGTTGATTATATTCACTGTCTTTTGACTATTTTGACTACCATTTAACAACAACATCGACTATTACCTAATTAGTCGCATAAATAAACTCCACACAGAACTTTTGACATAAAAAGGGGATTTCTCCAGAACGAAATATTATAATTTTTTAGGAGTTCGTTAGCTGAACTGGGAGTACGCGTATGTGGGACGCACAAATGTTAGGATAAAGTTCTTTCGGAGAATTACCGTTAGCCGCCAATTGTATTTTAAGTTCTAATCTTAAGGTTTTATCCGTTGGTATTTTCTAGTAAATAAAATATTTAATCAAAATTGTAGTAATATCTTTATTTATACAGCCAAAATCACGATAATACTTTTACACTAAATGTGACGTGTAATGACGTTTATTTAAAATAATGGACATATAAATTGGACCCATTTGAAAATTACAAGTATTTTAATTTATGGTATAAAAAATAGATGGCGCCATCTTTACGCGGAAAATAGAATATTATAACATTAAAAGTGCAATTCTTTTCGCAATTTACAACAAGTTAGTCTTACAAAGACTATATCAAACACTCATTGAAACAACTACTTCCCGGGCTAATACCCCGACGGACATTGAATTATACAACAAGTGTTTGCTGTTACATACAGTAACCTACTGCAAATGTAACAATTTGGGTTAAATTATTTAGGCCATCTAAGTAGTTGTTTCAATGAGTGTTTGATATAGTCTTTGTAAGACTAACTTGTTGTAGATTGCGAAAAGAATCGCACTTTTAATGTTTGAAGTATTCTGCAACCAAGAATTGGCAATTTCATTTATACATAGAATATTATGATAGCAAATCATGCTGTAATAATTATTCCTAACAAATGTATTATTATTCATATTTAATTCAATAATTTATAATAATTAAAATGTATAGATGTAAGCAAATTGTAATCGTATTTACCGACTTAACGTTAGCAACTTGCAGCCTACATTACCGACCGACAGAGAGAAGCTTAAAATGTTTTTGTTTTGTTGTTTATTATAACAAAATATTATATTTTCGTGTTATCCCCCACACGTTATTTATTTTGATCAGTGCAATTTATTCTAAAAAGTGTTAAAACAGTACTTTTAAGTACTAATTTATCTACAATTTTGAATTGAAAGTGGGTTATACCATTTCTTTTTTATTGAAGATAATATTCAATTTAATATTTTAATTACTTGAGGTATAAGTTTTGTACCAATTGTTTAGCATAATTATTTTGCTTTTAAGTGCTGGAAAATTTTGAATTGAAAGTAAGTTAAACCATTTCTTTTTTATTGAAAACTAATATTCACTTTAATATTTCAATTACTTGAGATATAAGTTCTATACCAATAATCTAAAGATGGATAATAATCAATCTAGAATTTTTTAACCGTTAGTTTAAATAAACGTCAGTAGACGTCACATTTAGTGTAAAATTAATATCGTTATTTTGGCTGTATAAATGAAGATAATGCTACAATTTGGAGATAATTTCATCATGTGTACAATTTATCCCTGTAATATGCTTATACACCCACAAATACCAACGTATATAACCTCGAAATTGGAACCCAAAATACGATTTGCGGCTAAACGGTAAGTCTCCGAAAGAACTTTATCTTAACATTTGTGTACCCCACACAAGTATACATCCGGTTCAATTTAAAAAATTTCAAAAATCGTAGTATTTCGATCTAAAGACGCCCCACATAATGTATATTTAAAACAAAAAAGGAGTATTTATTAAATATTAAAGTTGCATTTAAAATTATAACAAACTGTGAATGTATAAATAATTAGTTAACGGAACATACGGAATGAATATAAACCAATAAACAGTATTAAAAGTCCAATTTTTTTTAAAGACAGTACACAGTTATTGCAAAAAAATCATGTGAATAAGATTTATAAAGAAAAAATTCTGGAATAAATATTAAGTCAATATCAACATATGAGGCATAATTGGATTCAGAAAAACAATATCTAATATTATAAAATGAGAAAAGTATATGTAGCCATTTAAAAATGTAATGTTGACTACTATTTGGCAATGAAGTTAATTTTGAAAAAATATATAGCTACTGTCAATTTATAATATCAAAACAGCCATTGACTTTGTTATTTAGTTCATTTAAGTCGGTCAATAACTAACAGAGTTTTAGCGTTTGGCGTTTTTATCGAGCGCCCGGCATTTTAGTAAATGTAAAAGTCAATCTGCACGCAATTTTCAAAATTAATTAAAAAAAATTATTGTACAGAAGGACAAAACTGAAAAATTCATCAAAAAATCGTCGAGTTTGATAAATTTAACGAACAACGATAAACGTTTTTTACATTAATAGAAATCTACTAACCTAGAAAACGAAATAGTCTATGTAACTTTTTTAATTTTTACTCTCAAATGCATTATTATGCCATTTTTCAACAAACTTATTTTAGGTACAAACTTCCAAAAAAATAATTGGTTAGTAGAATTAACTCTTAATTTTAAAACTGTTTTTAAAAGATGATTGACCCCCGCTTTCAAAAAATAGGGCAGCCCACTAAAAATAGGGCGGCCTAGTTTGTATTACCTAGGGGCGCGGGTTAAGCCCAGCCCTGACCATGCTAAAGAGGCAAAGGAATAGGGTTAATTTTTCTTGGGGTTATAAAGCAAGAAATATGTGTCACCAGAATTATTATTTTTTTAAAAATATTGAAAGCCTGTTTTTAGTGGATTTTTAGCATGCCACAATTTTTTAAAAGTTGTTTCTGGATGCGGCACAAGGTATATGCCGCAGGGCCTAAACTGCTGTAAGAAAATCCACTAAAAACAGACTTTACATAAATTTTTAGAAAATAATAATTCTAGTGAGTTCAATTCTTAACTTAATATCAGGTCTAATTAAACAAAATGAATTTATAGAGAATAATCGAATTGTAATTATTTTTATTGATTACCATCAATATAAAATGCAAAAGCTATAAAAACAACCATCTGTTACACTGAAACGATATTAATGACGAACAAACGTTAAAGCTGGCGGCAATGTTGACACACTGTCGTTCATGTTCGCGTGTTTGTGTTTAATGATAACATTAGAGTGTTTGCCGTATTTGTTGGTATTTACGATCCCAACTTATCGTGAACGTCGTAATATATCGATGACACTGCGCTCACTTAATCCCTCTGGCCGCCTCTGTTTATCCAAAACACAACTTTCTCTAATGATGTACTGAAACTTCCCAGTCAATATTGGATTTCCAGCATATCATAAATGTTTCGATCAAACTTCCAACTCAATTATAAATAATTGATAATTTCGCGTCCAATTGGCCTTGCTTGGGCTCTGTTTCTGCGGGACAAACAACTTCCAAAGAGGGATATAAATTGGTTTGTTTACGCGCATCTCTGTGACCTTTTGTCGGGAGGATGAATGCGAATGGTGATTTTCGGATGTGTTATGTAGATGGGGAAGCCGGGGCAAAGTCTGGCAAAAATAAATTGAAATGAGCGCTTCTTTGATATCACCCTGGGTGGTAATACGCATCACGTTTGCCCCCCAGGTGAGACGCGAGAGTTCCGCTTTCTATGGTAATGCGATTTTCAAATACAAAAACTAATGTTTTATTATGCAATATATTTTTTCATATGAAGCTATCCAAACTTTACTTTTTAAAAATATCTAACTCCTTCGGGTAGTAAAATTTTTGCAATTAAAACTGACGTGAATTATAGACGTTTGGCTCGAGAGCTGACCCTATGCCAGGCGCGGAGAAAAAACGAATAAATGGTCATGTATTTATAATACAATTTCCTCGTTGATGAAATACCCATAAAATATGAGAAAGATAATATCTTAAAATCCAAGAGTTACAACAAGAGGTGTATAAGTATATTAGTAAGCATTTGTAGAATGTATTAACATAAGAATAAAATATATATGTGGGTATTTTGAAATTCACTCTAAACTAGTGTTATATAAGCGTGGTGCATGAAGTAAAATTTCGATTTTAGAGAAGCCTTAAAATTTACTTCATGCTTAATCTGGGATTGGAAACACTCGTTGGAAGCTTAAAATTGAATTGTTGTTTTTTTTTAGAAGAGTTCAATCTGAAGATAAGAACGAGTGTTTTCCACTCCCAGACTAAGCATGAAGTAAAATTTCGAGTTTAGAAAAGCCCCGTGAAAATTTGTCGAGGGTCGCGCAGCGACCCGAGACAAATTTTCTGGGCTTTTCTAAACTCGAAATTTTACTTTATGCGCCACATGTACAAAACAAAAATATTGTGAATTTATGTATATTTGAACCTTACTTGAAATCAGTGTTTTATACGCGTGGCGCATGAAGTAAAATTTCGAGTTTAGAAAAGCCCAGAAAATTTGTCTCGGGTCGCTGCGCGACCTTCGACAAATTTTCACGGGGCTTTTCTAAACTCGAAATTTTACTTCATGCTTAGTCTGGGAGTGGAAAACACTCGTTTAAAGTTCCAAATTACGCTCTTTTGAAAAACACTGGATGTCGGAAAAATTCCCTGTATAACCAAACAAGTGTTTTTTAAAACGACACACAAACGAACTGACTGCAGATGTTAGAGGTTATAATTCAGTGTTACCTACCTGCAAATATTAAATTTACCAAAACGCCATATACAGGGTGCAGCAGGGAAACTTGCTGATTTGAAAGGCAAATAAAAGAAAAAGTATTTTACATATCTATTCAATTATTTTTTTATCGTATTGTACGCATCCTGAATTTTTGTTTCAAGTGGTTTTGAAAATGACATCGGACAAATGGCGGCCGTCATTAGCGATACACTAATCCACCCGCTTTTTGAAGTTTCGCTCCACTCTTTCGAGCATATCTACGGGAATGTTGGCGATGGCTTAGCGAATTTTGTCCTTCAGGTGTTGCAGGGAACGTGGTTTGTCATTGTAAACAATGGATTTGAGATATCCCCATAAAAAGAAGACACAGGGAACCAAATCAGGGAAGCGCGCCGGCCACAGTACATCTCTCAAGGAGATTAGGCGCCCGTGGAAGTGTTCCCTCAAAATTTCCATTGAAGTTCTCTCTGTGTGTGCCGTGGCTCCGTCCTGCTGGAACTATACGTCCTCAAGTTCCATTTCTTCAAGTTTTGGGAGAAAATATGCCGGGGAGAGCGCAAAAACGACAGCCTCACCCTCTCGACGTTTTAGGGTGTTCTGCAAGTCCGTTGACCTCCAGGTCCCTTTTTTGCCACACTGCTACTTACCCTGAATGCGTCCACCCTCGAAACGATTAATTGCTGGCCAGGAACGGGACCCGTCAGATGAGTATTGTACCGAGTTCGGAAGGCACGTTGGGTGGCAACCACCGAAAGGCCATTGGAAAAGTAGGCCTCGACGGCGAACGCATGCTCCTCCTTTGTCCAACGCAAGACGACAACTGGCTTGAGCGGTAACAAAACTTCAAGATCCCCTCTATCGAATGAGACACTCCCTACCCCTTTCTGACCACGTCTCGCTCATTGGCGCCCAATTCAAATCAGCAAGTGTCCCTGCCGCACCTTGTACAATCTATTGCCAACAAATCTTAGAATTACATTTACTTAAAAATCCTTTACAAAGATTCATAATACACAATGACAAACAAGAAATGTTTGAAAATGTACCTTGCAAAATGGTGATATCTATACTTTAAAGAAAAATGCCCTGTTTGTGGCTAGGACCAGATACAGCAAAATAAAAATATGAATCGTGAAAATTAACCCAAAGATGTTAAAAAATCTGAAAATTATCTAAATTTATAAATAAACCTTACAAATATAAAAAGAAAATTTAAAAAATGACTAAAAATACTTATAGTTATAACATAACCAGATTTGTGAAGGTTGTAACATGTGTTTTTCTACACTTGAAAGAATGTAGTAAATATTTATAATATTATAAAGAAGCTTACAGTTTCTGTATAAAAATATTTAAGTAACATAATTGAACCCGCAATAAATTGTAAGTGCAAGTGCGAGGAAAGGTTTAACTTTGATTGATTCTTGCCTGAGAGTGGAAACTTTCTTGCGGGAGCTCAAGTTCGCTCGATTAACCGTTTTGTACTCGTCGCGCAAGTTCACTTGCGATGGTGGTTAATTTGATAAGTTTCCTTGAAGTGGCTTCCTTGGCATTTTTCATTAAAGGTTTTGAGCGAAACTTCGTTTAAATTTAATTATGCGCGCGGCGAACAAAAAAAATCTGCGGTTTTTCACATCCGCCCACTAAGAACTTCGAAAAACTTAATAGTTGTTATCACAGCGAAATATAAATAGAGGAAGAAAAAATCCTAAAGTTTTTAAAATATTTTATGCAAAATATATTATAAGAGATAAATATAAATATTAAATTGAATTTTCCTTCAATTGTCAGACACAGGTGCGCACCCAAGGGGGTGGCTCGCGGGCCTGAGTTGTAATATTTTTAAACAGTCGTGAACATGTTTTGTTTGCCACTCTATCACTTATGACATTTTTATGGCACGTGTTATATTTATTTTGAATTTGTATCTTAATTACTACGTTTGTTTTACGTTAATCCATAAAAACAGTTGACGTAAGTCGATATCTGAACTATAATTGCAGTTGATGTAAGTTGGCATTAGCCGATATTAAGTCGACATTATATATTACATTATATATCAGAGTGACACCTAACCTCAAAAACCTTGACGATGTGAGATACAACCAAACTTGACATGGTGACCACGTCAAACGTGTCAAAAGTTAGGTCAGGTTAGATGTTACACCGTCTACCTAAATGTATGTGGCACCTAACCTAACCTAACTTTTGACACGAGAAATATTACAACCAATTTTATGAATTATATTTGAAATTAGATACTTTTTCAAATTTTAAATAAAAATAAAACTACTTGATTTAAAAAGTAAATAAAGGCATAAGTTTTACTTTAAATAATACCAAACCAAACTGGATTATTTAATTATAAGAAGCAGATTTTCTATACAAGGTTATTTATAAAAGCGTTCAATTTAGAACTTCTAATGAGTATTTGCACTTCCAGATTAGGCATGAAGTAAAATTTCGAGTTTAGAAAAGCCTGAAAATTTGGGTTTGCCGGGGCGCGCGAGCGTAGCAAGTCGACGCGTATAAAAACACTGATTTAAAGTAAAGTTTTAAATACATATATTCTCCTTATACATAATTTTCCAATTTGTTTATAAAGGGTGTTTTTTTAGAGGTATAGAACTTCTTTTTCAAATAAAACACAAAAATCAATAAAACAACTAATGTTTTGTCTTTAATAGGTAACCAATGTAATGGCATTTCATGTTTAAAAATAATTTTGGGCATGTGACCACCGCGATTGCGTCTTAGATGAACCATTCTATTGGTTCAAGTTTTAATAACTGTTTCTAATGTGGCCGGGCTAATTTCTCCAAATAATTAATCGTTGATTTTTTATCAACATAGACCAGTGATTTGCCGTAGCCCTACAAAAAATAGTCCAATGGGATCAAATCAAATGATCTAGGCGGCCAATTATCAAGCACATGTCTCGAAATAATTAGATTACCAAACTTCTCTCCCAACAATGAGAGGGTGTTACGCGTGGTGTGGCAAGTTGCTCCGTCCTGTTGAAACCATTTAGTTCTCAACAGATTTGCATTGACGTTGAGGATCAAAAATTTCGAATCATTGACCTGTAGCACTCGCCATTTACAGTAACATTGGGTCTGTCTTTATCTTTAAACAAGTACGGGCCAATGTAGCCTCCAGTATGCAATCCACACCACACAGTAACACAATTTTGCTTATTCACGATTCCATTCAGCTAAAAATGAACTTATCACTAAAAATGATTTGGTGGTAATAATCAGTAAATGGGCGAAGTGCTCCATAAGTTTGGCGCACAGAGCGCGCATTTTGGAAATAAATATCCACAATTTGTAATCGCTGCTCGACTGTTAGCTTTGCCATGATCATTTGCCAAAACTTACTGAACAAAGTTGCCACTAATAGCCTACCATTCTGACATTGGTTTAACAGATATCCATCGTTTAAGTTCTATACCTCTAAAAAAAACACCCTTTACAAATAAAGTGATGATATAACAAAGTGATGTTTTCCAGCACTTTTTTTGTTTAGTTTTGTTTGATCAATTTATATTATAATTTCGGAAAAATCGGGAGAATGTCTCGTATTAATTTAGCCTCAAAATTTAGCTCCTCTAGCTTTATTTTACATAAAAACGAAGAAATAAATATTTCCTTACTACTTGTTCATTTCTTTTTATTTCTTAATAATTTTGCGAGCGTCCAAATAAAGCACAATGTTCTTGTATTTTTAATAATTTCGATTAACGTTGAGCTTCTGTTATTACAATCTTACAAATTTGACATTTTCATGACACTTAGCATGTTAGGACTTGTCTAAACTCATGCGGACAAAATGCGATTTGTCTGGACAAAACCCGAAATTATGTTTTAATTCGGACTATGTCTGTGAGCAATAGACATTTCGCGGTTCGTCTAGACAAAACGCGTTTTGTCCAATTTCTTGTTTTGTCTGTAACATATATACATAGGTTTAAATGCGTAGGTTTAAAAGCATTTTTAATTATTATTAAAATTAAATCAAACTTAAACAGTATAACTTGAATTTTACTTTAAACCAGTGTTTTATACGAATGGCGCACGAAGTTAAATTTCGAGTTTAGAAAAGCCTGAATTTGGATTTGGACTTTCTAAACTCGAAGTTTTACTTCAAGCTTAACCTGGGACTGGAAACACTCGTTTAAAACTTTAAATTGAACGCTTTTAGAAAATACTACAAATGCCTGAAAATGTACAGCACATACATTATGTATATTTATAAGAAATAAATTCAGTATGTAATATGAGAAGTCAATCATAGAAACCATAAAAATTACTGCAGAGATTTAGCTAAAATCACCTTTTAGAGTTTACTTTATAATTGCTCGGCCGTTAATGGGTTAACAAAATAACCTCTACGAAAACTAGCAACGAACAAGATATAAATAAACTATTACACTAAATAGTCAGTAATCATAATGATGGTTGCGACCGTAACTACGTGGTAATTCATGATCACTGAATCAAACACTTACTATGTTTTTACCACAAAATATTTATTGTATGTATATATATTATATTACACAAATATACACATAAATTCACGACTTAAGTTTCGACGTTTGACGGTCATTATCAAGTGATACTTGATAATGACCGTCAAACGTCGAAACTTAAGTCGTGAATTTATGTGTATATTTGTGTAATATAATATATATACATACAATAAATATTTTGTGGTAAAAACATAGTAAGTGTTTGATTCAGTAAATAGTCAGTAGTTTCGTATGGCCAGTATCACTAGTATCGATTTTAAACCAGAAACTTTTAATAACCGCACACAAAACACTTACTAATTGTATATGTCAGGTACATTGTTTCCCATTTGTTGCAATATATCGATATATGATAGGCATTCCGACAAGTATTTGATTTCATGACCCATTTTAGTTGATTGCAACAGTTCCGATTGTTCTGTTACTAATTTCACACTGCTGAGTAATATTTTTTAATTTGTCCGTATCGGTCTTTTGTTTCTCGTCTCGTTTTGTTTGCTCTGCAGCTGGAAGCTTTTAAATAATGGAGTGATTTAATGGCGACAACGACCCCCCGATGCTCGTTCATCTATTATGCATTTTTATCGGAGTCGCTTCCTTCTCCGTTTGTGCCCCATTCTAGGATTAATGGATGAGATGGATTCTACTGAACACCGTCGCCGTCTAAATGTAATTGGACCATATATTTAAGCAAAAACAACGTGAATATACAACAAACAATGAAGACTAAAATAAGTGTTATATTTATACACTATATTTAATTCGGAGTGTTACACATAGCCGTTAAACTAGGTCTTTTAACCATAAGTATAAAATTCATTTTTTTTGGTACAACTGCTCATGTTAACTACGTTATTGTAATATGGTATACATTTTAAATTAAACGATATAAATCGTATTTATAATATTTAACATTCATTTAGTATGCCAATCAATAATTCGTATTCTAAAAAAAGTAACACAGCAAGGTCATCGACTAGGAAAAATCCAATACTTGATACAAAGGTCAGTCGGCGATTTAACCTTGCTATTGAGGGGTCGTTAACGCGGTTGATTATAAGCGGAACCCCCGGAAATGGAATATGATTTATCGTAAATGGGGCGGTTTTGTTATTTCTGTTTCGTGGGAGGTTAAGGTTAAAGGGGCCAGATTGCCCCAGAACGAGAATTTCATAGCGGTCGGCGACTATATGTCTTCGCCGGCTTTAGAATCTAATTAATTTCCAACCGCCCAGACATTATTAAAACAATTTGTATTTGTGCCGACGGCCATTACCTTAAATGTGTGCTAAATTTTCACTGTTATTGTATAATAAAATTAGAAACAATGAATATTAATTTTGTCAAAAACCTCGAATTCGACTCCAAACGAATTCGAGGTTTTTGACAAAATTAATAACAACAAAATCAATGCAAAATGTTAAACAGTAAGTTTCAAATATTATAATATCCAGATAAAAACCGCACTGCAGGTTTGAACCTCGTCTCACAGTAGATCACAATCCCAAAAAGCTGGCCAAAAGTAAAAAACAAAAATGTCTATCTGTGGATTTTCACGTTACTATTTTGATAGATTAGTATTAGCTCTATTAAATTTTCTATGCAGTTACCGTTTATATCTTACACCTAACCCTAGTGCCAATTTCAAAAGTAACCCTGGAGTGGTGCACATCTGGCGAGCACAATTGCGGGATTTTTACGAGTTTTATATTCGTGGATTGATAAGCGTGTAATTAACGAAATTTAGTTCTGTGAAATCGATTCGTTTCCTTTAAGGGGAATATAACAGTGGTCTGAAATTTAATGTTAGGTTTATATAAAAACTAAAGGTCCTAGAAAGTTGAAATTTTGACAGCGTATATTAAGCCCAATTATCAAGTAAAATATCGAAGTACTTTTTTTTTAACAATTTGCTTTCAGAGGTATGAAAAAAATAATGTTATATTTTTCAAATTTAAAAAAAATATTCCCATATCTTACTAGTTTATACTATAAGGAATATAATGTGAACATTTCATAAGGATGCGATAACTCATGCCCGAGTCAAGTTAAAATAAATATCTTAAAAAATAAGACCGTAAAATACCGCCGCCTTGCGGATCTTCTCTTAGTTGAACGCGTTGTACACTCATCTGCACAATTATTGGAGGGGCGAGCAGCATGCGGCCAGCGTTTATCCCTGGGCCGGTGAACGCTGCGTAGCTTCGCGTTTGTTTTTCTTTTCTTTTCTCAATCATAGTTAACAAAAACGGCTCGCGTCGTTAGCATTTATTCTCGTAAAATTAATATTTCGCAATTATAATCGATATTTTATTGTACTAGTGTTTTAGTTTTATGCTTTCTGACTACTAATGGAATAAGTATTTTTTTATACTGCATGTTCACTAATATAGAAAACACAAAATGTTTCACTAATTTAAATAAAGATGTGTAATATACCTTTAATATTGGCTTCCCTAATTATTTGACAATGTCGGTATTATTAAATTATTTTTAAAGTTTTTTAAGCTGATTAATAAGCCAGAAGCAAACGAATAACAATCAGTCTTGTTCAAATCATTATTTCGTCTTAAATCTTTCGTTGTTAAAGCAGTTGTTTAATGCCATTAAACTTCTCGCAATAAAACTATTAAAGTAAATTGTAATGTTTCTAGCAATCGGACCTATTTGAACCAACTGCGACTTCATCAACGAATCAATGATATCAAAACTATAAGAATAGTAAGAATAACGTCACCAATATGACGTTGTCGTAGATTAATGTTACAAATCATCTATTTTTTACTGAGCACAGGTAATATATGTTTGACGAACATTGTTTGTTAATTATTTTAGAAAAAAATAGAACTATAATAATAATAATAAGGTAGTTATAATGCATTTCAAATAACAAGCTTCTTGCTCAATATTGCACCGAGCCCAATAAATTTTTTAAGGCCCGGCTTGGCCCGACCCGGTCATAAAATAAGAGAGATTGAGTTTTGCCTGATCCGGCCCGGTCAACATTTCAGGTCTAAATAAATAAAAAATATACTTATCTGATTATAGGCGTAGTTTTTAGAAAAAGTAAAAAAAAAATATATAAAATTAAGATAATTTAAATATTGAATATGATACGGGAAAATCGCCTAAGAAAAATTCAGGCCCGTGCAGTGCTCCAATTGACATATCTTCCCTAATTGTATTTTTCTAATTTATCCTATTATTAGATCTTATGAATCTGTTGGATAATAAATAAATAAATAAATAAATATTTTAGATGACAAATCTCAAATATATTTTTTGTTCGGTATAAAATGTCTGCCTGAAGTCATTTTATTATTTATTTGTTGCATTCATAAAAACTAGAATATTTGATAAAATCAAAATAGAAATTCTCCCCAAAATTTGGGGTATTTGCCCAATTTGGCAGAGGCCAAATTAATACACATTATTTTCATGGCCATAGCAGTTAGGAAAGATAATATTCCTATATAAAAAATATCATTGAAAATCCTATGTTCCGTTTTTTTTTCATGTATATCCGGCATATAAATATTCACAGGGAGCAGAGCTGGGACAAATCCTCGTAAAAAAGATTCGAATCACGAATCCGAATCCCCTAATATGATTCGAATCACGAATACTCGAATAAAGGATTCGTAAGAAATAAATATGATTCGAATCAAAGATTCGAATCCTGTTTTTTCGAATCACGAATACAAATCCTTCAAGAATAAATTTGATTTTATAATTTTTTTGCAACCATTAATATATAAATATAGTTACCACTTGTTTTAACAAAAATATTCAAAACCTAATTAATTATTATTAACACTGTACATCGTTGATAACAGACAAAATATCTGATTCCCTGTTACCCTGTTAAAGATGTATTTGTGTGTTTCTGAACTTCACTTTAAATCAGTGTTTTGTACGCGTGGCGCATGAAGTAAAATTTCGAGTTTAGAAAAGCCCGAAAATTTGTCTCGGGTCGCTGCGCGACCCTCGACAAATTTTCACGGGGCTTTTCTAAACTCGAAATTTTACTTCATGCTTAGCCTGGGAGTGGAAAACACTCATTTAAAGCTTCAAATTGAACTTAAAAAAAAACAAGGAATATCTAAAGATTTACAGAAAATAGGCTAAATTTGGAATACGTATACTTAAAAGAAAAACTCCCTGTAATTTTCAAAATAATAAATTTTTGTATGTAAAAGCGGGACTGTATGAGCAAAAACAATATTTTTTCCTAATCCCCTGAATTTTTTTCTGGCTGCGGCCTTGGTTGTTCTTTCAGCTTAATAGTAGTTTTTTATTCTCCTATCACTAGTTTTTTCTGCAACTAGTAGTAGTACAGGCTCCGTCTACAGAACTAGAAGCTCTGTCTGCTAATAGCGGCAGTTCTTTCTGCTAGTGGACAAATCGTTTTTAACTGAAAAAAAAATCAACGTTACAGTTTGTAGTAGTGGCTCTTTCGGCTAACAGTACTTAATAGTACTAGTACAGGCCTCGTCTGCTGGTAACAAGATATCTGAAGCTACAACCATCTGAGCTAGGTAATAGTGCTAGTTGTTTCTGCTAGTAGAAATAGTGTTTTCAGCAAAACAGCCTATTTTCTGTAAATCTTTAGATATCCCTTGTTTTTTTTAAGCTCAATTCGAAGCTTTAAACGAGTGTTTTCCACTCCCAGTCTAAGCATGAAGTAAAATTTCGAGTTTAGAAAAGCCCCGTGAAAATTTGTCTCGGGTCGCGCAGCAACCCGAGACAAATTTTCTGTTCTTTTCTAAACTCGAAATTTTTCTTCATGCGCCACGCGTATAAAACACTGATTTAACGAGAAATTTAAAAACACACAAAAGGCATGTTTCATGTTAATCCTCACAATTAATTCGAATTATTTTTGACGATTCAAATCCTTTTGTAAGTATTCGAATCCTTTTATAAATATTCGAATCCTTTTATAAGGATTCGAATCTTTTTATAAGGATTCGAATCACCCACATTTGGATTCGAATACGAATCCCTTTAAAAATACGTAACAAATCCGGATCATGAATCCAGTTGAACTCAAGTATTCGAATGCCTCTTTTGAATCCTCTAAAAGGATTCGAATCCTGCCCAGCTCTGACAAGGAGCTTATGAACATGAATTATTTTATTATTATATTTTTAGAAATAATCTCTAATTTAATAAAATAAAACACATAGTTTGTTCGGCTGTCGAAACTGGAGTCTTAAAAGAAAAAATAATGTGTAATAATGACAAGGATAAGAATCATCGGTTTTGTAAATACCGAAAAATAACACAGGATCCCATAACGCTTTCTAACGAATTGAAAACAATATAAATAATACGAATCGACACTTTCCTTCGATCCGTCTTTTTTTTACGCTTCTTTTTCGTCTATTCCACGCGACGCGAGACCCCATCCGTTCATACTAAGGTGCAATGCACAAATGCACAGCGAACTGCCGCTTTTCTCTCTGACTGTATTCGCCCCACTTATCCTGTAAATTTGGCATCGGATGAGCTACTCTAAACTATGTGGGTCTTTCCAACACGATCGGCGTGTTACACGCAATAATCCCCTTAAGTAAGCAGAATTGTTGACTGCATAATAAAAATTGTCGAAATGATTTATTATTTTGATAATTAACAATATTTGCCAATGAAAATCTGCATAAAAAATTATAAAAATATTATTTTAAACAAGGAAAAAGTTAGTTGTTCTGCCGTGTTCGGTCAAAAGCTTCACGCTACCTTTATTGTAATGCTTTTCTAAAAATAAACAGCTAAAAACTAGCTGCCATTAGGTGCCATTTCGTTTGCAGTGCAGCTTTTTTTCTGGTTAGTTGCTTAAATAAATTTATTCTACTTTTATTATTATTATTATTCTAAAATTATTCACAAACAAAAAAATGTTTCGACTACATCTCAGTAAATATTGATCACCATCACATCTAAGCGTTATATATTTTTAACTTTACTATAATTAGTGGTTTATACGGGTGACGCATAAGGTAAAATTTCGAGTTTAGAAAAGCCCCCGTGAAATTTTTCTACTCGGGACTTTTCTAAACTCGAAATTTTACTTCATGCTTAGTCTGGGAGTGGAAGACACTCGTAACTTTAAAATGTGTCTCAAGTGTTAAAATGTGTATCGTAACTGTCACAAAGAAAAAAGAAAATAACATGGCGATCTCAATATAGTTCAATTCAAACTCGCGTCAAGTTGGCACGATTGGTTGAATGTCGGCATACGCCGAGTATAAGTCGGCTGTCTGTCATTATAGTTTAAATGTCGGCTACCGCCGACTTGTGTCAACTGTTATTATAATCCAAATGTATATCATCTGTCATTATAGTCCAAATGTCGGCTGAAAACGACTTATGTCAAGTTGACACGGAGTCCATCGTGTCAACTTGACGTAAGTCGTTTTCAGCCGACATATAATGACTATAATGACAGATGATATACAAGTCGGCGCCAGCCGACATTTGGATTATAATAACAGTTGACACAAGTCGGCGGAAGCCAACATTTAAACTATAATGACAGACAGCCGACTTATACTCGGCGCGCGACGACACGAAAATATCTAAAATTTTCAGATTTCTATCTCTTTCCTAAAATGTTGGGGAGTAAGGGGAAAGAGACCGAGCACTCAGGGGGTAATCCATTATGAACACCAACCGCATTTTTTGATGCCAATGTCAACCCGATATTAGCAGGTAGTAAGAAGTCTATTTGTTTTCAGCCAGCGCGTAGCGTTATCTTTTGTCCGACTTGGGATGGTTTTGATAGGAATATTTATTTGATATTTATGAAATTATTTAAAATGTAATTATAATTAATACGACATTTGTAAAATAAAGTCGAAATTATGTCTACGTGTACAATTTTAGGTCAATAGAATTTTTTAAAACGTATCTGACGTTTACATCTCGGTAAATATTGATCATCACATCTGAACGTTATATATTTTAACTTTACTGTAAATCAGTGGTTTATACGCGTGGCGCATGAAGTAAAATTTCGAGTTTAGAAAAGCCCCGTGAAAATTTGTCCTGGGTCGCTGCGCGACCCTCGACAAATTTTCTACACGGGGCTTTTCTAAACTCGAAATTTTACTTCATGCTTAGTCTGGGAGTGGACAACACTCGTTCTTAGAAGTTTCAAATTAAAGAATCACTCTACTAAGTTTACTGAGTTTATTACAATTTTACAAAGGTTACAGCTCGAAGGACCAATCATGGTCTTCGGAGACCGAAGGACTACAGGGAATCGAAGTTTTTTACAAGAAAACAACGAAAATCATCTAATTTTGAAAAAAATATCGAAGTTTTGTTGGTTTTCAGTGCATTTTTAACTTTACTCTAAATCAGTGTTTTATACGCGTGGCGCATGAAGTAAAATTTCGAGTTTAGAAAAGCCCCGTGAAAATTTGTCTCAGGTCGCTGCGCGACCCTCGACAAATTTTCTACGCGGGGCTTTTCTAAACTCGAAATTTTACTTCATGCTTAGTCTGGGAGTGGAAAACACTCGTTAGTTTAAAATACATCACAATTGGTAAAATATGTATCGTGGGATGCCCGTCTTCAGGGGTGATATGTAAGCAAATTATGGGTCTTAGGAGTTGTCAAATAAGTGAGTTACTCAACTGTTTCCAAAGCAATCTTTACGAAAACAAAAGATTAACATTTTACATATAAAATGTACAAGGTGAGAAACTCGATGTCTCAGCTCTATTAAAAGGGAAGGAAAACCGATAGAAAAAATCTGAAGAGGTTCATAATTGGGATTGAGTAAGGTTCATTTTAATCCAAAATTGCATATTTTTCTAAATTTTGAAAGTGAAGTAATGACGTCATCGAATATTTTTTCCCCAGAAACATACCCATATTTTTGGATATTTCAAAAGAGCTAATTTTTCTGAACTTTGTAGAGAAAAAAAAATGCTATCTTCTTTCGTTAAAAAATTAAAAGCAAACTTAAAAAAAAGTATTATCAAAAATTCCAAATTGTCACGACTTAAGCAAGTAGCCTTTGCAAGCAAATAACAAAGCCGCACCTGTCAATAATTAAACTAATGGTTAACAAATATTGTTTTGTTGTCATTTGATTTTAGATTTCATATTTTTCTATCGTTTTTCCTTTTCATATAATAGAGCTGAGACATAGAGTTTCGCTCACCCTGTATAATAAACTATAAGTGTGATACATCATTGAATTCAGAAAAAAATATTCTTAAAAAAAATATGAAAATCCAAAAGAAAATCCAGAAAACGTGAACCCCATCTACTCCCAATAGCATTGTCGATGGTACTCACAGAATTACTATTATAAATGTCAATTGATTGTGCATTTTGAAATCCAGAAGGAAACTAAATTTCTATAACCATTTTAGTAGTCATATGCAATTTTCATATAAATTGACGATGTGAACGCCATCTGCTGCCAATTTTTGAGTAGTATCGTTACAGCTATTAACAGTAGATGGCGTTCACGTCGTTATTTTAAATGTAAATTACATATGAGACTATTAAAATGAATAAAGATGGTTAGTTTTC
The DNA here is from genome assembly GCA_932526585.2 of Philonthus cognatus. Classification (NCBI taxonomy): domain Eukaryota; kingdom Metazoa; phylum Arthropoda; class Insecta; order Coleoptera; family Staphylinidae; genus Philonthus; species Philonthus cognatus. The sequence goes on along the minus strand of OW052250.1, from coordinate 25,718,851 downwards.
TTCTGGATTTCAAATTGCATTATAAATTGGCAATTTTAATAGTCATATGTAATTTACATTTAGGTTGACGACGTGAACGCCATCTACTGCCAATAGTCTTGTCTATTGTACTCACAAAATGACTATTATAAATGTCAATTGATTGTGCTGTTTAAAATCCAGAAGAAAACTAAACATCTATAACCATTTTAGTAGTCATGTGTAATTTACATATAAATTGACGATGTGAACGCCATCTGCTGTCAATTTTTGAGGAGTGCTATTGACAGTAGATAGTGTTCACGTCGTTAATACAAAAATAATATATATGTTCATTATAGCACTTTTTCCGTCATTTAAAGAATAGATGATTGTCGTACTAAACTTATTTCACTTGCTAATTGGTTGGTTATAGAACATTTCACATTAAATCAGCGTTTTATACGAGTCGCGCATGAAGTAAAATTACGAGTTTAGAAAAGCCTAATTTTTCTCAGTCGCTCTGCTGCGCTATGCCCAAGCCAAATGTTCAGGCTTTTCTAAACTCAAAATTTTACTTCATGCTTAATCTGGGATTGGGAACACTCGTTAGATGATCAATCATAACCAGGGTTGTTATGTTTAAAACACTTTGTTTTAAAATAGTGTTTTAAACATGTTTAAAAGCAGCCGTCGTGTTTTAAACGGTTTTGTTTTAAACATGTTTTAAATTTTAAATTTGTTTAAAACATGTTTTAAACGTTGGATTTGATTAAAACCGTTTTTTTATTATCTTAACTGCTAAAAATATATATTTGCTAAATTATATTTTATATTACTTCATTAAAGTTTTTTGTTTGTTTTTAAATTCTAGCTAAATTGTTGAAGATAGTTCAAATTACATTATCAAACATAACATTTTATTACAATAAAACTGTGTCTGCATAAATGTGGTTTTTAAATACAGGGATTTTTTCATTCAGGTATACATAAGCATACACTGTACATTTTTCGACGTTCGTTGTTTTTTGTTCAAGATTTCAATTTGAATCTTTAAACGAGGGCTTTCCACTCCCAGACTAAGCATGAAGTAAAATTTCGAGTTTAGAAAAGCCTGAAAATTTGGATTGGCCGCGTAGCGAAGCGGAGCGGCCAATCCAAATTAGGCTTTTCTAAACTCGAAATTTTACTTCATGCGCCACGCGTATAAAACACTGAAATATCGTAATGTTTAAAATATACGGCTTTAGCAATCTAATATTTAAATGTGGATAAAACGTGAGTCAAATTCTGCGCTGAAATAAACTCTAACGTATATTAGGTTGCCTATAACCGTTGTTGTAAGTGTGTGTTTTTTGAACTTCACTGTAAATCAGTGTTTTTAAGCGTGGCGCATGAAGTAAAATTTCGAGTTTAGAAAAGCCTAATTTGGATTGGCCGCTCCGCTTCGCTACGCGGCCAATCCAAATTTTTAGGCTTTTCTAAACTCGAAATTTTACTTCATGCTTAGTCTGGGAGTGGAAAACACTCGTTTAAAGCCTCAAATTAACCGCATTAAAACAACGATTTCCCACAACTTTTAAAACGCTGTAATAATCGGGGTATGTATACTCAAAAGAAAAACGCCCTGTGTATTCTGTTTTAAACACGTTTTAAACGTGTTTTAAACATGTTTTGAACACGTTTTAAACCCAGATCATAACCTTATTTTGCATTTTTATTATTGCTAGATTAGCGTGCTCTATTTAATCGATTTGATTAAAACGTAACAAAATAATACAATTGCATAACATATTGATTAATGAGTTAAATTGTTGGAGTCATCAAATGAACATGAACGACCGTTTAAAACGCTTTAAAAAGGGCAAAAAGGGAAACTACCTGCTATTCAAACAGATAAAGTCATAAATTGTAACATCAACACACTATAAATTGTGGTTTCTTTTCTTCCATTATACTCCTGCGCTTGTAGAGGGTGTCTCTCTTCAAAATTTGCTGGTTTAGATATTTTGGAGAGGCCCCCTCGACGCCGACTTAATGTCAACTGTCATTACAGCAGTGGCGTAGCGTGGGTTTTAGCCGCCCGGAGTGTAGGCCAAATTTGCCGCCCCCTCTCAGTAATTATAAAGATCTTTTAGGCAAGAATACATTTGTTATTGTGTATTGTACAGAGTATAGTCAGAAATTCAAAAAAGTTTCATGGAAATCTAACACAACAAACACGAACACGGCCGCGGGCCGGTTTCAAATTTAACCGATTCGAATTTCTCTTTATTCTTTTAGAACATTAATATATACATACAGGGTGAAGTAAATCAAAATTAATTAAAATAAAAACAAATTCAATAATTAACACTGATTCCTTTTTTGTATTCACTTTTTATTTTAAACTGTGACTAGTTTCGGCTCAACAGCGAGCCATTATCATACTAACTACTTAAACTAACATTAGGATCTTATGTATACTTAAAATTATTTATCAGGTAAAAAAGTGTCGAAAAGAGAAGTATACGTAAGTTCCGTCTGGTCATTTATTAGTGGGATTCCCGGATTCAGTTTTGCTTTGTGAATCTCTAATAACTCCAGAAGGTTCATTTTACGGCCCTTTTCCACACAATGCAAGACTGAAAGTACATCTTCACCAAAAGTATGTCCTTCTTCCATGAGGTGGTTAGAAAACATGGATTTATCTTGTTTTAATTTATACGCTCTAAGATGTTCTTTCAGCCTAACATTGAAATTTCTACCAGATTGTCCTGTATTGTCCCTTGTCCCTTTACACGACTGACATGTTAACCTATATATCCCCGATTTATTTTGAATGTTGGTTTTCGTCTTTGGATTGAAAATTTCATATTTAAGTTTTGAGAGTGGCTTAAACGCGACTTTTATGTTTTCTTTTTTTTTAATATTTTCAACTTTTAGGCTTAAAATGCCAAAAAAAGGTCAGTATTTTTGTTCACTCTAGTTAGTTCTGATGTTTGCATACATGTATTTTTTAATTTGTTTAAGATTATGTTTTTCTATTCAATTATCTATTAATCCTATTCTGTATCCATTATTGTTCGCAATGTTTTAAATTATTTCTATTTCTTTTTTTAACGCGTTTTTTGTTATGGGTATATTTAGTGCTTTTTGAATCATTGAATTGAATGCCGCTAATTTGTGTTTCATGGGATGTCTAGATGATTGAGGAATTATCGTGTCTGTAAATGTTGGTTTTCTATAAATTTCGAATTCTAATTTTGAGTTCTCTTTTGATATTTTTAGGTCTAAAAAATTTATTTTATTATTTTGTTCTGTTTCTAGTGTAAACTTTATGTTGGGGTGTAGAGAATTAATAAAATTTAAAAACTGATCTAATTGGTCTATTGGAGCCTATAATACAGGCTAAAATGTCATCCACATATCTGTACCACTTTACAATATGTTTTTGTCCAAGGAGGAATTTAAAATTACAGATGTGATGTTTTTCATAAAGATTTCTGCAAGTAGTGGACTAAGTGGTGACCCCATTGCTAGCCCCTCTTTTTGATTGAAGAATTTGTTGTCAAATGTGAAATAATTAAATTTAAATATTGATTCTATCAGTTGGAGGAATTCATATTGTATTATAGGATTTACATTGTTAATATCAAAAAACTCTTTTATTAGTTTTAGGCAATCTTGTGGTGACATTTTTGCGAACATATTGGACATATTGGATGTGTCATTAGAGATTCACAAAGCAAAACTGAATCCGGGAATCCCACTAATAAATGACCAGACGGAACTTATGTATACTCCTCTTTTCGACACTTTTTTACCTGATAAATAATTTTAAGTATATATAAGATCCTAATGTTAGTTTAAGTAGTTAGTTTGATAATGGCTCGCTGTTGAGTCGAAACTAGTCACAGTTTAAAATAAAATGTGAATACAAAAGAGTAATCAGTGTTAATTATTTAAATATTTACAATGTTTCACAAAGTAGCCGCCTCCACTACAAGATATAAAACAATTTCAGGTAAATGACCGAATTCAAAACAATTGATTTGAAAAAAACACGGATTTACTGTTTTTTATAAAATAAAAATCATATTTACTTTGTCCGTCAGATTTGATTCGACATTTTGTTTTTTTTTTTTTTAATTTTAACATTAGATTATGAATTAGCATGCTTAAAAACACGGGTGTACTGATTTTTTTATGGAAAAAAGAAACAAATATTTTTTAACACAATAAAACACTTTTAACTTTGTTTGTATAACACAATTTTTTTATGTGACTGCAGTTTCGGCAAATTCAGCTTGCCATTATCAAACATGAAACATGATAAAAATAAATTGTGTTATACAAACAAAGTTAAAAGTGTTTTATTGTGTTAAATTAACATGTATAACGAAGTAGAAGCCTCCACAATTCAAAATATTTTTTTGTCCTTCATATATGATCCGCCATTTTGTTTTTTGATATTTCAAAATCAGATTCTGAATCAGTATGCTCAAAAGCCTCGATATTTGCAATGTCAGACAACTCACCTTAAGCCCTTATATTATGTCCAGCTTTTCTAAATTCGAGACCACTGTGCGTCTGCGTGAGAGATTTTCTCAAACGAAAATACTAATCAATTAATACAAGGTTTTAAATATACTACTAAGCATAATATATAAAATTACGAAAAAACTATTCGTGAAAATGCAAACAATGTCTTAATTAATAAGACAACTTACTTTACTTTACTTACTTTAATAGAGCGTTGTAACAAATCAAATTAAATAAGATTTTAAATATTTCATTGTATAATTCAATATCCGGAGGTGTATTTGCACGGGAAGTAGTTGTTTCAATGGATATTTATCGTCTTAAGTTGTCTTATTAATTAAGACATTGTTTGCATTTTCACGAATAGTTTTTTCGTAATTTTATATATTATGTTTAAAGTGTGCAAACTATAAGAAGCGTAAGCTTATTTTCTCGAATTCAATTAGTTTTGAATTTGAATGTATACTACTAAGTTTAAAATACACTACTTAAGTTTGATCTCACGTTAACAAATATTACAAATGTTTATTTCGTGTAATCAAATCTTCCAAAATTCAAGCGCCTGGAGTAATTTGCTTTCGGATGTCTTCTTTTAATTATACTTACAAATCCCAAAGAAAACTGCTGGAATTTTATAAGCACAAGATTTAGTTAGAAGAAAGAACAATTTGTAAACTTTTAAAATGTGAAATACTCAACATCAAGTATTAAAAAGCTATAATCTTTTCCGCCATATGCAAAACAAAGGGAAAGTATTGCTTTCGCAAAAATGTTCAAATCAAAAGTGTTAGTGGATATATCCATTTTGAGGTCCCCGAGTTGATTTGAAAAATGTCTGTCCTTCTGTCCTTCTGTCGCCACCATAAAGTCTAAGCTCAATCGGCTGTTAAGATGACACTATAAACTTAAGCTTTCTATTACAATAGTAGTATCTGATCAACTTTTGGTGAAAATCCGTAAAATGGTAGTTTACTCTTGGCATTTTTTTTGATATTTCTTTAATATTTATTAAATCAAAAAATCTTTTTAATAAAGTTGTAGTTATTCGAAACATTGACATTTAATGCGTATTTACTTTATGGCAGTTATTTTATTAAAATTGTTTTGAAAATGTGAATTTTTCGAATTAATTACAGTTTGACAGATCATCGATATTTGTCAAAGTGATTTTAGACAACGAAAGTGACGAGGACGTTTTAGACCTCTCCACTTTATTACATTTGAGCAACCTGAGAAGATTTGGGGTTCATCTTTTGTAGTTGGAAAATCGAAAAAAGGCAAGTGCAAGTGCTTTTATGTCATGAAAAAGCTAGAAATATATCCGGCTAGGTTTCAAAATTATTTTTTTTTTCGTTTAAGTGTACTTTTACATATTCCCACTGATCTTTATACAACACTAGATTGGGCATAGGCCATATTCCGCTATCTGACAACGTGCCCATTTTAACGGCAGCAAATTGAGGTTTTGTGACACGTTTGAGCGGCAAATTCAAATCACTTCAATAGAACATTTAGAGTCGTAAACACTTGTTCGCATACCTGTGAAACAGTCGATTTCTTTCTCCTCTTCTCGATTACAGTAAACACAACTGATTTTGTACTCCTGATCAAAAATAGTCGGGACAGCTTTATTTTTCACGGTCGGGTATTTCTTGTTTTGCTTGAAATGTTTGGAACACAATATCATTGTTTTGGTTATTTTTGTATTCGGCAAATCCATTTGTTTCAACCATTTTATGGACGATTTTTCATCGGATGGAAATCTTAGAAATAATCACATTATAATATAACAATATAAATAGATGATATTTGCTTTGACAGTTTATTTCGTTGTACTTACTTGTGCAGCGTCAAATTTCCTGATGAGTCGGGTTTTCTTCCGCAAAAAATGCACTGGAACACCATATTAACAAACACTGATTGACGCGTTCATGTCAAATGTCATGCCATATTGGTGTCGCAAAACCTTAATGAGCCCGTTCATCGCAATGTTCAACAATCAACATGTTTGGATTTGTTTTTAATGCATCTTGGTATCTAATGAACGGTATTCCGGCCATTTTATAAACTTTAACCCGCCAATACCAATCGCAAAAATCCCAAGCACGTTTACGATGAACAATCCGGTCATCAGTGAATTCCCCAACAGTTGACAGTAAACTCCCAACTGTTGTCTCTGATGAACGGGCCCAATTTTGACCAACATGGCGGCGCCTAGTGTCAAACTAAATCAAATTAACAGGACACGCGTCAATCATTATAGAATAGGGTTGGTTAAGTTTGAATTTGGCGCCTAAAGGCGTCAAAATGGATGCCAGTTTGCGCTACTCTCTTAAATACAGGGACACTAGCGGCGCCCATGTTGGAACGCGCCCTAGCGGTTAGACCTAATGCATTATGGAGATCGGTGCATATTCCATATAAACATTTGCAAAATTAATCAACACGACGTATATTTTGAACTTTATATTAAATCTGTGTTTTATACGCGTGGCACATGAAGTAAAATTTCGAGTTTAGAAAAGCCTAATTTGGATTGGTCGCTCCGCTTCGCTCCGCTTCGCTCCGCTTCGCTACGCGACCAATCCAAATTTTCAGGCTTTTTTAAACTCGAAATTTTACTTCATGCTTAATCTGGGATTGGAAAACGCTCGTTTAGTTTTTTTAAAGTGTCGATGAATTTTCAAGATTTTAGGTAGTTTTAGTTAATTTACAACGCTTTTTGTGATTTCCCTAGATTACCTTACATTTTTAAAAATTCTGACAGTTTTCCTGAATTTCCTAAATTTTCGATAATCTTAAAAATGTTGATACTTTTCATAAAAGTTTTGAAAATTAATCTTGGAGTTTCATGAAAAACATCAACGTTTTTTAAGTTAACGAATATTTAAGAAATTTATTATAATTAGCAAGAATTTAAAAATTGAAAGTAATTTTGAAAATTTATGATAGCTAACGAAATGTTTAAAATGAACGAACATTTTGAAAATTCAGGACAACCGTCAGAATTTTGAAAACTAACTAAAATCTTGGAAGTTCATGAAAAATCAACATTTTTTAAGTTAAGGATTATTATTATTGGAATTTCGTGAAAACTGCCAGTAATTCGAAAATTCAAGGAAATTTTGAAAATGTATGATAACTTTTGAAATCAACGGAAATTCAGAAAATACGTCAGAATTTCGAAAATTAAAGAAAATCTTGTAAGTTTACAAAAAGCGTTAAAAATTGAGTAAAATTAGGGAAATTCACTAAAAATCGTCAAAACTTTGATAATTAACTAAAATCTTGACAATTCATCAACAATTTAAAAATATTAAACGAGTATCTTCCACTTCCAGACTAAGCATGAACATTTCGAGTTGAGAAAAGCCCGAAGAATTTGAATTTGGACGCGCAGCGTCCAAATTCAAATTCGGGCTTTTCTCAACTCGAAATTTTACTTCATGCGCCACGCGTACAAATCACTGATTTAATTGGCATTTCACCTAGAAAAATATCACGAATGTCAACTGTCATAAAAATTATAAATAAAACCATAAAGCCAAAATTTCACTATTGCTGTCAGTTTAAAACGAAAACTTGCGAATTATCGTCACTTTAAAAAGAACAATTTACTATTATCGCCACATTATAACATACATTTTAATATCGTAGTCTTTTTATAGTCAAAATGTGACTATTATAGTGATCTATAGTCTCGATACTGCCAACATGTGACTATTATTGTCACTTTGATAAGAAAATTTTACTATTAGCATCACGTTATAACGAACATTTCACTATTGAAGAACTGCAATAATCGAAGTCCTAGGTTAAAATGTGACTATTACAGTGATCTATGGTCCATGATAACCCCAACATTTGACTATTTATATTTATATAATATTTAACGTTTACCGTCACATTGAAAAGGAAATTTGACTATTGCAGTCTTTTTTAAGTTACATTCACTTAAAAAAGACTGCAATAGTCACTATTATAGTGATCTATAGTCAGGATAAAGCCTATTTTGACCATTAAAATTGGTAGTATTGCATCATTAAATTGACTGTAACTGGCCATTAAATTGACTGTAATTTACCTATTTATTATCTTTTGAATCCTTTTTAACCTGTATTAACATTGACATTCTCCGTCAATAACACGACAGTAAACTTGTTACGTCAATTTTTAATTGTTTCAATGTTGAAACAAACGAGTGTCTTCCACTCCCAGACTAAGCATGAAGTAAAATTTCGAGTTTAGAAAAGCCTTAAAATTTGGCTCGGGCGCGTAGCGAAGCGGAGCGACCGAGCCAAATTAGGCTTTTCTAAACTCGAAATTTTACTTCATGTGCCACGCGTATATAACAATGATTTAATGTGAATTTGTTTTTAACCAATTTATAAGTGAAATGAGTTTATTATGTCAAGTATCAATTGTTTAAGTGATGGTGAAAGTGTTATGATGGACATATTTTTTTTCAAACATTTCTTTTATTAAGTAAAACCAGTTTACATATTAATATGGCTATTTCAATTTCCACATATCTGTTATTAATCAGGTTTGAATATAAATCTAAAGTGTTGTAATTCATTAATGGCTGTCGGATTTGTATGAAATAAATTATGAAAACCGTCAACTGGTCTATATAAAACCGAAGTTCGGCTCGTAATGAATATCTAAAATTCCAAACGCGTATTAAAGCGAATATATTTTGAAACGCGGTAACTTTTTTAAAAAAATGAACGGGCTTTACAGGTCTTTTCGAGTCTTGTGGCAGAGATTGTAGACCATTAATTATCTAAGTAATGATCCACGTGTAACGAGTAAAGCTCGTTAGGGGGTTACAAAAAGGTTTTTATGCTTTGGATAATTAGAGTCGCCTTTTGTGCACACACTAACTGAAATATACTATGACATATATTTAAGTAACTAAAATAACTGGAATGCGAGAAATCGACAATTTCCAGAAAATAAGAAGTTCAACAGTTTTATAACGAGTGTTTTCCATTTCTTACTTAAGGATGGAGTAAATATTTCAACTCTAGAAAACATTTCCAAATTTTCAAGGTTTATTTAAAGTCGGAATATTTACTCCATGTGCCAGGCGTTAACAGTTAAAAAATTATTACAGCTTTATAACGAGTGTCTATAAACTGTCAGCATCTCGGTATATATATATATATATATATATATATATATATATATATATATATATATATATTGTATGTTCAATAAAAAAAACCTCTAGGGTGCCATGATTTTATCTTTTTTAAAATTAAGGTTGGCTGCACGCTTTAGGAATTGACATATAAAACGCCAGACATAATATTTATAATATACAATTTTAAAGTTGCCAACCTACAATATTTTCCATGGCACTGTAGAGGTTATTTTTTATTGAACATATGATATTAGATTAGGTCATACGATTCGGTGGGTCTCGGAAACGTCAAATAAATTTAATTATATGTCTAATTAAGCCGTATGTTTCTGAAGTCAGAACCTACTGGGATGCTTACAGTTTATAGACACTCGTTATAATATACACTTATTATTTAATAAGACTTCATGGCATAATTAGTAATTATATATTTTGTGCAGAGGTGTGGAATCCTTCGACTCCACAGCGCTGCACAAAATATAGAATTATTAATTATTCCATGAAATCTAATTAAATAATAAGTGTATATTATATAAAGCTGCATTATTTTTTTTGTCGGTTCGAGATTAATTTTTGTAAAAATAACAGAAAAAAAAACATGAATAATTAACGGCTAAATTAGATCGTCAGGTGCAGGAAGCCGTCTCGGCGTCGCGACGCTTAATAGTTTCGGCCTGGCTGGCGTTAAAAGAGATTAAAAATATTTCTATCCGGCGTTGGATTAAATTAATCCCGCTTTGCAACTTTTATCGCCCGCCGAGAAATATTAATTGGGGGACAGATTAAATCTGCGCGGGTAAAAATTGCGAAAACACACAAATGAAATATCCTGAATAATGAGATTTCATTTATAAACTAAAACTCGGTGTTGTTTTAAATTGCATATTTCGTCCGTGTTAACTGAAATTGTGATTCACACCGAGAGATATTTTTAAATGCAGAACACAGAAACATTTAATGTATTTTAAAATGTAATACTTTAATTTGTAAATAAGATTAGGTATGTAGTAGAGTTTAGAAAAACATTAAAGGCCTTTTCAGGCTCTTCTAAACTCAATTTTTTCTTTATGCGCCATGCGTATAAAACACTTATTTAACGTAAAGTTCAGAATACACTTTTTAGGTTTGATCATATGTTCGTTAATTTTACAAATATATACATGGAATATGTGAAACTATACTTAAAAAAATACCCTGTATGTTAACATTAAAGAAAAATCCCAGATTTTAAATAATTATTACTATTTCAAATAAAATTGTCAAAACCAACACGCATCATAAAATTTTACAAAAACTTTAGAACTGTGAAAGTTAGGATAAATTGACTTAAATGTAAAAGTGTACCAATTCAACAAAATTGTAAAATTCTACACGAGTAATTAATGAGTGGAATTTAACCTACATTTTAAAACCATTTCTGCAAGAGCAACTTTCGTTTATAAAATGTGTAAAATAGAATTTCAGTAAATAATTCGGATATTTATTAAATGTATAAACTATGTAAAGTTATTCAGAGGAAATACACTTGGTATTACTTCACAAATTAAAAACTTTATTCCGACTAATTTTGGTTTTCTAGACTATTTGCAAAGGAGTTAACACATAGTTTTCAATAACTTTACATAGTGTAATGTTCCACTAATGTACCAAATGAGAAATTAATTCAAGAAATAAAAGTATAAAGTTAAAATATGAACGGTGGAGGCTTCTACTTCGTTATACATGTTAATTCAATAAAATGAAACACTTTTACTTTGCTCGAACAACAGACTATTTTTATTTTGGTGACTGCTGTTTCAGCAACTCAACTTGCCATTATCAAATAGAGTTTGTTTGATAATCGAAAGTTGAGTTGTTAAGTTTGATAATGGCAAGTTGAGTTGCCAAAACTGCTGTCATGAAAATAAAAATACTGTGTTATACAAACAAAGTTAAAGTGTTTTATTTTATTTAATAGAGCTAAAAGCTTTATAAATATAAAAGTATACATCGTGAACATTTTGCTGGCATTGAATTTTTATCTTATAATTTAGAAATTACCCGAGAGTATCCATTTTTGTTTTTATGTTTAGATACATTTGATATTAAATAAAAATTTGAATATAAATTAATAAAAAAAAAATGAAACAAACATTCTGATGTAGCGGTCTACTGCATGAACACCTTCAAGACCTCTAACTCCCCCAAGTCGAGCCCTCAGTTATTCGCGTTCCTCGGAGACGCCATAATTTCACTTTAGTGTTTCCAATTTCGTCTGTAAATAAGTTTACCTCCGAGATGCCGGGTATGCCGGGAAGAGGGCCCTATAACTTTAAGGGAGCGAATTCCGATCGTAGTCTACCTCAGACAGCCCCTTATCTCTGCTTTATTTCAGGTAGACGCACAAAGGAGGAGGGCATGGAGACCCTTTACACGTCAAGGCTGCACGGCTTCCCCAATTTGAGTCGATCGGCCCTCGAGCCGGCCCTGACTGAGGAGAGCCTGTTGTCACTGCTTATTGTGTTGGGGAGTAGTATTTCTCTTGTGGGATTGGTGTTCGCTTTTATTACTTACAGGTGAGTTTACATTATATTATTTAAATAGATTTTTAATAAACTAATAAATAATCTGATATAAAATACAAAAAAACGAGAATATACATGGATTTTTTCTTTTAAATATATATTACCCAGTTTGCAAATTGTCATACATTCGTTATTTTTAAAAAGCGCTAAATTTGAAGCATCTAACGAGTATTTCCACTCCCAGACTAAGCATGAAGTAAAATTTCGAGTTTAGAAAAGCCTGAAAATTTGGTTTGGTCGCGTAGCGCGTAGCGACCAAACCAAATTTTAAGGCTTTTCTAAACTCGAAATTTTACTTCATGCGCCACGCGTATAAAACACTGAAATATTATGAAGTCAGAAATACGCTTTAAATTGAGTGATAATCAAAACATTTAAATAAAAACATTTATACATTTTTCTTGATACATTCTCAAATCAGATCAAATAATACAATATATCAATATTGTTTGATATGATTTAAGAATTTATGAAGAAAAATGTAAAAATGTTATTATTCATATATTTCAATTATTACTCATTTCAAAGTGTATTTTTGACTTCACAATATTTCAGTGTTTCATACGGGTGGCGCATGAAGTAAAATTTCGAGTTTAGAAAAGCCTGAAAATTTGGTTTGGTCGCTCCGCTTCGCGAAGCGACTCAACCAAATTTTCAGGCTTTTCTAAACTCAAAATTTTACTTCACGCTTAATATGGGACTGGACAACACTCGCTAGAAGCTTTAAATTGAACGCCTTTCGAAAACGACGAATGCCTAAAAATGCACAATGTATATATCGAGGTATATAAAAAACTATAAATCAACACGTAAGTCACAAATTTCATCATAGGTAATAAATAATAAATAAATTCAATAGAATTAGAATTTATAAATAAGCGACTGTATATCGTAAAGTATTGCTTGAACTAAATATCGTTTTTTTTAAATAATTGTCTCTCCTTGTTGTTACTATATCATAGAAGTTATGCTGCTATTTTTTTATATAAGTTTAATGGTAATTTTAAATATAATAACAGTATAAATGTAACATTAAAGAAAGCTTAAACTCCAACAACTTTTTGCAGAATATTTTAAGAAATCTTAAAACTTCTTAGCATAAGCATACTCAATAATTATTAATAGTAATAGCATGTGAGGTGAGTGCAAGGGAAGGCTACAAAGGCGTGGGGGATAGCGTGGGAAAAGTGGGGGAAGTGGATGGGGAACAATGTAAGAGTGGCGTGTAAAGTATGGGATGCGTGTGTGAGGTCAGTGTTAATGTATGGGGTGGAAGTATGGGGGACGAGAGGGTATGAGTATATAGAGAGGGAGCAGTTGTGGTTCTTGAAGCGTATGTTGGGGTTGAATAGGTCGACACCCGGATACATAGTACTACAGGAAACGAATAGAGAGAAACTAGAGTGCTAGGAAATGGTGAGAATGGCTAGCTATGAGATGAAGTTATGAGACCTGGAGGAAGAGATACTGGTGAAGGCGGTGTGGGTGGCGTGCGTGAATGGGAGAGAGGGTAAATGCAGGAGCGAGAGAAGAAGAATATATGAGAGGGTGGGTTTGTCGGAGGCGAAGGTGATGGAGTGGCTGGGGAATGGAGTAAAGATGGATGCATGGGTGAAAGAGAACGAAAAGGAGGTGGAAGCACAGGAAAGGCAAGGATGTATAGAGAAGAGTGAATACAACGATAGGTACGGGAGGTGGCAGGTGCATAGGAGAATACCGAGGTATTTAGTGGAGGGGGGATGGAGTAGGGAGGAAAGGGTGGTGCTGGCAAGGGCGAGGTGTGGGTCAGGGGAGAGAGGACGGAAGGTGTGGATGGGGGAAGAGTATGGGAGGTGTGTAATGTGTGAGCGGGGGAGGGATACGTGGAGTCATCTGTCATCAATATAGTAGTAGTAGTAGTACATCTTTATTCAGACAATTACAGTAGTATAGTATAATACATATATATATATATATATTATTACACTATGGGGTTAGTCTGTCTGGGCTATCGACCAGAGGTCTTTCTGCCCTGTCTTGAATTTATTTTATTTGAAAAATTTTATCGTATGCTAGGCTTGTGAACTGTCTGTAATATAGTATTATGCCAATAAAGGTCTTTTTTTTATAGCCTGTGCAATTTACATATATTCGAAAGCGTAAACGCCATCGGCTTGGACACTGTACATATACTATTAGCTTAAGTAGCATCGTCAATAACTGGCAAATTAAACGTTTCTGTACAGAAATACAAACGTATACGTATGCAAACGTTTAGTTTGCCAGCTATTGACAATGCTACTTAAGCTGATGGTCATTAGATGGCGTTTACGCTTTCGAACATGTCTAAATTGCACAGGCCATAATAAATGGTCAAAAATGTTCAGTATTCTTGAAGAACTCGTTCGGGACTATACTGATAATGGCGTTAAAACCTGAAACGCGTATATAGTTATTCGGTGAATGAATGAGTACTGAACACAAATCCATATTCCTAATTTTAAAATATCTATCCAGATGTCCACATTTCTTGCCTAATTAAAAGAAATAAGCTCTAAAACGTGTTAATATATAAGTACTTAACTCTATAATAATTTTTTTTCAGTAATCAATTTTCATTTATATTAATTAATTATTTATATATTTTTCCTACGAATTTGGTAAACGTGCATTTTCCATAATTGCAATTATTAGCTTTTAACAATTAATAACGCACTAATTGGAAATACGTGCGTTTATAAAATGTTTCGAATTTGTGGGGGAAAATTATACACTCGGTTCGTTCGATTTATTTATTCGCAGTATTTGGTTTAATCTTGCTAATGGAATTATATTCGCGCGATTTTAATTAATAGCCGCCGGCTTTCATCAATTACACGCTTTTTTGCGCAAATACATTAACGAGTTTCCATAAATTCATGCTGAAACATCATTGCTTCGGTTTTTCTGTTCTTTTGTTTTTTTTTTATAGTAAAGTGTTAATGCAAAAATACGAGTAAAATTTATTGTTTCATTTCTAGTCGAGCATAAAGATATTTCACTTGGATTCAGCTGAACTTCACTCGAAATTTTTAAGGCTTTTCTAAGCTCGAAATTTTACTTTATGCTTAATTAAGAAGTGTAAACACTTGCTAGAAGTTTTAAATTGGACGCTTTCATAAAAATAACGAATTTACATCGTATACATCGGGATATCCATTAATTTTAAAAATTAGTTTTAAAAATAATCGCTGTTTGAAAATATACTGGGAGTTTTTCTTTTAAGTACACATGTTTCTTTTACAACATTTATGCTGTAAATCTGTAGATGTTACTTGTTTTTTTAAAAGAGTTTAATTTGAAGCTTCAAACGAGTGTTTTCTACTCACACATTAACCATGAGGTATATTCGAATATTTGAACTGTTCGCATTAGAATCCTAACCTTACAATAGTTTATCAATAAGACTACAATAATTTTATATTTTTTTACAAATTTTTAACTATCTATTTTCATTATAATTATTTTACAAATCACAAAATTGTGTTGTCTAGGTATTATATAGTTTTGAGTATATTATTTTGAAAATTGATAATTATAAAACAATATTAACCATTAGCACAATAAAGATATATTCTACATTTTATTTTATTATGTAAAGTTAATTAAAGGAAAGGCACTTGGTATTGTTTCACAATTAAATCTTTATTCCGACTAGTTTCGGTTTGTTAGACCATTTTCAAAGGAATGTGTTCCTTTGAAAATGGTCTAACAAACCGAAACTAGTCGGAATAAAGATTTAATTGTGAAACAATACCAAGTGCCTTTCCTTTAATTAACTTTACATAGTGTAATATGTTTCACCAAGTGCCAGATGAGAAATTAATTCAAGAAATTATTTTATTAGTTAAAGCTTTCTTTAACTTTCATCTTTCATCAGTTTTTCCAGATAATGAGTTCCTAACCTGTCACACCAAAGAAAATTTAGATTGCTTGAAAATTGAGTCTAATATCTTAGAAATAAATTGAAGTAGTTTGAAAAATCAATTCAAGTAGCTAAAAACTATAATCAAGTAGTTTGATAATTAAGTCCAGTAGCACATAAATCAAGTTAAGTGGCAACAAAAATAAGCCCATTTATCAAGCCCAGCCCAGCACTTGGAAATAAAGTCTAGTGGTTTTAGTCATTTAGTCATGTAGACTGAACATTAAGTCATATATGTTGCTAAAACATAATATCAAGTAGCTTACACATCAGTAACAAACCTAAAAAATCAATGCAACTTGAAAATTAAGTCTAGTGCTTTCAGTATAAGGCAAGTAGCTTTAAAATTAAGTCAAGTAGACTGAAAATCAAGTTATATAGCTTTAAAATCGAGTCATGTCGCTAAAAAATAAAAGCAAGTAGCTTAAACATCAGTAACGAACCTAGAAAATCAAAGCAACTTGAAAATTATGTCTAGTGGCTTCAGCATGAGGCAAGTAGCTGAAAAATTAAGTCAAGTAGACTGAAAATCAAGTTATATAGCTTTAAAATCGAGTCATTTCGCTAACAAATAAAAGCAAGTATACACCATTCCATTTGTTTCTGGATCTCGCCTAGCCATGCTTTCGTGTTGTTATGTTGCAGTATCAACATTTACATTTTTTATTAGTTGCCACTCCTGATTCCTTATTTTAACAGTGTTGCAATAATTTATGATATCATAAGTAATCCTCTTCTGTGCAATTAGACAAAACTCCTTCATTTTCTTGTAAGAAATGCAAAATGCAGGAGTGGTTGGTTAAGCACAATGTAAAACTCAATCCAAAATTAACCAAAAAGGAACTATGGGCTTTATTTATACCTTTTCGATCAAATGACAAAATTTACGTAGTTGATGACATTTTAAGAAAGAACGGGCACGAAGTTCTTAGATTACCGCCATACCATTGTCAATACAATCCAATTGAAATGGCATGGGGGTTTTGTAAGACTTACTACAATAAGCACATAAATTCTAAGCAACCATCTAAGGATCGTGTTCAGAATTTATGGCTTGAGTCTCTCTCAAAATATACATCCGATATGTGGCAAAATTTCTGTGATCATTGTGAAAAACTTATTTCGGACTGGACAAAACACATGGGGAACCTTTCTTTTGAAACCATTCCTCTTTTTATTATTTCGCTTGGGGAATCTGGCTCAGAACAAACATCAGAAGATTCAGATGCAGGTTCTCTTGACTAAATAATAAAAGTGGAATGAGGGCTTAAAAATTGTTTGACATGAAAATTATCAGTATCACAAGAGGGTGGGAATAAATTTGCAATTCTACAAAAAAATACTGAGGGCCAACAGAAGAGAGAATGACCAAAATTAAGGTGGATGGATGGAGTTGATCAAAATGTGTTAACGGGAAGACCCAAGCGAGAAATACAAATGGATGACGAAATAAGTTTGCAGAGCCGAATTCATTATATTTGTTATATACAATATTATTGCTGTGTTTGTATGTACAAAAACCAAGTAGTAAATTTTGTTAATCTTAAAACTGCATATTATTATCCTTTTATATCTGAAAATTTGTAAAACAGGCAACAGTGTAAGATCACAATAGTCAGAAATTATAACCCTAAAATCGAACATCTGACAGTGACATTTAAAAACCCTGATTTAAAACACAACCAGCCCCATTTACAATACTTAAACTGTCACTTTTCCATAGCTAGGCGAGATCCAGAAACAAATGGAATCGTGTATACCTTAAACATCAGTAACGAACCTAGAAAGTTAAAGCAACTTGAAAATTAAGTCTAGTGGTTTCAGCATGAAGCAAGTAGCTGAAAAATTAAGTCAAGTAGACTAAACATCAAGTTATATAGCTTTAAAATCGAGTCATGCCCTTAAAAAATTAAAAGCAAGTAGCTTGAACTTCGGCAACATACCTAGAAAATCAAGGTATGCCGAAAATTAAGTCTAGTAGCACATAAATTAAGTCAAGTATCTTAATTATCAAGTCATATTGCGTCAAAATAAAGGTATGTAGCGTAAATATAAAGTCAAGCAGTTTGAAAATCAAGTCATGTAGCTTGAAAATAAATGTATGTAGCATAAATATAAGGTCAAATAGCTTAAACAACAAGCAATGTTGAATGAATCAACCCTAGGTGTATTTATAATTAGTATTGTTTATTATGTCGTGTTGTGTATGTAGTAACCCTTATATTTATTTAGCAAGGTCGTTGTTTGTATCAATATCTATGATGTTATCGTGCATAAATAAATGTTCCCTATTTGACCGGAAAGATGTCTAGAGGATAAATAAAACATTATGTGATCTAAACAAATGCAAAATCATTGAGTCCCTTAGGACATTTCTAATAAATTGGAATTTCCTTAACTATTTATATTCAAAAAATATTTTATTGTGCGATTTTGTTAAAAAGTCATTTGCATGTTAGTTAAACTTAAAAATTGTATGGCTCTACTTATGGGAGCAAAATGAACTAGGATTAAAAATATATGAACAAACTTGATTGTATTGTGGTATTATGTATCACATCATTATAATTATAAGTTAGTTTAGGAACACAGACGCTATTTCAAGCTGTAAATTTTTTTGTAACGACACTTTGAAATTAGGATATATTTGAATTTAATATATATTTTGAATTTTATGTAAAACAAACATTTTTTTTTTATAAAATGGAAAGAAGCTTCAAATAGTAAATCTTCACTTAATGAATTTATTATAATACAATATAAAAAATAGCTTATTTTTACTAAATTATTGTTTTGTTAATAAATATGTGCAATAACACTCAAACCAGAACAATAATAATAATAATATCTTTATTTGCGAAAAACTCCATTATTATAACTTGCTATACTTTTTTGTTATTTTTTATTAAACAATATATAAAATAAAAGTTAATTTGATACATTGTATTGTTTGACTTGAGAAAATGTAAATATTTTAATATTTAAATATTTCGTGTATTACTCATTTAAAAACAATAAATGTTTTTAGTGTATTTTTAAGTTTACAATATTTCAGTGTTTTATACGCGTGGCGCATGAAGTAAAATTTCGAGTTTAGAAAAGCCTGATTTGGATTGGCCGCTCCGCTTCGCTACGCGGCCAATCCAAATTTTCAGGCTTTTCTAAACTCGAAATTTTACTTCATGCTTAATCTGGGAGTGGAAACACTTGCTCAAAACTTTAAATTGGACGTTTCAATAAAATCGACGAATGTAATGTATAACTTTTTTTACTTTGAAGTTATACATTACATTCGTCGATTTTATTGAAACGTCCAATTTAAAGTTTTGAGCAAGTGTTTCCACTCCCAGATTAAGCATGAAGTAAAATTTCGAGTTTAGAAAAGCCTGAAAATTTGGATTGGCCGCGTAGCGAAGCGGAGCGGCCAATCCAAATCAGGCTTTTCTAAACTCGAAATTTTACTTCATGCGCCACGCGTATAAAACACTGAAATATTGTAAAGTTAAAAATACACTAAAAACATTTATTGTTTTTAAATGAGTAATACACGAAATATTTAAATATTAAAATATTTACATTTTCTCTCTTTCGATTATATGAATATTATTGGATTTTGGAGTGGAATAACGTTTTGAAAATCATACGGTGTCACAATTAGATCAAAATCTCGGAGATATTTTACTAAGAGATTAGTATATTTAATATTACAGCACAGAAAATTAAAATATCTTGCTTTTAAAATGAAAGTCATAAGTTTTAAAAGACATTTTTAAAATTCATTGGATTTTTCAATTCTAAATTCTTAGAACTTATCAAGAAATTATGTATCTTTTTGTTACATAATTATGTATCTTTTTGACACGAAATGAGTTGAAAACATTTTATTTATTGTGGAAGCGATTACTCTTTGATGCATGTTTAACTCTTTTATTTAAATAAAATACTTTGTAAGTCTCACACATTCGATAATAAATATCGAATGCTTGATAATCACAAAGTATTTTATTTAAATAAAAGAGTAGTGTTTAAAATAGTTATACATTGTCTAAATAGATCTAAAATCTAAAAGTGTTACACCGTGTTCAAGAAGGCCCCAAACTGGACCAGCTCGAATCTTTAGAAATTCATAATTTAGAAATTATTCTGCAAATCTAGTTTATCCTAGAATGTTCAATGCAAATCTATAACTTCTATAAAAGGTAAAACTAAAAAAATTAAAACTCAGTATTTTTCTACATATTCTTTTTGTTTTGTTATGACTTTTGTAATGTCATGTTACAAACACAAAACTGGTTACTATCCAATAAAAATCGAATTCGGGATACAAACGATGTATTTTATTTTAATCATAGAGAATCCAAATTTCAGATATTTTTAAAGGAATAGGTATTTCTGATAATCAAATACAGAAAAGTTGTCTAATATTGAAAATGTAAGACTTCTGATTCGAGATTAGGGTAGACTTTTTAAAGTTTAATTAAAAATGTTCGATTTTGTTAAAAGCGTTTTTTGACGCCTAAGAGAAATGTTTAAAACAAATATTAAATTTCGAAACTCTTACAAATACGATTAAACTATTTTTTTTATACAATCATTAGAAGCTGGTCAACTTACTGCAGTACTAAAGCAACTTAGAAACTTTTTGCCAGGTAAAATGTTTAAAAATTGAAAATAGTTTAAGTTCATTTTCCTCTTTTTTAGAATATAGTTTTTTTAAAAGTATTTAATGAGTTTATAAAAGTGTTTCCAATCCTTGATTAAGCATGAAGTAAAATTTCGAGTTTAGAGAAGCCTGAAAGTTTGGATTTGGCGGCGCGCGAGCGAAGCAAGTCGCGCTGGCAAATCCAAATTTTCAGGCTTCTCTAAACTCGAAATTTTACTTCATGCTTAATCTGGGAGTGGAAACACTTGCTCACGTTTTAATAAAATCGACAAATGTAATGTATAACATCAAAGTAAAGAATTGTATGAATATTATTGGATTTTGGAGTGTATAAAACACAGATTTTAAATAAAGTTCAAAAACATACTTCATCTTTAATAATAATACATTACAAGATAACATAAACATATATTTTGTTAAATTCTGTATTGTGGAGGCTTCTACTTCGTTATACATGTTAATTACACAATGAAACACTTTTAACTTTGTTTGTATAACACGTTTTATTTAATGTGACTGCAGTTTCGACAAATTTAGCTTGTCATTATCAAACATGGAGTAACTTAAACTAGAGGTTTTACAGGTATATATACACAATTACAAGACAGCGGTAAAAATGGGGGTGTACATTAGGTCAACCTGGTCGTTAATTAAGGGAATTCCCGGATTAGCGCGGGCTTTGTGTATCTCTAGTGCTTCTAGCAAATTCATTTTACGACCCTTTTCGGCATGATGGATTATGGTAAGTACATCTTTTCCAAAAGTGTGATTTTCGTCTAAAAGGTGTTTTGCAAAAGACGACTTATCACTCTGTTTAAGCCGAAAAGAGCGCAAATGTTCCCTCAATCTTATGTTGAAATTACGACCAGATTGGCCAATGTATATCCCTTGACAATCTGCGCAAGTTAATTTATATATTCCGGATTTATTAAATTTATCTAATTTTGTTTTACTATTAAAGATATGGTTATTGATTTTACAGTACGGTTTAAATGCAACTTGAATATTATGCTTTTTTAGGATATTTTTAACTTGAAAACTGACATTACCAAAATAAGTTAACGATTTATATTTAATTGTTTCTTTTTCAAATGATATTCCAGCGTATAATAGATGTTTGATGTTATTAAATTTCTGTTTTTTAAGAAGTCTATCAACCAAATCACAACCATAACCATTGTTAATAGCCATAGCTCTAATCAAGTTAATTTCCTTCTCGAAAAAATTAGCTGACAAAGGGATTTTTAAGGCTCTATGAATCATTGAATTGAATGCAGCAATTTTATGTTTATAGGGATGTCTGGAATGGTTAGGGATAATTGAGTCGGTAAAGGAAGGTTTTCTAAAAATGTCAAAAGAGAGTTTGTTATTTATTCTGGTAATAGACAGATCTAAATATTTAATGTTGTTATTGATTTCGGTTTCAGCTGTGAATTTAATTTTAGGGTGAAGTTTATTTATGAAATCTAAAAATTGAGTGAGTTGTCTATCAGTTCCCTGGAAACAAGCCAATATATCATCGACGTAACGGTGCCACATTTTAATATGTTTTTTAGCTAGTGGCGAATTTAATATTATTTTTGTAAAATTATGCATAAATATATCTGCTAGCAATGGACTTAAAGGGCACCCCATTGCTAGGCCTTCTGTTTGTTTAAAAAATTTATTGTTAAATGAGAAAAAGTTATTATTTAAGATGATTTCTAAGCAATCCAAAAATTCTGTTTTTACTGTGACATTAATATTACATTTATCGAATGATTCTTCTATTAGTTTAATACACTCTGATGGAGGAATATTAGCAAACATATTAGTTACGTCGAATGATACAAGCCTATATCCTGGTTCCATTTTAATGTTAGTTAAATTTGTTGTTAAATATAAATCGTTAACTTATTTTGGTAATGTCAGTTTTCAAGTTAAAAATATCCTAAAAAAGCATAATATTCAAGTTGCATTTAAACCGTACTGTAAAATCAATAACCATATCTTTAATAGTAAAACAAAATTAGATAAATTTAATAAATCCGGAATATATAAATTAACTTGCGCAGATTGTCAAGGGATATACATTGGCCAATCTGGTCGTAATTTCAACATAAGATTGAGGGAACATTTGCGCTCTTTTCGGCTTAAACAGAGTGATAAGTCGTCTTTTGCAAAACACCTTTTAGACGAAAATCACACTTTTGGAAAAGATGTACTTACCATAATCCATCATGCCGAAAAGGGTCGTAAAATGAATTTGCTAGAAGCACTAGAGATACACAAAGCCCGCGCTAATCCGGGAATTCCCTTAATTAACGACCAGGTTGACCTAATGTACACCCCCATTTTTACCGCTGTCTTGTAATTGTGTATATATACCTGTAAAACCTCTAGTTTAAGTTACTCCATGTTTGATAATGACAAGCTAAATTTGTCGAAACTGCAGTCACATTAAATAAAACGTGTTATACAAACAAAGTTAAAAGTGTTTCATTATATATTTTGTTCATGTTTTTTTGTGATTCAAATTTGGAAAGTTAACTAAAATCAAAACTGACGACGAACGTAATCAACAATAAAAAAACATTGAATATGTATGTACAGTTGCGAGAGAAAAAAAACTAGTACAGCAAAATATTTGGCTATGTGAACTGGACTCACTTTGATTTTTCAAATTGTCAATCATATTGACAAATCAAATCAAATGTCAAACGAAATTAAGTTAACGTCGACATGCCTCAACTGACTGGAACGCGGAAAGCGATAGCAACCACCACTTTAGAGACGGTATTAGTATTAGAGACATTGCATGTCAACAAAAGCACCGTCTTGTTGGCCAAGAAAAAAATGTTTTTTACCTGTCCATGACAAGTTTGTTTTACACGACAAAAATACGATATTTTATTGACTAAAGTACTAGTTTTTTTCTGTTCACTGTGGAGGCTTCTACTTCGTTATTCATCATTATTTACACAAATAAGACAATTAACTTTGTTTGTATAACTGGGGATTTTATTGTGACTATAGTTTCGACAACTTTAACTTGTCATTATCAAACATAAAGACACTTTATATTTGATAATGACATGTTAAAGTTGTCGAAACTATAGTCACAATAAAATCCTCAGTTATACAAACAAAGTTAATTGTCTTATTTGTGTAGTTTTTTTCTCTTGCAACTGTACAAATAAGTCTAAGAATGCCAATTTTGACAAACTTAATTTGCACAATATTTTATTTTGATTCTTTATAGTTTTTATCATTCTGCCATGTTTTATGTTTTATGCAATTGAGGTTTCTTAAATTTTATACCAAATTTTACATAATTTTTTTCTCATTCCCGACCATGCTCAAAATTCAGGCATTCTATTGATTTAGAGTTAAATTTTGTATGCTGATGAAAACAGACCATATTCAGATAGCAATATATATTTTTAAAATTTATACAAATTGGCAATAAAATTTTGCGACATACTGGAAAAATATGTCCTGCCCACTACACTTTGGAAAGCACTGGTCTAGACCAAAACTAGTCATTAGAGTATCAATATTTCTAGTATTTCCATTGCTGATTTTGTAGAAAAGATATTTAAAAAAGTTTAAACATTTTCAATTTCTTCTTGAAAACATTTCTGATTAAGTGATCACACGAAGAATACTCCAGTTAAGAGCCCACAAAAGACATTTGTTTATCAAATGCAAAATAAAAGCGATGCACCTACAAAACGCCAAAACCGATCAAAATAAAATTGGACATTTCAATTAACTTTTAATTAGCCATCAAAGGGACGAACCCGTTTGCGTCACGGTGTGTATGTGTGTATGTGTGCAGGGGTGACGAGTTGGTGTAGGTGACAGTAAAGGGCTCTCGACTGGTTTGCTGAAAGCGATTGAACCTTTTCGAGTGGAAAACTCTATCCTGGTATCCTGTCGGCGTTATTAAAAAAAAAGTCCTGGGACAACGGATGGCCGACATACACGCCAGTCTGCGTGCATGCCGGAGTTAAATCCTGGATTCTTCTCTGAACGCACGATTACCTCATTCTACGATCAAAATGGTACTTATTTACAACCCCCTTTTTTCTGTTTGTTGTAAATATTATTACGTTTTTTGTTTGTTTCGTATTTCATATATTTTATGTTTATTTATATTGTAATCAAAATGTAAACATGTTAAATTCACAAATAGGCCACAAATGTTATCATATCGTCTAGCTATCGTGGAGCAGTAGAAGCAAACTGTTTATTTGAAATTTAATGAACATTTAAGCATTCGCTGTTTTTGAAAAAGTGTTTAATTTAAAACTACAACCAACAAGGCCGTGGCCAGAAAAAAAATTCGGAGGGAATTGTAAAACAATCGGGGGAGGAGGGTTAATCAGGGATTCGAACCGTTATTTTTTTCGTTCCGGAAAAAGTAAATATTTTTTACGGTTTTCGATTTTCGGTTCAGCTCCAAGTGATTGTTTTAACTTTTTAAATGTTTTTATTTCATATTAAAAAAATGTTGATGTGTCCATCATAGCACTGTCCTCATTATAGATAAGATGATTTAAGTTCTAAGAATATTGAAAAGTGTCTTAAACTATATTTGTTCTACTTTTATTATTATTATCGCCTCTACAAAATAAATATTTTTTACATTTTTTCGCTTTATCTTATTAAATATCTATCACATCTCAATAGTATATATTTTTAACTTTACTTCAAATCAGTGGTTTGTACGCGTGGCGCATGAAGTAAAATTTCGAGTTTAGAAAAGCCCCGTGAAAATTTGTCTCGGGTCGCTGCGCGACCCTCGACAAATTTTCTACGCGGGGCTTTTCTAAACTCGAAATTTTACTTCATGCTCAGTCTGGGAGTGGACGACACTCGTTTAATTTTCGTTAGATATTATATCGAGAATTTCATTAATTTGTAAAAACTAAAACTAAACTAAAACCCACTTTTTTTCAAAGCCGAACGAAAACTAAAGTTTCTAGGTAAAAAAAATCTGAATTGGTCTAAATAGAGTGAGGAGACCCCGAAACGAATATTTCCGCAAACAGTTTTGAATTAAAAAAATTGCAAAAAAGTA
The DNA here is from genome assembly GCA_932526585.2 of Philonthus cognatus. Lineage (NCBI taxonomy): Eukaryota > Metazoa > Arthropoda > Insecta > Coleoptera > Staphylinidae > Philonthus > Philonthus cognatus. The sequence goes on along the minus strand of OW052250.1, from coordinate 25,692,985 downwards.
GAAACTGTTGTAGAATTATACAAGTGTTCACGTGCATGTTTGAACCGAAATAAACCGATATTTTTTACTTGTATGTAATACAAAGGGAAAGTATTGTTTTCGTGAAAATTTTCGAATCAAAAATTTTAGCGGAAATATCCGTTTTGAGGTCCCCTGAGTCGAATAAGACCATTTTTGAAAAATGTCTGTCTGTCTGTCTGTCTGTGTGTCTGTGTGCGCGGTACCGCAAAAACCGCTAAAGATATCGAGATGAAACTTGAAACTTAAGCTTTTTGTTACAATCGGAAGAACTGAAAAGCTTTTTGTGAAAATCCGAAAACCGGAAGTGGTACTTTACTCTTAGAGTTTTTCAGTTTTTTCAGATTTTTTCAATAAATGTTCATTAAACAAAAAATTCTTTCAAATAAAAGTTGTAGATAATAACAAATTAAAGATGTATTGTTCATTTACTTTTTGTCATAGCACTCTTAGTTTTTCAGATATTTCAAAAGTTATGTGTTTTATCTAGTTATTGGTGTGTGACACAGTGTATGTGTCGATACAATTGAAAAATGTTTCAAATAAAAGTTGTAGGAAATAAAAAACTAAAGATTTTTTGTGGACTCACTTTTTGTCATAGCACTCGTAGTTTTTGAGATATTTAATAAATAGTGTTATCTAGTCATTGATTTGTGTCAGTGTTAGTGTTGATACAATTGGAAAATGTTTCAAATAAAAGTTGTAGGTAATAGGATATTAAAGATTTTTTGTATCTTTACTTTTTGTCATAGCACTCTTAGTTTTCGAGATATTCAATAAATAGTGTTTTTTACCTAGTCATTGGTTTGTGTCAGTATGTCTTGATCCAATTGAAATATGTTTCAAATAAAAGTTGTAGTTATCAAAAAGTTAAAGACATTTTGAAAATAATAATGCTACAAATATTTTAAAAGTGATTTAATACGCAATTTACGGGGGAAAGTACTATGATGGACACATCACCATTTTTTTCGGTTCATTACCGGTTATTGTTCCGACAAAAATGGCGGTTTTTTAAAAGCCCTGGTTTTAATGGCAAAAATATTGTGTTTGCTCGTACAGGGCCGCTTTTACATACAAAAAAAATAACATTTTAAAATTTTCGGGGAGGGGGGTGAATCTCCATATCCCCCCCCTGGCCACGGCCTTGAAAACCAAGTGGTTTTGCTTATTGATTGAGCATAAGGTAAATATTTCGAGTTTAGAAAAGCCTGAACATTTGGATTGGTCGTTAAAAATATTGAAACATCAACACGAAAAATTTCATTCTTAAATAATACATGTCATCATATTTACAATATCACAAAATAAAAAGATTCATTAATATAAATATGTACAACAATACATGCTATAGTTTTGTCATATTTGACCTTATGAATGTTTTCATTTGTGGATGCCGGTCACGTCATTGGCACATTAACCCACTTGAGGACGGGCGTTGCATTTTTGCAGGGTGCAGTTTACATCAGTGCCCTTGAAAACTCCGTAACATCGCGTGTTGAGTATTAATTTTTCATCGTCCGGAAAATAATTTACAGTCATTAATGGCCCTTAATTAATCATTTTCCTTGTTAAAAATAGCCTTAATTGAAAATTTAATTGACGTGAAAGTAAATGTTTAACATATTTGAAACGAGTTTGAATAACATTATTTTGTTAAAATATGATTAATGAATAAAACTGTATAGCTAAGGCTGTTAGTTGTTGAAACTCTATAATATCACTTTAATAAAATTCATCTACCTAATAATAATAATAATAGTAATAATTCTTTATTAACGGACAAGCCATTTACAATGTAGAGCCAAAAACATATAACTAAAATGTAAGACACAAAGCATGAATCACAAATATGCACAAAGACACATATGTTAATCTGCGTAAACCACAATAGGGTTATAACATTTAGTGCACACCATCCGCGAGACTCCTCCTAATTAAACCTAAAGATGAGTTAAAAAAGTCAATACCGCTACAAATGTCATTAGCCGTGCGCGTTAATCGAGTCATGGGGCAATTTAAACTGCAAGTCGTCCTGCAAAATTCGTTATAAGTAGCATGCGGCTACGTGCATGTCTAGGTGGTACATGATAATTAATCATACTAACAATATGACTTGATTGAATGAAACCACATTGTGGTGAAACAATTGTTGTAGTACAGTAAATATAATTTTGAATCCTAAACAAATTAAGTGTTTTATTAAAGTGATTAACCCATTAACGGCCGAGCAATTATAGAGATAACTCTAAAAATTGATTTTAGGTAAATTTCTGCACTTTTTTGTATGATATCTATGAATGACTTATTGTATTAAATACTGTGATTTTTTTTTTAAATACACATAGTGTATATGCTGTAAATTACAGACATTCGTCGATTTCATATAAAAACGTGCAGTATGAAGTTTAGAACGAGTGATTCCACTCCGAGACTAAGCATGAAGTAAAATTTCGAGTTTAGAAAAGCCTGAAAATTTGGTTCGGTCGCTCCGCGAAGCGGAGCGGCCAAACCAAATTTTCAGGCTTTTCTAAACTCGAAATTTTACTTCATGCGCCACGCGCATAAAACGCTGAAATATTGTGAAGTTAGAAATACATTCACATTAATTTTTTTTAAATGTGTAACAATCGAAATATTTAAATAACAAAATATTTACATTTTTCTTCATACATTTTCAAGTCAAGTCAAATAATATAATATATCAAATTAATTTATTTAGTAATTTAATAACCAAAAATTAATAATGTTGCGTGTATGCATCAATGGCGCTTAATGGGTTAATGAATATTATTCATGAAATGGTTTTTAAAAAATGTTATATTAAATTGTGTTTGGTTATTATTGTAACGAATGAGAGACAATGTTTGTATTATCCATGAAAAAGTAGAATTAAATTCTATCGAAAGTATCTAACCAGGGCCGGCCCGACATTACATGACGCCCCTAGGAACTTTGTTATAACACCAACGACAACAGTTTTTTGACAGACGCACGCCCAAATAAACAGTAATGTCAACTGAGTAAAAAATCTGTAGGTAACAACTGAAACAGTTGTAAAATGGCAAGGCCGTTTACCAATGGTTTAAACTACGCAGTACAGTACCAGAGGGTGTACATTATCAAAGGTGTAACTATTGATTGTAAAAGCGGCCCTTAAATCATATAAAAACTAAACAACAGATTTTAATTATTATACGCACCTATATTAAATTTATCATTTATTTATTATCTTCGCTTTTTTTTAATAAATAATGATCTTTTTTAAATAAATAAACAATAAATTGTTTGGGCATGTTTTATCATTGGGATTGTTTTTTATAAATATTCATTGAGGTTAGTCCACCCTTGTTAAGATAAACATTGTCATATTAATATTAATTTCAGCTATATTTTATTTATGAATATACTTCTCGAATATCCCGTATCAACTCTAAAGTAATTATTCCTGTACTGTCAGTCAACTTTCGGGGTGATATTTTAACGGTAATTAACCCCCTCTGTACGTAGTGATAGATTAATCGTGTGCGGATAAAACATTAATTACGCCACGAATGACTCGTTGTTGCGCCACCCCAACTTAACGATATGTATTACTGTTACAGCCCTCTAGCGTATTACCTTTCACCATCGCTGTAATAACTATAAAATTAACGAGGTTAAATTTTACACATCAGTGTAATTAAGTCGTAATTTTCATAATGTTATGCGGATCATTTCATTTAATGGCTTTCAGTTTAAATAATATACCTTTGTATTAACTTGGAAAATATTTAGATTATACTCATTTTAACTAAATAAAATAAATTTAATTATAATCACTAACTTTAGCTTTAACACCTTTGAAAATCTTCTTATCGAAATATATACATATTACTTTAATAAATTTGAAAAAATACAGATATTTGCTCCATCAGAGTATTTATAAATCTCGGCGTATAAATGGTGGATGCGCCGGGATTTTTAAACACTGATACATTCAAGCACTTTGTGAACGATTGTGATTTTACGAAATATAAATAAGCTGGAGGAAATTTAATAAAAATAAATACATTTTGTATAAAAATATGTTCGTGTATAAACGAAGTGGAAATGACGTGAAAAACGAGGCGAAGCCTCGGCGTCGGTGAACGTCAATCTTATTTTAATATCCGCGTCAAATGGATTTTTTTGGAAACGCGAGAATGATATCACTTGTCAGTGTGTAATTGGAATCTCTCGCCTCCGCAGTATTTCATACTGTTTTTCCTTCGTGTATTTAAAAAAATAAATTTAGCTATATGTTTACAAGAACAAATGAACGTTTGTTTAACTTAAAATAACTGCATAAATTATATAAAGATCTGTTTAATGTGTAGCTTTATATTTTAAATTGTTTTTTACACACATTCCTGTCCTTCGTTTATTTAAAAAGAGGAAATTTAACTTTATGTTTACACGAACAAATTAATGTTGGTTTAACTTAAAATAACTGCATAAATAATAGCAAAATCTGTTTATTGTGTAGCTTTATATTTTAAATTGTTTTTTACACACTTTGTTCTTTTACACTCAAATAATTCTCGTATAAAATAATATTATTACAAAACGCGAAAAGCTTCATATTTTAAATATTTCTCTACGCCAGTGGTGGGGAAACTTTTTTTTAAGACGGGCCATTTGTAATAACCAGACAATCGTAGCGGGCCAAAGAATAATGCTTAATCGTAGATAGGTAGTTTTTATGCGGGTCGTCATATTACGAAGTAAGAACGCGTTCAAACATTCTCACGACGGCACTCTTAAACGGCCCGGATTAAACCTTTCCGCGACCGGACTTGGCCCGCGGGCCGGACTTGGCCCGCGGGCCGTAGTTTCCCCATCACTGCTCTACACACTTTGTTCACATACACACAAAAGTATTCTCGCACAAATGTATAATATTAGGTCACAAAAACTGATGTGGGTATGCTAAAAATAGCAGTGAGTTTTTTTCCAAATGTGATATTAGAAGTCAGCACAATTCAGTTTAATACTTAAGTGGAGACTTTGCTGAAAAATATATATTTTGAACAAGATAAATTCAAATTCAAAACTCTTTGAGTTCGAGAAAATAAGCTTACGATTCTTATAGTTTGCACACTTTAAACATAATATATAAAATTAGAGAATGGAGAGAATTTGACCTAAACGTTACATATACTTTAATAGAGCGTTGTAACAAATCAAATCAAATAAGATTTTAAATATTTCATTGTATAATTCAATATCCGGACGTGTATTTGCACGGGAATTAGTTATTTCAATGGATACTTATCGTTTTAAGTTGTCTTATTAATTAAGACATTGTTTGCATTTTCACGAATAGTTTTTCGTAATTTTATATATTATATATATATATATATATATATATATATATATATATATATATATATATATTGTTTGTTTGAAATGAAAGAGGATAGACGGGAAATCGGGTTGAGAAATGAGATGAATATTAGGGAATTGACTTAGGCGGTTAGCCATTCAGTCACCACCAATTTGTTATAATTTTTCATATCGCTTTCTGTCAAAAATGACATTTTATATGTAAATTACTTAATAATTCAACTTATTCATTTGCGTGTAAACTCTACCCCGATATCATGTATCGTTTGTTTCGCTATTCTTCTGTTTATTCATGTCGATAAAAAAAGTTTATGAACTCGTAATTCACTGAGGAATCGATTGCAAATGTCGCCATCTTTAGAAACTAACTGACCACGGGTGATATATTATGTTTTGACAGTTAAAACAAATTTGATTAAACTCCTGAAATTTAATTTAATTTAATTTATTTACGGGATCTCCATGTTTCATTATATATTTCCATATCAAGGAATATTAATACTTATGATTAAAACCTAACCTAATTGGTGCGTTACATTTAAGCACCCAACTGTCAGTCCCAAAGTGGTTCAATAAATCCTTATAATTAAAAATGTATCGTGGCTCAACTTTACTGTTGAATTACAAACATATCATACCTTACATATATAGATTTCATGCCAGATGGACTCTAAATTCCATATCAAACTATAGTTTTCGCCAAAACTTAAAATGTTTGTAAATTTCGACGATTTCATGATGTCACTTAGCAACAAATTTATTTAAGCTATAAAATTCTAAATAAAATATTGATCTTTGATCGAATATTGAGTTTTTGGATATTTTCATTCTGTTTTTTATCAAACCCTAATATTTATTCATCTTATTTTTTATATATTTTCTCATTAGTATACACAAGTTTTATAGTAATAATTTCAATTGAAAAATAATCTAAGAGGAAAACTCATATATTTAAGGATTGTATTCAATTTTAATTAAAACAAATAAAGGAAAAAGTTACGTCGACTGGTTTTGAACGTTGAACAAGTTTCTATTATTTTTTTCATCTTCTTCACCTTCAAAACTTTTTTTGCCTTTTTCTGACTAAAGGGCTTTCCCAAAATTTCGAAAATCAAAAATATACCGAAACCTAATTGACAAACTGACGGCTACAAATAGATAAATAAAAATATAATGACTTTAAGTGTCAAAACAAACACATTTTTTATGTTTTAACAATATTTGTTGAAGAGGTTTTTGACGCATTTGTCATGTGTTTATTATCTTCGTGTATTTGTATATATTTAATATTTATTTTTTTACTTTACCCATTATTGAGACAATATTGCTACATTATTAATATATTCTTAGTTAAATTGTTAATTAAATTACTAAATAAGTTAATTTGATCCATTGTATTATTTGACCTGACTTGAGAATGTGTAAAGAATAATAAAAAATATTAGTATTTAGATTATAACTCAAAAAAAATGTTTTCAGTGCATTTCTAACTTCGCAATATTTCAGTGTTTTATACGCGTAGCGCATGAAGTAAAATTTCGAGTTTAGAAAAGCCTGAAAATTTGGTTTGGCCGCTCCGCTTCGCGGAGCGACCAAACCAAATTTTCAGGCTTTTCTAAACTCAAAATTTTACTTCATGCTTAATCTGGGAGTGGAAACACTCGTTCGAAACAAAAATGCTTTCTTTGCCTTTTTCTGACTGAAGAGCTTTCCCGGATTTTCGAAAATCACAAAAATACAGAAAACTATAATTGATAAACTGACAGCTACAGATAAATGAGAATATAATGGCTTTAAGTGTCAATACAAACACAAAACATTTTTGTTTTAACAATATTTGTTGAAGAGGTTTTCGACGGATTTGTCATGTATTTATTATCTTCGTATATTTGTATTTAATATATTTTTTTTTACTTAATCTATTAAGCGTCATTGATGCAATATCGCAACATTATTAATTTTTTCTTAGTTAAATTGTTAAATTACTATATAAGTTAATTTTATCAATTGTATTACTTGACCTGACTTGAGAATGTGTAAAGAATAAGAATAATGTAAATATTTTAATATTTAGATAATTACTCAAAAAAATGTTTTCAGTGCATTTATAACTTCGCAATATTTCAGTGTTTTATACGCGTAGCGCATGAAGTAACATTTCGAGTTTAGAAAAGCCTAAAAATTTGGTTTGGCCGCTCCGCTTCGCGGAAATTTTCGGGCTTTTTCTAAACTCGAAATTTTACTTCAAGCTTAATCTGGGAGTGGAAATACTTGTTAGAAATGAAAATGCTTGGAAACTTACAGCGTGTACATTATGTTTATTTAAAAGAAAAATGTAATACAATAAGTCATTCATAGAAATTAAAAAAAAAAAATGCAGAAGTTGACCTAAAATCAACTTTTTAAGTTAACTTCGTAATTGCTCGGCTGTGACTAGGTTAATTAATCAAGTTAGGCAAATTTAAGTTAAGTTATACTAGTCCTGGTAGAACCTAACCTCAATTTTCCTAACCTAACTTCGCCGCTTAACGTTTCAACAAAATAACGTATAGAACGTTTCAACAAAATAACGTATAGAAGTGATGTGCATAACATAAATATTCGAAGTAGAGGGCTCCTATCTATCCCAAAGCATAGATTACAATTATTTAAAAAGTGCTTTACCTATACAATTACAAGTTGCATGAACTCGGTACAGTTTCGATTTGGCTCATACACGGATTTTAAGCAGAAATATATAGAAATGCTAAGTGCATCATTATTTATTATTACTAGCTATATTATTTGTATTGTATATTATTTGTATTGTACTGTCTATTATTGTACGGCCTGAAGGAAGATCAGGTTCAGTGTTTGGTTATATACCTTGGACTGAAACTGATTCAGGACCCTTTGACCATTAAATTTATCTTAAGATTTATGTAATTATACTTGTACTGGATATGGTCAATAAACGGTTTATTATTATTATTATTATTATTATTATTATATTAAAAGTACATTTATTTCTATCATTTTACTGTTCTCCCGAAAATATGTTTTTTTTAATATGTTGGTAATGACTTTGTGGTTTATTTTGAACAGCAAAATAAAATGATACGTACGAATTAAGTAGGCAAAGTAATTTTAGTTTATTTTCGTAACAATAACGCGGGAATAAATCTAAAATCAATGCTATGATCTGTTAAAAAAAAAGTCACTTTTACTTATGAACAGTAAATAATGGCCTTACCCACAGCTACTAGTAGATAGTTTTAGAGACTCCACTTAGCACTATTTATGCTTAGTAAAACATCTTTAAACTCTGTTTTAACGCCTAACGTAAACACTGAATACCTGATAGACCACTTACAAAATTGGCACCACTGTTATCAGGCTAAAAAAAAAAAAACTCTTGGTTAAACATGTTTAACTTTTGATCTACTTTCTCATTTAATACTTGGTGAATCATGTCTAAACAATGAGGTAGACAGTTTAATATAGCTTGTTTGTTAGTTTCACAACAGCTAAAAAAATGACTTATAGTCGAAACTAATCGGAGAGTTAAATAATATCAGCGAAACAATACCAAGTGTTTTAATTAATAGTTTATAGTTCAAAATATTATACACTGGTTAAGTGAGAAGTTAATTAATGATAAAAAAAAAATCGTATTTTGATTAATTAATTCCTCGTAGTATATTTCAAGAAATATTATAAAGGATTATTTCAGAAAATTACAACTATTTTTTCTTACTAGGACTAAACAAAACTCTTTATGAAATTGAATTTTTAATTAAATCATTAATATTGTCAGAAAATAATAAAACTTGTCAAAATTAGAATGATCCAAGACAATAAACTATAAATACAGATAGTTTTTCTTTTAAGTATACATATCCTAATTACAGCGTAAATACTGTAAATTTACAGATATTCGATGTTTTATTTCAAAGAGTTCAATTTGAAGCTTTAAACAACACTCGTTTCCACTCCCAGATTAAGCATGAAGTAAAATTTCGAGTTTAGAAAAGCCTGAAAATTTGGTTTGGTCGTGTAGCGCGAAGCGCTACGCGACCAAACCAAATTTTCAGGCTTTTCTAAACTCGAAATTTTACTTCATGCGCCATTCGTATAAAACACTGCTTTTAGGTGAAGTTCAAAATATTCTACTAAAGCAGTATTCTAAAAACGTGTATTCTAAACATCACATCACATCAGTGTTTAATACGCTTAGCGCATGAAGTAAAATTTCGAGTTTAGAAAAGCCTGAAAATTTGGTTTGGTCGCGTAGCGAAGCGGAGCGACCAAACCAAATTTTACTTCATGCTTAATCTGGGAGTGGAAAACACTCGTTTGAAAGTTTCATTTGAAATATTTGTAAAAACAACGGGTGTCTGAAGATTTACAGCGTATACAGTAATATTGAGATATGTATACCTAAATGAAAAACTCTATATCTAAGATAGTAATAAATTATATGCAGTATACATAACATATTTTTTTGGACACACCAGAATGAATGAGTACTAATCACAAATTCATATTTTTTACTTTTGTATTCTATAAAATAAAGCCCTGTATTGAACGAACAATTGCTGTATACAAACGTTTAGTTTGCCAGCTATTGACGATGCTGCTTAAACTAATGGGCATTAGATGGCGTTTACGCTTTCGAACATGAGTAAATATATATTTTTGCGTTAGTAAATCGAAGTTAAAACTAATAATAAGTAATTGAAATCTGATGTACTTAATGATTTTTAGCTTTAAATCAAATAAATTAAAAAACGTTGGACTAATTTGGTAATAATAAATATATTTATTAAAAAAGTTACATTACATAAATTAATTATTGAACAAACAAATTAAAATCTGAAAGTTCCACGAACTCCATAATTTGGCTTTGATCTTCCTGGGCCGCGCACGTTTTTATTCCAATGAGCACTAGCGTCATGATTTCCAAATTTATGATCAACTTTAGCTCCAATATTGGTTGTGCCATCTTGGTGGGTCACGTGAGGAGTCACTTTAGTTGCGGGCTGTTGGTTAGGAAGAGGAAAAGTTGGAGCACCTGGTTGCAGAGACCTCCTCTGCCTTTCCAAAGATTCAATCTGTTCAACTTCTTCTGGATAGTAATACAAAGCTAATGCTGGATGTTCATTGCGGAAATCATCGGTGTTGCTGTTTTCTGGAATGGATCTTCTTTGTCTGATATATTCAGCTTCTTCGATGTTTTGTTGTTCGTTATCTTCGTATAGATCTTGCACGTAATAATCATCAGCAGATCTTCTTGCTCTGTTCGCGGCTTCAAATTCTCCAGGGTAGTAGTAAGCATTGGGTTGTTGATCTTCATTGTAGAAGTACTCCAATGGTTGGCATTGTGATAAGGCAATGAAGCCAAGGAACATTATAATTTTCATCATCTGAAATTTGAATATATTATAAGAATAAATTTGAAAATGTACTTTAATAACATACAGGGATATATCTTATTAAATATACAAATCCCAATGTATGATCATTTTTAAAGCATTCGTTGTTTTTCAAAAGCGTTTAATTCAAAGCTTCTAGCCAGTGTTTCCACTCCTTGATTAAGCATGAAGTAAAATTTCGAGTTTAAAAAAGCCTGAACATTTGGTTTAGTTGTGTAGCGAAGCGGAGCGACCAAACCTCAAAATGTTACTTCATGCTTAATCTGGGAGTGGAAAACACTCGTTTAAAGCTTTAAATTGAACTCGTTTTAAAAAACGTATACATTGCATATGTATACTTAGAAGAAAAGTTCCCTGTATCTAGTTTGTATAACAAAGAATATCAGTTTTCGTTTCTATTGTTTTAAAAATATAATAAATAAGAAACACAATATATATTTAGTAAGACTTACCATTGCACTTGTTAGTAAATACTTTTTTACTTTACTTAATATGTTTCACTTGTCGTGGTTGTGATTGGAATGCTGTTCTTCTTCAGCCATTCACATTTTATACACACTTTCTTGTGAATTTTTCTTTCCTGTGCTTCGGGAATTCCAGCATTCGGCTTTTAATACGGTTACACATAGTAATGTTTTTTGTTTCAGTATAAAACTATTAAATTTCCATGAAAGGTTATCGTTTTATAGCCTGGAGATAAACAGTATTTGTGTGCGCTTGGATTTGTTCAATGCTATTATGAATAATACTTTGTTTATGTTTACATATTTATATCGTGATTAGTTAATAATATTTTATAATGTTTATAATTATACACCTCCTATTTGTAATAATTTGTTTAGGTCAACATTCGAATACTTACTAGTTTTAATTTTCTGTGATTATAAGTCATACATTTTTTTTAACTTGCTAATAATCTTAAATCGCAATAATCAATAGAGTTCTATATTTTTATCTTTCAGAATTTTCTAAAAATGTTACTTATTAACTTGGAGCCAATTGTGAATTATTTATTCTTATTTATAAAATATATTTTTTATATTAACAGGACAGGGACCTCGGTCGCCGAGTGGATAGAGACCCTGCCCACAGACCAAGAGGTCGCGGGTTCGAATCTCGTCCGGCGGAATAATTTATGAATAATAATTTATTCCATCCGAGTCCATGGATGTTGATTTGTATACTTATAAGAAAAATTATCAAATACATTTATAAGAAAAATACCAAGAAATAAATTCGAGTGCAGATTAGCACTTATAAAAGTTGCTTTTCAAGAAATCAAATTACGGAATAAATATCATGCAAGCTTTATTACTTCACTGCCGTTTAAAGTTAATAGTTAATAAGCGCAACAGGTGTGTGCAATTATTCAACAAAATTATTCAACACACAAAACCCGCTTTAAGTTAATCCACCGCCTTTCTTTTCTTATAAACGACACAGCCATTTTAAAGGGATCAAAGTTTGTTTCATAAAAAGAAAACTTCTTTAGGTAAATAACTGGCTGAGAAGGGTCCCAGAGGCCGGGAAAATTCCCTCATATAAAAGTGCGCGCTGCGGAGGACTATTTGGAGAAGAATCATGGAACAGGATAAAGTTTTTGCCCCTTTATAGCCTCCGGGGAGGATCTTTTGCACGTGTAAGAATTTGTGTAAACGGTAGCTTGTGTTACGCTACGACGACAAAGGAGGCTTAATTACAAGTATCGATATCGAAAGTAAATTTGATCTTATCAAATAATTAAAGGGGGATCTTTTATGCTGGTGGTTAATTAGTCATTTAAGCTCCCTGCAGGATAACATAATTAATTTGCTCATTGGTTATATTAATTATTGAACTTAAAATGTTGATGCAATTATCAGAATTGATCAGGAATTAATACGTTCTGTTGGAATCAAACTGAAACAAAAACTGTGTTACTAATTCTGATATAATTATAAGAATTCTTCAGTAATTAATACGTCGTGTACTTATATTGGAAAAAAAATAAACTTAATATACTGAAAACAAAATATCTCAAGCTTAAAATCGACTAAAATTATGAAATGGTACATATAATCGAACATTATAAAATATATTTAAACAAGAAAGAAGTAATTTTCAAAAACTCCTAATGCCGATAAAATGATTTGTTCTTATGTTTGGAAGAATAAAATTTATAAATTAAAAACAAAATTCTAGTTAGAAGCTGAAATTATAGATGAAAAAAATGAAAATTCTGAAAATTTAATTATTTGAAATTAGAGCAGGACTGGATTCGAATTATTAAGGATTCAAGTTCGATAAAAATATGTTGAACTGAGAAAAAACGGAATATGCTAACGATATAAAAAATACCTTCTTAAAAATACTAATTATCTATGTTGAACATTTCAACATACAGTCATTTTCTGTTTTCTTTGTATTATAGAAATAATCCATAGTTGAGATTTTCTAAGAACGAATCTGGAATCGTCGATTTTCTTTACAAATGTAATGTGGTGTGTATACAAAAAATACAATTTTATTCAATTAATTCATAAAATCAAAATACAATAGGTGGTATATATTTTGAACATCACTTTAAATCAGTGTTTTATACGCGTGACGCATGAAGTAAAATTTCGAGTTTAGAAAAGCCTGAAAATTTGGTTTGGTCGCGTAGCGCTACGCGCTACGCGACCAAACCAAATTTTCAGTCTTTTCTAAACTCGAAATTTTACTTCATGCTCAACCTGGGAGTGGAAAACACTCGTGAGAATTTTTTAAAAACAAAATTGCACATACGATTTTCATTCAACAAAATCGACGATTTTAAAATTCTTTTTTTTAATAATAAAAAAAATACAGACGTTTCCATCGATATTAGAAACAATCTGGGGTATTAATTTTCCCCGGAAAAAGTGCCTAAAGCACCCACCTTGAATAAAAATTTCTTAAAAATTGCAATTCAAAACAATATTCCATTAAAATGTTTGAACAAAACTTATGACTTGCTTTTAATATTTTTTAAAACACTTAAAAAATTTGCAGACTTTTATATCGATATTAAAAACAATTAGCGTTGTTTATTTTCCCCCGAAAAAAGTTTTAAAACCCTTAGCTTGAATTAACATTTCTTGGAAATCGCGACTTTAAACAAAACTAGATAAAAATGTTCATACGAAATGTTCGTTTTTTTATTCTCAAAAAAATCACAGAATTTTCCATCGATATTAGAAATAATCTGGGGTATTAATTTTCTCCAGAAAAAAATTCCTCTAAGCAACCAGCTTAAATTACAATGTCTTGAAAATCGCGATTTTAAACAAAATTCCAACTTTGACTGTTTATATCGGACGTCATTTCGAGGTAACAAAAATGTTAAATAAATTAAATTAAAGCCTCTTTAGTTCCTAATAAGTAAATGTTCAGCTTATTTTATTTTCTCGTAAGATTTTTTTAAACATTATTTTTATTAAATTTTACCATTTGCCTCATTCAAATCGCTCTAATTTGTAAAATCCTCATCGTATATTATTAATTGAAAAAAGACATCGATTGAGGATTAAATAAGCTTTAATTTGAGTTTTAAAATGTTTTCGTAGCTTAGAAATTCTGATTAAGACAAGCGCTTAAAGTTTTGTGGGATTTAATGCTTCTCGGATGTTTTTAAAAATGGAAGCACTTTATGAAAACAATTATCGGAGCAGAAAATGAGTAGCTAACATTATTTCTAGCATTTAGAAGTTATCTGTGAATTCGTGTGGATTTTTTCAAGAACATTTATATTTTGGTCGAACTCGATCTTGTTTAAAAAAAAAATAATTCTGAAAACAATCAGGGAGGTTCTTTTTGACGTAAAAAACAGTATTAGTTAATTTTGTTCTTAGTTAAAAATTTAATTCTACAACTTTTTACTTACTTTTTCAATCATTATTATTATTGAGGGGATCAGTAGACTCAGTAATATTTAAAGTAAACATATTCGGTTTTCTGTTTCTATTGGCTAACCAGATCTGCTGATTTTTTTTGTAATGTTGAACATTTGGTTGAAACTCAAGTTGTAATTATGACTATTACTTTCAAAATAAATTTGAGGTTATGTTTTTCTTATGGTTGCCATGCTTAAGTGACGGAACATTACTTCCGGCATATTATTACCACTTTTCTGTCAAATAATTAATCTATTGCAACATGGCATTCATATATCAATGTCAATTCGTGACAAACAGTAGGCACCCCCAAATAATCAAAGAATCTATGAAAAATAAATCGCAAATGGTTGGTTAACCAATACAAAATAAAAGTCAATATAATCGTTTTTTGCTAATTTTTACGAAGTTTTGTTAAATATGTATATCAAAGTAAATCTAATTTAAAATGCTATTTAATGACATAAAAACATACAAGGTGCTCCATTAAAAAAATGCAACTTTGTGTCCTAACTCTAAAATTAAAAGTTGAAATAAAAAAATTAGCACGCCACGAAATTGTACGTTGAAAATTACACAAATAACCAACTAGCTATATGTTTGTATATCTTATAGTTGCCGAGAGCATGACGTATTTTAAAATAGCCGACAATTGAAAAACGCCCGATATCTCCTAAACTAATCGAGCTAGCCATGATCTGTCCATGCTAATGTTATTTTCTCAGAAAAAGAAGTCATGACGTGTATATCAGACTTTGTTTAACTACTAGGGTTACTGAGATACCCCATAAAAAAACATTGAATTTGGGTCACTGTGTGTACTTAAAAGAAAAACTACCTGTATGTTTGCGTTAGAGCAAGTTTGTACTGAAGATGTTTGATGCCAAAACTTATAAAATAATTAACTTTTTAAATGGGGTACGGATTTTCCACGGGCCGGAGAATTTCTCTATTCTAAGATATTTTTCAATATATAATGATATCAGGCTTACATTTATTACAGTTTATAAAAATAACGAGACATTTATTTTTTTATCAAAATATAATATTTATCTCTGTGAACATCTCGCATCTGAAATCCCCCCTTAAAAGGTATCATTCATGTCGAACTTTTTTCGTTGGAACGCTAGCACTCGGTTGCGGATTGCTGAACTTTTTCCCGTCTTCTCCCATCTCTCGCGTCCGATAAGAAACGTGAAATTTCCAATAGGGAAGTCGAGCCGAACAGAACTGAGCTTGAGGGGGGACTTGAAACGATCAATCCGCAGTTAAATCCCGCCATTGTTTCAATCCGATCCGGAGACTTATGAGCGGTACGGAAGCCCCCCAATAAATTCAGTGATTGGAAAATTTAATCAGCTTATTTCCCTCCGCTCGGATAAGTGCCGACTTGCGACTGCGATTGCATCGATTCCGGAAAGGTATATACGGGTTTTGTTTTTGTGTTGGTCTTTCATCCGAATGAAAATAAAAAATAAATATTTCCTAGATTTTGGAATTTAAGTTTCCAGTGGCACGATTTCATCTTAGCGGGGGCCAATCAATATTACAAATGATATAGGACATTTTTCTTTTTAAGTAAAAAAATTTACAACGTATGCAGGATATGTAGATGCTAACCTTGTATATTTTCTGGAATTCTTTGTTTTTGGAAGCGTTTAGTTTTAAGCTTCTAACATGTGTTTCCACTCCCTAATTAAACATGAAGTAGAAATTTCCCTGCCCCTCAAATAGTCAGACGATAAAAAATTAAACAAAAAGTAGGTATGTATTGATAATACTATTTCTTTTTCTGGAAATGATTGTTAAATACTAAAAAGATAATATTTCAAAATCCAAAAGTTACAACAAAAGGTGTATTAGTAAAACTCCAAAAGACTAATTAATTAGCTCGAGAAGTAGTTGTTTCAATGATTATTTGGAGAAGTCTCAAAGAGACCAAATTTTTGCAGAAAGTCGATATTAATTTTAATTTGTAAATATTCTGCAAACTATTGACAAATTCAGTTTTTCTTTAGTGAAATTTAATCTAAACTTTAAGTGCCAGTTGCACCAAACAAGTTGAACTGGTTCCTATTGCTCTAATGTCACTTTAAACTGTAGTTCAGAATTAAACCAGTTCAACTTGTTTGGTGCAACTGGCCCTTAAAGTTTAGGTTAAATTCCACTAATTAATTTGTATAAAGAAAAACTCATCTTGAACTCAAGTTTAGCTTGAACTCGGGTTTAACGCTTTTGATGCAACTGGGCCTTAATCTGTCTTTAAAAGATAATTGCCCTTTAAAAAAAAAATCTCTCTAGATCTACTCCTGAACTATCCTGACATAAAGATTTTACTGTCACATTGCGGCTTTTATAATTCCAATGTGTATTTTACTGAAACATTTGCGCAAATGTCA
The DNA here is from genome assembly GCA_932526585.2 of Philonthus cognatus. Classification (NCBI taxonomy): domain Eukaryota; kingdom Metazoa; phylum Arthropoda; class Insecta; order Coleoptera; family Staphylinidae; genus Philonthus; species Philonthus cognatus. Next base: position 25,675,894 of record OW052250.1, on the reverse strand, counting down.
TTTTGGACGTAATAAAGTGGAAAAGCTATTTTTATGTTAAAACATCAAGCCCGAATTCAGCTATTTTCACTAGCCCACACAAACACATTGTCCGATCGATTGGTCATAAAAAATGTGTGTATGTTGGATGTCTGCCTGTTCTGTTTGACTACCTTGTTTTTGTACGTTAATTGATGATTAGTTTTAAAATACGTGTAATTCGTGTAATTTTTTATAAAGACTTTTATTAAAGAAATTATTTAAGTCAGTATTGGATATTGGTTCAGACCATTCCATCATTTCACCTTTATATTTTTTGTTTTAATTATATTTAGACGCCACAAACACATTCGCACACACATCCATGGACCCAGGTGAAATCATTTTGTACTTTAAAATGACCCCACTCGGCGGGACTTACACTCGCGACCCCTGGGTTAGGAGGCAGGGTCTCTAGCCACTACCCCACTGGAGTCCCCAAAACAAGTTTTTCATTTTAATTAAAAGAAACTGTTTTTTTTACAAAACATGTCATTTTCACTGAAACAGTGTTTAAAACATTATCAATTAAAAGCGGGTTTAAAACATAATCTGCCTTATTAATAGACGTTAGCATACAGCTTTAACACAGGATGATATTGACATTTTCGGATTAATAAAATGTTTTAGTAGATTACTATTGTTAGTTTACAATTAATAATTTAATATCCCTAGTTTAAGTCTTAAACATAATCTCAATTGTCATAACTAACAATGGTTATTTAAAATTTATTTAATAATGCAATATATCATAAATGTATAAATCTTATCAGTATATTTTGAACTTCACTTGAAATCAGTGTTTTATACGCGTGGCGCATGAAGTAAAATTTCGAGTTTAGAAAAGCCTAATTTGGCTCGGTCGCTCCGCTTCGCTACGCGCCCGAGCCAAATTTTAAGGCTTTTCTAAACTCGAAATTTTACTTCATGCTTAGTCTGGGAGTGGAGACAATTGCTAGAAATAAATTTCAATCTAATAACTTATATGAAGATATACATTTTTACAAACATAAAAAAACAGTGTAATATATCTTTTAAATTACTTGATTACAATGAAGTTAGAACACATGAAAATGTATTGTTGCCACGTTCATTTTATCATTATTTCAAAACTAACTAATATCACGCAGATTTTGTTCTATTAATACGAATTGTTAGTATCGTGTTTGTATGCGTCTAGTAGAGAGTAATACAAATATAATGATATTAACGGCAATTCTACTAATAAGGCTGAACATATTTAAAACACGTTTTAAATCACATTTATGCACACATAATTGTGATATTTTATTATAATAACATTTTATTTTTAATAAAGTAATTTGAAATATCATTAGCAATTTAACTAAAATTTAAAAAGGTAAACAACAGATGTTTAAAAAGTAGTATAAAAGTAACGGTGAGCCCATTTTCTTCAAAAAAATATGGGCCAATGATGCCTAATTTTCCCACCGCACACCAAACTGTTACCTGAGGACTATGCAATGGCATCTCATGTAACTGTCGTGGATTTTCGTCAGCCCAGTACTGGCAATTTTGTTTATTGACGGCCCCATTAAGGTGGAAATGGGCTTCACCACTCATTACTAACAACATGTTTTCATTCTCCTCAAAAAGTTGAAGCATTTGTTGTGCGAAATTTAAGCGTTGGGCGTAATCTCTTACATTTAATTGTTGCGCAACCGCTATTTTAAGATAATAAAAAAAAGTTTTAAACAAATTCAACGTTTAAAACATGTTTTAAAGGAATTTAACATTTAGAACATGTTTAAAACAAAACCATTTGAATCAGGACGGCTGTTTTTAAACATGTTTAAAACACTGTTTTAAAACAAAGTGTTTTAAACATAACAACCCTGATTTACAGTCCGTGGTCAAAATATTTACCTTGGATCTTCTATGTTCATGTTTGATTTAAGGTTGTGTTTGTGTGGGCTAGTTTGGTATAAGTATCAAGTCAACACATAGTTATTATTAATATTATTTATATATATATATATATATATATATATATATATATATATATATATATATATACAGGGTGGGGCATAGGAATCAAGTGTTTTTGAAATAATAATAAAACTATTATTTTTTACTCTAAAAAAAATGATTGGTAGTTAAACATAGCTAATAATAAAGCATTTTGAAATATTCAAGTACGGAAAATTACATCTGGCATATGATGTCCGTTTTCATTGATACACTGTTGCAGCCGTTCACGAAAATTGCCCTCCACTCTTTCCCGCATGTCTCTGTTGATTAGGGAGATTTCATGACGAATCGCTTCCTTCAATTCGTCTAACATACGGGGCTTGGCCTCGTAAACACGTGACTTGAGGTACCCCCATAGAAAGAAATCACAAATCGATAAGTCGGGAGACCGAGGAGGCCACAAAACGTCACCAAATCTCGAAATTAGACAATTTTGAAACAGGCGGCGATGAACAGCCATAGATGCTCTGGCAGTGTGTGCTGTGGCCCCATCTTGCTGGAACCACAAATCTTGAATATTCACACCTCTTCTTTGCACTTCAGATATGAAAAAGGTATTAACCATATGAATGTAACGCTCAGATGTTACTGTAACGGTGAGCCCATTTTCTTCAAAAAAATATGGGCCAATGATGCCTAATTTTCCCACCGCACACCAAACTGTTACCTTAGGACTATGCAATGGCATCTCATGTAACTGTCGTGGATTCTCGTCAGCCCAGTACCGGCAATTTTGTTTATTGACGGTCCCATTAAGGTGGAAATGGGCTTCATCACTCATTACTAACAACATGTTTTCATTCTCCTCAAAAAGTTGAAGCATTTGTTGTGCGAAATTCAAGCGTTGGGCGTAATCTCTTACATTTAATTGTTGCGCAACCGCTATTTTGTATGGGTGAAAATGTAGTTCACCATGCAAAATCCGTCGTACAGTGCGATTGCTGATTTGAAGTGCAGCTGAATGTCAGTAATGCTTGTCTCACCCTTCAATGTTCTCAGGAGTACGCACAGTACGTTGATGACCGGGCGGCTTTCTTTTCATTATTGAACCTCCTGTTCGAAGGTTATTGACCCAGCGTAAGATGGTGTCTCGGGCAGGAACAGAGTCATTACGATGGATATTAAATCTTCTGCGAAATTCACGCTGTACTGCAGTCACCGACTCGCCACTTCGAACAAAACAATCATACGCGAACATGCGTTGCTCTAGCGTCCACCGCTCCATGTTGGCAAATGGCAACTGAGAAAGTGAAATGCTTCGAGTCGAGGAATGGATTGTAATAAACCGCGCGCCCCTCCCTTTTCTAATGGCCGAATACTACCCAAACCAAAAACACTTGGTTCCTATGCCCCACCCTGAACAGTCTAAATCAAAGAGATGATGCGAAAAGACTACCACCAATTTGGAAAACTTGTATAAATTCTGGTCAAAATATATTATCTCCGAACAACAACCAAGAAATTCAAAATCAAACCCCTTCCGAAAATAATATTGAAATTGTCACTACTACATCATTAGAAGAACAAAACAGAAGAGTAACACGAAGCCAAACAAGAAATTCACGCATCAAGTAGTACGTAAAAGTCAAACAAGTGGTTGCTAAAGCAATGGAATTTTGATAGTTATTCCTGACGATGATGACTGCGACGTCATCGAAACGTCGAATTAAAAATTAAATGAACCAGAGCCAAGAAAATACGCGGGACCAAACCCGAAGAAACAGTGATACATGTTACGCCCGCGAAATATATACACAGGGTGTTTTACCTAACACTTCTCAGACTAGTTAACAAGAAACTAAAAATGCTATTTAAGTGTCGTTTGTTGTAATCAATAAATGTTATTCAAGGCCTTAAATTAAGATAGAATTATTATCACTCATAATTACAATTTCGCTGAACTTTTAACATACACATTCAAAGTAGTACGACTTCTCAAAATTACCATAACTAACAATAAAAATTATTAAAATACATTGGAAATTACAAAAGAATAATAATTACATAAATGTAATATAATTTTTGTTAACATTTTTTTCTTAATTGTTGAACAAAAGTTATAAAAGATATTCAAACGTTTTACTGGATTGAAAAAAACACATTTCAAATCGTGTTCGAAAAGAAACATCACCAGCATCTAAATGAAATCTTAGTCTAACTTGCGTAAATATTATTAATCATTTAAGTTAAGTTAATTAAGTCTGCCATGTCATCTATTAGTTCAACGTAAACCATGTCCTTAAAAGTGCCCCATAAAAAAAATCAAGCGGTGTCAAGTCGGGTGACCTAGCTGGCCATTTTAATGTGCTATTAGTTCCTAATCACTTCAGAGAAAAATGTGTATTTAAATAATTGAACTCTATTGCAGCATTATGTGGACGAGCTCCGTCTTGTTGTAACCATATGCTTATGAACTGTATCCAATGGTACATTTTCCAATAGCCATTTATTATGCCACACCACACCACACATGATGCCAAATTTGGTTTAGTTGTTTGTAACTTTTGTCCACTTTGCATTATTTTGTGTCCAATAGTGAAATTTGAAATGTGTATTTTTCAATCCGGTAAAACGTTTGAGTATCTTTTATAACTTTTGTTCAACAATTAAGAAAAACCGTTAGCAAACAATAAATTATATTTTTGTTATTATTGTTGTTTTATAATTTCCAATTTATTTTAATAATTTTTATTTTTATTTAAAGTAGTACAACTTCTTAAAACTAGAAGTTGTACTACTTTAAATATGTATATTAAAAGTTCTTGAAAATTTAAAAGTTGGTTATAAGTTAAAAATGTCCAATTAAATTACAATATGCAAATAATAAAAATGTTTTAAAATATTTTATTCTTTTGAAAAAAGTCACTTTCAAAGTTCTAATTATCGAATGACCATTTCTTACGCTTCTGACAGTGCAACCGTAATTATGAGTGATACCAATTCTATCTTCATTTGAAGCCTTGAATGACATCTATTGATTACAACAAACGAAACTTTAATAACATTTTTAGTTTCATGTTATTTAGTCTGGGGAGTTTCAGGTGAAACACCCTGTATAATCAAAATCCCATTTACCCTTTCGGGTGTCGGGTAATTTTATCGGTTTTACTGAATTCCGTGCACTATTTTTTTCCACTCCTTTTCCTAGCTTGTTGGAATTCTATTCCTTTTTTTTCAAAAATCTGCGCTATTACTGTTTTCCATGTTCTTCTGGGCCTTTCTTGTCTCCTCTTTTTCGTTATTCTAGCCTGTCACACTTTCTTTACTGTTCTGTTACTCTCCATCCGTTGCAAATGTCCCCACCAACTCATCTGTCTTCTTTCAATAAAGCTTAGTACTTCGTATATTTCCAAGTCTTCCCTTATTTGTGTATTTATTAATTAGTTGTTATTCATGCAAATTTAAAACGTCAGTTAAATCATATTCAAAGATTACTACTATGTGTATGAAATGTAAAGTGTTACCTTTTTTTTAATAAATTCTAAGTCAGCAACATTTTATGTTATTCTCCATTGTCTTCTTCGTTTCCTGTGCCGGATGTTCTCAAGACTTATTGCAAATGGATTCGGCCTTTCTGCTTTTCTGGCCGGCAAATAATTACCCCCCGAAAGGAAGTTTTACCCCAAATTAACCGGGGCTTAATTATCCTCTCCTGCATTAGAGGCAAAGCGCCTCCAAATCTAATCAAATCGAATTCAATTCATTAGCGGCATTTCCACCCTGAAAACCACATCAATAGCACTGTGACAACATAATAACGTTCATAATTCAATTAATAATAATCAATAATCAGGGCTATTTCGTATGCGACATATTAAATTTAACGTATATGCTATAGTCAGCACATTACCTTTCTATCCTGACATCAGTAACTTCTATCTGCTTTTAATCAATGGATTCTGCTTGAAACAAAACACCTTTACTGTATAGTTGAAGCTGTTAGTTGTTGAAACTCCATAATATTACTTTAATAAAACACTTAATTTCTTTAGGTTTCAAAATTATATTTATTGTACTACAGCAATTGTTTCACCACACTGTGGCTTCATCAGGGAGATGAATGGTAATACTATTACTATTCATCTACTACTACTTAGATGAATGGTAATACTATTACCATTCATCTACCTGATGAAGCCACAGTGTGGTGAATAAATTGTTGTAGAACACCTTTAATTGCACGCCGAATGTTAAGTTGGCGTTCTATTATTATGACATTCATAACGCATGTCAAAATACTTTGATTGCGTCTAAATCGCGAAAATGCTCAAAGTATTATCATTTTTCGTTCCAACTGGTTCAAAACTATTTAAAGAAAAAAAATATATCTATTTCCAATAGTGGACAATCAGTTAAGGGTTTGTTGTATATCGATTTACCTTGATTTTTGAGATTCTGAAAACGGAAACGTGTATGGGACGCACGAATCTAAAGTTCGTTGGTTAAGGCGACTTACCGTTTGGCCACAAATTAAATTTTAAGTTCCACTTTTGAAGTTATATATGGTCGTATTTTCGGCTAAATAAGCACATTTGGGATACCTATTACACACATAATGGAATTTCTCCAAAATGATGAAGTAAATTATCCAATTTGTAGTGTTATCTTCATTAATTCAGTCAATATCACGATATTAATTTTACACTAAAATTGACGTCTACTGACGTTTATTTAAAATATTGGATATATAAATTAAGATTGATTAGTGAATATTCTAATTTACGATATAAAAAACTAAATGGCGCTAGATGTATTAAAATGTAATAAATATTAACTGTTTACGAAAACTGTCATCGACATCTTTGGGAATGATGTAAAATATTAATGTTCATATTTAAATATTCACGGGCTATTCCGTACACGCAAAGAGACTTACGCAATTTATTCTATTGCAAACTTTTCTCCTAACCTAGCCTAGCAGTATGTAGAATAATTAATGTGCGCAAAGAGATTTAAGCAATTTATTCTATTATAAACCTTTCTCCTAACATAACCTTACCTACAAGTATGTGGAATAGTCACTGTGCGCAAAGAGACTTACGCAGTTTATTCTATTGAACACCTTTCTGCTAACCTAATCTAGAAGTATGTGGAATAGTCATCGTGTGCAAAGAGACATACGCAATTTATTCTATTGCAAACCTTTTCCCTAACCTAACCTAACCTAACCTAGAAGTATGTGAAATATTTAACTTGCGCAAATACACTTCTGCAATTTATTCTATTCCAAACCTTTCTACTAACCTAGCTTCAAAGCATGTAAAATCGCCTAAGCTATAAACTATATTGCCAAACATTTTTTAAACACAAAATAAAATGTTTATCTGCATCTTACTATTTCATAGAAAAATATGTGGCTATATTAAGCCTTAAATCAGATCATTTTGCTTGGTTATGTGGTTCTATTAAATTATCGTAAATTAAAATACCTATGATTTAATAATCAATCTCGATTTATATATCCATTATTTTAAATAAACGTCAGTAGACGTCAATTCTAGCGTAAAACTAATATTGTGATATTGGCTGAATTAACGAAGATAACACTACAAATTGGATGAATTTCGTCCTCATTTTGGAGATAATTTCATCATGTGTGTAATTTGTATCTGTAATGTGCTTATTTAGCCGAAAATACGACCATATATAACCTCAAAAGTGGAACTTAAAATTCGATTTGCGGCCAAGCGGTAAGTCGCCTTAACCAACGAACTTTAGATTCGTGCCTCCCATACACCTGATTCCATTTTCAGAATCTCAAAAATCATGGTATATCGATATGCAATGAATCCTAAGCTAACATTAAAAGTATGTGAAAGAATAATTTGAACTTATAAAAATAATAATGACCCCCGGATATTGAGCACTTATAATTTGTCGCAGAACTGAGAGAAAATGATTATTATTTGAATGTTGTGACTAATCCAATGTACTAATATCCAATTTAATTGTTTTAATTGTTTTCGTTCGTCCTTGTTTGTCGTTCCTTCTATAAAAATAATTTGATTGCTTCCTGACAGGTTTGTCAAATAAATGAAGTAATAAAATCAAACGAAAATGTAGACATGCGTTTCTGATACTGTGTTTTGAATTTGTTTTTTTGTGACGTCAGGGTAAATGGGTAATGTGTTGCTACTATCACAATCTGAGCGAGTTTGGTAATTGATATGTATACTTAGATTGTTACATTTTACACTTCACGAAATGGCCCAGTATATTACTACACTGTATTATTTAATATAAGTAGGTAACCTAATTTATAATATAAATCATATTTGTTCCAGGTTTCATAATAAATGTCTAAAATATACAGGCAGTTTTTCTTTTAATTATACATATTCCAGTTACAGCGTGTATGCTGAAAATCTTCAGATATTCTTTGTTATTTTAAAAGTGTTCAATTTGAAGCTTTAACCGAGTGTTTTCTACTCCCAGATTAAGCATGAAGTAAAATTTCGAGTTTAGAAAAGCCTGAAAATTTGGCTCGGGCGCGTAGCGAAGCGGAGCGACCGAGCCAAATTAGGCTTTTCTAAACTCGAAATTTTACTTCATGCGCCACGCGTATAAAACACTGATTTCAAGTGAAGTTCAAAATGTACTGATAAGGTTTATACATTTATGATTTATTGCATTATTAAATAAATTCTAAATAACTCTATTTAGTTATGATAATTGGGGTTATGTATAAGACTTAAGCTAGGGCTATTAATTTATTAGTTGTAAAGTAACAATAGTAATCTACTAAAACGTTTTATTAATCCAAAATGTCAATATTATCCTTAGAACTGTGTTAAAGCTGAATGCTAACGTCTATTAATAAGGCTGGTTATGTTTTAAACACGTTCCAAACTAAGCGAGCGACCGAACGAAATTTTTAGGCTTTTCTAAACTCGAAATTTTACTTCATGGGAGTGATAAACACTCGTTTAATGCTTTTAATTAAACTCTTATAAAAAACAACGAATGTCTGAATATTTACAGTGTATGTATACTTAACAAAAAATATTCCATGTGTAGCTTCATCTGCTTCTTCTAATTTAATGGCCGCGATAACTAGGTAGCTTCAACTTAAATAATTATAATCGACATTCAATTTCGATGTATTTTATATAACTTTAACTTATATTCAATTATATAAACATAAATTACCTAAATTTAAATCACTTTCAATTTAAATCTCATTTTCATAGCACGTCAACTTTGTTGTTTAATTTAATGAAGCCTTTTGCTTTCGGTAATCTATTGTATAAATCAGTTTTGATTCAGGTTTCATAATAAATGCATAAAGTAGATTTAACTTCTTCTAATTTAATGGCCTTGACAACAAGGAGCCTTAGCTTAAATTAGCTGAAAGTTATTAGAACGCCAATTTATGTAACTAAATTTTTTGCATGCACCTAAATTACAAAAAATTAAAATATTCGTTTGAGATACAAGTGGTGCACCGATTTTATTAGGTACTTCAGTGCATTGCGTATTTAGCTACGCCACTGGTTAAAATAATAAATATCTGTGAAAGCTTTTAATATCTTGTAAATTCACTCCCTGTACAGTTAGTTTTTGTTTCGTATCGTGTTTTTACAGCTGTTATAATTTTAATACGTGGCACTGTGAGCCAATAAATTTTAGTATGCGACACGTTGCAGATATGAAAACGTGACCCAGCAAAATCCAATAAAAATAATTAAAGTTCGGAAGCTTCGCGGCGCGCCATATTCTCATTAGTATAAGGAAAACTTTAAATTGAAACCCGCTCCAAAGTCTATTTGAATATATCAAACTATACTGATTTTAAATTAGTTTATAAGATATATGACAACATTTGAGTTAAACTAGTTTAACCAAATCATTTCCTTGAAAATGACGATAAATCGAAACTAGTTGGAATAAAATAATAATGATGTGAAACTAAACAACTAATCAAGTTTTCTTTGCTTCTATTAAATAATATAAATAAGAATGCACAATTTGTACCTCAAATTTAAACTTTAGTCATGTTATACGGATAAATGGAAATAGGATAAATTTATACATTAAAAGTGCGATTTTTTCACAATCTACAACAAGTTAGTCTTACAAAGACTATACTAAACACTCATTGAAATAACTACTTCTCGAGCTAATACCCCGACAGACATTGATTTGTACAAGTGTTTGCTGTTACATACAGTAACCTACTGCAAATGTAACAATTTGGGTCAAATTATTCAGGCCATCTATAAACGCGTTTCGAGATTTATCTCTCATCAGTATAGCTTTGCCGTTCCCTCTAAACAATTTGACAACTTAAAAAATATATTTATACTATAATTGATTTATGTTTTATAAATGTACATACCTAATCAGTATATTCGGAACTTTACTTGAAATCCGCGTTTTACATTTTGCATTTCGAGTTTAGAGTAGCCTGAAAAAAAAAAATTCAGGCTAAACTAAACTCGAACATATACTTTACACTCAATCAAGGAGAGAAAACACTTTTTAGAAGTAAATTTTAATTGTATAACGCAGTAAATGAAATATATTTGCACAAATATAAACAATGTAACACAACCTCTAAATGATTCAATTACATTTTATGAATAGTTTAAAACTAATTATTATCACATAGATTTTGTTTGTTTGTTTTTGTTTGTTTGTTTCGTAGAAATTACCGAGCATTGAACTATAACGATAAGAACGCCAATTCTATTAACAAGGCTAAGTTTTTCTTTTATACTTACTATACTATATTTGATTACTATTAAATTTCTTTGATTACTGAGGCATTTAATTTTTGAAAATCATTGATAATTTTAATAGATTAATAACTAAAATATTTCTGTTTGTCAACTATTTGTATTTATTTTCACCCCCATGCCATAAAATTGTGTTTATATAATGTAAATTTATTTGTAAATATCATCATTAACATTCTTCACCTGAAGAAGCTATAGCGTAGCGAATCAATTGTAGTGAAAGTAAATACTAAAAGTTGAAATTCAGAAATATTTTATTAATTAATCTATTAAAGTTATAGTTCAAACAAGATAAATTCAAATTCAAAACTATTTGAATTCGAGAAAATAAGCTTACGCTTCTTACAGTTTGTACACTTTAAACATAATATATAAAATTACGAAAATGCTACACGTGGGATGCACTCAATCCATTTCTGTGTGCCTGTTCATTCCACACACAACACTTTTTCCAAGTAAGTTTATTTTAATTTTATTCCTAAATTTTTTATAACGTCATAAGCAAAGCTATACTGAAGAGAGACAAATCTCGAAACGCGTCTATAGATCGCCTAGGACATTAGTTTTAATCCAAGTCCTTTAACTTCTAACTGTTTGTTATTTCTCCTTTCATTTTTAATGTATTTGTTAGTTGGTTTGATGAGAATTTGACCTAAACGTTACATATACTTTAATAGAGCGTTGTAACAAATCAAATTAAATAAGATTTTAAATATTTCATTGTATAATTCAATATCCGGAGGTGTATTTGCACTGGAAGTAGTTGTTTCAATGGATATTTATCGTCATAAGTTGTCTTATTAATTAAGACATTGTTTGCATTTTCACGAATAACATGTTCGTAATTTTATATATTATATTAAAGTTACTATTACAATAGTATCTTTTGTAAAATTACAGATCTTTTTAAATATTTAATACTTCATTATCAACATAACAAGTTTTAAATCACTTTAAAGGGTTTTCTGCAGCAATTGGCTTTCTATAATTATAATGAATTTTCTGATAATGTCGGTATACTAGAAGCACCCGGCTGAACTCACATATTGGAGTTTAACTATTTTTTTAACTGCATTTTGCCGTAATTTTATATTTTTATTCGTATATTTGACTTATCTATTGTTGTAAACTCAATCACTAAAACCAATAAAGTATTATTATTATTATTATTACAAAATAGTAGATAATGCTGTTTAATTTCAGAATTACAACATAATGGGATTATATTCTTGTGGCATACTATAAACGCGGCAATAATGCCCTTTCTCACGGGAGTAAATTAAAGACATCACCTTCGCCTCCACATCTGAATTTACGACCGCACGGTGATTCATCGAAGGGGTAGTTTTAATTGGTTTTGTTCCGCAGCCAGGAGGCCGGGAAAGATATCCGGTTTACAGTTTCCTGCCCATTTGAAATATATAACTTTCAAGGTCTCATTAAATTTATTAACGATATAAGTTCATAAAGTTAATTTATGAAAATTTTGAATATAGTCAATATGTAGTCAATATAGTCAAGGTTGTCAGCACATTTAGATAGATCACATTCTAACTTGTAGTCAAACGGCAGTCAATATTATTATTAGTCAGTAGTGTCGTATGTTCAATTAAAAAAAACCTCTAGAGTGCCATGAAAAAAATGTAGGTTGGTAACTCTGAAATTATATATTAAACTTATTATGTCTGACGTTTTATATGTCGATTCCTTAGACGTGTAGCTAACTTAAATTTAAAAAAAGATGAAATCATGGCACTCTAGAGGTTTTTTTTTAATGAACATACGATATTATCAGTACAGTTTTAAAAAAATTGATAAAGAACATAAATCAATACAAAAATGGACGGAAATGATTCAAACTGTGTAATATTTTAAAAATTCGTAAAGTATTGTCAAATAAAATTCGTGGAAAATTACCAAACAGTTTTAACACTTTCATTGATTATACAAAGTTTCTAAGAATTTGTTTCACATTTTTATCGACATCAGGAACATTTTAGGTTTTCTTTTATCTAAATTTCGTTATTTATAAGAATTGCAAATATCGTAAAATTGACAAAATTCATGAATTTTATATGAAAATATTATATTTTCACAAAATGATCAAAATTTATACAAAAGTTAATTAAAATGAACGTTTTTAATTAACTTTCCTATAAATTTTGTTCATTTTGTGAAATTTTAATATATGAAGTGCAGAATATGTCTCTTGTTTAAAAATAATCGATAATTTTTTTTTTATGAAATTTTCAGAGATTATTTAGAAAAGAATAAACATTGGCGACCTTGCAAAAAATAAAAATTTGCTAGAGGGGAAATAAAATTGGAGACAAGCTACGATTTTTGAGAAGTGTACAAAATTTGGGTCTCATTTAAAAATATGGTGATGTGTCCATTATAGCACTTTCCCCGTTAAATATATGATGATTTAAATATCAACAATATGGAAAACTTTCTCAAACTAAATATATTCTACTTTTATTATTGTTATTTCAAAACTATTTACAAAAATGTAATTCTTTCATTTTTTCGCTACATCTCGGTAAATAAACGTTATATGTTTTTAAATTTACTGTAATTCAGTTTCTTATGCGCGTGACGCATGAAGTAAAATTTCGAGTTTAGAAAAGCCCCGTGAAAATTTGTCGAGGGTCGCGCAGCGACCCTTGACAAATTTTCTACGCCGGGCTTTTCTAAACTCGAAATTTTACTTCATGCTTACTCTGGGAGTGGAAGACACTCGTTACTTTAAAATATATTACAAGTGTTAAAATGTGTATCGTAACTGTCACAAAGAAAAACAAATGACATAGCGATCTCATTATAGTTCAGTTCAAACTCGTGTCAAGTTGGCACGATTGGTTAAATGTCGGTTAGTGTTGACTTATGACAACCGTTATGATAGGTTAAATGCCGGCTAACGCCGAGTTTTGTCAATTGTTATTATAGTCCAAATGTCGGCTAGCGCCGACTTATATAAATTGCTATTATAGTCCAAATGTCGGCTGACGCCAACTTATGTCAAGTTAACACGATGGACTAAATTATTCCAAAACTATTCACAAAAAAAGTAATTCTTGCATTTTTTCGCTACATCTCGGTAAATATTGATCAACATCACATCTAAGCGTTATATGTTTTTAACGTTACTGTAAATTAGTTTTTTAGACGTGTGGCGCATGAAGTAAAATTTCGAGTTTAGAAAAGCCCCGTGAAAATTTGTCTCGGGTCGCTGCGCGACCCTCGACAAATTTTCTACGCGGGGCTTTTCTAAACTCGAAATTTTACTTCATGCTTAGCCTGGGAGTGGAAGACACTCGTTACATTAAAATATGTCACAAGTGCTAAAATGTGTATCGTAACTGTCAGAAATAAAAACAAATAACATGGCGATCTCATTATAGTTGAATTCAAACTCGTGTCAAGTTGGCACGATTGGTAAAATGCCGGCTAGTGTTGACTTATGTCAACTGTTGTTTTTATAGTCCAAATTTCGGCTGGCGCCGACTTATGTCAACTGCCATTATAGTCCAAATGTCGGCTGACGCCGACTTATGCTATCACGATGGACTAAATTATTCCAAAACTATTCACAAAAAAAGTAATTCTTATATTTTTTCGCTACATCTCGGTAAATATTGATCACTATCACATCTAAGCGTTATATGTTTTAAACTTTACTGTAAATCAGTTTTTTAGACGCGTGGCGCATGAAGTAAACTTTCGAGTTTAGAAATGCCTCGTGAAAATTTGTTTCGGATCGCTGCGCGACCCTCGACTAATTTTCTACGCTGGGCTTTTCTAAACTCGAAATTTTACTTCATGCATAGTCTGGGAGTGGAAGACACTCGTTACTTCAAACTATGTCACAAGTGCTAAAATGTGTATCGTAACTGTCAGAAATAAAAACAAATAACATGGCGATCTCATTATAGTTAAATTCGAACTCATGTCAAGTTGGCACGATTGGATAAATGTCAGCTAGCGCCGACTTATGTCAACCGTCATTATAGTTCAAATGTCGGCTGGCGCCGACTTAATCTCAACTGCCATTATAGTCCAAATGTCGGCTGACGCCAACTTATGTCAAGTTAACACGATGTACTAAAAGTCAACTGTCATTATACTTTAAATGTCTTAATCAACTCAGGGGTCCTCAAAATGGATATATCCACTTACATTTTTGATTTGAAAATTTTCGCGAAAACAATACTTTTCTTTTGTTTTGCATATGGGGGTAAGTAAAAAAAACTTGAAACATCACCAAAACTTGATTTATTGATAAAATTTCGGAAAATTATTGAAAAGTAAATAAACACTGTTTGAACGTCGGAAATATAAAAATCGAGAGACTGGATGTAATATTACAGATGCTAAGAGTTGACCAAAATATTCAATCAATATTTTATACTGCTCTGTAAGTAGCAAGAAACTTCTAATTAATTATTAACATTAATTGTTTATAAATGTCTTTACAATTATTGTTATCATTAGAAAATCTGGTGTCGATCTGGCATCAAAATTGATTATAATTTTCAAGAGAATACATTCAAATGTAGGTACAGAAAACGAATTGTAAAATAAAAAATATACAGCTAAATCAGTAGAAAAAATATTCTGCTAAATCAAGATTAAATATATACTGCAAGTAAAGAATATTTTTCAATGTTTTATGGCAAATAAAGTAACATTTTGAGTTTAGAATAGCCTGAAAATTTGGTCTAAACTCGAAATTTTACTTTATGCTTAGCCAAGAAGTGGAAACACTCGTTCTAAACTTAAAATTGAACTCATTAAAAGAACAACAGATAATTCAAAATACATACGCATTGCAATATCTTTTATATAGTTTTTTAATTAAAATTCACTTAGTTTGTTTTACTAATAACTAAGTAAATTTCTTAAGTGCCACACCCGGCATAGGTGGGTGTGGCACTTAAGACGCCTCGGACCATAGCTCCTTTACGATAAAAGCTATCGAAAAAAATCTAAGAGCAAAGTGGTGCATAATTACCGTCGCTATGTTTCAACAATATTTCTAATCACCAGTGGCGTGCCGTACTCCAGTGGCGTACCAAACTTTTGTTTTTTTAAATGGAATGCCCTATTTTTTATTGCAGATTTGGAAAGTGCTCGAAGAGTACTTATTTTTTTATTTAACATGTTATACCCTTCACTTTAGCGGTTTCGCTGTTATAACCCCTTCTTTCAAAATTGCGCCCCATTTTTGAGATTGTTTTGTAGAGAAACTAATTGACGCCGGAGCCTACATTTTGAATTGAGGTACAGGTTAAGACCTCGTATACCTTCACATAATTTTTTTTCGGGTAATTTATGGAAAAAAATAATTTTTGATTGAACTTCGCAAACGTTTCCCGATATTTGAGATGAAATTCCTTTTTTCTCCGAAATTTTGTTATGCAATGTGTAATTTTTTTTATACCAATGAAAAATTTAGAGTTTTGGCTGTACAACGCCGTAATTTCTTTAGGGGGGTGCCATTTGAAATTTTCGAAAAAAATGACAACATGCGAAGTTCAATCAAAAATTATTTTTTCTCCATAAATTACCCGAAAAAAAATTATGTGAAGGTATACGAGGTCTTAACCTGTACCTCAATTCAAAATTTAGGCGCTGGCGTCAATTAGTTTCTCTACAAAACAATCTCAAAAATGGGGCGCAATTTTGAAAGAAGGGGTTATAACAGCGAAACCGCTGAAGTGAAGGGTAGATAGATGAAGGGTAGATAGATGTTAGATAAAAAAATAAGTACTCTTTGAGCACTTTCCAAATCTGCAATAAAAAGTAGGGCATTCCATTTAAAAAAACATAAGTTTGGTACGCCACTGGAGTACGGCATGCCACTGATAATTAGAAATATTTTTGAAACATAGCGACGGTAATTATGCACCACTTTGCTCTTAGATTTTTTTCGATAGCTTTTATCGTAAAGGAGCTATGGTCCGAGGCGTCTTAAGTGCCACACCCGGTATATTTGTAGAAATGTTTTACCAAGTGATCAATGAGGAACAAGTTAGGGATATCTATACTTGAAAGAAATAAAAGACTGTATGTAAATGTCTGCAGGCCCACCAATAAAAATTCACATGATAAAAAAATCAGAATTAGTACGATTCTAAACATAAAACATCATCAACTAAAATAGTGAACGAAAAGGAGGTTTCTATAAAATAATATATTTTTATAATTTAGTAAATATAAGAAGTATGTGATGAAGTTCATATACTTCATCTGTAAATATAATAAAACAATTTATTCCATTTTTTGCAAAACTTTTTCCAGATTATGTTTTAATTTTGTATGACATGACACTAAGCCAAGCTTTCTGATGATTATTTATCCAATGGAGCTTTTTCGGGTCCCGGTGAAACCTTACACAAAAATCAGACAGGAAAATTACAGTCGCAGCAGAGGGGGATTCAATCTGTCCGATTTCGTTCGTTCTCAACTCCGGAAGAACGGTTGACAGATGAAAAATCTGCACGTATGCCCACCCACATCACGCAACGTGTGTCATACGACTTTATTAAATTCAATTTAATACCTTTCACTTTTTTTTCCTCCGAGAATAAATAACGTACGTGTGCATAAATAATAATATATTGCGTTGGTAATATATTTCACGGTTCTACCACAGTTCATATATATAATAGAATAGAATAGAATACGTTTTTATTCCAGAGTGTTATTTACAAACAAAGTGAAAATAGTCTCAGAATAACTTAAACTAATCTTATAATATAATCGGGTATATATAATAATCATACATTCCATCCAAGTCCATCTAAATTAAAACATTAATATATTAGTGCTAAAAATAACATGAAATATAAATACAAATACACAATAAATATAATAAATATAATTACATAAAAGATTAAAAAAGAGTAAAAAACAAACAACACATCTAAGTACAAACAACAGATTAAAATATGCAGACTATACCTTCTATATCTCTTAGAATTAGAGCCATATTCACTTCAAGAATATATGAATTCACACAATTCATATATTCTTGAAGTGAATATGGTTCTAATTCTAAGATGTATTTGTTTAAACTTGTTTTGAATTTCTTAATGTCATTTTTATCCGTTTTTACGTGCTCAGCCAGTGAGTTAAATAGCCTTATAGCAGAGTACGAGTAATAAACGTCGTCTTCCGTCGATTTTAGTACATTCAGTTAGCTTCGCGGAGCGACCGAACAAAATTTTCAGGCTCTTTTAAACTCAAAATTTGACTGCATGCGATAAGCGTGTAAAACACTAAAATATTGTTCATTATATACTGCTTGTGTTTGATATCGTGTTAAATGATTTTACAAATGTTTATTTTCATAATTCAAACGTCTGGAGATTTTTTTGGAATACTTAATAGAATACTTGAAAAAGAAGTCACTATATCTTTCTTAAATAACATTTTAAATCATTAGTGAAAAGGTGCAAGAAGACATTACCCGGCGCATTTACTAAAAGCACATTGTTAAATCGTTTACTTTTCTTCTTGTATTAAATACGTTTACAAATCTTTATCATTTGATCGCTTAGTAAAACAGTAAAATTTCTTTCTTCATTATTTATCAAACGACATTTACGTTTGATAATTTACATTAAATGTTTCATTTATTTGGTAAATATTTATACGAGGTGGAACAAAACGAATTATATCTAGTCGTCTTTGCATTACCCATGTTACAGTAGAAATTGCCGCTCTACAATAATAGCAAATGAGATACTATCTTATCTCAAAACATACATAAATTGTAATCATTTTTAATTTGATTGATTGATGATATTTATTAACAGATTTAGCTAATTTAAAACAAGTAGAACGACACAGGAAAATTTACAGGTTAAAAGTTCGAAATGTAACTTGATGACAATCGTTTTGTTCCACACTGTATTAATATTAGTTAAGATTGAGAGTAAAATACTTACAAATATTTAAAAAGAAATTAATTATTATGCGCAAATGTTGCTACAATGCAACGCTGTTACGTAAATTCAAAGTATTAGTTTTATTAAAATTCCATGTTTTATACATTCAAAACATGTTAAATAAAAATATGGAGGGTAAAACTTTACAAAAGAAACTACTATTATTGAAAAATTCCATGTTTTATACATTCAGTACATAGAACATGTTAGATAAAAATAGGAAGGGTAAAACTTTACAAAAAAAATAAAATTGCATTTTACACGAATTTTCGTAATTTTATATATTAAACTTATTATTTTTTCAATTCACTGTAATCTCGATTAATATCCAATTTTGATCATGTTTACTCAAGATATCCCATATATCTACATGCCATCACGAATATAGTTATCTCAAGGAAATACAAATATTCGCCCGATGCCAATACACATTGAGAAAATATGCAAACAAGAATATTGAAAACGATCCTCTACCTCGGAATATGTAGGTAAATATTTTTTATAACTTTAAATAATTTGATATAGTCGTTGGATTAGGAGAGAACAGTGACAAGAATATTAAATGTTATTTAGATATTTCATCAATTTGATTTATTGAATATTGAACGGAATAATTAATATTTTTTTAGAAGTTTCGTAAATTTCAGGGACTAGTTAGAAAATAGTGAAAAGAATATTGAGTGATATGAATATACATATTTACATGCTCCTGAGTAATTCGCAAAAAAAAGAAATTTGACAAGTGACATAAGGTACATATCTGTATGTAGGAGGTTAACTACACCAAGTCACTTTTTTAAAATACTTTTTTATACTAATTGAATCAGGATTTTTTTATTCTATCGAAAAGTAAATTGTACTTAAATTTTCAACAAATGTGATTTATATTATTTGTATTTGTTAGTGTTTATAATTTTTGTATTTATTTACAAAATCACAAAAAAAATCAACAAAACATAATTTGATATTACTTGTACGAACTTACATTTGCTCAAATTTGACACAAATACCTAACATAACGTAACCTAACTTAACCTAACCTAACCTAACACAACTTAACCTAACCTATCCTAACACAACTTAACCTAACCTAACCTAACCTTTTTTTATAGAGAGGTGGAATGCGTTACGCACTTCCCCTTAAGCACGGGGTGTATGGGGATCCTTCCCTTTTTCAAGGGGCCTCACCCACTAAACCACCTCTCGTTTCATCTTGTTTCTTCTTGTTTACCGGTGGAATCACTTTCTAGCATTCTTCGCTCGGATAGCCTATACTGCGCTTTAGCGCCTTTTATTTCTCGCTTGTTGTTTTGCTCTATTGCTCTACGGGCTTTCCCTTACCTCCGCCATAACCTAACCTAACCTAATCTAACCTAACCCAACCCAAATCAATCTAACCCAAGTATTTCTAAACTTAGTTTTTCTTTACAACAACAACAAAAAAAAACAGAAAATTAAGAAAGCGTGCGAATTAAATCAAATTAAGAGACTTTTTAAAAAATATATAAACATTGCAAACGTTGAAACGTTAATTAAAAATGTAAGTTATTTTTCAAAATGCCGAAAACTAAAAATATAGTTTAAACAAACCGTTGAAATTAATTTAAAAAAATAGCTCATTCAATAACTATAAATTATTTTAATTATCGGGAAAAAAAAATCGATTCTAATTTTATTCAGTTTGAGGTATTTTCTTGTAAAAATAAATAAACATCAAATTAAAATAAAATAAAACATAGGAATGAAGTTATTAAATCTCAAAAATTGACTGAAGTAAATATTTTTGAGATTTGATTATTTCATAAATGATATTTTTAATTGGTTTTTTGATTACCATATTTCCCAACCATTAGTGACTGTTGGTGACACATTAGACCTATTTTGACAATTAATATGTTATGTTAATTATGACATATTTAGACAATTTATGTCTCACGTGTGACACATTTGACTTATTTTGACATGTTGGTGCGTTTTGTTAATCACACGACATAATTCTACATTTATTGACATCTGATTTTGTCGTTTTTCGAATTCTTTGTTTATTCCGAAATTTGACGTTTGTGTCAAATGTGGCGAGCGATGTCACATTTGACGTATTTCGATTGAATATGACATTTCGATTTTCCACAGTTGTTTCACTTTTAACATAATTCGTCGAGTATGTCATATTTCGACGACTCGCATAAAATCTGAGATATTTCGACATTTTGTTGTTCGACATATTGACATATCCGACATATTGAAATATTTTATACAACATTTGACATATTTTAAAATTCTGTCGTTTCATTCAAAATTTTAATACTTTCATTGATTTTCAAAAATCACCATCACCATAAAAAAATTAATAAATTCTGATACATTTATGAAAATCACATTTTATATCGTTAATTTGCATCAATTATTATTATTTTTATATCAAAATGAAGATAGTTAATATTATAATAATCTGTTGATTTTGATATAATTTTTGAAATTTCATTGATTTTCATATTACAACACTTTGTGTGACATTCGATGTATTTAGTCGATTATGACATATTACGACAATTTGTGTGCTATTTGGCAAATTTTCTTCAATTTTGACATATTTAGACATTTTGTGTATCATTAACTGAATTTTTATATTTATCTTCAAACATTTTATGTGACAAGATAAAATTCAAATTCAAAACTATTTGAATTCGAGAAAATAAGCTTACGCTTCTTATAGTTTGCACACTTTAAACATAATATATAAAATTACGAAAAAAACTATTCGTGAAAATGCAAACAGTGTCTTAATTAATAAGACAATTTCACTCATTCCATTTCTGTGTACCTGTTCATTCCACACACAACACTTTTTCTAAGTAAGTTTGTTTTAATTTAATTCCTAATTTTTTTAAACGTCATAAGCAAAGCTATACTGAAGAGAGATAAATCTCGAAACGCGTCTATAGATGGCCTAAGACATTAGTATTAATCCAAGTCCTTTCACTTCTAATTTGTTGCTATCTCTCCTTTTATTTTAAATTGTATTGTTAGTTGGTTTGAAGAGAATTTGACCTGAACGTTACATATACTTTAATAGAGCGTTGTAACAAATCAAATTAAATAAGATTTTAAATATTTCATTGTATAATTCAATATCCGGAGGTGTATTTGCACGGGAAGTAGTTGTTTCAATGGATATTTATCGTCTTAAATTGTCTTATTAATTAAGACACTGTTTGCATTTTCACGAATAGTTTTCTTCGTTATTTTATATATTATATTTTATGTGACATTCGACATATTTTGTCGTTTGTGCAATTTGATATATTATGACATATGTGTGGCGTCTATGTAAGTTCAATAAATAATCGAAAATTGAATAATTTATAAATTATTACATTATTTTTATAAATCGGCAAAAGTCTAGAAATATTGAAAATCTCGACATGTTGAAAATCTTAACGGTCCACTCCCAGACTAAGCATGAAGTAAAATTTCGAGTTTAGAAAAGCCCCGCGTAGAAAATTTGTCGAGGGTCGCGCCAGCGACCCGAGACAAATTTTCACGGGGCTTTTCTAAACTCGAAATTTTACTTCATGCGCCACGCGCATAAAACACTGAAATATTGTAAAGTTTAAAAAATACTAGCCCTTGTTTTGTTCGGTTGGTTGACAAATTGTGTTGAATCTTCTGAGCTGATTATACATACTAATTATATTTATAAATTTTGATCAATTTCGACAGCTATTAGTCAATTTTCAAGTGGATAATTTCATTAGTTAAAAACATTCTATTTTCTAATCATTCTGTGTTAATTAATTATTCATTTTTCGGTGAAAACTTGCCTGCAACTATTTTAAAATGTATGATTTTTTGGTATCTAGAGGGAGACCTGGGCACCTTCCTGCCTCCCGTGGCTACGCCCATGATATTATTTGACCTGACCTAAGAATTTGCGAGAAAAAATTTAAATATTTTGTTATTTCAACATTTCGATTAGTCCTCATTTTTAAAGTGTATTGCTCACTTCACAATATTTCAGTGTTTCATACGCGTGGCGCATGAAGTGAAATTTCGAGTTTAGAAAAACCTGAAAATTTGGTTTGGTCGCTCCGCGCTACGCGACCAAACCAAATTTTCAGGCTTTTCTAAACTCGAAATTTTACTTCATGCTTAATCTGGGAGTGGAAACACTCGTTCTAACTTTTAATTGAACTCTTTATTAAAATTGACGTATGTAATATAATAAATAATTCATTGAAATCATAATAAGAAGTACAGAACTTTACCTAAAATCTACTTTTAGAGTTAACTCTATAGTTTGCTCGACCTTTAATGGGTTAATATACTATTTATAAGAAAGTAAGTATTTTTTAAATATTAAAGTTGTATTTAAAATAATAACAAACTGTTAATGTATAATAAATTAGTTAACGAAACACACGAATTACGTGTAAACCACTAAATAATTTAAACAGTATTAATTTTTTTTTTCAAGGCACACTACATTTATTACCAAAAACTCATGTGAACAAGATTTATTATAATTTTTTTTCTGATATAAATATTAAATTAAAATCAACAAATCAGGCATAATTGGATTCAAAAAAACAATGTCCAATGTAATAAAATACGAAAAGTATGTGCAGCCATTTAAAAATTTAAAATGAATATTATTTGGCAATAAAGTTAATTTTGAAAAAATATATATATAACGTAGACAAATTTGCTGACTACTTCAACGAAACATACAAGACGACAGAAGACACGACCTTTGACAAGAATTTTCTCAAACATGTCGAGGAATGGCACAAAGAATTCCTAAAAAACACTAACCCTACAAAACCAAACGACTTCTTTACAGAACACGAATACAACAACATCATGAAAAAGGGAAAACATACTGCACCCGGTCATGACTACGTACATAGACGCATCCTTAAATCCTTACCACCTCACATCCACCACCATATTCTGAACATCCTCAACTACAACTACCAAAACAACTATTTCCCACCTGAATAGAAGACAGGCATCATCATATGCATACCTAAACGCGACCACAACACATCTCTCATTCCTAGTTACCGTCCTATAACTCTCCTTCCGGTCCTTGGCAAACTATATGAATCCCTCCTCAAAATCAAAATCTTCTCACTAATCTCTGACCGTATTCCCAACTACCAATTTGGATTTCTCCCCAAGCGCTTCACCAGTCTACCACTGTCTTTCCTTACTTCCAACCTACATACATCTCACCTCGAAGGCAAATCCTCTGCAACCCTCTTCCTCGACATCCAAAAAGCTTTCGATTCTGTTTGGCATAAAGGCCTCCTTTTTAAATGTCACTCCATTAATATCCCTGCACATCTTATCCGCATACTACATTCATTCCTCTTCAACAGATCCCTCAAAGTAAAAATCAAGAATCGTTTCTCCACTACCTTTTCCCCAGAACAAGGTGTTCCCCAAGGTTCCCCCTCTCTCCACTACTATACAATATATTCTGTTCCGACATATACATTTTTAATTTTTAATTACCGCACCATTTCCCATTACTGTTTCCATCGAAATCCCACTATTCTTCCTAAATATAAAAAACCACTAACAACCATATTTGAATTCATTTCATCATTTCACCCATACACTCATTAAGGACTGACGTACGACACTAATCATCAATCTAGGCAGAAAGACCTCAGGTCGATAGCCATTTGACAGTGACAGTGACAGTTTGTATCACTCATCTATTTAAAATAATAAAATTGTTTTGTAAATATACTTGTAAATATACTGTAATCACTTTACTGTCAATAAAGATATTATTATTATTATTATATATATAATTATATATAATTACTGTCAATTTATAGTATTAAAACAGGCCATTGACTTTCTTTTTAAGTTCATTCAAATCTGTCAATATATAACAGAGTTATGGCGTGGGGCATTTTTTATTGAACACCCAGTATACTTTAAAATATTAAGCATTAAGTACACTCATACCTACTTTTTTTATATCAAAATTGATCTAATAGTTATAGAATATTTACTAGAATATTATGTTTAAAATAAAACCGACACAGTTGCAGTATTAACCAACAAAAGTGAAGCAATAAATAATTAAATAAAAACAACGCAGTTGATTGTTTTTATTATTTCATTAACTTCGTCAATTAAATATAATATTATGTATAATCATCCATCGCGTCGGATACGACTACGAATACTGCACATCTGCAACTTTGTTAGAGGGGTTGGATTTTGTGGGAATAGTTTATCAAATTCCGTGCGGTTTTCGGTGACTCTGAACCAACAATCCGAACTCCGATTGCAACTTGAATCGGTAAATTTAATAAACACTGCGCATATCCGATTCGATTTGGTTGCCGGCATAATAGGATTTAATTAGGTGTAATGCAACCCAGCTTAATTGTAACACTCTTCTATTTAATCAATCAAGAATTAATTTAAACCTTCTGTAATTAACATTTTTCTTGTATCAATTTAATAACAATAATTACATACATCGTAAAATTTATGACTCTCTAAATGCTAATTGTTTGAGGTCTTTCAACGCTTTCTATTTCATTTCGTATTATAAAGAAAATGTATAACAGAGCCCTGACAATTGAGGCATATCTTGAAATGTGACAAAGAAAAGCACTTGTTAAATTAATAAGAATGTATTCTGTATTTTTTTTAAATTATTAAAATGACTAAACCTAAATGCAAGAAAATGTACCAAATATATTTATTTTTGCTATAATTTATCAATCAGTATATTTTTAACATCACTTGAAATCAAGGAAATGTACATCTAACAAATAAAAATAAAAGTAAAGTAAGGAATAAAAAATGTTTCATTATGAATAAATACTTCACATAACTCAATTAAACAGTTAGTTAACAACAAATAATTAGGTTTAAAACATGTTTTGTCTATAAACTGCTAATTGAAATTTAATTTTAATAAAAAGTACCTTATAAATGAAGTCTCTGGCATTTCACTTTGTTTTTAAGGTAGTTGATGTTATATTTACTTAGTTTTATCACTCGATCTGCATTGTATATGATTTTTATTTTTTAGTTGTTATTTGATTTCACATTAAACTACTTTATTACTATTTTTAACACATTAATTCTTTGTACCTACTATTTTCTACTTACTTATTACTTACCAGAGCTGAGCAGGATTCGAATCATTCACGATTCGAATCCTGGATTCGAATCCTTTTAGAGGATTCAAAAGAAGCATCCGAATACTTTAGTTAAACTGGATTCGTGATCCGGATTCGTTACATTTTTTAAGAGGATTCGTATTCGAATCCAAATGCTGATGATTCGAATCCTTATAAAATGATTCGAATATTTATAAAAGAATTCGAATACTTACAAGAGAATTCGAATCGTCAAAAATAATTCGAATTAATTGTGAGGATTAACATGAAAAATTTGGTTTGTGTATTTTTAAATTTCTCATTAAATCACTGTTTTATACGTGTGGCGCATGAAGTAAAATGTCGAGTTTAGAAAAGCCCCGTGAAAATTTGTCTCGGGTCGCTGCGCGACCCTCGACAAATTTTCTATGCGGGGCTTTTCTAAACTCGACATTTTACTTCATGCTTAGTCTGGGAGTGGAAACACTCGTTCGAAACTTCAAACTGAATGTTTTGATAAGAACATTAAATGACTGAAAATGTTTTTAAAGATAATAATCTAGTTTTAAAAATTTTGTTTAATATTATATAAAGTAAAACTGACACGGAAGCCACAATCTAAAATGTTAAATTTTTCCGACATTTCCCTGATTCAAGATTTTTTCCCTGACCTTTTAATATAACTTTCTTCTACAGGGATACCCCCATTTTGTTAAATTGTTTTCATTGATTTTGTTAAAATTTAAGTTGGTTTTGTAAATTTTTACGTGTTTTGTAATTTTTATAATGCCTGTTGATTTTGACAAATTTAATAATATCATATGGCTTTTTTGTTAGTGTTTTGGTCAATTTCAATAAAATTCCAAGACTTTTCTCTGACTTTCCGGGTTTTAATGATATTCAGTGAATTTTTTATAGACGTAATTTTCAGGCATTCGCCGATTTTATAATAAAGTTCAATTTGAAGTTTTAAACGAGTGATTCCACTCCCAGGTTAAGCATGAAGTAAAATTTCGAGTTTAGAAAAGCCTGATAATTTGGTTTGGTCCAAACCAAATTATCAGGCTTTTCTAAACTCGAAATTTTACTTCATGCGCCACGCGTACAAAACACTGATTTGAAGTGAAGTTTAAAAACACACAAATACATCTTTAATCAGAGTAACACGGAATATTAAATATTTAGTCTGTTATCAACGTTTAGTTTAGTCAGTGTTAGTAATAAACAATTAGATTTTAAATATTTTTGATAAGAGAACTGGTAACAATATTTATTTGTTAATGGTTGTAAAATAAATAAAATCAAATTTGTTCTTAAAGGATTTGTATTCGTGCTTCGAAAAAAGATTAGAATCTTTGATTCGAATCATAATTATCTCTTACCTTATCCTTTATTCGAGTATTCGTTGGAATCATATTAGGTGATTCGGATTCGTGATTCGAATCCTTTTTACGAGGATTCATCCCAGCTCTGTTACTTACTATTATGATTAAATCCTATTATTCATTAATAAGTGTAAATCTTTAAGGAAAAGGTGTTCTTATTATCACCATTTAATATCCAAAATATTGTAATGTTTTCGGCAGACAATAAATTCCTTTTACGATCGGTCTATAAATCTCGAATTTTCAAGCATTTAGCGGTCGTTTCCAGTGCAGTTTTCGAAATGCATGCCGTTATTTCACCCTACGCTCGGAAAGAATAAATCTGGAACGGCGGTGTCGAGAAAAAGGGCGCCTTGAGCGGAACACGTCCCCTTCATAAATTGCTTCTGACCAGTGTAAACACACCCTTTCCCCCGTCCGAACAGAAAAATCCGCAAATATTGACCCTTCAATAAAGTCTCGACATATGTTTGCAAGATTACGTCGGCAAATAAAGTTGCAATAAAGTAAGTTTTGGTATCGTATTAAATCGATTTTTGTGTATCTCCAAGATGTAAATGATTTGCTTTATTATTTATTTATTTACGGAATCTCCTTTTACACAAATCTACAAGGATTAGTTACATATATAGATGTAGTAAAAATTACAATAAATTATATAGAAATACAACCATAACAAAAAGTACCAATAACCTAACAGATAATAATACAAATATACTAACGTAAATGAAAAATCAAGAGAACATACAAAATGGCGCAACAAAGAGTGAAAGTTAATTAATGCCTCAAATTCAAAACTATTTGAATTCAAGAAAACAATCTTACGCTTCATATAGTTTCCAGAATTTAAACATAATCTATAATACACAGTATACGTACAGAAATATCGTTAAAAATGTACATGTATTTAAGTTAAGCATTGATGCAGCTGCCGCTTAAATAGACTGTACGGTACACCAACAAAATCGACAGTAGAGCATATATTATTGCACTGATTGGAGATACGCGACAAGGAACTATGTTGTCCATAAGTAGTTCTATGATATACGTTATGCATTAGTTGCATGTTTCTTACAGTCCTTGCGGGAAAATGGATATTAAGTAAACTAACCAGACTGTTTGACGAAATACAGCCATTTAAGATCTTATATAGCAAACACATGTCCATCCGCCTGCTACGTATCTCCAATGGCAATAGCCCCAAATATGTTTCAATGCTATCGCTTGGTACTAGTTACCCACTGCAATGCAACTTCAATGATGCATACTTAATGAATTTTCTCTGTACCGATTCTAATCTGTTTATATGAACCGCATAAGATGGAGACCAAATTACCCGACAGTACTCCAGGTGTGATCTAACGAGTGAATTGTAGAGAATAGTGATGGACCGTGTATTAGTTCGATCAGCCGAAAATCGTTTCACAAAATAGAGAGTTTTATTTGCCTTATTAATAACACTATCGATGTGTGGGTTAAATGACAACTTTGAATCAAATAAAACTCCAAGATCGCGGATCAAATTGACTTTAGTTAATGATTTCTCGTTGAGATAATATTGAAATTCAATTGGTTTTTTGCACCTACTAAAACATATATATTGACATTTCTTCACATTCAGTGCCATGTCGTTTAATTCACACCATGTGGTTATGCTAGTTAGATCATCCTGAATGAGCAAGCAATCATGAATCGTCCGTACTTTAAAATAAATCTTCACATCATCAGCAAACAGCAAATGTGGACACTTAAGTGCATTACTAAGATCGTTAATAAATAATGAGAACAGGAGCGGCCCCAGATGAGACCCCTGAGGGACACCGGAAGTTATCTTGATGCGACTAGATAAATTGGATTTAATAGAAACTCTTTGCGATCTGCATGCGAGATATGATTTAATCCACGTTAACAGCGGATCTTGTATACCATATGATTGAAGTTTTTGCATAAGAATTGAATGATTGACGCAGTCGAAAGCTTTGCTGAAATCTAAATAAACTGCATGAACTTCACTGCCCTCTTCTAGGGCGTTGGAAATGTATTGTGAATATATGAACAAGTTAGTTAACGTGGATCGTGTTGAAAAAAATCCAGCTGGTGTTCGCTGATGATTGTGGAGAAGTTATTAAAAAGCTCAGTGTATAATTGCTTTTCAAAAACCTTCGATAGTGCACTAAGAATGGATATCGGACGATAATTCTCTACATTCGATTTAGAACCGGCCTTATGTATGGGAACGACATATGATTCTTTCCATATATTAGGAAAGGTTCCAGTTTCAAGGGATAAATTAAATATACATTGAAGTGGAAGTGAATATGTAAACAATAATTTTAAAAGCGTTTAACATAAAACATGGTTATTATGAATATCATAGATTTAGTATTAGTGGAAAAAAATTATTAGTTATTTAATCTAAACATAGAACACCGTTTGCTGCGCGGGCCGCACAAAAGCGCTCCAAAAACACTGTTCTTAATTGTAATTTTTATTTAAATTTGATCAATAGTAAATCCTGTAATATCGGGTATTAACTTCTTCCACTTATTATTAAATTAATCTTAATTTAATATAAAGATTAAATGATTTAGTTTAGCCGCAATATATCACATAAGATACCCCAACTTAACCAACAGATTCAATTACAGCGCACAAACACAATGTTTCCATCCGCCAAAACTCGACACCATCACGTTCTCTGCATTGTCCTGTTCAGCATTTTGCCCGCAAATTTCATCTAGTATATATCTGGCGAGTTGTCACATAAATTCCACGGCGACAATCGAAAGCGCAGAGAAATTGTCGTCGCTCGGCGGAGTGAGGGAAAGTTTCGAAGCCATTCACACGAAAACATATTTTCTTCCTCTCAGAGTTTCGCCACATAATTTAGCCGCCGGCGCAATTAATCCTCATAAACTCGTCCACCGAGGAAGGAACAAACTTTTCGCGATTTATCGTCCAAATATGAAAACGGATTGTAATTAGTTGTCGAAAGTTTCCGGATTCAATGGACGGTTGGACTGTAGTAATGATGAATTGTGAACACATAAAAAGTTTGTAAATACATCAAGACATTTTTTGATTGAATTTATTACACAATACTAATATTTCCCCTAAACCACTGTAATGATTTATTGTTATAAAAGTTGTTAAATAAATTGTGTCATGGGAGAATTATATTGAACAATTACGTCTTTAGAGTACAGGAGTGACCAAACCAAATATCAGGCTTTTCTAAACTCGAAATTTTACTTCATGCTTAATCTGGGAGTGGAAACATTCGTTAGAAACTTCAAATTCAACGTTGTTTTACAGTCGACGAATGTCTGAAAATATACAACGTATAAATTATATACCGGGTCTTTGATAAAAAAACGCCCAACGCCATAACTCCGTTATTTATTGACCGATTTAGATAAACTAAAAAACGAAGTCAATGGCCATTTAAACACTAAGAAATGATATTAGTATTGATTTTTTCAATAATAACTTCGTAATAATAACCAACTTACCATTTTTAAATAGCTACCTATAAGTTTATAATTTTATTACATTAGACATTTTTTTTCTAAATCCAATAATGCCTAATGTTTTGTTTTGTGTTTAATATATTTGTCGAAAAAAAAATTAAAATATATCTTTTATTTAAAATTATATTTTTCAAAAATTATAATTAGTGTGCCTGGTAAAATAGTAACAAATTTCATTTATTGTGAAGTTTTGTCAAACATGAATAATAACGACACAACAAATACATATCAACGTTACAACTTAATGTAGAATAGAATAAATAAGTAGTGCCAGTATTAATTTAACCCATTAAGTGCCATTGATGCAATAGCGCAACATAATTATATTATTTTGTTATTACTAAATTAATGAAACAGTTGTATCTTTTCTTCACTTATTTATTTGGAGTACCAAATGCACATTTCGATCACGATGTGATCATTATCAATGGTTGACAAATGTATTTGTCAACCATTGATAATGATCACATCGTGATCGAAATGTGCATTTTGTACTCCAAATAAATAAGTGAAGAAAAGATACAAGTGTTTCATTAATTTAAAACCATCTTCACGCAACTCAACAACAATTAAGTATTGTTATTACTAACTAAATAAATTAGTTTGATACATTGTATTATTTGACCTGACTTGCGAATGTGTAAAGAAACATGTAAATATTTTGATATTTAAATATTTATTGATTATTACTTAATTTTAAAGTGTATTTCGAACTTCACAATATTTCAGTTAATTAACGCGTGGCGCATGAAGTAAAATTTCGAGTTTAGATAAGCCCGAAAATTTGGTTTGGTCGCGTAGCGCTACGCGAATTTCCAAGATTTTCCTGAATTTAGAAGATTTTAGTTACTTTTCAAAGTTTAGAGAATTTTTAATGAATTTCTAAAATTTACCGCTTTTCGAAACTTTCCCAAGATTTCCTCTAATTTTTAAAATTTCTGTATTTATTAGAATTTCGTTAATATTAAAAATGTTGATACTTTTTGTCAATTTTCCAGTTTTTGTGAATTTCCAAGATTTTATTAATTGTTTACGCGTTTCATGAAGTTCCAAAATTTTTGTTAATTTTGAAAATTCCGACGGTTTTCGTAAATTTCGTAAATTTTAGAAATATTGATACTATTTATGAATTTTATGGATTTTCTTCAGATTTTAAAACATTAGCAATTTTTGTAAATTTCCTAAATTTTCTTCAATTTTCATGAATTTCCACGGTTTTAGTTAATTTTAAAATTCTCGACTATGTTTCATAAAATATCTATTAATTATTCTAGAACGACTGTTTTTCAATCCCAGATTAAGCATGAAGTAAAATTTCGAGTTGAGAAAAGCCTGAAGAATTTAGATTTGGACGCGCAGCGTCCAAATCCAAATTCTGGCTTTTCTCAACTCGAAATTTTACTTCATGCGCCACGCTTATAAAACACTTATTAATAGTAAAATTATCCCAAGATTTCCTTTAATTTTTAAAATTTCTGTATTTATTAGATTTTCGTTAATTTTAAAAATATACTCTCTGTCAATTTTCGAGTTTTTATGAAATTACAAGTTATTTATTAATTTTTTAAATTTTGACGCATTTCATAAAGTTTCAACATTCTCGTTAATTTTAAAAATCTCGACCATTTTTTGTGTATTTTAGTCAATTTTACAAATCTAAACGCGTTACGTCAATTTCCAAGATTTCCGTTAATTTTAAAAATTTAAACGGTTTTCGTGAAATCCAAAGATTTTTGATAATTTTCAAAATCTAGACTCCTATCATGGATTTTTCAAGATTGTCGTTAATTTTTAAAATCAAGACTGTTTTTGTAAATTTCCAAGATTTTCCTGAATTTAGAAGATTTTAGTTACTTTTCAGTTTCGAGAATATTTAATGAATTTCTAAAATTTAACGCTTTTCGTAACGTTCCCAATATTATTTAGTTTTTAAAATGCCTGTATTTATTAGAATTTCGTTAATTTTAAAAATGTTGATACTTTTCGTCAATTTTCCAGTTTTACGCGTTTCATGAAGTTAAAAGATTTTCGTTAATTTTAAAAGTTCCGACAGTTTTTGTGAATTTAGTAAGTTTTCGTCAGATTTTAAAACATCAGCAATTTTTATGAATTTCCTAAGTTTTTGTTAATTTTCATAAATTTCCTAAATATTCATTAATTTTCATGAATTTCCACGATTTTAGTTTGGTTTCATAAAACTATTAATTAGCTATTAATTATTCTAGAACGAGTGTTTTTTAATCCCAGATTAAGCATGAAGTAAAATTTCGAGTTGAGAAAAGCCTGAAGAATTTGGATTTGGACGCGCAGCGTCCAAATCCAAATTCTGGCTTTCCTCAACTCGAAATTTTACTTCACGCGCACGTGCCACGCCACTGATTTATAGTAAAATTATTCCAAAATTTCCTTAAAATTTTAAAATTCCTGTATTTATTACATTTTTGTTCATTTAAAAAAGTTGAATACTCTGTGTCAATTTTTCAATTTTTGTGAAATTCCAAGATTTTGATTAATGTTTTATATTTTGACACGTTTTCTAAAGTTCCAAGATTCTTGTTAATTTTCAAAATTCCGCCGGTTTTCGGGAATTTTGTAAAGTTTAGAAATGTTGATACTATTCATGAATCTTCTAGATGTTTGTCAGGGATTAAAACATTAGCAGTTTTCGTGAATTTTCTCAACTTATGTTAATTTTCGTGAATTTCCTAAACTTTTTCGACCATTTTTCGTGAATTTTAGTCAATTTTTAATATCTAAACGCTTTTCGTCAATTTCCAAGATTTCCGTTAGTTTTCAAAATGTCAATGGTTTTCGTGAAATTTCCACGATTTAAGTTAATTTTCAAAATCTCCACCATTTTTCGTTAATTTTAGTCAATTTTAAAATCTAAACGCTGTTTCTCAATATCCAAGATTTCCGTTAATTTTCAAAATTTCGATGGTTTTCGTAAAATCCAAAGATTTTTGATAATTATCAATATCTAGATGCCTATCATGGATTTTTCAAGATTGTCATTAATTTTTAAAACCGAGACGATTTTTGTGTTTCCAAGATTAATCCTCAAAATGTTCAAGAAGTTCATTAATTATCGAACTTTATTATAAATTTTCAATAGTTTTTAAAATGTATCATGAATTTTTTAGCATTGCATTAAATGTATTAATCATATGATCTTTTAAATAAATAAACAATAATCTACAATATTTTAATTTCAATTTAATTAAATATTATTTTCTACTATAAATCTTATTACAAGTTTAATTATTTTTTAAAAAAATCTAAAGGAAGAGAAACGTGAATTAAACACAGCATTTTAAATATGAGCGAAGCGGAGTTCAATTCTCCCCTTGAGAGCTTAGCAGTGCTTGAGGGCAGATAATGAGGCCCAACTTCATCCCTTAAGACTCTTACACCAGCCTAAGTTCCTTCCCTTCGATTACGATTTTTCTGCGGGCGAGGAGGATGGGCGGTCCTTAAAATTGCCCTAAATTATTCCTGTAAACCGATCCGCGCACCAACACTTAAGCCAATTATGCCATGCTGGAAGTGTTCCGACCTTCGTGTAATTTGAGATTTTCTTGTAAAGATTATATTTTACGCATGAGGTAAAATGTATATTAAAAAATATTATGTACAAAAAATGGCATATTAATTATATAACGAAGTTATCCCACTGAGCAAAAACATTGAAATATTGTCTGGTAAACATTTAAACAACGTTTTATGTTGTTATAACGTTGATACAACGTTATTTGTTTGTTATTTGCTCAGTGGATATAAAATCGTATTGTTTAAAAAATTATTAAATTGAAATCCAGTGGAATTCACATTTTTTAATTAAAAAAAATGCATCGATGAATTAATATCAATTTATCAAATTGATATTTTGATTAAGGTTTGTAGACTGTTTTATTGTAAAATGATTTGTTAATTCTCTAAATTTGTAAATCAAAACCAGCTTGCCGATAATTTCCCTTAATTAAAATTAAAAGTTTTGTTGTTATAACAGCAAAGTAATTAGACACATGGAAAGCATTTAATGGAATATCTTAAATACGTTTCTCATCTTTTACGTAGTGAAACATATTTAACTATCATTTCAAATAGATACAATTGGTTAATTTCAACCAAGTATAATAGACACTAAGCCGACTTACCCATATACAGACTAGTATGTGTTTGTACTTTTAATATCATTTTAAAATATGGAAACGCACAGGATGTCTTTAAACTTTATATATATATATATATATATAAAAATATTTATTATTGATTTTTAAATATTTTTACATTATATTTTAAATAAATAAATGTTTATTTCCGGCAGTGCCATTATTACAAAATAATACAAAATAATAAATCCAAAAAGCTTAGAAAAAATACAAGAAACATAAAATACTTTTAAAATATACATGATTGATTGATTATTACTAAAAATAAAAATTAAATATTTAAAAATTAAATCGACTTAATATAAAATATTAACATAATATTATAATGAAAAATGATTCAATCTAAACTTAAATTCCTTAAATGACAAACCAAAAAGATCAAACCAATGAAATCGGTTGTAGTTATTTCCGGCTTTCTACTAGACTAATGAAGACCGGAAATAACTACAACCGATGTTCATCGATGCTGAAACTGTGCGATGAGAGTCCAAATAAAATAATGTATTGGTCCGAGTGTTCCTTGTAGGCACATGCAAAGTAAAGGCATCTAAGAGGCTAGGGGAATTAATGTGTCCATTGATCCGATATAGAAGGCTAAGGTCGGCATTTACTCTACGATTCTGGAGAGTTGACAAATTGAGATTTTCCATTACTTGTTTGTAATCACCACGAACATGGCGATGTCCGGACTTATACTCGATGCATCTCAAAAATTTCCTCTGTACAACGTCCAAACGCTCTATGTTGTAATTAGTAAATGGTGTCCAGACGGGTGACACATATTTAAGATGTGATGTCACAAGGGAGCAGTATAAAGTTTTAAGACATTCCGTGTCCAGATTTTTAGTTATATGCCACACGAATCCCCACATTTTTAAGGCTTTCGAAATAATATTGGAGATGTGGATGTTAAAAGAAAAACTCGAATTGAATGTTACTCCAAGATCTTTAATTATGTCCACTTCCTCAAGGTTTATTGAATTGATGTTGTATGTATGACATATTTGACTTTTGTTATTACAGGTGGACATAGTAAAGCACTTGGATACATTTAAATATAAACGATATAAACGATTATCACGCACCATTTATAGAGTTGGTCAAGATCGGATTGCATATCTAGGCAGTCATTTTTAGAGTGAATAATTTTGAACAACTTTAAGTCATCCGCAAACATTAGAAATTGGCAGTTTCTAAAGATATCTTGCATATCATTAATAAATGAGGCACACCTGATGTTATGTGTATAGGATTTGAAATAAAATTCTTAATTTTTACAAACTGGACACGATCTTTTAAAAAGAAAGCTAGCCAAGCTAAAGTACTGTCACAGAAACCCATAGAATGTAATTTGCCCTGAAGAACGCTAGTATCAATTCTGTCAAAGGACTTAGTGAAGTCAGAGTAAATTGTATCAACTTGATAACGTTCTTTCAAAGCCTTAGAGACAAACTGCTTGTACTCTAGTAAATTAGTAACAGTGGAACTGCCGTTAATAAAACCATGTTGCTTAGTGGATAGTAATTGTCTGAAGAACCAAACCAATTGATCGGCAACCAATTTATCCAACAACTTTGGGATACCTGACTGGATACATACTCCTCTGTAATTCTTAACGAGATCTCTAGGGCCTTTCTTATATAGTGGAATTGTGTAACTTGTTTTCCATTTAGACGGTACCATACCATCAGCTAGAGGTCTTATAAACATGTCATGAATTGGCCGACATAGTGAGAATATGCAATTTTGTCAAAAGTAGTTGGGGCCACTAGAAAATGTCGGTTTCAGGCTACTAATTGCGTTAAAGACCTCTTAAACACTAATTAAGAGTTTGCAGTTTTGTTACTGGTGAGATCGACAACTAAGAGGTGTAATATTTATATTACTAGATGGGCTGTAAACTAAAGAAAATTACTGGGAAAATAGATTAACAATACTTAAGCCATTATCCGCAGCAGCATCGTTGTATCTCATTTCACTAGGGTAACCACTAACAATATTTAGATCTTTAGCGTATTTCCAAAAGAATTGTGGATTTGATTTCAAAGAAGAGCCGACTCTCGATAAGTAGTCATTGTAGCATTTTACTAACTAATTTATTTAAATTAGTATTTGGTAATAAAACGTTATTTCATTATCTATAACTGATATAAAAAAACATGACTCTAATTAGTGGCGTAACTTAAATTTTGAATAATACAAAGTGACCATTAATGGATTCGATAGCTAACGCCATCTAATGTTCCATAGTGGCATCGTCAATGACACGAATGCACAAAGTGCATATACAGGTCACTGTTTCGTCCACAAACGAGCTAAACTTTGTTTGTGAAACCAGAAAACAAATATCAAAATTAAATTTGTGTTCAGTATTCCGGCATCAGATACCCACAGACGCGTTTCGGACTTCAAGGTCCTCTTCAATGTGGTCTCGGCCCAATGCTGAGGAATACTGAACATTTCTTACTATTTCAAGTCAATATGTGAAAATTAGTCAGAAATGTTCAGTATTCCTCAGCACTGGGTCGGGACCACATCGAAGAGGACCTTGAAGTCCGAAACGCGTCTGTGGGTATCTGGTGCCGGAATACTGAACGCAAAGTGACTGTCACTTTCAGAATTTATTCAATATCTTTACATAAATCGCTCTTTATAAAATGTTTACTCAATTTGATTATTTGAAAAAGTTATAAATTCGCGATTGAATAAACTTTAATTATAATTTCGATGTTTGAAAACTCCGATTCTTGTATTAAGCGCAGTAGCACTCATTGATAATGAGTGCTTAGCACTCGAAATGTACATCTAACCAATAAAAATGAAAGTGTAAGGAATAAAAAGTGTTTCATCGAGTGCTAAGCACTTATTATCAATAACTAGTTATTGATAATGTTTAGCAGTCGAAATGTACATCTAACAAATGAACATAAAAGTGAAGTAAGGAATTACATTTTTCATTGTGGTTAAATACTCCACAACTCAAATAAAAAATTAACAATGTATCAAATTAACTTATTTAGGTAGTTATCAAAAAAATAGATTGCGTCAATAGCGCTTAATGGGTTAAATATCGAAAATCGGATAAACATCTCGAAATATTGAAAATCTGATGAACATTTTATTATTCGAAATATTGAAAATCTCATAAAGAATTGACACGCGTGACATTCCATTAGCCATTATTCAATCGACATTGACATTTATCCCTTCCGAGCTTGTCTTCCACTCCCAGACTAAGCATGAAGTAAAATTTCGAGTTTAGAAAAGCCCCGCGTAGAAAATTTGTCGAGGGTCGCGCAGCGACCCGAGACAAATTTTCACGGGGCTTTTCTAAACTCGAAATTTTACTTCATGCGCCACGCGTATACAACACTCAAATTAGAACATTTCCGCTGTACCGACATTAAACACGTCTAATTTGATATTTTTGTATGTAGTTAATAAAGTTAATATTAAATTTCATTTAAAATTAAATCAACTAAATACTTAGTTTGATTTCATATTTTCATATCTTCATAAGTGTGCAATAATATTGTAACGAGTGTTTTCCACTCCTTGATTAAGCATAAAGTAAAAATTTCGAGTTTATAAAAGGCTGAAATATACTCAATGACATTAGAAGCGTAACACCAAGAAGGAATGATTTTTTTGAATTCATATTTTAGCAACAGAGTGACTATATTTAAAGCATACATTGATAACAATTTCAACCTTGTGCCTTTTATATTTATTGTAAAAAAAAATATATATTTCACTTTTTCTTCTTTGATAAAACTATTTATATGAGCTGTTTAGTACAGATGTTTTTAGTTCTCGTGTTTCCGTTGAATGTGTTAAGCTTAAATAAAATGCCTTGAGTCCGAAGACGTCCACAATATCACCATTTGAGCGATTTTGACCGGGGTCGAGTTGTTGCTTATCGAGATGTCGGTATGTCCTATCGCGAAATTGCCCGCCGTATTGATTCCACTGCAGCAACTGTAATACGTGTGTATCAGGTATGGACAGAAGAAGGTAGAGGAGCAAGAAGAAGACCAATTGGTCAACCAAGGCGTACCACAGAACGTCAAGATCGGCGCTTAAGACAAATAGCCCTGCGAGACCGTTTCGCTACTACGCGTCAAATCGGTGATCAATGGATTGGAGAAGAAGGTAGGCCCGTTAGTATGCGAACCTTATATCGCCGCATTCAATCCTTTGGGCTTCTTTCGTACCGTCCAAGATTAGTGCTTCCTTTAACAGCGAGACACTGTCGCCAAAGGTTGGACTGGTGCAGAGAACGGCAGCATTGGGAGGCAGAATGGCACGATGTCGTATTCAGCGATGAATCACGATTTTGTCTAAGCACGCATGATGGCCGTAGAAGGGTACGACGCTACCGTGGAGAACGACCTGATCTTAGGTTTGCTATTGAGAGGCATGTACACAGGACTGCTGGAGTAATGGTTAGGGGGGCTATTGCTTATGGTAGTCGATCACCTCTTGTATTCATTCGAGGCAGTATGACAGCTGCGCGTTATGTTGAAGACGTCATACGACCGACTTTGTTGCCTTATTTAGATGGCCGCCCAGACGTACTTTTTCAACAAGATAACGCACGTCCCCATATTGCTCGTCGAACTATGAACTTTCTTAATGAAGCTGGTGTTAATGTTTTGGCGTGGCCGCCCCGTTCGCCGGATTTAAATCCCATTGAACATGTGTGGGATATCATGAGAAGAAGAATATTCTCTTTGCACCATCCTCCACAGACTCTAGCACAGTTGATCGATGAAATTCAAGTTGCTTGGAACGAGATGCCTCAAGAAGACATCGACCATCTCATTTTGTCGATGCCCAGACGTCTACAGGAGTGTATACAGCAAAGGGGTCGCCAAACACATTATTAATTTTTTTTAGATTGTTTTTTAATAAAATTTCCTGAAAATGTAATCATTTTATTCTTGATGTAAGACTACCATACTGGCAAAAAATCAAGTTAAAATAATAACTCCTTTCGGGTGTTACGCTTCTAATGTCATTGAGTATATTTACTTCATTCGTCAGGCGTATTAAACACTGCTTTAATGTGAATTTTATAAACACTATAATTATCTTAACAATAACACAAAATTCTTCAAAATGTAAAAATATTCTTCCTCTTTTCCATTAGTCGTTCCTTAGAGATGAAGTTCTTTATATTAAAGACATTTCTTTAAATATGACAACAGATTCAATTTCAAAATGTGTGCCTATACCTAAGCCTTTTCTATTGAAAAAGTCGCCGAATACAAATATGTTTAATTTATTATTATATAAAATGTTAATTGTCTGTAATGTACATTATAACCGTACCGCAACAAGAAAAAACAAGCAACAAGAAACAACAAGAAATCAATAATATTTGAGAAATTTTAGGTTTAAAATGACGAAATTATCTATACTATTTTACATTCGATCTTAACATCAATTTATGCTTATAATGCATGTAATATGCAAATTAATGAGGAAATTGTAACTATCATTAAAATATGAGATTTTACATCGTTGCGTACAGAATAATTATGTCCAGTCAAACACAGAAAACATATCTCATTATTACACGAATTATTTGATGCATGACACATAATTTGAATGCCCATTCAAATTTTCAACACACGCGAATTGTATTATAATTGAGCCCGACCCGAAAACGGCGGACAAAAAGACGACAATTAGCGCCCTCAGTTGTAATCCCTCTGTCCTCTTCAAACAGCAATCGAATCAAGCCCGCGGCCCTTACTCATTAAG
The DNA here is from genome assembly GCA_932526585.2 of Philonthus cognatus. NCBI lineage: Eukaryota > Metazoa > Arthropoda > Insecta > Coleoptera > Staphylinidae > Philonthus > Philonthus cognatus. The sequence continues at coordinate 25,635,196 of OW052250.1, read as the reverse complement.
GGCCCACTTTAATTGGAAACTGTTTCACTGTTACGGATCCAAAGGGCTCGTTGTCTACCTATCTCTACCTGCCTTCCAGGATACAATTAAACCCTTTACGTCTTGTGTTTGTCTTCACTTAGTCGATCTCGTGCCGTGTGTTGTGCGTGAGGCTATTTATAGGGTTATCAAATTGTCGAACGTCAAAAGGATCGGATTGTTCAAAGGGTTTCGTAATTGTGAAGTTTATTCGTGTGGGAGTTGAAATTGTTTTCTGGGATTTAATTAAACGTTTTGCTGGTTAAAGGTAAAAGCCCAACTGGCTGTTGAACATACTACAAAAATCATAGTTTAACTATTACCTGTTTTATTGTCGGTTTAAAAGTAAAACTTGATATATGATATTAATATCATTTAAAAGGATTGTGAGCACAGGTGTGCAGGGGCAGGTGGATTTTTTTCAATACCAACTTTATCGCCAAATAATAGCCAACTCAATATTTTTCAATGGCTATCTATAATTTTTTAATTTTATTACATTAAAGTAGACATTATTTTTCTGAATCCGATTATGCCCAGTTTCTTGTTATTTGTTAAATATTTGTTTCAAACAAAAAAAAAATTAATCGTTTATTTCAAATTATGTGTTTCAAAAATTATAATTAGTGTGTCTTCGAAAAAAGTGACAAATGTCATTCATTGTGAGGTTATGTCAAACATGAATAATAACGATCAAACAAATAAGTACCTATGTACGTTACAACTTAATGTAGAAGAGAATAAATAAGTAGTGCTAGTATTAATGTATCACATTAAGCGCTACTGATGCAATAACGCAACGTTATTATATTATTTTTAAACTAATAAGTAATATATTAAATAATACATTGTATTATTTGAGCTGACTTGAGAATATGTGATGACAATGCAAGTATTTGGTTATTTAATTTCTCATTTAGTGTATTTCTAAATTCATAATATTTCAGTGATTTGTACGCGTGGCGCATGAAGTAAAATTTCGAGTTTAGACAAGCTTGAAAATTTGGTTTGGTCGCATAGCGCTGCGCGCTACGCGACCAAACCAAATTTTCAAGCTTTTCTAAACTCGAAATTTTACTTCATGCTTAGTCTGGGAGTGAAAACAGTCGTCGGAACTTTAAATTAAACTGTTTTATAAAATCGACGAATGCCTGAAAATTTACATGGATGCAGGGCTGTTTAAAAACGTTTTTTTTTATTTTAATTAAAACAAACAGTTTTTTTACAAAACGTGTTTTTTTTTATTAAAACAGTTTTTAAAACATTAACAATTAAAAACATGTTTAAAACACGTTTAAAAAGTGTTTAAAACAGCACATAGAGAGTATTTTTCTATTGACTATACATATCCCGATAATTACAGCGTTTAAAAATTTGCGGGAAATCATTGTTTCAAAGCGGTTATTTTGAGGCTTCTAACAAGTGTTTTCCACTCCCAAACTAAGCATGAAGTAAAATTTCGAGTTTAGAAAAGCCTAAGAATATGGATTGGCCGCGCAACGAAGCGGAGCGGCCAATCCAAATTAGGCTTTTCTAAACTCGAAATTTTACTTCATGCGCCACGCTTAAAAACACTGATTTACAGTGAAGTTAAAAATCGCACACATACAACAACGATTATGGGCAACCTAATATACGTTAGAGTAATTGGGTTGTCTATAATCACTGTTTTAAACAATTTATTCAGCGCAGAATTTGACTCACGTTTTATTCACATCTACATATTAGATTGTTAAAGCTGTATATTTTAAACTTTACGATGTTTCAGTGTTTTATACGTGTGGCGCATGAAGTAAAATTTCGAGTTTAGAAAAGCCTAATTTGGATTGGCCGCTCCGCTTCGCTACGCGGCCAATCCAAATTTTTAGGCTTTTCTAAACTCGAAATTTTACTTCATGCTTAGTCTGGGAGTGGAAAACGATCGTTTAAAGATTCAAATTGTAATCTTAAAAAAAAAAACAACGAATGTCATAAAATTTACAGTGGATGCATATGTATACCCGAAAGAAAAATTCCCTGTATTTAAAAATCACATTTATGCACACACAGTTGTGATATTTAATTGTAACAAAATGTTATGTTTAATAATGTAATTTGAAATATCCTCAACAATTTAGCTAACATTTAAAAACGTTAGTAAAAAATTTTAATGGAGTTGTAAATTTAACGTTTAAAATATGTTTTAAACAAATTTAAGATTTAAAACATGTTTAAAAAACCGTTTAAATCATGACGGCTGTTTTTAAACATGTTTAAAACACAGTATTAAAGCAAACTGTTTTAAACATAACAACCCTGCATGTATGTATCATAAAAAGAAGTGCAGAATTAATTCTATAAAAAGTAGTATTTGTCAAATAATAAAGTTGCATTTAAAATAATAATAAATTGTAAATGTATAATTAATTAGTTCATATTCATATATATTCATATTCATATTTATTAATGCAACAACAATGTACATGTTTTACACAGGTCAGTTCTTAACTAAATAATAATAAAAAAAAATAAAATAAACTACATATCAAAGTAAAAATAAAAAAGTAAAAAAGACTGCATTTGAATGCAGCGTTTAAACTGCAATTACAGTTTAAACGCTGCATCAAAATTAAATGCAAGATAATCCTCTCAGCAGTAAAAGGCATTCATTGATAAGAAATCCTTCAGTACTCGGTAGAACTTCTTGTGTGGTAATTCCTGGATGATTTTTGGCAGGACATTAAAAAATTTAATAGCGTAGAAACGTTTTCCCGTCCGAGCTTTAGTCAGCCTCGTAGCTTTTAAATACAGATTTGATTGTTGTCGAGTGCTATATTGGTTGATATCACTGCATGTCAGGTAATCATCGATGTTGAGTTTAATGTGGGAAAGGCAAACAAGTAGGTAAAGTGATGGGAACGTCAATATATTCAGATCAATAAATGCTTGCCTGCAGTCGACTGTATAGTTGATCCCAGCGATGACTCTGATTGCTCTTCTTTGGAGACCAAAAATACGGTGTCGGATGGCGGAGTGTCCCCACGCAATAACCCCGTAAGTTATCTTACTTTGGAAAAGAGAAAAGTATGTAGTCCGAACAACATCTTTAGACACCAAGGGTACTAGACTGCGAATAAGAAATATACTGGAACATAACTTTGCAGCAAGTGTGTCCCCGTGGGTACTCCATGTTAGAGATGAATCAACATGAACACCAAGACACTTCGTAGAACCTTGCTGCCGCTCACTACCCTTAAGCGAGAAAGTTAGCGTAGCAAATTTGTTGTTGTTCAGTTTCAGGCGGTTATTTAGGAACCACATTAAGACTTCATTAAGTGATTGATTGTGCAAAGTGGTAACAAATGCCAAATTTTGCGCTTTCGTAATTATGGAGGTGTCGTCCGCCTATAATATTGTTTTGGACGCTGATATTACACGGGGTAGGTCGTTAATGTAAAGTAAGAATAATAGTGGCCCTAATACAGAACCCTGCGGTACCCTATGTTCTATAGCTGACGCTTCCGATATGTTTCCGTTGGATAACACACTCTGTGATCTTCCAGAAAGATAGGACAGTAAGAGCCTACAGCTGTCTGGGTGTATGTTGTAAAAATACAGTTTCCGTAACAGTATTTCGTGAGAGCCATCCTCAAATGCATCAGTAATTGATTCGCCGAGATTGGATATCCGCCGCTGTAGATCGACCCTTTCTGAACCCATATTGTTCATTTTCTAGGATGCCCGTATCTTCTAGATAAGTAACTAATTGGTTCAGCATAATTTTTTCAAATATTTTCCCAAATAGAGGCAATAGTGAAATTGGACGATAGTTGTCGGGATCGTCTACCTCCCCTTTCTTGAAAATTGGTATTACGATGGCTCGCTTAAAATCATCTGGAAACACGTTGTTTCTTATACATTTATTAATCGTTTTGGTAAGTGGGGAGAAAATAGCGCTGATTACCGACTTGATTAGATCAATTCGAAGTTCGAAGATATCTTTAGAAGAGCTATTACGGAGCTTCAACACCACATCTCTTAGATCATTCATTGATATTTCCTTAAACTTGAAGAAACCACAAATACGTTTAGGATTAATACACATTAAGTTGATAGGGTCCACATCTGGTTAAGGTAACGAATCAATAATTTTGTTTGCAATATCAGTGAAGTGAGCATTAAACATATTCGCAGAAATAGTAGGATTTGTTTTTGTTTTGTTCAATCTAACGGAGTTAATAACTTTCCATATCGCCTTTGGCTCAAAGTTATTCTATTTAATGTAAGAGTTATTAACCTCCAGCTTACTCCTTTGAATAGCGTGTCTATAAGTATTTCTAAAATTGTTTCTCAGCAGTTTAAGTTCCGGATTACCAGTTTGGTTTTACGCTTCTGCAATTAATTGAAGGTTTTCTCTCATAGCTTTTAGTGAACTATTGAACCATTTCACGCTCTGTCCTTGTTTATTCAGTTTCCTAGGTTTTAATGGAAAGCATGATTGAAAGTGTCTGAGAAAACGCGACAGGAATTCACTAACACAATCATTGGGGTCAATTATTTCGTCCAAGAAACTCCAGGATTCCCCATCAACCAGTTTAAAGAAGTTAAATTTACCTACAGTCGTAATAGTTCGAATTGGTGAACTTTCAGCCCTAATAATTGGTGATGTATGTGCTGGAATGTTAAAAACAATTCCTCTATGGTCAGTTAATCCTGTTTCTAGAGGGTATGATGACATAGTATGACAATTTGAGGCAATATTGTCAATACAGTTGTTGATACGAGTAGGGAATTTAATCATTAATTTTAGATCGTAAGTAAGAAGAGCATCTGCTAAGCTAGCTGCGCGGTGATCGGTACTATTAAATTTTATGTTGAAGTCACCAACTAAGAACATTTGTCTACTTTTCATATCAATTGAGTCTAGTACTGCGGATAGTGTACTTAAGAAATTATTGAAGTGTCCACTGGGAGATCTGTATACAGTGACAATGATATTATGTTGTGTTATAATACCCGATATCTCACAATCTTTTTCGGAAGAGTAGCTATTTAAATTTAACTCAGAGTAGGTTATGTTATTCTTGACCATTATTAGGACACCCCCACCAGTAGTATTTTTACGAGAATAACTAGTTGCTACGCGGAAGTCAGAAATAATAATTGATTTTACAGCTTCGTCTGTTAACCAGTGCTCGCAAATACATAATATTGAGATATTCAGTGCTTTGTCAATTAATATAGCATCAATTTGATTAATTTTGCTGCGGAGGGATTGAATATTAATGAAGAGACAATTGATAGTCTTATTGTTATTGTGAGTTTTATAAACGTCGTCATTATTTAGTTTTTTGGAGATGTCATTAAAAGCTTACTATTCAGCGAAATGCATTTCTCGTGAATTACTGTTTTTATTATATGCTTAACAAGTAGGTATTTCGATCTATGTTGAATACGAAATCCATCATCAGAAACTGAGTTATTTGATATAAATCCACAACCAAGATCATTTGAAACTTGGAGCAATTGTTTGTTAATAGAGTGTAAAAACTTAACTTAGTTAACGGAACACACGGATTAAATATATATATATTTTTTTTGGTTTGGCTTTTGCCTGGCCTTAGTCTCTTAACTATTAGCCAACATCAATTTTTAATTTTGTATCAATATTTATTTAACTTATTCCAACACACAACACATTCACACAACACCCAGGGGCACAACGAGATATTATTTTTAAATAACATCTCCCCGTGCACGGGAATCGAACCCGGTCTATGGCTTGCCGAGTGATATAGCGTCCGGCGACGTTACCGCTCGGCCACCACCTGCCCGGGGATTAAATATAAACCAATAAACAATTTAAACAGTTTTTGTTTTCAAGGCACACTATATTATTACCAAAAAATCACGCGAACAAGATTTATTTTATTTTTTTTCTGGCACAAATATTATATATTATTATATATTATATATTTTTTTGGTTTGGCTTTTGCCTGGCCTTAGTCTCTTAACTATTAGCCAACATCAATTTTTAATTTTGTATCAATATTTATTTAACTTATTCCAACACACAACACATTCACACAACACCCAGGGGCACAACGAGATATTATTTTTAAATAACATCTCCCCGTGCACGGGAATCGAACCCGGTCTATGGCTTGCCGAGTGATATAGCGTCCGGCGACGTTACCGCTCGGCCACCACCTGCCCGGGGATTAAATATAAACCAATAAACAATTTAAACAGTTTTTGTTTTCAAGGCACACTATATTATTACCAAAAAATCACGCGAACAAGATTTATTTTATTTTTTTTCTGGCACAAATATTAAATCAAAATTAACATATCGGGCTTTTAGAAAACCCATTTGAACACCTGGTATATTTATAGCTCCCCCCTCCGCTAATGTACACATATGGATAAATAAATGAGTAATTGTATTTATTTAATAAATCAACTTGAATAATTGAATATATTTTCAACGAAAAGAATCATAAAACTTCTAGTAGACAGGTAAATCTTAGAATGTTTTAACTCAGCAGCACTTAATTGTCTACATAATTTTAAGATTGTGCTTGGACACTCTACAAATAGTCAGGAACGGAGTTCCCATAAGGCTCACTATAAATATTAAAGTCGTCAAAAATATGAAATCATAATAACCGTCAAAATATGTTATAATTGTGACGAAAACAATTATCAATTCACAAATTGTATAAGTAACTTCGTCAGCTTCAACTTTTAGTTTGAAAATGAGAAATTGAAGTTGTTGAAATTATAGTAACTTAATAAAACCTCAGGTATACACACAAAGTTAAAGAGTTTTTCATTTGGGAATTAACGTATAGCGATTATTAAATTTTCTTGCCAAATGCGTCATGTCTTTTAAATTTGTTAAAACAATTGATAATTGTGTTATAGTCGTGGCTTCTGTTACGTGTTGAACGAATCGTCACTGTAAAATGTCATATACGTAGAAATACGTCAAAAGTGTCATTTATGTTATGTCATTCATTTGACAAAAAATGGCATATCCAACCGAGTTTAACACTGTGTCAACAATGTCATAATAAACTGAATTTGTCAAATGTGACGTTGAGGTATGGAAATATGTCAAAAAAAGTCGATTCGCAAAAAGTCGAATGTTTTTGTGTTTTGCCATTTTAACGATTTCTTCAACAATGATCGCACTTTTTCAAGAAGTTTTGACATATTAGCATTGAACTAATAAATCCCTATACATTGTACGTGTTCATGTGGTTTCACTAAATAGTGATTTTTACAAATGCAAGGATTGCGCGGCAAATAAGAACGTGTCGCGTACTTCGGTCTACCAAGCCATTCATGATAATGAACCGGGCGCTGAGGAGCGAACGCATACGCCAGTACCTATTGCTGCTGACCCCACTCTCGTCAACACAATTCCGACGTTATTTAAAAATGAATTTATGCCAATTTTTAGAGATGAGTTGCGATCCGTACTAGGAGATTTAAGAATCGAAATTAAATCTCTAAATGATAGGATTACGAAGCTTGAGACTGCAGCTATTTCTAATGATTCGCAAAGTTCTCCTAAACAAAATCTGATATTGTTCGTGAAGTAGAAGAGCGACAAATGCGTTTCCAAAATGTTATGGTTTTTAATGTACCAGCGCCGCTTGGATCTCGCCAAGAAATGATTACTAAGAATGTTGCTGCTATAAATGATTTGATTAAGTCATAAGTCAAATTTGATCCAATTAATGTTATTCGCCTGGGAAGGGTTGGTGTAAAGCCACGGCCGATGAAACATATATTTGCTACTGCTCAAGAATCACTTGATATTCTAAGGGTGACTCATGCAATTGATTCTGGTAATATTATATTTAACAATGACAAAACTGAAATGCAGCGTAATCACCCGAGGACTCTCAAAAATGAACTGGATATGCGAAAAAAAGGCAGGAGAAACCGATATAACTATTAAATATGTCAACGGCCACCCTTCCATTGTTAAATCTAAAAATTCCAAAATATTGGTGGCATCAAAGGCAAGTTAAAATCGTTTATGCTGAATACACACTCGTCCATCTACGACGTCATTATTCTTGTTGAAACGTGGTTAGATGATACTGTTTCAAATGCTGAACGGGGCCTTCCCAATTTTAGTATTTATATTATTTCATCATATGCAGCAAATCAACAAAGCTCCAAACGAAAGACGAGTTTTTCTGGATTTAGTCTTCAGCAGCATTTTCAATATTTCCATGCATCGTACAAGTGACGTTTTATGTTAGTTTTTATCATATTCAGTATTGCTTAAGTTTACTTATGTTACCTATTAATTTTGTTAACGTAAATGAAAACTGGGTATTTAATTTTAAAATAGGGGATTACCCGGGAATTAATGATTTTATAGCTTCAGTTGACTGGGACCAGGTTTTCTCTGGTTCTAGTATTGATGAAAATGTTCAAGATTTCAATAATATTTTATATTACTGCTTCAATCAATACTTGGTTTATATAATACTTGCTGATTGTTGTAGATTGCGAAAAGAATCGCACTTTTAATGTTTGAAGTATTCTGCAACCTAGAATTGGCAATTTCATTTATACTTATGTTTGAACGGTAACGTGACCGCCAGTCTAAGGTGTCAAATTGTTTAGAGGGAATGGCAAAGCTATACTGATGAGAGATAAATCTCGAAACGCGTCTATAGATGGCCTGAATAATTTGACCCAAATTGTTACATTTGCAGTAGGTTACTGTATGTAACAGCAAACACTTGTTGTATAATTCAATGTCCGTCGGGGTATTAGCCCGGGAATAGTTATTTCAATGAGTGTTTGATATAGTCTTTGTAAGACTAACTTGTAGATTGTGAAAAGAATCGCACTTTTAATGTTTGATTGTTTTTGTTAGTAATTTGTTTAACTTATTTTTCATAAATAAATAAATACATTTTAAAACTTGGCATTTTAATCTGTTGTTTGTCTCATTTTTAGTCTGTTGTTTGTCTTATTTTAAGTCTGTTTTATATTCATATATATTTTTTTTTATATAGAGTACTCATTCTGATATACACATTAATATTGTTATAGTTTTACATATACTGTTTTATACTTAAATGTATATTGATCGTACAAAGGTGATACCGTAAATAAATGAATTAAATTAAATTAAATTAAATTACGTAACTTTCGTTATAATATAGGTATTGGCCGTAATTTTTTTGATATTAGCAATATATATTACAGAAATTGATTTAAAATTACACTATTAATCAAGTATTTTACGTCTAAATCTTTTACAACGCGATAATGAAATAATGAATCTAATTACATCGAATAAACTTACCCCAAATGTATAACCTCCGTTTTTCAAACACACCCTAAAGTTTGTTTAACTGATAATTAAATTTCGGTAGGTTCAATAAAAAGATGCAGCATACAGGAAATTGTTTTTTTAACCCTTTAGGCCCTGGAATTTTTTAGGTGTTCCAAAAAATGGTTTGTACACTGTATTTTATTACTATTTCAGATATCGTTGATTACTGAGGCACTTAATTTTTGAAAATCCATGTTTACTTTAATAAATTAATAAATAAAATATTTCTGATTTTCAACTTTTTATATTTATTTTATTCATTATAACATTCTTCACCTAAAGAAGCTACATCGTAGCGAAACAATTGTAGTGAAAATAAATACATAAAGTTGAAATTCAGAAATATTTTATTTATTAATTTATTAAAGTATTTCAGATATATGTTTACCAAATTTTAGTGGAGGCAAATGCCATCGTCAAGGCCTAAAGGCTTAAGTGCCTATACGATATACCGGGTGGTGCAACAAACACTATAGAGATGATTTCAATGTATTTTTTTTTTAATTTTTATTTATTTACTTCCCACGTCATTTTACGTTTGGTATTTAAGAGTTATTTTACCAGAGTAATTACTTTTAGATATCAATAGAGGTAATTAGTATAGACAGTCGTAAGACAATTTTACCAATGACTTTATTACTTTTGCAAAACACGGCATATATTAATTTTAAAATTTATAATTTTAAGATAAATCACATCTCAAATTGAGACAAGAATTTAGAAAAAAAACAACAACAACTCTATTTATTTTATGTCATACATTTAACAATAAAGAAAACTGTAAAATAAGTTTCTGATTGATCGTCAAACGAGGGTTTCCACTCCTAGGTTAAGCATGAAGTAACATTTCGAGTTTAGAAAAGCCTGAAAATTTGGATTTGCCGGGGCGCGCGAGCGAAGCGAGTGGCGCCCCGGCAAATCCAAATTTTCAGGCTTTTCTAAACTCGAAATTTTACTTCATGCGCCACGCGTATAAAACACTGACTTTAAGTGAAATCTTTAACTAATTGATTAGAGTTAAATAAGTTTAGTATGTCAGTTATTATTGTTTCAATGACGGAGAAAGTGCTATGATGACCATTTTTTTATTTGGAGTTCCAATTTACATTGATTTTAAACAAGGGTTCTGATTTTCGCAGTCTTAATAAGAGGAAGAATTTCTGAAGTTAAAAATTTTAATGTCACCAATTTCTACGAAAGTTTATCAACTTATATTTAAATTTTAATTAACTATTTCAATTTTTTAAATGAAAAAATAAATCAATCTCTATTAAATACATACAGAGAATTTTTCTGATAACCTGTAATTTTTTCTGATACCCTTTAAAAAACATCAATTTTGAAGTTCAATATATACAGCTTATTGCATACAGAGATATTTTTTCAGTAAACACATTCCAAAACAAATTACTCTAGGCTGGAATTTTGAAAGCCCAAGCATAATCAAGGAATGGAAACATTTACTAGAAGCTTCAAATTGTTTTATTTACACAAACAAATCCCAAAAATATAGATCGTAGGTATACATTTACCCGGTGATCAATCTCAAGTGTCCGGGGTTGGCAACAAAAAAATCCCCACATTAGTACAGTGAAGTTTAGAGTGTGAAGTTATCCAATTTGAACATTTACTCTAGTCAGTATGGATATTTATAAACTTTTGATTGTTGACTCATCTAACACTTGGTGAAACATCTTTACACTTTTTATATAAGGTTGATAGAATAAAACACTTGGTGTTTGTTTCACAAATTCAATATTTTATTTCCACGACTAGTTTCGGTCAGACGACCATTATCAATGTGGTTTACAAGGATTACTATGATTTACAAAAGAGCGGACCGCGTTTTATACATTGGGGATTAAGGCTAATGGCTTAAGACTAAGTAGGGTGGGAGGAGACCTGATTACTGGGGCGTAATTTGGCAAAGGTGTCGATCAGCGGGGTGTTAATTGCGTCTAAATTGTCATTGGTTACATATAGGCCCTTTCTGATCGCATCCTTAATGTAAAAAATTTCCCAGTAATTAAGTTTCCTCGATTTGTTTATGATTTTTAATGTTTAATGTTTAATGTTATAATGATATTTATACATTTGATTTTGGTTGTTACATCTCAAATTAAGTTTTCTTTAAGGAGATTGTTTCTCCCACATCTCTGAATAAACGATTTTGACTGCGATTTGGATAATCACAAGTTCAAAAAACATTACTTGTTAATTTGTTAATTACCTAATCTTTGATTTATAATTTATTTAAATCAAAGCAGCTACGATTGCAAGGATTAATAAGTTTTTTATTATTTATTTATTCATACGGGTGGCCAATTACATAGAAAATAACATATATAATAAAAAAAAATAATACAACAATACGATAACGTTACTAAATCTAAAACTACACGACACGTACGTTTCATATCTCGTAGAACCTTGTGAAACATGAAAATAACGAATACAAATACCATCTAGTTTATAACATAATCAAAACATAACTTTCGTTTGGCAGAATAAAACCGGATATGGAATAAATCATGATAGCCAATTATTCAATCATACCACCTCAAATTTAGTATTGCCAAGTCAGGACAGTTGACATTAATCACCATTATATCGGAATATGCACTCATTAAAGAAAAATTCCCTAGATATCAACAGCTATATATTTGAGACTCTATAAATAGTATGCTGTAATCTCCATAATACATAATTAAGGATTTTTGATTAAATTAATAAATGAATAGTATAGCATAAGCTCTTGCTTGTCATGTGAAATACAAAATGAAAACTTACAATTTCCTCTGAATAATTCTCACTAATTACTCCGCCATTTTCCCCAGGAAAGGTATTAACACGAACGTGTCGGATTCCATAAGATGACTGCGAATCCTTTTACATAATTGACATCTTGTTAGAGCCACTCTAATTTAGCTCACTGATGTTTTCATTAATGAAATCTGAAAGCTCAAATTATTACTTAATTCAATTAGAAGTAGTTCATCAACAAATTTTAGTTGTTTAAATTTGATTAAGCGGGTTTACTTCATCATAATATCACAAGTTTTAATCAATAAATCATGTTTTGTTTCATGATTACATAATTTTTTTATTCTTGATTATAATATTAGTTTTAAATAATACTTAATATAATACAGGTATGTCCTGATTTATTAAACTTATTACGTTTTTAATAAAATTGATTAAAAATGTTACAAATGTTAATCAATTTTATTAAAAACGTAATAAGTTAAGAACACCAATAGTTTAATAAATCAGGACATACCTGTATTATATTAAGTATCATTTAAAACTAATATTATAATCAAGAATAAAAAAATTATGTAATCATGAAACAAAACATGATTTATTGATTAAAACTTGTAATTTCACTAAACAAAATTTTGCGATTATAAAATTTTAAGTATACTTAAAAGATGAAAAAGACCTGTAAATACTCTTTTTTTTTTTAATATGAACAAACTTATGGTGTATTTACTGCGGACAGTTGCAGTCCTGCTTTAATACAAACATTTGAGACGGTAATTGGTACATTTGTAATCTTAATGTTTGTTCAAAGAATTATCTATTTTATGAGTTAATTGAATTATCTTATCTTATTATTATATTACTGTCAGATTTCCCTTGACATAACCTACAAATGCAAAGTTGATTTACAACACAACATGTAATCATTCTTTTTTTAACCTAAAACACGCAACCTGCATCACACCAATAAATTCTTGAAATGTCAATTATCATTGGTCTTATTAAATAAAAAGAGAGTATATGTAATTATTTTAAACAGATATTTATCCATAATATTTATTAATATCCATATATTATTATTTTATATCCTAAATTTTAATTGAATGCATTGTAGATAGAATGTGTAGGTTTCAATGGTAAACCGATAAGATAGTTAAATGTAAAGTTTCATTTGTGGCTTGAAACTTAAAGTTTAAAACTAAAAGGATAAAGCGGATACCCTTAAAGGGAACATACTTTGAATCTAGTTGAGTGATAAGACAACCTTGGCACGCTTAAGCATCTCTTTGAAGTAGTAATGAGTAAATCTCCATGGGATGAGACTTCCTTGAACGTCTCCACTATTTCCTAAATGGGGTAAAGTGGCACACTAGAAATTAATTCTCAGTGTAAATTCAATTAATGCCCTAATCCAAAAATGTAATAATCATTTTATTAATATCCCATAATTCGCACAGTTATCCATAATTTAATTATTTAAATTATATATATATTTATTTATATGTAACACAACTTAGATTTCAGTAGCATATTGCTGCTAAAATCATCCTTTTTTTATCAATAATACCCAACTTATAAAAGAAAAGAAAATCGCCAAAATTAGTTTTTTTTGCAATGTGCTCTGATCGTTCAACTTTTTTGTTGGTTTTACACTGGTCATAGATAGTACTCATTGTCCTACATATTTTCTCGCATTTTACCGTTAAGAAAATACCCACCCATACATCGACTGCTTAATCAGAACACCCTGTATATAGGGTGTCTACGCTAAACCGTTCGTTAAAAGTTTATGGCGTTGCCGTTGCACTAAAAATTTGAAAAAATCCTTGTCATATGGTTGAATCAGCTCTCCTCATGTGAAATATTTTCAACTTTATATCACTTCCGGTTCCACCGGAAGTAGCACCAAGTTTGTTATTTTAAATGGAACATCCTATATATTAGTAATTTTTTTGGGTTTCTTGTTTAAATTGCAAAATATTTTATTCGATTATATGTACACTTATCTCTTATAGTTTTCAAAAAAAAAATATATTTCTAAAATTCTGACCTCTAAATGGCATCTTGAAATCTGTCTGTAACTTTTCTTAAGAATAAGATAAAAATGAGATTTATATCTCTACTTGTACCTAGAGGATGCCTCTATGAGTGAATTATTTGGAAACTGTCAATTTTCACAATAAGTGTTCTTAAAATGTCAATATCGAAGTGCCCTCTTCAATATCTAGTAATTCAATTTTTTTAAATGGAATGACCCAATTTTTATTACATGGTACGATTAGGGGGAAAATTTCCTAGAAAAAAGTATTATAATATTATACTCCTAAAGCAAGTAGTTTTCGAATTATTTTGAAAATTCGTTTTTCGTCGCATTTATGCAGGGAATAATGCGCGCATAAGTCGCAATTGAATCTTAGTAGGCCAGTAGTATGCTTTTGTTTTGTCGCGATTGTATTGCGACATGTCAAATAATAAAAAGAATTAGTACAAAGTTTTACAGAAATCAACAAAATGAATAATTACACAAATCAATTAATTCTTTATACATGGCAACTGCCAATTGAACAAAATTTGATTCCAATCTTCTAAATCTTGTTTTATTCATCGGTGGCATATGTGGATAAGTTTCATTAAATATTCTACATGTTCGAGTACCAATTCTATCGCAGTTGCCATGTATAAAGAATTAATTGATAATTTGTTGATGGGTGTATTTATTAATTTTTTTGATTTCTGTATAACTTTGTACTCATTGTTTTTATTATTTGACATTTCGCATTACATAAGCCACAAAACAAAAGCATTACTACTTGCCTACTAAAATTCAGTTGCGATTTATGTGCGCATTATTCCCTGCATAAATGCGACGAAAAACGAATCTTCGAAATAATTCGAAAACCACTTGCTTTAGGAGTATAGTTGTTAATACTTTTTCGTAGGAAATCTTCCCCCAAACAGTACTGCGTGATAAAAAATGGGTCATTCCATTAAAAAAAAATGAATTACGAGATATTGAAGAGGGCACTTCGATATTGACATTTTAAGAACACTTATTGTCAAAATTGACAGTTTCCAATTCATACACTCATAGAGGCATCCTCTAGGTACAAGTAGAGATATAAATCATATTTTTATCTTATTTTTAAGAAAAGTTACAGACAGATTTCAAGATGCCTTTTAGAGGTCAGAATTTTAGAAATATTTTTTTTGCTTGAAAACTATAAGAGATAAGTGTGCATATGTTCAAATAAAATATGTGGCAATTTAAACGAAGAATTAAAAATATTACTAATATACAGGGTGTTCCATTTAAAATAACAAATTTGGTGCTACTTCCGGTGGAACCGGAAGTGATATAAAGTTGTAAATATTTCGCATGAGGAGAAGTGATTCAACCATATGACAAGGATTTTTTTCAAATTTTTAGTGCGACGGCAACCCTATAAACTTTTAACGAACGGTTTAGCGTAGACACCCTGTATGTCAAAGCAAATTAGCCCAGGCGTTTAAATTTTGCAAGCGCAAGATTTCGTTAGAAGAAATTAAGATATGAAAAACTTATTTACGTTTGAGTAAATAAATGATTTAAGATGAGCTATTTTTTTACAAAAAAAATTAAATATCTAAATCGTTTTAAGTTTGTAACAGTAAAATCATTTAAGATTACAACTGTATGTTTTTGAGTTTACGTGAAGTGATTATTACACTAAAAAAGACTGTTATTCCTTACTTCACTTTTTATTTGTATCGTTAGATGTACACTTCTGTGCAATAAAATTAAGCACAAGTCACTTAAATATTTTTCACAATATTCTAATTGTATAATCTGGGTCCGTGTTAATTGCTTAGCAGCAGTTTCAATAAATGATAAAACACCATAACTTGAAATTAACACCTTTATTAAAAAACCAAAACCAAGACCTTTTAAAAAACGCTCATAATAAATACAACAAAGCCGAAATAGAAGAACTATCTTCTATTTAAGTTATAGTTCGAATTTTTTATTTATTGGCTAAATGACGCGACATTTTTACATTAAGGAAATTGGCATATTTACATATTTTCGTAACTAGGAAACTCATCATGTCTGTTTTAAACTATAACATATTTTGTGTGCTTAATTTTATTGCACAGAAGTGTACATTTCGAGACACAAGGTGCTCATTATCAGTAACAAACTATTTAGGATTATGTTGATGTTGCACTGTAATTAGGATATGCACGGTGTTAGAATTAGTTACTACCAAAAACGTATTTTTTTACTTATGATAAATCACAACTACAACGTGTATTCTAAACTTATTTCTATTACTTTACATTCGTATCAACTTCTATTTTAGTCACATTAATTCTTATTATAAAATAGTATTTCATGTAAGTTTATAACTAGACTTGTTTTATAGTAGTTTTAATAATTTTTATATAATAATAAATAGAGTTATGTTACGCCAGACATGGTAAATGTCAGCGACTAAGTAATTATTATTTTATCATGTACATGTTACATGAAATGTCTCTGAACCTGAGATTCTCTTTGATGAGAGCTTCTTGCCGAGTAAATAGATTATCTCGCTACACACATCTCCCATTTTGTTTACAGTGTACATTATTGACATTGTTACATACAGTTAACAAAGTGGTTTTGCTTTCTAGCATAGAGCTATTAACTTTAACATTCACTAGACAAGAAGAATGTAGTTAATTTAATTAAATCAGTAAATAACTTGTAATACTATTTAAATCGTAATTAAAAACGTAAAGAATTATCATTAATTGACATATTCGTAATTGTGTGAATAAAATTTTGAACGACTGTTTCCACTCTTGGAATAAGCATGAAGTAAAATTTCGAGTTCGAGTATATATTTTCAAGCAATAATTGATTATACAGGATTTTTTTCTGTTCAGAATACATATCCCAATTAGAGCGTATATGCTGTAAATCTTTAGATATTCAATGTGCTTGTTTAAAGAGGTTAATTTGAAGCTATAAACGAGTGTTTCCACTCCTAGATTAAGCATGAAGTAAAATTTCGAGTTTAGAAAAGCCTGAAAATTTGGTTTGGTCGCGTAGCGCGAAGCGCGGAGCGACCAAACCAAATTTTCAGGCTTTTCTAAACTCGAAATTTTACTTCATGCGCCACCGGTACAAAACACTGATTCAATGTAAAGTTTAGCGGTGTGTTTTAAACTTCGTAATATATCAGTGTTTAATACGCGTGGCGAATGAAGTAAAATTTCGAGTTTAGAAAAGCCTGAAAATTTGGTTTGGCCGCTCCGCGCTTCGCGCTACGCGACCAAACCAAATTTTCAGGCTTTTCTAAACTCGAAATTTTACTTCATGCTTAGTCTGGGAGTGGAAACACTCGTTTATAGCTTCAAATTGAACTCTTTAAACAAGCACAATTAATATCTAAAGATTTACAGCAGATTCGCTGTTATTGGGGTATGTATTCTTAAAGGAAAAACTCCCTGTATAATCAATTATTGCCTGAAAATATATAGCGTATACATCGTGATATGTATACTTTAAAGAAAAAATCCCCGTATGTTGAATATGCTTACAAATACTTAAACAAAATATTTTCTGTATGTTTAACTTAACTCGTGATTACTCATTGAATAAATTACTATGAATTTTAACATTTTGCCGACTCGTCTGACTATAATTTAATAAAAAATATGTCTAGAAATGATTACAGAAATCTTGAAGGAAGAATATAATTCTAAAATTGAATAAAATTATTATTATTATAAATTTAGAGCTTACAAGTTTTTTGGAGTGTTTAAAATCGATAGAATTATCCAAAATATAGAAACAACACTCGCGAATCTCTGTCCTTTCTCCATAAATCATAAGCAGAAATTTGTCTTTTAAGCCGGCGAATGCCATACATAAATATAACCCGCTTAAACAGATTATAGGGATTATAAATACGATTTCGACCCAAATCAAATTTGTGTTACCCGGAGGTTAAGCACATTTATAACGTTGATATGTGTATAAATATGTAGATATTCTGCTTTAAGCATTGATGAGGATAACATTGACAAGTATATCAGATTGGAATAATGATTAGATTTATAGTACTGTTATAAAACATCCCAGAAGTTTAAAACTATAATTTTGATCACCAATTCATTCTTGATTGGAATAAGAATTTGTTGACAACTTTTTCATTATCAAGAATATTTCTAATTTGTAATGTTTCTTCACTAAATGATTAATTAGAAAAAATGTTTACATCTTGAAAGTCAAACGAAAAACATGCCTCACTAAATGATTAATAGGAAACGTTTTCAAAATAACGTAGAAAAAATATTTACATTTAGAAAATTAAACAAAAAACAGTTAGAAGCTTACATTAAATGAATATAAACGTTAGATTTAATGGTACCATGTCGGATGAGGCACAATGGGCCTAATGAGGCACAATGGGCCTAATGAGGCCTAAGTGCAGTGCAGAACTGCACACTCTCCTTTGCACCATGTCGGATCTTATAATTAATGCAACATCTGGGGTACCACAAGGCTCGCATTTGGGTCCCTTTCCCTTTCTTATTTTTATTAATGATATTGGCAGCAACATTAGCTCCAATATTCTACTTTATGCTGACGACATGAAAATATTTAAAACCATTAGGTGTTTGAAAGACTGCAACATAATCCAAACTGATTTAAATAGGATCATGCGATGGTGCGATGACAATGATCTTAACTTAAATATAAACAAGTGTAAACTTATGCGTTTCTCAATAAAAAAAAGTATACTGTCGCTTTTTGTTACTCTCTGAACAATCATATTTTAGAGAGAGTTGATATGATCAGAGACTTAGGTGTATTTTTTGACAGTAAGCTTCAATTCACAAGTCATATAAATGTAATTTTGGCAAAAGCATTGCAATTAATTGGCTTTATAAAACGACTGTAAATACACTTCACATCCATCAGAACATTTATAACATTATACAAATCATTCGTTAGACCTATCCTTGATTATTGCTCCATCGTATGGTCCCCTAATTACAAGTGTCATATCAATAGTATTGAGCACGTCCAAAAGAAAATGGTTAATCTTATTTGTTCTCGTTGTCAGTTATATTATGACAATTTTGATATGATGCTCAAATATCTTGACATTCTTTCACTATATAAACGAATAATTTATTGTTCGCTTTGCTTTGCTTATCGCTTATTTAACAATCTAATCGATTGCTCAGATGAATTGTCATCTATATCATTTTTTATCCCCAGACATGCAACGCGGCGTCAGCAACTTCTTGCTTGCGAATTTCACAAGTCTGTATTTGGTTTTAATATCCCTCGTAATTGCTTAATATATAATGTTAATAATTATTATAATTTAATTGATATGTTCGGAGTTAGTCTAAAAAAATTTAAGTGAACGTGTCGTGTAATTTTAGATTGTAACTCGTAAGTAACGTTATTGTATTGTATTATTGTGTATTGTATTTTTTATTATATATGTTGTTCTTTTTTATGTAATTGGCCACCCGTATGAATAAATAAATATAAAGTACTATGATGTACGAGAGGTGTCCCATAATTTCCTTGAATTATAGTGCTTTCTGCACCAATACATGTAATACGAAAATAGTTTGATATCATCAGATTGCGTGTGTAAAATAAGACAGAAAACTTTATAATATGTCTGCTACGGTTTTAAATGGAACATGCGAAAACGTATGTTCCGATATACAGCTTTAAAATTTAAAGGTTGAACGTCACATTTTGACAATGTCTTCGTAAAAATAAATCTGCAAAACCCAGCCACATATCATTTAAATTATTCTGCACAATCGTTTTGAAGGTGAGTTTAGGTGATATAATTTGAATTTCCACATCTACTCAATAGTTCAGGTATTAACAGAAATAAATAATGCATTTATGTTGATTTTGTGTAAGCTCAAACGAAAATGTTAGTTGAATTAAATGTGCATTCAGTAGATTTGGCAAATAGTCATCGGATTAATCTGTTAATACAGGGAGATTTTCTTTTAAGTGTACATACAGGGAATTTTCTATTGGGTATACATATGCATACGCTATTTTTTAAAGAGTTCAATTTAAGGCTTAAAACAAGTGATTTTCACTCCCAGACTAAGCATGAAGTCAATCTGTTGATACAGGGAGTTTTTCTTTTAAGTGTATATACAGGGAATTTTCTATTAGGTATACATATGCATACGCGAGGCTTAAAACAAGTGATTTTCACTCCCAGACTAAGCATGAAGTAAAATTTCGAGTTTAGAAAAGCCTGAAAATTTGGTTTGGTCGCGTAGCGCGAAGCGCGGAGCGGCCAAACCAAATTTTCAGGCTTTTCTAAACTCGAAATTTTACTTCATGCGCCACGCGTATTAAGCACTGAAGACTCTGAAATATTGTAAACGAGTAAACTTCGCTTGAAATCAGTCTTTTATACGCGTGGCGCATGAAGTAAAATTTCGAGTTTAGAAAAGCCTGAAAATTTGGTTTGGTCGCTCCGCGCTTCGCGCTACGCGACCAAACCAAATTTTCAGGCTTTTCTAAACTCGAAATTTTACTTCATGCTTAACCTAGGAGTGGAAAACACTCGTTTAAACTTTAAATTGACCTCTTTTAAGAAAACAACGAATATTTAAAAATCTACCACACGTAATTGGGATATGTACGAGCCCTAACAACTATATATTGGGACAAAATCAAATTCATGTATAATTCAGGTATTAGACAGTTTATTTCTTTTTTCTTTTTTTTAAATTTAATTCTATGTAATTAGTTAATTAACATCAATGAGGGCCAATCAGCAACACAAAAAACAAAATTATTATACTATTCTATTCTATCATCTCTAATTAACAAGGAAAATGTTCATTTTGTGTGGCAACTAAATATTGCGACAGTATAAAATAACTGTTAAAAATGAAACAAAATAAGACAAGTAAGCTGTGAAAACAATGCAGAACGAAACGTCAGATTACTTGGTAGTTGCTTTCTTATCGTATCGGGTGAATCGCTGCTTTTATTGAACAAAATGGTGCGTGGTATCTCTACAAGTTCCAAAATTTGTGAGTTAGTGATTAAAAATTATTGCCGAAATACAACGATACGTGAAATGGCGGATGAACTTAATATTCCTAAAACAACAGTGTGGAATATAATTAAGCATTATGGAGAAACCGGAAATATCCTAGACAAAAAAGGCAAAAGTTCGGGTCGTCCAACATTAGTTTCTGATAGAAACAAGAGATTATTAGTAAAACTGTGCATAAAAGGGAGAAGAAATACTTTAAGGCAAATTACGACTGAATGGAATCACGAAACTGGATTGAATCTGTCAAGGGAATGCTGCCGCCAGTGGATTCATAAATGTGGACTCAAGTTTTATAAGGTTGAATTTCAAGTAGCAATTTAAAAGTGCATTTAACAAGAAATATTTTCTTGTAGGCAAAGGAAAAACCACTGTTGACGGAAAAACAAAAGAAAGTCTGGCTTTCTTTTGTTTTTCCGCAACAGTGGTTTTTCCACATGGGCAAAATCTAAATTATCTTGGTCAGCTACAGACTGGTCCAGAGTAATTTTTAGTGACGAATCAAAATTCGACGTATGTGTTGGTGATTACCGCAAACGCGTGATTCGCTCAAAACATGAGGCATTTCACAAGGATTGCCTAAAACGTACCGTAAAATTTCCTAAAGGAGTGATGATTTGGGGCTGCATGGCAGCTTCAGGATTAGGATGTTTTGAATTTATTGATGGTACCGTGAATGCTGCGAAATATCAACAAATACTGCAAAACAGTTTGCTACCAAGTATCGCCAAGTTAAATGTTGACGAAAATTACATTTTTCAACAGGATGGGGCGGCCTGTCATACGGACAAAACCACAAAAAAGTGGTTTGGCGACCACAACGTAAATGTTCTTTCTTGGCCTTCCAGCAGTCCTAACCCTAATGTCATTGAAACAGTATGGCATAAAATGAAACAAACATTGAGGAACAACCCACAACGGACATTGCGTGAACTAAGAGACAAGATAGAGCATATTTGGAATGAAATTTCTCCTGAAACGTGCAGATCCTTAGTTGAGTCAATGTCTAGCCGAATTCGAGCTGTCATAAAATATAAGGGCGATGTTACTCCTTTTTAGAAATAAAATTCGTGCAATGTCCCAATATTTAGTTGACAAACAAAATTAACATTTTTCTTGTAAATTAGAGGTGATTGAATAATTAATTTGTTTTTTGTCTTGTTGATTGGCCATAACTGTTGCTAATTAACTAATTACATAGTATTAAATTAAAAAAAATACTAGAAAACTTAAATAAACTGTCCAATACCTGAATTTTATATGAATTTGATTTTGTCCCAATATATAGTTGTTAGGGCTCGTATACCCAAAAGAAAAAATTCACAAGAAATTATGATTTAAAGCTTATCTAAAAGAAAGACCACTGATATACTCGTGACCTAAACAGTATGACATTGTCATGTAATGTCAAAATTTGACACAACTAAGAAAAATCGCTGCATATACAACTGTCGGTCGACATACTCTCTAAAGAATTTGGACCACACATTCCACATCAATGAGTCATAGGACTTTCCCGAATTCCACTATACGTACCCTAGATTCAATGAGAACTGAAAACATTTTTTTTTTTCAATAATCGTTCGTACTAATTGATTTTGATTCCGTTGAAAAGCGGATGATTCCATGAATTTGAGTGCTCAATTAACTGACCAATTTTCGCAATAAAATCGATTGCAGCTCGGGGGTGAGCCCGTTGCGAGTTTCCAATATTCGCCCTGGATTAAAAGGTAATTAAAACGAATTTATGCACTCGTAATAATCTTCCAATTCTATCGCATTTTCCACCAATAAACGATTCGGTTTAAACTAAAATCGCCTATCTCTGTGCCCTCCCAATGTTCAAACGGTTTTCCTCCGTGAAACCGAATGATTTTAATTCAATATTGCGTGCATATGCAATTGGTATACCAATTTGGTTTACTATACAATGAAACAAGTATTATTTAAAAGTAAAATTTCGAGATTAGAAAAACCTAGACATTTGGATTTTCCGGGAGCTTCGCTTCGCTAGATTCAATTTTACTTCAAGCTTTTATCAGGCAGAGGGAAAGACTCGTAAGTTAGTTTTAAATAAAAACTTTAAATTAAAACACGTTTTAACATTTCTTCACAAATTAATTTTTTTTTGTTATAAAATAAATTTGTGAAGAAAGGTTAAAACGTGTTTTTATTTAAAGTTATTATCATCTTCACGTAACTCACTGACATTTATCGCAAGTTTTATAAAATAATAAAATAAAAGTGGTAAAACAAAGTTAAGTGTTTTAATTAAATTGTTATGAAGATGTACCACAAAGTAAATGCCAACCAAATTAAAGATTTGTTAATCCATTGATAATGGCCACTTTGTGTCCGAAATTTATGTACATTTAGTAATTCAAATAAACTTGTGAAGAAAGGTTATCAGTGCTTTATTCGTCAAACTAATTTGATCTTCATGTAACTCAATCAATCAACTTGTAAGTTAGTTCTTCTTCTTGAAAAAAGTTGCACATGTTGATATTTATGTTTGTAAGAATGTCTGTTAGTTGATTTTAATTTAATATTGCGTGCATATACAATTGGTATACCAATTTGTTTTACTATACAAAGAAACAAGTATTATTTAAAAGTAAAATTTCGAGTTTAGAAAAACCTGAACATTTAGCTTTTCCAGGTGTTTCGCTTGACTAGATTCAATTTTACTTCAAGTTTTTATCAGGCTGTGAAAACAACTTGTAAGTTAGTTTTTCTTTTTTAAAAAAGTTGCAAATGTTGATATTTATGTTTGTAAGAATGTCTGGAAATATTGTTAGATTTTAAAAATCCAATTTTTAAGCTTTTATAATCTAGAAGTGTTACTTTATGTTTAATCAAGAAGTAACATTTTGTTTCTTCTTACTGAAAAAAGTAGCTCATGTTAAAAAAAATTAACCTCTAGTGATGAATATGAGTGAGTTAAGTGAAGATAATAATAACTTTAAATAAAAACACTTTTTAACCTTTTTTCACAAATTTATTTTATGCCAGATATACATTTCGGTCACAAGGTGACCATTATCAATGGTTTGATACTGTATTAAACCATTGATAATGGTCACTTTGTGACCGAAATGTACATTTGGTATAAATTTGTGAAGAAAGGTTAATAAGTGTTTTTTTTAAGTTACCCTCTAGTGGTTTTATTTATGATTAATTTGTGTATTTTTTTAATAAAACTCAAAATTAAATCTTCACATTATGAATAATATCATAAATGAAATGGCTGAATTTCTGTGTCTCTCTATCTCTATATTATGTGTGCGTAGGAAATTTGTGAGGGACATCAAAAGGGAAAATGCGCATTTCGAACCTTTTGCTGAAGGCTAGGGGCGTCCTCTTCCACTTACATTAATCGTCCAGGTCTGGCTATTTTCACATAATTCCTCCTTCCCTTAATCCACTTTATTTCATTCGAATGTCCGCGAAAATTCAATTTTGCCGAAAGAGAGGCAGCTCTGAAGGGACGCCGAATTATTTAATCTTATAATCTGTTCGCAGCAAGTGGGATTTAAATTAAATGAATGCGCCATATGCGGTTATCTTCGGATGTAATTTTAACTCATCAAGGTAATTTAATTATTATTAATCATATTTATAGTGCTTAAAAGTACTGAGAATTGTAAATTTTGTTTTTTTTAATAATAGATAGCGAATCATCCTGTACAATATACTATTTTCATAATCATATTTATAGTGCGTAAAAGTACTGAGAATTGTATTTTTTTTATTTTTATAATAGATAGCGAATAATCCTGTACAATATACTATATTCATAATCATATTTATAGAACGTAAAAGTACTGAGAATTGTAAATTTTGTTTTTATTAAATAATAGATAGCAAATCATCCTGTACAATATACTATTTTCATAATCATATTTATAGTGCGTAAAAGTACTGAGAATTGTAAATTTTGTTTTTTAAATAATTGATAGCGAATCACGCTGTACAACATACTATTTTCATTCAATTGTATACGTTAGTTCAACAAATATCTAAACTAGGAAATTTACTTTATGATTAGTCATAACTTTTTTGTAAGATATAAATGAAACTTTAATTATGTCCTATTAATTATAAATTTAAACGAATTTCGTAAATCACGGACTAACGATTCTATAGGACATTTACGAAATGAGCGTTTATTCGTTGAATAAAGAGGAGAAAATAAATCCGTCGATCCATAATTTAATATATTAAAATGAGAAACGGAAAAACGGAATTTATTACCGCAATAATTCAAAGCGTTATTCACAGATGTTCAATTTTTAATATTTCCAGTCCTGATGTAGTATCATAATTTAATATTTTAAACTTTACCCTCCTCATTTATTTCCATAAAAAATAATTAATTTAATTACGTTTTTCGTTAACACTAATAAATTTAATTAATAGTTTCAATTCATGAATATTAAAAGTGTCAATTTTGTGGCATATGTTCAATATGAAAATTCTACCTAATATAAATATTTTAAGAATTTTCTTGTTCATAATCGTATTTTATTAATGTGTATCATAGTTTTGCTATACAGTGCGTTTTATTTAAGTATGGCCATAGGGAT
Organism: Philonthus cognatus; assembly: GCA_932526585.2. NCBI lineage: Eukaryota > Metazoa > Arthropoda > Insecta > Coleoptera > Staphylinidae > Philonthus > Philonthus cognatus. The sequence goes on along the minus strand of OW052250.1, from coordinate 25,609,385 downwards.
TTACATGGTAAAAATTGTACCCTATGTTAACTTTTGTTGTCATACAAATTTATAACATTTTCTTGGTTTTATTAATACGTCAAACATTTTTCTACGAAATGTGCATTGCTAGAAGGACATAAACATGTAAGATTTATTTATTTTCAACAAGCATTATCTTTTATAAAACAATTATAAGAAATATATATATAGAACTTAGAATTGCTAATTTTCTGAAATTACAAGCAATTATATTTTAAACGCAAACATTGTTTCTCTACTCCTATACTTAAATTGATTTATTAGACAGTTACTACTTGTATCGAAATGAGGGTCATTTCGATACAGATTTTCATTTCGATACAGATTTTCATATTTTCATTCACATCGTAGCAAGCTTATGCTGGGTATGATGGAATGACAATTTAAAATTGTCAATTTGTCAACGTACGTAATTGTATAAACATCGACAAAAATGAGCGATAGTGATAGTGAAACTCCTCCGAAGATTGTAGAACAAGCCTCAAAAACCTCAAATAATTTACTACCAGTAAAATCGGCAAAAATTTATGAAAAATGTTACTCTCAGTTTATGGAATGGAGGAATAAAAATAAGGTTAGCAGCTTTTCTGAAAATGTATTATTAGTTTATTTCGATGAATTGTGCAAGAAATTAAAATCCACAACTTTATGGACTCATTATTCCATTATTAAATCAACTTTATCCATTAAACACAAAGTGGACATATCCAAATATTTCAAATTGCTTGCCTTGTTAAAAAGAAAATCTGAAGGAGATGTACGCAAAAAATCTAAAACCTTTACCACTGATGAAATAAAGCAATTTATTGGTGAAGCCCCAGACGTAAAATATTTATTGACCAAGGTAAGTTAATTTTAGTTTAAAATTTATATTTTAAACTGTTGTTTTCATAGGTAGTATGTATCTTTGGTGTTATGGGAGCTTGTAGAAGGCATGAGCTGCACAAGTTGGAATTAAAAGACGTAAATGATTTTGGAACAACTATTTTAGTCACAATTAATGATACTAAAACAAACACAACGCGAAAATTTTAAGTTACCGGAAAATATTACGGTATATGCAAGAACTACATGAATCTTCGTCAACAACATTGTATAACCCCATCTTTTTTTACAAATTACACAAATGGAAAATGTACAGTACAAAACGTAGGAATAAACAAGTTTGGAAATATGGGCAAAGAAATTGCTAGGTACTTAAATCTTCCAGATCCCAACTTATACACCGGACACTGCTTTCGTCGCAGTTCTGCCACAATATTGGTTGATGCTGGTGGTGACATCACCTCGCTAAAACGCCACGGTGGGTGGAAATCCACCGCAGTGGCTGAAAACTATATTGACGAGTCAATCCAAAATAAAGTCAACGTAGCCAATCAACTTTTGAATTCGATAAAACACAGCCAATCAAACAATTTTATAAACATTACTCCATCAGCATCAATAACAACATCCACCAAGATTGTTTCAGAACTACCGAAAGTGCCACAGATTCATTTTAATAACTGTACAATTCAAAATATTAGTATAAATCAAAAAGAATGATTAAAAACCTGTCATTTTTGTTTGCAAAGTTCTCATATATTGTAATTTAATTTCTTTTCATATAATGTAGTGTATAAAAATAATTTATAAGTTGAATATAAATTTAATAAATTTTGAAAATAAAACTTATTATTTTTCTATTGCAAGTAGTCGTAGAAAAATAGTGTATGCAACTCATTTAATGGCTATTAAGACACTCGTATTCATTACGACACTCGCTCCTTTGTCGCTCGTGTCGTAATTCTCATACTCGTGTCTTAATAGCTGCCATTAAATGATCGTTGCATAATATACTATTTCAAAATAATTTGTACAGGAAGTTTTTCTTTTAAGTATACATATCTTAACTAAATGCTGAGAATCTTCAGACATTTGTTGTTTTTTTGTTTGAAAAGAGTTATTTTGAAGCGTTAAACGTGTGTTTTCCACTCCCAGGTTAAGCATAAAGTGAAATTGCAATTTAAGAATAAACTAAAAATGTTATTTCATACGCCATTCGGAATACATACAGGGAATTTTCTATTAGGTATACATATGCACACGCTTGTTTCTAAAGTGATCAATTTGAGATAAAATCGAGTGTTTTCCACTCCCAGACTAAGCATGAAGTAAAATTTCGAGTTTAGAAAAGCCTAAAAATTTGGTTTGGTCGCGTAGCGCGAAGCGCTACGCGGCCAAACCAAATTTTCAGGCTTTTCTAAACTCGAAATTTTACTTCATGCGCCACGCGTATTAAACACTGAAGGCACTGAAATATTGTGAACGAGCAAACTTCGCTTGAAATCAGTGTCCTGTACGGGTGGCGCATGAAGTAAAATTTCGAGTTTAGAAAAGCCTGAAAATTTGGTTTGGTCGCTCCGCGCTTCGCGCTACGCGACCAAACCAAATTTTCAGGCTTTTCTAAACTCGAAATTTTACTTCATGCTCAATCTGGGAGTGGAAAATACTCGCTTAATGTTTCAAATTGAACTCGTTAGAAAAAGGCGTATGCATGTGTATACTTAAAAGAACAATTCCGTGTATGCGATTTTCATTAAATAAAACTCAGAAACTTAACTTTTATTAATAAATCAAACATGTTTCTATAAAATGTACATTACTAGATAGACATAAACATGATAATTTTTTTATTTTTAATGAGCACTATGACATTTTTCCCAAGTTGATCTTATTAATTAATTATTTATGTTATTTATATCAACTTTGAAAGTAAAAATACAAAATTCTAGCATGTTTATGTCCTTCTAACAATGAATATTTTGTAAAAAAAGGTTTGATTTATTTAATTGATTGATAAGGCTGATAAATGTTGAAAGTTCATCTTCACTTTTATATAAATAAAATAAAATAATTTAAAACTTTCAAATATATATTGTAAACTCGCTACAATTGTTTCGCCACACTGTGGCTTCTTCAGGCGAAGAAATGATAAATTACATTTGTCAGTACAGGTATATATACAATGTTTATGGGGGGGTGGGTTTTTCAGCGAAATTTAAATTTAGGAGTGGTGAGTTTGTTAAGTCTAATTGGTCGTTCAAAAGTTGTCCTGTGTATTTTCTTTTATTAATTTCCATGCTCTCCAAGATGTTAAGTTTCCGGCCTTTTTCTTCTCTGTGAAGCACTTTGAAGTTTTCGTCGAAGTGGTGGTTTTCTTCGATGAGGTGGTTGGAGTGTGTGGAGTTGGTTTTCCTTTGTTCATAAGAGGTTTTGTGCTCTTTGATTCTTTCTTTGAACGACCTTCCGGTTTGTCCTACATATGTCTTAGGACAGTCTTTGCAATTTAGCAAATAGACTCCACTTTGTTGAGTTATATAGGTTTTATCTTTGTTATTTTTAATTATTTTCCCTATTGTATTATTTGTTTTGAATGCTACCTTAATATTTATTTTTTCCAACATTTTCGCGACTTTATTGCTTATTTCTCCTGTGTATGTAAGTGATGAATAGTTTTTTATAGATTTGTCTTTGATAATAGGGTAAATAGAATTAATTGTTTTATGTCTTTGTTTTGTTTGTACTATTTTTTCAATTATAGATTTTTTGAAACCGTTTTTGTATGCAATTTGAAAAATAATGTTTAATTCTTTATCACAGTTGTGTTGTGCCATTGGGATTGATAGTAACCTATGTACCATACTATGGTAAGCAGCTAATTTGTGTGAGATTGGATGGTTGGATTTATAATTAATTGTTGTGTCTGTATGTGTTGGTTTGTGAAAAATTGAAAAATCATGTCTATTATTAATTCTTTTTATGGTTAAGTCTAAAACATGTATGGAACCCTCTGTTTACAAAAGAAATAGAAACATTAATAGGTGCCTATTTTCAGAGTTTTTAAAATTATTGTTCAATTCTACCAATTTAACGTTCAATTTGTAATTTCTAGATTAGATCATTTTATTTATTCTATTTTAGGTAAATTTGTATATATATATATATATTTATTGTACGCAATTATAAAAAAGGTGAATCCGTTAAATAAATAAATAAATAAACAGATTTCACCTTTACACAACATAATAATAATAATAATATAGTCACTATGTCAGATATCGTTAAGTATTGTTTAACTGAATTAAATATTGTATATGTAATAATTTTCTGCTAGAATTTTGTATATTTTTCCCTGTAATTTGAAATGTGTATTTCTGTTGGGAAATAAATTATTATTATTATTATTATTAATATCAAAAAATAAACTAAATTCTATGTGAATATAAGATAACATTATTTTTTCTCAAAAATTATTTATTTTAGCAAATGTTAAGGTTGACAGTTAATGAAATTAGCTTAGAAAACAATTGACCCTCTAGTTTAGTTAGATGACAAATTCATGTGTTGTTTAAACAGTCTTCATTTTAATATTTTAGTATTTTAACGAGTATTTTCCATTCCTTGATAAAGCATGAGGTAAATATTTCGAGTTTAGAAAAGCCCAAAAATTTGGATTGGTTGCTCCGCGAAGCGGAGCGACCAATCCAAATTTTCAGGCTTTTCTAAACTCGAAATATTTACCTCATGCGCCAGACGCGCTAACGCTGGTTTGATGTGAAGTTAAATACGCGATCGCTTAACAATTTTCTAATCATTTCGAATGTCCGAAAAAAATGTCGACAACAAATAAAACACTTTGTTATTTTCAATATGATGCATTTTAAATATTGAAAATCTGTGCATTTTAAAGATGAAATATAATGAAATCTATAATATAAAATTCCAAGTCAAATATTTGCATTATATTTTCAATAATCTTTTACACATTTCAGAAAAACAATGAACTTACATTAAATGTTACCATTTGATTTCCCATTTATTTTTTGTCTTACTTTAAATTACCAATTGTTACCATGTGTCCATGGTAATATTGCCGAGAATAATACTCAATTTTACATCACTAAATATGATTATTTACTACTTACTTTTGAGGGAATTTACAATAATCAATCAAATACAAACCATTAACGACGGCCACATTCGTATTTATAGACCACAAAATTCAAGATTTGAGGAAAGATGCGTGAGCGCAGTCCGAAAATCAGGGAGATTCAGTATTAATGTGTGTGCATGGATTGGCTGTAACGGCATGAGCGTTTCTTGGAAAGTTGATGGACGATTTAATGCGGACTGTTAGGTGTGGATCGGAGGAGAGAGGAAGGAAAGTATGGATGGGGGAAGAATATGGAAGGTGTGTGTTGTGTGGACAGGGGAAGGATACGTGGGGACACTTGGCGGAGGAATGTGAGGGGGTGAAAGAGGAGTGGCTGGGAGCGAAAGGAAATAGAAGGGTAGTGGAGTGGATGAGAGAGGATGGGATCGGGGTAAGGACGTTGGAAAAGCTGGGGAGGGAGAGGGAAAAGTGAAGGGAGGGTAAGAGGGATACGGAAATGGAGAAATAACGAATGAATTGTAAATAGTCTGTAAGATATTAAGATATGCCAATAAAGGTCTTTTTTTTTACTTACAAATTTTAAAAAATATTATGATGATTTCTTTGCGACATTTATACCCCAACAACAGTTTTATTTTCCAGCAAGACAATTGCCTGTTCCATACTGCTAATATTGTTAGAGACTGGCTTCAAAATAACAATGTTGAAACATTTACATAAGCTGCAAATAGTCCAGACATCAACCCAATTGAAAATGTATGGGGCAGAATGATACAATGTTACATAAAAATAATTTTCACCCTGAGAACTCAGAACAATTATAGGAGGCAATACAAAATACCTGGGAAGAACTGGCGGACGATCAAAATTATTCAAGAAAATCAATTTATTCAATTCTTCAGCGATTAAATGAAATAATTGCTAGAAATGGTATCATGACCTATTAAGTTATAAATATATTATGCTGCTTCTTAATATTGATTAAAACATATTTTCAATTTTTTTATGATAAGCAAACATAATAATTATTCATTCAAAATGAACATATTTTTTTTGTTTTCTCAATCTTGTTTTAATGACATAGCCTTTATAAACTTCAATATAACTTTCCATCAATTTGATGTACAAAAAAGACTATTAACTTATAATTTAAAATTGATGAGTAGAACAATTCGAGGTCGATACCAGTTATAAAACAAAAATTACGAGACTGTTAAAAGGGGAATTATTGAGTTAAAACCGATTGACTCAAAACTTGGGAGCTTTTGAATGAAGTTACCGAAGTTCGCAACTGTCTCCCTGATTTTTTCTCATCTCCCCATTCTCATCTAATTATACAAGACAGACCGTAAAGTTTCACGCAGAACTGAAATTCCTCGTCAAAAGCGTGGCAGTGACAGAGACTTAATTTTTTTTATATACATAGAGAGAGAGAGAGAGAAAAGAGGGGGAGAGGGAGATAGAGAGAGAGAGAGAACAGAGAGAGAACAGAGAGAGAGAGAGAGAGAGAGAGAGAGAGAGAGAGAGAGAGAGAGAGAGAGAGAGAGAGAGAGAGATAGAGAGGGATAATTTATTTTGATAAATTATTACAATTATTGAGTAATTTATTGTATGCCCAAATTAATACTAATTTTAATTAATCAAAAATAAAAGTTGGTTAATAATGGATAATTTAAGTTGTCTTGTATTGTAAAATGTAAAAAATCGAACTCTTAAAAGTGAAAATGATAATGCCTGGGCATATTTTTATCTTTCAATGAGAGCTTTAAAATTTAAGGTAGATTCCACTAATCAATTAATCGTTTAGAATTTAACATTTTCGATGATTTTGTAAATGTTTACATTTTGTCAATTTGTAAATGTATTAAATTGATTGAGTGAGTTACGTGAAGATCGAATTTAATTGATAAATAAAGCACTAATAACCTTTCTTCACACTTTTATTTTTAATCCATATTTTAAATGTAAGTACACTACTAAATTCCTGATTAAAAATTGCCTGTATAATGTAAAAGTTGCAAATTCCTAGATCCAAGAGTTTTTGAATAAAAAAATAAAAACGAAATTTGAACAAAATAGTTTTTTGGCAATATCTCGAAAACAAAAAAAGATATTTCAAATCTGTTTTCGGATTATTGTTGGGCTCCAAATTTCACGCATTTGCCCTAATTTAACCAACTCTCTAACTCTTCAAATAACCGAGATCCCCATGCATTTCCTCGAAATACGGACACCCTGTATACACAAACGATTACATACAAAGCGATGGGAGTGAAGGCAAGAAATTGGGGAAAAAACATAATCAACAATTCCAAGAAAAAATCAAATTACTGAAGTATTCGTCGAATTATCAATAAGCTATCGAAATGAAAAAATCCGAAAATTATTTAATGAATTTTGATCTCAGCCCACTCCAAAATACCTTATTAGATTTCATTTGTACACCTTAATCCGGATTTCCCCAATACGCTTATCCTGTCCATACCGAATAGCCTTAATACCCTACCCCGCCCATACCGCTACCCTTATTTTTTCTTGGAATTGTTAATTATGTTTTTCCCCAATTTCTTGCCTTCACTCCCACCGCTTTGTATGTAATCGTTTGTGTATATACAGAGAGTTTTATGTAACACCGAACATTTTCATAACGAGAATTTTTCTTTGAAGTATCCATTTGCATACGTTGCATATTTGTCGATATTTTGTTTATTAAAAGAATTTAATTAGAAGCTTTAAGCGAGTGTTTTCCACTCCCAGGCTAAGCATGAAGTAAAATTTCGAGTTTAGAAAAGCCTGAAAATTTGGTTTGGTCGCGTAGCGCGAAGCGCGGAGCGGCCAAACCAAATTTTCAGGCTTTTCTAAACTCGAAATTTTACTTCATGCGCCACCGGTACAAAACACTGATTTAATGTAGAGTTTAGCGGTGTATTTTAAACTTTGTAATATGTCAGTGTTTTGTACCGGTGGCGCATGAAGTAAAATTTCGAGTTTAGAAAAGCCTGAAAATTTGGTTTGGCCGCTCCGCGCTTCGCGCTACGCGACCAAACCAAATTTTCAGGCTTTTCTAAACTCGAAATTTTACTTCATGCTTAGCCTGGGAGTGGAAAACACTCGCTTAAAGCTTCAAATTGGATTCTTTTAATAAACCGAGAATCGAAAAATGTGCAACATATGCATATGGATACTTCAAAGAGAAATTATCGTTATGAATATGTTCGGTGTTACATAAAACTCTCTGTATGTGTTAAATTTTGGTTTTGTTAGTTAGTATTAATACATTGATAATGGTCACATTGTGTCCGAAATGCTATATGGAATAAAATTAAAAGTGAGAAGAAAGGTTATAGTGCTTTATTTATCAATTGTAACTGTATGTTTTTGAATTTACGTGAAGTGATTATTACACATAAAAAAGACTGGTATTCCTTACTTCACGTTTTGTCAATTTGCCCTAATTTTCACGGTTCCGAAGCAAATTGACACGGTAAAAGTGTTGGTTTTGGCGGTTGTATTTAAAATAGCAGGTATTCGAACCGGAACTGAACCAAAAACTGAAAAAAACTTTTTTTTTTGTCGCAACGAAAACCGGAACTAAACCGGAAAAAAATATCGGTTTATTTCGGTTTGGTTAAAATATGCATTTTATTATGTTCTACATTATAGTACAAAACAAATTTATATTAAAAATAAAAACATTTCGAAAATATAATAAATCAAAAGGCATTTGTTTTATTGAGTCAATAATATTTTTTATTTACGATATTTTTTTTGTGCACAATCAGTAAAAGCAATAATTTCATAATAAAATAAATAATTCTAAAAAAAAAATAGCTACTAGAGTTTCAAGGCTTAATTATTTATTATTAACACGGATGACACACTAATTATCTAATATCGTGGTTTTCTAATTAAAGATGATGCTATGATGTGTTTTTAAAATTTACTTTAATCAGTGTTTTATGCGCGTGGCGCTTGAAGTAAAATTTCTAATTTTAGAAAATTTGGTTTGGTCCTTGCTTAATCATGGATTGGAAACACTCGGTAAAAGTAATTTTTGAAATGCTATTAATTATTCATGTATTTATTAACTTTTACCTCTAAAACAACGATTTTGTGATTTCCCCGTAAATTATCGGTAAATTGGTAATTTTAAAAAATTTGCAAATTACCGGTAATTGTTGAAGTCCTTAAATTTAAAATCTGTAATGAGTATGTACAAGATTTTCCAAATAAAATTATAGCGTATTTTATCATTAATCAATTAGAGCTATTACAAAAAAATTATTATTTAAAAACTTTATACAATAGGACGATTTTATAGAATGAGTAAGAAAATATTATGGCTTGAAAATAGCGTTAACTTGTTTCTCATTGATCACTTGGTAAAACATTTCTATTAATATATAGGTATTTGATTGAAATTCACTTGGTTTGTTTTACTAATAAATTGTTTTATTTTCAACTAGTTTCGGCTTAATGCCATTTTCAAGAATGGTGTACAAAAGAGCAAAATTGATTATATATACTAGATGTCGGCATTTTAGGTAATAAGCGCTCTAATTATCGGGGAATTCCAAAGGTCCTCGTTGTAATTGACCACGTTTTTTCCCGCCTTTATGGCTTTACTTATTTCTAAACCCTCCCGATAATTCAAAACTAATCCCTTATTACCCGAATGCAACATTTTACAGTCGTTTGAGCTGAAAAAGTGATTAGCCGCGATGCGATGTTTTGCGAACCCCGTGGTCTGTTTATTATTTAGAATATCTTTCCTATGTTCTTTTAATCGCGTTTCAAAAGACCTGCCCGTTTGTCCTATATATATTGCATCGCAGTCATCACATTTCAGCTCATATACTCCGCTTTTTTTAATATGACTATTGTCTGTTTTAATTTTATTATTCACTAATATTTTCCCTAAGTTAACAGAATTAGTCAAAATTATGTTATTGTCCTTTCCCTTAACTGTTTGTTTAGTTTCCTCCAAATGCTAAATTAAATTAATTTCGTTTGACGTGAAAAGTCTCTTCACATCAATACCGACAGAAGAGTTAAAAAATATTCTAAACCAAAAAATTCAAAACACTGCCAATCTAGAATCACATAAAAAGGAATTAAAATGTTTAATAGACATTTGCATTAATCAATGCTACTTTGAGTTCAATGGGAATATATATATATATTCAATCAGATGGACTACCAATGGGATCACCGTTGTCCCCTATAATGTCAGAAATCTTTATGGATGATTTCGAAAGTAATTTACTAAAACAACCAGAAAACAAACATATTCAATTTTGGAAGAGATATGTAGATGATATTTTCTGCATATGGACAGGGTCAATAAGACAGTTAGAAATTTTTACAAAATATTTAAATTCATTAAATAGTCAAATTCAATTTACTATAGAAAAGGAACTTAACAATAGTCTTAACTTTTTAGATTTAACGATTACGAAATCATCCAACAATACACTAACATATAAAATATTTAGAAAAGAAACATGTACGGATACAATAATACCTATAAACTCAAACACACACAACCAAATTAAATATAGTACTTTTCATTCATTTATACACAGCTTAATTAATATTCCATTTAGTAAAATAGATTATCAAATCGAACTAAACACAATTAAAACAATAGCAAAAAATAACGGTTATAAACAGGCATTAGTTGATCAAATGATTAAATAGAAAAAACAAAAACAATTGCGAAAGTATTTTTATAGTGTGACAAAAATAGAGAAAACCTACTGGAATAGATTAGAATACGTCAATAACCTCTCACAGAAAATTAAACAAACAGTTAAGGGAAAGGACAATAACATAATTTTGACTAATTCTGTTAACTTAGGGAAAATATTAGTGAATAATAAAATTAAAACAGACAATAGTCATATTAAAAAAAGCGGAGTATATGAGCTGAAATGTAATGACTGCGATGCAATATATATAGGACAAACGGGCAGGTCTTTTGAAACGCGATTAAAAGAACATAGGAAAGATATTCTAAATAATAAACCGACCACGGGGTTCGCAAAACATTGCATCGCGGCTAATCACTTATTCAGCTCAAACGACTGTAAAATGTTGCATTCGGGTAATAAGAGATTAGTTTTGAATTATCGGGATGGTTTAGAAATAAGTAAAGCCATAAAGGCGGGAAAAAACGTGGTCAATGACAACGAGGACCTTTGGAATTCCCCGATAATTAGAGCGTTTATTACCTGAAATGCCGACATCTAGTATATATAATCAATTTTGCTCTTTTGTACACCATTCTTGAAAATGGCATTAAGCCGAAACTAGTTGAAAATAAAACAATTTATTAGTAAAACAAACCAAGTGAATTTCAATCAAATACCTATATATTGAAAATAGCTTACAGAATAAACGCTTTAAGTATAATACGAATTTTAAAAAACACTTGTTTACAATAATAAACATTGTAACACGAGCCGTTAACATTTTTGTCCGGATAAAATAAATAGTTGTTAATACTGGTAAAAATGTCCGTGATATTTTGAAAAATGATGGAATTTTAAACGACAAAAATAGTCCATTTTCAAGGGACATTTTGTTTTTCGAACAAAATTTTTAAAAAATCCACCGATATTCCCTAAAGTATTTAAAATAATGTTGGGTATTTGTTTCCTCAATAAAAAAATTATTTCAATATATTTTACAACTTTTAAAACAGGGCAGGTGGTGGCCGAGCGGTAACGTCGCCGGACGGTAAATCGCTCAGCGAGCCACAGACCGGGTTCGATTCCCGTGCACGGGGATTTGTTATTTGAAAATAATAACTCGTCGTGTCCCTGGGTGTGATGTGAATGGCTGTGCCGTCAAATATACGTTAATACAACTTACAAAATAAGTTATAAATTAAATTATATAAGTTATAAATAAATAATTGATGTTGGCCAATAGTCAAAGTAACTAAGGCCAGGCAAAAGACAAAATAAAACAACTTTTAAAACCAATTGATATATGAAAGCATCAACTTTGGGCGTTTGTAAATAATACAATTTTTAAACTTCATAATCGCGTTCTTTAAAATTCGAAATTTAGGTTAATTAAGAATAAATGTTACCAATTTTAACAAAACAGCTGCATAATATAAAGTAATTTACGCAAAAAATTACCAGTAGCAACATAACTACGTATTTTTATTCCGGAGCTGAACCGGAATCCTGTTATTTTTTCCTGAGCCGAACCGATATATTTTTATTAAATTGAACCGGAACGTAAACCAAAACAAAAAAATAACGGTTTCAAGCCCTGTAAATTTGTGATTTTTGTTAAATATTGACATATTGATTTTTTTCTTAGTATACTTTCACATATTCAATATAAACATTTGTAAAATTAATGAATATGTGATGAAATCTAAGTAGTATATTTTAAGCTTCACTATAAATCAGTGATTTATGCGCGTGGCGCATGAAGTAAAATTTCGAGTTTAGAAAAGCCTGAAAATTTGGTTTGGTTGCTCCGCGAAGCGGAGCGAACAAACCAAATTTTCAGGCTTTTCTAAACTCGAAATTTTACTTCATGCTTAGTCTGGGATTGGAAACACTCGTTAGAGGTTTCAATTTAAAAGATATTAATAAAATAACAAATGTCTAAAAATATTCATCCTAAAATCGTCGTATGTATATCTAAAAGAAACACTCCCTGTATTTATCTTTTAATTTTATTGATTTGAACATTTCTATACTATGTAAATTAATACTGTTTAGCGAATTTTTTAAATTCATATACCTATTTTCAATAAAATTGTAGTATATTATACAAAGTCCGCCAGAAAAATGTATACACACACGTAAGGAATATTTCTTTTTGTTTTATTAATATCTTTTAAATTAAAGCCTCTAACGAGTATTTCCAATCCCAGACTAAGCATGAAGTAATATTTCGAGTTTAGAAAAGCCTGAAAATTTGGTTTGGTCGCTCCGCGAAGCGGAGCGACCAAACCAAATTTTCAGGCTTTTCTAAACTCGAAATTTTACTTCATGCGCCACGCGTATAAATCACTGATTTAAAGTAAAGTTTAAACCATACTACTTAGGTTTAATCATGTATACATTAATTTTACAAATGTTTATATTTACTATGTAAAAGTATACTTAAAAGAAAAAAAATCCTGTAAGTTAATATTTAACAAAAATCACAAATATACACCGACCAAACCAAATTTGTAGGCTTTTCTAAACTCGAAATTTTTCATGATGCGCCACGCGTATAAATCACTGATTTAAAGGGAAGTTTAAAATTTTTCAATTTGATGTTTCTAACGAGTGCTTTCAATCCCCGATTAAGCATGACGTAAAATTTTGATTGAAAGAAACGGCTGAAATTTTACTTCATGCGCCACGCGTACAAAACTGTGATTCAAAGTGAATTTGAAAATCCACTCACCCCCTATGTTTGATCCTCATGTCATTCAATTAATACACTTAAACATCTTTTGTTGTAACTCTTGGATTTTAAGATATTATCTTTTTTATATTTAATCGTTATTTCAATAATGAGGAAATAGTATTATAAATATTTATATAATAATTTGCTGTATTCTTGGACACGTAAAATCAAACACACTGTTTACATATAAAATCACTGGAAACATTATTAAAAACCATGTTCTTTGCAAAGACAGAAAATCGCCTTTATTTATCTCAATTATTGCTCGTTTATTTACCTTGAACAACTTAACACCCTCACTTCACTAAATTTCCAACTTCTTTATACTACCAAACATAATTCACCTCGGTGATAAACCAGTGGGTAACCGTAATTCCCTTAGGGGTGGAGTTGAATAAGGTTAAAATTCTGCGTGTAACGATATCTGTCTGAGATTTCGGGGAATTCCATTATATTAAATTGCGAGCGAGAGAAGTGGGCGAAGTCTTTGAAGTCGTGGATTTCACACGAGAATTAACAACTTTTCACCTTATTATCCCTGCCAGGTGCGTCTGATGAGGGACTGTTTGTCCCCGTGGCAGACGATTTTAATGTTCGAAAACTGCCGCGGGTTTATCTTAATTAATAAAAACGCGCCTGTGAGTAATTTACTAAAGCGAAATTTATTAATACCTTTTGTGCATTAGATATTTGAGGACATTTATTTTGACGACTGGTGTTTAATTAATGTTTGAATTTATAATGTTTATAATTTATAATATTAAGTATATCTGTAATGTAAATTATCTATAATTTTTATTTTAAGTGTTTTTTAGACTATTATTTAGAAAACTAAGCAACCATCTTTGGTTACAGATTAAACTTACTGGTATATGAAACTTTATATAAACGTATGTAATCATAACTGAATACTTATTATACGTGAATTTGATTGACAGAATAATTAATAAGGAAAATGCATGCGCTTAACATATTAATTCCAAACTATGTGTTCCTAATAAATATAGCATGCTTAAAATTTAACGTGAATATTATTTCTAAACACGTCAATAATTCATGGAATATTCACATAATCCTAAGGTGCAGACAACTTTAGTCATTCCCGACATTCATATTGGAAATAACTTTGCGGTTAATTAAGGGCCTTGTTGTTCTTGGCCCTTAATCCTTTGTATTGGTGATATAGGTAGCAAATGATAGTTTCCTATGGCCTAGATTGTAAATTAATTCAGTTAAGGTCTAATCGAAATTGTTCTATATACCCTCAAGTATTTTGCCATTAGCAACAGGAACGTAAATTAATACAATGCAAAAGTTTCATTACCGCTAATTATAATTAACTAATATTATCAAATGGAAGAACCACGCGTTGTTAATTTGGTCACATTTTCATTTTATTAAAAACTTGATCGTATTTGATTTTAAATTTAGTTTTAAGAATCTACGAAACAAGAAATGTAATTCTTGATAGAGTTTCTGCCTGTACACTAACATTTATTAATAAGGCAGAAATGTAAGCCGTTTTAATTAGCATGTTTGTGATATTCGTGCAATTCACACGTAAACAGATAAAACATCACGTAATCCCAACATTATCATGTTGCGAGAACCTGTTGTGAAATCATTCCAAAACCGCAAAACTTGATTCCTTTATGCATTACGTGTTTGCGTCGAACATACGAGCGCGTGTGGAATTCCTGCGATTCTGGTGAATGCGCCGGGATCTGCCCGCCGTTTGATGTGCTGAACGAAAATTATTTTAACAACTCCTGTTTGCTGCAATCATTTTCTAATGCCTTAATGTATCCGTCTGAGCGTGAAAAGATAAAATACACGAACACAGCGTATCGCAGCGCTTGCACCCGTTGCTCCTTGACAAAGAGATTTTCATTAAAGATAAATATTGAGCGGTGTCAGTTTTTGCTGCGTAAATTTGCTGTTTAATAATAGAGTTGATGTTCGGGATGTTTGTATTTGTTTACACAAGAGTGAACTAATAATTATATATCAAGATTGTTAAGACCTTTACTATGTGGTATTTCATTTCAAATAGTGAACAGAAAAAAGTTATTTACCACTTTATATCTTTATTAAAAAGTACACTGATAAAAAAATATAGTGGCAAAGCACATACAGAGAGTTTTATGTAATACCGAATATATTCATAAAGAGAATTTTTGTTTTAAGTATACATAATGCATACGTCGTACATTTTCCGACGCTCGATTCATTAAAAGCATTTAATTTGAAGCTTTAAACGAGTGTTTTCCACCCCCAGGCTAAGCATGAAGTAAAATTTCGAGTTTAGAAAAGCCTGAAAATTTGGTTTGGTCGCGTAGCGCGAAGCGCGAAGCGCGGAGCGGCCGAACCAAATTTTCAGGCTTTTCTAAACTCGAAATTTTACTTCATGCGCCACCGGTACACAACACTGATTCAATGTAAGGTTTAGCAGTGTGTTTTAAACTTCGTAATATGTCAGTGTTTTGTACCGGTGGCGCATGAAGTAAAATTTCGAGTTTAGAAAAGCCTGAAAATTTGGTTTGGCCGCTCCGCGCTTCGCGCTACGCGACCAAACCAAATTTTCAGGCTTTTCTAAACTCGAAATTTTACTTCATGCTTAGCCTGGGAGTGGAAAACACTCGTTTAAAGCTTTAAATTAAATTCTTTTAACAAACCGAGCGTCCGAAAATGTACGACGTATGCATATGTAATACTTAAAAGAAAAAATATCTTTATGAAAATGTTCGGTGTTACATAAAACTCTCTGTAGACCCAGTTGTTGAATCCTGGCTTAAGGTCAGTTTAGATTGAAACTATGTTTAAATACACTTCGGTGTTTTTCAATCATGGCTTATCACTAAGCTGTTGTTTAAACTCGAGTTCTCGTAAGCGGCCGACCATCACCGCTTAGAACACTAAACTCGAATTTATAACCTAAAAATAGTTAACGTTTTAATATTGTGTGGACAATAAAGTAGAAATTAGGTATTTCTAAAGTTGATTGGATGTCGATAGATCAGTCCTGAGCTGTTTAGATCGTTGACGTAGACACTAGATATCCTTATTGCATTCTTTGGGTCACATAATTTTTAGATTACATTTTGACATTGCTTTCTGGTATACCTACCTCATCCTACTTCTCTGGGAGTGTAATTACTCGTTTGAAACTTCAAATTCAACGCTTTTATAAAATCAACGAAAGCCTGAAAATGTACAACGTATAAATTATGTTTATTTAAAAGAAAAAATCCCAGTTTGTAAAATAATAAATCATTCATGGAGATCATAAAAATTAGTACAAAATTTTACCTAAGTTCAACGTTTTGAGTTAACTTTATAATTGCTCGGCCGTTCATACATTAATTGTCTATGTACTTAATGAGTTCTATATATAAATTACCGGTTTTGATTCATTCATTTACCGAATTACCATTAAATGAAAAAAAAGTCAGTAAATTTAAAATCCCCAATGTAAGGTATATCTTGTTTATTTGATACAAATGAAGTTGGACATGAAATAAAGCATTCATATACGGTTAGTAGTGTGGGTGAGTAATGGCGATCGCGGAAGGGTCCATGTTTTATTCAAGGGTTTCAAGGGCCGTGGGTACGAGTTGAAAGAAAGTTTCTTTCAGTGAATGATTCCGCGAGTGCTCTCCAAAAGGTTTCAGTGCTTTCGGTTGGCTCGCTCATTTTTCTTTTTTCTTCTTCTTCGCCTCTTTTAAATCGCAAATATGTAAATCACTCGCGTGTTATTTTAAGCGTTACCCCCACAACCGAAAAAAAGCGACTGTTTGAAACTAACTGAAATACATAAACTCATTAAAAGGGGAACATGCTACATATAAGTAATATTTTGCTTAGGTAATTTAGTTGAAATATGGAATAAAAAAAGAAAATCAACAACAGTCTGTACCAGTAAAACAAACACATTGGAAGGAAAAATATTATATAGAAGAAAATACTGATTTTTGTTAACTATTTTGAATATGCATTAAACATGAATAAAAATACAGTTTTTGTATCAAAGGGACCGCTTGAAACAACTAAAATGTAGAAACTTATTAAAATAGCAATGTTACACATAAGTAATACCATATGATCTAAAAGTGTTATCCTCTAGAAGGCTATGAAATTATTTGTAAAAAATATTATGTTGGTAACAAATTATTGAAAACGTTAAAAATTCTCACTGCAATTTTTAGTGTCAATATTTTGTATACAAAAAACCTTCAGTGAATTTTTCTTTTAGGTAAACATAAGCTGTAAATTTTCCGACATTCATTGCTTTTTAAAAGAGTTCAATTTGAAGCTTTAAACGAGTGTTTTCCATTCCCAGACTAAGCATGAAGTAAAATTTCGAGTTTAGAAAGGCCCCGTGAAAATTTTCTGGGCTTTTCTAAACTCAAAATTTTACTTCATGCGCCAAGCGTATAAAAGACAGATTTCAAGTGAAGTTAGAATATACATAAATTTCACAATATTTTAGTGTTTTGTACGCATGGTGCATGAAGAAAAGTTTCGAGTTTAGAAACATTTGTCGAGGGTCGCGCGTATAAAACACAGATTTCAAGTGAATTTCGAATATACATAAATTTCACAAAATATTAGTGTTTTGTACGCTTGGAGCATGAAGTAAAATTTCGAGTTTAGAAAAGCCCAGAAAATTTGTCTCGGGTCGCTGCGCGACCCTCGACAAATTTTCACGGGGCTTTTCTAAACTCGAAATTTTACTTCATGCTTTAGTCTAGGAGTAGAAAACACTCGTTTAAAGCTTCAAATTGAACCTAAAAAAAAAACTAGGATCATCTAAAGATTTACAAAAAATATTCTGAATTTGGAATACGTATACTTAAAAATGAAGTATCCATCAAATACAGCGCTTGAGCAAAAAAACTAATTATTTACTATCAAAACATGGGTGGAATGAGAATTGAAATTTCGTGGATTTAACATTTATAGATGTGACAGATCAATTTTATCGAGTAACAAAAGTCGGGGTGGAGGTGTCTTGATTGCTGTTTGCAATCGGATGTCTTCTAAGAAAATTTCTACACCATCTAGCATAGAGGAAGTTTTTGTATCAATTGCTGGAAAATATATTGTTTCTTCAGTATATATTCCTCCTGCGTCCGATGAATTACATTATAGAAGCCATTCTGAATCTATAGAATTAATTTGTAACTTATACTCTGATCATAAATACATATTCTGTGGAGATTATAATTTGCCGCGTGCTGCATGGGATTTAAATGGGATAAATGTTTTATGTGATGAGAATAGTTCCACAAATGCTCAAATTTTGGCAGAAAACTTGGAATACTATAACCTACGGCAAAAGAATACAATTCCCAACAAAAGAGGTGTTTTTTTGGACCTATTTTTTTCTAATATTGTGGATATACATATTTACATTTTAAACGATCCTCTCTCCCGCAGTTCAATGCATCATGAATCATACACAATTGAGATAAAAGAAGATCGGACTTTAATAAACAATATGTTGGAATATGAAGATTTTGTATTTGATTTTAAAGCAGCAAATTATGATGACATTAATATGTGTTTATCAAGTGTAGTATGGTCAGAATACCTAGTAGACACGGATGTAAATATTTTAGTTGATAAATTTTATTAAGTTTGCTTTTCCATTTTTAATAAATACATTCCAGTTAAAAGCATTAAATCCTCCACTTACCCAAAATGGTATAATAATGTATTAATCTCTCTTACGAAAAGAAAACAATCAGCGCATCGTCAATTCAAATATAGTGGCAGAGTTTATGACCTACATACATTTACCTCACTAAGAAGAGAATGTAAAGACTTAGCGAGACAATTATTTAGGAACTATATTAATAATCTGGAAAATGAATTAATTAGTAAACCGAAGAATTTTTGGAATTATGTCCGTACATCAACAAAAACTGATGGCTTACCTAAAAACACGTTTCTGGATGAACGGAAATCGACTTCAGGAAGTGAATGTGTAAACTTATTTGCAGACTTTTTTGAATCAGTATATTGTGGTAGTAAAGTTCATACAGTGCGTAATAATCATGTTTATACTTCTGATAATATAATGTTAAATAGGTTACAATTAAATATGATTGATGTGTTTAATGCTCTGTCATCTTTGCATGACTCTTGCTCTATAGGCCCTGATGGCATTCCAGCCTACGTTCTTAAAAGATGTGTTTATTCTTTGTGTCAGCCTATTTATCTTATATTTAAATCATCTTTAGAGGGTGGCGTGTTCCCATATATTTGGAAAAAAAACTATATTGTTCCTTTATACAAACGTGGCAACCGTGAAAATATCAGAAATTATCGTGGAATTTGCAACAAATCAGTAATTCCTAAAATATTCGACAAATTAGTATCTGAACAACTTATTTGGCATTGCAAACAAATTATATGCCCAGAACAACACGGTTTTTGTAATAGTAAATCAACTGTTACTAATTTACTAACATTTCAATCATTCCTTTTAAACGCTTTTGAAAATAATAAACAAATCGACGCCATTTACACAGATTTTTCAAAAGCTTTCGACCATGTATCGCATGCAATTTTGTTGAGTAAATTGAGGAATTATGGCTTTGGAACCGCAGTTTTAAATTGGCTTTCGAGCTTTCTGACGGAACGAACACAATTTGTTAAAATAAAAAACTTTATATCACGAACAATAAAAGTATCATCTGGTGTCCCTCAGGGATCGCACTGCGGACCAATCCTATTTTTGTTGTTCATTAATGATATAGGTAGTTATATCAAAAATAGTAAGTTCTTGCTTTTTGCTGATGATTTTAAACTTTTTCGAACTGTTTCTTCAATTGACGATATACATTTTCTGCAACAAGATATTAATCACTTAAGTGAATGGTGTGCAGACAACGATCTTTCATTAAACTATAGCAAATGTTCAGTCATGTCATTTTGCAGAAGTAAGAACCCTATACTACATAATTATATCCTAAATAACTGTATTCTATCTCGTGTTGGTTCCGTTAGAGATCTTGGAGTGATTTTTGATACGAAGCTCACATTTATGAATCACATAAACCATATTACAAATTTAGCTCTACAATCACTTGGATTTATAAAACGTTTTGGCTACAAATTTTCTATTAACACTAAACGAACATTGTATTTGTCATTAGTAAGATCTAAACTAGAATATGCGTCGAATATTTGGTCGCCATATTATAAAAATTCTGTGAACAGCATTGAAAGAGTACGAAACAAATTTTTATTAAATATTTCATTCACTCTGGGCATATCTCGCGTTAATTACAGCAGATCACAAATGTTAGCACTTTTAAATTTAAAATCACTCCATGAAAGAAGGATTTATTTGGATTTATGTCTCTTATACAAAATAGTAAATGGTTTATGCGATTGTGTTGAGCTTCTTAACATGATTAATTTTAGTATCCCTACCAATACTAGATCCAAACTAACTTTTAGAATTAAAATGTTTAAATCAAATTATGAGAACAATGAACCACTTTCTAGAATGTGTCGATATTGGAACAAAATATGTGATAGTAGAAACATTTGTATCTTTGGTAACACATTTATTAAATTCAAAAAATTATTATTAAATACTGATGTATACGTCTGTTTATAATGTTATGTATTCTTATTATATTTTTTAGACTTAGATTCATATGAATGTATTGTTATGTATTTCTTTTTTGTTTACTGTCTACATTTGTATCTATTTTCTATTTGTCTTTTTATATCATTAAGTATCATGAATTAAATTTATATTGTATTATTGTAAAATGGTGATAAGCCGCCAATAAAGTAAATTAAATTAAAATTAAAAGAAAAACTCCCTGTATATACATAACCTTATTGTCGCGCTCCAAATGGAGGGGCGCGTCAGATCATGCGGTTTTGTCAATTGTACCAATTTAAATTTATATGCGAACAAGAGTCATGGCATCCTAGAAGACAAAACTTTTCGCTCATATGGTATCGTATGTTCAATTAAAAATAACCTCTAGAGTGCCATGACAAATATTGTAGGTTGGCAACTCTGAAATTATACATTATAAATATTATGCTTGACGTTTCTTATGTCGATTTCTAAAGCGTGTAGCCAACTTAAATTTTAAAAAAGATTAAATCATGGCACTCTAGAGGTTTTTTTTTAATTGAACATACGATATTTTGCATATGTAATTCAGTTTAAATATCTATCAGCTTCTATCTAGGCTTTTCTAAATTCAAAATTATACTTCGTGCTTAATCAAGGAGTAAAAACACAGACAAATAATGCCTGAAAATTTATAGCGTATACATCGAAATTACTATGAACAATATTTTGTGTGTGCGTAGGTATGTAAAATGTTGAATTATATATAAAGTTTAAGTATAAAACAATATATGTAAACATGTAAAATGTTGAATAAAATATAATATAACAGAAATCCAGGTTGGCCACTTATTGTACAATTTGATATTCAATATTCAAATTGGATGTTATGAAAACGCAGGGGCGGCTCTTCCATTAGGCAACCCTAAGCAACCGCCTAGGGGCGCCTGAACTAAGGGGCGAATGTATACATTTAATAATTCGCTTGGTAAATGTATTGTATCTATAAAAGCTTGTTTATTTATACTACTAAAGTTAAAAATTCGACAAAAAACAGACAAATTAAAAAAAATGTATCAATACAATCTAAACAATGAATAAATTAGGCAATAAAATGACATGAAATAAAATAATAAAATTGAAACAAATCAAAATGTTAGTAGTAAGTGTGCACATAAAGAGTATTTTTTACTTCCATACTCCCACCTAAGAGCCTAAACCGTTCGAGAGGTTAAGATGACACTATAAACTTAAGCTTTGTATTACAATCCTAAAAGCGGAAAGGCTTTTAGTGAAAATCTAGAAACCGGAAGTGGTACTTTACTCTTAGTATTTTTATTTTTTTAATAATGATCATATAAAAAATCTTGTTATTATAAGTTGTAGAGAATTATAAAATTTGCATTTAATGTATATACACTTTTTATTGTAGCTCTTTTAGTTATTTTTTAATATATTGTTTATTAAGTGAGAATTTTTGATTTTTTTTGCCCTATATCAGTGGTGGGGAAACATTTTTTAAGACGGGCCATTTGTAATAACCAGACAATCGTAGCGGGCCAAAGAATAATGCTTAATCGTAGGTAGGTAGTTTTTATGCGGGTCGTCACATTACGAAGTAAGAACGCGTTCAACATTCTCACGACGGCACTCTTAAACGGGCCGGATTAAACCTTTCCGCGGGCCGGACTTGGCCCGCGGCCCGGACTTGGCCCGCGGGCCGTAGTTTCCCCATCACTGCCCTATATCAACAAGTATTGATATTAGTGACGGTAGTTTGACTTTGACATAATTAATATTTTGTGGAAAAGGAAACACATAAGTGAACCTTACGAACAATGTTTTGCAGGAATAAGAAAAAAATATTGAAAAATACAGTAGGTGGATTTCTGAAGTGTATTTTTTTCAACCAAATTTCAACAGATCCTGCTGATTGAAACTGGACTTTTAGTGCAAAAACTACTATGATAGATACATCACAATTTTTAAGAATTGTTTCAATAAAAATATTCTCCTAAAAATTGTTGATTTTTTTTTTGTTTTGTTTGGCATAGGTTTTTACCATTCAGCCACTAACATTGATTTATATTAACATATATTTCGACTAATTTGGACGTCACAACACATTCACACACATCCATGGAACCGGAGACGAGTATTTTTCGTTAGAAAAATTACTCGCCTCCGCTGGGAATCGAACCCAGATCACCTGCGTGACCGATTTGGCGAAACCGGCGGCTCAACCGCTCGGACACGGCAATTGTTGATTTTATTGTATAATTTTAACTTTGGCTTAATATTTTATGAAGATGCTTTTAGATAATTTATTTTCTTGAGCATTTTAAGCTTCTAATAAGTGTTTTCAATCCCAGATTAAACATAAGGTAAAAAATCGAGTTCATAGAAGCCTAAAATTTTACTTCAAGCGCCACGCGTATAAAACACTGAAATGTTATGAAATTTATATAAATTTGAAATTCATTTGAAATCAGTCTTGTATACGCGTGGCGCATAAAGTAAAATTTCGAGTTTAGAAAATCCTGAAAATTTGGTTTGATCGCTCCGCTTCGCGGAGCGATCAAACCAAATTTTCAGGCTTTTCTAAACTCGAAATTTTACTTTATGCTTAGCCTGGGAGTGGAAAACACTCGTTTATAGCTTCAACTTAAACTCTTAAAGAAAAAACAATGAATATCTAAAGAATTATAGAATTTAATTAGGATATGTATACTTGAAAGAAAACTCCCTATATATAGATATACCGAAGTTAAAAATTCGACAAAAAACAGACAAGTTAAAATAATTCTATAAAGAAAATCTGAACAATGAATAAATTAGGCAATAAAATGACATGCAATAAAATACTAAAATTGAAACAAATCAAAATGTTAGTAGTATTTACATCAATAGTAATATGAGTAGGCTATTTCCAAAAACCGCTAAATCCGTTGATTTCAAATGGATTAAGGGGTTTTTGGAAATAGGCGACTCATATATCAAAATGTTTCATATAAATTGATATTTTAAATCTAGATTGTCATTAGCAAATATCAAAAAATGCCCCAAAAGAAAGTTGTAGATCTCGTCGAAATACTTGAAATCAATATATCGTTTTTCTTTATTTCGACTAGTTTTTGAGTCATTCGGTTTTATTTGTAAGAAGAAAACACTTGATTAAATTTCGCTAAATATTAGTGAAATTCAAATAAGAGTTTTCTTTTAAAATTATAGTTAAAAATGGTGAAACATTGAAAGATAGAGAACTTATTCAAGCTAATATTGTGTATAGAAGGTAATATCCGTAAACGAATAACTAATTGGATAATTTGTTAAACGTTAAACACAAATTAAATTGTAAATATAAAATGTAATGAAATGCTAATATTTGGTTGTAAAATATTTCAAAAATAATAAAAGTGCTATACTTTTCGCCAATTTTCAACTAATTGTCTAACAACTGGATTTTTAATTTCGTCTTTGCAAGAAAAATTAGTTATAGATTTCTAAAAAGTATCGTATTTATAATATTTTTAAATTGTAAATGTTAGGTTTCTGTAACAACTTCAAAAACTTTTCTAAAGAAAATGTACAACATATTTATGTTCTACATTTTCTTTAGATTACACTCGTCAACAAATTTAAGCTTTTTTAAAGTAACATCGATGAATATAGGTGTATATAAAGTATTTTGTAGTTCTCAATCCGAAAATGATATGCTAAATAATGTAACACGTACAGTTTTTTGTTGTTGTACGTGCCGGTAAAAAAAGACAAAATATTTTTGGCATTTAATGTTAATTTAATATAAGCATGTAAAACATGGTAAATTTAAGCAAATACACTGTATTTAGTAGAAGCCTGACAGAACGTCTGAATTGTCATTAGCAAATATCAAAAAATGCCTTAAAAGAAAGTTGTAGATCTCGTCGAAATATCTGAAATCCATATATCGTTTTTCTTTATTTCGACTAGTTTTTGAGTCATTCGGTTTTATTTGTTTTTTTTTTTTTTTGATAAATCATAAACAGTCTATAATGGCTGACAAAAGCCTGACAGAACATCTGAATGGTCACTTGTGTTAACTTGCTAAATAGTTTTCGTTTTAGTCATAAGTAATTGTAATTTTGTATTTCTCCATTTCTCGTGATCTCTTAGCAATTTCAACAATTTACAAAACTCTGCAGCGCTTAATTAATTTTCTACCATTTAGTTCATCAAAACTATAAATGCGTTTCTTTCTTTTTCCTAACATTAAAAAGGAAGAAAACCTAAAAACACATTGATAGTTTTGCTTATAAAAAATGAAAATATTAGAACATTAATTAAACACTGTAGAATGTTTCATTTTAAATTTGATATTTTTTAACTTTATACGTAAGCCGTC
Organism: Philonthus cognatus; assembly: GCA_932526585.2. Lineage (NCBI taxonomy): Eukaryota > Metazoa > Arthropoda > Insecta > Coleoptera > Staphylinidae > Philonthus > Philonthus cognatus. The sequence goes on along the minus strand of OW052250.1, from coordinate 25,584,008 downwards.
AATTTTGATGTATTGTTTACGTCTGATGCGCGAAGTAAACATTTCCGTAATTCGAAATTTTAGTTCATGTTCAATCAAGGAGTGTAAACAATCGTTAGGTATTTTAAGAGGATTTTTGTTTCAAAAACCAAATGGATATGTATAGTTACAAAAAATAGTAATGCGGCCATCATAGCACTTTACCCGTCATTTAATTAATTTATAATCGATATCATAAATTTATTTCACTCTAACCAATCGTTTAAAGATTTCACTTAAAGTCAGTGTTTTATACGCTCAGCGCATGAAGTAAAATTGCGAGTTTAGAAAAGCCTAATTTCGCTCGGTCGCTTTTAAATCTCATGAAGGATTGTTCTTTTTTTAAAATATCAGAAATTTTCAAAATTCTGCAGGGTTTTGCTATTTTTTGAATTTTTTACCATTTTTGTTATGTAAACAACTCGTTTTTCAATTTTAAATAATTATTTTTATTTTTGTTTCAACTTTGATGTTCCAAAACGTAAATTAAAAACATCAACTCTATATATTTTATGTCATAAATTTTATAATACAGTAAACTGTTGAATAAGTGTATGATTGATCGTCTAACGAGGGTTTCCACTCCCAGACAAAGCATGAAGTAAAATTTCGAGTTTAGAAAAGCCTGAAAATTTGGCTCGGGCGCGTAGCGAAGCGGAGCGACCGAGCCAAATTAGGCTTTTCTAAACTCGAAATTTTACTTCATGCGCCACACGTATAAAACACTGACTTTAAATGAAATCTTTAAACGATTGGTTATAGTGAAATAAATTTATGATGTGGATTATCAATTGATTAAATGACTGGGAAAGTGCTATGATGGACACATCACTATTTTTTATAACTAAACACATCACTATTTTTTATAACTATACACATCCCTTTGTTTTTAAAAAAAATCAATTTGAAATATCTAACGATTGTTTAGACTCCTTAATTAAACATGAAGTAAAATTTCGAATTAAGGAAATGTTTACTTCATGCGCCAGGCGTATATAACACTGATTTCGTGTGAATGTTTTTATTTTACACACAATCTTCTTTTTCCATGAACACAAAAATATTTATTTATTTTATACGGTATCTCCTTTTTACATACATTTTTACAAATCAATTATATAATTCTTAAATATTGTAACAAATTAATACAATGATTCACTACAATAAAAAATATAGATTAAATGAAATTAAATGAAATTACTATACATCAAAATCAAAATAATCCCTAAACATATAAAGAAAATAAAATATACAAAATATTAAAACAATATATTATTTTAAAATAATACCAAATGACTATAGGTTATCTGTCAAGACGATTTAACATATCTCTAAAATGTGCATAAGGTTTATTGAAAATATTTACATTATCACTGGCAGTAATCTCGTTCAAATATCTCAAAATCCTAGAAATGGGACTATTGAAACCATAATTTGTGGAATGTATTGGCACTCTGAATAGTGTATGGTGTCTTGTAACCCTTGTTACATTAAATCTACATAGTGACAATAAATGGTCACAATTAATAAGCCCATTTATGAGCCTGAAGCCGAAACAAATATCATTAATTTTGCGTCTATTTTTTAAAGATTTTAAATTTAATGACAATAAGATGCGTAATTTTCGAAACTGACGGGTAAATGTCAGGTGATTACAAATTTTCAAACACGAAGGTAAATGAGTACATTTACCGAGCTATGTATACACATTCATCATATTTTTTTGTGAAATTTGCTGTTTTGTAAAATTACAATAAAAGTCAATACTTTTTGTCTATATTAGTTATTTATTTTTCATGTTAAAATGTACAAGCGGTTTTGCCTAGGAGCTCCAGGTACCCTTGGCACGGTCCTGTGAAAATGAGTGTAAAAGATATTTGTAACCGCAATAATTCATCTCGTTCTTTTCACTTTTTATTAAATGAAAAATCTACATAGCGAAAATAAGATGCGTAATTTCCGAATATGACGGGTAAATGTCAGATGATTACAAGTGTTTAAACAGAAAGCTAAATGTGTACATTTACCGGGCTATGTATACACATTCATCGTATTTTTTTGTGAAATTTAGTGTTTTGTAAATTTAAAATAAAAGTCAATCTTTTTTTGTCAATATTAGTTATTTAGTTCTTAAATATATTAGTTTGTAAATTAAATTCACTTGGTTTCGTTTCTTGTATATAAGTGAAACGAAACCAAGTGAGTTAATAAAATATTTTACCAAGTGATTTTTTTTGGTTTGTTTGGCATAGGTTTTACCATTTAGCCACTAACGATAATTTATATATCTATGTTAACATATATTTGGACGTCACGACACATTCACACCACACCCAGGGACACGACGAAAAATTATTTTTAAATAACAACTCCCCGTGCTCGGGAATCAAACCCGGTCTGTAGCTCGCCGAGCGATACACCGTCCGGCGACGTTACCAAGTGATTAATGAGAAAAAAAATTCCGATATATTTATTTCTAATGTTAAAATGTACTAGAGGTTTTGCCAAAGGGCGACAAGTACCCTTGGCCCGGTCCTGTGAATACGAGTGTAAAAGATAGAACGAGATTTATAACCGCAATAATTCATCTCCTGCTCTTCACTTTTTATTAAATGAAAAATGCGCATGGCTCTCTCGTTTTGGTTTTCTATTTAATTTTATATATTAAATATGAGAGGAAGTTTTTAATTGTTGATAGCTCTTACAAAAATGAGAAACCGTCAGTGTTTGTTAACATTTTCAGTGATTTGTAGAGAATAAATAAATTTTGTTTCTGCGTTAAAAATTATCAAAATTAAAGAGTAATTTATTATTGATGACTTTTGACGTTAAAGCAAAGTGTATTATTCATTTCTCAAAAATCGCTGATAATTTTTATAAAATCTGATGGTTTCTCGGTTTTCTTACCCTAAGGTCTCTTTTCCCTTTGCATCTGTAAAACAGTTGATAAAGTTGTCTAAAATATACCTATGTATTGTTTCATAAAAAAATATTTTTTTAAAATAAAAACGTTCAGATTCCAATAAAATGTTCGGAGATTGCAGAGATATTAATTAGGCTTTTAATATAAACACTTTGAACCTATCTTCACAACTGTTTTTTATATTGGATGTATATTTCGGTCATTAAATGACCATTATCAATAGTTTGTTACAATCAGTATCAAATAAAGTTGTGAAGAAAGGTTTAAAGTGTTTTATTTAGTTTCGAATGAGTCTATCCACTCCCAGATTATACATGAAGTAAAATTTCGAGTTTAGAAAAGCCTGAAAATATAATTTAGTTGTATGTTTGTAAAAAACAATTTAAAATCTCTCTTATTCTATTCACTATATTAGCAAGTGTGTAAATAAGACGAACAAAAACATCGTTAAATATCAAAAGCTCTGTACTAATGTACATACACTGCGCTTCAAGCAATCTAAAAAGAGGACTGAATCCCGAGTTCCTGCAATTTAATTTTTAATAAAAACCTGCGGATTTGTTTGCATTCTGGTGGATTTGTCCCGGTTTTGCTGGCGTTGTTGTCGGCCACTCGCAGCGGTGACGGAATTGTAATCCCACTGCATCGGGAGGGGGGATTCGAATAAATACGGCATCATGTGTTTCGCTAGTTTTAATTAAAACATTAACACGGTTACAACGCGTCCCTGCTGACCAGGGGGCAACATTTGTATGGATTAATAATGAGTCGTGCAAATTGCGTCGGTAATTTTATTATTAATATTTTTAATTCGATTTGTGTTTGTATGAATATTTTGTCGGCTAACTTGATATTCATAACAATATTTTTGGACTAATCGGTGTACAAAAATATTTTTATGTCCTACCACTGCATTATTTGCAATTAATAGACCTCGTTTTTGTAATGGCCCGGTAATTATTTTATTTACTTCTTCGTTGTCATGGTAATATGGTTCGAAATGACTAAAAATGAAATGTCAGACAGAATGAAAATTCAATTTATTTAAACGAAAAATTCTACATGACTATTTATCATAGCCAATATTAAACGTACAATTCGTAAAAGAACCCGAAATAAGAGGGGCAACTGAACTTGAAACATTAACCGATTTATTAGTTTGTATATTGGACATCGTCGATGTCGGTGCAAGAAATTCATCTCTCGATGATCCAGCAATCAATGTCGCATTATTGATTTTCGATTGCATATTAGCATCTACATAGCTTTGTGCAATGCTTCTGCTCTTCCAGCCTCCTAAACGTTGCAAATTTTCTATGCTGCCTCCAGCATCTGAGTGTAACGTTGCAGCAGTACGCCTAAAGCAATGCCCAGTATATTGAGACGCTTCTGGCAAACCTAAATATTTTGCAATTTTTTCTGGTATACTACCAAATTTATTTTTGCCAACGGACTGTAGTGTACATTTCTTCTTCTGGTAATTAAGAAAAAAATTATCTATATTGCAATTCTTGGCTCTCAGCAACATGTACTTTCTTATGAGACTAACGGCATTAATTTCATTATCCTGTATAACTACAAAGCTCCTTGGTTGACCATTTTTACTACAAGGAATTGTAATTTCAATGTTTGAAACCATATCTTTAACATTTCCAACTTTCATTTGTAGAAATTCATGACGCCTACATGCGCCGAAAATGCCTATCACCAAAATTACCATATCCAAAACTGCCTGTTCTACCTGTTCCCGCGAAAAAACTTTTGATTTTTTAGGTACATAATTTTTTGAATTTTGTTTTAAAATTTTGTTTTAAACAACGAATTAGGAGCAAAGTTCTCGGATAATTCTTGGAAATATCCCAATAAGACTATTTCATTAATTACCACTATATCGTGAATATCGGACCATTCTTTAATATTATCAAATTCCATTTCGTAGGCTTCTTTTGATTTTATTGGCACTAACGCCTCTCTGGCTTTATTTACTCAATGCAACACATCTTCTGGTAAATTGCTTCTAGCCATTACACGTTTCAAGTAAACTATTTACTCCGTCAAATATTACAAATATTTCAGTGTCAACATGACAGCTAATACTACGATCCATGTGAAATAAAATACTGATCATATTTCTCGTTTTAAATTAATAAACAGGTAGGACATAAAACGTTGAAGGCACCACAGAGCGTTAGTAGGAAATAATGCCCTTCGCCGACGTACAACCCTCGGGCCAGAGGCCCTCGGGCTGTACACTGTCGACGGCAGGCATTATTTCCTTACTAACGCCCTCGGTACCTTAAGTACTATTAACGCCCACTTGAAATTAAATTGGCTTATGCGAAATGAAATATATTTGCTGGATAATTGGTCGGTTTTAACAATATGAAATAAATTGAATGGTAATTATTTATCAAAAACAATTCTGTAACAGCTAAATAAAAGCTCCGGCAGATCAACGGACGGTTTTAACAGTCTAAACAAGTTTTATCAAAATTTGACGTTTGGTTGCAATATTTTTAAAACAGCACATACATTTTCTGCAAAATGCTTATATTTTAGACTCTTTGGGCAAATTCACTTTCATTGCAAGTCAAATACATTTATTTTTTAACGTCATAAAAAAGTCTAATTAGATTATTACGTTTATTATACAGGGCTATTCAAATAGAAGGAACAGATTTCAAACATTTATTTCTTCCTAACTACAAAAGGTAGAACTATAATTCCAACATTCCTGGACAGACAAAAGTTTAAAACTTTAACAGTTCAGGCAGAACTTCCAACCACGGCCAAATTGGCGCTGTTGCTTGTCATTTTGATTGTCTGTAGTAAAATGACGATACAACAAGAAAGAGCACTTTGTGTGCTGTATTTAGCAAAACTAGAGTCCATTATTGAAGTTCAACGTGTTTTTTACCGCCTCGTCATAAGCAGATTAACCAGTGGCATCGAAAATTCGTAGACGATTATTGCATCTACAAACAGAAAATCACGGGACGTCCACGCACACCGAATGAAAATGTCGAGCTAATTCGTACAGTTTACGAAAGGAGCCCAAAAAAATCCACAGCCCGGGAAACACATGGTGCTTATATTGAATGCATACAAAGTTGAACTCTTCTATTTCCAGGAACGTTGGAATTGTGTTTCTATCTTTTTTAGTTTGGAAGAAATAAATATTTAGAATCTGTTCCTTTATTTTGAATAACCCTGTATTAAACTCTTCACGTACTCAAACCAAATACACTAATTAGATTAGCCCATCAATCGCCATTGGTGCAATAACGCAACGTTATTAATTTTGAGTGAATGGGTCCAGTTCAAATAGCCAAATATTTTGCTGTGTTAGTTTTTTTCTCTCGCAACTGTACCACAGTACAATTTTCTAATTGATATAATTTTATTCAAATTGTAATTATTGGCTTTTAACTTGAGTTTTGATTAAATCATGTTAAATAATTTTAAAAGAGGCTAACCTTAATCTTAATTTAAATCGCTTGCTTTGCTTTTTTAAAGCGTGTCTTAGTTTATAACATGTAATTTACACTTTGCTTAACGTCGGCTTAGTTTGACCACTTGTTTAATGAATTGAAATCACTTTTAATATGAAACATAAAGGGATATTTTTGTTATAGGTATACTTTTAAATAGACGCTCAAATTAACCAACAATAACATTTGTAAAACTAATCAAACATAAACCGAAGTATATGTGTTTTTTCTATAAATATATGTGTTTTTTCTATAAATTAATTTCTTGTCAAGTGGAGTGTACATTTCTGTTGGATCAAGTAGGTTTTCATATAAATACTACAAATCGTTTAACCAGACATATACCACTATTTTCCATACCATTTCACAAATCTAACTATGGAATTAATAGTCCACTCTCTCGCTTTATGCGCACGTCAAACAAACTGTCGCTAAATCCAAACTTTCATCTTTTTAGTAAGTCTCTCTGTAAATTCGTATCCGGTATCCGTATTCAGGTTTGTTGTTGTATGTAACTTGCCACATCCATATATGTATATATATAACATGTATGATCTACATTTTGTAATAGCTTTAAGTATTTTGTATATTTAAATGTATAAAAATGGATTTTTTCCGTAAATAAATAAATATTTTAAACGACATTTTGAAATCGGTGTTTTATACGCGTGGCGCATGAAGTAAAATTTCGAGTTTAGAAAAGCCTGAAAATTTGGTTTGGTCGCCCCGCTTCGCGGAGCGACCAAACCAAATTTTCAGGCTTTTCTAAACTCGAAATTTTACTTCATGCTTAATCCGGGAGTGAAAACACTCGTTTGATGCTACAAACTGAAGGATTTTATAAAAACAACAAGTGTCTGAAAAACGCCTTATGTACAATATAATATGATAAAAAATAATTGATGATAATTACCCCAACAAAAATATTAAATGAACTTACAACAAAATCCTAGGAAAACTATAAGAATAAATGTATTGAGGTTTCAAGAATTTAAAGCTTTTATAGAAACAACGAACGCCTAAGAGTTTTCAGTTCAATTTAAAGTTTCGAACGAGTGTCTCCATTCTCAGATTAAGCATGAAGTAAAATTTCGAGTTTAGAAAAGCCTGAAAATTTGGTTTGGTCGCTCCGCGAAGCGGAGCGGCCAAACCAAATTTTCAGGCTTTTCTAAACTCGAAATTTTACTTCATGCGTCACGCGTATACAACACTGATCTTCAAGTGAAATTCAATACACACTTCTCAATCAGTATCTAAAATAAACTGCTATACCAGGATTAAAAATACAACATATTATAGTAATTTTATATTTTGTGAATACACATGAGTGTGCAATTTTTAAGTCTCAAAAAATGTTTGAACATCAAATAAATTCTGAATCTGAAAGTAAAAAAAATATTAAACTATTTGTTCTTACAACAAAAAATAAATATTGCCGATAATTACAAATTGATTAAAATTAGAGAATTGAAGGAGGGGTAATTTGAGCTATGGTACCTACATTGTGGTTACCGCAAGAACTACAATGTAGGTACCATAGCTTAAATAATCCCTTCTTCAATTCTATAATTAATATAATTTGAATCAATTTGTAATAATAGGAAATATTTATTTTTAGTTGTAAGAATCCACACGGCTCCAAGAAATTAAGGCACCACTTGTAATTTGTCGAAAATTTAGAAATGTGTACTATTGTTGTGTATTTCACGTTAACGTCTTTGAAATAACGAAGCATGCTTTGAATCTTGCATTTATTTTGACAGGTTGCAAAAAAATTCTAAAAAATTAAACACAAAGCTAAACTTAAAAAGTTAAAATTTTTAAGGAATTGTAACACTGAATTTAAAACTGGTTTAAAATTAATAAAACACTTAGTTATCCATTATCAAAGTTATTACAAGACTGCAAATGTAACAATTTGGGTCAAATTATTCAGGACATCTATAGACGTGTTTCGAGATTTATCTCTCATCAGTATAGCTTTGCCATTCAAAGTGTTTAGGGGGAATGGCAAAACTATACTGATGAGAGATACATCTCGAAACGCGTCTATAGATGGCTGAATAATTTGACCCAAATCAGCAAACACTTGTTGTATAATTCAATGTCCGTCGGGGTATCAGCTCGGGAAGTAGTTGTTTTAATGAGTGTTTGATATAGTCTATGTAAGACTAACTTGTTGTAGATTGCGAAAAGAATCGCACTTTTAATGTTTACTAAGTCTTGTAATAACTTTTGATATTGGTCGTCTGACCGAAACTAGTCAGTTAAAAATAAAAACAAACAGTGAAACAATAATCAAGTGTTTTATTAATTTTAAACCAGTTTTAAATTCAGTGTTAAAACATGTTTCACTAAGTGTTAGATGAGTCTACAATTAAATTTTTAGGAAATTGTAAGGTGGTGCGTTATTTTCTTGGAGCAGTGTAGATTCAGAATTTAATTAATGTTCAAACATTTTCTGAGGCTTAAAAATTGCACACTCATGTTGACTTATCGTGATTTTGACATATTTGTTTGACTTCTGCTTCTTCGTGGTGAGAATTCTGCCTACGCCTATGGATATAAGGTCTAAAATTAAATGTAATGTTATAATAATTTTCCTGAATCATCATATTCATAGATTGAAAAGCTTTGCACATTTCTCGTGTTACGTTTTTGTTTTTGTTTAGTTTTATGAAACGGATACTAAAGCAAACATTAAAACAATACGAAATTGAATTAGATTTATAAACGAATGCTGCAAACGCAGCATCCAATTTCAATTTAAACAAAAGTAGGGCGGTGCGCTTTCCTGTCCTACCTATGGATATTAATCTAGTACCTCTCGTATGGCACATTCGGTCACTAATAAAAACCATTGCTGACGCAATCCACAATGCTGCCAACCGTCGCCTGTCGGTGTTAATTGCATCAAACAAACACGTGTACATGGATAATTGAAGTAAATGCAATATCATTCAGTTGCTTTAATCAATATTGCAATATTACATATGCTGCATTCATGTGAATTTTATACGAATATTTTAATAGGTATTTCCTGTGCATTTTACATATTTTAATAATTTATTGCTTAAATATGCATTTATATTCTGTAAATATAATATTAGCCAACATTATTGTAATAATAACTGTATTATTGACATATCTAGAGAGTAAATAAGATAGAAATATAATATTACAGTTTCACCACGGAGATTCTAAAATAGGAAATAAAGCACGACCTATAGGAAATAAAGCACGACCTATTGGAAACAAATTTATGAGCGTCAGCATTAATTATTACATTAGATAGGCTGTCTGCCTTGTCTGTGGTTTTACATATCGTACAATTTGTTATAAACTGCTAATTGCTATAATATCGCTTATTTATATATTTTTTAATGTAGTATTATTATTATCAATATTCAGTTTAGTATTTATTTATTTATTTCATATTTAAGTGGGTGAAAAGAATCAATTCAGAAGTGGGTAAATAGTAATAAATTTGATATAAATTAATTGTTACAGCATGGCATAATAATATTATATTCTTTAATGTAGTATTAATATCATCAATATTCAGTGTAGTATTTATTTATCTATTTCATATTTAAATTGCTAAAAAAATCAAATTAGAAGTGGGTAAATGGAAAATGCAGGATATGCGACAAGGTCGCCTTAATATGCAGGGTATCCCGTTAATGTGTTGAAATGGCTTAACCATAGATTCCTGGGTTAAAAATATGATGATTAAACACAACTTATCTATATCCAAAAATTTACGGTTAAGCCGGAATTAGTCTTTAAAGTTAAAACAAATATTATCAATTTTATTTGTAACGATTGAGCGCTACATTCGATTTGACTGAAATTTATTATGGTTCATTATCATAATATAACACATTATTTAAGTTATTATGGTCATCATTGATTGACAAGAAGTACAAAAAATAGTAGTACCACGACATCAAATCTACAATATGTTTTTACTGGCTTACTTTATAAAAATTTAAATATTAAATTAAATATTAAATACTACTTCAAAGATTGGTTCATTTGAAAGCTGGTTTTGCCACAAAAATATAAAATATAAATATGGTATCCACAATTTCCTTGGCAAAATCCTAATACAAGCAACATACAGTGAATTTTTCTTTTAGGTAAACATATGCATAAGCTGGACAGTTTCCGACATTCGTTAAATGAAAAGAGTTCAATGTGAACCTTTAAACAAGTGTTTTCCACTCCCAGACTAAGCATGAAGTAAAATTTCGAGTTTAGAAAAGCCCCGTGAAAATTTGTCGAGGGTCGCGTAGCGACCCGAGACAAATTTTCTGGGCTTTTCTAAACTCGAAATTTTTCTTCATGCGCCACGCGTATAAAACACTAAAATATTGTAAAATGTATGTATATCGAACTTCACTTGAAATCTGTGTTTTATACGCGTGGCGCATGAAGTAAAATTTCGAGTTTAGAAAAGCCCAGAAAATTTGTCTCCCTCGACAAATTTTCACGGGGCTTTTCTAAACTCGAAATTTTACTTCATGTTTAGTCTGAGATTAGAAAACACTCGTTTAAAGTTTCAAATTGAACTTAAAAAAAACAAAGAATATCTGAAGATTAACAGAAAATAGGCTGAATTTTGGAATATGTATAAGAAAAACTCCCTGTATCTGTTTGCTCCAGAGGAATATGAATAACTATAAACCTTTATTATGGATAACAATTAATACTCAAAAAACACTCGTTAATTAATATTATACACAATTGACGTTTGTTAAGCAATGGCGGCGACAAAGAAAAAACATAATCACCCGACAAAGTAGATTTCGTTTTTACTAAATAATAAAAAAATAATTTATTTGCGTTTTCTTTTTTGTGGTAAATCCGTACAAGATATCAAATATTATTAAGAGACAAGAAAGCTTTTAAATGAACTAATCTTTAAAATTTTTGTAAAGTGCGCCAATAAAAACATATTTTTGTTTTTATGTTGTGGGACTATTGTTTTTTATACTTCTTGTCAATTAATGATAACCATAATAACTGAAATGATGTGCTATATTATGATAATCAACCATAATAAATTTTTGTCGGATCGAATATAGCGTTCAATTGTTATAAATAAAATTAATAATATTTTTTGAACTTTGAAGACTAATTCCGGCGTAACCGTAAACTTTTGGATATAGATAAGTTATGTTAAATCATCATATTTTGATTCTAGAAATCTATGTTTAAGCCATTTCCCCACATTAACGGGACACGCTGTATAGCATATCTTGATTTTTTCTATTTGCGCGAGGCACGAAAACTTTCTTTTATGCCGGTGACAGTGCGGATGATCAAAGAAGCCAAAGACAAAGCAGTTTTCCTGCCGGTGCTGAAGGATGGATTTTACGGAATTGTGCTTTCGTTTTTCGGTCATTACGCGCTCCACTGGCTCCCATGATTGCTTAATTGTTTACCAAAGACGAATACAAACATGATATTAATTAAGTTTTAAATTACAAAATGATAGTATCATGTAAAAATATCCATACTTCATGAGCTACGCGTATTAAACACAAATATTATGAATTTCAAAATTCACTATACAGGGTGTCTACGCTAATCTGTTCGTTAAAAGTTAATGGGGTTGCCGTTGCACTAAAAATTTGAAAAAAATCCATGTCATACGGTTGAATCAGTTCTCCGCATGTGAAATATTTTCAACTTTCTATCACTTTCGGTTCCACCGGAAGTAGTACTAAATTTATTATTTTAAATGGAACACCCTATATATTAGTAATTTTTTGGATTCCTCGTTTGAGTTGCAACATATTTTATTCGAATATATGTACACTTATCTCTTATATTTTTCAAGGAAAAAAAATATTTCTAAAATTGTGACCTCTAAAAAGCATCTTGAAATCTGTCTGTAACTTTTCTTAAGAATAAGATAAAAATATGATTTATATCTCAACTTGTACCTAGAGGATCAAAACACAAAGTTCATGAGTACTGATTAAAATAAGTATTTTTGTTTTTTTCTTTGTAAAAAATTGTTTGATAATTTTCGTTCAATTTGAAGCTTCCAACGAGTGTTTTTGGTTCTTTAGTAAACATGAAGTAAATTTTCGAGTTTAGAAGAGCCTAAAAATTTGGATTGGTTGCTTAGCAAAGCGGAACGACCAATCCAAACTTTCACAATTTGTTTATAATCACATCTATGAAAAATTATAAATTAAAAGTTTTATAATAAAAAAAAAAACGGGGCGACCACCATATGTCATTTCCATATATTTCTTTTTAATTTATTAGTGCTTGTTAATTTTTTCAATTGTCAATAATAAAATTAAATAATGACAACAATAAGTTCTGTCAATGCCAACAATTAACAAAACTTATTGTTGTCATTATTTATTTTTATTATTGACAATTGAAAGGTAAAGGGGAAAAACCAAATGAGTCCATAAAGTTCAAAAAATCGTTTTTGACGCCATGTTCTAGCTTAGAACAAGTATTTTCACGTAGGCAAACTTAACGGGAAACAAACACCAGTTATTTACCACGAAAAAAATAAATAACCTTTGAAACATACAGAGTTCTGACATTTCAATTTGTTCCCTTGTGAAATTTTAAAAATGGGACTCATTTGGTTTTTCTCCTTAATCGTTCAATTTAAATTATTATTCCTATTATAAATTATATACATTAAGACAATAATGAATTCTATGGATATTCTCCAGTTTTATTAACTTTAATAATTTTCCAAATTTCCAGCTCGTTACAGTATTGACAATATTAATTTTTGTATTGTATCATTATTGTTGTAAATCGTTATCAATTTTGATATTTTTTCAAACTGTTTTAGTGGTTTGGTATATGGTTTTTGTTATTTTTGTTCAGTAATAATTTAGTCGGTTGTAATCAATGTAATTCTTTATATGATTTTTATGTTTTTTGTTATTTTTGTCATATATTACAATATGTCTATGTACACTTATGTAATAAAATGGAGATTCCGTTAATAAATAAATAAATAAATAAATAAATTTTTAAAAAAAATCCTTGACTAAAAAATCTCAATTCTCTGAATTTTCTATGGTATTTTCCGATGAATAAAATTTACTAATGTTTGTCTGAATATACTTTTAATGATTTACAGGCAATTTTTCTTTTGCGTAGTTTTTAGGCATTCGTATTAGAAAATTGTTTAATTTGAAGTTTCGAACTAGTGTTTCCACTCCCAGGTTAAGCATGAAGTAAAATTTCGAGTTTAGACAAGCCTGAAAATTTGATTTGGTCGCTCCGCGAAGCGGTGCGACCAAACAAAATTTTCAGGCTTTTCTAAACTCGAAATTTTACTTCATGCGCCATAAAACACTGATTTCAAGTGAAGTTTAAAATTAACTTATTGAGAATGCAGCTTAAGCAGTACCGCTTATCATGTAAATTATTCGAACTTATTTTTTTATCTAATGACAGTTGAATGTATAACAGATCCTTAATATTATAAGCAACAATATAAAAAATAACAAATTTTCAATGGAAATGAATATAAAAATTAAACATATCATTATTCTCAGTTAATAAGAATAACAGTCGTAAGATATAAATTATGAATTATTGATTGTGAACCTAACATATTAAGAATATTCGGATGACCAGTCTTCGTCATCATCACAAGTCGGGACGTTTAAATTTGTAACAGTAGGTAGTATCAAACCAGTTTGTTTTTCTTCCTGACTGGGATACACAGTCATTTTCTTGTTGCATGTCAAGATGTGAGCATCGTACTCTTCCTTGGAGAGGAATTTGTGCATCGCATAGAAGGGACACGTGTAATGATCGGGGTATTTCATCGCACATTTAATTACGTGCTTTTGGAGTCGATCATTTGTGATGAAATGAGTCGGTACGAATGGACACTGGGCCATTTTAATTGGTGCTTTATAGGGCATTTTTGATAATAATTATTTCTGGCGAGAATTGTTTCAATTATATTGTAATTATAAAATGTAAACAATTCAGCAACATTTGTTTTGTGTTTATAGGTTCGTCACTTTTTTGCAGCTTAAGCAGTATATTTGGATATTTCAGTGTTTTATACGCGTGGCGCATGAAGTAAGATTTTGAGTTTAGAAAAGCCTGAAAATTTGGTTTGGTCGCTCCGCTTCGCGGAGCAACCAAACCAAATTTTAAGGCTTTTCTAAACTCGAAATTTTACTTCATGCTTAATCTGTGACTGGAAACACTCGTCAGAAGCTTTAAATTGAACGTTTTTCAAAAACAAAAAATTTCCGAAAATTTACAATGTATATATCGAGGTATGTATATTGAAAAAGAAACCTGTATGTCGTATCTAGTAGCTTTAATATGCTTTGAAATCTCTTTAACTTATTACCTAATAATTAATTTTTAATAATTGTACATCTTCTAAAAACGGTTCTAAAACAGCGTATTATCTAAGTAATAGCAATGATTGGAATCGTTTGTGAGGATTGAAATTCTTTTAGAATGACTCGAATCACCTACAATTGGATTCGAAAATGAGTTCTTTTGAAAAATTGTATCGAGTACGGATCACGATTCCTTTTTCAAAAAAAGTATTCGAATTCCTCTAAAAGGATTTGAATTTTGAATAATTAAATATGAAACCCATTTCATTGTCTCAATCATTTTAACATCACATTTTAAAGTATTTGAATGCTTTTTTCACGTATTTTTGAAATAATAAAAAGGCTGATAAGGCTTATTTCTCCGTTCCTTTTTGCCTCTTTACACAAAAATTAATTTAAATAATTGAAATAGCAATTTTAAATATTGTAAATTTTAATTTTGTATATATTTTTTTTGGAATATCACAGTTCATATATATCCAGTTAACCAATCTCTACAGCGACCAGACCAAAAACTCTAAAATCTTCCGATTTCTATCTCTTTCCTAAAATGTTGGAGTGTAAGGGGAAAGAGACCGAGCACTCAAGGGATAATCCATTATGAACACCAACCGCATTTTTATGGGTGTTAATGTCAACCCGATATTAGCAGGTAGTAAGAAGTCCATCTGTTTTCGGCCGGCGCGTGGCGGTATCTTTTGTCCGGTTTGAGGTGGTTTTGTTAGGAAGATTTATTTGATATTTATGAAATTATTTAAATTGTAATTATAATTAATACGATATTTGTAAAATAAAGTCGAGAATTATGTCTACGTGTACAATTTTAGGCAAATACATTTTTTTAAAACGTATCTGAAGTTTACATCTTGGTAAATATTGATTATCATCACATCTAAGTGTTATATATTTTTAACTTTACTGTAAATCAGTGGTTTATACCCGTGGCGCATGAAGTAAAATATCGAGTTTAGGAAATTCCCCGTGGAAATTTGCCTCGGGTCGCTGCGCGACCCTCGACAAATTTTCTACGCGGGGCTTTTCTAAACTCGAAATTATACTTCATGCTTAGTCTGGGAAAGGACAACACTCGTTTTAGAAGTTTCAAATTGAAGGATCACTCTAGATTACTAAGTTTATTATCATTTTACAAAGACTACAGCTCGAAGGACCAATCATGATCTTCGGAGACCGAAGGACTACATGGAATCGAAGTTTTTTACAAGAAAATAACGAATATCTGAAGGTTTACAGCATGGATAAAAAAGAGCTCATCCAATTTTGAAAAATATCGAAGTTGGGTTGGTTTTCAGTGCGTTTTTAACTTCACTTTAAATCAGTGTTTTATACGCGTGGCGCATGAAGTAAAATTTCGAGTTTAGAAAAGCCCCGTGAAAATTTGTCTCGGGTCGCTGCGCGACCCTCGACAAATTTTCTACGCGGGGCTTTTCTAAACTCGAAATTTTACTTCATGCTTAGTCTGGGAGTGGAAGACACTCGTTAGTTTAAATACATCACAATTGGTAAAATATATATCGTTGAATGCCCGTCTTCAGGGGTGATATGTAAGCAAATTATGGGTCTTAGGATTTGTCAAATAAGTGAGCTACTCAAGTTTATTGTACAGGGTGAGCAAAACTTGATGTCTCAGCTCTATTATAAGAAGAGGAAAAACGATAGATAAAATCTAAAAAGAGGTTCATAAATGGGATTAAGTAAGGTCCATTTTATTCCAAAATTGCATATTTTTCTAAATTTTGAAACTGAAGTAATGACGTCACCGAAAATTTTGTCCCCAGAAACATACCTATATTAACAATATAATAATACGAAAAATTAACCACGGTAATTAACCACTGTTAAAATATATTGCTATTATTTGTTTTTAATAAATACGATCATACATACCTTGGTTTAATGGCGTAGATAG
The DNA here is from genome assembly GCA_932526585.2 of Philonthus cognatus. Lineage (NCBI taxonomy): Eukaryota > Metazoa > Arthropoda > Insecta > Coleoptera > Staphylinidae > Philonthus > Philonthus cognatus. Next base: position 25,567,283 of record OW052250.1, on the reverse strand, counting down.
CTATTTGTGACGGGGGGGGAGGGGTTGATTTGAGTTAGTATGTTGTTTCATTAATTTATTTTTCTAAAGTTATACAAAAACAAGTACAAAAAAAGATTTTATGTTCATTGGAGCACTTTTTCCGTCATTTTTCCGTCATCAAACGTATTTCACTTGTTAATTGGTTGGTTATAGACCATTTCACATTAAATCAGCGTTTTATACGCGTCTCGCATGAAGTAAAATTTTGAGTTTAGAAAAGCCTAATATGTCTTAGTCGCTTTGCTGTGCTACGCGCCTGAGCCAAATTTTCAGGCTTTTCTAAACTCAAAATTCTACTTCATGCTTAATCTGGGATTGGAAACACTCGTTAGATGATTAATCATTACCAGGGTTGTTATGTTTAAAACACTTTGTTTTAAAACAGTGTTTTAAACATGTTTAAAAACAGCCGGGGTGTTTTAAACGGTTTTGTTTTAAACATGCTTTAAATCTTAGATTTGTTTAAAACATGTTTTAAACGTTAAATTTGTTTAAAACCGTTCTTTTATTATCATAACTGCTAAAAATAAATATTTGCTAAATTATATTTTATATTACTTTTTTGTTTGTTTTTAAATTTAAGCTAAATTGTTGAAAATATTTCAAATTACAATATCAAACATAACATTTTATTACAATAAAACTATGTGTGCATAAATGTGGTTTTTAAATACAGGGATTTTTTCTTTCAGGTATACGTAAGCATACACTGTGAATTTTTAGACATTCGTTGTTTTTTTGTTCAAGATTTTAATTTGAATCTTTAAACGAAGGTTTTCCACTCCCAGACTAAGCATGAAGTAAAATTTCGAGTTTAGAAAAGCCTGAAAATTTGGATTGGCCGCGTAGCGAAGCGGAGCGGCCAATCCAAATTAGGCTTTTCTAAACTCGAAATTTTACTTCATGCGCCACGCGTATAAAACACTGAAATATTGTAAAGTTTAAAATATACGGCTTTAGCAATCTAATATGTAAATGTGGATAAAACGTGAGTCAAATTCTGCGCTGATAAAATTGTTTTAAACAGTAATTATAGGCAACCCAATAACTCTAACGTATATTAGGTTGCTTATAATCGTTGTTGTAGGTGTGTGTGTTCAAAGAACTTCACTGTAAATCAGTGTTTTTAAGCGTGGCGCATGAAGTAAAATTTCGAGTTTAAATAAGCCTAATTTGGATTGGCTGCTCCACTTCGCTACGCGGACAATCCAAATTCTTAGGCTTTTCTAAACTCGATATATTACTTCATGCTTAGTCTGGGAGTGGAAAACACTCGTTAAACGCCTCAAATTAACCGCATTGAAACAACAATTTCCCGTAACTTTAAATTATCTGTTATATGTTCTGTTTTAAACACGTTTTAAACGTGTTTTAAATATGTTTCAAACACGTTTTAAACCCTGATCATAACTTTATTTTGCAGTTTTTTTATTGCTAGATTAGCGTGCTTTATTTAATTGATTTGATTAGAACGTAACTAAATATTACCATTGCATAACATATTGATTAATGTGTTAAATTGTTGGAGTCATCAAATAAACATGAACAACCGTTTAAAATGCTTGAAAAAGGGAATAAAGGGAAACTACCTGTTATTCTAACAAACAAGGTCATAAATTGTAACATCAACACCCCATAAATTGTGGTTTATTTTCTTCCATTATACTTCCGCGCTTGTAGAGGGTGTCTCTTTTCAAAATTTGCTGGTTTAGATATTTTGGAGAGGCCCTTCTCTACATACAATTTGGTAACCGCGTTTGAATGCTACATCTAGAAGCAAGACCGGTGATTGGTGTATATAGTCGTCTGTCTTACTCTTACCCCACATCCTAACCATAGTCTCTCCTTTTCTACTCGATTTCCAGTTCTCCCATAAGCATTAGCTCCACTTGGGAATATGCAGGTATACTTAGAAGAAAAAAATCCTGCATATCCCTGCATTCGCTATAAAAATGATAAACAGCTTTGTCTTCCAACTTTTATTTATGTAGGAAAAAAATAGTAATGCAATTGCAATTATGGCGATGGTCGGGTATTTGCGTTTACATTCCAGCGTTCTTTACAAGCACGGAAATAATATATCTTCCTTGAGGTCTGCACTGTTACCCTTTTATTATTTCATCTGTTTTGTTTCTTTATTGGCGTCATTTAAAACGAGACTCGCTCTATTTTCAGACGCTCGAGGGAATCACGTATACGCTGATGTTGAAATGTTTGTTCTGTTTATGTCAAATGACGTGGATGTAATCCATTTTACATAACAATTTTAAAAAATATATACATATCCATGTTCAAGTGAACAATTTACATGCATATATTCAAATATTTCAGGGTTGATTTTATGAAAAATGTACATTCTGATATTTGTGACAGATAAAAGTATTTGTGGATGTAGAGCCACTAAATTGTTTATTATTGATTGATTGATTGAATCCAAATTCAATTATTTCTGTTGATTTCCTGAAGTTACGTACAAAAAATTAATGATGCGATCCAATATTGAGATATTAATTCTAATAACGCTTAGTAATATTGTAATGCTCACATTGTTGTTTGATTAATGTTACAACCAGAGGCAGATTGGATCTAAATAACGGGTTATTGAGAAAAAATACTAGTTTAAGTTTTAAAAACTTTCCAGCAGAAAGCAAACCAAATTTTGTTCTTCTTAATTTTCTCGAATCTTTATACTCTTTCAGGTGTCGGGTGGGGCTTTTAATTCTGATTCCTGATTCTTTCCATTTCTTTCTCTCTCTTGCCATTATTTTTATTTCTTCTAATTATAAAAATTAAAAAGAAACGATAAACTGGTATAGCCACATAACAAGAATGAAGACAGAATCATCAGAAAAATAATAGAAACAAGAAGTTCAAGCAAAGGAAGTAAAGGGCGACCAAGAAGAAAATGGTTTGGCCAAATTCAAGAAAGAGGAAATTTGGCCAAACCATTTTCTTTTTGGTCGTCCTTTACTTCCTTTGCTTGAACTTCTTGTTTCTATTATTTTTCTAATGATTCTGCCTTCATTCTTGTTATGTGGCCATACCAGTTTATCGTCTCTTTTGAATTTTTCTAACAATCGGTTCTTGTTTTGTTCCCAAATTTTTAGGCTTTTCTAATCTAGAAATTTTACTTCAGGCTTAATCAAATCAAACGATTTAATAAAAACAACAAATGCTTGAATCAAAAATAATTTAAATTCAAAACTATTTAAATTCGAGAAAATAAGCTTACGCTTCTTATAGTTTGCACACTAAACATAATATATCAAATTACGAAAATATTCGTGTAAAATCCAAACAATACTTCTTAATTAATAAGACAACTTAAGAAAATAAATACCCATTGAAACAACTACTTCTCGTGAAATGCTTGAATATTGACTGCGCATACTTAAAGATACGTATACTTAAAAAAATCCCTATATTCAAAATATTAACAGAACATCGTAATTAAATCAATAATAGTCATGATAACCATTGTATTTCTAATCAATGTTCGTGTTTATACAATTTTAGATAATTCCCTAATTGATCGCGCTAATTGAGTGTTCGCCTGTAACGGGACAAAATTGCGTGAAGTGGGAAATTCAGAGGTGGCAATTGTTCCCGAGCCCGCATTGTCCCCGGCTAATTGACTAATTAAGTTTCACGGAACCATTGTTTCATCCTGATTTCGAATTATCCCTACAAGGTGTACTGTAACTGCACTGTTTATCGTTTTCGCCTCTTTTGTAGTCCGAGATAAAAGCCTTTTTGTAACGCAATCAAGCAAGTAACTTTACACAGAAAGAAGAGTTATAAAGACGATAATGGTATTTTAATTACAAAATTTTATAGAAGGTATACTGTTGGGTTTTATAAATTCATTGTTTTGGAAATAATAGATTAGTAGAGGATGGTGAATTCTGGAATATAAATTTATTTTACTTCATGCGCCAACACTGAAATATTGTGAAATTCAAAATCTTCTTATTTAGCAGTATTTTAATCCTGCTTTATCAGTAGGTATATTTTAAATACAGATAGCAGTATATTTTAAATATTGAATTGTTTGAGTGTTTGATACGCGTGGCGCATCAAGTACAATTTCGAGTTTAGAAAAGCCTGAAAATTTGGATTGGCCGGGGCGCGACTTGCTTCGCTCGCGCGCCCCGGCAAATCCAAATTTTCAGGCTTTTCTAAACTCAAAATTTTACTTCATGCTTAATCTGGGAGTAAAAAACACTCGTTTATAGCTTTCAATATCTGAAGAATTACAGCATATACGCTGTAATTTGGATATGTGTGCTTAAAAGAACATCTCGGTAAATTTTGATCACCATCACATCTAAGGGTTATATTTTTTTAACATTACTGTAAATCAGTGGTTTATACGCGTGGCGCATGAAGTAAAATTTCGAGTTTAGAAAAGCCCCGTGAAAATTTGTCTCGGGTCGCTGCGCCACCCTTGACAAATTTTCTACGCGGGGTTTTTCTAAACTCGAAATTTTACTTCATGCTTAATCTGGGAGTGGAAGACACTCGTTAGTTTAAAATACATCACAACTGTTAAAATGTGTATTACGATAACCAAAGAAAAACAATAACATGGCGATCTCATTATATGTAGTTTAAAATGTCGGCTACCGTTGACTTATGTCAACTGTTATTAAAGTTTAAATCTAGGCTGGCGCCGACTTTTCGCAACTGCCATTATAGTCCTCGATTATGATCCTAACGTGTTCATAAATGAAACAACATTTCTGAGTTTAGAAATAGATTCCACACTAACGTGGAAAAAGAATACAGACACACTAGCTGCTAGACTCTGTCGTAATATATATTAATTAAGAAGTCTATTTGGATTTGGGAAATAGATTTGCCAGGACGCGGCTCGCTTGGCTCGCGCGCCCCGGCAAATCCAAATTTTCAGGCTTTTCTAAACTCGAAATATTACTTCATGCTTAATCTGGGAGTGGAAAACACTCGTTTAAAGCTTCAAATTTTTCATTCAAAAAACAACAAATATCTGAAGAATTACAGCATAGGTATACGCTGTAATTTGGATATGTATGCTTAAAAGAAAAACTCTTTGTTTGATAATTAGAAGGTAAAATGGGATTTCTCCAGAACGAAATACTATGATTTTTGAGAGTTTGTTAGCGGAACTAGGAGTAAGCGTGTGTGGGACACACAAATGTTACGATAAAGTTCTTTCGGAGACTTACCGTTTAGCCGCAAATTGTATTTTAAGTTAGAATTTTGAGGTTACATAAGTTGGTATTTTTGGGTAAATAAGCACATTACAGGTATAAATTACACATGATGAAATTATTTCCAAAATCATGACGTAATTAATCAAAATTGTAGTATTATCCTCATTTATAAAGCCAAAATCACGATAGAATACATTATGTTCCATTTAATTAACACGGTATATAACAGGTGGTTTTATCAGTACCTCTTTAATGCGAATACAAAATTAAAATAAAATTGTTACCTACTTTTCACGTTATGCTATTGATTTTGCTTTATTATACTATTACTTTTTAGTAAATTGATCTCGTAAAAATATCACATGTACAGTAACTATAAAATCACTATATACTCAGTTATGTATAAACTTACAGTAAACACTTAACTTTTAATTTTTAAAAATTCACATTTTCCGTTTACGAAAATCAACTCGGGTTGCAGCAATGAAGTAGCAACAAAATTGTTAGCCATCAACGCAACTAGAAATTTCGGTTATACAAGTTAGAGACAAACTAGAATATTTTCATTACAAAATTGATTGTTCACGGTATAATCGCAGTCATCGAAAGAACATTTTAGTAAGCGCCATCTATTTTTTTTATACCAGAAATAAAAACACTCATAATCCAAAGATGGATAATAATCAATCTAGAATTATACATCCATTAGTTTAAATAAACGTCAGTAGACGTCACATTTAGTGTAAAATTAATATCGGGAATTTGTCTGTATAAATGAAGATTATACTACAATTTGGATTAATTACGTCATCATTTTGGAGATAATTTCATTATGTGTACAGTTTATACCTGTGCAAATTTACACAAAAATACCAACGTATATAACTTCAAAATTGGAACTTAAAATACGATTTGCGGCTAATCGGTAAGTCTCCAAGAGAACTTTATCTTAACATTTGTGTGTCACACTCGTTTACACCCGTCTCAATTTAAAAAAATTCAAAAATCGGAATATTTCGATCTAAAGAAACCCTCCATAATGGCAGTTGACATAAGTCGACCTTCTGTCCATCGTGTCAATTTGACATAAGTCTTCGTCAGCCGACATTTGGACTATAATAATAATAATTTATTAGTGTTCATAATACAAAAATCTTACACACGTCATTCTATTTAATTTAATTTGGATTATAATATTTTAAAAAACATACATAATAAATAATTAAACTGTTTATTAATTACGTCCTACAAATAAAAATATAGTTTATTAAAAGTCAGACATTTACAAAATAAAAGATCTAAGAGCTATTGTAATGGCAACCTCCACCATTTATATCTTCATTTAACAGATATTCTTCCCAGCTGTAATAGGTTTTATCAATTAATATAGTTTTAAGTTTATTATTTAAATTTTTAAGCAGGAGCATTCTAATGGCTTCCGGGAGTTTGTTGTGAAATACAAGTCCCCAATATCTTGAACCATTTCGTGTTTCTGATAGGCGTAATTTATTTGTATATCAATTTCCAGCCTGTCTAGTTTCGTAGTTGTGCACTGTAGATATAGCATAATTGTTCAAAATCTTTACAATGTATATATATATATATATAACACAATTCAGTATATACTGAGAAGGTAGCGTTAAAATAATAGTGATTTGAACAATAGTCTGCAGTCATCCCGATATTTGGCACCAGCGATAACTATAATTGCACGTCTTTGGAGAACAAATATGCGATGTCTGCCATATGCATGTCCCCACACGAGCAAACCATAGCATATTTAGCAAAACAGGTTCCGTAGTATTCTGTCCTTAAAACCTATAAAGCAACTGGATCAGATAGACTCCTTAATAAATATACATGTATATTACGACAGAGTCTAGCAGCTAGTGTGTCTGTATTCTTTTTCCATGTTAGTGTGGAATCTATTTCTAAACCAGAAATGTTGTTTCATTTATGAACACGTTAGGATCATAATCGAGGACAATAATGGCAGTTGACATAAGTCGGCGCTAGCAGACATTTGAATCATAATAACAGTTTACATAAGTCAACGGTAGCCGACATTTGAACTGTAATGACAGTTGACATAAGTCGTGCCAACTTGGCACGAGTTTGAAGTAAACTATAAAGAGATCGCCATGTTATTGTTTTTCTTTGTGTATCTTTATGTATCGTAATACGCATTTTAACAGTTGTGATGTATTTTAAACTAACGAGTGTCTTCCACTCCCAGACTAAGCATGAAGTAAAATTTCGAGTTTAGAAAAGCCCCGCGTAGAAAATTTTTCGAGGGTCGCGCAGCGACCCTCGACAAATTTTCACGGGGCTTTTCTAAACTCGAAATTTTACTTCATGCGCCACGCGTATAAACCACTGATTTACAGTAAAGTTAAAAAAATATAACGCTTAGATGTGATGGTGATCAATATTTACCGAGATGTAGCGAATAAATGAACTATAATGACAGTTGACATAAGTCGGCGCTATACGACATTTGAACTGTAGTAACAGTTGATATAAGTCGACGGTAGCCGACATTTGAACTATAATGACAGTTGAAATAAGTCGTGCCAACTTGGCACGAGTTTGAATTAAACTATAAAGAGATCGCCATGTTATTGTTTTTCTTTGTGTATCATAATACACATTTTAACAGCTGTGATATATTTTAAACTAAAGAGTGTCTTCCACTCCCAGACTAAGCATGAAGTAAAATTTCGAGTTTAGAAAAGCCCCGCGTAGAAAATTTTCACGGGGCTTTTCTAAACTCGAAATTTTACTTCATGCGCCACGCGTATAAACCACTGATTTACAGTTAAGTTAAAAATATATAACGCGTAGATGTGATGGTGATCAATATTTACCGAGATGTAGCGAAAAAATGAAAGAATTACTGTTTTTGTGAATAATTTTAGAAAAATAATAATAAAAGTAGAATAAATTTAGTTTGAGCAGCTTTTCCATATTGTTGATATTAAAATCATCATATCTTTAACGGGGAAAGTGCTATAATGGACACATCACAATTTTTTTACATTCGTTAAACAACGTTGTTTATTTGTATTGCAGTCACCAGGTTTTGACAATTTCTTTTTTTGCACTTAACATAAAACATGTTCTGTGCTTGTTCAATATTTGATGTGTTGTTTAAGATAAGTGTCTCGTTAAATATATAAACGAGTAATTCTGTAAGTGTTTTCTTTCGCCCCTTGCATTTGTTGCCGGTTTTAAGTGGGAGAGCTTCAAGTTGAATCTTTAATAAACACTAGTCGGCTGCAAAGCGCGCAATTTATCCGGGACACTTGGGGATAACGGGAAACTATGAGTATTGTTTGAATACCAGCTGCGGAAATTCAAGACAATAGAAGCAAAGTTATGGCCTGAATCGTAAAATCCAATCTTCAACTGAAATTATATACATGTTTATTACGACAACTTAATAAATAATAATAATAGAAAGTGTTTTATTATCAAATGTTATATGTAGTTCCTAAATTGTAAAATAATATTGTAGAATGTTTGTAAAAAGGTATCTGTTACATAAATATACTAAAATTTCACAAAATTTTATTTCCTTTCATTAAATTGATTAAAGATAAGAAAGCCGCGCACAAAATATAGACGTCACCAAACATCCGATAATTTTCGAAATTTTAAATTATTGAGAAATAGATGTAACATTGTACAACGCACGCTGAATAATCAATGCCAGTAAATATCAGTGAATTCAAACATTCAACACAACTCATCAATTTTTTGGAATTTTGTTAGAGAGTCAGACAACCAAAACTCTTTCCGTGAGACTATGTTGTATCTTAATGACATTACTAGAAGGTATGGTCAGGAGTGTGTCAATCTATTTGGAGTTTTTAGTTAGTTAATAGTACTTTATTAGTTGATGACGTTGCGTGGAGCGTCACAAAAAATGAAATTTATGAAGGTATCCAATCTATGAAATTCAGTAGCTCTTGCGGTCCTGTAGTTTTATTAAAGCACTTTGAATTTAGTTTAAATAAAACACTTATTGCCTTCAAACACTTTATTGTACTCGCGGCAATTGTTTCGCCACACTCTGGCTTCTTCAGGAGAAGAATAATTATTCTTCGCCTGAAAAAGCCACTGTGTGGCGAAACAATTGTCGCGAGTACAATAAAGTGTTTGAAAGTAATAAGTGTTTTATTTAAACTAAAATTAAAGTGAAAATGAACTGTCAACTATTAACTGCCTCAACAATTAAGTTATTTATTAAAGTATGTATTTGCACTATTACAACGCCATTCCTACTACTTTTTAACTGTTCTTTGGGATACAGTAACTTTCCAGAATTATGAAAAAGAACATATCTAAGACCAATCTTCAAATCGGCTAGAAGGGATAATATTAGCAATTACAGAGGTATTGCAATTCAGTCCTCAATTCCAAAACTCCTAGACAAACTAATATCGGTTAAATTGGCATGGTCAACAAAAAATATTTTTCAATAAATGAACAGCATGGTTTTCCTATTGACCGATCTACCACTACTAACTTAATGATGTTCCAGGATTATATAGTGACATCGTTTGAGAATAGCTTCGCAGTTGGTGCTATTTATTTAGATATGTCAAAGGCATTTGATAAAGTTTGCCATGCGGTTCTATTATTTTTTTTTTTATTTTGGGTTTTACGTCATCTATTTCCGCTGCTATGGCCAATCATGACGCCGGAGATTAGGTCTACAGCTATCCGGGAATTTTGCCGAACCCGGTGGGAGTTCCAACCCACCGGTAGGGATCTTTAACGTGCACGCAACATCCAGGCAGTACACGGGGCCTACATGCATTTAACGTCATATCCGAGAAGACGGAGTGTTTGGCATTTTTATCCTAACCTATATAAATGCAGACAACTTGTTAGGCCGGTATTTGAACCCCGGCCCGTGGCGTGGCAGTACAACACTCTAACCACTACACCCCCAAGCTGCCCGGTTCTATTATTTAAATTGAAATCTATGGGCTTTAACCACTCTACTATATCTTAGCTACAATGTTTTCTATCTAATCGTAGTCAATGCGTCAAATTAATGAATTAATTCTCTAATGCTTTCTTGGTTTCATCTGGTATTCCGCAGGGATCCCACTGCAGCCCCTTATTATTTCTTCTATTTATTAATGACATTTCTCAATCAATACATCACTCACGATTATTATTGCTTGCAGACGATCTCAAAATATTTAAAGAAATACGCACCATCGATGATTGCTCCCTACTCCAAAGCGATTTGTGTCTGATAGCTGACTGGTGTCACTCCAATGGTCTTAATTTCAATCTTAATAAATGTAATTGCATTACATTTTCTCGTAAGCAAACTCTGATCAACTTTAATTATATGATTAAAGAGAAGATTATAGCAAGAACAGAGTTAATTAATGATTTAGGTGTTTGGTTCTGTCATAAATTTAACTTCGAGCATCATATTAAGTTTATACAGGGTGTCAATTTTAAAACAAGCCAGCCAGAATATCTTTGGAACCGTAACAGTTAGAGAAATTTTTTTAAAACCGTTTCTAGGATATGGAGGGGGGACATTTTGACCCACATAACAATCTTCTGCAACCAACCTCTTAGGCTGTACTCACCTTTGCCCATTTTTTTACGATATCCTCTTGTACTCTAGAGTTTAAATTGTTTTTAAATTTAAATATTCAGTGATTTTCGTGACATTTTTATAAACGATGTTTGCCAAATTTACCGTATTTTCTCTTTATGACAAACTGTATGTTTGAAATTTAAGTTATATCAAATTAATTCTGTATAAAGTAAGATTCTTAATTTTCCTTGAATATTTTAAATATTCGCTTTAATTACTTAACTTTAAAAAACACGCAAATTTTCTATAAAAGATGTAAACATTTATTAATTTATTTAAGTACATTTAAAAAAAATAAGTATCTAGTTTGATTTCATTTTTTTAGATCTTCATATTTATTACAGTGTTTAATAATATCAAATCGAGTGTTTCCACTCCCAGATTAAGCATGAAGTAAAATTTCGAGTTTAGCGAAGCGAAGCGACCAAACTAGGCTTTTCTAATCTCGAAATTTCACTTCATGCGCTAGGTGTGTAAAAAATCTATGTATTAATACTTTTTAGGTTAATATTGTATTATTAAAAAACTTAATTGTTTAATTTAATTTCACATTATATTCGTGTTTTAAAGTGAAATTAAAAAAACAATTCATTTTTATAATAATACAATATTAACCTATAAAGTATTAGCACATGGATTTTTTGCCACTTGATAAATCGGCTATTTCTATTTTAACATAATATGGGTACATTTAATTAAATTGACAATACGAATAATATTCGCGTATTCGCAATAAATTTTGCCAATAAAAATATAAAAAAGTAAAGAAATATTCGCCAAATCATATACGAACATCCTTGGAAACTTACATTTACTTAAGTATTTAAAAAAATTCGTTTATGTTTCCGCGGGCCGCACAGAAGCACTCCAAGGGCCGCATGAGGCCCGTGGGCCGCGGATTGGCCGGCTCTGGTTTAAATAATATAAATAAATAATTTAAATTAATGAAACACAGAATTATAAATTTACTGTAGAACACTGTAAGTTTTTAATTCTGTGATTCATTTATTTAAATTATTTATATTTCATTGCATAAATCATTGTAGTTATAATATTTTATACCATAAAATATAAATAGTTTAAATTACTGAAACAGAATTATAAATTTTCTGCAGAACTTAGTAAATGCATAATTCTGTGATTTATTAGTTTAAATTATTTATATTTTATTGTATAAAACATTATAGTTATACATGCATAACAAATAAATATTTGCGGAATTTCAGGCTACAATCATAAACTAGAATTTATGCAACGTTTGTCCCACAACGCGAGGTTTTAACATGCGCTTAATGCACATCACCCCATATTTTATGTTAATATAAAAATAATACCAGCCGTCCGAGTATAAAATTAAATTATACACAACACAAATTAAAGCCCATTTAATAATCAACGCCTATGTTTCCAGCATAAACTTTTGCTCGTGCTGAACTCATCTGTTGTAATCCCTAGCTTAACATTACTTTTTAATAACAGCATATTTTCTCGTTTATTCTCAATGAAAATTTATTTATACTTTTATCATATTTAATAATATTCCGTTCCTTTGAGGACGATTAATTTTCGATTTTCATTTAATCTTAGCATTAACATTATTTATCTTTGGGTTGCTAATGTGTATATTTTTAATTTCATGTTTCCTTCTAAGGAAAATCTATGTATAAAATCAACAACAATAATATCTTGATTATTAAATCAATATAACATAAAATTACAATATAAAGAGAATTTTACTTGAGAGTGAGCTGATTTTTTCGTTATTAGTTTGAATTTTTGAATTCTTTCTTCACGCATCTGTCTGAAACTGAATTGCAGAAGGCATGATGATTTGATTTTATTTTTTATTTTAGTATTAAAACAAAAACAAAATTAAAAAATAAAAGAAATCTGAAATGTAATGATTTTGTGATTTCTTATATAATTTTCTCATAAAATGTATAGTTATCAAGTAATCAACTTTTTCATTTGAAAAAATAATTGTTCATAATTTCAATACAAACCATTTTATTGAATAGTTACATTTTTTTCCAGCAACTATGCACAATTATGTACCAAAATACATATTTTAAAACCACAACTTCATGTGCCTTTATATTATATAACGTTGTAAATTGAAACAGCAGTACGGTTTGAGCGCAGCCTTAAGTATACATATCCCAATATCCTCTACAAATCTTCAGATATTCGTTATTTTTTTAAAGAGTTCACATTGAAGCTAAAACGAGTGTTTTTCACTCCCAGATTAAGCATGAAGTAAAATTTCGAGTTTAGAAAAGCCTTAAAATTTGGTTTGGTCGCTCCGCGAAGCGGAGCGACCAAACCAAATTTTCAGGCTTTTCTAAACTCGAAATTTTACTTCATGCGTTACGCGTATAAAATACTGATTTAAAATAAGGTTCAAAATATACTGTTGAAGTATTATGCTAAAGACGTATATTTTAAACTTTACAATATTTCGGTGCTTTACACACCTGGCGCATGAAGTAAAATTTCGAGTTTAGAAAAGCCTGAAAATTCCGCTTCGCTACGCGACGAATCCAAAATTTTCTATACTCGAAATTTTACTTAATGCTTAACCAAGGAGTGGAAACACTCGTTAGAAGCTTTAAATTTACCGCTTTGATGGTAAACTTTATGTGCCTTTATATTATATAACGTTGTAAATTGAAACAGCAGTACTGTTTGAGCGCAGCCTTAAGTATACGTATTCCAATATCCTCTACAAATCTTCAGATATTCGTTATTTTTTTAAAGAGTTCACTTTGAAGCGAAAACGAGTGTTTTTCACTCCCAGATTAAGCATGAAGTAAAATTTCGAGTTTAGAAAAGCCTTAAAATTTGGTTTGGTCGCTCCGCTTCGCGGAGCGACCAAACCAAATTTTCAGGCTTTTCTAAACTCGAAATTTTACTTCATGCGCTACGCGTATAAAATACTGATTTAAAATAAGGTTCAAAATATACTGTTGAAGTATTATGCTAAAGAAGTATATTTTAAACTTTACAATATATCGGTGCTTTACACACCTGGAGCATGAAGTAAAATTTCGAGTTTAGAAGAGCCTGAAAATTCCGCTTCGCTACGCGACCAATCCAAATTTTTCTATACTAGAAATTTTACTTCATGATTAACCAAGGAGTAGAAACACTCGTTAGAAGCTTTAAATTTACCGCTTTGATAAAAACAACGAACTCCTGAAATTTTACTAAATGCTATAGTTATCAGGGGATGTATACTTTAGAAAAACATTTCCTGTGTGTTACATCCCCTTAAGGACAATAAATTGTAGCCATTTCTATTTATTTTTACGTCAAAACTACACATTCCTGAGTTACTACTGTGTTTTATTGAATTTTTCCCTTATTCCTAATGAAAATTTGTATGTAGTTTAGTAAATATTATATTCCTTTAATGATGATTAATCTTACCTGTATCTCTCCCCGTTTCCTCCTTTTCGTGTCAAAACTACTTATTCTTAGGGTAATATTATGTTTTTTTTACTGTTCTTTGTTCCAGTTTGTTTTCCGACCTGAGGAACTTAGCAGGGACGACCCTAATGAATCTACTCGCCGCTCTTTTCATGACTCAGCTGCTTTATGTCATCGGTGTTGGTGGTGTACCTGTGAGTAATTTAATTAGTTTTGTTTATTTTAATGCGAGCACTTGATTAAAATTTGAAATATAAATACAAGCCAAGTTTTTTTTATGTGCTTAGTGACTTTAACCATTACAACAACGGTGTTGCAAATTTCCGGTGCTTAAGGGCGCTGCATTGTTTTTAATACAATCGTGATATGAAACGTTCGAAAAACATATAAAATAACAAATAGCAATTTATATTAAAGCGTGCACAATCAGTTTGAGACATTTGACATTTCCAGCGATTTAACAAATGGCTTCTCGACTATGATGTACGACGCTTTCACATGATGAAAATTTGTTTGTAACGACGCGGTGATCGAATGCGTTCCATCGGACGGGCTCCTCGCGGGAGACAATTTGCTAAATGTACCGAAAGGACAATTGCCGAAGATAATTTCCGAAGCCCCCGGGAGAATTCCCCCGCCTACGGTTCGGGCATGTAAACGCTTCGATTATCCGGATGGCACGTGCGAACGTGATACGGATTTAAATCGAAAGTTAAAAAAGGTCGCACAGACATTTCCACATAATTTTTATGTTTGGAAAATACCCTCGAATAAGAGACCAAACAAGATTACTATCAGCATAAGTATATGAAATATATAATACTCTATTTCGCAGGTTTTTTGTTAAATAAACAGAATAAGACTTGTTTTCCCAGTTTTTATTTTTAGAATACAAATACTCTCCTCAACTAAAAGATTAATCCATAGTGGAATACGGGAGAGATGTCCTATAACTTATTGATGTGGAATGTGTGGTTCAATTTTTTTAGAGAGTATGTTGACAGTTGTCTCTGCGACGATTTTTCCTGGTTGTGTCAAATTTTGACGTTACATGACAATGCCATTCTGTTTAGGTCGCGAGTATATTAGTGTTCTTTCTTTTAGAAAAGCTTTAAATTATAATTTCTTGTAATTTTTTTCTTTTGAGTATACATATCCTAATTACTTGTAGGTTTGTAAATATTCGTTATTTTTTTAAAAGAGGTCAATTTAAAGTTTAAACGAGTGTTTTCCACTCCCCGGTTAAGCATGAAGTAAAATTTCGAGTTTAGAAAAGCCTGAAAATTTGGTTTGGTCGCGTAGCGCGAAGCGCGGAGCGACCAAAATAAATTTTCAGGCTTTTCTAAGCTCGAAATTTTACTTCATGCGCCATGCGTGTAAGTCACTGATTTTAAGTGAAGTTTACTCATTAACAATATTTCAGTGCTTTCAGTGTTTAATACGCGTGGCGCATGAAGTAAAATTTCGAGTTTAGAAAAGCCTGAAAATTTGGTTTGGCCGCGACCAAACCAAATTTTCAGGCTTTTGTAAACTCGAAATTTTACTTCATGCTTAGTCTGGGAGTGGAAAAACGAGTGTTTTTTTTTAAGCATGCTGGTTTAACAGTGTATAGCGTACCGTTTAAATCCAAACTTAGGTTTTTTAAACTCGAAATGTTACTTCATGCGCCAAGTCCAAATCCAAACTCAGGCTTTTCTAAACTCAAAATTTTACTTCATGCGCCACGAGTATAAATTACTGAAATATTGTGAAATTAAAAATATACTGTTAAACCAGTATTAAAAAAATACTGCTAAAACAGGATTGATAATATACTGCTAAACAAGAATATTTTAAATTTCACTTGAAATCAGTGGTTAATATGCGTGGCGCATGAAGTAAAATTTCGAGTTTAGAAAAGCCCCGTGAAAATTTGTCTCGGGTCGCTGCGCGACCCTCGACAAATTTTCTACGCGGGGCTTTTCTAAACTCGAAATTTTACTTCATGCTTAGTCTGGGAGTGGACGACACTCGCTTATAACTTAAAACTGAAATACAACGAATATCTGAAGATTTTTAGCATACACGCAGTAATTGACATATGTATACTTAAAAGAACTCCCTATATGGCAGGATTAAAAATATAATGTTAAACAATAATATTTTAAACTTAAAACTTGAAATCAGTGTTTTACACGCGTGGCGCATGAAGTAAAATTTCGAGTTTAGAAAAGCCCCGTGAAAATTTGTCTCGGGTCGCTGCGCGACCCTCGACAAATTTTCTACGCGGGGCTTTTCTAAACTCGAAATTTTACTTCATGCTTAGTCTGGGAGTGGACGACACTCGCTTATAGCTTAAATCTGAACCTTAAAAAAAAATATAACGAATATCTAAAGATTAACAGCATATACGCAGTAATTGACATTTGTATACTTAAAAGAACTCCCTATATAAAACAAATACATCGGAACTTAGAAAATATGATTTGAGTTATTTAAAATAGTATCGGATAAATTGATTTGAACAAACGTACATATTTCTAACTTTGAATAAAATAAAACATGGCATAAGTTTACAGTTGATTTATAGATTTTTATGAAACCTGTAATTTTTATTTAAAGATTTTTTTAAATAACAGTATTTTAAGAAATCAAACAAAAATGTTAAATATCTTAGTAATAGCACAAAGTTTCACAATTTAAGAAGATTTATTGTAAATAAGACATCTTGAGGATAATTAGAAAAGAGGTAGTAGTTTATGACGATGTATGACACAAAACATGTGAATGTTTTTATTAGATGTTTATATTTGTTTTTTTATAAATAAAACAACCTATTATGTTTCTACATATGTTCGAAAGCGTAAAACGCCATCTAATGCCCATTAGCTTAAGTAGCATCGTCAATAGCTGGCAAACTAAACGTTTGTATACAGCAATTGTTCTATTGACGATGCTACTTAAGCTAATGGGCATTAGATGGCGTTTTATGCTTTCGAACATATGTAAATTGCACAGGCCATAATAAATGGTCAAAGATGTTCAGTATTCTTCAAGTACTGGTTCGGGACTATACTGATGATGGCGTTGAAGGCTGAAACGCGCATATAGTTATCTGGTGAATGAATAAGTACTGAACACAAATTCATATTCTTGATATTATGTTTCTGTTGTATTGTATTAAATTTACACAAATAATATTTGATTAGCTACAATAAAGTTTTGCAGAAAAAGACACCAAAGAGAAAATATTCTTCAGCTTTGATCAAACGATGCAATTTTGAAATAACCGTTAATAAATAAAATAAAATGAATCAATGACAAATGTAATTAGTTGTTTCCTTCATTTTGCTACTTGCTATTGCAGAGAATTCAAAGCAAACTGAAATAATTTTGTATCAGGAATATTTTTCTGATATATATATTAATTATTTGTAGCAATACATTTGTAATTTTCATATTTTAATAATTTAAATTTTGTCCCGCTAAAACGGTCAAATCGTATACTGTGCGTAGCGACCAATTCAAATTTTCGGGCTATCTTAAAGTTAAATTATTTACAATTTTTGTAATTTCTTAGGCCTTCAGCAATTTAGGACTATCCCAAATATGACAAATAATAGTTTAAACTTGCTATATTCGAACATGTTTCGTAAAGTTGAAAGAGATAAGCATGCGCTGGTCGCAGAGGATGCACATCATCCGGCATTTATATTTAACTTTCAGTGTAATCTTGAAATGTTCAGTGTAATCTTGAAATGTTCAAAGTTAATGATCGCGTTAAGACTTGCTTCTAAAAAAACTAGAGGAGACCGACTGCCATATGCTATCGCCCCCCAAACCATAACTCCCTGTGTAAGAGCCGTATGTCTTTCAACGGAAAATTGTAAAATTCTGCGTTCACCGCGTCGACGTCTCACTCTTCTGCGACCATCATAAACAGAACCGAGACTCATCGCTGAAGATAATGTTATTCTATTCATGGGTCCAATGTTGTCTTTCCCTGCACCAATCAAGTCTTGCTCTGCGATGCTGCGGAGTAAGAGGTAGACACAATTGTGGACGGTAGGATCTTATACCAAAACTGCAGATTCTTCTGTAAACAGTAGCCATGGATACTCTTTGGCCATTTAGAGCCAACCAGTCATTTCCCAATGCCCGCGACGTTGTAAATCTGTCCCTTAAAGTTGTAAGACGAAAAGCTCGATCTTCACGCTCAGTGGTGCTTCTTGGACGTCCTGATCCAAGTCTACGTCGATTCTCCCCAGCTTCGGACTATCTAGACCAGCAGCGTACGATCACCGATACACTACGGCCTACCCTTTCAGCAATAGCACGAACCGAAAAACCCGCTTCTCGCATTCCAATAATGCGACCCCTTTCAAATTCACTTAGATGATGATATTGTGCACGCCGACGAACACGGGGCATCTTTTTATGTTTTACAAACTGAAACGTCAAACTACTCAGAGGCTACTTGGATATTAGAAGCAATTACATTAAAAAATCAGCAGCTCTTCATAATGGTGAAATCAAGGAAAAATACCATTAAATAGTAACCAAAACAATTGATTTTTTGATCATCGATGCAGTTCATTTACATGATCAAATTCTGTAAATTTCATTAAAATCGTCCAATAAATACTTTGTGTTCTGATTTTTTTGAAAGGCAGTATATAAATATCCACCGTGGTTCACTACTGAAATTATCAACCTATTAAGAGAAAAGAATCGTTTAAGGAAAAAACTAGTCTATTTCAACAATTCTCTAATATTAGATCTTCCATTAGAAAGAAAATAAAACAGGCGCATAATGAATATATTTTATCTATTGAACATAAGGTTATTTCCGACCCCAAACAATTTTGGTCATATGTCAACTCTAAAAAATCAAATTCTTTTAGATTTCCTTCAACTATTACATATAATGATAACATTTTGGAAAATCCAATTGATATTGTAAATGGCTTTAGTGAATACTTTAAGGCCGTTTACAGTCCCCCATCAAGTAATCTATTAGATATAAGCTTCAAGCTGCTTCCTAATTTGGTATTTACCATGACGACTAAGAAACTAGTCTTTGATCTTCTTAGGAAGCTTCCAAATAATAGCTCTTCTGGGGAGGACAAGCTACCCTGATTCGTATTAAAAGATTGCGCTACATTACTCTGTAAACCTCTTGCTACTCTATTCAATCTATCAATTAAGTCATGTACGTTTCCAAGATGTTTAAAAGTTGCTGCCGTATGTCCTGTACCTAAAACGTCGCTTCATCCTAAAAATATCAATAATTATCACCCTATAGCGTCACTTCCAATTATTGCAAAAATATTTGAGCGCGTATTATTTGACCAAATATATACACATGTCGGGCCTTACATGTCTGATAAACAGTATGGTTTTGTCCCCAACCGCTCAACAGTTACTTATCTTACCTTAATTACTCATGATATTGCTGAAACTGTTGACGCTCGGGGGCAGATGGATGTCGTTTATACGGATATGTCTAAAGCGTTTGACAAAGTTCAACATAATGTTCTTTTATCAAAATTGGATAATTTTGGTTTTTGTAGCTCATTCATATCATTAATTAAATCATATCTCAGTGAACGTAACACATATGTAGTTGCCAATGGTTTCAAATCTTGCGAATATTATCCAACATCAGGTGTACCACAGGGTTCCATTCTTGTTCCATTACTTTTTAACGTATTTATTAACGGCCTTTCTCTAAACCTTGATTGTCAACATCTGTTATATGCAGATGATTTAAAAGTTTACATTACTATAAATAATATCAATGACTGCCGTAACTTACAGATTAGCCTAAACAAAATTGTTACTTGGTGTTTAGAGAATGGGCTCGATGTAAATATTGATATATGTAAATATATGTCTTATATTACAAAAAACTAATTTTGTTCACTGTAACTACGCAATTGATGGTAAACTACTTGAACGTGTTATAACATATAAAGATCTGGGTGTTTATTTCGATTGTCACCTTAGCTTTAATTACCATATTGACGTTACGGTAAGAAATGCATTTAAGTCATTAGGCATTATATGCCGTAACGCGTCCCAATTTCACAATGTCACATTTAAAACTTTATTTTATTCTTATGTACGGTCAAAGTTGGAATATGCGGCGTTATTTTGGTTTCCTCAAAATCAGTGTCAAATTAGAAAGATCGAAAGTGTGCAACGCAAATTCCTAAAGTTGTTATACTACAAATTTGAGGGAAGGTATCCAGAGAGAGGCATCGAGCATAACATATTCTTGGAAATATTTGACGTTAACTCGCTTGAATCTCGTCGTAAAACTACATGTATTTCTTTCCTCTATAAAGTTTTGCACAACACAATTGATTCGCCTGATTTCTTAGCTAAACTCGGACTGCATATTCCTTCTTTTTCCAGCAGGCAGAAACCAACATTTCATGTATTTGCGCATCGAACTAACGTGGGATTAAAATCTCCTGTTAGTATTATTTGTAATTGCTTTAATACAATTTCGCATCTTTTACGATTCTTTAAAAATGTTACTCTGCAACTTGGAGCCAACTGTGAATTAATTATTCTTACTAAAAAATTGTTTTTATATTCACAGGACACGCCTTCAACATTTAATAAGTAATTTTATTGGTACAGAATTTATTTTAATTTAATTTTTATTATATTTTAATATATACCAGGCTTATGTCTTGTTTTTGTCTTGTAATTGGGAAATGTTTCCTGTTGGACAATAAATGGATTATTATTATTATTATTATTATTGATGCGCCAGGCATGTAAAAAACTGATCTTAACAAAGTTGCAAAACAAATATTAGGAAAATCAAACTCTTAATATTTGTTTAAATATTTTTGAGTTGATAAATTAACGATTTCTATTTCAACTTATTTGTTTTATCTTTATAATTTTTCTATTTTATATTTTTTTTTATTTTTCCTAATAATAATTCCAAAAGTTTGAATTTTCAAGAGTTTTGTACTATTTTTGCGTTTTTGTTCTTAGTATTTTTAATGACACGTATTTTGAGAGCATTTCTTATTTATAACTTTCATTGGTAACATTTTTGAAATGTTATTCAAACTATGAACATTTTGATAAAAGAGTTCAATTTAATGGTTCCAGCGAGTGTTTCCATTCCTTGATTAAACATAAAGTACAATGTTGACTTTAGAAAAGCCTAAAATATTGAATTTGCCGGCAAATCCAATTGTTAATGGTTTTCTAAACTCTAAATTTGAATTGATGCGCCACGCATATAAATACACTGAAATATTGTAAAGTTCGAAATATACTGCTTATGATTTTACAAATGTTTATTTCAACTAACTCAATATTTGAAAATCCCTTTATATTTGTACTTTCCCAACACTACTGTGTAAGGAAAGTATTGTAATCTTGCCAAAAATCGATGTTTTATCCAATTTCAGTATTTCTTAACGTTTTTAAGTTTCCTAAGTACGATTTCAATATTTTTAGGATGTCTGTGTAATATGAATGAGTGTATGTACAGGGAGTTTTTTTCTTCTAGGTATACATATCTTAATAACTGTAAATCTTCAGATATTGGTGCAATGAGTTCAAATTGAAGTTTCAAACGAGTGTGTTCCACTCCCAGATTAAGCATGAAGTAAAATTTCGAGTTTAGAAAAGCCTGAAAATTTGGTTTATTATTAGTTTTACAAATGTTTTTATGGAATATTTAATAATAATAATAATAATAATAATAATAATAATAATAATAATAATTCTTTATTAACGGACAAGCCATTTACAATGTAGAACCAAAAACATATAACTAAAATGTAAGACACAAAACATGAATCACAAATATGCACAGAGACACATATGTTAATCTGCGTAAACCATAATAGGGTTATTTGAAAGTATACTTAAAACAAAAATTCTTGAATGTTTGAAAATTGGTAAAAAAACACAATGTTCGGTCTGGAACTTTAAAAACTTAGAATGAGGTGTAGAATTAATCAATAATTAAAGTTTAGGATGACATCAGCAAACAGTAATTCCAGCAATAAAAAAAAGATATTTTCAGTTGGAATTATGTTTGAAAATGGTAAGAAATAAAATGTTTGCTTTGGATCTTCAAAAACTTAGAATTAAGCCTAGAATTAATTAGAGTTTAAACATTAATCCGTTAATTAAAAATGCATCCACATTTAGTTTATTTGTTTTAAAAATAAATTTTTGTTCTGGAGCTTTAAAAACTCGGAATAAGGCAAAAAAATAATCTGAGCTTGGAAAAGAAATTAAATTCTAGAATTAAAAATAGAGACACAGCCAATGTTATTATTTAGTAATTTTATACGAATATCATTAATTTCATTGATTTCTTAAATTTTGACGATTGTCCAAATAATTTATTAATTTTGTATAGTCCAGTTTTGCTATTGACTGTCATTTGTTTCAAAATTTAATTTTTGATCTTGAGCTTTGAAAACTTAGAATTAGGCGAAAAATGAATCGGAGCTTCGAAGAGAAAATAAATCCTAGAATAACAACTGCCAATGTTTTTATTTGGTCATTTTACACAAATGTCAATAAATCCATTGATTTCTTAAATTTTGACGATTTTTTGAGAATTTTCCAAATAATTTATTAATTTTGTATAGTCTAGTTTTGCTACTCACAATACTGACTATATTGATTGTCATTTGACTAAATATTCCACATTTTGACTGTTATTTGACAACCTTGACTATACAGTAATCTTCGTGATATGTATAATTGAAGGAAAAGATCGCTTTGAGATATCCAAAAAATATAAAAAAATCCTTAATTTCGTCTAACTTTAACTGAAGTAGGTGACATCTGTTTGCTTTGGTCTCTCACTATTATTTAGTAATGCAGAACATAGAAACCCAATAAATGTTCTCTTAAAAGTGTACTTACATTTTAAGCAATAAAACACAGAGCATGCACTGAATGAAACGCAGAGTACATTTTTATTGTGCGGCATAAGCACGGATTAAGGAGCATGTAACATTTTGTAGCGCTTTTACGATTGCTAATAAATTTCACAGATCAGGGTTCACGTGTGCTCCGCTCTAATATTAAACATTCGTTCCGTTATGCGCATTTTATTACGTGTACATCTCGGATTTGCTTCCGCTGCGAAATTAAATTTAAATCAAACCGGAATGCAAGTATAAGGAATTTCTATGCACACATATTTTATTCAAGACATTACTCTTTTAAAAAATGTATAGTGTACATGTATGTGCTTATATAGAGAGTTCAAGTTTATTTTTAAAGAGAGAAGTTTGCATAATATGCTTATGATTTCAAGTTATTTTATTGATTTAATGCAATTATTAACCCATTAACGGCCGAGCAAATATAGAGTTAACTCTGAACCTTGATTTTAGGTAAAATTCTGCACTTCTTTTTTAAGATTTCTATGAATGACTTATTATATTACATACTGTGAAATATTATTATTAAATATGCATAATGTACACGCTGTAAATTTTCAAGCATTCGTCGGTTTTATACAAATACGTGCAATATGAAGTTTAGAACGAGTGTTTCCACTCCCAGACTAAGCATGAAGTAAAATTTCGAGTTTAGAAAAGCCTTAAAATTTGGTTTCGTCGGCCAAACCAAATTTTCAGGCTTTTCTAAACTCGAAATTTGACTTTATGCGCCACGCGTATAAAATACTGAAATATTTAGTTAGAACTACACTGACATTCTTTTTTTGTAATTGAGTCATAATCGAAATATTTAAATAACAAAATATTTATTTTTTTCTTCATACATTTTCAAGTCAGGTCAAATAATTTAATATACCAAATGAATTTATTTAGTAATTTAATTAACAAGAATTAATAATGTTGCGTGTACGCATCAATGGCGCTTAATGGGTTAAGCAAACTTGTAGATTTTTCAGGGATTATGAACTGTTTATATTGGTTTGCCACAATTGCTTCACTCACTATAAATTCTCTAAATCTGTGGCTCTTAACCGGTGGTGTGCGAAAGAATTCAGAAATTTAATTCTATTGAATATGTTGAGAGTTAAACTAAAACACACTGTAGTGTAAAATGGTGAATGCGCCAAGTAGCAAAAAACGAAACTTAAATAAACATGCAAATTGCTTCAATTTATAATAAATTATCATCAAAACAGGCTTCACAAAATCCCCCATAAACACCTCCTCCCCCACATCTTCATTTCCTCCAGCATTAAGCGGTAAAAGCTGAACGTTTCGAGCTCACACGCATATGTAACATGAATTTTAAATGTAATGTTTGTTAATGCTAGACGCTGCGAGCACACGAAAATTTCCATAAATTCCCGGCACAACGGCCGTTTTCCCCAGAATTATGACGTATTTTCCGACGCCATAATTCGGTGGAACAGAAAATCGAGTTGGTGATGAAAAAAAAGGAAACGCCGCCGCAGAGAAAAAAAACTCGCGCTGCGGGGATTAATTAAATTCGGGCAATTAGCCTCTCCCAGTCGGTGCCGGTAATTGGCCAAGATGGAGAAACCCGGGGGGAAAAACTTGTTGCTGCCGGGTGTAATTCGATTGGGTGGATTTATTTAAAATGTTCCTAGGTTTTTCTTAAACGAGATTAAAGGCGTAAATGAGCGGACGGGCATTTTATTTGCTGAAAGGGAATTGTTGACTCGAATTCGGAGATCGTATCACACGTGGGGTATTTACAGAGCGCGAAATCTAATATTGTACGAGTTCACTTACACAAATACCCAACTTAACCAACTTGCGCTATTAGTTGTAATCGAATAAATTTACTAGACAACATATTACACCTTTACGTATTTATTTCAACGCCTTTGATATCGTATGGATATATTCGTTATAAGTAGGGCAAATTTAATTTAGGTATTCAGATATTTATTCAAAAATATATTAAAATATTCGAATTATTCAAATATTTGAATTATTCAAATATTTCTATATTTAAATAGTCGAATATGTTGAGTTGTTGACGTGATGATAACCGGTGATTTGGCTCCGTCACAAATGTGCGTAAATTCGAAATAATATTACAAAATTAATCAAGAAAACTAAAGTGCTAATTGTCTGAAGTGAAGTAAGGTTGTGCAACCAACCCCTTAGGCTGTAGCCACCCTTGCCCATATTTTTTTTAAATAGCATGACCCCACTTGTGATATATCATTAGAAAGGTCTTTCAAAATGCTAATTAGTGGTACCAACTAAAATTTTTATTATTACATAAAAAATGTAAAAAAAAATTACATATTAAATTATAGTATGCTCAAAATTATTTCCATTATTTTTTCATTTTGGTAGGTCCATTAAACCAAGTTTTGTTGTCCATATTTTAATAAAACAATAGATAACTCTGATAAATATTGGGTATTATTGTGTTTATCTGTGCTTTTTCATTTGTAATTTGTAAAAATAAATTGTTATAATACCTAATTTGACAACAATTTTAAAATCAAATAAATTGATTTAAATTTTTTTTGCATTTTTTATGTAACAATAACATTTTTAGTTGGTACCACTGATTAGAATTTTAAAAGACCTTTTTAATGATATATCACAAGTAGGGTGATGCCATTTAAAAAAAATGGGCAAGGGTGACTACAGTCTAAGAGGTTGGTTGCAGAAGATTGTTATGTGGGTCAAAATGGTTCCCCCTCCATATCCTAGAAACGGTTTCGAAAAATTTTCTCTAACTGTTACGGTTCTAAAGATATTCTGGCTGGCTTGTTTTCAAATTGACTCCCTGTATATATATATATACCGGGTGTGGCACTTAAGACGCCTCGGACCATAGCTCCTTTACGATAAAAGCTATCGAAAAAAATCTAAGAGCAAAGTGGTGCTAATTACCGTTGCTATGTTTCAAAAATATTTCTAATCATCAGTGGCGTGCCGTACTCCAGTGGCGTACCAAACTTATGTTTCTTTAAATGGAATGCCCTATTTTTTATTGCAGATTTGGAAATTGCTCGAAGAGTACTTATTTTTTTATCTAACATGTTATACCCTTCACTTTAGCGGTTTCGCTGTTATAACCCCTTCTTTCAAAATTGCGCCCCATTTTTGAGATTGTTTTGTAGAGAAACTAATTGACGCCGGCGCCTAAATTTTGAATTAAGGTACAGGTTAAGACCTCGTATACCTTCACATAATTTTTTTTCTGGTAATTTATGGAAAAAAAATAATTTTTGATTGAACTTCGCATGTTGTCATTTTTTTCGAAAATTTCAAATGGCACCCCCCTAAAAAAATTACGGCGTTGTACAGCCAAAACTCTAAATTTTTCATTGGTACAAAAAAAATTACACATTGCATAACAAAATTTCGGAGAAAAAAGGAATTTCATCGCAAATGTCGGGAAACGCCATGAGAAAACAAAAACACAAATACGGTCAACATAATAGTATGTACCTATTTATTCAACATGATATGAAAAATGCAGATAAAGAAAATTAAACAACTTAAACTAAATGTTCGAAATGACGACCTTCCTGCTGGAGGCATAACCGCAACTTCGACTCACAGGCTCTAGACACTGCCCTAAGAACTTCTGGTGATATAGCGCGATATTAGTTTTTTAGTCTGTATATATTTTCTGCAATCTTGAATCATTTAATTTTATATGTTTTTTTTAGTTAGTTTATATTTATTGTAATCTTCATTTTGTAACTTTTGAATGTTTAACGTTAGTTTGTAAAAATACTTACTTTATTTTTTATGTAATTTTCCCTGTAATTGGATTTATCTGTTGGGAATAAAGGTTATTATTATTATTATTATCATAATTATAATTTTGTAAAAATGCGGATACCAGATACATATTGTAAAAGTGTAGTATATTAAATATTCGAATATTTGAATTATTCGCATTCGAATCCAAGCCTTAGTTATAAGCTTTAAAAATTGAACGATTTTTAACAACTACAAATGCCTGAAAAATTACAGAATATGAACAGGGTGTTCTAAATTATCGGGCCACCATTGGTAACTTTGTTATCTTTAGAGCTACGAAGTCAGTTAACTTAGCAAACTAGTTGTATTTTTTAGGTACATTACGATGGTGTAAACAGAAAAACCAGTGAACTTTAGGTTTTTGATTTATTCGCAAAAACAACATTTTTTTGAAAGGATGCCCTGTATATTTTGACATATTTAGAAGAGACAAAATACATAAACAAATATAAATACATAAAAAAAGATGTCTAAATAAATTATCGCTGAAGGTCGCTGTATTTCAATTTCTATTGCGCATCATCATTTTTTATAATTTGATTATATTTTCTTTAAATACTTGAAATAATATTTCCTTTCTTAATTTGGGCAACTGGGTTTAAACCAATGTTCCAATATTTGCTTTGCATATTATTTTTAATTAGGAAAAAATATATTAATAACTATCGCAATGTGATGCTACAGGTATGTTTAAAAAATACGAAGTCTTGATAGCAATTAAAGTTAATACATATCTCTCGCTCGTAAAAAATTCCTTTGTCCTCCGTATAGTAATAATTAGCAATTATCTTTGTACTTTGATACAGAGGACCTCGTTCATTAAACGAGCACGGGTGGTAGATTGGAATGTAATTAATTAAATTAGCAACTTGCTGTGTCAGTATGAAAATGCACGGCTATCGTTTCACGTCTCTATCTAGAAGCGAGTGTTCGTGCGAGAGGTTGTATGAAGTTACCGGCGTCGTGACGCTCATGTCTCATGTCTGGAGTCTGATCGAACACGACGCTGATGGCATTAATTAGTTTTACGTTAAGGAAGCGTTTACATGAGCTCAATTTATGTTACACACGGATTTAATGCGAGGGTGAAATTGAGCGAGAGCTGGAATTTTGTTAGAAGGGTTTATTTTGTAAATTAACCAGAATTTTGTATAATTGTTTGGATATATTTTGAGATTGAAATTTTGTTTATTCAATAAATTGAGCAACCAAACCAAATGTTTGGGCTTTTCTGAATTGAAATTTTACTTCATGTTTAATCTGAGAAAGGAAAACACTCGTTTAAAGCATCAATTTGAACTCTTTGCAAAAATATTTGAATATTTGCAATTATTAAGATATGTATACTTCAAAGAAAAACTCCATCTATATAAATATATGCCTAAAATTTAAAATGTTGTTAAATAAATAGATTATAGTCTATTTGTTTAACAACATTTTAACTTTTTTTATTATTGTGCAATAGACGTGTGTAGTTAGTTTATTTTTATTTATTAATATAGAAAATAACAAATTTAATTTGTGGTTTACTTTATCAATAAAGAAGAGTTTAGTTTATTTATTGATTATCTTTTTTGTAACGAACTGTAAATAAATCTCACAAAGAATTTGCTGTGATAAGTACAACTAAAATCATTTAATTTTTCTTTTCTTTCTTTTCCGTGTTTGAAAATGTCTGCTACAGATAGGTTGAAACGTGGAGTGAGTGGGTTTCGGCGTATTGAATCTAACCTAATAGCTTTAAGAGTGGACCTTTCAGCAAGTGCGTCAGTGGACGAGCAGACTAAATTTAATCCTCGGATAGCGTTCGTTACACGGAAATTGCATCCTAGATACAATAGACAGATGAAATCTCCGACAAATAAATACAAAAATAACATTATCTCACTAGATTTATTTACAGCTATACGGGCTGATTCTGTAAGCGAAATTTTACATTTTACGTCGGTGTTATTCTATAACTTCACATTCTAAGTATACATAAAACCCTATTATGTTAAACCAGGTATATATTGATGGTAAAACAAAACCGATAATATACAAGAAATCGTAAATTCTTGACATAATATCACCTCCGCTCCATCACATTCTATCTCATTGAAGATGTATGGCGGCACTCGTGAAACTTAATCCTGTAAGCAATTCCTATTACGAGCCCTTTTTCGGTAGTGAAAAGGTAGAGCATACAGGCGTCCATTGTAGTGGGTGCACAATAAAAACTTTTACGACTTCTCGAGGACGTTAAAGTGGAACGATTTATTCTGGATGCCACAATAAAAATAACAAATGGGCCCCCCGAAAAAGATTCCATCCCCATCGAACCGTCCCTAAATGTGCCCTTCGGCATCCCTTCCCGAGCCGCTACATTGATTCCGCAAATTGCTCCTGGCGACATTAGCACAATGGACCAATCTAATTTCAACCCCCACCAAATCGACTATATAGTTAATAGTTGTGCTCGAAATCAATATGTTAATAAGAAATTGTTTGACTATCTAGAACCTACGGCCCAAGTTGAGTGTGCTGCCCAAGCGCAAATTGCCAAATTCTTTGTTTAAGAATATATTACATCCCTTTTCTTTGCTCTTGTCTACATTTGTAGGCTTTTCTAAACGGGTAAAAATAAACAAATCAATTAAACTGACGTTTTATAAAAATTCGAACAAAGTTACTAAACTCGACTCCACTATAGATTTTTAAGACTCTATCTTGAAATGATTAATATCTATTTAAATAAATTTGTAGAATTCATTTGTAAATGTGTCTTCTATCCAAATATTAATTTTAATTCATTCATAGTCAGATTCTAGTGTCTTGTAGAAATTATAAAAAACACCTTATAAAATGCAATTATAAAGTAAAATTAAATTTCATAATTGTTTGCAGAATATTTACAAAATATAAAATCGAATTAATATCGACTTTCTACAAAACTGTTGTCAATTTAAGACTTTTCCTAAAATATTATTAAGTTTAAAATATACTGATCATATTGCTTTATGTTTAGTAGATTTAAAACTTTTCAATATTTTAGTGTTTTATACGCGTGGCGCATGAAGTAAAATTTCGAGTTTAGAAAAGCCTGAAAATTTGGTTTGGTCGCTCCGCGCTTCGCGCTACGCGACCAAACCAAATTTTCAGGCTTTTCTAAACTCGAAATTTTACTTCATGCTTAATCTGGGAGTGGAAACACTTGCTAGAAGTTTCAAATTTAACGCTTTCCAAGAACAACGAATGCTTGATAAGTTACATCGTAAACATCGGAATATTTATACTTAAATTTAAAACATTAGCACAAATAGAATCTTTCCTATAAAAATCCTATGTGTGCTAATGTTTTCAATTTTTGTTTGCAACAAATCTCTTAATCGTTTTATTAAATTAAGTTTACACGCACAAATAATTTAAGGGGTCCGCCGAATAAAGTTCTAAGCGCTAACTTTCGCGAAGTAAGATTATTCGAAATGTCGGAATGCCCTATTGAAATTTTCCTTACTTTTCTAGGTTTAAAATGCCAACAATAAACGTGTTTGAAATTTAAAACTTAGAAATAAAAGGGAAATTCAATAGGATATTCCGATATTCCGTAAATCCTAACTTCACAAAAGTGAATCTTAGAACGTTATTCGGCGGACCTCCTCAATTATAGATATGTAATAGTGAAGAATTTTTTCAATTATCAACAATTGTTATTAATTAGGCCAATATCTTTTAGATTTTTCACAAGATTTATAAAGAACACACAGGCTTTCTCTAATTTAAAAATGTTTTGTCAACTTTAAGCTTCTTTGAATTCAGTTGTAGTATTATTCACCACTCTGCTTTAATTTGACAAAAAAATGCCGCTTAATTGGATCTTAAGTGATTATCTATGTTTTCCATAATTTTATAATTTTTGATTTTTTTAAATTTTATTTGGAACTGATTTTATTTTTCTTTAATTCTTTAATCTAAACCTTAACTGTTTCTGTTCGTTATATCAAAGTTTGAGATAGACTTTACCTTTATATGCGAGTCAAGTAAAATATTGATTTTCTACAATTAGTCAACTTGGAGCTTTTGTAATGTTATTATCCAATAGATCAATTTATGTTATCAAATTAACATAATATTGATTCATTTCTGTTTATATTTATTACATATGTACAACTGAATATTTGTTGTTTTTTTTTAAGTTTTAGTCAAGGCAATTTATTATTGTATTATTTTTAGTAATCTTTGAAATTTTATAATTTTATTTTAAATTGGTCGAATTTTTTGTTTCTTAGTGGAAAATAAACTAATTAATTTCTTGGGGGCCTCGGTGGCCGAGTGAGTAGAGACCCTGCCCAGAGACGCAGGTTCGAGTCCCATCGGTGGAATCATTTATGAATAATAAATTATTCCATCCGGGTCCATGGTTGTAGTGTGAATGTGTTGTGGCGTCCTAGATGTAATTTCGATATATAATTGGTTAAAAAAAACAATAAAATACAGATTGATGGCTAATGGTCATAGTTACCAAGGCTATTAAAACAAAAAAAAACAAAAAAATAATTTCTTAACGATGTTCCATTAATATATCAAAATATGAAAATCAATAAAATTATTTGTAGACTTTAGAGAAGATGTTGATTTAATGTTTTTTTTTTTTCGTCCATTTTAATCAACTTTGAGCTTTTGTAACTTCATGTCCAATCAATTGATTTTATTTTTCTTAAATAAAAACAATGTTTTAATGCATTTCATTAATATTTATGTTGATAATTTTATATTAACAATGGTTTTACGTGTTGAATTTCGTAAATCTTTATAAATGTTTGTATATTTGTTAACTTTGAGCATTTATACGTACTGCGAGTTTTATGTAATACCGAACATGCCCATACATTTTTAATGTAAATTTTCCTACGTTCGATTTGTTCTGGGACGGATCAAAGCATTCAGTGCGATGTGATTGGGTACGATTTCCAATTGTGATATAGTCAACCCAATTTACACTCTTCTGAGTAGATATGATTCGTTCGTGAATGATTCGTTCGAAATGAACGATTCTGTACGGTGAATGAATGAATGAACTGATTCCGGATTTTAAGAATAATTGATTCGTTAATGATTCATTCACTCGAGACGACCGACCAAACGATTTTGGTCGAGCGGAATCGTATTCCCGATTCGGATTTATACATGCGGTCTGAATCTGCCCGAATCAGATGACTAATTCGTTCGCTCGAATCCGCGCACAACTTCAACTCCGCTTTGTACATGCGATCTGAATCTGAATCCGCCCGTATAGGATGACTAATGCGTTTGCTCGAATCCGCGCACAACTTCAACTCCGCTTTGTACATGCGGTGTGAATCTGAATCCGCCCGAATCGGATGACTAATGCGTTCGTTCGAATCCGCACACAACTTCAACTCCGCTTTGTACATGCGATCTGAATCTGAATTTGGCCGAATCGGATGACTAATGCGTTTACTCGAATCCGCGCACAACTTCAATTCTATTTTGTGCATGCGATCTGAATCTGAATCCGCCCGAATCGGATGACTAATGCGTTCGCTCGAATATACCCGAAACGATTCGTCACGACTTGCAGAAACGAACCCGCTACGACAGCCTTTATTGGTATTTTGTACTACTCGACGCGTAATTCTATCAGCTAATGTTTGTTCTCTACTTATGAGACAGATCACAAAATATTTGCAAGATGAATTCAAGCCACCGAAGTTTTATTTGAAACAACTTTACTAAACTTTTGACTGAAAAGGCAAAATTATTTGATAATTTAAAAATAAATATAATAAAATATTTTGAATTATAGTTTAATTTGTATATGTTTGCTCTATTTTTTATAGACACATATCTTTCGAATAAACTTATTATCTTTACTTAAATTATACAAGTCGTTATACAAGCCGTTCCTTTAAAACGGTATTCGCTCGTTCAACTGATATTATTGGGTCAGTCGTCTATCTCGGCACCGTTCGGTATGGAACGAACATAAATTATTATTATTATTATTATTATTATTAGCAGTATTATTCAATTTTGCGCGTAGTTAATTGACGGTAAGTAAATGGTCACGGTTTATGAAACAAGTGTCTATCGTCACTATAGAGGCAGATTGGGACAAGAACGAACTTTATTATTATTATTATTATCATTATTATTATTATTATTAGCTGCTAAAAGAAGACCGCATTATAATCGGATTAGTAAACTGTCGCGTACCGCCAAGGACAGTCCCTACGCGATGTTTCCGATGTCTTAACTATGGACATTTTGCCAGAGAATGCAAAGGGCCTGACAGAACCCGCTTCTGTTTTAGATGCGGCAAAACAGGCCACAAGGGAAAGGAGTGTACGGACCCGGAGCATTGCATGCTCTGCGCTGAAACGGGCTGTAATGACGAAGACCTGCGTCACATTTCTGGATCTAGGAGATGCACGGTGTATATAGATGCACGGAAGAAGACACAAGCACTAGGTAATTGATGGCGGTGATATTACAAGCCAATCTAAACAGGAGTAGAGTAGCGGACAACCTTCTGCATCAAATTGTGAGGGAAAAGGAGATAGATGTGCTGCTAATCAGCGAGCAGTACCGAAATCTCACACCTCCAAATTGGTATCAGGATGAGTTGGGGACATCCGCGATCTGGATTCGGAAGCCGAACAAGATGCCATTGGTATCCCATGGAAGTGGTCGCGGTTATGTGTGGATTAGGAGTTTTGATACCACACTGTTTAGTTGCTACCTCACTCCCAATGAACCAATACAAGCGTTTAGAGACAAGGTCGATGCCCTTGAAGATGCTCTAATGGGTATCAGGGGAAAAATAATAGTGGCTGGGGACTTCAATGCCAAGGGTGCCGAGTGGGGGATGCCAAACCCTGATTCCAGAGGGAAATATCTACTGGAAATGGCGGCCAGAACCGGCCTTGTAGTCTTGAATATCGGCAACACATCCACCTTTCGTCGCCCAGGCTATGGAGAAACCATCCCTGATGTCTCGTTCGCAACAGAGCAGCTAGCTCCGGCGATAGAGGCGTGGCACGTGATGGAAGATTACACCGGCAGCGACCATCAGTACATCTCGTTCCGTATAAAATCAACCTCCAGAATCCAACGGCATTTCTCACAGGTCAGGAATCGGTGGAATGTCGAAAGGATTGACGAAGCAAAGTTCGCGGCAGCCATTGAATCCGGTAGCACAATGATGTCTAAACCCTATGGCACTCCATGTCGATATGAAGCTGAGAGAGCTACACTTGAAACTATGGCACTTCTCAGCAGAGCTTGCGATGCATCTATGCCTCAGATACGGCCGAAAAAGAGCAATCGTCCTGCCTACTGGTGGACGGAGGATATTAGCATAATCCGAAAGGCCTGCTTAAGGCTAAGACGTAGAGCACAACGTGCTAATACCAGAGAGGAAGCTAATAGGATCTCCTCAGAGAAAAAGAAACTGCGGCAGGCGATAAATAAGAGTAAGATGGCCCAATGGAGAAAATTGGGGGAGGAGGTTAACGCTGATCCGTGGGGCCTTGGCTACAAAATAGTAACCAAAAAACTTGGCGCAAGCTCGCCCAACGCCGCCATGGACGAGACCACAATGGAGAACATCGTGAAATCGCTCTTCCCGAGACATCCGATTCGGGAAACACCCAATCGGGCCGAGTACATTGACGAAATACCCATCTTTACCGAAAAAGACCTTGAAACGGCAGTATCATCACTCCGTAATGGAAAAGCCCCGGGACGAGATGGAATCCCCAGCGAGGTGATGAAGATGGCGGCCAGAACAAAACCTGCGCTCTTGCTAAACATGTAAAACGCCTGTCTGAAAGCGGGAGTGTTCAGCTCACGCTGGAAGGTAGCGCGTCTAGTGCTGATTAGCAAGGGCAAAGGTAACGCCCTCGTACCATCTTCATACCGACCATTGTGTATGCTAGACACAGCGGGAAAGGTTTTAGAAAAGCTTATACAGCCGCGCCTACTTTCAGCGATCCGTGCAGGTGGAGACCTATCGGACCGACAATACGGCTTTCGACGTGGGAGATCCACGATCGATGCAGTGCGAGAAGTTGTTCAGGCTGCCGAGAATGCGCAAATGGGAAACCATCACTCCCGAAAAATTGTGCTTCTCGTCACCCTGGACGTAAAGAATGCATTCAATTCTGCGAGGTGGACAGATATGCTAAAAGAACTAAAAAGTTTTCGTGTCCCCAAGTATCTCCTTGACATCGTAGGAGACTACCTCGACGATAGATCGCTGGAATATGATACAACGGAGGGCAAACGGTTATGAAAAATAACGGCCGGAGCAGCACAAGGTTCCATACTCGGTCCAGACCTATGGAACATTGCATACGACGGCCTGCTTTGATTAAAGATGCCCGACGATTCACACCTTGTAGGCTATGCTGATGACGTAGCAGCTCTGATTGCAGCACGCACTACAGATTCAGCACAGCTAAAGCTAAACCAGGTGATGAGAAGGGTTAACGGCTGGATGGCAGACCACGGGCTTACGCTAGCTACTGAGAAGACGGACATATACTGCCTTTCAAAAAAATCAGAACAAAAAGTATTTATTGGACGATTTTAATGAAATTTACAGAATTTGATCATGTAAATTAACTGCATCGATGATCAAAAAATCAATTGTTTTGGTTACTATTTATTGGTATTTTTCCTTGATTTCACCATTATGAAGAGCTGCTGATTTTTGAATGTAATTGCTTCTAATATCCAAGTAGCCTCTGAGTTGTTTGACGTTTCAGTTTGTAAAACATAAAAAGATGCCCCGTGTTCGTCGGCGTGCACAATATCATCATCTAAGTGAATTTGAAAGGGGTCGCATTATTGGAATGCGAGAAGCGGGTTTTTCGGTTCGTGCTATTGCTGAAAGGGTAGGCCGTAGTGTATCGGTGATCGTACGCTGCTGGTCTAGATGGTCCGAAGCTGGGGAGAATCGACGTAGACTTGGATCAGGACGTCCAAGAAGCACCACTGAGCGTGAAGATCGAGCTCTTCGTCTTACAACTTTAAGGGACAGATTTACAACGTCGCGGGCATTGGGAAATGACTGGTTGGCTCTAAATGGCCAAAGAGTATCCATGGCTACTGTTTACAGAAGAATCCGCAGTTTTGGTATAAGATCCTACCGTCCACAATGGTGTCTACCTCTTACTCCGCAGCATCGCAGAGCAAGACTTGATTGGTGCAGGGAAAGACAACATTGGACCCATCAATGGAATAACATTATCTTCAGCGATGAGTCTCGGTTCTGTTTATGGGCTCATGATGGTCGCAGAAGAGTGAGACGTCGACGCGGTGAACGCAGAATTTTACAATTTGCTGCTGAAAGACATACGGCTTTTACACAGGGAGTTATGGTTTGGTGGGCGATAGCATATGGTAGTCGGTCTCCTCTAGTATTTTTAGAAGCAAGTCTTAGCGCGATTCGGTATAATGACAACATTTTACGGCCAGTGTTAGTGCCCTATGTAAATGGCTTGCAGAACCCCATTTTTCAGCAAGATAATGCTCGACCTCACACAGCGGCCATTACAAGACAGTTTTTTGATAGTGCCGAAATCAATTTGTTACCTTGGCCATCTCGTTCTCCAGATCTATCGCCAATAGAACATGTTTGGGATATGATAGGTGTTAGAATAAGTAACTTACAGCGCCCCGCTAACACTGTAATGGAACTTAGAGGTCAAATTATCGAAGTTTGGAATGAAATACCCCAAGTCAATATTGACAACCTGATTTCTAGCATGCCTCGACGTGTTAATGAGTGTTTGGGAAATCGTGGAGGCCCAACACATTATTAATGTTTATTCATTTGTTTTTCAAGTTGATTTTTTGATCATCGATACAGTTCGTTTACATGATCAAATTGTGTAAATTTTATTAAAATCGTGCAATAAATACTTGGTGTTCTGATTTTTTTGAAAGGCAGTATAGTTGTGATGACAACAAAACGAATCCCTACTCTTATACCGATGTCGGTAGGGGATGAGATAGTAGAGACGAAGCCTGCAACAAAATATCTCGGCATTGTGGTTGACACCAAACTCACCTTCAGTGAACACATCCGACGTGTTGCAGAGAAGGCGGAGACGTTGTCAACTCTACTGATTAGGATCATGGCTAACACCCATGGCCCTAAATCTAGTAAGCGCCGCCTTTTAATGACAACGGTCCAATCGATACTCCTGTACGGTTCGGAAATATGGGGTAATATGATGAGGACTGAATGCTACAGAAAACGCATAGCATCTGTACAGAGAAGGGCCGCTCTCAGAGTATCGTGCGCATACCGCACTGTCTCCGAGGCGGCGGTCCTGGTAATCGCCGGAGAAATCCCCATTGGGCTGCTGGCCATTGAAAGGAAGGCCGTCTATGAGCGTAAGTCCGAAATTGGTAGGGAGCGTGCCAGCAAGGAGGAGAGGGCGCGGACACTGGAGGAGTGGCAGAATTCGTGGTCCACTATCGAAAAGGGGAGATGGACCGCAAGACTGTTGCCCTGCATCAAGCCATGGATCGAGCGCGACCACGGGGAGATCACATACTTTCTCACCCAGTTCCTCAGCGGACACGGATGTTTCCGTTATTATCTCCATCGGATGGGAAAGTGTGTGACCCCTATGTGTAAGTACTGTGGAAGCGCAAAAGATGATGCAGAACATACTGTCTTTTACTGCGAGAGATGGGCAAGACAAAGAATAGAATTGGAAGCAGAGGTGCGCCATCTGTCCCCAGAAAATACCATAGGGAAGATGCTGGAGAGCGAAGCAAGCTGGGAGAAAATAGCGACTTTTGTGGAGGATGTCCTCCGCAAAAAACATCAGGAAGACGCTCCACCTGTCTTGACATGAGCGCCAAGAAAGGAGGCCCAACCCGAAGTAATGTGGTAAACGGTTCCGGGTTGGTGTCCTCGGCGATAGTGGGAGGGGTTTTAGTCGGTAGCCGCAAGGAGTCCGACACTGCGTACGTAAATGTATTTCCCCTCCCACCTTAAAAAAAATATTATTATTATTATTATTATTGTTCAATTTGCACGTAGTTAATTGACGGTAAGCAAATGGTCACGGTTTATGAAACAAGTGTCTATCGTCTATACGCCTACATTATCTTTGTTGAGTATTATGTAAACAACTAAATTAAAATTAAAATGCTTGCCAATTGAAGCAGCACAAACATTTTAACCTGCTACGCTCTTCACATTTGAAATATTTATATTTAAATTTGCTGAAAGGCTGTTTTGGAACGGAATTTTGCTGGTACACCCGAAGCAACGTACCTTGGGGTGGTCCTGATCAAATGGTTTACACAATACGTTGAATCGAAATTCTTAATAATCTCAAGTGAAATTGATGCAATGTATAAACTTATCTTAAAATTGGGTAAAATATTGTTCTATGTTTCTTTTTTTTAAACAAGGAACAATACAAGTGTTTACCTTTACCCAATTTGAAAATTTGGTTCCATCAAGAGAGTAGCAGAACAAGTATCGAATATATTATCTTAAAATATTAGCAAACGGAAGTAACGGGAATCGGTGTTTTTATTATGTTTGCATCTAAGCAAAATCAATTCTCCTCTTTCTTATTTTTCTTTGCTGTTTAATATTAATATTCTATTAGTGATGTTGGCGATTAATGAATGACACATTTCATTTTGACGTTAAATGTAAGTTGCGTTAGAACTATTAAAATCGTTGCCAATGAAATCGCACTCAATTCTTTGATGAGTCCCAGAATACATCGAACATAGGAAAATGTACATTAAACATTTTCTGGCATGTTCGTTGTTACCTAAAACTCTCTGCATACCTTTTTAGCGGTAATTCAGTAAATTTGTGATTTTAAACTGGTTTACAGATAATTTTCCTGCAAATCACGATAACGTTGTTTTACGGATAAGAGTTATTAAGTACGTGGAAAATGAATAGCATTTAGTGATTAATATTTACTAGAAAATTGCGGTTAATTAAGTTGTTTAAGAATATATACAAAGGTAAAGTGTAAGTACAAAGCACGTTTTAAATTAAAATTTCATTCGAACATTCTGTGTAATGCAAGTACGCTAAAGAGAGGTTTAATTTTATTTCAATTAAATTCGCACTGCGTCTGATTAAAGGGTAGGTTTACTTGTATCGATGTTTTCCAATTATCTGACAAAGATTCAATATAAACTGAATTCAGCCTTCAAATAAATAATTCTTTTACACATTTACATTTTCTGTAATACAATTTGAATAAAGCTTATCGTAAACCGTGATTGAATATTAATTTATTGTTCTGCTATTATGGCTAGTTCTATAATCAAAGCTTACGACGTTACTAACTTTTACTTTTAAAAAAATTAATAATATTAACTAACCCGTTTTATCCCACCGTATTCATTAGAGTATAGCACCAAAAATCGCAAGATTTTTTTTTTACAAATTATAAACTCTTGCCACGGGTTGAAAAAATAAGTTTTCCTTTCATATTATTTAGTTAACAATGTGTCAATATATTACGCATTGCACAAAAAAAAGTAAAGGAAATTATAATCTCAATTTCTTTTACTTTTTCTTGTGCAATGCGTAATATATTGACAAATTGTTAACTAAATAATATGAAAGGAAAATTTATTTTTAAAATAAAAGTGATTGAGAGCAAATTCGTTAATATCAAAAATATTATTCCTTCAATAAAATTATGTAACATTTTTAATTCGTTATCCAACACTGAATAACAAACTGTAAAAACGTACGCTTTTTTTTCTAATGAGCTTTGCGAAACTAGACCGGAAAAATCCCCGGATTTCATTAAACCAAAGTTTCGCTTTGCAGAGTTGGCAGCCCCTAAATCCAATAACAAGCCGAAGCGATGGGAAACAGGTGCTCGGCGTCAACCCCGGCCCGCTTGGGGGGAGAAAAGCCATGGATGATTTATTACCAACCGTGGATATCAATTCCTTTTATTGTTGTAGTTTATCGAGTTTGGGGGGATTTTCTTCCTCGCGAAACTGTTGCGTCGGTTTTTCTCTCACATCGAAACGAGAAAAAAAATCGGGTTATAAAAGTACATAACATTGTTTGAGACGATATAGAGTGGAGATGTAGGAAAGGGGAGAATTGCGGAAATGGTGAAGGCGCCGGGATGGAAACTGAATTATATTTATCTAGTTTCCTTAGATGTATGTACGAATAACGAACTTTTTTTATCAATAGTTAACACTATAGAACTGTTTTAATATTAGACGTGAAATACTTAAATTTTAAAAATTCAAAATTAAGTATTTCGAATATTCAATAACATTGTAGACTAAGCATGAAGTATTATTGAATTATTCGAATACTTCATGCTCAAAAATGTATGTGAATATTCGAATATTGAAATATATGAATAATTTAGTGATCTAAATATTCATATTTAAATATTCGACGTGGAATACTTAAATTTTAAAAATTCAAATTTAAGTATTCGAATATTTAATAAAATAATCCCACTAAATTTAAATGTAAAATATATGATTAATTTAGTGATATAAATATTCGTGTTTAAATATTCGACTTAGAATACTTAAATTTTAATAATTAAAATTTAAATATTCGAATATTCAATAAAATAATCCCACTAAATTTAAATTTAAAATATATGAATAAATTAGTGATCTAAATATTCATATTTAAATATTCGACTTGGAATACTTAAATTTTAAAAATTCAAATTTAAGTATTCGATTATTTAATAAAATAATCCCACTAAATTTAAATTTGTCCAACATGAAAAAAAATCTTTCAAAATGATTTGAAAATCGAAACAATAATTCAATAAATTTTAATATATTTTCGGATAGTATATTTTAAACTTTATTTGAAATCAGTGTTCCACATGTGGCGCATGAAGTAAAATTTCGAGTTTAGAAAAGCCTGATTTGGCTTGGGCGCTCCGCTTCGCTACGCGCCCAAGCCAAATTTTCAGGCTTTTCTAAACTCGAAATTTTACTTCATGCTTAGTCTGGGATTGGAAAATACTTGTTTGACAGTTAGTAGAACTTTTAACGACAATACTGCTTACTTACAAATAAAAGTTATATGAGTCGCCTATTTCTAAAAACCCCTAAATCCATTTGATTAAAGGGTTTCTCGAAATAGGCACCTCATATTCAAAAATTCGGTTTATTCGAATATTATAAATATTTTAAATTAAAATTTGGCCAAGATGAAAAAAATTCTTTCACAAATTTTAATTTTAAACA
This sequence comes from Philonthus cognatus, assembly GCA_932526585.2. NCBI lineage: Eukaryota > Metazoa > Arthropoda > Insecta > Coleoptera > Staphylinidae > Philonthus > Philonthus cognatus. The sequence continues at coordinate 25,526,028 of OW052250.1, read as the reverse complement.
TTTGAATAAACTGAATGTTTCAATTTTTTCTTTTTTCTGTAAGAAATCAGTATTGTCAATAAAAATTGTAATAACTGTCAAACAAGTGTTTTCCGCTCCCAGACTAAGCATGAAGTAAAATTTCGAGTTTAGAAAAGCCTGAAAATTTGGCTTGGACGAGTAGCGAAGCGGAGCGGCCAAGCCAAATCAGGCTTTTCTAAACTCGAAATTTTACTTCATGCGCCACATGTAGAACACTCATTTCAACTAAAGTTTATACTTTCCAAAAATATCTTCAAATGTTTGAATTATTTGAATATTTAAATATTTATCAATATTCGAATATATTCATATATTTAGTTATCTAAATTTTCATATTTAAATATTCGACTGTGGTGAAATCATCCGGTTAATTATAAAATTAAATAGTTTTATTAACTAGAGGAGGAGGTGAAAGAGAGGGGGCTGCTACCGGAGACGCAGGGGGGCTTTAGGAGGGGTAGGGGGACGAGGGAGCAGGTCTTTACCCTGGCAAGAATGGTAGAGAAGGTGATGGAAGAGAAAGGGAGCGTGTACGCGGTGTTTGTAGACCTGAAAGCGGCGTACGACGCGGTACCAAGGGTAGGACTGTTAGAGTGTCTGAGGAGAAGAGGGATGAGTGAGGGAATGGTAGAGTGGGTGAGAGGAGTGTATAAGGAAACATGGGCTGTGGCGAAAGTGGGAATGGAAGAGTCGGAGAAGTTTAGGATGTGGGAGAGGCTTAGGCAGGGGTCCCCATTGAGCCCGGTGTTGTTTAATCTCTACACGAGTGAGTTAGAGGAGGTGATGAGAAAAGGACAGACGGGGGGCGTGGTGATTGGTAGAAGTAAGGTGTGTATGTTGGCAAATGCGGATGATATGGTGCTGGTGGCAAGAGAGTGGGAAGGGATAAAGGATATGCTGAAAAGGGCGGAGAGGTTTATGGATAAGAGGGGGTTGAGCGTGAATGTTAGAAAAATGAAATGGATGAGATTCAGAAATAAAGGGAGGGAGGGGAAGGTGAAGGAATTAAAGTGAAAGGGTGAGGTGATTGAGAGGGTTAAAAAATTCAAGTATTTAGGGTTTTTGTTCAAAGGGACGGGAGGGTATGAGGAGCATGTGAGGTGGGTGCAGGGGAAGACTAGAAAGGCGTGGGGGAAGTGGATGGGGAACAATGTAAGAGTGGCGTGTAAAGTATGGGATGAGTGTGTGAGGTCAGTGTTAATGTATGGGGTGGAAGTTTGGGGGACGAGAGGGTATGAGTGTATAGAGAGGGAGCAGTTGTGGTTCTTGAAGAGTATGTTAGGGCTGGAAAGGTCGACACCCGGATACATAGTACTACAGGAAACGAATAGAGAGAAACTAGAGTGTGAGGAAATGGTGAGAATGGCTAGGTATGGGATGAAGTTATGGGACCTGGAGGAAGAGAGACTGGTGAAGGCGGTGTGGGTGGCGTGCGTGAATGGGAGAGAGGGTAAATGGAGGAGCGAGAGAAGGAGAATGTATGAGAGGGTGGGTTTGTCGGAGGCGAAGGTGATGGAGTGGCTGGGGAATGGGGTAAAGATGGATGCGTGGGTGAAAGAGAAGGAGAAGGAGGTGGAAGCACAGGAAAGGCAAGGGTGTATAGAGAGGAGTGAATACAACGATAGGTAAGGGAGGTGGCAGGTGCATAGGAGAATGCCGAGGTATTTGGTGGAGGGGGGATGGAGTATGGACGAAAGGGTGGTGCTGGCGAGGGCGAGGTGTGGGTCAGGAGAGGGAGGAAGGAAGGTGTGGATGGGGGAAGAGTATAGGAGGTGTTTAATGTGTGAGCGGGAGAAGGATACGTAGAGTCATCTGGCAGAGGAGTGTGAGGGGGTGAAGGACGAATTGGTGGGAATAAGAGGGAATAGAAGAGTGACGGAATGGATGAGAGAGGATGGGGCCGGAGTAAGGACACTGGAGAAGATATGGATGTAATATAGTATTATGCCAATAAATAACTAAATACCGATTAGTGTTATTTATCAAATGATTAATTAAAGGTTTAACAAATACCAGCAACATCTATAAAATATATTTATACAGCGATTTGTTCTTTTAAGTAAACACAACCCGATGATCACAGTGTTTGGTAAATTTCAGGAATTTGTTCTTTCTATAAAACGTTATATTTTAAGTTCCTAACGAGTGTTTACAATCCCTGGTTAAGCATGAAGTAAAATTTCGAGTTTAGAAAAGCCTGAAAATTTGGCTTGGACGCGTAGCGAAGCGGAGCGGCCAAGCCAAATCAGGCTTTTCTAAACTCGAAATTTTACTTCATGCGCCACATGTACAACACTGATTTCAAGTAAAGTTTATACTTTCCAAAAACATATTTAAATAATTAAATTATTCGAATATTTAAATACTCACTTAAAAATGTATTTGAATATTCGAATATTGAAATATATGAATAATTTAGTGATCTAAATATTCATATTCAAATATTCGACTTGGAATTCTTTCAGGCTTTTCTAAACTCGAAATTTTACTTCATGCGCCACGAGTATAATACTCTGATTTAATATAAAGTACAAAAAAAAAAACACTATCTTACCAACGATTTCCAGACTTCAATTTGTTAGTAGTAATTTCATGACAATTCTTTCACTCATAAATAAATTTAAAATTAAATCATTGTATCTGCATAATTCAATAAGGAATCATCATAAATAAGAATCTAGCTGTAAATACTTTGATGTGTAGTAATCGACTTGTGATTTATTTTTATTAATAATGCAGTATATATCCTATGTTCAATAAAAAAAAAACCTGTACAGTGCCATGATTTTATCTTTTTTTTAATTTAAGTTGGCTACACGCTTTAGAAATTGACATATATAACGTCAGACATAATAATTATAATGTATAATTTTAGAGTTGCCAACCTACAATATTTTGACAAGACACTCTAGAGGTTTTATTTTATTGAACATACGATATTTTAAAAGTCTGTATTAACTGCAATTAAGCATGAAGGTTCACATATTTTCACTCATAATAAGTGATGAGGAGAAAAAAAAGCAAACATTCATGATTAATAATGAAAATCGTTGATAACAGACTAAATATTTTATTCTGTGTTATTCTAATTAAAGATGTATATTTTCTTAAATTAATTTCTTATCTGGCACTTGGTGAAACATATTAGAAAATAATAATTTAAATTAAAAAACACTTTGTATTGTTTCACAAATCAAAACTTAATTCCGTCTAGTTTCGGTTTATTAGACCATTTTCAAAGGAATATATTTGTTGCGATGTGGTGTTTGTTTAATGTTTAATGAATTATCTCACTGGAAGATATCACCACTCTAAGGCAGATGTTTAAGTTTTTTGTATAAAGAAAAACACTTCGAAGCACATTTAACTTGGTATATTAAAAATTCAAAATAATTACAAGTATTTACAGCGAAATGTTTGACAGTTGATGTTTAGATGTTTAAGATTTGTTGTTTAAGGTTTGATGTTTATAATTTCAAGTTTAAAAAACTAGAATATTTATCTTAAAATTATAAAATATACATTGAGAAAAATATGTTTAGGAATGTGGGGGCAAAGTCGCTGTTATTGGTCACTCGTATTCCGGGCGATGATCCCAAAAGAAGTGGTGGTAAGAAATTCCTTGAAAGAGAAAATCTGGATTTTCTCTTTAAAATATTATTAATGAGTTTCCGAAAATACGAATGACCAAAACAACTCCCCTGCTGTGCAAAAAGGCGCGACCGTTACGAATTGCTCCTCCCTAACAAAATCACAAACCTATTCAAAATAGATCTCTTTTGTTTAGATAAACTTCCAAAACGTGATAATTCACAAACGAGAGAATTACAAGATTTATTTCGTATTTCTGGAAGACGACCTATTTTGAGGAATGTCAATAGGGTAGAGCAATTAAATAATAAAATAAAAATATACAAGAACGATTCGTAACAGTATTTATGTTTTTTAAAATTCACAATAGTTCAGTGTTTTATACGCTTGGCACATAAAGTAAAATTTCGACTTTAGAAAAGCCTGAAAATATTTTCTCACTTTTAATAACTAAAGATTATTTTATTGGTGATAATAATTTCAATTTTGATCGATAATATGAATTTTACATAAATTTCAAACATAATATTCTCGTTAATGTTGTATACCTATTAATGAACTCCCTGAACAGTCCCGAAAATTATCATTTCTCGCTACTATAATCGAATCAATTCCGCAAATTCGCAACTTTGCCTCGTTGCTTGTTAAGTCCGCTTGTGGTCTGGTCAGAATGATTGTATGTTAATTGGTTCATTTGCAATTCAGAAATTAATACTGATGAGCCATTGAAATGCCCCGTCCCGCCGTGTCCCGTCTACTTTGGTGTTTGGCACCAGTCCCGTTTGTAGCATGCAAATCGACTCCTCTCTAGTTTCTTGTTTTCCGCCCGTTTGTCAGTGCGGATTAAATGTTGTGTGGGATGCGGTGTCGTAAATAGACACATTCGCCTCTTGTTCTGTAAGGGTGGTGTTGCGTTTGAAGGGGGATTTTGAGAAAGGATATTGCGGCGTGTTAATACTTAGGATGTTGAATGTATGAAAATGCCTACAATGTATGTAATTAAGTGCTAAAAGATAGACAAGGGTACATATGGTGAAATTACTACCCCAGAAGAAAACTGTATTCTTGTTTAGAGCGTATTAAATGTATAAATACAAATTTTAACCTTTAATGTCACAGTTAAATCGTTAATGTAATTTATCTAAATAAAATTGTGTTCACATAAACAAAAAATAAATTTATCAATAGTTTGCAGAATTTACAACTATAAAATTAAGTTTAGAGTTTCTGCAAAAATATTTAGTCTCATTGAGACTTCTCAAAATAGTTGTTTCAATAAATGTTTGAAGAAGTCTCAACGAGACTAAAGATTTTTGCAGAAACTCGATGTTAATTTTAATTGGTTTTGAAATTGTGTTCAACCAAATTTTAACCCTTTCATCCCTGCATTTTTCTGGTGCCCAAAAAAATGTTCTGTACACTGCATATTATTTATTACTATCTCAGATATACAAAGAGTTTTTTTTTAAGTATACATATCTCAATATAACAGTATATATATACGCTGTAAATCTTGAGATATTCGTTGTTTTTACAAATATTTTAAATCAAACTTTCAAACGAGTGTTGTTCATTCCCGGATTAAGCATCAAGTAAAATTTCGAGTTTAGAAAAGCCTGAAAATTTGGTTTGGTCGCGTAGCGCGTAGCGCGGAGCGACCAAACCAAATTTTCAGGCTTTTCTAAACTCGAAATTTTACTTCATGCGCCACGCGTACTAAACACTGATGTGATGTGATGTTCAGAATACACGTTTTTAACATACTGCTTTAATAGAATATTTTAAACTCCACCTAAAATCAGTGTTTTATACGCGTGGCGCATGAAGTAAAATTTCGAGTTTAGAAAAGCCTGAAAATTTGGTTTGGTCGCGTAGCGCTACGCGGAATAATAATTATACATTTTCTAATATGTTTCACCAAGTGCCAGATAAGAAATTAATTTAAGAAAATAATACATCTTTAGTTAGAATAACACGGAATAAAATATTTAGTCTGTTATCAACGATTTTCATTGTTAATAATGAATGTTTGCTTTTTTTTTCTCCTCTTCACTTATTATGAGTGAAAATATGTGAACCTTCATGCTTAATTGCAGTTAAAACAGGCTTTTAAAATATCGTATGTTCAATAAAATAAAAGCTCTAGAGTGTCGTGTCAAAATATTGTAGGTTGGCAACTCTGAAATTATACATTATAATTATTATGTCTGACGTTATATATATCAATTTCTAAATCGTGTAGCCAACTTAAATTAAAAAAAAGATAAAATCATGGCACTCTACAGGTTTTTTTTTTATTGAACATAGGATATATACTGCATTATTAATAAAAATAAATCACAAGTCGATTACTATACATCAAAGTATTTACAGCTAGATTCTTATTTATGATGATTCCTTATTGAATTATGTAGATACAATGATTTAATTTTAAATTTATTTATGAGTGAAAGAATTGTCATGAAATTACTACAAACAAATTGAAGTCTGGAAATCGTTGGTAAGATAGTGTTTTTTTTTTTTGTACTTTATATTAAATCAGACTATTATACTCGTGGCGCATGAAGTAAAATTTCAAGTTTAGAAAAGCCTGAAAGTATTCCAAGTCGAATATTTAAATATGAATATTTAGATTACTAAATTATTCATTTATTTCAATATTCGAATATTTAAATACATTTTTAAGCGAGATTTTAAATATTCGAACAATTCAAATATTTGAATATGTTTTTGGAAAGTATAAACTTTACTTGAAATCAGTGTTGTACATGTGGCGCATTGGTCGCTCCGCTTCGCTACGCGTCCAAGCCAAATTTTCAGGCTTTTCTAAACTCGAAATTTTACTTCATGCTTAACCAGGGATTGTAAACACTCGTTAGGAACTTCAAATATAACGTTTTATAGAAAGAACAAATTCCTGAAATTTACCAAACACTGTGATCATCGGGTTGTGTTTACTTAAAAGAACAAATCGCTGTATAAATATATTTTATAGATGTTGCTGGTATTTGTTAAACCTTTAATTAATCATTTGATAAATAACACTGATCGGTATTTAGTTAATAAAACTATATAATTTTATAATTAATTAACCCGATGATTTCACCACAGTCGAATTTTTAAATATGAAAATTTAGATCAATAAATTATTCATTTATTTCAATATACGATAATTGATGAATATTTAAATAATTCAAATATTTGAAGATGTTTTTGGAAAGTATAAACTTTAGTTGAAATGAGTGTTCTACATGTGGCGCATGAAGTAAAATTTCGAGTTTAGAAAAGCCTGAATTTGGCTTGGCCGCTCCGCTTCGCTACGCGTCCAAGCCAAATTTTCAGGCTTTTCTAAACTCGAAATTTTACTTCATGCTTAGTCTGGGAGTGGAAAACACTTGTTTGACAGTTATTAGAATTTTTATTGACAATACTGATTTCTTACAGAAAAAAAGAAAAAAATTAAACATTCAGTTTATTCAAATGTTTAAAATTAAAATTTGTGAAAGATTTTTTTTCATCTCGGCCAAATTTTAATTTAAAATATTTATAATATGCGAATAAGCCGAATGTTTGAATAAGATGTGCCTATTTCCAGAAACCCCTTAATCAAATGGATTTAGGGGTTTTTAGAAATAGGCGACTCATATAACTTTTATTTGTAAGTAATCAGTATTGTCGTTAAAAGTTCTAATAACTGTCAAACAAGTGTTTTCCAATCCCAGACTAAGCATGAAGTAAAATTTCGAGTTTAGAAAAGCCAAATCAGGCTTTTCTAAACTCGAAATTTAACTGCATGTGCCACATGTGGAACACTGATTTCAAATAAAGTTTAAAATATACTATCCGAAAATATATTAAAATTTATTGAATTATTGTTTCAATTTTCAAATCATTTTGAAAGAATTTTTTTCATGTTGGACAAATTTAAAATTAGTGGGATTATTTTATTGAATATTCGAATCTTTAAATTTGAATTTTTAAAATTTAAGTATTCCAGTCGAATATTTAAATATGAATATTTAGATCACTAAATTATTCATATATTTTAAATTTAAATTTAGTGGGATTATTTTATTGAATATTCGAATACTTAAATTTAATTTGAACTCTACCTAATTTAATTTATTTTGAACTCTACCTAAAATCAGTGTTTTATACGCGTGGCGCATGAAGTAAAATTTCGAGTTTAGAAAAGTATGAAAATTTGGTTTGATCGCATAGCGCTACGCGCTACGCGACCAAACCAAAGTTTCAGGCTTTTCTAAACTCGAAATTTTACTTCATGCTTAATCTGGGAGTGGAAAACACTTATTTGAGACTTCAAATTAAACTATTTTAAAAAATCAATCGATTAACGGAAAAGTTACAGCTCATGCATACATATATGTATATTTAAAATAAAAATTCCCAGTATGTTTACCAAATGTTAGTAGTGACAAATGCCACCGTCAAGGCCGGAAGGGTTAATTTTAAATTGAACCAACATTATCTGTAAAAAATTATAAAAATTCTAATTCCAATAAAAGAAGATATTGTATGTTCAATAAAAAATAATTGTTGTCATGAAAAATATTGTAGGTTGGTAACTTAAAAAATTATATATTATAATTATTATGTCTGATGTTTTGTATGTTTGTATGTCTAAAGCGTGTAACCAATTTAAATTTTTAAAAAATTAAATCATGACACTAGGGGTTTTATTTATATTGAACATGCAATATATTTTCTATTGGAATTACAATTTTTATATATTTTTTGAGACATAATGATGAATGAGAATTATAAATCATAATGAGACCTATATATTTTTTTCTATTGGAATTACAATTTTTATATATTTTTTTGATACATGATGATTAGAACCATAAATCATAATGAAATTTATTTTTTTTAATTCGAACATGTAATTTATCAATAAAACAGTTAGTAAGACTTAGAAAAAAAGGTTTGACAAAACTGATTAAAATGTTAACAGTGCTTTGTATATGGTTTGATTAATACAGAAAATGATTAATTTAATTTAATTTGTGTTTACATAATCTTATCGTACAATAACATTCAATATGAGTAAGAACTACTAATACACTTACATGTAGGAAGTAAAATTATAGGGAGTTATTTTTGTATTCTCCTGGGGTAATCGTTTCACCATACATAGACTAAGAAAAGGTTTGCTGTTCGTTTCAAAGCGAACTAACAACAAATATTTATTGCATGACCGCAACAAATACTTATAGTTTTGGTAAATCGATTTATCTATTTACTTGAAAATTATTAAAAATTCTCTCTAAATTAACCGCTAATTCGGGTATTAACAGGTAGTTCAGTAATTTAAATAAAGCTATTGTTTCGTTTAGCCAACAAAAATTTCTTTTTTTTAAACTATCAAGTACAAAGTGTTTTTCTTTTAAGTATACATACAAAAAATTAAAACTTTAAAGGTTTCAACCCCTATTGATTTTAATTCTTTTTCTTGCCGCGCCGCTGCGCTCCCTTGGTACAGTGCCCGGGGCAATTAGCCCCCTCTGCCCCCCCCCCCCCCCCCCCCCCCCCCCATTTGTGCGCTAAGCCATCGAGGCGCACAAATGTGTTAAGCAGAGGCGTAGCGACGGGGGGGCAGAGGGGGCTCATTGCCCCGGGCACTGTACCAAGGGAGCGCAGCGGCGCGGCAAGAAAAAGAATCAAAAACAATAGTGGAGGATATAGGGGTTGAAACCTTTAAAGTTTTAATTTTTTGTATGTATTACTCGCAAAAACAGTATTTTCTGGGTCCCGCATTGAAGTCGCACACATATGTATGTGAGGCGTTTAGTTGCAAAACTCGTGATTGTGAAATTCAGATTCCCAAAATCCCCCTTTTCATAAAAATTGCGCAATTTCTCCAGATTTCATTCGATACTGTGGAGAAAAGCATGCACAATTGTTAATAAATTTTTCTAGAAAATTTAAGCCTTCGCTCACTTCTTCTTTGCTTAAATTATCTAAACAAATTTTAGGATCTAGTAAATGCAATGGGGTAATTTTAATGGCCATAATATATAAAATTACGAAAAAACTATTCGTGAAAATGCAAACAGTGTCTTAATTAATAAGACAATTTAAGACGATAAATATCCATTGAAACAACTACTTCCCGTGCAAATACACCTCCGGATATTGAATTATACAATGAAATATTTAAAATCTTATTTAATTTGATTTGTTACAACGCTCTATTAAAGTATATGTAACGTTTAGGTCAAATTCTCTTCAAACCAACTAACAATACAATTTAAAATGAAAGGAGAAATAGCAACAAATTAGAAGTGAAAGGACTTGGATTAAAACTAATGTCTTAGGCCATCTATAGACGCGTTTCGAGATTTATCTCTCTTCAGTATAGCTTTGCTTATGACGTTTAAAAAAAAAATTTCTAATAAAATTAAAACAAACTTACTTGGAAAAAGTGTTGTGTGTGGAATAAACAGGTACACAGAAATGGAATAAGTGAAAATGATGGTCGGAATTTATAGGTAAAAAAGGGGATTATGTCATTAGCAGGTATGAAGAATGTGAGACCTTATTATTTACCTTACGGTACAGTTTAAACAAGATAAATTCAAATTCAAAACTATTTGAATTCGAGAAAATAAGCTTACGCTTCTTATAGTTTGCACACCTTAAACATAATATATAAAATTACGAAAAAACTATTCGTGAAAATGCAAACAGTGCCTTAATTAATAAGACAATTTAAGACGATAAATATCCATTGAAACAACTACTTCCCTTTCAAATACACCTCCGGATATTGAATTATACAATGAAATATTTTAAATCTTATTTAATTTGATTTGTTACAACGCTCTATTAAAGTATATGTAATAGAGCGTTGTAACTAATCAAATTAAATAAGATTTTAAATATTTCATTGTATAATTCAATATCCGGAGGTGTATTTGCACGGGAAGTAGTTGTTTCAATGGATATTTATCGTCTTAAATTGTCTTATTAATTAAGACACTGTTTGCATTTTCACGAATAGTTTTTTCGTAATTTTATATATTATGTTTGAGGTGTGCAAACTATAAGAAGCGTAAGCTTATTTTCTCGAATTCAAATAGTTTTGAATTTGAATTTATCTTGTTTAATGGCCATTTTTTTTCCGTTTTGCAATGGTTTTCATCATTGCATTTTTTTATTATCCGTTAAAAAATTACTAACTACAGCGTATATTGGAATAATGTTCTCAATTTCTTTAAAAGCAGCAGTTACGTTGCTCAAAAAAACCATCTCCCTCCAAAATTTGTATCGATTTTACTGGAGTTTTTTAAATATTGATTATAAATTCAACATTATTCCAAAATACGCTCTTAGTGGATATGAATGCAAATTCATGGACTATGATAATAAAAAAAATGCAATGGCGCAATCGCGATCTCTTTTTTTAAAACTAGGGTAGTGCCGAAAACAAAAATGCACCATCTTGGTTTTTTTTAGAAGTTATGGGGCAAAATCGGGATTTCTTGATTTTTAACTTTAATTAATATGTGGCTTTGGCACAGTTAAAAATACATTTTTTTTTTGGCAGCTTGGTGGTGTCGTGGTTAGAGTGTTGTACTGCCACGCCACGGGCCGGGGTTCAAATACCGGCCTGACAAGTTGTCTGCATGTATATAGGTTAGGATAAAAATGCCAAACACTCCGTCTTCTCGGATATGACGTTAAATGCATGTAGGACCCGTGTACTGCCTGGATGTTGCGTGCACGTTAAAGATCCCTACCGGTGGGTTGGAACTCCCACCGGGTTCGGCAAAATTCCCGGATAGCTGTAGGCGTCATGATTGACCTTAGCAGCGGAAATAGATGACGTAAAACCCAAAAAAAAAATACTGTTTTTCACTAATTTTAAAAATATATACTTTTGTGAATTTATCTTAAAAAACAGTGTTCCTATAGAGTAGAAACTAGCTTTTAATCGGCTAAATAATATATGGACAACAATACCTATTTTTTTATCATATGCATGCTCAATTTTAATTAATTATTCCATTGCAACAGTAAAGAGTTCTGTTCTTTCAACAAGATGGAGCAGATTGCTTTTGAATGCAAATTTAGGAGGCAATTGGTTGGAAACATTTAGACCGGTTAGGTGGTCTGCAAGATTTTCAGACCTGACACCGTTAGATTTTATTATGGGGATACCTGAAGGACAAAATTTACAAGCAGCCTATAATTAATTTAGACGTATTGGAGCAACATTTTCATGATTTTCATAGGAAATGTTCCTAACATTCAAATTTATAACGCTATTCGGCCTGTAAGAGGTAGATGCCAAAGATGCAAAAATAATAATGGCCATCACTTCGAACACTTAAAATAAGTTTTTATTTTCTTAATAAATAAAAATTTTAATAAATATTAAAAATAAAATTATGCCCTGCCTAATAAAATATTTATTACTCATAAAAGAATTATTATTATTTAAAAAACGTTTAGATTATAATGTTTACCATCATTAAAACTGAGCATGCAAATGATCAAAAATGGCTATTGCCTTCCATATTATATTATTTAGCAGATTAAAAGCCAGTTTCTACTTTATAGTAACACTGTTTTTTAAGATAAGTTCACAAAAATATAATTTTTTAAATCAGTGAAAAACACTCTCATTAAGTATGTAAAAGCCAACTATGATTTACAATTAAAAAAAATTGACCTTAACTCGAAAATGTGTACATAAGATAAAAAAGAATGCCCCAATGGATCTTACTCAAAAAAGTGTCTTAAAAATGTATTTATAGTTTTTGTCTATCTCACAAATTACGCAAGATATTAAAGTTAAAGTAATTTAAGTAATTAAAGTTAAAAATCAAGAAAACCCGTTTTTACCCTATAACTTTTGAAAATAACAAGATGGTGCATTTTTGTTTTCGGCATTATCCTAATCTCAAAAAAAGAAGATCGCGACTGCACCATCGGTTTTTTTCTAACTCTTAAATTTACCGATAAGCAACATCGAAATTAGACCACTCTGTACATGCGATAGATAAATTGCCTGTGCATAAAAAATGTCTGTATCAAAATTATAATCATTAGAAAGAAATGATTACTTTGATGGATACATTTTATCTATTGTACACATACGTGATACACTTTTCGTATCTGAAAGTTAAACAGGCGTGAAATGAGGCAAGAGCAGAACTCGCAAGAAAAACAATTAATCACACCGCACGAGCCACGAATGTGAGGGTGAAAAAGTTGCACCGCCATCCGCCCCCATTACACCCCCTTGCCCTTTCATTTATTATGTAAATATGAGGTGATAAATCACGAAGCATCTGCGTCATGCGGACTTGACTACGCACAACTTCTGCCGATTTATAAACACGCTAAAAAATATAATTTATAACTTGTGTCTAGGGAGCTTGTATTTGCGGTCTTATTGTATAGAACTTTTTTTTTAAGTAAATATTTATAAAAAATTACGAAAAGACATCGTAAATAACGATACAAAAATAGCATCTTAATGATCCTCATTAGAATTCATGAATTCATTAGAAAATATTCATATTAATTACTGCAAAAATAGAATGCGTGACGTTTGGCTTAACCCCTCAACCCGCAGCCCCGTGTCTAGCACAGGCAAAGGCTATTGGCAAATGTTCGCATATTTTAATCGGGAATTTTTATTTATGCATGGAAATAATATTAAATATTATATAGTTTTAGAGTATACTAGGTCCAAAGTTGGTCATGATATTCAAAATAACTAGTAAAAGAGTGAAACATGACTTTTGATTCACCGAAAAATCTAAAATTAATTGATCCTTAAGGGGTTAAAAGAGATCCATTTTTTAGTACCTCTTTTAAACTCCTTAAGAATTAATTAATTTTAGATTTTTTAGTTTGGTCGTGTAGCGCGTACACTCCCAGATTAAGCATGAAGTAAAATTTCGAGTTTAGAAAAGCCTGAAAATTTGGTTTGGTCGTGTAGCGCGTAGCGCTACGCGACCAAACCAAATTTTCAGGCTTTTCTAAACTCGAAATTTTACTTCATGCGCCACGCGTATAAATCACTGATTTTAGGTGAAGTTCAAAATATTCTACTAAGGCAGTATTCTAATTTTTTTAAAATTTTTTTATTATTATTATTTGCAAAACACTTAGTTGTATTTTACTATAATCACAATCTGATCACAAATGGATCAATGAGTAATATTTAGCTAACTTAATTTACTAAAGTATTCTAATAACGTGTATTCTGAACATCACATCACATCAGTGTTTAGTACGCGTGGCGCATGAAGTAAAATTTCGAGTTTAGAAAAGCCTGAAAATTTGGTTTGGTCGCGTAGCGCTACGCGCTACACGACCAAACCAAATTTTCAGGCTTTTCTAAACTCGAAATTTTACTTCATGCTTAATCTGGGAGTGGAAAACACTCGTTTGAAATTTCAATTTGAAATATTTGTAAAAACAACGAATATATGAAGATTTACAGCGTATACAGTATATTGAGATATGTATACTTAAAAAAAAACTATCTGTATATCTGAGATAGTAAAAAATAATATGCAGTGTACTAAACATTTCTTGGACATTAGAAAAATGCCAGGGCTGAAAGGGTTAAGTATACATACCTTAATATATATGTAGAATATACTGCAGAATAAACTATTGAATGTATAAACTCTACTTTATTTTTATACCCAAAAATTATGTAAAAAAATTACCATAAACATCTGTCACTAACGCTACATATTTAAAACTCCTATGATCAAAATTACCAAATTACAAAATGAGCAAATTAAAAAGTAATAAACACAGCAATGATCAACATTAATAAATTACCAAATAAGAAAACTAAACAGTAATAATTATAACATATATATTGTAAATTTTCGAGCATTTGCTGTTTTTGAAAAGCGTTCAATTTTAGCGAGTGTTTTCACACCCAGATTGAGCATAAATTAAAATTTTGAAATTTGCTCTAAATGTTGTAAAATAGACACACAACCAGTAACCATAATTTATTTTTTCTATAATACATAAAATCTGTACTAAATCTAAAACATGCAAATTTAACATAATTGCTGGAAATAAAAAAACGTGATTAAAAATAATACGTATACATACAACTATATACGTACGTATACATACAACTATTTGGCAAACTGAATAAATCGCAACGTCTGTATTTCAAAGAGTGAGACCGTATAAAATTGTCTGTTCCAGGATCCGGAGCTTTGTGTGGCTTTGGCGTTCTCGCTGCACTACATCCGGCTGTGTGTGTTCTCGTGGATGTTGGTGATGAGCCACCACATGTACGCCCAGTTCCGGAACAACTTGCACCTACTTCCGGTCACGGACAACGCCATAGGGAAACATTTCCTCAGGTGAGCCAACATCCTCCCGCCAACGCGCCCATACACGTAAACATCGAACGCCGGAAAAAACAACATTTGCACATGTTTGTTAAGTAAATGTTCCATCAGTTTCAGCTTTTACAATATTAACATCATATATCGTACACGTAACGGTATGTATGCTTATGTAAATTTTATACTGCGCTTTTGTACCATACAAATAGAATAAACAGTAACTGTTGTTTTTGAAATATGTAAAATTACGGAATCATGATAATATGAGGTACACAATTGTTACATACACGAATGCACAGCACTAGAATAAATAACATTTAATTTTCAAGTAAAGTCAATCTGCTTGTGAATTTTTCTTTTAAGTGTACATATCCCAATCAAAATGCTGTAAACGTTCAGGCATTCATTGATTTTATAAAAGTATTCAATAAAACGAGTGTTTTTAATCCTAAATTAAGCGTGAAGTAAAATTTCGAGTTTAGAAAAGCCTAAAAATTTGGATTGGTGGCGTAGCGAAGCGAAGCGACCAATCCAAATTTTTAGGCTTTTCTAAACTCGAAATTTTACTTCACGCGCCACGCGTATAAAACACTGATTTAAAGTATGGTTGAAAATATACTGGTTGAGTTTACGTTAATAAATTTGACAAATATTTATTTCATCTAGCCAAATCTTGCTCTTTCAAAATTCGAGCAATTTCTTTTCGGATAATTAGAAGGGAGAAATCCGAACGCAAATTGTTCCTAGCGCTTGTATTTCGAAAGATTGTTTACATAAAATAAGCGTTTTTAATAGTTATAACATAAGAAATATTATTTTGTTAATTTATGTAAAAGGTGATTACCGTAAAATAAATTATTATTATTATTAAAATTCAATCAAACAATGAGTATAACTTCAACTTTACTTTAAAACAGGGTATAATACGCGTGGCGCATGAAGTTAAATTTCGGGTTTAGAAAAGCCTGATTTTGGATTTAGACGTTTCGCGTCCAAGTCCAAACGCTCAGGCTTTTCTTGAAATTGTACTTCATGCTTAATCAAGGAGTGGAAACACTCGTTAGAACGAATACCAGGACAAATTCAGCATATATACTGACGTATACTTAACAGAAAAATTCCCTGTATGTCAGTAAGCACAAAACAATTGTAAGTGAATAACAGTTGTTTTTCTTTCTCCCATAGAACAACATGTTTAGAATCAAGAGTATAATACAAGTATCGACTATATTATTGATTAGTAGACCTAGGTATCATCTTATTAAGTAAATTTCAATGTTAAGTTATTAAGATAAATTTGATAAAACCACGAATTCTGGCGTATATTTGTTGGAATGTGGAGATTGCCTCAAGGTATACGTTGGACAAACTGACGTAGCTATCCAGACCGTACTTCTCAACATAAAAAATGCTTTCAATTTAAGGGGGCATTCTCTTTAAGAATTTTCAAAAAAATCTTATTGAATAAATCGAAAGCTACATTTGTATAGAATTCGATTCGGGAAGTATTTTAGCTGCTACAGCCTATTGTACGCACCGGTGTCCCAAACGCTCCAAGGCTTGCGGGTTTAAAAGGTTTAAACTGAAAATAACTCTAATAGGTCACTGTTGGTGGCGCTGGCAGTCCGAAAAAAGGTGACTTTTCTAACGAGTGTCTATAAACTGTCGACATCCCAGTAGGTTCTGACTTCAGAAACATGCGTTGTAATTAGACATATAATTAAAAAAGTTGAATCATTGTGAGAATTGTTGAAAATGAAACTATTGTAAAATGTCGAAATAATCCAAATTGTCGAGTGATAGGTAATTTAGTTATAATAGTCAATATAGTCAAAGAACAGTCGATATTGTCAATTTTCTTAAATGATAATTAATATAGCCAATATAGTCAATATAGTCGATACAATCAGTACTGTCAAAATTGCCAACATAATTAATGCAGTCAATATATTTAGAAATGTCAAAATTGTCAATATAATCAGTAATGTCAAAATAGTTAACATAATCGAAACAGTCAGTACTGTCAATATAGTCGATACAGTCAGTACTGTCAAAATATTCAACATAATCGACATAGTTGTTATAGTTAGTACTGTTAAAATGGTCTATATAGCGATGTCAATATAATCAGTAATGTCAAAATAGTCAACATAATCGATACTGTCAGTACTGCCAAATAGTTAATATAATCGATACTGTCGATATAGTTAGTACTGTCAAAATAGCAAACATAATCGATACAGTCAATATAGCCTGTCAATACAGTCTGTTTGATTTATTGTGACACAGCACATATGTCCGTTATTAGTACAGATAGAAAAAGAAGTTAAAGACAATAGTTTTAGTATTTTTCATGATTTATTCAGTAGCATTGTCAGAAAAACAATTGAAAATCAAATAAACACGTGAAAGCTATTAGCTTCATTTTCTTTAATGGAACACCCTGTATATTTTTTTTTATTTCAAATAGGTAATAACCTTAGCTTTATAATGATACCACATAAGTACCCCTCACATTATACAAATAACACGACAATTGCAAATAAATGAAATTTATCAGTTGCCATGGATAACAATTGACATAAAACAATTTGTTAACGCTTTAATGTCAAAGTGGTGTAGTAACTTCCCGTCTTGCGTGTTGTTGATTCAAATCTTTAGAGATGGGTGATAATTACTATTCTAATGATGAAAAAATGGATATGCTAAAGGTTTTCGTTAGATGCAACGATAATTCTAGAGAAGCTAGTATCACTTATGGAAACATGTATCCAGAAAGAAGACAACCACATTATTGCACTTTTGCAAGACTTGAACAAAATTTACGGAGAAATTAGTGTTTTAATAATAAATTACGAAGGAGAAGACAAGAAAGAGAAGATAATAATGAAGTATTGATATTGGCCTATTTTAGAGCACATCCACGTAATTCAATACGCGAAGCAGTGGCTGACTTAGGAATAAGTATGCATAAAATATTATCTATTCTGAGAAAACATAAAATGAGACCATATAAAATTAAGTTAGTACAAGGTTTAAGAGATGGTGATTCTGACAATAGGATAGTATTCTGTAATTGGCTTAGCAACAATCAACATTTATTAAATTTAATTCTTTGGAGTGATGAATCAAATTTTAACAACAACGGAATCTCCAACCGAAAAAACGACCGTTACTGGGATACTGAGAATCCACGTCAAATTCGAGAATGCAGATTCCAACAAAGATTTGCAGTTAATGTGTGGCTTGGTGTGTTAGGTGATACCATAATAGGACCATTTTTTTATCAAGGAACGTTGAATGCGGAGCGATATGCCAACTTTCTTACGATAGAATTTGAAGATTATTTAGATAATATCCCCCTAGAAATACGTCGAGATATGTGGTTCCAACAAGATGGAGCTCCTCCCCATAACGCAAGAAATGTCAAAGATATTTTGGAAAGAAAGTTTGGTTTGAAATTGATTGCAAATGGTGGCCCCATAAACTGGCCAGCAAGATCGCCAGATCTGTCTATTTTAGATTTTTTTATTTGGGGATATTTAAAGCAAAAAGTTTATGTTACTCGTCCAGAAAATCTAGACGATCTGAAAAATCGTATTCGTATGGCATGTGGCCAAATAACACCACGAATGTTGCTAAAAGCACGACGAAATTTAATGAAGAGATGTAAAGAATGTATTGCAAACAACGGACGTCACTTTGAACAGACACTTTAAATAGTTATTCATGTCAACTGATAAATTTCATTTATTGGCAATTGTCGTGTTATTTCTATAATAAAGGGGTACTTATGTGGTATCATTATAAGGCTAATATTAATGCCTATTTGAAATAAACAAAATATACAGGGTGATCTATTAATGAAAATGAAACTAATAGCTTTCCCGTGTTTATTTAATTTTCAACTGTTTTTCTGACATTACGATTGAATAGATCATAAAAAATACTAAAACTTTTGTCTTTAACTTTTTTTTCTATCTGTACTAATAACGGACATATGTGCTGTGTCACAATAAATCAAACAGACTGTATAATCAGTAATATCGAAATACAGTCAATATAATTACTACTGTCAAAATGGTCAATATAATCGATCTGTCAAAATAATCAGTAATGTCAAAATAATCAACATAATCGATAGAGTCAGTACTGTCAAACGTGGACATAATCACTACTGTCGATATACAGGGTGATTCAGTTTAGTGTTTCACTCCCTTCTAACTTATATATTTTGATGGTAAAGTACGACATACTATATACATAAACGGCAGGAAATTATCTTATAAACGGCGTCACCGTATTGAGTACACGATGACAACTGCCAAGGTACCAATAGTCAACTTTTTTTTCTCAAATGACACAATACCAATTTTTTGTTCAATTCGGATAAAGGACACTTTCCTACATCCGCATTTTTATCACAACTATACGTTTAGATAATAAAAAAATGAATAAATCGGTTTATTTTATAAAAACATGATAGGTCTATCGAATAGAAATATGAGGATTTACCAAAATATCGATTTTTTTTTTATATTTATTTGTTGCTACTTTTTTTTTTAAATGAATGTTTGATTTTCTTAAATGACCTACCTTCAAGAAGTAAACACCTAATGAAATTCAAGAAGTAAACACCTAATGTTCAATTCCTCATAATTTTCGTAGCCACATAAGTTTTGTTTTATAACTGTTTCTTGTTATCTAAGCCTATAGTTGTGAACGATATTCGGATGATGTCAATTAAAAACAAAAAGTTGACTATCGCTACTTTGACAGTTGTCATCGAATTATCAATTCCCTCAAATAGAGAATTTCCTGCCGTTTACAAATATATATGGTTTGCTATACTTTACTTTCAAAATAAAAAAGTTAGAAGGGGATGGAACACTAAACTGAATCACCTTGTATATTCACTACTGTCAAACTAATGAATATAATCGATACAATGAAATGCAAGTCTACTTATAGTTAGTACAGGCATTATAGTCAATACAGTCAACTTACAGTATTTCGTGTGTTTTTTTTTTATCAAAGTGTAAACATTTCTCAAAGTGTCATTATTAATTTTGAATTTTAAATTTTTAAATTTTCAACACGAAATGACAATTTATAATTTAATAAAATTAAGTTAGGTTAGATGACAAGTTGCGATGAAATTAATGTTATTTTTCTATCATGACATTTTGACTAGACGTATTTGAATGTCCTTAATCATTGTGACATTACTGTGTGTCAATTGTTTATTGACCATTATGAAATTTTGTCCTAAACTCACTTAGCCTTTTCACTGTGACAGTATTCCATCATTAAATGAGTATTGTTTGCATTTTGTCGGTAATTTCACTATTATGGCATTTTGATAGTATTTTAGTAGTATTTTCAGTCAATTGAATGGACTGTAATTTAACTATTATGTTTTGAATCTTTTTTAACTTGTATCAAAATTGACGTTTCGTTTTAACAATGCAGAACGTTCTCCGTCAA
This sequence comes from Philonthus cognatus, assembly GCA_932526585.2. Taxonomy (NCBI): domain Eukaryota; kingdom Metazoa; phylum Arthropoda; class Insecta; order Coleoptera; family Staphylinidae; genus Philonthus; species Philonthus cognatus. The sequence goes on along the minus strand of OW052250.1, from coordinate 25,505,566 downwards.
TAGAATGACAATAAACATATTAGTTCAATTTCGAATTGTTTCAATAATAAAACAAACGAGTGTCTTCCACTCCCAGACTAAGCATGAAGTAAAATTTCGAGTTTAGAAAAGCCTGAAAATTTGGCTCGGGCGCGTAGCGAAGCGGAGCGACCGAGCCAAATTAGGCTTTTCTAAACTCGAAATTTTACTTCATGCGCCACGCGTATAAAACGCTATTTAATATGAAATGGTCTTAAATTTAATCAAGTAATAAGTGAAATAAGTTTAGTGTGTCAAGTATCAATCAATATATTTTTATTACTGACATTCTTAAAAATTCTATATTTTTGACACAAAGAACTGTAATTTGCTTATTCATATATTGTCAAAATTTTATAACGATTTATATTAATAATTTGACGTTTCCGAGATTAACCAACACACAATAAAATTATACAAAAACTTCAGAATTGTCATAATTATTACAAATTGACAAATCATAAGGAATACTTTTTTTCTGCAAGATCATTCAATTTTACGTATTTTTTGTCTCTTATTTATTTATTTATTTATTTATTTATTTATTTATTATCCAACAGATTCATAAGATCTAATAATAGGATAAATTAGAAAAATACAATTATAGCGCAATACAGTATAGTCACAATCGTTCACAATATAGCACTGCATATACTTTGAAATACAATGATTTTTACATAACTTAAAAACTAAAAATAAAAAAAAAAATAAAAAGTAGAATTAAATTAAATGAAAACATGAAGTAGCGTAGTTAATGTCGATAATTCCGATAACCACATCTAGCGCAATCTCAATACATTTATATGTTATTCAACATGTAATGCGATGTCAAATGAGCAGTGAGCATTGATAAATTAATATGAAATATATCAATATCATGAGGCAGCATGTTTACCGAGTTACACATAGACATGATGGGCGAGTTAAGATAGTGTGTTGTATTTGCTCGATTATTATAAAAGATATTCTTATGTCTACTACCTGACCTGGGAACAGCAAAGTTTAGCCTAGAGATGAGGTATGAATCATGCAACTGATAATTAATTAATTTGTAAATAAAAAGAATTTGAGCCATACGTCTTCTTATAAAATTTTGCTGTTTTTCCCACAAAAAAATATTTTTATTTGTCAAAAAAAAGTAATAAAATTATGAACAATATTTTGCTTCTCAAAACAATTAACAAAGTAGAAATAAAGATAGGTACCTAACAATAAACACAAATTTATTAGTTTCACAACAAATGTTCAAACTGATTGCCATTTTCAGCAATACAACAATTTACACGTCGCAAAAAATTTTTTTTTTTTATCAAAGTGTAAACATTTCTCAAAGTGTCATTATTAATTTTGAATTTTAAATTTTTAAATTTTCAACATGAAATGACAATTTATAATTTAATAAAATTAAGTTAGGTTAGATGACAAGTTGCGATGAAATTAATGTTATTTTTCTATCATGACATTTTGACTAGACGTATTTGAATGTCCTTAATCATTGTGACATTACTGTGTGTCAATTGTTTATTGACCATTATGAAATTTTGTCCTAAAATCACTTAGCCGTTTCACTGTGACAGTATTTCATCATTAAATGACTATTGTTAACATTTTGTCGGTAATTTCACTATTATGGCATTTTGATAGTACTTTAGTAGTATTTTCAGTCAATTAAATGTACTGTAATCTAACTATTATCTTTTGTATCTTTTTTAGCTTGTATCAAAATTGACGTTTCGTTTTAACAATTCAGAACGTTCTCCGTCAATAGAATGACAATAAACATATTAGTTTAATTTCGAATTGTTTCAATAATAAAACAAACGAGTGTCTTCCACTCCCAGACTAAGCATGAAGTAAAATTTCGAGTTTAGAAAAGCCTGAAAATTTGGCTCGGGCGCGTAGCGAAGCGAAGCGACCGAGCCAAATTAGGCTTTTCTAAACTCGAAATTTTACTTCATGCGCCACCCGTATAAAACGCTATTTAATATGAAATGGTCTTAAATTTAATCAAGTAATAAGTGAAATAAGTTTAGTGTGTCAAGTATCAATCAATATATTTTTATTACTGACATTCTTAAAAATTCTATATTTTTGACACAAAGAACTGTAATTTGCTCATTCATATATTGTCAAAATTTTATAACGATTTATATTAATAATTTGACGTTTCCGAGATTAACTAACACATAATAAAATGTTACAAAAACTTCAGAATTGTGATAATTATTACAAATTGACAAAATTCAAAAAATTAGTACAAAAATGTAAAATTATAAAAGTGGAATTTAACTTAAATTTTAAAACTGTCTATGAAAAATAATTGCCCCTCCCCCCTAACACTGCTCTCTGTCGGGATGTGCATAGTAGTAAAAAAAATTATGTAGATCCATAACCCAACCCCGCATTACGGTGGCACTAATGGAAAAGTAAACTCCAATTAAACCGAAGCGGATCCGATCACAATTACAAAATTAAATTAGATCCATTGTGTTCTTTCATAATCATGTTCGGAACGTTGACTCTATTCCACCTCAGAAACGATTCCTATTATGAGTATTGAAACAAATGAATTCGGGTGGAAAAGGGGGGTGGATTTTGCGTCCAGTAAATCCTCTGACAGGGTGATTGAGACCAGTCTGCGGTAAATCCATATTCCATATTCGGTTATAGCAGTGATTGATTTTAATTGCGACTCGTCATGGACGTGTCACTGCCACACACCACATCGACGTTTTACTGATAATTGATATTGTTCGTAAATGTTATTAAAATTGTTAATGAACGTTGATTGTGTTGTTATACAGTTTTATGATTATTCTGAAAATGTCATCATTTGTTTTAATTGTTTGCGATTATAAATGAAAATCAGACATAATTTTAACCAGCGTTTGCCAAGCTATTTTGTACATGCCCCGTCCAGTCCAGTAATAAAACGCATCCACTGTCCTATATTATAATGAGTGCATTTACTACTTCAAAGGTTTTACTATTACGCCAACAGCCGTTGTGTTGCCGCAGCCTCCAACACACACTGTGTGCAGTGTGCCTTAATAGACAGAAAAGATGCCGGGCGTCCCGACGCATTAATTCTGCACCGATTAAGGGGGGGCGCCGTTGCCGGATTTTCGCCAATTAAGGGTGTACGCGAGTGCATAATGTCGCTAATTGAAAACGTGAGCCCTCTTTCCCAGCCGCCCTCAATCCGTCCCTTGTTATCATTATTGCCCCTGTTATTCTATATCGCCACCGGTTTCAACCCCCGACGCCTACGCTCTCACACCCCGATGCCTCGTTACACTCGCTCACCATCAAAGCCAACTGTTACGTTTAATAATTTCATCTTTAAACTCATTAGTGTAGAAAACGTTATGGGAGTTCAAAAATAAACTAATATAAAATACAGGGATTTTTTTTATTTACGTACAAGCATCCCGATGCATACGCTGTAAATATTCAGTTCAGGTATTTGTTGTTTTTTAAGAAGTTTCAATTTGAAGTTTCTAACGAGTGTTTCCACTCTTTAATTAGGCATGAAGTAAAATTGAATTAATCTTATTGTGATTATTAAAGTACGCAATGTTAAGTTAATTTATCGGACACTTTTTTCTCATTAATCACTTGGTAAAACATTTTAAAATATAATGGTTTGTAAATTAAATTCACTTGGTTTTGTTTCACTTATATGTATTTTATTTTCTACTAGTTTCGGCTTAATGCCATTATCAAGAATGATGTACAAATGGATTTGTTTGGGAATATATACAGTTTCGAGTTTTAGGTTTTTTTAGTAGAAAATAAAATACATATAAGTGAAACAAAACCAAGTGAATTTAATTTACAAACCATTATATGTTAAGTTTATTATTAATAAAAAACAGATATATTATTAGATTTAGATACCACTGTTACAGTTTTTTTTCTTTGATCAACCACTGTATTTTTCACTTAATTTGTAACTATAGTTTCGACTATCTAGTAGTCATTATCAAACTTAAAACACTTTAAGTTTGATAATGACTACTAGATAGTCGAAACTATAGTCACAAATTAAATGCAAAATACAGTGATTAAACAAAGTAAAAAAGTGTTTTATTTATAAGTGTATTTAAGATGTACTACAAAGTGAACTCCTACAACACAAAACAGTTTTTTTTTATCATTTTTTGTCTATTTTTACGATTTTAATATGTGTCAATTTTCGAAAACCAGACATTTTTAATTAGTTTTATAATTCTAGTTTTGTATTACTGTATAAGATAATTTAATAAATATTCCTTTTTAAATGTATTTGTCCATTCAATTGTCATTATTTTGTTTGATGTTATCAGTCAGTGGCGGATTTACGATTTTGCCGCCAAAAGACTGAAATATTTTGCCGCCTTTTCTTAGCGGGGGGGGCATCAGATGACATGCTTGATAATAGATTATATTCTTGATATTAAAATTGTCAAAATTAAATCAATAATTAATCTACAGTTGGTGAGTGATTAGCAAAATATATTCGAAAAAATCTTTCTCGGTTTATTGAACAAAAACATAAGAACTAAGGTGAAAAGTGTTTAGATAAAAGTTGTTTGTTTTTTCATTATCTACAACTTTTGTTTAAAATTAATAATAACGCTACATTAGGTGAGTGATTACTAAAGGAATAAATCTGGGCTAGGCTTTCTCATTTCTTGATCAAAAACAAGATATTCAAGGTGAAAATTGTTTATACAAAAGTTGTGTGTTTTCCGTTGGCTGCAACTTTTATTTGATACATTTTTTGATTTAGGTAATATCTTTCTATAGTTTTAACTTCACTTGAAATCAGTGTTTAATACGCGTGGCGCATGAAGTAAAATTTCGAGTTTAGAAATGCCCGCAAAATTTTGCTCAGGGCTTTTCTAAACTCGAAATTTTACTTAATGCAGAGTCTGGGAGTGGAAGACACTCGTTGGTAAATTTTTTAACTATCATAAAGTTGTGTATTTTTTGTTGTCTGCAATTTTTGTTTGAAGCTTTGTTTGATTGAATTGATAATACAGCTACAGTTGTTGAGTGATTAGCAAAATATATTAAAACAATCTTTCGCGGTTTATTGAACAAAAGCAAAAGTGCTGATGTGAAAAGCGTTTAAATAAAAGTTGTTTGTTTTTTCATTATCTACAACTTTTGTTTAAAGTTTTTTAATTCGGTCGATAATAACGCTACAGCTAGTGAGTAATTACTAAAGGAATAAATCTGGGCTAAACTTTCTTATTTCTTGATCAAAAACAAAATAGTTGGCTACAACTTTTATTTGAGACATTTTTTGATTAAGTAAATTAATATGTTTTTATATTTTTAACTTTACTTGAAATCAGTGTTTAATACGCGTGGCGCATGAAGTAAAATTTCGAGTTTAGAAAAGCGCGACCGAGCCAAATTTTGCTCAGGGCTTTTCTAAACTCGAAATTTTACTTCATGCTTAGTCTGGGAGTGGATAACACTCGTTCCTAATTTTCGAATTATCATAAAGTTATGTATTTTTTCGTTGTCTGCAACTTTTATTTGAAGCTTTGTTTGATTGAATCGATAATACAGCTACAGTTGATGAGTGAATAGCAAAATAAATTAAAACAATCTTTCTCGGTTTATTGAACAAAAACAAAAGAGCTGAGGTGAAAAGCGTTTAAATAAAAGTTGTTTATTTTTTCATTATCTACAACTTTTGTTTGAAGTTTTTCAATTCGGTCGATAATAACGCTACAGCTGGTGAGTGATTACTAAAGGAATAAATCTAGGCTAGACTATCTCATTTCTTGATCAAAAACAAAATAGTTGGCTACAACTTTTATTTGAGACATCTTTTGAATAAGTAAGTTAATATTTTAGTTTCTATATTTTTACCTTTACTTGAAATCAGTGTTCAATACGCGGTGCGCATGAAGTAAAATTTCCAGTTTAGAAAAGCCCGCAAAATTTTGCTCAGGGCTTTTCTAAACTCGAAATTTTACTTTATGCTTAGTCTGGGAGTGGAAGACACTCGTTCGTAAATTTTCGAATTATCATAAAGTTGTGTATTTTTTTGTTGTCTGCAACTTTTGTTTGAAGCTTTGTTTGATTGAATCGATAATACACCTACAGTTGATAAGTGATTAGCAAAATATATCAAAAAATCTTTTTCAATTAATTAAACAAAAACAAAAGAGCTGAGGTGAAAAGTGTTTAGGTAAAAGTGGTTTCGTTTTTTGTTGGCTACAACTTTTGTTTCAAACATTTTTTGATTGAGACGTCAAATTCCATAGTCGGTGAGTTATAGATCTATACTAGATTTTCTAGTTTCTAGTTCATAAGCAAAAGAACTGAGCTAAAATGTGATTATACAAAATTTTGTGTTGTATTTTTTTCATTATCTTTTGTTTGAAACTTTTTTTTGATTAAGTTACTAATAAAGCAACAATTTGTGAGTGATTATCAAATAAATATCTCCCCTAGGCTTTTTTGTATACTGATCATAAACAAACGAGCTAAGGTGAAAAGTGTTTAGCGTAAACTTGTGTGTTCTTTCAATACCTACAACTTCTGTTTATTAAATTGGTCATATAAAAGTTTTAAATCAGCAAATATATGTCTAAAAAGAAAAATAGTATCAAAATCTTTTTGAAAATTCTTTAGTCTCACAAAGTTCATAATTATTTCAGAGTGTTTCGTTACTAACATAATATTTAACCTAATTCTATCTTCAAGTGTATTTCCAACATTGTGGAAGAAGGTTAGAGTATGTCCCGTTTTCAAGTCTGGAAACAAAATGAATGTTGAAGACAAAGTTTTTGAAAGTATTCTGAGTGAACATGTGATGTGGAATGCACGTAATAATTTATCACAACATCAATATGGATTCGTATTTAAGAGGTCAACAGCTTGCAATCTTTTCAATACCACACGGTTTGTTTCTACCAACTTAGACAACAACTGCCAAACAGATGTCATTTATACAGACATGTCAAAGGCATTCGACCGCATGGATCATAGTACTTTAATAAATAAATGGAGTACCTACAATATCAATAACAATATAATTAACGTTATAAATTCATATTCATCTGGCCGAATACAAATAATTGAATATGAAGGAGTACAATCCTTTAGCTATGTCGCCACATCTAGGGTACCCCAAGGGTTAATGATATAGGCAAATCCCTCAATTCTTCACTTCTACTATATGCGGATGATTTAAAGATCTTCAGGAAAATTAAAAGCGACGCTGACTGTGCTATCCTCCAAGATGACCTTAATAACATCTGTGACTGGTGTAATACTAATGGCTTATCATTAAATACAAAGAAGTGCTGTGCTATGACATTTTCAAGAAAAGTGAACACTATCCAATATGATTACTCGATACATTGTATCTCTTTAGAAAGAGTGAACCGGTTTAGAGATCTCGGTATTTTGTATGACTCGAATCTTACATTTAATGATCATATAAGTGAAATTGTTAATGAGTGTTATCGTACTCTTGGTTTTGTTATACGAAACAGTAAGTAGTTTACATCTATCGATACGCTAATATCTCTATATACTGCTTATATATGTAGTAAATTGGAGTATTGCTCCGTCATCTGGGCACCGCAATACGCTAAATATGTTGGGCTACTTGAGAGCGTTCAACGCAAGTTTTTAAAATATTTATATTGTATGAAGCATAAAACCTACCCAGATAGGGGGGTCAGTTACTCCAGTTTATTAAATGAGTTGAACACAATAAGTAACAGGCACAAGCGTATATCGTGTTTGTATCTCCATAAACTGATTAACAATTTTATTGATGACACCCCTGCCTTGGAGCTAGTTAACTTTCATGTACCTAGGCTTGCAAATAGGACATGTTACACATTTTCTTACAGCACTCCTCATACATCTCACCATAGCAACTCTCCATTATATAAATTATACAAGTCATATCACAGTGTACAATATAACGCCGATATTTTCGGTGATTCGCTTAGTGAGTTTATCAAACATATTAACGAATGTTTCATTACATAACTGCGGCTACTTGTAATTTATAAAATGTGTGTGTTTATATTGTTATCTAATATGTAAAAATTGTTGTGTGTTATTTTTTTTTACTGATGTCACCCTTTTATTGAATGTATTGTCTGTTGGGTGATAGATAAATAAATATATAAATAAATAATTGAAATTCGTTTAATAAAAACCAAAAACGTAATGATTTCTGGTGATTTTTAATACAAGACTTTTAGACATTTGATGGTTTAGAGTTGACAACACTGCTCCCCAGGGGTATTTAGCCGATAAAAATAAAGTTTTCCGTCTAAATAAAAAATTTTAAAAGCCTGAAAGTCGAAATTAGGTATACGTCGAAAATTTGCCTCCGTTAAAAATTTGCCGCCGTCGGCCTACTTAGCCTAATAGGAAATCCGCCACTGATCACAGTATTCTATCACAGATGAATTAACTTAAACATTAAATAAAAAAAAATTATTCAATGTCAATTCGGTGAAGAAAAAAATGTACCTACCTACCTTGATAATTAAATTGCTCAATTTAAATCAACAAATTAGGTAAAGGAAAACACTTATTATGTTCCAAGACTGTTATAATTTACTTACTTTGATAACATTAAAAGTGCGATTCTTTTCGCAATCTACAACAAGTAAGTCTTACAAAGACTATATCAAACACTCATTGAAACAACTACTTCCCGAGCTAATGCCCCGACGGACAGACGGAAGTAGTTGTTTCAATGAGTGTTTGATATAGTCTTTGTAAGACTAACTTGTTGTAGATTGCGAAAAGAATCGCACTTTTAATGTTTGAAGTATTCTGCAACCAAGAATTGGCAATTTTATTTATTCTTACTTTGATAATTAAATTGCTTAATTTAAATCAACAAATAAAAAAATAAACACTAGTTTTGATTGTGTTTCCAGTTTCCTAGCAAGTTTTCCGATTATTACAGATATTGAAAATTATCTGTAAAGATAAAACTGAAACTGAAAACAAAATTATTAAACATATTTATTTTCCTTCGCCTAATTTGAGTATCTAGGTGCATCAAGAGTGGGCAACAAGTATCAATTATATTAAATCAACAAATTATTACACCAAAATATGGCAATTCGAAATGTCTTTGTTTAACTTACCACCTCGATAAAAACGGTTGTTATTCACAAATTATTAGTAGAAAAAAAAAATAAGTTATGATAATACTAATTTTCTTTCAGATATTCACTTTTTGCATGGGGTGTACCAGCAGTTCTGCTGGCAGCTAGTATTTGCATCCAATACCACGATAAAGGAGGGAAAATTTTAGACACAGCGAGTCTTAGAGAACATAATTGTTGGTAAGTTCTTTAATAAATAAAAAAAAATCAAAGTTATTATTTACACCATTTATTTATTTTTCATTTTAATGTTTTATCGAAAGTAAGTACAGGGAATTTATTTTAAGTATACATATAGGGAATTCTTCTTTTAAGTATATGTATGTATACGCTTTTTTTTAGAAAAACTCAATTTGAAGTTTTAAACTAGTGTTTTCCACTCCCGGATTAAGCATGGAGAAAGATTCGCTTCGCTAAGCGACCAAACTAAATTTTCAGGCTTTTCTGAACTCGAAATTTTATTTCATGCTTAGTCTGGGAGGAGAAAACAATCGTTTTGCCGATTTATAAAATGTTCATGAGATTTTTGATACTTTGTGATATTGGTCGATTTAGAAAAATTTCATGAAATTAATTAACATTTCGAGATTTTCATCAATTTATAAAAATTTTATGAAGATTTTCGATATTTCGAGATTTTCGTGAACTTTTCAATTTTTGTCGATTTATGATGACATATTTAGTATTTCGGGATTTGCATAAGATTTTCGATATTTTAAGATTTTAAGAATTTATAAAATTTTCATCAGATTTTCGTAAAATTTTTAATTATTTATAAAATTTTAATGAGATTTTTAAAATTTAGAGATTTTCATCTTGTTTTCGGTATTTCGAGATTTTCGTCAATTCATAAAATTTTCATGAGATTTTCAAGATTTTAAGATTTTCTAAAGATTTTCAATATTTGGAGATTTTCAGTTCATAAAATGTTAATGAGATTTTCAATATCTCGAGATTTTCGCCAAATTGTAAAATTATTTACATAGAAATTTTCGTAAAATTTCAAGATTTTTAATAATTCAAGATTTTTGTCAATTCACAAAATATACGCCACCCTCGACAAATTTTCTACGCGAGGCTTTTCTAAACTCGAAATTTTACTTCATGCGCCACGCGTACAGCATTACAGCATTAAATTATTGTAAATATTTAATCTTAAATATATGGTATGGAAAATTATCGATAATTTGAATATCAATACTTTTCACTACGATATTTTACTGTATCGATACTTGGCTATACGATATAATCGATCCCTACTTCTCACCGTGCTTAGGCAACGTTGCTTCTACGTATCGGAAATGTCCTAATATAGCGGATATCCGGATAATGCTGATATCCAGACAATGCTGATATCAGGATAACGCGAACATCCGGATAATGCGGATATTCGGATAATTCGAATAACCGATTATTCAAATAGTTAATATGCAAATATTCGGGTATTTGAATAATGTTTATTTTATCTGGGTATCCGAATATTCGAATATCTGGACAAAAGGCCGTAGCCAGGTAGGGGGATATCGGGGTCTAAACTCCTTCCCGAAATTTTTAAACTGTTAAATTTTTGTATGTAAAAGCGGCCGCGTAAGAGCAAAAACTATATTTTTGACATTAACCCCCCGAATTTTTTTTAACCCCTCAGAGTTTTTTTCTGGCTACGGCCTTGTCCGAATACCACAAATATCTGCATTTTAATCGCAGCCCTACTACATATGTTGATTGAATTAATTAATAGGACACATACCCGATATCAATAAACTCACACATCAACTCGCCGCTAAAATATTTACTACCAGTATATCAAGAGCACTGCTTTTGCAGTTCTAAAATTAGAAACAAGCCCCATATATTATGTAAGTCCAGGTGGATATATTTTATGCATGCACCGCACACATACCCATATATCTATCGTGAATATATCCTAGATATATGTAAATGTCCGCGTCGGCCAGCTAAATATTCCTTCTGTTGCGATTTTCCCGGCCATGGATGTGGATTTCAATATTTATCTTGTAGCGCAGAAGAGCCTTTCTTACGGATATGCGATATCGGATAAATAAGAGCCGGAAAACGACGCTAGAGATTTTCACTTGGAATCTCTGGGGAGGATGCGGGGGGATAAGGGCGTGAAACGATCATGTTAACTACAGAAAATAGAAATAAGAGATAATATAAGATTAAAAATATATATATAATTTTATATCTATACATTTAAAAACACGCTTCTCAAAAATAATATTTTTCTTGAAACTATGAATTTCTTGAAATATTTGTTTTTCCCCTTTAAAGTCTATAAATATTGAAAAATATGCTTGCGACGGTTATTCCATTTTTTCTATTGGTATCTAGACTGGCATTTCTCTGCCGCATTTCTTTCTAGTTTATTTCCTTTTAATAATATATTTCGTAGAAATGAACGAAGAGAAGAATTCCGTAAAATATCTACATAGTAAGGTAGAGTGAGGCAGGTAAGGACGTAAAGTACCTTTGGACAGTTTAAATTTTCATCTTTCTGAAAAGACTACAAATTTGGTATTTTGAAGGTTGATAACACTGACAATTTAATTGTATACTGTAAAGTTTCGTGCTGAATCACAAGATTCAGTAGTTATTACAGATACAAACTTTAGGATATCCTAAATTTAAAACATAAAAAATACAGGACTATTCTGTTGAACAAAAAGGGTGTGTAATTTGGGTACCTATGTAAATTATTTATACATACAGGGAATGTTTTTTTCAAGTGTGCATATTCCAATGCATGCGCTGTAAAATTAAATATAAATTACATTCATCAGTGTTGAAATACATGGCAAGAGAATAAGTTCAAAATTATTTGTTTAACCCATTATTCTCGGAATTCAAAAATGTTGAGAATCTGAAATGTTATTTACAACACCATGCATCTTAAAGATTAAAAATCTGTGCAATTTAAAGATTAAAAATCATAATACAAAATTCCAAGTAAAATTTTTGCATTTTATTTTCATTATTCTCCATTTTACTTTTACACATTTTATAAAAACAATAAACTTACTATAAATGTTACTTTTTATTTCCCACTTATTTTATGTCTTACCTAATATTACTAATTGTTACCATGTTTCCAGTAATATTACCGAGAATATTACACAATTTTAAATTACCGGTAATTTTACAGCACTATACAGGGTGTGCGTATTTCGACAGAATGTATGGGGATCTCGGTTATTTGAAGAGATAGAGAATCAGTAAAATCAGTATTTCAGGGTCTAATAATAATCTAAAAACAAATTTGAAACATCTTCTTTCGTTTTTGAGATATTGTCAAAAAACGGATTTTTTTAAATTTCGTTTTTATTTTTTTATTTAAAAACCATTGAATCCAGACATTTACAACTTTGACATTATAGAGGCACTTTTTATCGAAAAATCTAGTAACATATTATATTTTAAGATAACTATAACGTTTTTTTTTCTTGAATTAATTTCTCATCTGGCACTTGGTGAAACATATTACACTATGTAAAGTTAATTAAAGGAAAGGCACTTGGTATTGTTTCACAATTAAATCTTTATTCCGACTAGTTTCGGTTTGTTAGACCATTTTCGAAGGAATGTACAGAAAAAATTATTTCCTAAGTATATATACAATATTTTTGTTTCAGGTAATAAGAGAAGTCAGAATTGGGGAATTCCAAATCTCCTCGTTGTCGTTTACGATATTTTTCCCCATTTTTATGGCTCTGTTAATCTCCAGGCCCTCTTTGAGGTTATTACCTGAATGCAAATTCTTAAAATTATGCGGATTAAAGAAGTGATTGAATGCGATGCAATGTTTGGAAAAGCCAGTTGTTGGTTTATTATCTAAAACAGATTTTTTATGTTCTTTCATTCTGATTTCGAAAGATCTGCCGGTTTGTCCAATATAAATTGCATCGCATTCATCACACTGTATTTCATAAATTCCACATTTCTTTGAATTATCAGTTTTCGATTTATTGTTTATTAATTGTTTGCCTAAATTTAAAGGGTTTCAACATATAATATTAAAGTCGTTTCCCCTACAATGACTGACTATATTATATGACAGGTCATTAACAAAATTCAATTTATGCCATTTATATTCTATTGTTTGCTCAGGTGCGTAAAAGTATTTCTGATGAAAGTAGAAAAGAAATGTTGCTATTAATTAATCTGTGCCTTAAGCAAAATTACTTTGAATTTAATGATATAATATACTCACAAACGGAAGGGTTGCCAATAGGATCACTCTATTAGCTGAAATCTTTATGTCTGACTTTGAAGTGACTCTTCTCAGTAAGACAGAGGCTAAACCAATATTTTACTGGGCAAGGTACGTAGACGATATCTTTTGTATTTGGACTGGAACGACAAGACTATTAAATGCATTTGAAAAATACCTAAATTCCATCAATAATAATATACAATTTACTACTGAAACAGAAATGAACAATAGCTCAAACTTCCTTGACATAACCATTATTAAAAATAATAAAAAACTAGAATTTAAAATACACAGAAAAGAAACATATACGGACTCAATCATTCCAGCCAATTCAAACAACACACAACAAATAAAATTAAGTACATTTCACTCTTTTATTAATAGATTAATTAACATTCCTCTAAGTGAATCTGATTTCAGACAAGAATTAAACGTTATTACAAAAATTGCCGAAAATAATGGTTATAACAAGGAAATTATAAATAATTTATTAAAAAAGTATAAATAAAAACATTTAATTAAATACTTTTACGCTCCTGAGCAAACAATAGAATATAAATGGCATAAATTGAATTTTGTTAATGACCTGTCATATAATATAGTCAGTCATTGTAGGGGAAAAGACTTTAATATTATATGTTCAAACCCTTTAAATTTAGGCAAACTATTAATAAACAATAAGTCGAAAACCGATAATTCAAAGAAATGTGGAATTTATGAAATACAGTGTGATGAATGCGATGCAATTTATATTAGACAAACCGGCAGATCTTTCGAAATCAGAATGAAAGAACATAAAAAATCTGTTTTAGATAATAAACCAACAACTGGCATTTCCAAACATTGCATCGCATTCAATCACTTCTTTAATCCGCATAATTTTAAGATTTTGCATTCAGGTAATAAGGGATACACACTAAACCTCAAAGGGGGCCTGGAGATTAACAGGGCCATAAAAATGGGGAAAAATATCGTAAACGACAACAAGGAGATTTGGAATTCCCCAATTCTGACTTCTCTTATTACCTGAAACAAAAATATTGTATATATACTTAGGAAATATTTTTTTCTGTACATTCCTTCGAAAATGGTCTAACAAACTGAAAATAACTATAACAATTACCCAGGGACCATAGCCAACTTTTGTTTTTCTTATGGGCGCCATTTTAGATTTTTGAATCTGAATTCAATGATGTACCACACTTATAGTTTTTTGTACATTTTATATGTAAAATTTTATTCTTTTGATTTTTGTAAAGAGTGTCTTGGAAACATTTGCGTAATTTACTCATTTGACAACTCCTAGGACCCATAATTTGCTTACATATCACCCCTAAAGACGGACATCCAGCTGATTAATTACTGTACTGATAGAAAATGTATTTGTTTATCAATGAAATACTGGTGTGACATTTTGAATCTTAATAAATTGCTTGACTGTCTTTGGGCTATCATAGGATTTTGTCATATTATATCTTTATTGGCCGTGTTTTGACTAGTGTGACTGTAAGTGGCTTAATTGTCTTTTGACTATACTAGGATTTTGTCTAATTATGTCTCTCTATGGACTGTATTTCGGCGATTGTAATGTTATATTGTAAGTCATTTAAATCACTATATCAAATACAGTCAATATAGTGATTTAATGACAAAATACTAATACGATTCATATTTTAACAGTTGTGATGTATTTTAAACTAGCGAGTGTCTTTCACTCCCAGACTAAGCATGAAGTAAAATTTCGAGTTTAGAAAAGCCCCGTGTAGAAAATTTGTCGAGGGTCGCGCAGCGACCAGAGACAAATTTTCACGGGGCTTTTCTAAACTCGAAATTTTACTTCATGCGCCACGCGTATAAACCACTGATTTACTGTAAAGTTAAAATATATAACGATAGATTAACAGTTATAAATTTATTTTGATTGCTAAAATTGAATTACTACTGTCCCGATTTTGTTGATTAATAGATATCACGTCATTGTTTCCAAGGCACGCTTTACAAAAAAGAAAATATTATAATTTTAAATATCAAATCTAAAATAAATGATGAGTGTGGTACATTACTGAGTTCCGAAAAAAAATATTTTTTCAAAAAATATAAAAATCTAAAATGGCGTCCATAAGAAAAACAAAAGTTGGCGATGGTTCCCGGGTAAATGTTATCTTAAAATAAAATATGCTGCTAGATTCCTCATTAAAAAGTGCCTATATAATGTCAACGTTCTAAATGTCTAGATTCAATAGTTTTTGAATAAAAGAATAACAACGATTTTTTTTTAAATCAGTTTTTTTGTGGTATCTCAAAAACAAATGAATTGATGGGCCCGAAAAAATAACCAACTCTCTATCTCTCCAAATAACTGAAATCCCCATACATTTTGTCGAAATACGGAGACCCTGTATGTACATATATCCCGATTTTTCGCTGTAAATATTCATTCGGTATATTTATAAAAACGAGTGTTTTGAATCCTGGATTAAACTTGAAGTAAAATTTCGAGTTTAGAAAATTGTGAAAATTTGAACTAGTCGCGTAGCGAAACAAAGCGACCAATCCAAATTTTCAGGCTTTTCTAAACTCGAAATTTTACTTCATGCGCCACGCGAATAAAATATTAAAATATTGTGAAGTTCAGAATATACTGCTTAGGTTTGAACTCATATTGATTAATTTTAAAAATGTTTATATGGAATATGTAAAAGTATACTTCAAAGACAAGGCCCCTGTATGTGTCTTAAATACAAGTTTAAATCGTATGTCAAAGGGTTAACAGAAACTTTGTTTATATGGCCCGAGGTAGCTCTTGAGTTTGACATGAATGCCCTAGGACTACACAAACTCATTCACACTACACTCATGGACCCGGGTGGAATTATTTATTACTCATAAATGATTTCATCGAACAGGATTCGAACCTGCTACCTCCGAGTTTCTACCCACTAGGCCACAGAAGCCCCCGTTATTTAATTAAACGCCAATTAAAATGTAATAGGTTATTCGAATATTAGTAAATATAAATAGTCATAACTTATAAGCGTTTTGATATATTTTTGGTAGCATAAGGTAATATTCTCATAAAAATCAGGTTGGTAACTTAATATTGATCTGGCGAATAAAAACAATATTTATAAATATCCCATCATTATTAAAAAATAATTTCTCCTTGGCCTCGAATTCTAGTCCATATGGCCAGCTCAACATTGTATTAGGATAAGACAGGGGTATATCTCATCATTAGTTTCTATTTCTTTACAATTAAACATAAAACGTGTAATTCTATGAAAATTATATCTTGTATTTCTTTTATTTTCAGGTTTTTAGATAGAAACAGCTTTATATACGGCTTACTTGTCCCCGTGGGGTTAATGGTTTTATTTACCCTGTCTTACCTTTTGCGTTCCGCAGTGGTGGCACGTTACGTCATCAGCATGCAGGTGGACAAAAGGGTCCGTGACAAGATGCGCAGGAAGCGGACACTGCAGATCGTCCTTTTCACCAAGGTAAAATCTTGCATCTAGCTATTATATAAAGGGGCATGCATGTGCAATATAAAGTTTAAACAAGATACGACGACCGTCACGACAAAGTCGGACGCATAAAGGGGGAATTTTACGGCGGCAATATAAATATAATAAACGAAAATTGGGGGTGGGAAGATAACTGGGGAAAAGAGAAACTGCGCAATGAAAATTTTTATTTTTGCACTTCGGAGCCCGTTCGCACCATAACCGGATATTAAACTTTTCAATATGTTTATCGCTTTTATATTGGATCGAGGGGGGTAATGAAATGTTTTTATAAATTTGATTTTAAATACAGCTCTAAAAGTACCGGTAAATTTATTTTAAAAAAGAAACATACATTATGCAATATAATAATACATATTATAATAAACATACAATCTAATACATGCAATCTAACAATATACTTTACAATAAATTGGAGTTTATTGCGGTGTAGAATCAATCAATGCCCGGCGCATTCACCAAAGGTGAAGAAAGTAGATTAAATACAGGGTGTTCTACCACAACTGCACCTTAAAAGCATGCGGACTTCTAATTAATCTATTATAATGAGATTTTCGGCATTTTTTGCGCTCAGGATCATATGACTTTCAGTTATCCCGGAAGTCGTCTTCATCTTACTTATTTTAAATAGAAATCTAAGCTGTTTATTGCGAATTTAGATCCTACATAAAATTCTACGAAAAAAAATTATCATGTAACATAACCCTTAAATTTAACCAGGGCTTCGAACCGTTATTTTATCGTTCCGGTTTTCGTTCCGGTTCAATGAATAAAATATATATCGGCTCAGTTCCGGTTTTTGTTCCGGAAAAAATAACGGTTTTTGTGTTTTTCGTTTCAGTTCCAAGTGATTGTTTTAGTTTTTTAAATATTTTTATTTCATATTAAAAAATATGTTGATATTTTCATCATAGCACTGTAATCGTTATAGAGATGATTTAAATATTAGGAATATAAAAGTGTCTCAAACGAAATTTGTTGTACTTTTATTATTATTAGCACATATCACAAATTATTCACAAAATAAATATTTTTGGCATTTTTCCGCTATATCTTGGTAAATATCTATGACATCTCAGCAGTATATATTTTTAACTTTACTTTAAATTAGTGGTTTATACGCGTGGCGCATGAAGTAAAATTTCGAGTTTAGAAAAGCCCCGTGAAAATTTGTCTCGGGTCGCTGCGCGACCCTCGACAAATTTTCTACGCGGGGCTTTTCTAAACTCGAAATTTTACTTCATGCTTAGTCTGGGAGTGGAAGACACTCATTAGTTTTAAATATGTCACAACTATCAAAATGTGTTTCGCAAGTGTCATATAGAAAAACAATAACATGACCATCTAATAATATATTTCAAATAATAGTTGTCTCAAATTGACAGTAATCGGCTGACGTCGATTTATTTGACATTTAATACATTGGACTAAATGTCATTTCAAGTTGACAGAATAAACTAATGTCGGCTGACGGCGACTCATGTCAAGTTGACACAATGGACTAAACGCCGACTATCGTCGTCTTAAGTCAAGTTGACACGATTGAGTAATTTCAGTCAATATAGTGACTTACAGTCATGAAGTCACAATAGTGAAAATACAGTCGATATAGTGATTTAATGAAAAAATCATATCATAATCAAAAGACAGTAAACCAAGTGACGTACAGTCATAATATCGGAATAGTGAAAATAAAGGGAATTTATGACAAAATCCGAATAAGTTGAAATACAGCCAACCAAGCGACCTACAGTTATAATGTCACAATAGTCAAAATACGACATTTTATGATAAAATCCTAGCACAGGCAAAAAACACCCAAATCTGAATAAATTAAAAGACAGCCAACTAAGTGACTTAGGGCCAGTTGTTGAATTGTGGCTTAAGCTACAGTTTTCGTAAACTGTAGTTTCAAGCCTATCTAAAAGTACAGTTTACGAAAACTGTAGCTTCAGCCACAATTCAACAACTGGCTCTGTCACTTAGTTGGCTGTCTTTTAATTTATTCGGATTTGGCTGTTTTAATTCGTAATGTGTTTTTGAATCACATGTTCAGCCAAACTTATTCAAGCGTCGCTTAAGTTATGTTGGTAGCAAATATGCTCTGTTCCAATATGGTACATGTGACACTAACGAAGGTGTGCTGTAGATAATATAAATATGTATGTATTTGTTTACATAATAGTAAGCAATCCGGTGATAAAATACATCTAGTAAATAATAAATAAAATGCTCATAAAGTTCTGTAGCATCTAGAGCACATATCCGTGCCAGTCTCATGTACCGTTTTGGAACAAACGTCATTATAATGACAACTATTATGACAGTTCTCATCTCATTTATCTTTAGCTTGTTTGCGTATTTTGTAATAAAACTTATTTTTGTTTCTTATCTAAGATCGTACAACCGTGCAAGTAAAATATTGAGAAAAATAAGTTGAAGGAGATTATAATAACACTATTCTTGCATTATTTCTCCTACCTGAAGAATAGGAAAAGGAAAATACACGTAGAATTAGTAGGATTGGGTACACTAGAAAGCAATGTAAGGATTTAATCTAAAAACTATGTGACCAAACGGAGGCAAAAGAATACGGAAATCTAACGTGTTTGGCTGTGTGTGTAAGTAAAACGTTAAAATTAACCGTTATTTATCAAGTATTGTACAAGTGACTTTTATACACATAGCACATACTAAATCCTCTTAGAATGTGGATTAAGAATAACATACATGTTATATTTAATATTTTCGCTTACTAAATCGGCCCTAATATCCACTTCATTATCTACACCATAATAAAAATGTCAACTATTTTTGATGTTTGAGGTTATGAATTCGAGTTTAACGCGTTAAGCGGTGGTGGTCAACCGCTTTCGAAAACTCGAGTTGAAACCACCGCTTAGTACTAAGCCATGATTGAAAAAAACTAAAATGTATTTAAGCCTAGTTTAAGTCTAAACTTAGCTTAAGCCACATTTCAAAAACTGGACTTTACGGTTATATTGTCACGATAGAAAATAGAACAATCAATAGAAATATAAAATCCAATCATAGTCAAAACACAGTCAATCAAGTGACTTACAGTCATAATGTC
Source organism: Philonthus cognatus (assembly GCA_932526585.2). Taxonomy (NCBI): domain Eukaryota; kingdom Metazoa; phylum Arthropoda; class Insecta; order Coleoptera; family Staphylinidae; genus Philonthus; species Philonthus cognatus. The sequence goes on along the minus strand of OW052250.1, from coordinate 25,485,541 downwards.
ACAATAGTCAAAATACAGTCGATAAAGATATAATAAAGTCAGCCAACCAATTGACTTAAAATCAAAATGTCACAACTGTCAATAAACAGTCAACAGAGCGATTTAATGATAAAATAGTACTTAGAGACTTATAGTCAAGATTGCAGTAGTCAATATACAGTCGATAATGGAATTTAATTACTAAATCGTATGTTCAATAAAAAAAAACCTGTAGAGTGCCATGATTTAATCTTTTTGTTAATTTAAGTTGGCTGTAATTCATTTATTATATAAAATCAGAGTTGCAAACCTACAATATTTAGCATAGCACTTTAGAGTTTTTTTTATTGAACATACAATACATCATAGTAATAAAAACAATCAACACAGTGACTTATAATCATAATACAATCAATTGACAGCCGACCAAGCGATTTTTGTTCCGGAAAAAATAAAGGTTTTTGCGGTTATCGGTTCAGCACCAAGTAATTGTTTTAGTTTTTTAAATATTTGTATTTCATATTAAAAAATATGTTGATATGGTCATCATAGCACTGCCTTCGTTATAGAGATGATTTAAATATTAGGAATATGGAATAGTGTCTCAAACGAAATTTGTTCTAATTTTATTATTAAAATTTTATAGCGACAGAAAAACTAACGACCAGTGATTATAGTCAAAATGTCATGATAGTCAAATTATGAACTGCCATTTAATTTGATAGATTACATATTGATTAAATTGACAGTCTTTACTATTTTGATTGCCATTTGACGACAACTTTTGAAAACATCAACTATTAATCGATTAGGTTGACTACATACTGATTATTGACTACTATTCATATGTTGTCATTTATCAACATTGACTATTTATCGATTACATTGTGAATACATGCTATTTATTGACTCTCATTTGACAATATTGACTATTATTTGATTATGTTGACCACATGAGTCATGCTACTATTTATTAATATTTTTTTCATTTAACAAATTATTTAATAATCGATTATATTGACAAAATGTCGATTTCGTCAAAGTCAGATCAGCATAAATATTGACGTAAAACGCCGACAATTGTCAATTTAGTTAATACAGTCAATGTTTTTGAATGAAATCATTCATTGACTGTCATTTGAAAACATTGACTGTATTAAGTAAATTGAAAATTCTCGGCGTCTTACGTCAATATTTATGTTGATCTGACTTTGACGACATCGACATTTTACGTCAAAATCACTATGTTTGCGTCAGAAAAGACAATAATGGCAATATACCCAAAAAACTGAAATTTACGAAAAGACCGCATCTGCTGATTTAAATCAAAGTCGATTTTTTTTCTCCAGCGATTTTTAACAAAACAGTTGATATTTTGAAAAATCCAGTGAAGATATTTAAATTGCGATTGCAACCACTGAACGTTTATTAATTTTTAAGTAAGTTTTTTCTTTGATAATAGTTTTTTCTTTGAAAATAGTCAACATTTTCGTCAAATTTACTTATTTCTGTAATTTTTATTCTGAAAAATAACCGAGGTGGAATTAAAATTCACTTATTTTCAAAGCCGAACGAAAACTAAAATTTCAACGAAAAGAAAAATCAGAATAGTCCTAATCGAGTGAGAGGACCTCGAAACAAATATTTCCGCAAACAGTTTTGATTTAAAAATTGCAAAAAAGTAGAAACTGTTGTAGAATTAAACAAGTGTTCACGTGCGTGTTTGAACCGAAATAAACCGATATTTATTTTCGGTTCAATTCCGGTTTTCGTTCAGACAAAAATAACGATTTTTTCCGGTTTTCAATTTACGGTTCAGTTCCGCTTCGAAGCCCTGAATTTTACAGTTTTCGAGATATATATTTTTTAAATTCGTATCTCCAAACAAAAAAGTATTCAAGAAATGTAATGTTGGTTGTAATAAGCCAATACCCCGATGTACCCAGTGGTGATTTATTTTTGAAATAACAAAATGCAGAATGTTCTAAATTTCATACCAGATTTAGTCAACTTCAAACCATCACATCTCAATTTTTTCTAAACGGAGTACCTTATATAGTTTTACATATTCTGAAGCAAAATTCTATTCTACATTGATTTATACTAGCATTTTCTATAACTATCTTCATTTGTTTTCAAGATAATTTCATTTATATGAATATTTTTAAATAAAAGAACCCAATAATAATTTAATTAAAACACTTAACTATGTTTCACCACTTTTATTTTACTTTTCAGTGACTATAGTTTCGACTACAAGCTAGTCATTATCAAACTAAGTAAAATAAAAGTGGTAAAACAATATTAAGTGTTTTAATTAAATTGTTATGAAGATATACCACAAAGTGAACGCCGACCAAATTAAAAACTTAATAATAATTTACGTTTTTGGTTTTAGAAATATAACGAGTGTCTATAAACTGTCGGCATCTCAGTTGCTTTGGAAAACAAATTACATGTCTTAGATTAAGTTATACGATTCGGTGAATCTCGGAAACGTCAAATAAATTTAATTATATGTCTAATTACGACATACGTTTCTGAAGTCAGAACCTACTGAGATGCCGACCGTTTATAGACACTCGTTATAAAAGAACTAAAAATAGAAAATTTAAATATTCCTGATTAGAGATTATTATCTAATTGTCATTAATAATAATATTACTTTGGTACAAAAATAAATGCACATTAATTTGTTTTTTTTGTCTTAAGTGAAGTATTGGGACATATACATCTTTCCAATACTTTTTTTACGGTAAATTATCGAATTAGTTGTAAGAAAGTCAGAAACGATAATGAAATTACACCTTAATCCAAAATTCCCGTCTGTTCCCGGATTCGAATACAGTGGGGTAGAATTAATTAAGATCCACGATTGAATGGTCATAGAATCGATTATGGTCTTGCGGAACTTGTTTCCCATCCACTTTCGGATTTCCCTTTATCGGAGCATTTGGCACGAAACACAGTTCGGACGTGACGGCTGATTGACGACGGCGACGCCGCTTCCTTCCCCTTTTTTGCTGTCATGTCCCGAACGTTTGGGAATATTGGGGTGGGATTCGAGAAGCCCGCAAAGACTCGCCCAATTAGGTCCCCTCGCGGCATCCACGTCAATAGGGCGTCAGTTCATTTCGACGCGTATTCACTCCTTCACTATGTTTAAACTGGACATATTCTGAAAGGAAATCGATTTTTAGTGCTTTGAAATGGATTATTCGCACACTTAGAACAAGTGCATACATTCTTTATGTTTGAACAAATAATTATGACTTCATAATATATATGCTTTCAACTTTCCTTTATTTCGTGTTATTACAAAAGTGTACACTCGTCATGGGTAAGATACATAAAAGTATAATGAATAAATAAAATTTGCGTAAAAAATAAATAAATAAATAAACAATAATAATAATAGATATATATGGATTAAAAGGAAAACATTGCATTGTACAATATAAATATAAAACAGTGAAATGTATGGAAGTAATACAATATCATTACAAACACATTAAAATTCTATTTAAATTCAAATAGTGAATACCACAAGCAACCAGAGCGTGAACATTCATATGCTAAGGTCTTTAAAATCATCCTCTAAGCATTCAGATAAACTGTAAAATGTTTTTTTTACAGAGATAGTGTTTTATTACCCTTCTAAAGGGTGTACGTGGAAGGAGTTCAATATTTTCTGGTAAAGCATTAAATAGCGTAGGGCCAAAGTAATTAATACTATTTCTGCATTTATAAATTCGTAGAAAAGGCAAGCAAATGAGGTGTTTATTTCTAGTCCCATATTCATGGCAATATGTATGGTAAGATGAAACATTTTTTCGAACAAACGTAAGAGACTCGAGAATATAAACGCAAGGCAATGTAAGGATTTCTAAGTTTACAAATGTGTCTTTGCAGTCATCTCTATACGACATAGAATTGATAACCCTCACAGCTCCTCTTTGTAACCCGAATAAGCTGTTAATAATTGAGGAATGTCCCCATGCAAGAATTCCATAGGTTAGACGAGAATGGAAAAGCCCGAAGTAAGCGGATTTTAGAGCAGTGTGAGGTAAAAAGGAGTCGAGGTTACGCAGTAAAAAGATAACTTTAGAAAGTTTCCCAGAAATATACCTCTCATGTACATCCCAGTTCAGCCTACTATCTAATTGAACACACAAAAACATAGTTGAATTAGTCTCAACGCCGAGTTTGGTAGAGAAGGTAACACCTACTGTTATATCTGCATTTAATGATAATTTATTGGCAACAAACCATTTAGCTACTATCTCTTTACAATCAATACTAAAATGATGGGCTGTTAATACATCATTACAGGTACAAAGATAAGAAGTATCATCTGCGTACAGTACTGTTTTCGCATCGATTTGTAGCGGCAGATCATTTATATATAAAATAAACAGTAGGGGACCTAGGATGGAACCCTGAGGAACTTCTGCTGAGATGTAGCATTCACCGGACCAATCACCATTAACCTTAACACGATGCTGTCGATCAGTCATATAGGAATTCAACAGACGACAGCTAGAAGGATCAAAATTGTAGCAATATAGTTTCCTCAGTAAAACGTCATGGGAGACACAGTCGAATGCTTTACTGAGGTCCAGAAAGGATGCAACCGTGGTGAGAGGTGAAATTATAATGTTTATGATACAAATTAGTAGATCTTTGTTTAAGCCGTATATGTCCCGAGATTTGGAGTTATTTAAACCGATAATTGCGCCTCTGACCTCGACCGAACTAACCTGCCTAAATTTAAAATAAGATTCAGATAATCGTGGTGAACTATTACATAACGTGACAATAGGATCAATATTTGATATCGGTAGCTGATCCACTAACCGCAGTACTAAAGTGAATATTAAAATCATCTGCTGATATATTACTATCTAAAATGGAATTGCGTTTGTTAGAAATTAATGACCACAAAACTTTGGGATTACTATTATTTTGTTTAATATAAGCATAGGTTGCAGATTTTCTTGTGGTTTTTAGTGCCATTCTATACGTTTGTCTATAATTATAATAAATGTTTTTAAATTCTGGGAATCGTACACAGGATTCTTTAATAAGCAATAATGTTTCACGCATTTGCCTTAGTTCTCTGTTGAACCACTTAACCTTATTTTTGTTACTGTTGGAAATTGTCTTTTCGGGAAAACAATCATTAATTGCATCATGAATATATTGTAAAAACATAGAGAATTTTGTGTTGATGCATATATACGAGTCATTGACAAAATCAAAATTGGTTTCATCGAGTAGTGAGAACAATCTTAATTTTCCAGCAAGTGTGATAGGTCGTTTTATGTAACTTATTAAACCGTCATCTTTATTAGGTAATTCAAGTTCAAATCGAACTCCTACATGATCCGACAAACCAGAGTCTAGAGGATGTACATTAATCTTTTTATCACGAATGTTCGAAAAAATGTTATCTAAACAGTTACTTAGTCTAGTGTTAAAAAAAATAAAATGTTACGATATACGAAAATAGCTATGGTAACACCTTACAGTAGTGGTTCTTAACCTTTTTATATCGCGGAAAAATTATTTTTTATAATGCTCCAATGCTGTTTCTTTTCTTTTCGTTAGTTTCTACATAAGGTACGATTCACGAGAGGTGTCCCATGGTTTGCTTGATTTGTAATGCTTTTTGCACCAATACATGTAATACGAAAATAGTTTGATGTCCAGATTAAATGTGTGAAAAGAGACAGAAAACTTAATAATATGTCTGCTATGGTTTTTAGATGGAATGCGAAAACGTATGTTCCAGTATGCAGCTTTAAAATTTTAAGGTTAAACGTCACATTTTGGCAATGTCTTCAGAAAACTAAATCTGCAAAAACCCAGCCACAAATCATTTTAATTAATGGGCACAATCGGTTTAAATGTGAGTTTAAGTGGTATAATTCCAATTTTCACATCTACTAAATAGTTCAAGTATTTACAGAAATAAATAATGCATTTATGTTGATTTTTTGTAAGCTCAAACGAAAATGTTAGATGAATCAAATACGCATTTAATAGATTTGGCAAATAGTCATCGGATTAATCTGTTAATACAGGGAAGTTTTCTTTTAAGTATACATACAGAGAATTTTCTATTAGGTATACATATTCATACGCTTTTCTTAAAGAGTTCAATTTGAAGCTTTAAACGAGTGTTTTCCACTCCCAGACTAAGCATGAAGTAAAATTTCGAGTTTAGAAAAGCCTGAAAATTTGGTTTGGTCGCGTAGCGCGAAGCGCTACGCGGCCAAACCAAATTTTCAGGCTTTTCTAAACTCGAAATTTTACTTCATGCGCCATGCGTATTAAACACTGAAAGCACTGAAATATTATGAACGAGTAAACTTCGCTTGAAATCAGTGTCTTATACGCGTGGCGCATGAAGTAAAATTTCGAGTTTAGAAAAGCCTGAAAATTTGGTTTGGTCGCTCCGCGCTTCGCGCTACGCGACCAAACCAAATTTTCAGGCTTTTCTAAACTCGAAATTTTACTTCATGCTTACTCTGGGCATGGAAAACGTCGTTTGAACTTCAAATTGAACTCTTTTAAGAAAACAAGTAATATTTAAAAATCTACAACACGTAATTGCGATATGTATACTTAAAAGAAAAAAATCACAAGAAATTATGATTTAAAGTGTTTCTAAAAAAAAAATAACACTAATATACTCGCGACCTAAACAGTATGACATTGTCATGTAACATCAGAATTTGGCACAACTAGGAAAAATCGTTGCAGATACAACTGTCGACATACTCTAAAAAATTTGAACCACACATTCTACTTTAATGAGTCATAGGACATCTCTCCTGAATTCCACTATAACTATATTACACAGGTTTACAAAAAAAAAAAGTCCGGACAATTTGACCAGACCATGGTATCCCGGGGTATTTTTGCGTCCTGAATCCGATCCCGGGGTCAGCTGATTTCAAAGTCACTTAGAGGTTAAAATGGTCATTTTTTGGAACTGGACCCGGGACAATTTCTCAAGCGATCTGTTAAGTTAGAGGGTAATTGTTTAGGTCTTGAATATCTTCCAAACATCGGCAAGGAGCCCTAAATCTCGATCGGGACTATCACAGTGCCACCCCAGTGGATAAAATGTTGCCATGATTGTTTTATCTCGCGGATTTCGATCTCCCTGTCAAGGCATCCAATTCCGGCGATCCGTTCGCTGTGAGATATTCACAGGGAACCCAGCCCTGCTATTAAACTGAACTCTGCTATTAGCATCACCCAGGAACAACGACGTGGACGTTGCAGATTCTGTTCCCTTCGGGGTGCTTGTTTACAGTGAGTCCCCTTGCCTCTCACTTTTCCTCCTCCAAATTTTTGCAGATTCTGGTCTCTTCGGGGTGCTTGTTTACAGTGAGTCCCCTTGCCTCTCACTTTTCTCCCTCCTAATTTTTCAATCTTTCCGCGCTTGTTTATGGGGTCTGCAGGTTTGCTCAAAACTCCTTTTAAGTGCCTTTCTCTTATGCCCCTTGGTCGTATCCCTCTTCAAGTTCTAGCAGTAGTCTGCCAACATGTTGATGTCCCAGAAACCTTGGTAGCGTCTTTCCATCTCTTTTATATCTTGGAGAAATCTTTCACCTTGTTCTTCGCTATAATGTCCAAGGTTTTCTGGGAAATTGTCCAAATGTGAATCCAAGAAATGGACCTTCAAGCTCATCAAACATCCAATAGCTTTGTAATTCCGGAGCAAGCCCTCCACCAATTCCCTATAGTTTGGGTCTTTATTGTTTCCAAGAAATTTCTGGGCAACATTCACGAAGCTCTTCCATGCTTCTTCCTCGTCCACCGTCATCGTCTTCGGGAATTCTGGATCTTTTATAAGTTCTCTTATTTGCGGCCCATTGAAAACCCCTTCTTTGATTTTGGCATCTGACAACTTTGGGAATTTTTTGTTGAGATATTGGAAGGCTTCGCTACTTCTTTTTTTAAGAGCCTTGATGAATTGTTTTATCAACCCTAATTTAATATGGAGCGGAGGTAGTAAAATACTTTTGGGATCCACTAACTGTTCTTGTTCTATGTTCTTCTGACCAACAAGAAAATTCTCCCTTGATGGCCAAACCTTCCTTTCATAATGCTCATCACGAGCTCGACTATCCCATTCACAGAGAAAACAAGGGTATTTTGTAAATCCACTCTGTTGTCCCAAAAGTATTGTTACTACCTTCAAATCCGTACATATTTTCCATTTGTATCTGCTGTAATTAATTTTTTGGAGCAAATAGTCCAGATTGCAGTAGTTCTCACTCAATATTGTCGAATAAGCTATTAGAATTGACGCGAGGTTATTGCCATTGTTCAACAAAACAGCTTTCAAACTCCTGTTTGATGAATCAATGAATAGCAGCCAATCATCCGAATCATGTTCAACTCCGAATTCGCCGAATAGACCTTCTACATCTCTGCAAAATACAAATGAATCATGCTGGTCATAATATTTCCGGAAAGGCTCATCCCTATTTCTGTAATAGGTCCCGATTGTTCCTTTCTCCAGAGAACCTCTTTCTTTTAAACGAGAAGCTAACAGTTCAGACTGGTCCTTAGATAGCCCCAGATCTCGAACCAAGTCATTGAGTTCCATTTGATTCCACTTTGAATTCTGGAGTTGATCATTCTCGCTGTCATCGTCCACATCGATTGGAGATTGTGAGAACTCCCTTTCATTTTGCTCCGGTTCTATTTCCTTACCTCCTTCATCTTCGCCATCAACAACCATACGTTCATCAAGGTCAACATCAGCTATCACTGGCATGGTAACCGACGAGGTGACCACGTAATTCAGCGATTTTCTGTTCCTGGAATTTAACCCAGGCTTAACGTTTCTGCAAAAGTAGCAATCGCGTTCGTGATTTTCTGGTTCCCGCCAGGTCATAGGAGAAGAAAACATCATTTTCCTAGAGCCAGTCTGCCAACATCTCAATCGCGCTTGGCATGTGCGACAAAGAACTTTTGGGGCCCATGGGTTGTTATCTGGACCTTCGGAATTGGGAAAACACGACTTAAATTGTGCAGATATGGTCTCTGTGAAATGAACCAAGTTCGTCTTAAGATGATATTCCCCACACAGAACACAGAAAGACTCTCTATTCTTTAAGCACTTAGCCATTTTCCCGAGTGATTTTCAACTTCCGGGGAAGTTTGAGTTAAGGTGCCGGAATAGCCTGAGCTCTTCTCTCTTTAAAATAAATGGAATGAATAGCCGAAAACACTTGATTAAATGACCAACAGAAACCAGTCGCTTGTGAAAGCTCACTCGAGAGGTTGACAGTGCTACTCCAATGGAGAAAAAGATAGAGCTAATGGATTTGAAACTGGCAGTGTATATTGAGTTGCCTAAATACAAAAACAGTAGTTCGTTGTTAATTAAATTATAATAAACATTTAGATACTTGATTGTACAAAATAAGCCTATTTTATTACTGATGTATGCGCAATGCATTTTATTTTTTTATATTTGTTTTATAACGGATTTTAAAATCATCAATTTTATGTAATCAAAAAACGGAATGCATTCCGCCTAATTAAAAAAAACATTTAATATATTTTATTAATAACATTTTTCATATATCTCAATAATATTCGTTTTATAGTGTTGTTATAAATCGAGAAATGGGTCGCTTTGTATAGTGGTGCCCCCAGATCGAAAACACGAACTAATTTCATGCGGCAACATTGTCCCGGGTCCAGTTCCAAAAAATGACCATTTTAACCTCTAAGTGACCTTGAAATCTCGTTTTTCTGACGTGATGGGGCTCAGCTGACCCCGGGATCGGATTCAGGACGCAAAAATACCTCGGGATACCATGGTCCGGTCAAATAGTCCGGACTTTTTTTTTTGTAAACCTGTGTTATCTACTAAAATAAAAAAAAACTAGAATACGTCTAATATATTTATCTTACAAGTCCTACTGGGACGTGCCGCCACTGATTAAAACGTATCTTTCATATCTAAAAACAAACCCAATAAAGATCTATCCATTTCCAAAACTGTAACTTTTTTCCTGCGTCCGATTCAGGGAACCGATTCAGGGAGCCGATATCGGTTTGTAATCGCGTCAAAAACTTTCCGAACAAACGTTGAATTAAATTTACAGAACGGACGTGGATGAGCCAGAAGCCTTCCCCGGGTTTGTCTAGTAAAAGACTGTCTCCGCCAATAATAAGTTCCCCGTGTTTACCGACAGCGTGGCCAACTTAAATTGCACGACATCGAGAAAGAGGGAAAACTTCAATTTCCGCAAACTCAAATAGATATTTCAAATCTTTAACCGGCTCCCACAATCAATACCCTCTTGGGGAAGCAAATAGTGAATACTAAATGAAAAGTTCATTCTAAATATTAATTATTTTAATGTATTCTCAGAGATTCAATAGGAGGTCAACTTAAGATGAGTTTAAATTAAACAATACAAATAAATCTCTCTTAAAATTGTTGTTATATTTTTCGATTCGTAATGAAGTTTCATCAATTATTCGCCTCATCAATTCAATACTCTATTGTAGTTTAAACTAACATTAGACTCCGGTGCGTAGCCCTCTCTTCTCCGTTCTGTAAATTTAATTCAGTTTGAGCTCTAGACGCTTACATTTTTAAAACACAAAACAAGGTTAAGCGCAATAAAACTTGAAAAATTGAGATCAAACATTAACTCAAGTTGAGTTGGCTCTGAATTATAAACGAACATGTCTAAGCACTATACTGGGTGTTCGAAAAAAAAACGCCCAACGCGGTAACTCTGTTATTTATTGACCGATTTTATTGAACTAAAAACCAAAGACAATTGTCGTTTAAATACTAAGAAATGACATTAATATTCATGTTTTTCAATAATAACTTCATTGCCAAATAATAGCTAACTTAACATTTTTAAACGGCTGCCTGTAATTTTTTATTTTTAATACATTAGACATAATTTTTCTGAATCCAATAATGATCAATATTGATAAAGCAGTCTGCGTACTATTTTTTTTTTTGTTTTGATGCGAAATATTATATTTAGCTTTCCATTTTATGATATATCATCACATCATAATATTATTTTGTTTATAACATTTATAATGTAGAATGTATATATACATATGAGTTAGAATTTATGTTTCACATTTTATATACTAGCACTTCTAGATTTATGTATTATTTTGTAAAAAGGCGTATGCCACCAATAAACATTAATTTAATTTAATATGTTGTTTTTCAAAAATATTGTCGTCGAAAATAAATTGAAATAAATCTTCTATTTAAAATTATATTTTTTAAAAATAATATAAGTGTACCTTGGAAAAAATATTCAAATACATAAATTTTAAAAGTTCGGACTTCTCATTGAACCAATGTTTTATGCCCGTGGCGCATGAAGTAAAATTTCGAGTTTAGAAAAGCCCCGTGAAAATTTGTCTCGGGTCGCTGCGCGACCCTCGACAAATTTTCTACGCGGGGCTTTTCTAAACTCGAAATTTTACTTCATGCTTAGTCTGGGAGTGGAAAACACTCGTTTCATCATTCGACATTATTTTTCTAAACCCAATAATGCGTTTTTCCAAAACATTGTTGTCGAAACAAAATTAATACAAATCTTATATTTGAAATTGTATTTTTCAAAAATTATAATTAATGTGCCTTGGAAAAAAGTGACAAATGTCATTTATTGTAAGGTAATGTCTAACCATTCAGGTTTGATACAACACATCAATTTACATCGTTGATGTAAGCAAACAGGATTAAACCAGCCTAACCTACAAATTTGATGTAAACAAACAAGATTTAACCAACCTTACCAACAAATTTGATGTTAACAAACAGTATTCAACAATCCTAAACTACGAATTTGATGTAATCCAACTGGATTCAACAAATATAACCTTAAAGATTGATGTAAACCAGTGGTCTCCAAACTACGGCCCGCGGGCTATATCCGGCCCGCGACTTGCATGAATCCGGCCCGCGATTGTTTGTAATTTTTTTTGTAAATGTCATATTTTGAAATATTGTAACAATTGTTCCTTAAATTTTTCATAATTTTATAAAATTTTTCGGATCTTGGCCGACTTTATTATGTAGAATTGTATTTGTGGCCCGCGAAGAAGATAATTTGGAGACCCAGGATGTAAACAAACAAGATTTTATAAACGTAACCTCCAAATTTGATTTAAACACTCGAGATTTTAACGATGTAAGATGTAAAATTGATCTAAGGGAGTATTAGAATTCGGAAGTTTAAAATATGAGATTTTTTTTTATGCATTTTTTTATACTTTATCTAGTTTCATGCCGTAAAGCCGTTTTACGATACGCGACTTCGTTAGTTAGTTTTTCGCTTGTTGAAGTAAACAATGCCGCGCGCTCTCTGCTCGCTGCGCGGTAGGGGCTGAAAATGTACGGCAGGTATAAATTATCCTTCTAACCGACTTACCGATGAATTCGGGTTCTTGTAAGGGTTCATAGAGGTCACTGGCGGCAAATGTTGCTTGTATGTCGACGATCTTGTACGCGTATTATAGTGCATCCTCTATCTCGAAAATGACGAATATCAGTAAAAAAGGTAAAAAAAGTTCCTGTGGTTTCTCGAAGAGGAAAACAAGACGGTTTTTGGGTAACCAGCATACAACCGTAAACGACACTTCACACGTGGGCACGTCAACAGAAAAGTTGCGCAGCAGTTTTGAAGATATTTCGGTGGACCCCAACAGTTGCTATGTGCTGCTACATTTCCTGACGGTGTTCAATTTTTTGTCAACACATTTGAAGTACAAAACTTGTGATGGTGACGTTACTTTCTTTCGGAGTGCGGAGCGAGGCCTCGGATTTAAACTGACAAGGCTGCAGGTGCCCCTCGAATTCGCGTCCTGTGCTCAAATTGACAACGCGTACGAAATCAATCGTCGTCTCATGTTTGTTATGTGTCTTCTTGGAGTAGGACAGCGGGGAGTCAACTTGTTCTGCGGGCTGATGGGCCTGTCAACTGGATTCGGAAATTCGACATACTACGCGTTTCTGGGCAATTTGTGCACAGTTTTAAAAGCCATGTTTGACTGTGTTTGCAGCAAAGCAGTTCAAAAAGAAATCACGCAGAATTAATTACATGGAAACGAACCAACTCATTTATCGGTGTCGGGCAACGGCTCCTGGAAATAGCGCGGATTTTTGTCTCTCTATGACATACGCTCGCTTATTAGGACTTACTCGAAAAAAGTTATTGATGTCGTCGTAAAATCATCGTTTTGTCAGGGATGCAATTTGAAGGGGACTCCTGAGTACGACGAATGGCTGAAGACGCATAACGAGACATGTTCTATCAACCATCACGAAAGTGCGGTCAAGATGGAAGTAGACGCAGTTCAAGAGATGTTCGTCAGGTCAGAAGAATTACATGGAGTGAAACAAATACTACATCGGTGACGGGGATAGAAAGACCTTCAAAGCTCTTCTAGACATGGTTCCTTATTCCGATTTGACTGTGCAGAAAAAAGAATGTGTTGGGCATGTTCAGAAACGGATGGGTTCGAGACTTCGTGCAGAAAAAAATCGTCGGTGGGAAATGATCAGGTAAACTGACCGACAATTAGATCAAGCAATTGACAATTTATTACGGTTTGGCAATCCGACGTCATACTATATCGATTAAGGGGATGAAAAATGCAGAGTAGGCTACGTTTTTGAATAACTCTTCAAATCCCGCAACACGACAATTGCCCAGCAAGCAGCGACAGTTGGTGTAAGTGGCAGGTGGCGAAGGCTACCGGTGAATTGGACAAATTCAAACACGATCCGCCGCTCGCAAACAAAGTTCAGTAGGTCATTCGTCCAATTTACGAGTCACTATGCGACGACGATTTGATGAGTAGGTGCCTGCGTGGAAATACGCAGAACTTAAACGAAAGTTTGAAAGCTTGCGTATGGAAGCTGACTCCAAAACAGCTTAACTGTGGTGCAAAAGCCGTCGCTATCGCGTCCTTCTTAGCCACCAGCATCTTCAACGATACTTGGCAATTTTCAAGACAATGGAGACAATGGGAATCTGTATTGGCCTGCAAGCCAAGGCCTTTCAGGTGCGGACCGACGCAGAGCGCGAGACGCGGGACGAACTTCGCCTCACTCCAGCAGCTCGGGAGGCCATCCAACAACACCAGCACGGGCAAATTATTCAAGCCGAGTTTTTACAGAAAGAGGAGGGCCTACTGTATGGAGCTGGCATAGCTAACTAAAGGTAAAAATCCACTAAAAGGGTTAAAACTTGTGTCAAAACTTTAAACGCGTTTTTCTCAAAACTACTTTTTTTTCGCTGGCCGGAAACATTTTTTTCAAACTATGAAACGTATAGACTTGAGCTTTTAGTATCCGGTTCTCCACATTATTCTCTGGAGTTTGAACCACCGTCATTCAAATATATTAATATTTGATATTTTTCAGAGAGCCTTAAAGTCAGAAAAAGGGGGGCAAAAAGCGACCACTTTTTTTAAATGGCCTCCATTTTGTTATTTATTGAGATTTTTCATTGTCGGTGGTTCAAACTCCAGATAATTTAATACAAATTAATGACTGCTACATTATTTTATGCTTCAGATCACAGAACCTAAAAAATCTTTCCGGTTATAGGGAAAAACACGGCGGACACGGCCTTATTTAAGGCCAGATTTAGAGGTCAAGGCAAACGTTTGAAAAGAATTAAAATTCATCTTTTATAGTTCATGAATTTATAAACAAGTTGCAAGAAACCGCAAGATCGCATGTATTAAATTTACCCCAATTTTTTTTTTTTTTTTCTGAAAAACAGTAAAAAATGCTGTCCGAATAGTAATAGTCCTTAAACGATGTGGAGTCTTTGATGAGTTATGTCAAACCTGAATAGTTTAACATAACCTTACAATAAATGACATTTGTCTTTTTTTTTCCAAGGCGCACTAATTATAATTTTTAAAAAATATAATTTCAAATAAAAGATTTGTTTTGATTTTGTTTCGATAACAATATTTTTGAAAGACAACATATTGCGCATTATTGGGTTCAGAAAAATAATGTCTAACGATGAAACGAGTATTTTCCACTCCCAGACTAAGCATGAAGTAAAATTTCGAGTTTAGAAAAGCCCCGCGTAGAAAATGTTCACGAGGCTTTTCTAAACTCGAAATTTTACTTCATGCGCCACGGGCATAAAACATTGGTTCAAAGAGAAGTCCGATCTTTTAAAATTGATGTATTCCAATATTTTTTCCAAGGCACACCAATTTTATTTTTAAAAAGTATAATTTTAAATAGAAGATTTATTTCAATTTATTTTCGACGAAAATATTTTTTAAAAGAAGCATATTGGGCATTATTGGATTCAGAAAAATAATGTCTAATGTAATAAAAATAAAAAATTACAGGCAGCCGCTTAAAAAAATTAAGTTGGTTATTATTTGGCAATGAAATTATTAGCGTTGATTACTAAGGCACTTAATTTTTGAAAATCCATGATTACTTTAATAAATTAATAAATAAAATATTTCTGATTTTTAATTTTTTGTATTTATTTTCACTACATTTGTTTCGCTACGCTGTAGCTTCTTCAGGTGAAGAATGTTAATGCGAAACAATTGTAGTGAAAATAAATACAAAAAGTTGAAAATCAGAAATATTTTGTTTATTAATTTATTAAAGTAATAAAATTATTATTAAAAAAAATCGATATTAATGTCATTACTTAGTATTTAAACGGCCATTGCCTTTGGTTCTTAGTTCAATAAAATCGGTCAATAAATTACAGAGCTATCGCGTTGGGCGTTTTTTTTATCGAACATCCGGTATTATGAACTTCACAATAATTTAGTATTGTATGCGCCTGGTGAATGAAAGAATTCCAATTTAAACAAGCCTAGAAATCGGTTACATTAGTGCCTGGGTCTCCAAACTATCTTCTTCGCGGGCCACAAATACAATTCTACATAATAAAGTCGGCCAAGATCCGATTAATTTTATAAAATTATGAAAAATTTAAGGAACAATTGTTACAATATTTCAAAATATGACATTTACAAAAAAAATTACAAACAATCGCGGGCCGGATTCATGCAAGTCGCGGGCCGGATTTGGCCCGCGGGCCGTAGTTTGGAGACCACTGCATTAGTGGATACTACAATTTATGATTTAATTTTCTATTAATATTTTCACTGAGTATTATAATCAATAATAAATGAAAATAAATCGAGTGAACGTTAGTAAAACGGCAAGTGTCGAATCGGGAAAACTTTCGGATGAATTAGAATGTTTAATGAATGTCACGTCACGTCTGGTAAATGCGTGTTTTGAAATCTGTCTAAAGTTTGGCCGCTTTTGCTGCATAATAAGGGTACACCACCTGCACCCTATGAGAAAACGAATTTCGGCAACGTTTCTACACCTCCGCTCAACTCGGCGAAAACTTTTTAATAACACTCTCAACTCGAGCTCTTTGCTAAGTATTAGGAAAATTCTAAAGCTTGTTATTTATAGACAGCATTTGTCCCGTTTATTTAATAAAAAAAATAATGGAATATTTAATGAAATAACTTAATTCTGTTCACTTAAAATGAGATGGTTATTAATATACTCCACCTAACTCAGTTTGTCTAATTCAAAAACAAAAAAATTAGAGTGTAATCACTGAGTATACTCTATTTTTATTTGTTTTTGGATTATAACACCTGAAAGTGATAAGTCCCGCTTTTTGAAAGAGGGTAGTAGTTACGTATAAGATTTTGTTAAATTTGACAATCTCTTAATAAGACGAAACTTGTAACTAGTATAACAAATTTTCAAATTCGTGATACGAAAGAAGTGTTATAAGTTAATAAATGCATTAACATGTATCACAAAGCAGTGTAGTAGATAGCTTTTTGTGATGGAGGGGGGGATTTGATTTTGTATTTTGTTTCGTAACTTTATTAGTCTAAAATTATACAAAAACAAGTACAAAAAAATAATGATGTGTCCATTATAGCACTTTCCCCGTCATTTAAACAGTTGTTGATTGACGTACTAAACGTATTTTACTTGTTAATTGGTTTAAGACAATTTCACATTAAATCAGCGTTTTATACGCGTGGCGCATGAAGTAAAATTTCGAGTTTAGAAAAGCCTAATTTGTCTCGGTCGCTCCGCTTCGCTACGCGACCGAGCCAAATTTTCAGGCTTTTCTAAACTCGAAATTTTACTTCATGCTTAATCTGTAATTGAAAACACTCGTTAGACAATCAATTATAAATTTATTTTTCCGTTTTTTTTTTATTGTAAAATTTATGACTAAAATAAATAGAGTTGATGTTTTAGGCGTATATGATTTTCTTTCCAGTTTGACCAATTTTTAATTTAATAACGTTGAAAGAATAGTAATAGTCATTTTTGTGAATTTTATACAAATAAATCTAAAGTTTAGTTGATTTTTTTCAGAATAAGGTATTATCAAAGCAAAGCAATGATATGTATTATTTAAAAATTAGTTTATAATGTAATGTATCATCATACAAAATTATTTAAAACACTCGACTAATTTTTGAATATCTAATAAAAGAAGCAAAAATATTCTCTCTTTAATGATGAACGGTTCAGGACAAAATCAAATTATGTCAAAAAAAAACGACAATTTATGAGAATAAAGGCAATGAACATACGTCCATAATGACAACGTAAGGATAAAATATAAACTTATGTGGAAATTACAATATATAACTAAATAAATTAACGTAATGCAAATCAACACTGACAATTATTTCCAATTAAATTAATTCATTTTTTTCTAAATTACCACTTCATCTATCATAACTGACGTTTTATATTAAAAACTGACGTTTCAATGATGATTTTTATTGTTTTTTATTACACATTTACGCATACTATACTATCGATCACAATATTCTGCTTTGTAAATTAAAACAATGGGGTTTTAGTATTAATATGATATCTTTAATGAGCTCATATTTGTCTAATAGACTACAATACGTAGAATACAAACAGTACAAATCTCACTCGTACTGCCCCTTAAGTGGTGTTCCTCAAGGATCAAACCTTGGGCCCTTATTATTCATTTTATTTATTAATGATATAGTTAAAGATATCAATTCTAAAATCCTAATATATGCAGATGATGTCAAAATGTTTAGCTGTATTAAATCTGTAGATGATTGCCAATCATTACAAAATGACTTGGATAACATCATAGAATGGAGCCTCAATAATAAACTGCATCTTAACATATCCAAGTGCAAGATTATATCATTTTTTAGAACCTTTACTCATATAGCATTTGATTACAACATGAACAATGTTTCATTAGAAAGAGTAACTATTTTAAAAGATCTCGGTGTCTTATTTGATAAAGATTTATCGTTTATACCCCATTATAATGCAATACAGAAAGATGCCTTAAAAATGTTAGGTTTTATTCGGCGTATCAGTGAGCCTTTTCGGGACATTTATACAATAAATAAATTGTATCAAACATATGTGCGTCCAAAATTGGAATATTGTGCTTGTGTTTGGGCATCGAATTACAATGTGCATATGCAAAAATTAGAGCGAGTGCAAAAAATGTTTGTTAAATATTTGTATTTTAAAAAACATTCGGTTTACCCCGACACTGCTGTATCTTATAGTGATCTGTTGTCAATGTTTGACTTACAAGAATTGGGCTCAAGGCGCAAAATCTTACTTCTAAAATGTCTACATCAGATCATTCATAACGATATAGATGATCCCAATTTATTGGCACTAATAAATGTATATGTTCCTAGAGCGACTAGTAGAAATTGTACAACATTTATACGTAACCATAGCTACACTAATTTATATTATTATTCTCCAATTAATTTCATGAAACTGTTACATCTTGATGTTCAACAATATGCAGATATATTTATGCTTAGTCCAAAAGAATTTATAAAATGTATCAAAAATATATTATAATACGTCTCCTTAATTTTATGTATGTTTGTGTTTGTATGTAAGCATTGTTTTTTTGTTTGTTTAAATTTACACTTAGTCTAAGTAGTCTTATATATTTTCCCTGTAAATGGATGTTAATTTCTGTTGGGAAATAAAATTATTATTATTATTGTTATTATTATAAATAACACTGATCTGATTTTTCTGTTGTTTTCAAATGAATAGGTGTATCTGAATGGATTTTTTGCACAGATTCAGAAAATGACCTTCAAAATTCCGTCTCAGAAAATGACGGACTTGTAAAAATAAAATAAAAATGACAAAATGGCTGAATGGTAAAACCTATGCCAGCAAACAATAAAAAAAAATTACAACAAAATAAATCGGTAACAAGATAAGCCTTTTATTTCATTCTACCGTAAATTCTACCCCCTACCCCTATCTACGTCACTGTCACAAAGTAATCGCATCCTCAATAACTCATGTAAAATTATTTAATAAATAAGGAAACATTTTTTATTCCGCTCGCTCAAAAATAAGGAAACGTATTTAGAGGAACAACACCGCAAGTACAAAACGAATATCAATCACAAAATATTTAACATTCAGACAGTCCATCCCGAAAATAGTCTTTCATCCATTACATATTCCGAAGTTTCACGTGAAAAATAGCGATGCTGCGGAGCGTGTCTGCTGTGTATCGGAACAGGTAATTTATAACCTCCGTCACTCATCCGCATTTCCCGTATTTTCACCCGCCGTTTTTCCGTCGAAAAGTTCGCCAGGACCAATAAAAATTGAACACATAAATAAGACCCTTATTTATGCTCCCGAATTCGAATATATCCGGCGACTAGACGGAATTTAATACCATAGGAATAAACAACGGCTGGCATTTCAATATGAGCGGAAAATATCCAAATTGGAATTTAGTCTGATTATTATTATCATAATCGAGTTCTTAAGTTTTCTTAAAGGTTTTTTATTTGATGAAAGTTAAAACATATTATGAAATTAATATCTAGAAGTTTATTACTAACAACAGCTTTTTACTAATTCATTATTGTGAAATAAAACTTTATTAATAAACATTAAATTATAAAAGTTGAAACAAAACAAAATGTTAATACTTTATAAAGGGAGTTGTCGTTTTAAGTAAAAATATAAACATTGATTTTTTCTTCTAAGGGAGCATACACCAGGCCCGGCGCTAGGGTCACAGGCGCCCGTCTAAAAATCTAATTAAAGCATTGTATTGTGTTTTTCGCTACTTGTAATTTAGATCTAAGATCTCGAACAATTTGAGATTTAGACATGGCCAAATTTCGACCCTTTTAGCGAAAAAACAAAGTGATTTAATGTATTGAGAAAGTCAAGAATCTGAAAATACCAAAAATTGTGACATAACAAATTTCACAATTATTCACGAAAAATCAGCAATTGAAGTTTTAAAAAAAAAGTATACCTAAAGTACGATTCACTTGGTTTGTAGTGCTTTCTGCACCAATACATGTAATACGAAAATAGTTTGATGTCATCAGATTGCGTGTGTGAAAAAAAAACAGAAAACTTCATAATATGTCTGCTATGATTTTTAGATGGAACATGCGAAAACGTATGTTCCGATATGTAGCTTTAAAATTTTGAGGTTAGACGTCACATTTTGAGAATGTCTTCATAAAAATAAATCTGCAAAAACCCAGCCACAAACCATTTTAATTAATGTGCACAATCGTTTTAAAAGTGTTTACTGGTATAATTCCAATTTCCACATCTACTAAATAATTCAGGTATTTACAGAAATAAATTATGCATTTATGTTGATTTTGTGTAAGCTCAAACGAAAATATTAGTTGAATCGAATACGCATTCAGTAGATTTGGCAAATAGTCATCGGATTAATCTGGTAATACAGGAAATTATTCCTTTAAGTATACATGCAGGGAATTTTCTATTAGGTATACATATGCATACGCTTTTTCTAAGAGAGTTCAATTTGAGGCTTTAAACGAGTGTTTTCCACTCCCAGACTAAGCATGAAGTAAAATTTCGAGTTTAGAAAAGCCTGAAAATTTGGTTTGGTCGCGTAGCGCGAAGCGCTACGCGGCCAAACCAAATTTTCAGGCTTTTCTAAACTCGAAATTTTACTTCATGCGCCACGCGTATTAAACACTGAAAGCACTGAAATATTATGAACGAGTAAACTTCGCTTGAAATCAGTGTCTTATACGCGTGGCGCATGAAGTAAAATTTCAAGTTTAGAAAAGCCTGTAAATTTCGATTGATCGCTCCGCGACCAAACCAAATTTTCAGGCTTTTCTAAACTCGAAATTTTACTTCATGCTTAGTCTGGGAGTGGAAAACACTCGTTTAAAGCTTCAAATTGACCTCTTTTAAGAAAACAACGAATATTTAAAAATCTACAACATATAATTGGGATATGTATACTCAAAAGAAAAACTCCCTGTACAACATGTAAAATTACCGATTTAAAATTGGTTTTAAGATTGCCCCGCATCCACCTTGGGTGTACAGAACAGTTTTTAAAATGAAAATTAGACAAATGTAGACAAATAAGCAGATTTATTAGTATTATTATTAAATTCCGTATTATAATACAGAAAAATTAGGTACATGCCAAGACCCTCAGAAGATCAATCTCTCAATTTAGCGGCTTAGTTCCTACCTGAATAAAGTCTCCTGGCACCATGGCAGAAGATAGATGCGGTTAACACTTTCATCGCCCCGCAACTATCATACACCTTCCGTGGCACCCAGGTTATGAAAAAACATCCACGATCATACGACAAACTACTTAACAAATGCCTAAAGAAATGGCTTAAACTCCCTCAGCTTGCAAGCACCGAATGAATTACTTTACCTAGAGAATAGAAGAGGGGACCTAATCCCTACCTGCACCCTCACCGACATTGCGACACTCACGCAAGCTTTCAAGGTTAATCCGATAACAACTCGGACTGCCAAGTTCCAACTTAAAATGGTGGTCAGGAGAAGAATCGGCAGGAATCCCACTGAGGAGGATCTGGCTACATATCTCTCGGGCTCGAAGGAGGATGTCTTTGGCAGAGATGGAGAAGGCATCTCGTCACTCTGGACTCGCGCCAGAAACTCAGCCCGCAGACTAAACCGTTCCCTAGGCACGGAATGGATATGGCAGCCTACGCAGCAGGAGCTGTGCCTGAGAATCAAAATGGTCGAGAGAGCCGTAAAAGCGGCCTTCCGCAACACTCTCGCAACCACCCTAAAAAAGAAGAAGGACCAAGGAAAAGTCTCCTCGTGTACATCGCTGTGGTCCTCAGCAACCACTTTATAAGGACGGGGCTCGTAACTCGCTTTTGCGATTGGAGATTCGTTCATAGAGCTCGCCTGGACTGCGTGCCTTTAAACGCAACAAAACTGTTTGGGAACTTTAATTAAAAAATGCCGCCGGTGCGGACGTGCAGACGAAACCCTCCCACATGTACTCAACCACTGCCAAATGCACTCAGCAGCCTGGCAACTGCGCCACAATAACATCCAGGATAGACTAGCCAAAGCAATACCGAAAAAATCAGAGTCTGTTCAAATAAACAAAAAACTGGAGGGTTCTACACAGAATCTCAGGCCTGACATAGTGGTAAGAGATGACGAAAATAAAACAATAAGGATAATAGACATAGCTGTCCCGTTTGAAAATGGGAGGGACGCTTTTTCGGCCAGCGCCGACCGAAATAGGGTGAAATGCAGCCAACTGGCAAATGAAATGAAGGGGAAGGGTTACCACACATCGGTGTATGCATTCCAGGTCGGAGCTCTAGGCGGTTGGGATCCCGCTAACGAGGATGTGCTGAAGCAGCTACGCATCCTAAAAAGGTACAGCTCCCTGATGCGCAAACTCATGGTCTCAGACACCATAAAGTGGAGCAGGGACATATACGTGGAGCACCTGACGGGCCAGAGACAGTATAAATAAATATTTAAATAATGCCTTTGTGTTAACATTTTCTGTACCTGTGCTTTGTACTGTATTTTATTTATAATATATGTGTTTTTATCCTTTACTATATTTTAAATTCTCGTTTTTATCTCATGACAAAATTTTAATCTATTTTACAATATACTCTAATATATGTATTAATTATTTCTCTTGCAAACAACAATGTTGATATTTTTGACTATTATCGCAAGTACGTGTAGACATTCTCTGAATATTCACAAGAAATTATGATTTAAAGCAGGTATGGGCAACCTTTGACATGTTGAGGGCCAAACTTTAGCGTGCAAATACGTTCGCGGGCCGCGTTTAAAAGTACTTAGTGCATTTTAAAGTAGTGATAATATTTTTTGCGATAGATATTAGACATGAAATAATACGACAATGTTATTATAGTACAATTTATTAAAAAAACAAAATGAAATTTAATAAAATGGTACATTATAATTAAATCGTTAAATTTGCAATTGTTACAAACTACGAAAGTTAAATACACCGAAATCAATGAAACACTTGAGCTTGAATTTGGGAAACTAATCCATCGATATTTGGATTAATTCCACTGACACAAAGACGTAAAGAATTTTCCAAATTATCGTCAGTCAGTCTTGTACGGTGTGTTGATTTATTAACTTTCATCAATGAAAAGAACTGTTCGCATTTATAAGAACTGCCAAACGCACAAATCAATCTTCTTGCGAATTTTCTAAGCTGCGGAAAATTGTCTTCTTCTAGGTATTTTTTGTAGAAATCGCACAACTCTACGTCTTCAAATTTGGATTTTAGGAGTGAGTTTTCTTGAATCTCGATCAACTCCATTTGTAAGTGTATTGGAGCATTTTGTACAATATATGTTGTAGGAGTAGCAAATAAACTGAAACAGTCTTCCATGTTTTTGAAGTCGCAAAATCTATTCGAAAATTGTTCCGACAGTAACTTGTGGTCTTCAGCATATTGAGCATAAGCAATATTTTCATACGCAGAGAGCGTGTTGAAATGGTAACTGTTACCAGACAGCATCTGTGACTCCCACAAGCGTAGTTTGATCTGAAACGCTTTTAAATGGCTGTACAAATCATTTACTTTGAAGTTTCAAATTTAAATCATTCAAATAGCCTGTAAGATCGACCAGAAATGCTAAGTCACATATCCATTTTGGGTCACTTAATGCAGATAGTGGTTTATCTTTTATTTTCATAAAGTCTGCTATCTCATTTCTAAGCTCGTAAAACCGTTTCAACATTTTTCCTTTGCTCAGCCATCTGACTTCACAATAATATGTTACGTCGTTATATTCAGCTGATATTTCATCCAAAAACGCCTTGAACTGACGATGGTTAAGCCCTCGGGATCGAATAAAGTTGATGGTTTTTACTACCACATTCATAACATTCTGGAGTCGAATGGACTTAGAACACAAGTTCTGTTGGTGGATAATGCAATGAAGGACTATCAAATCATCTTTTTGCACATTTAATTCTGTTGCTTTTTCATTCAAAATTCCGATAAAACCTTTACGTAAGCCGACCATAGAAGGTGCACCATCAGTGCATACTCCAATTAATTTTGACCATGGCAAGCCAAAACTTGTGAATACCTTTTGAACTTCAATAAAAATATCCTCTCCTGTAGTGGTTCCTTTTAGCGGCTGTAAGGCAAGCAATTCCTCAGTAACAGTGAACTCCTTATCAACACCTCGAATAAATATAGCCAGTTGAGCTTCAAAACGGTGCTCTCGTCTAATGCTATGGAAAATGATTCAAAACCAGCCATACGGTCAGTCAATGTTGTTTTTATATCATTAGCCATCATTTCTATACGTCGAACAACAGTTCGTCTTGACAAACTAATTTTTTCAAATTCTTTTTTCTTTTCAGGACACATAATACCGCAAACTTCTAACATACACTCCTTGATAAATTCTCCTTCGGAAAATGGTTTTAATGCCTTTGCCAATTTTGAGCTAACTATAAAACTAGCTTTCACAACATTATCAAGTTGTGTTCTTTGTTTATGAAACATTTGTTGCTGTTTTTCCAAATTTGCGGTAAGCTTCTGGATTTTGTCTGTTCTTAATTGTCCTGTCAGTGAGTGCAGCGTAGCATGCTTAGTTGAGTAATGCCTCTTTATATTGAATTCTTTTATTACTGAAATGGATTCATTACACAGCAAACAAATAGGCTTACCATTGTGCAAGATAAAAATGAATTCTTCAGTCCATTTTTCTTGAAAATGGCGACCCTCTGTATCTACTTTTCGTTTCTTTCCACCAGACATAATTTTTGTTTACTTTTCGTTCAATAAACTTAATAACAAACTATAGTTAGTTACCACTCAAGATGCACACAAAGTCACAAAGCAAGTTGACAGCTCGAGCAGTTCGCTAGGATATAGCTTGTCCAAGTTATTACCTCGGTAGCTCAAATAGAACTGAACTAACATTCGGGCCATCCACCCGCTTATATAAGCAAAATGAACGAATAATCTGGAATAAACTAGTTTAGAATAATTGAGAAGCAATAAATCTTTTGATGTGTCGCCCGTGAGGCGGCAAACCTCAAAGAATTTGATCGAGCAAGTCGAGTGGCGGCGATTATCAAAGAGTGAGGCGGCAAACATCAAAGAAAAAATTTGAACCACACATCCACATCAATGAGTCATAGGACATCTCTTCGGAATTCCACTATAGATAGATAATAGTATGGGTAATCTTATCAACCTCTTTAATTAATAAAAATCAAGACAAGTAACAAAATTTTAATAAAAATTGGAGATTTATATAATACAATATAAATACTCTTATAAAGACGTTTGATTCATAATAAAAAAACCTTTATTTTCTCTCGTTCTCTTCATTTTGTTTTTCTACACGTTTATTTTTCTAGCACGTCAAAAAGATATCAATTAGGCGCTCAGATGACTTTTCTTAGGGCGCAGGGTGAAATATCTGGCCAATTACCGCGATATGAGGGTCGTTTCTCACACGCCAGGACAATAATAATGGGAATTTGCGGTTTATGTCTTGCTGGTTCAGAACACTTTTATGTTTCATTCGGAGATAATGGCGTCGTTCAATTATAATACGACCTCATTATCGTTTCCACTATTTGCAACAAGATATCCTTACACTTTGCAACTCAACATTTCAGACGAAGAATAATAATGGCAAAATAATATAAAAATCAAATGAAGAAATACCTGGCGATCAAATGAATTTATAAGTATGGAGTAGGCTCTGATTTCTTTTTACAGTTGGCAGTGTTCAAAGTCTGTGACATAATTTAGTCAAATTATTTGATTTGTCAAATTAGCTTTAAGATTCATGAAGTGCTACCAGCCTAAATTAAAACTTCATGGCTTGCTTGATAATAAATGCATTCGACCGTTCATTATAATAATAATTTGTCTTTAAGGCACCCTACTATGTCAGTATTTTTGACGTCTTATCTTATCTTATCTTAAAGCTGCGGAACATACGTTTTCGCATGTTCCATCTAAATATGCAAATAGATATGCAAATAGATGCACATAGAACATTTAAAAACAGACGTATTAGGAATGAATGACGATATAAACGTTTTTATCATTAATTTTCTTATGTCTTCTTTTTTGTCTTTTTCAGATAACAATCGTACTATCTCTAGTAATGATACTAGGAACGTTAACGAAACTAATAAAAAGCGATCCCCTGTGGATAGCCTATCACGTCGGACAGGGGCTTCAGGGGATCTGCGTGGCGATGCTGGTCACCTGCAACTGCCAAGTCCTGAAACTTTACACTCGAACGATAAAATCGAGGAAAAGTAGCAGAAGATACGTGCCCTCGTACGGCAACATAGCGGCCGAAGCCAGAAACATAATCGGCACCAGCTCGACGATCGCAAAGTCGACAAGTCTTCAACTTTTGACGTGGGAGCCGGGACCCGATCCCGTTTAAAAGCGTACGTACGAGAAGATCGGAGAGGGGAATTCATCCAGACAGGCAGGTAGGTTGTTATTTCATGGTGGATTGGTTTAAGAGGATGTGAAACGGGAGATTTTTGATGGGTTTATTTTAAATAGACTAGTTTATAAAAGTTTGATTTAAGAATAATGGGCGTAGCTGGGATTTGCACTAGAAGGGGCCAAGAAATAATAATTTATGCCATATTTAATGTCAGGAAATTGATGTAAATAACGTTAAAAAAATACATTTTTCTCAATCTCCAGTTCCAGGATTTTCCACTAAGCCCGTGCTTATTTCGCAACGAAAGAGGGTCTCTAAATAACATAAAAACTATCAAGAATATGAATTTGTGTTCAGTACTGATTCTTGAAAAATACTGAACATCCTTGACCATTTATTATGACCTCTGCAATCTACATATGTTCGACAGCGTAAACGCCATCTAAAGCCCATTTGCTTAAGTAACTATTGACGATGTTATTGAACTAAAAACCAAAGTCAATGGCCGTTTAAATACTAAGAAATGGCATTAATTTTTTTTTTTCAATAATAACTTCATTGCCAAATTAAAATTTGCTAACGGCTGCCTGTATTTTTTTATTTTTATTACATTAGACCTTATTTTTCTGAATATAGTAATGTCTACCATGCTGTTTTTTTAAATATTGTCGTAGACAATAAATTGAAATAAATCCTCTATTTAAAATTAAAAAAATTGAAAATTAAATTAGTGTGCCTTGGAAAAATATTTGAATACATCAATTTAAAAAATTCGGACTACTTTTAACCAGTGTTTTATAGCCGTGGCGCATGAAGTAAAATTTCGAGTTTAGAAAAGCCCCGTGAAAATTTGTCTCGGGTCGCTGGCGCGACCCTCGACAAATTTTCTACGCGGGGCTTTTCTAAACTCGAAATTTTACTTCATGCTTAGTCTGGGAGTGGATGTACGATGTACGCTGTAAAAATTTTGTCTAATAATGAAACGAGTGTTGTTTCATTATTAGACAAAATTTTTACAGCGTACATCGTTAAAATCTCCAGTATTTAAATCAAATTTGGAGGTTACGTTTGTAAAATTCTGTTTGTTTGCATTAATCTTTGAGGTTATCTTTGTTGAATCCTGTTTGTTTACATCAAATTCGGAGTTAAGGATTGTTAAATCTTGTTTGTTGGAGGTTACATTTGTAAAATCCTGTTTGTTTGCATCAATCTCTGAGGTTATCTTTGTTGAATCCTGTTTGCTTACATCAAATTCGGAGTTTAGGATTATTAAATCTTGTTTGTTTACATCAAATTTGTAGATTAAGTTGGTTAAATCATGTTTGTTTACATCAAGTTTGTAGGTTAGGTTGGTTAAAGTTTGTTTGTTTTTAAATCCTGTTTCTTAACATTAAATGTTGAGTTGAATTTCGTTTATTTGGATAGTTCATGTAGCATAGAATAAATAAGTAGTGCAAGTGTTAAATTAATATGTTTTCTAAGAAATGAAGTATTTAATAAATATTAAAGTTGCGATTTTTTTTTTGTTTGTTTGCCCTTGGTATCTAGACCATTAGCCATCAATCTATTTATATATTTAACATTTTAATGTATTTTAACCAATTCTAATTTCGATAAATAACCATTTACTCCTGAAACAACACAAACTCATTCATACTACATCCATGGACCCGGATGGAATAATTTATTATTCATAAATTATTCCACCGGACGGGATTCGAACCCGCGACCTCTTGGTCTGTGGACAGGGTCTCTACCCACTCGGCCACCGAGGCCCCAAGTTGCGATTAAAATAATAACAAACTGTGAATGTATAATAAATTAGTTGACGGAACACGCGGATTAAATATAAAGAAAAAACAATTTAATCAATATTAAAGGGAAAATGTACAAATGCTGTTCTTTTTATGGTTGGCATTACTTTACAATAAATGACATTTGACAATATTTTTGTTGAATACATAAATTGCATCTCTTTACAATATCGTGTGTTGCATTTTTTTTTAAACATTAAAAGTGCGATTCTTTTCGCAATCTACAACAAGTTAGTCCTACAAAGACTATATCAAACACTCATTGAAACAACTACTTCCCGGGCTAATATCCCGACGGACATTGAATTATACAACAAGTGTTTGCTGTTACATACAGTAACCTACTGCAAATGTAACAATTTGGGTCAAATTATTCAGGCCATCTATAGACGCGTTTCGAGATTTATCTCTCATCAGTATAGCTTTGCCATTCCCTCTAAACAATTTGACACCTTAGACTGGCGGTCACGTTACCGTTCAAACAGAAGTATAAATGAAATTGCCAATTCTTGGTTGCAGAAGAATTGGCAATTTCATTTATACTTATGTTTGAACGGTAACGTGACCGCCAGTCTAAGGTGTCAAATTGTTTAGAGGGAACGGCAAAGCTATACTGATGAGAGATAAATCTCGAAACGCGTCTATAGATGGCCTGAATAATTTGACCCAAATTGTTACATTTGCAGTAGGTTACTGTATGTAACAGCAAACACTTGTTGTATAATTCAATGTCCGTCGGGATATTAGCCCGGGAAGTAGTTGTTTCAATGAGTGTTTGATATAGTCTTTGTAAGACTAACTTGTTGTAGATTGCGAAAAGAATCGCACTTTTAATGTTTGAAGTATTCTGCAACCAAGAATTGGCAATTTCATTTATACTTGCATTTTTTTTAATTTCAAGGCACACTACATTTATTGCTAAAAAATCATGTGAACAAAATTTTTATTATTATGTGTTTGCATGACTTGTCTAATATTATAATATACAATCTAATAGACCAATAATTTGATTGATTGATTGATTTATAACTGTATGTTTTGAGTTTACGTAAAGTCATTATTACACATAAAAAACTGTTATTGTGTACTTCACTTTTTGTTAAATTAAAAAACTAAGCAAGCAATAACAGTCTTTTTACGTGTGATTGATTAATTATTATATTTTTCTGGCATAAATATAAATCTAAAATCAACATATCGGGCATAATTGGATTCAGAAAAACAATATCCAGTAAAATAAAATAAGAAAAGTATGTGGAGAGATTTAAAAATGCAAAGTTGCCTATTATTTGGCAATTAAGTTAATTTAAAAACAGTAAATAATTACTGTCAATTTATAGTAATAAAACGACTATTGACTTTGTTTCTTAGTTCATTCAAATCGGTTAATAAATAACAGAGTTATAACGTTGGGCGTTTTTATCAAACACCCAGTATAATTGACAACTTGACGGAAAAAATGGATAAATGTACAAGGTGGCACAGATTGAATGTTACTATAGGGAATCTCGGTTGTTAGAAGAGATAGGAAAAAATAGATGACGCATCCTCGAACTTTTCTTCGAGACAAACCCTTATGCCGAAAATACAAATTAGCTATCGTCTTTTGTTTTCAAGTTATAGCCAAAAGTTCAATATTTGCAATTTTCGATTTTTATTAATATCTCAGTTATTTATTATTTTATCTATCTTCATTAATAAAAAAAAGAGATATTCTTCATTCTCTTCTAATAACCGAGATTTCCTATAGTAACATATAATTTGGGCCACCCTGTACATTATTTTGGAAAGCATTTCTTTATCCTAGCTTAATAATTGCGTCTAATACAGACGCTCAAAACTGAAAGTTAGTGAATTAAAGTCATGTCACTAAAACAGAATTAATGTGTTTTTATTTAATTCTTCAATACCATTCTAACGAGTGTTTTGCAAACCTTGCTTAAGCATGCAGTAAAATTTTAAGTTTATAAATGCCTGAAAATTTCTTTTTATCGAAATGTACACTTTTGTGCCATAAAATTAAGCACAAGTCTCATAGCTATTTTTCACAATATTCTAGTTGTATAATTCGGATCTGTGTTAAGCAGTTTCTATAAATGATAAAACACCATAACTTGAAAATAACATCTTTTAAAAAAAAAAAACTAAGACCTTTTGCAAAAAACGCTCGTAATAAATACAACAAAGCCGAAATAGAAAAACTATTTTCTATTGTCATTAAAAGTGCGATTCTTTTCGCAATCTACAACAAGTTAGTCTTACAAAGACTATATCAAACACTCATTGAAACAACTACTTCCCGGGCTAATACCCCGACGGACATTGAATTATACAACAAGTGTTTGCTGTTACATACAGTAACCTACTGCAAATGTAACAATTTGGGTCAAATTATTCAGGCCATCTATAGACGCGTTTCGAGATTTATCTCTCATCAGTATAGCTTTGCCATTCCCTCTAAACAATTTGACACCTTAGACTGGCGGTCACGTTACCGTTCAAACAGAAGTATAAATGAAATTGCCAATTCTTAGTTGCAGAATACTTCAAACATTAAAAGTGCGCAATCTACAACAAGTTAGTCTTACAAATTTAATAGCCCGGTAAGTAGTTGTTTCAATGAGTGTTTGATATAGTCTTTATAAGACTAACTTGTTGTAGGTTGCGAAAAGAATCGCACTTTTAATGTTTGCAACTAAGAATTGGCAATTTCATTTTCTATTGTAGTTATAATTCGATTCGGCATTTTGACATTCAGAAAATTGACATATTTGCATATTTTTACAACTAGGAAACTCATCATGTCAGTTTTAACTATAACATATTTTGTGTGTTTATTTTATTGCACAAAAGTGTACATAACAAATTTTTGGGGAGGTTAGAATGCATACATTGATTAATCCATTAACAATTAAATCAATGGCTCTAGTGTTGATATAATTTATAGCATTTAGTAACTGCAAAACAGCAGTAAATAGAAATTTAATTTATATCACCCAGTATATGATTTGAGTATTAATAGGTACCTAATGTTCGTTTTATGAATAATACATACGTTGGTTAATTGCTACGATAAGTTACGAAATCATTACTATGCAATAAATTGCTAATATTGCAAAACGCTTGCGTGCAATCAACACTGGGTAAATTGTTAACAATGCAAAAGTGAAGTTGAATTAATTGTACATAATTACACGTTATATAATATAATAAATGCAAATTTAATTGAAATAGAGTAAAGTATATTCAGTAAATCAAAGATCAAGTTTTTTTTGACCAAGATGAATATAATCAGGCAATGTTTTAAGATTTTATAACTAAATAGGTTATTTAAGAAACTTATGGGGTTTCTAAAATGACCGATTCGAATAAACCATTTAATTATGTATTTATTTCAGTAGTATAAAAAGATCAAGTTTGTTTCGAGTTTTTTCTTTTCGAGTTTTTTTTTTTATTATACTTACCAACTGACAGAGAGATAAATCTCGAAACGCGTCTATAGGTGGCCTAAAACATTGATTTTAATCAGGGTTGTTATGTTTAAAACACTTTGTTTTAAATCAGTGTTTTAAACGTGTTTAAAAACAGCCGCCGGTTTTTTTTTAAACATGTTTTAAATGTTAATTTTGTTTAATACATGTTTCCAACGTTAAATTTGCTTAAATCGTTTTTTTATTATCTTAAATTAGTTTAACTATATTTTATACTGCTTTATTAAACATTTTTTGCTTCCGTTTTCAAATTTTATTTAAATTGTTAAAGATATTTCAAATTATATTATTAAAAGTAACATTATATCATAATAAAATATCACAATGGGGTTTTTGCACATTTTTTTTTTTTTTTTATTGTCTTAATTAATTCTTTAGAAGCAAAAAACATTATGTCCTATGTGTTTTTTTTTAATTTTTAATTAGTTTTTAAATTATTAGTAGTTAAAGTTTTTCCGCAAATTGTACTAGTGAAAACGTTTTGTGACGTAGCGTTCCACGCACACGCATGCGCTGTAAGGTGCTAATGCCCTTAGATTTAGAAGTACCATCCATCTTGACGCCAAAATAATAGAAAGTTGTAACGGACACTTATTAAATTCGGTATTTACCTATAATTTGTTTGTATAACACAGCGAATAGTTGTTTATACGAAACACTCTCAATTGCCTAACAAATTCGTTTTTATTGACGGAGCAAGCGTTGCCAACATACCTGCGGACTTGTTTGTTTACTCAACAGACACAACGCCACGCTAGTCAACATAACCTTATATACATCGCATACAAGAAACGTAACTGCAGTTAAGTTAACATTTAAAATGAGTTTTTGTTACTCTATTGTATCAATGTGTCCTAACAACTCGAAAAGAAAGTGTCTACCTGAAAATAAATATTCAGTTAAAAATAGAATTGTTATTGTATTTGAATATTTAAATTATCGCGGTTATATTGCAATGCGCATGACTTTTTATGTACTTCCAATAAGAATGCGTTTTCGGGAAAGCCGAATTTTGTTTAAAATTAGCACTTTTCAATTTTAAATTACACGTAAAATAATTTGTATTCAATGTTTCTTTTTGGTAGACGATGTTTTTAGAACTTAAAATATTATGTAATAATAATTTTATTTGATTTTAAAATTCGTGCAAGAACCCCATTACGTGTGCATAAATGTGATTTAAATCGTGTTTTAGATAGGTTAATAGAATTGCCGTTAATATCATTATAGTTTAATGCTAGTTAATCTCTACTAAACGCATACAAACACGATACTAACATTTCGTATTAATAGAGCAAAATGTACATGCTAATAGTTACTTTTTAAATAATGATAAAATGAACGTGGCAACATTACATTTTCATTTTAATCAAGAAATTTAGAAGGTATATTACACTGTTTTTATTTTTTATGTTTGTAAAATTGTATTTCTTCTGATAAATTATTAGATTGAAATTTACTTCTAACGAGTGTTTCCACTCCCAGACTAAGCATGAAGTAAAATTTCGAGTTTAGAAAAGCCTGAAAATTTGGTTTGGTCGCGTAGCGCGAAGCGCGGAGCGACCAAACCAAATTTTCAGGCTTTTCTAAACTCGAAATTTTACTTCATGCGCCACGCGTACAGAACACTAATTTCAAGTGAAGTTCAAAATATTCGGATAAGCTTTATATAATTATGATTTATTGCATTAGTAAATAAATTCTAAATAACCCTATTTTGTTATGACAATTGAGGTTATGTATAAGACTTAAACTAGGGCTATTAAATTATTAGTTGTAAACTTACAATAGTAATTTACCAAAACGTTTTATTAATTTGAAAATGTCAATATCATCCTGAGAACTGTGTGCTAACGTCTATTAATAATAACATAATATATAAAATAACTAAAATTCATGTAAAATGCAAACAATACGTGTTAATTAATAAGATAACTTCAGACAATAAATACCCATTAAAACAACTATTTCTCGTGCAAATATTATTATGTAATATATTATATTTAATTAAAGTGTGCGAACTATAAGAAGCGTGAGCTTATTTTCTCGAATTCAAAGAGTTTTGAATTTGAATTATTCTTTTCTACTACAAACTACTTCAAATCGTGCCTTATCAGTTATGTTTTAAACACGATTTGAAGATGTTTTAAACAAGTTTTAAACATGTTTTAAACACGTTTAAAACATGTTTTTAATAGTTTCAGTGAAAAAAGACACGTTTTTAAAAAAAACTATTTGTTTTAATTAAAATTTAAAAAACGTGTTTTTGACAACCCTGGTTTTAATCTAAGTTCCTTTCATTTTCAATTTTATTTTAATGGGAAATTCTTGTTCATTCTTTGTTAGTTGCTTTAAAGACAATTTGACCTAAAAATTACATATACTATTGTGTAATTCAATATTCGGCGGTGTATTTGACGGGAAGTAGTTGTCTCAATGGATATGTATTGTCTTACAAGTCTTATTATTTAAGACCTACTGTTTGCAGTTTACACGAATTTTATAATAATTTTACATTTAGCATTAAATGTTCAAACTTATTGTTTTAAATTCGAAACATACTTATGGTTTACCTACTTGGTTAGATGAAATAAACATTTGTAAAATTTATCAATAGAAAGTCACACTTAAGTAGTATATTTTAAACTTCACATTAATTCAGTGTTTTATACGCCTGGCGCATGAAGTAAAATTTCGAGTTTAGAAAAACCTTGCTCCACGACCTAGCCAAATTTTTAAGCTTTTCTAAACTAGAAATTTTACTTCATGCTTAATCAGAAAGTAGAAACACTCTTTAGAAGCTTTAAATTAAATTAAATTAAATCAACAAATGCCTAAAAAATTATAGCGTATACATTAGGGTCTGTATACTTAAAAAAAAATTCCATGTATGTACCTACTTACATTTTTGGAGAAAATTAATTAAACTCTGATACCTTCCCTAAGCTTAAAGCTTCCTTCCCGTACTTTATCCCCGTTGATAGATTATCCTTCAAGCTATCTTTCGAGCAGCATTAATGTATGCTAATGCTTCTGAGAATGAATCCCAAATTAGTTTACATTCCCGCCAGGATTTGTTGTCTTGCCAGTTTTGAATATTTAATCGCTTCGCGAGAAGGTACCGCGAATCCATCAAATGCTTTTAATAAATATTGACGTTGCTTTAATACAACAATTTCACAGAAAATACGTATTTTATTAAAAAGAGATTTTATTAATTTATAATAATGTATATTATTATAAAAGTTAGATCATTTAATTAATAAATTGTTTCATATCGTTGTGCAGGGCGCGGCAAAAATTCCCGCACACATTCTTTCAATAATAACCATTTTCTAGGCAAGGAAAACATAACAACAAAGTACATCAAAAGAAAGCTAATAAAATTCTCTACAAGAGAATTAGAAAATGTCCACCTTTGGCTGCTACACAGGCCTCGAGACGCTTCCGAAAATATTTGGCGATGGTCGTTAGTTGATGGTTTGAAATGTTGGCCCATTCTCTCTGCAGGACAGTATATTTTTAAAATATTACTAAATAGGCACAATGCTTCTCCCTATTTCTTGAAAGTATAATCAAAATTTGCATTGTTCTTATGAAGATTAATTTTATTATGGAGATTAATTTTATTTATCATTTATTTTAGATCAATCTATTTAATACAACATGTTTATAATAATTACCTCAATAAATTAGAACAATATAAAGACGAAACATTGTTTCCTATGGAAGTAGTACACGGATTTAAGTAATCATTTAAGAGTGTTCTGTTATTTAATTTATAATTAGTTTGAGAAACATTTTTTTGAAAAAGAAATACTGTCAATTTATTCGCAAAACGTTAGTGTACAATATGTATAAGTTTCAACGCTCTATTTTCATTATTGTGAAATATTAATCGTTGTTCGTTCTTATGGGGAAATAACATGTAAATTTCCGACTTTAAATGCAAATTTTCAGGCTTTTCTAAACTCGAAATATTTACTTCATTCGTCAAGCGTATTAACTACTGGTTCACTGTAAAGTTAAAAACTATACTGTAGGTTTAAGTTTCATAGGAAATTTGGATTGATTTTGTGGTTGATATGGTTAACATTTTAACCGAATTTTTCTCATTTAAAATTTCTCATCACCTAAAGCATATCTCGGAGGGCGAAATTTGAAGCTACATTAATGTGATCAAACTTAATTAACCCTTAAAAAAATCTACTTAATTCTCGAGATAAGACAACATTTCGAATTCCGCATGAAAGATGAATATCAAACTCGGGAAAATCCTCTGTCTAAATTGACCCAGTTCCCGAATCTGGATGAGTCGACATGAGATCAAACACGCTTTATCACGCGACCATCACTTTTCCTCTCCTTACATTTTTTTTTCCGGGGGGTTTATTCCCCGGAATCCCAGCGCGATTATCTCGAGGAGGTCAGGGGTGGCGGCCGCGGGAGCGGGATCGGGGGGCGGCTTATCGCACGTTGGCAAAAAGCCGACACTCGATTCCTAGCCACACGGAATAATCTTTGAGCGGGGATTAAAAAAGTTTCACCCTCGAAAACCGCCCTTAAATTTTCATGACTTCAAACACAAGTTTTTGCTTTCCACGTGTGTAATACAAAAGTAAAGAATGGGTTTTTTCTGTCCTGTGTAAATATTTCAAATTGTCCCACCTAGCTTTATTCAGCTCAGTAGAATGGAATATATTTTACCCCCCTTTAATTTTCATGACTTCACGTACGTTTTTTTTTCTCTCTCTTCTTAAAGTATTTCAAATTGCCCTACCTTTACACAGGGTTTTCTTATGAGGATCCCGGAAACTATAAGAGATACCGTGCAATCATTTAAATGATGATTAAGAGTAGGCGGCATTTATTTTGTGCGGTTGCCCAGAATGCTAATTGAATAATGGAATAAATTTGAGGTTATGGTAAACTATGTGTTAACAGCCAGAGGTGCCAGTCTAATTTAAAATTCAAAGCCTACTCTAAAACATGTTTTTAACGATCGCACGGTATCTGACACCCCCTTTCATTTACACGGCTTTAAACACAATTTTTGTATATCTTTTGAAAATATTTCCTAGCTTTATTGAATTGGGTAGAATCGAATTTATTTTACATCCCCTTTCAGTAGACATCATTAACTATTCCGTATAATTAATAACACATGATAATCTAATATCAGATTTCACATTAGTGCCTTTCTGGCAATTACGTATCTTCTCTGAGCTAAAGAGGGTGGTTCGGGGGCGGGGGGAGATGTTGAAATATCCTGACAGCATCTCACGCATTGTAATGCGGAGGTGGGGGCGGGTTCGAAAATGGGTAGTTTCGAGTCACTTAGCAAAGGGGTTTGAACGTGCAAATTGAGTCGCAGCTCCGATTGATGGCTCCCGGAGACCGCAAGGGCGCGGAGGGTTCTATTTGATTTTAAGTGCGGAATGTGTGAGGTCGAATCGCTTCCACGTGAGGTTACCGATTGCCGCACGTTAAATTTTAAAGTGGCCAATTTATTTCCTCTTTCGTTTGGGTTTCTTTCGTTCGAAGCGGGGGGATTCCATTAGCGTTACATTTGGGAAAAGCAAACAGATTTTATTTATAAAGTTTCCCTGATTTTTCCTTACATAAAAAGTTCTGCCAAAATGATTTGTTTTAAAAGTTACTTAAATTATAAGATGCACATATTTTTGTATGTATAATAAAATCAATCTGACCTTAGACTCCGCCCTAATGTATAGAAATTGCTCAGACGTTTTTAGTTCTTCAATACTTACAATATCGCTGGACCATTTTTGTTTGATCGCCAACCGATTTCTACCTCCAACTAATATTGTTTTTACTATGATTGATAAAAAATGTTGCTATTTAATCTGCAATTTGTCTGTTGCTATTCCAAACCAAAGCAACATTGAGTGACATTTTCGATCATTGCAGATAATTGAGTTTAGAGAAAGGAATGTTTGCCCAACAAAACACGTTTACAAATTTAAATAGCAAACCAGAATCAGTCACTATTGCTTCGTTAACCCCTTGACTTATGATTTAGAATTATATCTAAAAAAGTACAGGGATTTTTTCCTTTTGGGTATACTTTTACATATTCCAACAAATTGCTTCAGACGTTTGAAATAATCAAAATAAACATTTGTAAAAGTAATTGAAAAGAGATCAAACATAAGCCTAAGTATACTTTAAACTTTACTTAAAATCAGTGTTCTATACGCGTGGTGCATGAAGTAAAATTTCAAGTTTAGAAAAAGCCTGAAAATTTGGCTTAGTCGCTCCGCATTGCTACACGACCAAACCATATTTTCTTCATGCCTCACCGGAGAGTGAAAACACTACTCGCTAGAAGATTCAAATTGAAAAAGGCCGCAAGTAAAGTATAGAATATTAAAAATTAAAACGAACTTAACCGATTTTCTTAAAAACGCCTAAACATGTTGATTTTTGTTTATTAATGCGCCCTTTTTGGGCGCTCAAAAATACTGTGACGTCATTAGTGTTTGACGTGTGACGTCTTCGGCAATTTTTTTAAATGGAATTCGTTTCTTTTATCTGGCAACTTTTGTAAAGCTGATGATGTGGTGTTGGTTGCAAGAGAGTATGAAGGGATGAAAGAGATGTTGAAGAGAGTGGAGAGGTTTATGGATAAAAAGGGGAATGAATGTGAATGTAGGGAAAACGAAGTGGGTGAAGTTTAGAAATAAGGGGAGGGAGGGGAAGGGGAAAGAATTGGAGTGGAAGGGGGTAGTTATTGAGAGGGTGAAGAGCTTCAAGTATTTGGGGTTTTGGTTTAAAGGAACGGGAGGGTATGAGGAGCATGTGAGGTGGGTGCAGGGTAAGGCGAGGAAGGCGTGGGGAATGGCGTGGGGCAAGTGGGGGAAGTGGATGGGGAACAATGTGACGGTGGCGTGTAAGATATGGGATGCGTGTGTAAGAACGGTGCTAATGTATGGAGTAGAAGTGTGGGGGACGAGAGGGTACGAGGTGATAGAGAGGGAGCAGATGTGGTTCCTGAAGCACATGTTGGGGGTGGAAATCCACGCCCAGCTACATAGTGCTTCAGGAGACCAACAGAGAGAGGCTAGAGTGGGAGGCAATGGTGAAGGTGGTCAGGTACGAGATGAGATTGTGGGAACTGGATGAGGAGAGATTGGTGAAGGATGTATGGGTGACGAGTGTGGGTGGGGGTAGATGGAGGGGTGAGAGGAGGAAAATGTATGAGAGGGTAGGGCTGTCGGAGGCGAAGGTAATGGAATGGCTAGGAAATGGGGTGAAGATGGATGAGTGGGTGAGGGGGAAAGGGAAGGAGGTGGAAGGGCAGGAAAGGCAAGGGTGTATAGACAGAAGTCAGTATAACGATATGTATGGGAGGTGGCAGGTGTATGGGAGGGTGCCGAATTATTTGATAAGGAAGGGATGGGGTAGAGAGGATAGGATGATTGTGGCAAGGGCGAGGTGTGGATCGGAGGAGAGAGGAAGGAAAGTATGGATGGGGGAAGAATATGGAAGGTGTGTGTTGTGTGGACAGGGGAGGGATACGTGGGGACACTTGGCAGAGGAATGTGAGGGGGTGAAAGAGGAGTGGCTGGGAGCGAAAGGGAATAGAAGGGTAGTGGAGTGGATGAGGGAGGATGGGAGCGGGGTAAGGACGTTGGAAAAGCTGGGGAGGGAGAGGGAAAAGAGAAGGGAGGGTAAGAGGGATACGGGAGGGTAATGAGATAAGCTAATGTAAAGGTAAATATAATGTAAAGTGTGGAGATATGCCAATAAAGGTCTTTTTTTTTTTTGTAAAGCTCTTAATTCTCTTTGCATTTACATTATTTTTTAAATACGCGTTATTTAATCTAACAACAAGATAGACAAAATGGTGATATAGATCCGCACAAAATTCATAATTGTTCTTTAATTTATTTCTGAATCTCTAAATTTGTTATTTAATTTAATATTTCACATGTTAATAAGTTTGACACTTAAATTCAAGATCCACAGTAAGTAAAATACAATAAAATTGGGAGCACAAAAGATCAAGTTAAAAATGAAAAACAATTAAATACCGCGTATTTAAAAAAACTATATGTGACTGTCAAGAGGAGATCTACAAAAGTTGCTAAATAAAAAAAAAACAATTCCCTTAAAAAAAATGTCGATGATTAAAATAAAAAACAAACTCAACCGGTTTTCTAAAAAACGCTGTAACAGGTCGATTTTTGTTCATTAATGCGCCTTTTTTGCCTGCTCAAAAATATTGTGACGTTACTAGTGATTGAAGTGTCAAACACTAATTTCAATCAATAGTAACGTCACAAAATTTTTGAGCAGGCAAAAAAGGCGCATTAATGAACAAAAATCGACCTGTTACAGCGTTTTTAAGAAAACCGGTTGAATTCGTTTTTATTTTTGATATTTCATACTTTATTCGCAGCCTATATTAAATATCCATAATTTTACAACCGTTGTCATTTCTTCGATGTAAGCGTTTAATTTGAAGCTTCCAACGAGTGTTTCTACTTCTTCATTAAGCATCAAGTAAAATTTCGAGTTTAGAAAAGCCTGCAAAATTTAGCTTTGTCGCAAAGCGAGCGAAGTCTAACTTTGCAGGCAAATAATAATTGTATTTATTTTATTCTGTTTTTATATACTTTACGTTAATGTAATCATATTTGATCATGCTTTCAGTTTGTCACTTATTAGTACTAATTTGGTTTTGTAAAACATTAATTGGATATATTTTTTAAGAGTTAATGTAAGGTTAATGTTATTTTATTGAATAATGTATGCATTAAATTAAATTTAGTCGAATTTAGTGGTTGTAAGAAAACCTGAATTCTGTAAATTATAAAATGTTAAACTTTGTATATTTCAAAGTTAATTTTGCTTTGTAAACGTATTTAGTCCTAATTTTTTGTTATTTTTAAACATTGTTTCATTTTTTATTTTTTATAGAAAAAAAGTGTAAAGATTATCTACTTTTTTTATAAAAAAAATGTAAAGATTATCTAATTTTTTTATAAACACCTAAATAATTTCGACACGATTTGCACTAACAAAAAAATTAAGTACTGATTAAGAAAACAAAAATTAGGACAAAATATATTTTAAAAATTATCAGATTATTTAGTAATAAAATTCACAAAATTCGATAAATTTTGAAATTCCTTAGAACAAAAATACTATTTTCTTTGCTTCAATCAAGGTTTAATTATTTTAAAAAAAACAAGTGCATTTTCTTTAGAGCAAGTAAAAATTTGTTAAAATTAAATAAATATTGTAGTTTGAATTTCTTCTTTCAGATCTTTGTAATTTTTTAAGTGTTCAATTATATTTTCACGAATATTTGTCAGTCCTTGATTAATTATTATATTACATTCTGTGAATTTTTCTTTCAAATATACATAATGTATACGCTGTACATTTTTAGTCATTCGTCGATTTTATATAAGAAGTGCAATATTAAGTTTAGAACGAGTGTTTCCACTCCCAGACTAAGCATGAAGTAAAATTTCGAGTTTAGAAAAGCCCCGCGTAGAAAATTTGTCGAGGGTCGCGTAGCGACCCGAGACAAATTTTCACGGGGCTTTTCTAAACTCGAAATTTTACTTCATGCGCCACGCGTATAAAACACTGAATTATTGTGAAGTTAGAAATGTACTGACATTTTATTTTTAAATGAGTAATAATGGAAATATTTAAATAACAAAATATATACATTTTTCTTCATACATTTTCAAGTCAGGTTTTAAAAATTATCACATTATTTAGTAATAAAATTCACAAAATTCAATAAATTTTGAAATTCCTTAGAACAAAAATACTATTTTCTTTGCTTCAATCAAGGTTTAATTATTTAAAAAAAACAAGTGCATTTTCTTTAGAGCAAGTAAAAAATTGTTAAAATTAAATAAAGATTGTAGTTTGATTTTCGTCTTTCAGATCTTTGTAATTTTTTAAGTGTTCAATTATATTTTCACGAATATTTGTCAGTCCTTGATTAATTATTATATTACATTCTGTGAATTATTCTTTCAAATATACATAATGTATACGCTGCTAATTTTTAGTCATTCGTCGATTTTATATAACAAGTGCAATATTAAGTTTAGAACGAGTGTTTCCACTCCCAGACTAAGCATGAAGTAAAATTTCGAGTTTAGAAAAGCCCCGCGTAG
Organism: Philonthus cognatus; assembly: GCA_932526585.2. Classification (NCBI taxonomy): domain Eukaryota; kingdom Metazoa; phylum Arthropoda; class Insecta; order Coleoptera; family Staphylinidae; genus Philonthus; species Philonthus cognatus. The sequence goes on along the minus strand of OW052250.1, from coordinate 25,443,205 downwards.
AAAATTTGTCGTGGGTCGCGCAGCGACCCTTGACAAATTTTCACGGGGCTTTTCTAAACTCGAAATTTTACTTCATGCGCCACGCGTATAAAACACTGAATTATTGTGAAGTTAGAAATGTACTGACATTTTATTTTTAAATGAGTAATAATGGAAATATTTAAATAACAAAATATATACATTTTTCTTCATACATTTTCAAGTCAGGTTTTAAAAATGATCACATTATTTAGTAATAAAATTCACAAAATTCAATAAATTTTGAAATTCCTTAGAACAAAAATACTATTTTCTTTGCTTCAATCAAGGTTTAATTATTTTAAAAAAACAAGTGCATTTTCATTAGAGCAAGTAAAAATTTGTTAAAATTAAATAAAGATTGTAGTTTGATTTTCTTCTTTCAGATCTTTGTAATTTTTTATTTTAAGTGTTCAATTATATTTTCACGAATATTTGTCAGTCCTTGATTAATTATTATATTACATTCTGTGAATGTTTCTTTCAAATATACATAATGTATACGCTGTCCATTTTTAGTCATTCGTCGATTTTATATAACAAGTGCAATATTAAGTTTAGAACGAGTGTTTCCACTCCCAGACTAAGTATAAAACACTGAATTATTGTGAAGTTAGAAATGTACTGACATTTTTTTTAAATGAGTAATAATTGAAATATTTAAATAACAAAATATATACATTTTTCTTCATACATTTTCAAGTCAGGTCAAATAATATAATATATTAAATTAACTTATTTAATAATTTAATTAACAAAACATTAATAATGTTGCGTGTATGCACCAATGGCGCTTAATGGGTTAAAGATGAAGTAAATATTTCAGGCTTTTCTAAACTCTAAATATTTACTTCATGCCCCAGGCTTATTAAACACTGTTTTAGTGTGTGAAGTTCTAAAAACACTTTATTCGTCTTGACAATAACACAAAATTTATAATTAATTAAGGTATTGATATTTTGACATACCGAAAATTTCTATTTGAACTTATTTTGGCTAAATTTAATAGAGTTGACAATAGGAATAACTGTCAGTGCTAATAATTGAGTGGTGCATAAGCGACTTTTGCCGACATCATTTGCGTTTGTGGAGGAGTACTTGTCAAATACATCTGGCAACATTGTATATTTACTTATAAAATTACTATAAATGAATGACTTTGTATATTGAGTAAAAATACAACCTATATTTGAATCGGTCGTTTAAAACAGGAGCTATCTCCGCAATTTAAAAATGTTTATTTCAATACTGGATGATTTAAATTAAATTTAAATTAAAACACTTGGTTTGTTTCACATATTTTTATTTTCTCCGAGTAGTTTTGACCATTGGTCATCTTCAAGCAGGAATTCACCACGGGTTAAGTGAGAAATTAATTAAAGATATGTTTATTTCAATTAATAAGCTGTCTAACTTCCATTCGTTATTAGTTAGGTCAACGTAAATTTATTTGCGCTTACAAAGCATTATAAGCATGTAGTTCTAGTCCGTTTTCATATGGAATACACAAATAGTAACTAAGTAGTAACTAAGGTACAGAATAAGTAGTAACTAAGATACAGAATTTTGCAAAAAATATTTTTTTTTATATATTAAGGAAATTACCCCCTTTCAAAATGACTCATTTAGACTATATTAAAGTAAGCACTCTCTGTAATATGTGTATAAAATAAACTAATTAATTAATTCTTGAATGTTTAATTTTCAGGAAAAGAGGACGCAATGATGAAAAGCTGGTCGCAACGTTTCCAACAGCGGTTCGGCTGAAAAGAAATGAAAGAAAATAGTGGTCGAAAGCGTGCGCATCATCCAACACACACAACAAAAAAATAACGGAAACCCTTTGATTTATCGTCCCATTATATAGATATATGTGAGTGTATAAATTGTATATAACACATACATAAAGATTTTGTGTATCCTATACCATAAGGGATGAGTTATGGTTATTAATATACTTTAGTTGAATAAATGTACGATATTGTAAATAACAGCTGAAATTTTTCCAATAAATAAAAAGAGGAAATAAAACTGGGAAGTCGAGGTTTAATTGCACACCTGAATCCCTGCGATCCTGCGGGATGATCTCCCACCCCCACAGCCCTTAAACCCTTACCCCGGAGGGATGTCGGATTAATCACAGCAGGTGTCACGTTCCGCACGTTGCGATTGTGCATTGTTTGCATTTTTTTTCAAAAATACTTTAATTTTCACTCTAAAAAATGTATCTACCTACTTTGAATTTAATTAATATTTAGTGAATAAACCAATATATATATATATATATATATATATATATATATATATATATATATATATATATATATATATATATATATATATATGCGCGTGTGTGTATGTGACTATTATACAAATTACATATATTTGGATATACCGTGTTTTCCTTATATCGTGCTAGGTATAGCCAAAAGCCATCCCAGTATAACGAGATTCTACTGTATGTATATTTACAACAAAAATCCAGTATGTTTAGCAAATTTTAGTGGTGGCAAATGTCACCGTCAGGGCCGAAAGGGTTATATACGCGTGTATATATATATATATATATCCCCTTAACATAATAGGCTTAATGCAGGTATGTGCAGTAGCCACCTACATAACAAGACATACTATATAATACAATAATGACGCCGGAACCCTTTACCTAATCAGGGCGGTAAGCAGTCAATTGTTAAAATTAACATCTTTAAAAAAAAAAAAAAGAAACCTGAAAAATGACCCCGACATATCCGAATCACGGTATCTCGAGGCCCGGTATAGCGAGGTTCTACTGTACATGTATGCATGAGCTGTAACTTTTCCGATAAACGTTTGTTTTTTAAAATAGTTTAATTTAAAGTCTTAAACAAGTATTTTTCACTCCTAGATTAAGCAAGAAGGAAAATTTCGTGTTTAGAAAAGCCTCAAAATTTAACCAAACCAAAGCAAGCAAATTTGGTTTGGTTAAATTTTCTAGCTTTTCTAAACACGAAATTTTCCTTCTTGCTTAATCTGGGAGTGAAAATACTTGTTTAAGACTTTAAATTAAACTATTTTAAATAACAAACGTTTATTGCTTGCTTAGTCTGGGAGTGGAAAACATTCCTTAAAAAAAATCACTGACTTTTTACAATATTTTCATTAATTTACAAACTATTGAAGGTTTTTCAAGTTCTTGTTCAATTTTTAAAATCTTGTCAGTTTTCGCAAATTTCCAAGATTTGAATTATGTTTCAAAATTTTTCAATTTTCACGATTTATAACAATTTTTAAAATAAAAATCATGCATTTCTTGGCTCCTTGCGTTACTTTTTAAAACTTGGACGCCTTTCATGTATTTCCTAGATTTTAGTGAATTTAAAAGAAATCCCCGGTATTCATAAATTTTTCAATTTTCAAGAATTTCGTTTATTTTCAGGTTCGCAAATTTTAAAGAAATTTATATATATATATATATATATAATCAGTATTCCCTTTTACCATATGGTGTCGGGTTAAAGAAATTTATTTGAAACTTAATACGAGGCCTTTCTTCAAAACGTTTATTAATCTTTAACGATTAATACAGGGCTTTTTTCTTTTGAGTATACATATCCCGATAATAACAGCGTTTTTTAAATTTACAGGAATTCGTTGTTTCAAAGCGGTTAATTTGAGGCTTTTAGCGAGTTTTTTCCACTCCCAGACTAAGCATGAAGTAATATTTCGAGTTTAGAAAAGCCCAAGAATTTGGATTAGCCGCGTAGCGAAGCGAAGCGGCTAATCCAAATTAGGCTTTTCTAAACTCGAAATTTAACTTCATGCGCCACGCTTAAAAACACTTATTACAGTGAACTTCAAAAACACGCACATACAACAACAATTATAGGCAACCCAATATACCTTAGAGTTATTGGGTTGCTATAATCACTGTTTTAAATAATTGGTTCAGTGCAGAATTTGACTCGCGTTTTATTCACATTTACATATTAGATTTCTAAAGCCGTATATTTTAAACTTTACGATGTTTCAGTGTTTTATACGCGTGGCGCATGAAATAAAATTTCGAGTTTAGAAAAGCCTAATTTGGATTGGCCGCTCCGCTTCGCTACGCGGCCAATCCAAATTTTCAGGCTTTTCTAAACTCGAAATTTTACTTCATGCTTAGTCTGGGAGTTTAAAACCCTCGTTTAAAGATTCAAATTAAAACCGCGAAGCGCGGAGCGGCCAATCCAAATTTTCAGGGTTTTCTAAACTCGAAATTTTACTTCATGCGCCACGCGTACTAAACGCTGATGTGATGTGATGTTCAAAATACACGTTTTTAGCATACTGCTTTAGTAGAATATTTTGAACTTTACCTAAAATCAGTTTTTTTATACGCGTGGCGCATGAAGTAAAATTTCGAGATTAAGCATGAAGTTAAATTTCGAGTTTAGAAAAGCCTGAAAATTTGGTTTGGTCGCGTAGCGCCACGCTTAAAAACACTGATTTACAGTGAACTTCAAAAACACGCACATACAACAACAATTATAGGCAACCCGATATACCTTAGAGTTATTTGGTTGCCTATAATCACTGTTTTAAATAATTGGTTCAGCGCAGAATTTGACTCGCGTTTTATTCACATTCATATTTTAGATTTCCAAAGCCGTATATTTTAAACTTTACGATATTTCAGTGTTTTATACGCGTGGCGCATGAAGTAAAATTTCGAGTTTAGAAAAGCCTAATTTGGATTGGCCGCTCCGCTTCGCTACGCGGCCAATCCAAATTTTCAGGCTTTTCTAAGCTCGAAATTTTACTTCATGCTTAGTCTGGGACTAACCAATTGTCGAAGCACTTTTGCCACTTTGATTGAGGTATCTCCAAAATATGCATTCTGAACGCATCAACCGCTTCTTCAGGTGTCGAAAAACGTTGACCTCTCATTTTATTTTTTACGGATGGGAATAAAAAGAAGTCATTCGGTGCCAAGTCAGGACTATATGGCAGATGACTCATCAAATCGATGTTTTGCGTGCTCAAAAATGCAGTTGTTTGAGCCGATGTGTGAGAGCTCGCATTGTCGTGGTGAAGAGTGATCCGTTTTCGGCGGTTGGTTTTCCTGATTTCTTGGATGACAACTGGCAAACAAATGGTTGTGTACCACTCAGAATTGACTGTTCTGCGTTGTTCTAGTGGTACGGTTGCGACATGTCCAGTTTTTCCGAAAAAAACAGGCGACCATTTGCTTGGAAGTGCTTCGTGCGCGAACAACTTTTGTTGGATTTGGCTCATCTTGAAAGTCAGTCGACTGCTGTTTACTTTCGGGCTCATACGCGTAAATCCTTTCGGGCTCATACGCGTAAATCCATGATTCATCACCTGTCACGATGTCATAGACGTGTTTCGAAGCACCGCAATCGTATTTTTTGAGCATTTCTTTGCACCAATCGACACGAGCCTTTTTTTTAGCGATTGACAAATTGTGTAGGATCCAACGCGAACAAATTTTTTTGACAGTCAAATGTTCATGCAATATTGAATGTATGCTGGTCCCACTAATGCCTAAGGTTGTCTCAATCTCACGATAGGTCACATGACGATCTTGCAATATTTGTTTACGCACAGCATCAATGGTTTCCGGAACAACAATTGATTTTGGACGACCTCCACGAACTTCGTCTTGGAGTGAACTACGACCTCGGTTGAATACACCCTACCATCGATAAACACTGGTCCTTCATCGCCAAAAATTGAATTAAGTTCATCCATGCACTGTTGTTGAGTTAATCCACGTCGAAAGTTGTAAAAAATATTTGCACGAAAATGTTCACGATTTAATTCCATTCTTTGGCCGAGATAAATCTTTTAAGTTAGTGTAAACGACACAAATAACGCTCATATGTCAAAACGTTCTGAGTACGTATAACCTCAAAAATGTCAAACTTTACGATAGAGCTCTCAGTTGCCAGATTGCAACACTAGGGTTGCCCAATCCCGAAATATAAAAGGCAACCCTCGTATAAGGAGCAACATTTTTTCGTAAAACTTAAAATAAAAACTTTTCACTTAACCTGGGAAATTCTGTATTTTATGAGTACAAATTACGATTGCATAGGATTTTTGACTTATCTACGATTACAAAGCTATGATGAAATTAATTCTCAGTCGATATTTATCTATTAACTTGTAACGCTAACTCGATGCTCTTAAGGAACTCGAGAAACTACCGCAAATACGAGTAATCTCTTATTTTATTGAGGGTATCAATTAAGTTAATTATTATTGCAATTTGATTACATATAATAAATAAAAGTATCAATATAAATTAATTAACGCACAAATAAACCAACTTTCCAAAATAGGATTAAATACTTCCAACATGATCCTTTCCAAATGAGCCCTGGCTATAAAGACAGGTGGCTTTATTGCGTATTGAGGGAAAAGGTCTAATGATGTCGTTAAGAGTATAAATCGTCCCCACTTTGCAGTAATTACACGAAATCACTTTGAAAGGGATATCCTTCAACCTTACTTAAAACCCCGAATCGCCAATGAAAAAAATCCATCACAGTAACCTCCTGAATATTGAATAATAAACTGAACTTCGGTATACACAGACACACATACACACACAGCAACACAGCAAGAAGTTTTGAAACTGAATTTAGAGTACATGCTCTTGTTGGAAACATGAATAATTAATTAACATTTAAATTTGTGATAAATTTAGTTTTGCTGTATGAAGAAGAATTGAGGTATAAATTAATTTCTAATTAACAGAAAAATAATCATGATCGCAGGAGCGGCTTTTGGTACAGGACAATTATCTTTTAAATATAATTTTAGAATTTATGTTTAACTCCACTAATCAATTACTGGTTTGAAATATTACATTTTTGTTGATTTGGTAAATTTTCACATGTTTTAACCCTTTCAGCCCTGGAACTTTTCTGGTTTCCCAAAAAATGTTTTGTATACTGCATATTTTTTATTACTATCTCAGATATACAGAGAGTTTTTCTTTTAAGTATATATATCTCAATATACTGTATACGCTGAAAATCTTTAGATATTCGTTGTTATTGCAAATATTTCAAACTGAATTTTTAAACGAGTGTTTTCTACTCCCAGATTAAGCATGAAGTAAAATTTCGAGTTTAGAAAAGCCTGAAAATTTGGTTTGGTCGCGTAGCGCGAAGCGCGGAGCGGCCAAACCAAATTTTCAGGCTTTTCTAAACTCGAAATTTTACTTCATGCTTAATCTGGGAGTAGAAAACACTCATTTAAAAATTCAGTTTGAAATATTTGCAATAACAACGAATATCTAAAGATTTTCAGCGTATACAGTATATTGAGATATATATACTTAAAAGAAAAACTCTCTGTATATCTGAGATAGTAATAAAAAATATGCAGTGTACAAAACATTTTTTGGGAAACCAGAAAAGTTCCAGGGCTGAAAGGGTTAAAACATGTGAAAATTTACCAAATCAACAAAAATGTAATATTTCAAACCAGTAATTGATTAGTGGAGTTAAACATAAATTCTAAAATTATATTTCAAAGATAATTGTCCTGTACCAAAATCCGCTCCTGCGATCATGATTATTTTTCTTTTAATTAGAAATTAATTTATACCTCAATTCTTCTTCATACAGCAAAACTAAATTTATCACAAATTTAAATGTTAATTAATTATTCATGTTTCCAACAAGTTATACTCTTAACGACATCATTAGACCTTTTCCCTCAATACGCAATAAAGCCACCTGTCTTTATAGCCAGGGCTCATTTGGAAAGGATCATGTTGGAAGTATTTAATCCTATTTTGGAAAGTTGGTTTATCTGTGCGTTAATTAATTTATATTGATACTTTTATTTATTATATGTAATCAAATTGCAATAATAATTAACTTAATTGATACTCTCAATAAAATAAAAGATTACTCGTATTTGCGGTAGTTTCTCGAGTTCCTTAAGAACATCGACTTAGCGTTACAAGTTAATAGATAAATATCGACTGAGAATTAATTTCATCATAGCTTTGTAATCGTAGATAAGTCAAAAATCCCATGCAATCGTAATTTGTACTCATAAAATACAGAATTTCCCAGGTTAAGTGAAAAGTTTTTATTTTAAGTTTTACGAAAAAATGTTGCTCCTTGTACGAGGGTTGCCTTTTATATTTCGGGATTGGGCAACCCTAGTGTTGCAATCTGGCAACTAAGAGCTCTATCGTAAAGTTTGACATTTTTGAGGTTATACGTACTCAGAACGTTTTGACATATGAGCGTTATTTGTGTCGTTTACACTAACTTAAAAGATTTATCTCGGCCAAAGAATGGAATTAAATCGTGAACATTTTCGTGCGAATATTTTTTACAACTTTCGACGTGGATTAACTCAACAACAGTGCATGGATGAACTTAATTCAATTTTTGGCGATGAAGGACCAGTGTTTATCGATGGTAGGGTGAATTCAACCGAGGTCGTAGTTCACTCCAAGACGAAGTTCGTGGAGGTCGTCCAAAATCAATTGTTGTTCCGGAAACCATTGATGCTGTGCGCAAACAAATATTGCAAGATCGTCATGTGACCTATCGTGAGATTGAGACAACCTTAGGCATTAGTGGGACCAGCATACATTCAATATTGCATGAACATTTGGCTGTCAAAAAAATTTGTTCGCGTTGGATCCTACACAATTTGTCAATTGCTGAAAAAAAGGCTCGTGTCGATTGGTACAAAGAAATGCTCAAAAAATACGATTGCGGTGCTTCGAAACACGTCTATGACATCGTGACAGGTGATGAATCATGGATTTACGCGTGTGAGCCCGAAAGGATTTACGCGTATGAGCCCGAAAGTAAACAGCAGTCGACTGACTTTCAAGATGACCCAAATCCAACAAAAGTTGTTCGCGCACGAAGCACTTCCAAGCAAATGGTCGCCTGTTTTTTCGGAAAAACTGGACATGTCGCAACCGTACCACTAGAACAACGCATAACAGTCAATTCTGAGTGGTACACAACCATTTGTTTGCCAGTTGTCATCCAAGAAATCAGGAAAACCAACCGCCGAAAACGGATCACTCTTCACCACGACAATGCGAGCTCTCACACATCGGCTCAAACAACTGCATTTTTGAGCACGCAAAACATCGATTTGATGAGTCATCTGCCATATAGTCCTGACTTGGCACCGAATGACTTCTTTTTATTCCCATCCGTAAAAAATAAAATGAGAGGTCAACGTTCTTCGACACCTGAAGAAGCGGTTGATGCGTTCAGAATGCATGTTTTGGAGATACCTTAATCAGAGTGGCAAAAGTGCTTCGACAATTGGTTCAAACGCATGCAAAAGTGTATAGATCTTAATGGGGAATATTTTGAAAAACAATAAAGCGATTTTCAATGATTAATATTTATTTTTGTTCTCTAATCCCGAAATATAAAAGGCAACCCTCGTAAAATCGTCGTGATGCTTTAAAAGTAAGATGTAACCCATTTTCAGAAGACTAACATATAGAAGGTAGTAAGCTATTGATAATGAGTACTTAGTATTCGAAATGTACATCCATCAAAATATAAACTTATTGTGAAGAAAGTATTAATATACAAGGTGTTTACTTTGTATTGTATTTTTTGGAGATATTTTGTAGTTTTGATGCCAATAATGGTTTTCTTTTTTACAAGGTGTTCATAAAATACAAAAATCTGAAAATAAGTTTAAAAAAAGGTTATAATTTAACCAACAATATAGCCATTTTGATAGTAAATTATATACTTATTTTAGTGGTAAATACAGAGAAACAAGTGAAAGCGTATTAGAAATATTAACAAAATCGAATTGTAAAAAAGCGGAAAACTGATATTATTCATTATAAATGCAAACATTATTTACAGTGCCTTGATTTGAAATGTTATGAAAAAATAAAACTAAATAAATAGTAATTTTTGTAGGTTTACTTAATTTTATTGTGTCAAGAATAATATAATTACTTCAATTCTGGTGCACAATATTAAGTGTTGATTTTACTTAATCTTATTTTGTGAATATCTTTTAAGATTAATTTGTTTTTCCATTTTCGCTATTACAATGAGCATACATTTTACTATTAAAACGAGAACTTTTCCGCTTAAATTATCAAAAATTTTTGAATCACTTTTCAGATTTTTGTCGTTTGTTAACACACAAATATTAGACTTCAAAAAAGTTTGTTTTTTTTTTTGGCTTTTACCTGGCCTTGGTCTAGTATGACCATTAGCCATCAATCATTTATTATTAATTCAGTTTTTGTAATGTAACTAATTATTATTAATTATTAACATATATTTTTGGACTTCACAACACATTCACACACATCCATGGAAACGGGGACGAGTATTTTTCATTAGAAAAACTACTCGCCTCCGCTGGGAATCGAACCCAGATCACCTCAAAAAAGTGGTTACATCGTATATTTAACAGAGTTGTTAAAAAAAACGTTTTTTTTTAAATTTTAATTAAAAAACAGTTTCTTTTATAAAACTTTTTTTTCATTTAAACGGCATTTAAAATATTTACAATTAAAAATATGTTAAAAACGTGTTAACAACATGATTCAAACATGTTAAAAACACGTTAAAAGTATGTTTAAAATGTGTTTAAAACAAGTTTAAAACATAACATTTTAAAACAGGTTTTAAGTCACATTTATGAACACACAGTTGTAATTAAATTGTATGTTTGATAATGAAATTTAAAATATCTCCCACAGTTGAACTAAAATTTATTTGGCAAAACATTATTCACAAAATTACAGGTAAATAATGTTTTGCAAAATAAATAATTATTATTGATACAATTTAACAATTTGAACATAACTAAGTAATACCATAACACAAACAGAAAAACAACAAACTTAAACTTCGTATTAAATCAGTGTTTTATCCACTTGGCGCATGAAGTAAAATTTCGAGTTTAGAAAAGCCGAAAATTTGGATTTGGGCGCTCGCTTCGCTCCGCGCCCAAATCCAAATATTCAGGCTTTTCTAAATTTTACTTCATGCTTAATTAAGGACTGGAAGCCCTCGTTTATTAAATAATAAAAAAATATAGGTATCACTTCTACTTTAAATAATATCTATCAAAATTAGATTATTCGGTAACGAATCACTTTCAATTATGGAAAGTAGATTATTATTTAAATAAATTTGCAGACATTTGTTATTCTTACCAGTTAATTTAAAACTTCTAACCAGTGTTTTCCACTCCCAGACTAAGCGTGAAGTAAAATTTCGAGTTTAGAAAAGCCCCGCGTAGAAAATTTGTCGAGGGTCGCGCAGCGACCCGAGACAAATTTTCACGGGGCTTTTCTAAACTCGAAATTTTACTTCACGCGCCACGCGTGTAAAACACTGTTTTACAGTAAAGTTAAAAATATATAATGCTTAGATATGATGGTGACCAAGATGTAGCAAAATAATGCAAGGATTTTTTTTTGTGTATAGATTTGGAATAATAATAATAAAAGTAAAATAAATTTAGTTTGAGTAAGTTTACCATATTTTTAAGATTTAAACCATCATATCTTTAACGGGGAAAGTGCTATAATGGACACATCACCATTTTTGTGTACTTGTTCTAAATCACCCTGCATAATTGAACGCACGGTTGCGATAAAATTGTATGTTTAATATGATTTGAAATATCTTCAACAATTTAGCTAAGATTTAAAAACGTAAACAAAAATATTCTAATAATGTAGTATAAAATATAGTTTCGGTAATTTAAAATTATAAAAACATCGTTTCGAACATATTTTAAACAAATTTAACGTTGCTTAAAACAAAACAGTTTAAAACACTAAGTTTGTTTTTAAACGTGTTTAAAACATCAAGGGATGTAAAAAAGTCCCTGTATGTGAATGAATTTAAAAAAAAAATTATGCAGATAAACTGGGCATTCTCTGTATTTTTTCGTTAATTTTTAAATTACAAACAATAATTCCCATTAGGATATCTTTTCCAATATTTCAAGTCAATAATATTCATGGAGTTAACTTAAGCGGTCTCATTGTTGTTCATACATATTTTTTAAATTGTATTTTCGGTACAAAAACCTCGGGATGTCTGCTAATTCGTATGCACAATAATTTTGTTGTTCGACCGCCCGTAAACAATACAGCCCAAATTTTCAAATCTCGGCAGAATTGTTCGCTGAAAATCGAGAAATATTAAAAATTTGCTCCTAAATAAATAATTTTGCAACGCAAATAATTAAACATTCTCTCCGCCCTTTTCATTGTGCTCTTATTAATTACAGAGTAGTCTCAAAGGACGGCCGAAAAACGCAGTCTACGAGTAATTAATTTGTACGTGATCTTGTAAATAATTTGCTAAATTCGAGATATTAATTATTAATTTGTCCGTCATAGTTATGTTCGTGTTTCGCAATGAGTTAGACTTATAAAACTTATGAAATACATATTTACATACATACATATTTAGCTTTTACGCAAGAAATACAGGTCTATATTATTTTTGCTAAATTATGGAAACTGGGAGTGGAAGTGGAAGTGGAGATGAATTACTAAACGGTAGCAGGTACTACATTTCTTTTTGATAATTCATCCAAGTTGGCGGTATATTTGGGTAGATAATTTACCAAATGAAATAACAATAAAGAATATTTGAGTATATAGTGTATTCATCGCTCTTTTGCTGAGCAATAAAAATCGAACTTGAATATCCTCAATAAAATTATAATCATTATACAACCTTGCGGCTACCGGCACTGCGGGTGACCAGCGCGGGGAGTAGTTGGTGCGTGCCGACAAGGATGCTTTATCAGCAATTGTGTTAGTGCATATTTCGTTCTCGGTTTTCTCATTGTTTCTTATTGTGCCTACTCTCGGATTTTGTTTACTTTTTGCTTATGACGACTACCTATTTTTGATAAAATATGTGGCGACCCTGGGATAATTTTTTCATCATGGACCAAAATCAATTGATTGAGGGCGCCGTTGAAGCAGATAATAGCAACACTAACATTTCAGTAAAGAGCCAGGGTATGTATTTAATAATATCATATAAATATATAATATTATTGGAAGTATTTTAAAAATATTTTTACTGATCCAAATCGCTAAAGCCATGTTCAGAATTAAAAATTGTAAGAATTCATTTATGTTATAGTATTCTACATACTTTAAAACACAAGAATATACATTGAACAATTTTAATTTATTTATAACAACACTTCTTTAATATCTAATAATATCTTTATTACATGTTTTATTATTTTGACAAAATAATATCACATTTTTACGTAAAAAAAGAATAACAAGATATATGCGTTTTGGGATTCGAATCATCTATGTTTAGATTTGAATACGGATCGCGAATCATTTCTCATCGAAGTATTTGAATAACCCTTTTGAATCCTCTAAAAGGATTCGAACCATCTTGCCCAGCTCTGGTTGAATATAACATCAAGCAACGTGTGTATTTGTATTGTCATAGCTACACAAATATCAATCATCTATCAAGTCAAAATTTTAGTAAACCAAAATTCACAGTAATTCGGAAAAGAAGAATGGGCCCACCGCCACCGGAGCGCCGAAAGGCGATAGCCGCGCCATCCGCCAAGGGGCCGGAGCCCGATGTGAATCAGGCGTGCGGGTTCAAGAAGGCCAGAATGATGGCGGCGCGGAAAGGTTGCGGTAGTGGTAGGAAGCGGAGAGCTAGTCGTAAAAGGAAGGGGAGGAGTAGGAGCAGGAGTAGAAGTAAGAAGAGGAGTAAGAGCAGGAGCAGGAGTGGGAGTTGCAAGTCAAAGGGTAGGAAGCGCAGCAGGAGCGGGCACTCGAAACACAGACGCTCTTGCAGCAGCAGTGGATCCTTCGCTAAGAAGCGGCGCACTAAAAGCCGCAGCAAGAGCCGCCGATCCAGGAGCAGGAGTAAAAGCAAGTGCAAATCAAAATCCAGTTCGCGCTCCCGCTCTCGCTCTAGGTCCCGCAAAAGGCACTCCAGGAGCCGCAGTAAATCTTGGAGTAAACACTGCGCGCCGTAAAGGAGGCGAGGAAGTGCGGGGGGCCGAAGAGGATCATCATCGGCCGTTTTGTCCTCCTCGCCCGGCGAACTTGGGCGAGGAGGACAAAACGGCCGATGATGATCAGCGATCGGTCGGTGAGGATGTTGGAGAGGCTGCGCGACCGGTGCAAGACCCCGCAAAGGAAGGCGCGGATCAACTGCGTCCTCAACAAGTACAAGAAGTTCAAGAAAAAATAGGTGTGGAAGTCATTTTCTGATTTTTTTTCGATGCTATGCATTTGTTCTTTTGGTGATTAATAAAAAACTACTCTTGTGTATACCTATATTTGATAAAATATGTGGCGACCCTGGGATAATTTTTTCATCATGGACCAAAATCAATTGATTGAGGGCGCCGCACAATGTGCCAAATCCGAGCACGAGCGCCAGGGGGGGATTTTGAGAAAAAAACATATTCACTCCATTGTATACAAAATTCCATTTGTTTCTGGATCTCGCCTAGCTATGGAAAAGTGACAGTTTAAGTATTGTAAATGGGGCTGGTTGTGTTTTAAATCAGGGTTTTTAAATGTCACTGTCAGATGTTCGATTTTAAGGTTATAATTTCTGACTATTGTGATCTTACACTGTTGCCTGTTTTACAAATTTTCAGATATAAAAGGATAATAATATGCAGTTTTAAGATTAACTAAATTTACTACTTGGTTTTTGTACATACAAACACAGCAATAATATTGTATATAACAAATATAATGAATTCGGCTCTGCAAACTTATTTCGTCATCCATTTGTATTTCTCGCTTGGGTCTTCCCGTTAACACATTTTGATCAACTCCATCCATCCACCTTAATTTTGGTCATTCTCTCTTCTGTTGGCCCTCAGTATTTTTTTGTAGAATTGCAAATTTATTCCCACCCTCTTGTGATACTGATAATTTTCATGTCAAACAATTTTTAAGCCCTCATTCCACTTTTATTATTTAGTCAAGAGAACCTGCATCTGAATCTTCTGATGTTTGTTCTGAGCCAGATTCCCCAAGCGAAATAATAAAAGGAGGAATGGTTTCAAAAGAAAGGTTCCCCATGTGTTTTGTCCAGTCATCCGAAATAAGTTTTTCACAATGATCACAGAAATTTTGCCACATATCGGATGTACATTTTGAGAGAGACTCAAGCCATAAATTCTGAACACGATCCTTAGATGGTTGCTTAGAATTTATGTATTGCAGTAAGTCTTACAATTATTGTAGTAAGTCTTACAAAACCCCCATGCCATTTCAATTGGATTGTATTGACAATGGTATGGCGGTAATCTAAGAACTTCGTGCCCGTTCTTTCTCAAAATGTCATCAACTACGTAAATTTTGTCATTTCATCGAAAAGGTATAAATAAAGCCCATAGTTCCTTTTTGGTTAATTTTGGATTGAATTTTACATTGTGTTTAACCAACCACTCCTGCATTTCGCATTTCTTACAATAAAATGAAGGAGTTTTGTCTAATTGCACAGAATGGTATCCAGCATTATCCATAATAACTACACATTTCCCTGAAAGCTTAGCCAAAGCAGGAATAAGTTGATTAACCACCCAATTTTGAAAAGTATTACCATCCATTGTGGCATGGTAATCTCGGTCATTGTTTTTCGAATGTAATAAAAAATCGCACCCATCCAAAAACCCACCCCTATACCCAGCATGTAGAATGGTGAAGCGTTTGCCTTCATTTTTGAATTTAGTTGGATTACTTTTTATATCCGTTTCATGTACCCAGCGTCGAACCACGGATCCATTCTGATATATCCATGTTTCATCCAGGTATACGAATTGGATATCTTCACTGGAATTTTGATACTGTAAAAATTTTCTAAGGAAAATAATTTTAGCTGCAACAACATGTTTTTGTTCACAGAGAATTTTGCGCCCATTAATTAATTTGAATTTCTACCCCATACTTATGTATTCATAAATTATTGCAACACTGTTAAAATAAGGAATCAGGAGTGCCAATTAATAAAAAATGTAAATGTTGATACTGCAACATAACAACACGAAAGCATGGCTAGGCGAGATCCAGAAACAAATGGAACGATGTATAGATACATGAAACCCTTCTAATCTTGTACGTTTATATTTTTCAACCCCCTATATTATTAACAATTAACGCTTAAAGTTGAGCGATTTAGAAAACATCAATTTTACGGCATTTCACTCGCAAGTTTAAATAATTTATTACATGGATAGTAGGCGTACTATCAATATAACATTATACACTATTGTTTATAACATAATACTGTATATTATGGTTGAAAAATCAAGTCTCTAAATATTTTAGAACAAAAGTTAAAAAAAAATTGAATATGAAATATATTTTAAATATAAATTTTAAATTTAGAAAGTGTTATAAGAAAAATGTCAACTCGATGAGGTCTGTGACTATCACTAAAAATTAGCTCTATGTTTTCTCTAACTACCCTCAAAATTTCGTATCTCCACCGGTGCGTTTTTGGGGTTTTTTTAATTTTTTTATTTGACGCTACCAATTAAAATTGGGTCGGGCGAGGCCCGTGTGCGGTGAGTATCGTGGAGTCGAGCGCGCGCTATTCTCGAGCAGCACGCAACATGATTTTTACGTTGGCCCCGAACAAAAAATAATAAAAACGCACTTAAAACGCACATGTAAAAATTCAAAAAAAAATAGGGCAGTTACAGAAAATATTAACAAATGTTTATATGATAGTCACAGTTCTTCCGGTTTGCAATCTTCTAAAAAAAATAATATAATAATAATTCAAGGCAGCAAAATTATATACAATTGTTATAATCATTACATAGGTTGTGACTTTCACCAAAAAATGTGGTATGTTTTTAAATGCCCTAAAAACTTCGTATCTCTACATGTGCGTTTTGTGTCAGGTTTTTGCGAATGACCGAGTCGATTTTTATCGGTTGCGCCTAATAAAAAATAAAGCACCTCAAAAAAACGTACAAATGTAAAAAGTATCTGCTGTAGTTTAAAAATAATTTAATCTGTTGTTTAAAATATGAATTTTTAATCAGAATATACATTACATTTTTCTGATTTTGCACAACGAAGTTATGTATTTTATACTGTTTTATTTACTTACTTTTTTAAAATGAAAAATTGTCAGTATCCTCATCAGTCTGTTCGTCTTCGCTGTCACTTGTGTCCGTTTCACAAATAACTAATTTTTTAGCGTCTGCAGGTAGTTGTTTTTTATGAATTTTTACATCGCTTCTCAAAGAAGAAATTATTGGATCAGAACATACAAGAAGCATATTAACTAAATCTCGAATTGTATTAAGCCTAGAGTTTTTCCTAGTATGGTTTTCTCTAACTCTCTTATATATTTTATTGGTTGCTTCCTGTGCCTCTTCCGAAAGTTCTCCGATTGGTAAAAGACATTGTCCAATTATTTTGCTCCCGTGAATTAAAATTTTATGGACACTAGGAGGCATTCTATACCATCCATATAACGAGGTGTAAAGTCGGGCCGTATCTTCTGTATATTTATCAAACATCAATACATTTATTTTACGAGAACTCGACATTGTTATAAGAATTGTATAAAATCTGTTCAATAATTCTTCATTCAATTCAGTGATAACAGCTACTTTCTCATAATTTCGAAAAAATATTCGAGCAACGTTGCCAGTATTTGAAGTACCTTCTCCTTGCACAACAATATCAACCCTTATCCCTAACTCTTTACGTAATAGTTATTGTATTCTAGTTTTCCGACTAAATATATTATTTTTCTCTTCTATCGTACATCCGTGAGTAGTTGTTTTCTTCAAATCTAATTTATAGGAGATATGAAGAACACATTCCATGAACTTAATCCATGCATGGAGGGAAGAAATACCATAATTTAAATTATCTTCGATAATAGGAATATTTTTAATTCTTTCAATATCATTCATCTCCTTCAGAGAACATTTGCATATAAAACAATTTGAGCTCGGAGTATTTGTTAAGATATTTATAACTTTGCCGTCGATCATTGTAAACAACAAATTAAATTTTACCTCTACATGGTTACCATTAATATAAATTAAAAAGAGTATTTGTTAAGGTATTTATAACTTTGCCGTCGATCATTGTACACAACAAATTAAATTTTATCTACATGGTTACCATTAATATAAATTTGTTGTTTTTCCAATAAATTTACCTCTTGCCTCATACTTTTAACTTCATATAGAATAAGCTGTTTTGTTTCTTTAGCATAAATAAATTTTATCGGTCTACATAATTTAATAGATGAAGGTCTTTCGTTTTTGCAAATAACACTTTCATCAGAAAATAATCTAAGTGGAACCAGTGAAAACACAAAGACACTCTTCTCTGTAATTTCTTCTTCATCTGTACTGCTATCATCAGATGGCTTTTGCATATAAGTAGAGTGCCCTGAGCTGCCATCGCAACCATATTTACACAACAAAATTAATTTACTAAATGATGTATCTTGAGGAAATTTAATTGTTGATAATAATCTACATAAAGTATGCTCAAGAAGGCTTTGCAAAGGTACTGATGCTCCATTTTGAGAAATAGAAATATTAGCTGGGTAACACATTGTCTTCATTATTTTAATTTTATTGTAAGATGGTAAAAAGTCTTTTGCTCCATGAGAACGTAGTTTTTTTCTTAAATTTTTATAACTTGCTGCCGTCATTTTTGAATCAATAAAAATTGATAGAGCTTCTTCATCTGTTAATTTTTTTACAGTTTCAACTTCATTTGTTTTCAAATAAGTTAAGACTTTTTTAATTTTTGCCTGTGAATCCGAGGAAGCACTTTCCACTAATTTGGCCGCTGGTATATTTCCTTTATCGCGTAAATTTTTTTTTTGCTGCTGAAAATATTTGTTCTGGTGTATTTCCGGTGATCAATAAATTAGTTTGTCTTCTTTTAGATGTATTACTTTGTATTGTGAACTGTGTACCTGATGTACTTGGTATTGGTGAAATATTTTCTATATTTTCAAAGAGGTTTGTATTTTCAATTAAGGCAGAACCCTCGTTGTATTTAAAAGGCAGCAGTAACCAATTTCTATTTTTTTTAATGAAATTGATATGAGATCTTGTGCACATTTTCCACTTTCTATTAAGAGTACTTCAGAAACCCTTAGCTGTTTTAAGAATGTCATCATTTTCACTATTGGTTTCGTCGAAACATTTTCAATATATTTTATTAAATAATGAATGGTATTGCTTGACTGAATAAGGTTTTTAGGTTTTAGTTCGTACCATACCTTATATAAACCACCGTTTGTAATTTTAATTTTCTCCATTATCACTCAGCGTTTTGGATTAATTAAATTACACTAACACTAAAAACTAGTTTAATTAAAGTAAACTATTAAACACTAAACTAAACTATTTTATACACAAAAAAACACTAAATCAAAGAAAGAGTATATAGTCAACAAATGAAATAACACTTAACACTAACTCAATTAATAACTACTTTATAATGTTCAATCATTCGCTTAGGGATCAGAAAAATATGTGAACTGTTGGAGACTTTGTTCAACACTAAACGCATATTTTGCTTTCAAGAAAATTAAGAAAAATCTATTTCAGATACTTAAACCGTAAAAACTGTGTGACAAGAACGCCATTTGTTACGGTAAATGACAACTCCAATCGGACCCCTAATAAAAATGTAAACACAAACCAGATGACCTTTATCAGTAACAGATGTACACCCTTATATATCAATAAGAAAAAAACCCATAAAACTATTTTTGTAAATGTGATTTAAATGGTGCAAAAAATACTCAGAGAAGAAATAATTTCACTATGATATATACCTATATATTAGAAAAATTGTAGATTGTGAGGATTATGACTATTATATAAACATTTGTCAATATTTTCTATAACAGCCCTAATTTTTTTGAATTTTTACATGTGCGTTTTAAGTGCGTTTTTATTATTTTTTTGTTCGGGGCCAACGTAGAAATCATGTTGCGTGCTGCTCGAGAATAGCGCGCTCGACTCCGCGATGCTCACCGCACACGGGTCTCGCCCGACCCAATTTTAATTGGTGGCGTCGAATAAAAAAATTAAAAAGACCCCAAAAACGCACCGGTAGAGATACGAAATTTTGAGGGTAGTTAGAGAAAACATAGAACTAATTTTTAGTGATAGTCACAGACCTCATCGAGTTGGCATTTTTTTTATAACACTTTCTAAAGTTAAAATTTTTATTTAAAATATATTTCATATTCAAAATTTTAACTTTTTTTCTAAAATATTTATAGACTTGATCTTTCAACCATAATATATATTATTATGTTATAAACAATAGTGTATAATGTTGTATTTATAGTACGCCTACTATCCATGTAATAAATTATTTAAACTTGGGAGTGAAATGCCGTATAATTGATGTTTTCTAAATTGCTCAACTTTAAGCGTTAATTGTTAATAATATAGGGGGTTAAAAAATATAAACGTGGCAAGATTATAAGGGTTTCATGTATCTACAATGGAGTGGATATGTTTTTTTATCGAAATTTTTAATTTAATTTTTTTCCTCCAAATCCCCCCCTGGCGCTCGCGCTCGGATTTGGCACATTGTGCGCCGTTGTATGTATTTAATAATATCATATAAATATATAATATTATTGAAAGTATTTTAAAAATATTTTTACTGATCCAAATCGCTAAAGCCATGTTCAGAATAGCAGTGTCCAGCGCATTAAAAATTGTAAGAATTCATTTATGTTATAGTATTCTACATACTTTAAAACACAAGAATATACATTGAATAATTTTAATTTATTTATAACAACACTTCTTTAATATCTAATAATATCTTTATTACATGTTTTATTATTTTGACAAAATAATATCACATTTTTACGTAAAAAAAGAATAACAAGATATATGCGTTTTGGGATTCCCAGAGTCGATTAAATTTAGGCTGCGCTCAAGCCTCACCGTCGTTAATAGTATAAAATCGTTTTATACTATGAAGGCACACAAAGTGGTGGTATACTAATATATATTTTGGTCATAATTGTCAACTCTTGCTTGAAAAAATATTATTTGTCTAATAAAATGGTCTGTAATGATATTATAAACGATTAATTTTTTTAATGGAAAAAGTTGTTTTTATAACGATTTTTTAATATTACGAGAATATAATATTAGAATTATATAATCATAAAATCGTTATAGAGTGCATGATGAAGTCATATTTTAGATTTTTTTCATTTTATTAATTCTAAAATAAAAAATTAAATTAAATCAAAATTGCAAATTAATTTCAGACGGATGTGTAAAGAAAGAATTAAAATATTCGAAATAATAACAAAAAAAATCAGTAATATTAGTTTTCATAGAGTAAAGCGCACTATAAAAGAGCGCATTATAGCTAGAGAATACCCAAAGCCAATTCTGATTTATAATACACAACACTTATTGACCGAAAGCTATGACAAAAAGTGTGATTACTAGACAGCGGATTTCTAGCTATAGTATACGATTCACGAAAAATGTGATAATTTGGCACTAAGAATTTTTTTGCTTTTTTGTCAGTTTGTGCTTATTTTTAATTTTTATGCCTATTTTAGATTATTATGCTTATTTAAAGCATTTTCTTAAAGTTTTGAAAAATATTTGATTTTAATAAAAAATTACGCTTATTTTAAATAAATAGGCAATATGCTAAAACAAAAAAATCTATTTTGTACCGGGGTTGTTAAATAAAATGTTTTTTCATTTTAACTAGAACAATCAGTATTTTTTACGAAACGTGTTTTTTTTTTCATTGAAACACCGTTTAAAACTTTAAAACATGTTTAAAATGATGTTGCTTTCTCACGTATAATATAGTTGTAGCAATTGATTAAAAATATACATATTGATAACCGAGAATATTTTGAACTTCATGATATTTGGATGTTTCACATGCGTGGGGCATGAAGTTAAATTTCGAGTTTAGAAAAGCCAGAATTTGGCTTCGCGCTACGCGGCCAAGCCACATTTTTAGGCTTTTCTAAACTAGTTCAAATTATTGGAATTTATTAAGTTTTTTTTTCTTGTTACATAAATAGCTATTTATAATATAGTGGACACAAATTCTAAATTCAGTATAGTTTTTAATTGTTTTAACAGAACTAAGACAGCTGTCACCGTGTTGAAGATATAGCTCGTTTGTTTCGATAGTTGTAATCGTCCGTAGTTCTTTTGTTTTGACAGTTAAAGAAAATCTTTAAAATGAAAAAGTGCGCAAAATTCAGTCTAGAAAAAAATGTCGCCTAATGATGAAAGTTTTTAAGTATTATATTTAATGTAGAGATGCGTAAGTACATGACACAAATTATAAATTTAAACAAATGATGTTACAATTAAATTTTCAATACTTTAAACCACCAATTGAAAATGTCAAAGTGAATATCCAACTGCAACGTTATTCAAAAATATATTAATATCGATCATAATAATCACCAATACGTATTGCAAAATTCCTGCTGCGTCGAGAACTACTTCAATTATTTTTTGTTTTTCTGTTTAAGTTAAGCGTTTAAAGTAGATAAAAAATTTTAGAATAAGATTTGGTGGTCAATTGTTTTCATGAATAAATAACCCAATGATTGAGTTACTTGAAGATGATAATATTTGATTAAAAACACTTAGATCCTTTATTCCAAACTTTATTTTGTAACCAAATGTACATTTCGGACACAATGTGTCCACTATTAACGGTTTGATACTGAATACTAAAAAATAATTTTTATTTTTTAGTATTTAGTATCAAACCATTGATAATGGACACATTGTGTCCGAAATGTACATTTGGTTACAAAATAAAGTGTTAAAGAAAGGATCTAAATGTTTTTAATGAAATTGTAGATATTTTGAAATGTATAAAAGAAAAACCTTTTATTTTGAAATACTCCTACATAACATAACACGTAAAGAAAATATTTTATTTTTATTTTTAACCTGTTAGTTGTAAAATTTCTATTTAAAAAATATTGATAAGCATATTGAATACTAAATAATGTTATAGTTTTTATGTATTTTACTCATTTAATGCTTTTTAAATGCTTTTTTAAGTGCTTTATTTCACATTTTTTACACTTTTTATCCGCTCTTTAGTGATTTAGTAATTTATGATTAACTTTTCATTATCTACTTTATGTAAAGCAGTTTTCAATATTACCAATACTTTCACAGATAAAAACCGACAACTAGATAAAAAAAACACTATTTTTAACATATTTTACATATTAATGACAAAAATATATTTTGTTTTGGTAAAATTGAATTTTTTGGTTTGGTAAATATTTAACAAAATATCGGGAAACATTATAAACCGCTAACAGTAAACTACCACTTTCAGTTTTCAAAATATTTTTAGCACCTACAAATATGATAAGTTTTATGTCGATATTTGTAATGGTTTCCGCCAGCCGGGCAGACAGATATTTAAAAAAAAATGGTGGATATTGTCGCTAAAATTGTGATTATATTTACCCAAAATAGTTCAATACATTGTTTTCACTTGTACTACATAAAAAAAGGGGAAAGTGTGAATGGTGTAAATAATGAACTCTGAACAAGGCTTTACATTTTTAATTATAGAATCTTTATCTCATAATGGTTTTTATTAGTTATAGAAATCCCAAGTTCCCGCCAACGAAATAACCAGGCAAAACATAATAATTTTTCACCCGACGCGAAACGCATTATAAAGGACGTATATCGAGGTCTTAAAGATGTTCTTGGAGTAAAGAATTTTTTGGAAATAGCAGAAAAAATTCTACGAACCAAATAACAAATCATTGCGATAAAGGGGTTGTGAAAAAAATTACGCCTAAAGAATACTTATGAAGTAATAAAGGCTAAAAAGACACCTACACTAAAAATTATTAATAATATTTTGAAAGAAAGGGAAATTATATGGTGTAGTAACAACATTATGGAAATCCTTAAAGGACAATGGATTTAAATTCGCCACTATAGATAAAAGGAAGCATCTATTGGAAAGGGAAAATATTAAAAAAATGGCGATACGAATATTTACAGAAAATTAAAAAATATAGAGACGCTGGAAGAAATATTTGTTATTTAGATGAAACTTGGTTTGATACACATGATACTTAAAAAAAAATGTGGTCAGACCATACAGATAATAGTATCATGAAAGTTCCTCCATCTAGAGGAAAACGAATAACAATTTTACATTGCGGCAACGAAAATGGAACGGTAAACGATTGTTTACTTCTATCGGGAAAGCAGATCTCTAAATGCCATCTGATTATCATGACGATATGACTGCGGTTTTATTTGAAAACTGGTTCGAAAATAAACTGATACCGAATTTAGCCAAAAACTCCGTAATAGTTATGGACAATGCATCATACCATAGTCGACAAATTGATGAGGCACCGACTACGTCTAGTAAAAAATCAGAAATATTTGATTATTTATATAAAAATGATTTATTTTACGAGGACAACTATACAAAGGCGCAGCTTCTGGAAGTGTTGAAAACACAAACAAACAAAAAACAATTTTATATTGACACATTGGCGGAAAAACATGGGCATACGGTGGTACGGCTACCCCCGTATCACTGTATTTTTAACCCAATTGAATTAATCTGGGCCCAATTGAAGCGAACATTAAGAAACAATAACACTTCACCGAATTTAAACAAAACAGTTATAGATAGTATCAATATGGAAATAAAAAAAATTACCTCGCTTCACTGGTCGAGATGTGTGAAACATACTATTAGAGTGGAAAAGGAATATAATACATATGACTCAAATTTTCAATTTATTATTAGTATGGAAGATACCGACGACGAAATCGAAGACTCCTCAGATTCAGAAATTTAACAATTAATTTATTAGTTATGAATGTACACTTCTGTGCAATAAAATTAAGTACACAAAATATGTTATAGTTTAAAGCGGACATGATGAGTTTCTTAGTTACGTAAATATGTCAATTCCTTAATGTCAAAATGCCGCGTCATTTAGACTACAATTCAAAACTTTGAATTCTAACTAAAATAGAAGATGATTATTCTATTACACAAATTGTTCGATTGGTGAACATCAGTAAATCAGAGTTAAGAAACGGTGGAAGCAGTAAAGAAGTGTTATGGTGTTTTATTATTTATTGAAACTACTGCTAGGCAATTAAAACATACCCGAATTATACAACTAGAATATTGTAAAAAATAGTTATGACTTGTGCTTAATTATATTGCACAGAAGTGTATATAACAATTTTAGTAAAATGTTTAGTTAACAGTATTTTGTTTAAAATTTTATATTTACATATGTAAATATTGTTTTATTAAATGACAATGTAACATAATTCAATTAATTAAAATTTATTTCTAACCTTACACTTTCCCCTAAGTGTTAGATAAATATCTTATTACAATTTTCAATAATACAAATATACGCTTTGATTAAAACACTTGGTTTGTTTCACTGATTTTTTATTTTTACTCCAACTAGTTTCGACCTTAGGTCATTCTCAAGGAGATATGTACGTCTGATCAGGGCATGCTCTGCATCCGAAGAAAACAAATATTGGAAGATTTATTTTACTCACGACCTCTGAATAGTGCGAAGGGTCAGGATCGCAGGTATATTTTGAGCCGGCAGAAGAAGAAACAGCAAACCAAACCATTTAGCGTCTTTGTCGTCCTGGTCCAACTACCCCCCGCGCAGGTCACCCGCAGTGCCGGTAGCCGCAAGGTTGTATAATGCTTATAATTTTATTGAGGGCATTCAAGTTGGATTTTTATTGCTCAGCAAAAGAGCGATGAATACACTATACCAGCAAGCTATACAAGCTAATATTTCCATCCAGAACATAATTTCTTTCTTGACAAAACACGTTAAACATCTTGGTGACATACGTTCTACTATACATCATATGTTTTGAACGAGTATGTATTATCAGCTCATCAATATCTTCGGAAGATTTGGACCCAAAACGCGAAACTTTTTATTCAAAAACTTAATGACAGTGTCATAATATAATGACAATCATGTTTTAATAGTTTTAAAAGCTACTCGCCTAATTACCGTTTGTCTGTTATCGATTTTGACATTTTAACATCGCAAAACATTGTTGTAATGTCAAGCTACTCGACTAATTATCGATGGTGTGTTATCGCTTCTATTTATATTAGGTAAATTATCGGGATATGAATACTAAAGACAAATTCCCTGATATTTATGATCTCAATATTCTATTTAAATTTTTGTGTATTGATGTTTAATGTTTTATAATAATAGTAATAATAATAATAATAATCCTAACATTAATTTAACTACAGTGCGATCGTTTAAATAATGATTTAGAGTAGGGGGCATTTTTTTGTGAGGTTGCCTGGAATGCTATTTGAATGATATCATATTTTCAATAAAAAAAAACCTCTAGAGTGCCATGATTATATCTTTTTTCAAATTTAAGTTGGCTACACACTTCAGGAATTGACATATAAAACGTCAGACACAATAATTATATTGTAAATTTTCAAAGTTTCCAACCTAGAATATTTTCCATGGCACTCTAGAGATTTTTTTTAATTGAACATACGATAGAATAAATTTGAGGTTATGGTAAACTATGTGTAAACAGTCAGTAGTGCCAATCTAATTTAAAATTCAAAGCCTACTCTAAATCACGTTTTTAACGATCGCACGGTATATGAACGATATGCATTATTAATGTTCAATGCGATATAATTCACTTAACGTAACTACAAAAAAGAATATGTACGTCGATTTGAAAAGTTTAATCCGTATAAATTTTTCATGCTTATCGCAAGCATTACACATTTTTTCCGTTCTGTTTAAACGTATTACCGTAATGCGATTAGTGCTCAGGGGGGAATAAAGGCGTCCGTGCCGAAGATTTACGGAATTACTGTTAAAGTTACAATGAGGAAATTTATTTACCAATTTCTAGATAATCAATAGACTGCCTTTTATTTACTTCCTTCTTATTTTACGAGAAACAGCTCGCAATTTCGTATTATATAAACTTGCTTATCGACTTTGAAAACTCGCAATATCAAGTGCATAAAGCTTACTTACAACAATGATTGTAAACGACTACTATAGTAAGTTAATTAAGAATATTGATGGTTTGTCGATATCAAAAAGTTAGAAAAGATAGCTCAAGTTAAACTGTTCGTTTCATCAAAATAAATATAAGCTAGACACTAAAAAATCAGATAGCCTGTATAGTCAATAAAAAAAATATTATTTTTACAAGATTGTAATAGTTTTTTTCAATATTTATACAAGATTTAATTAGTCTTGTATAAATATTGAAAAAAACTATTACAATCTTGTAATAATAATAATATTTTTATTGACTATACAGGGTGGCTGATTTTTTAGTGTCTAGCTTATATCTGCTAAAAATTGAAAATACAAAAATAGGTTAGTATGAAACTTATCACATGCAACGTGATCTATAAGATGGAACAAATATTTTTATTCCATGGCCAACCTATTATATAGAAAAAAGTCAACATATATTTTTTAAATGTGATGCCTTGAATATTTTTGAGAATCAGATTCTTAATTAAACTCTCTTTACAATGATGTATCACAAGTATCATTTCACTTAAAGAATTATTTCAAAAAAATGAAAACCTGTATGTTTAATTAATTTCTCACTTAAGCCATGGTGAAACATTTTTGAATCTAATTCTAAATATTTAATTAAAACACCATAAATTAGTGAAACAAACCAAGGGTTTTAATTAAATGAAAACCTGTTGATAGCACAGTACATCAAAGTTTTAAACATTGTTTATTTTTCTTAAATAAGTTTGTACAATTACACCAATACAAGCTTATACCTGTCAAATGTGACAAGTATTTGCTAATATGATCAAATTTGACAAGCAATTACAATAAATGAAACAATATCACATGACTACAATAATTCCTTTATTAGGCATAATTTAAACGCCAAGTAGTACTTGTGATAAATCATTGTAAGGAGAATTTATCTGAGATTCTGATTCTCAAAACATATACAGGGCATTCCATATGAAAAAATAATTGCTGGCATTTTTCCAGAAAATGTGTTGGCCATGGAAACAAATAATGTGTTCCATCTTGTAGATCACGTTGCATATGATAAGTTTCATAATAACACTAAAAAATCAGCCACCCTGTATAAAAATAATACAAATTAAGTAAATACTTATGTACTGAAACATTACACAAATAATAAGTAATATTAGCCAAATGGACTTGAGTCAGTTTTGCTATTTTTATTGTTTAATAAAGGAATGTTAACACGAGATCCTTTTATAACAATATAGAATTAAAATATGTAAATCATTATTTAGAATATACAAGAAATTTTTCTTTTAAGTCTACATATACATACGCTTTTTTAAAAGTTTAATTTGAAGCTGAAACGAGTGTTTTCCACTCCCAGATTAAGCATGAAGTAAAATTTCGAGTTTAGAAAAGCCTGAAAGTTTGGTTTGGTTGCGTAGCGCGAAGCGCGGAGCGACCAAACCAAATTTTCAGGTTTTTCTAAACTCGAAATTTTACTTCATGCGCCACGCGTATTAAACACTAAAGACACTGAAATATTGTAAACAAGTGAACTTCACTTAAAATCGGTGTCTTATATGCGTGGCGCATGAAGTAAAATTTCGAGTTTAGAAAAGCCTGAAAATTTGGTTTGGTCGCTCCGCGCTTCGCGCTACGCGACCAAACCAAATTTTCAGGCTTTTCTAAACTCGAAATTTTACTTCATGCTTAACCTGGGAGTGGAAAACACTCGTTTAAAACTTAAACTCTTAAAAAAAAACAACGAATATCTGAAAATTTACAGCACATAATTGGGATACGTATACTTAGAAGAAAAACTCCCTGAATATATACTTAAAATAAAAATATATCATTTGCTTTTTCAGATGAAATTTTGCATAAACATTTTGAACCTGAATTTATTGCAGGAACAAATTTTGTTGCAGCTCTTTGCTTTTTTTTAATAAGTATTTAATTCTATTTAAAATAATTTAGTTTTAAGTATATTAATTATTTACAATATTTGTAATATTTTGAGAAATTTTATAAATGGCTTTTATATGAAATCATCAGATCTGTGACGGGTTAAGTGATTACCGTGTTTTTTTATTAAATATTGTAAGAAAGTGACCTTCACTTAAAATTGGTATCTTATACGCGTGGCGCATGAAGTAAAATTTCGAGTTTAGAAAAGCCTGAAAATTTGGTTTGGTCGCTCCGCTTCGCGGAGCGACCAAACCAAATTTTAAGGCTTTTCTAAACTCGAAATTTTACTTCATGCTTAGCCTGGGAGTGGAAAACACTCGTTTAAAACATAAAATTGAACTCTTTTGAAAAAACAACTAATATCTGAAAAATTGCAGCACATAATTGGGATATGTATACTTAGCAGAACTCCCTGAATGTGTACTTTAAAGAAAAAAATATTTTTTGTTTTTTTTTAAATGAAATTTTGCATAAACATTTTGAACCTGAATTCATTGCAGAAACAAATTTTGTTGCAGCTCTCTTTGTTTTTTTTATAATTTTTTAATTTTAAGTACTTTAAGTGTTTACAATATTTGTGTTATTTTTTGAGAAATATAATAAATGGCTTTTATATGAAATCATCATATCCGTCACGGGTAAAGTGATTTCGGTGTATTTTTTATTATCAAAACATATTTTTCATCTGAAAAATGAAATATATGTAAGGCATCTAGCGAGATAAATAAAATAATAAAGGATGAGCGATGACGGAAAATCGCCTCTAAAAGCTGCGAAAGAAAGGATCGTTGAACACGAAAACATGGAATTGTTCTTAGCCCTTCTGCGAGCTGCGAGCCATAAAGGGAGGATCATAACAGGGCCGGCTTCCCGCCCGTAAATAATAGATTTGCAAAAAAACGGGGCGCAGAAAGCGAACAAAAAATCCGATGCGGCAACGAGCACATAATAACTCAGCTTTAAAAGTGCAATCCCGGGGATTCAAACATGAAAAATCCCTTTTATGCTACTCTCATATTTAAGCATTATTTAAAATTGAATAAATTTAAGTAAACAATTATAAATACAGAGTTTTTCTATTGCATTTTGCTTTATATCGAATATGTATCCCTTTTTCTCAAAAATATTTCCCATTTATCAAATACATTTTCCTATATACCACTACATTTTCCTATATGTCAAAACCTTATCACAGTTTATCAATTACATTTCACTTGTCAGCAAAATGGCTGCAGTTCGTCAAAAAATGCATGTTAGCAATGAACTAAGAGGACTCGTTATCTGGAGAATGGATGCTGGCGTAAGTAGTGTTACATATGTAAATTAACTTTACTCGTACACAAACCGATTTTTTTAAAAGGAATTTATTTTCTAACACCCGTGTTCACGGTTTGGTCTCTAATTCATAACTGACTATACAATAATAAAATATAATATAATATAATATAATAAGATAAAATAGCTAAATAAGCATAAGATACCAATAAAGCAAAAGAAGCAGAATTACATATAAATGGATAAATGAATAATAAGTCCTATTGTTTATAATGAAAGGAGTCTGTTGTGTTGGCGTCAGGTAACTTGTATTAATAAAAATTAAATATTTCCAGAAGAAAGTTATTATTACTGTAAAAATGTTCAACAAAAATATTAAAGGGTAAAGTATTTGGTTTATAGTGAAACACATTTCGTAAATCGGGAAATCTTTTGGCATATATTTGACAAGGTGAAAGATATTTGGGATATAGTGAATCTCTTGAACAAGTTTCTCATCTTTCACGTGGTGAAACATATTTAACTATGATTTAATAAAAAAAACACTTGGTTAAATTTCACTAATATTTTGGTTTATTTATTCCCACTAGTTTCGACTTTGAATCATTCTCAAGGAGTACAGGAAAATTTTTTTTTTTTTTGGGGAGAGAGGAGGAGAAAATCCTCATGGATACCTTCTGTTGTTCTGCCCACGGATGGGAGGGATAACAGTAGGTTATGTCAGACTCTTACTAACTAAAACCCCCTCTTGTACGTCAAGTTCAATAAAGAACTTTTTATACTTTATAGGAAGAAGTAGTAAAAAATGGCTTTGTAGAAAAATTGACTGGTGTGAGTACTATAGCAGTATTCATATATTGGTTTCGGGTGGGTGGGGTAGCATTTAGGAAAGAGAAGGTTTAAAGTTTTACAACTTTAGACCTTTTCTTTTTCTCCCAAAAATTAAAATAACTACCTCGGGATTGTTGGAAGCCATTTGTTTGGATTTGTGTTATTATTGTTTCTGGGATTCTTGGGGTTGGCCAAGGGTTGTGATAGTGGGAGCGAGTTTAAGAATCAAGGTAAGGAGCGTTACCAGATTGGGATCAAGTAACGCTTCTGGGAGTTGTGGGATTTGCGGGATTTGAGGGATTTTATTGGGGGCCGCCGTTTGTGCTTGCGGCGGCGGTTGGGGTTCGGTTTGTGGCTGAGTTTGCCCCTGAGGTTTGACTACAGAGGAGTAGCTCTTGGCTTTGTTTTTCGGGAATAAATAGCATCCGCGATAGTTCGCGGTGTGGTTTTCGCCGCAATTGCAGCATTTGGGGGGAGGATCGTTATCTCTGTCCTTCCTGGTGCAGTCTGCTGTCAAGTGCTCGTCGGCGCATTTTACGCAGCGCGGGTTGATATTGCATCGGTGGGAGGTGTGCCCGAAGTATTGACACTTGTGGCATTGAATGGAACCCTTGGAGAGTTTTTGTTTCTCCACAGTAATGGGAGAGTGACTTAGGGTTTCTAAATTGTAAATTTTTCTGCCCTCTGTAGTGTTTTCCAGGTGCACTGAGACCATAGGGAATTTTTTGAATTTATTCCCCATGCGGCGGACTGACAGAACGGGTAGGGAGAGAGCTTTTAACTGCCTCACTATCCATTCGTCGGAGATCGAAGTGTCAACACCTCGGAGCACAACTTTGAGGTATTTTTCCTCGCTGAGGGCATACGTGTAAAATTCCACGTTGTTGTTGCGGAGGTACCGGATTGCGCAACGAATACAGGAAATTACATTTCTACAAACATTATATACAAGAGAGGTTAATTTAAATTTTATGGTTAGGCAATAAGGGCTGACATGATAGGTGAGCTCCACAGATCTTCGATGTCATTAACTATTGGTTTTCCCTGTTTTATTGCTTTCTGGATTTCCAGTCCTTCGCGATAGTTGAGATGACGTCCTTTATTGCCTGTGTGTAAAATCTTTAGCGTTTGGTCATTAAAGAAGTGATTATTGTCAATGCAGTGTTTAGCTAACCCAGTACAATTTTTTTTATTTAGGATTGAAGCTTTGTGTTCTTCCAATCGTTTTTTGAAATTCCTCCCGGTTGGCCAATGTATATTGAGTCACAATCGTCGCACTGGATTTCATACACTCCACACTTTTTAAATGTATCAGTTTTGGGTTTGCTATTCATTAGGAGTTTGCCTAAATTTATTGGGTTAGTCATGATTATGTTAAATTCTTGCCCTTTAATCATGACAGCCCTTATTGCCTAACCATAAAATTTAAATTAACCTCTCTTGTATATAATGTTTGTAACAATGTAATTTCCTGTACTCCTTGAGAATGACTCAAAGTCGAAACTAGTTGGAATAAAAACCAAAATATTAGTGAAATTTAACCAAGTGTTTTCTTTATTAAATCATAGTGAATCTTATTTGATCAATAGTGAAATGCAACAGAAAAACCCTAAGTCATAAATACCTCTCTATTAAATTTTAGTAACAAATATAACTCAACTAAAAAATAAGACACAATTTATATAGCTGTCAGAGATGGTGTTGTAAAACGTTAAGATAAATATTTTTAATCCCCGGTATCTAATGCAGGCAATCAATATCGGGTACCTGTCGCCAGCCCTCTTAAAAATGCCCGGATTACACAAACACTTATTTACCATCATCCCCATTTCCTTTCTGCCAGGGATACTTTATTATTCCCTGCGAATTCGGAAGCACTCGAATTCCGCTCCGGACGAGCAGACCCGATAATTGGCGTTTCAAAGCGGGTAAACAATCGATTGTAATAACGTTAATGTTTTATTATTTAAAGGATCAGTATTCGAGTGGTTTCCACTTGTTCTGATCAGATTAATGAGGACGAGTTATTTTTATAAATTGGAGCAATTTATATATTATTTATAGATATTACAAGGGGTGATCAAGAAGTAAAGTTACAAGGCCGATATTGCTGGAGTTTCGTCTGTTATACAGAAAATAGTAAAAACATTAAAAAAAAAAAACAAAGAAAAAAACAACAAATTAAATAAATCGAACATAGACCCACTTAGCAAAAAACAAACAAATAACGTTATATCAACATTGTAGCAACATTAAACGTTGTTTTAATGTTGATGAAACATTACTTAAATAAATGCTGAATAAATTAATCTTCGAACGGATTTTGGAGCAGATATAGCCTGTGCACGTATAAGTATCGCAAACAAAATATTGCATCTCATTGTTTTATACATTCCGCTACAATCGCCAGCAACAACCTATGAAAACATACTCAATCATTTAGAAGAAAAGTCATTATTGGATACACCTTTTATTATTATTGGGGACTTTAATGCGCCCGACTATCCAAAAATACACTGTACAAAGTCAAATATGATATCCAATTTTATCAGCTTCCATTCTGCAACCCAAGCTAACACTATCAAAAATAGTTATAACAAAATGTTAGATCTGATTATCTGTTCTAATAATATAAATCTTGAACTTAATCGATCTAAATTTCCACTTGTTAATGAAGATAACTACCATCCAGCGTTACATTTTAATTATTCTTTTAACTCACAAATAATAAAAAAATTTGAACCAAAAGTTTCGAAATATAATTTTAAGAAAGCCAATTACGTATTACTTTATAAGTTAATATGCGATACTAACTGGACATCGGTTATACACCAAACCAATGTAAATGACGCTTGTACCGAATTTTACAAAATTATAAACGCTTATATTAGTCAAACTGTACCTCTAAGTAGTAAACAAAGTAATAAATAAAACATTAAAAGTGCGATTCTTTTCGCAAATCTACAACAAGTTAGTCTTACAAAGACTATATCAAACACTCATTGAAACAACTACTTCCCGGGCTAATATCCCGACGGACATTGAATTATACAACAAGTGTTTGCTGTTACATACAGTAACCTACAGCAAATGTAACAATTTGGGTCAAATTATTCAGGCCATCTATAGACGCGTTTCGAGATTTATTTCTCATCAGTATAGCTTTGCCATTCCCTCTAAACAATTTGACACCTTAGACTGGCGGTCACGTTACCGTTCAAACATAAATCTCGAAACGCGTCTATAGATGGCCTGAATAATTTGACCCAAATTGTTACATTTGCAGTAGGTTACTGTATGTAACAGCAAACACTTGTTGTATAATTCAATGTCCGTCGGGGTATTAGCCCGGGAAGTAGTTGTTTCAATGAGTGTTTGATATAGTCTTTGTAAGACTAACTTGTTGTAGATTTGCGAAAAGAATCGCACTTTTAATGTTTGAAGTATTCTGCAACGAAGAATTGGCAATTTCATTTATACTTAAAGTAATAAATTCCCAAGTTGGTTTTCCAAAACGACTATTTATTATATTAAACGCAAAAAATATTGGTATAATATGCACAAGAAGCACAAAGCTCTTTTTAATAAAAAACAAGTAGCTAAATATAGATGTATTGTTAAAAAAAGTATACGCTCGGATTTTAATATATACATTGAAATGACCGAATCTAACATAAAAGAAGACCCTAAAAAACTTTGGTCTTTTATCAATGAGCGTAAATCTATTACTAGAATCCCCGAGGTAATGAAAGAGAATAATACATATTTAAATTGTCCAACCAAAATAACTGATGCATTTGCATCATACTTTTCCTCTGTTTACTCGGCGAATTCGGTATCTACTACTACTAATAACTTAGTATCTTCGGAATCCAACATAATATATATTAAGTCTTTTACTTTACAAGAATATCTTTGTGCAATTAAACAATTAAAATCGAATTTAACTATGGGACCAGATAATATACCAGCCTTTCTATTACGAGACTGTTGTAATATTCTATCTGAACCACTCTTGTACATTTATAACTTAATTTTAAAACTAAATTATTTTCCCTCAATCTGGAAAACTTCGAAAATTATTCCTATCCATAAGTCAAAAGAAATTAACAACATTTTTAATTACAGACCCATATCTCTAATATCGAACTTTGCGAAAGTCTTCGAAATTATGTTTTATAAATCCATTTATAACCACTGTAACGCTTTTATCTCCTCTAAACAGCATGGATTTGTCAAACACAAATCAACTGTGACAAATTTGTGTCATCTTACAGACTTTTTATCTAGTGCTATGGATCAACGTCACCAAGTAGATGTGATTTATACAGATTTTTCGAAGGCTTTCGATAAGGTCGATCATGACTTGTTAATTGACAAACTTCATCATTACGGGTTTGACTATAATCTAATTGCTCTTATGCGTAGCTATCTACATGATAGGGTGGCTTATGTCGAATATAAAAGTGTCAAATCTCGGGTATTTAGTTGCCCGAGTGGTGTTCCTCAGGGATCTAATCTCGGGCCACTGTTATTTCTGCTATTTGTCAATGATATAGTAACATGCTTTGATTCAGACTGTTTACTTTACGCTGATGACCTGAAAATATTTAGGAAAATTGAAACTTTAGATGATTGCTCGGTTCTTCAGCGTGATTTAAACAAGTTGTATGAATGGAGTATTAACAATAAGCTAGACTTAAATATTGCCAAGTGCAAGTCAATGACATTTAGCAGATAACAAACAAAAATACAAGCAACTTACGATATTAATGGAACAAGCCTAGAATCAGTTTTATCTTTTCGTGATCTAGGGGTATATTTCGAAACAAAATTAAATTTCAATATGCACATAGCAACAATTAGAAAATCGTGCTATTTACTGCTGGGTTTTTTATTGCGTAATACCAAGCCATTTAAGACTATGCAGCCTCTAATTAATTTTTATTGCGCATTTATACGTAGCAGATTGGAATACTGCTCCGTAGTATGGAACCCTAATTACAATATTCATATTCAGGACATAGAAAATATTCAAAGAAAGTTTCTAAAAGCCCTTTACTATAGAAAACATAATCAATATCCGGTACAGGGCTATCCATCTTCAGAGTTGGAGAAAGAATTTGAAATACCTTCACTGCAGCACAGGCGTCAAGTAGCACAAACTATATTTATTTACAAGTTGCTGCATTACGATATCCATGACTCGTACATTTTATCAAGGCTAACCTTTTCTGTACCCAGGTCATCCAGTCGAAATAAATAGACATTTTATAATCCCCGTTCAAACACTACCCACCATCTACATTCCCCCATAGTCTCTATGTGTAACACTGTGAACAGAATAGCTGATAAAATTGATATATTCCATGTAGACCTCCAGACGTTACTTAAATATTTAAACTCGGTTGAATAGTTATATATGTACGTATGTTTGTATTAAATAATATTTTTTTTGTCTTTCTAGTAAAATTCATAATGTTATTATTATTTAGAATTATAATTTAATTTTAAGTCACAGCGCACTCGAATTTGCTTATGTTACTGTTAACATGTTATCCTGTAATAAGTTTATTGTAAACTGTTGGATAATAAATAAATAAATTACTTAAATGGATTTGCTTAGTGGGGAACAACATACAAAAGCACTTAAATACAATAAATACGACTGGATAATGTGATTTTTGCAACTAATCATAATATTTGACGTAGAATACTGTTGCGGTTTTATTTTAGCGACATACAGAGAGTTTTATGTAACACCGACCATTTTTATCCAATACAATTTGACACCTTTAAGCTTGTATTAGACGACACTATTTTCCTATACAAGAAAATAGTATAGTATTTTCTATAATGGTGTAATACAAAAAATATGACCAAATGCAAATCTTGTACAGTTTTGTATAACAGAAATAGGACATGTTCTATTCGGTACACCATGATAGAAAATAGTATACCATTTTCTTGTACAAGAAAATAGTCGTCTAATACAAGCTTTAATTTTTAAGTTATGTGTAAATTTGGATGCCTATATAACCATTACAAATTGTAGCCAATCAATCGCAATTAATGCCCCAACTTGTACGTACAGAAAGTTTTTCTTTCAAGTAAACATGTCCCAATTACAGCGTATATGCCGTAAATCTTTAGATAATCGTTGTTTTTTTTTAAGAGTTCAATTTGAAACTTAAAATAAGTGTGTTCCACTCCCAGACTAAGCATGAAGTAAAATTTCGAGTTTAGAAAAGCCTGAAAATTTGGTTTGGTCGCGTAGCGCGAAGCGCGGAGCGGCCAAACCAAATTTTCAGGCTTTTCTAAACTCGAAATTTTACTTCATGCGCCACCGGTACAAAGCACTGACATATTACGAAGTTTAAAACACACTGCTAAACTTTATATTGAATCAGTGTTGTGTACCGGTGGCGCATGAAGTAAAATTTCGAGTTTAGCCTGGGAGTGGAAAACACTCGTTTGAAGCTTCAAATTAAATTCTTTTAATAAACACAGCGTCGGAAAATGTACAACGTATGCATATGTATACTTAAAAAAAAATTCTCGTTATGAACATGTTTGGTCTTACATAAAACTCTCTGTATACATTTATTTTTTTTTTTTTACAAAATGGCACATTTCACTAATTTTTCACAAAGTGGATAATGTGAGTTTTGAATCTGTACCCCTCAGATATGTCCCTTAATAATTCATAGCCGGCTCAGTTTATATTTAATATTGCCTACGTCAATAAATTTTACAAATCTTAATTTCATCTAACGTAATTTTACGCCTCTATAATTCGAGCGCTTGCAGTAATTTGCTCCAATTGCTCCACAAGTAGCGTTGCCCCTGGTTACAATATTTATATGTTTGATTATTTTTTTCTTTTATAGAAATTTATGGATGATTCTCATATCTTTAATGATATCTACGTTGAATGTACGCGATCTCACGTCCCGTCCTTAGCCGCAAGATATAATAAAATTTCGCCGGATATAAATATGCCCAGCGTTTCCTTTTAATATATAGATTCCTGACCGAGTTTCCAGGACGCACTACCCGATGTTTTATTAAAGCACCCCGCCGAAAAATAAAAGGGGGGATTTATGCCCACGGCTCGAAAGCGCCTCTCTCCTGAATACCGATGAAAACCGAAACGTCCTGAAAATTCTCAACACCGCTCACGACATCATAAATTCATTCCTTGTACTCCGTAGAGTCAATTCCTTGAATGTTGCTAAAGGGTTTCGCCTCTTTTTTGTAGTAATGTTATAGCCTGAACATATTTTCTTATTCGGCCACAAAAATGGTGAAAAAATGTGTATGAAATTTATGTTCTTGTTTTTAGTGTGATTTACTTCATTACGAAATAATAACTTGAGAATTCTAAAGTTTTCCTTCTTTGAAACAAACCTACAAAGCAAACACGTTTAAGTAATGTTTAAATAACATTACACCGTTTCGGTTTGTTTTAATATTCATCAAGCATTGTATAAATATTGTTTGCACAGTGGAAAATTTTAATAATTACACAGTGTGACAAATTTAAACTTTTTCTTTCTGAATTGAAATCTGAAAACAAAAATTAAAACTGTTGTAAAAGAAAAAATACATCGATATTAGGTCATTTAAGAATTTTATCGAGGTCTGAAGATTTTATCGAGGTTTGAAGTTTTGAAAATTGGATGTATACTAAAGAGAAGTTTTTCAACAAAAAGATTCCCTAAAACTTTTAGGGAATCTTTTTGTTGAAAAACTTTTCTTTAGTATACATCCAATTTTCAAAACTTCAGACCTCGATAAAATCTTCAGACCTCGATAAAATTCTTAAATGACCTAATATCGATGTATTTTTTCTTTTGCAACAGTTTTAATTTTTGTTTTCAGATTTCAATTCAGAAAGAAAAAGTTTAAATTTGTCACACTGTGTAATTATTAAAATTTTCCACCGTGCAAACAATATTTATACAATGCTTGATGAATATTAAAACAAACCGAAACGGTGTAATGTTATTCAAACATTACTTAAGATCAGATTTGCAATAAGACACGTAATTTCAAGTGAAAGAAGTTAAATCATTTTAATTCGATTAGTTTTCAATTTTTTATGAAAAAAGTTAAAAGAAAACATATGAAACACAACATTTTGTGGCAAAAAAAGTTCACACCAAATTGAAATCTTTGTTTTTAACAAAATTTTAAAATTTAAATTTGTATACTGCTAGCACTCAAAAGATGGCGCTCTTCTAAAGTCATATTGTCATTTCGTCGTTTTGTCATACTGTTATTTGATTAACATTTGCTATCTTATGGTTTATAAATTCTGTTGAAATTGTGCAGTGAAATAACATGCGATTGGTTTAAACATGATTTAGAAAAGGCTTTGAGTTTTAAATCAGATTGGCACTACTGACTGTTAACGCATATTTTAGCATAACCTCAAATTTATATCATTTAATTAGCATTCTGGGCAACCGCACAAAAAAAATTCCGTCTACTCTAAATCATAATTTATAGGATCGCACTGTAGTTGTTTCATGCGTTATTTTTCAAACTTCTATTATCCAAAATTTAAAAACTAATCGAATTAAAATTATTTAACTTATTTCATCTAAAATTACGTGTTTTATTGCAAATCGTATATAGGCCATTCTACGTGATCTCTTTGATCGATATTTTGGAATATCGATATTTTCATGCAAAATAATCGATATTTATATCGATATTTATTTTACCGATATATCGCTAATATCGACATCATATTGTCAATATCGTTACATTCGATATTAGTTATTTATTGGACGCCATTTATTGTACTAAGAAAAAAAATGAAAAAATTTGTTCTAGTTAAAACTTAGAAAAACAAAAAAGTACAAAAATAGAAAAACCCCTTATATACACCATTCCATTTGTTTCTGGATCTCGCCTAGCCATGCTTTCGTGTTGTTATGTTGCAGTATCAACATTTACATTTTTTATTAGTTGCCACTCCTGATTCCTTATTTTAACAGTATTGCAATAATTTATGATATCATAAGTAATCCTCTTTTTAATTTTCAAGAGGTTTATTGTTAATCTTGCAACAATTATTTCGCCACGCGGTAGCTTCTTCGAGCATTTTATTATTAAATCAAATTAATCTAGTGTTGCAATGCTGTGTCAATGTCAAAGTGAAAAATGACTGGACAAAACACATGGGGAACCTTTCTTTTGAAACCATTCCTCCTTTTATTATTTCGCTTGGGAAATCTGGCTCAGAACAAACATCAGAAGATTCAGATGCAGGTTCTCTTGACTAAATAATAAAAGTGGAATGAGGGCTTAAAAATTGTTTGACATGAAAATTATCAGTATCACAAGTGGGTGGGAATAAATTTGCAATTCTACAAAAAATTACTGAGGGCCAACAGAAGAGAGAATGACCAAAATTAAGGTGGATGGATGGAGTTGATCAAAATGTGTTAACGGGAAGACCCAAGCGAGAAATACAAATGGATGACGAAATAAGTTTGCAGAGCCGAATTCATTATATTTGTTATATACAATATTATTGCTGTGTTTGTATGTACAAAAACCAAGTAGTAAATTTTGTTAATCTTAAAACTGCATATTATTATCCTTTTATATCTGAAAATTTGTAAAACAGGCAACAGTGTAAGATCACAATAGTCAGAAATTATAACCTTAAAATCGAACATCTGACAGTGACATTTAAAAACCCTGATTTAAAACACAACCAGCCCCATTTACAATACTTAAACTGTCACTTTTCCATAGCTAGGCGAGATCCAGAAACAAATGGAATCGTGTATACATTGTTTACTTTTTCGTATGTTTTAAGTATACCTGCTCATCCCAAAGCAAATTAATTAAGGCCATCGAGTTTTGAAAGATTTGATAAGCAGTATATTTTAAATTTCACTTGAAGTCAGTGTTTTATACGCGTGGCGCATGAAGTAAAATTTCGAGTTTAGAAAAGCCTGAGTTTGGTAAGGCTTTTTTAAACTACAAATTTTACTCAATTGTAATTCAACGAGGGTTTTCCATTCCCAGATTAAGCATGAAGTAAAATTTCGAGTTTAAAAAAGCCTCAGGTTCTTCTAAACTCGAAATT
Organism: Philonthus cognatus; assembly: GCA_932526585.2. Lineage (NCBI taxonomy): Eukaryota > Metazoa > Arthropoda > Insecta > Coleoptera > Staphylinidae > Philonthus > Philonthus cognatus. The sequence continues at coordinate 25,401,904 of OW052250.1, read as the reverse complement.
TTACTTCATGCGCCACGCGCACAATACACTGTTTTAGCGTGAAGTCCGAAAACATACACGAACAAACCTTGTCCTTGTTTGTGTATGGTCGTATTGGTCGTGCATGGTCGTGTATGGTTGTGTATGGTCGTGTATGGACGTGTATGGTCGTGTATGGCCGTGTATGGTCGTGTATGGCCGTGTATGGTCGTGTGTAGCCGTGCGTGGCCGTGTATGGTTAAACACTTCACGTTACACTGTATTTGTTTATGATTGTGAAAATGTTGAAATTTCAATTATAATTCAACGAGTGTTTTCCACTCCCAGACTAAGGGAGTGGAAAACACTCGTTGAATTATAATTGAAATTTCAACATTTTCACAAACATAAACAAAAACAGTGTAACGTGAAGTGTTTAACCATACACTGCCACGCACGTCCACACACGACCATACACGGCCATACACGACCGTACACGGCCATACACGACCATACACGACCATACACGACCATACACGACCATACACGACCATACACGACCATACACAACCATACACGACCATGCACGACCAATACGACCATATACAAACAAGGACAAGGTTTGTTCGTGTACGTTTTCGGACTTCACGCTAAAACAGTGTATTGTGCGCGTGGCGCATGAAGTAAAATTTCGAGTTTAGAAAAACCTGAGGCTTTTTTAAACTCGAAATTTTACTTCATGCTTAATCTGGGAATGGAAAACCCTCGTTGAATTACAATTGAAATTTCAACATTTTCACAAACATAAACAAAAACAGTGTAACGTAAAGTGTTTAACCATACTCGGCCACGCACGGCCACACACGACCATACACGACCATACACGACCATACAAAACCATACACGACTAATACCGACCATACACAAACAAGGACAAGGTTTGTTCGTGTATGTTGTCGGACTTCACGCTGAAACAGTGTTTTGTGCGCGTGGCGCATGAAGTCAAATTTCGAGTTTAGAAAAGCCAGCGTTTGGATTTGGACGCGACGCGTCCAAATCCAAACGCTCAGGCTTCTCTAAACTCGAAATTTGACTTCATGCTTAGCCTGGGAGTGGAACACACTCGTTAGAATTTTCAAATTGAACAAAACTCATCAAACCAATTTTTACAAAAAAAAGTCAATATCTACTAATATTATTTATAACTCATAAGTCTGTTGCTTCAATAAATGTGGAGGTTCTCTAAACTCGAAATTTTACTTCATGCTTAGCCTGGGATTGGAACACACTCGTTGGAAGCTTCAAATTGAACAAAACACATTAAACAACTTTTTACAAAAAAAAAAAATCAATACCTACTAATATTAATGATAACTTATAAATCTGTTGCTTCAATAAATCTGGCTTTCTATGAACAAACGATTTAATTCAACTTTCATATAAATTTTGTTAAATGTTAATAGAAAACTCATGAATTTCACAATTTCACGGATATTTGTCATTTTTACAAACAATGAAATTTTAATAAAACATATTATGCAATAAATCTTTTTTGTTTTGAAATCAATTGAATTGTTAAAATTATTTGAATGACATTTTCAAATAATGTTTAGTAATTTTTCCACGAATTTAATTAATTTCTTTAATTTTGTCAATGTTTTATACGCGTGACGTATGAAGTAAAATTTCGAGTTTAGAAAAGCCCAGAAAATTTGTTTCGGGTCCCGCGCGACCCAAAACAAATTGTCACGGGGCTTTTCTAAACTCGAAATTTTACTTCATGCTTAGTGTGGGAGTGGACGACACTCGTTACAAATTTCAAATTGAATTCTTTCATCAAATCAACGAATACCTGAAAAATTAGATGGTGTACATCGGGATGGGTTAAGTACTTAAAAAAAAATTGCTTGATTGTCGTGTCTAGACGTCAACAATTGAGATATGTTCAAAATGTCGAGAAAGTATAAATAATAATATCTTCAATTTTGACTATTACTTCCGAATTTCCAAAATATCTCTATTATTATTTTATGGTCTTCAACAATTTTGTTCAAACTTTACTGATACTACTAACTAACAATAATAATATTGACTGTCATATCACTATATAGACCACATTCTGAGAATAATGATTTTAACTTTAATTTTACTTTATTAACGGAATCTATTTAATTAGATAAAACAACTTAATAATAAAATATAAAACATTATTATTTACCAACATTTACTATACTGACGAAATCTTTTATCATTAATTCATTTTATAATGATATGACTACTTCGTATACAATTTTTACAACTCTAAACTTATAAATTCCTTCCATTTGAAACAGCATAATAATCCTTATCTCTCGTTCTGTTTGAAAATGTATCTTCATAATTCATAACATTGCCTTTTTTTAAGATTTTGTTATTCTAAAAGTTACCTTCGTTTTAAACCAATAAATCTTCATAATCCCCAATCAAATCACGAATCCGAATCACCTAATATGATTCAAATCAGATACTCAAATCAAGGATTTTAATATTCAATATTCTGTAAAATGACCTTCTTATTAAAATCTTACTATTGTGGCTCTAAACTAAAGTATAGAAAGAATAAGCTTTTCAAATAAATACATAAAATATTTTTGAATAGCCACAATACCCAGGAGCAACGCTACTGTGGAGCAGCTGGAGCGAATTGCTTAAAGTGCTCGAATTAAGTTAGATGAAATAAGGATTTGTACGATTTGTTGACGTAAAACCAACCAATGTCACAGGCCATTTATATTTTTCTTTTTCTTGTAATACAAAATCAAACTGAGTCGGTTATGAATTATTAACGTACATATTTAAACAGTATATTTTAAACTTCACAATATTTCAGTGCTTTATACGCCTAGCGCATAAAGTAAAACACTCGATTAAGGTTCGAAATGAACTCTAAAAAAACAACAAATATCTGAAGATTTGCAGCATACTCGCTGTAATTGGGATATGTTTACTTAAAAAAAACTCCCTGTATTTGACTTTATTGCCAACCTAGCATATTTTTAAGCTCCACTTAACCACACTGTTATTCTGATTCGTTGGTTTTAATATAACTTGAGGGGCCGGTGGTGCAGGAGCGGTAACGTCGCCGGACGGTTTATCGCTCGGCGAGCCATAGACCGGGTTCGATTTCCGTGCACGGATATCTCTTCGAATATCTCTTCGTGCCCCTGGGTGTTGTGTGAATGTGTTATGACGTCTAAATATACATGTTATATAACTTGGAATAAGTTAAATAAATATTGATACAAATTAAAAATGAATGTTGGCTAATAGTCAAGACACTAAGGCCAGGCAAAAGCCAAAAACAAAAAAAATATATAACTTGAACTTTGAGCTGAATTTATACAAAAAAATTAGGCTTCTAAGTAATTCAATTCTATAAACTATGAAATACTTTCTTTAACAGTATTTTTTAGATTGCGATTTTTTGTATTTAATTGTATAAACTATTGAATGCACTGTTGGAATTTGTTTTGAGAAATAGACGAATAATAATAATGAAAAGGTCCCGGGTGATGGATGGTCCGTCCGTCTTTGCTTCATTTTTTTGATAAAAGCAGAGTGTTATGATGGATGGTGTTGCCGGGGAAGTTTTTATCGCCCTCCCGGCTCCCTGCACAGTCATGAAGGGTCATTAAATGGCCCTCCAAGAACGATAAAATTTATCTGCCGGCGAACACTTACCGTTTCGTGGCCTACAGAGCTGACCGCCTCTCACACATAAATTCCTTTAATTGTCCCTGACTTGCGCTAGATAAGTGCTAAGGGTGATTTTAATTATGGCCAATTTGCTAACTTCATTGTAATAAATTACCACTGTTATGCGATTTAGTAGATATATTTTTTTTAGAAATTTTATGAATATTTTATAAGAAATCTATTAATAAACTATTGATCAATTTCTTCATACTTGTAATAAACAACCACTGTTATACGATTTAGTAGAAATATATTTTTCTTAGAAATTTTAGAATATTTTATATATATTTTGTAAGATAATCTATTTAAAAACTATTGATAAATTTCTTAATATAGAATTTTTTTCTTTTAAGTATACCTACTTATCCCACAGCCATGTGACCAATTTGAAATGTTAAATTTCCCTGACTTTTCCCTGACTTTTCCCTGACTCTTCCCTGATGCCAGATTTTTTCCCTGACCCCTTAAAATAATTTCATTAAACCAAACCAAATATAGGGAAGAAAAAAGTAATTCAAATTATATTAAGAGGTGAAAAAAAAAAATATTAAAAACCACGAAGTTAGAAATAGCAAGATTTGATAATACTTTATTTAAATTTGCTAACGAGAAATCAAACATAAGCAGTATATTTTAGACTTCACAATATTGTCAATGTTTTATACGCGTGGCGCATGAAGTAAAATTTCGAGTTTAGAAAAGCCCAGAAAATTTGTCTCGGGTCGCTGCGCGACCCTCGACAAATTTTCACGGGGCTTTTCTAAACTCGAAATTTTACTTCATGCTTAGTCTGGGAGTGGAAAACACCCGTTTAAAGTTTCAAATAGAACTTTTTTATAAAAAAAAATTCCCTGTATTGTTGTAATAAACAACCACTGTTATACGATTTAGTAGAAATATATTTTTTTAGAAATTTTAGAATATTTTATGTATATTTTGTAAGATAATTTATTTATAATCTATTGATCAATTTGTTCATACAGATTTTTTTTGTTTTAAGTATACCTACTTATCCCACAGTCATGTGACCAATCTGAAATGTTAAATTTGCCTGACTTTTCCCTGACTCTTCCCTGATGCCAGATTTTTTCCCTGATCCCTTAAAATAATTTCATTTAACCAAACCAAATATAGGGAAGAAAAAAGTGATTCAAGATTTGATAATACTTTTTTAAAATTTGTTAACGAGAAATCAAACATAAGCAGTATATTTCAAACTTCACAATATTGTCAATGTTTTATACGCGTGGCGCATGAAGTAAAATTTCGAGTTTAGAAAAGCCCAGAAAATTTGCCTAGACAAATTTTCACGGGGCTTTTCTAAACTTGAAATTTTACTTCATGCTTAGTCTGGGAGTGGACGACACTCGTTACAAATTTCAAATTGAACTCTTTTATAAAAAAAGTTTGCATACAGGGATTGTAAACAACCACTGTTATACGATTTAGTAGAAATATATTTCTCTTAGAAATTTTAGAATATTTTATGTAAATTTTGTAAGATAATCTATTTATAAACTATGGATCAATTTCGTCATACTGGGATTTTCTTTAAGTATGCCTCCCACAGCCATGGTGGTGGTGACCAATTTGAAATGTTAAATTTCTCTGACTTTTCCCTCACTCTTCCCTGATGCCAGTTTTTTTTTCCTGACCCCTTAAAATAATTTCATATAACCAAACCAAATATAGGGAAGAAAAAAGTGATTCAAAAAAGAATAATAGATAGTTATATTAAGAGATGAAAAGAAAGCATATTATAAAGCACGAATTTAGAAATAGCAAGATTTGATAATACTTTCTTTTTAATTATTAACGCGAAATCAAACAAATATAAGCAGTATATTTTAAACTTCACAATATTGTCAATGTTTTATACGCGTGGCGTATGAAGTAAAATTTCGAGTTTAGAAAAGCCCAGAAAATTTGTCTCGGGTCGCTGCGTGATCCTCGACAAATTTTCACGGGGCTTTTCTAAACTCGAAATTTTACTTCATGCTTAGTCTGGGAGTGGACGACACTCGTTACAAATTGCAAATTAAACTCTTTTATAAAATCAACGAATACTTAAAAAATTACATGGTGTACATCGGGATAAGTATAAGTACTTAAAAAACAATTGTTGATTGTCGTGTCTAGAGGTCAACAATTGAGATATGTCCAACATGTCGAGAAAGTATAAAAAAAGAGAACATCCTTAGAAAATCTCTTGTACTTTTTATCTGTTAAAGTATTGAATTATATTCTAGATTTTTTTTATTTTTATCACTTAACAAGACTTTTTATCATTTTTTAATGTTTGTGCCAATTATTCTCAATTATTAACACATTTTGATGTAACATGACAATGTCACGTAAATTAAATTCACTTGGTTTTGTTACAAAACTAAGTGAATGTAATTTACAATCTAATATATTTATGAAATTTTTTTACTTAGTGATTAATAAGAAAAAAGTGTCTGATATGAAAATGTCACTTTCTCCAACATATTTATAAAAATCTGCTGTGGTCAACACAGGTACCGAACGCGAATTGGAATAATGTAGGAATTTTGAATTAATTATTCCAATTACTTATTAATTATTAATGCTTCCTGAGATAGAGCCATAAAATTAAACAAATAAAATTACAAAATTCACCATTTTTAAGATAACCATAAAACTAAAACAGCTACGACAAAAAGTGTATTCATATTAAATGTTATTTTTTTAATTTCAATTTGATATAAATAAAAATGCTTAATGCATTTTTGAACTTCACTTTAAATCAGTATTGAAGACGCGTGGCGCATCAAGTAAATATTTCCAGTTTAGAAAAGCCCGAAAAATTGGATTGGTTTAAATTTTCTGGCTTTTCTAAACTCGAAATATTTACTTCATGCTTAACCTAGGACTGGAAAGCACTCGTTAGAATGTTACTTAGTTTTCATAATTCGCTTGTTTTTCCCATTTTTTTTTTAAAGATTGTATGTTTATTACAAATGTTAACGAACATTGCTATACTACGTACATTTACGCTTGTGTACCCTAAACATAAATTTACAATAACAGAGAGGGGTGTTCACTACTCGTGTCTACGGCTTTACAATAAATTACCACTATCTATAAAAACTGAATTAAATTCAATGAGATACAAAAATTATGTGATCGATGTATTGCGGGAATTTGAACCGTATACTTTAGTGGAATTTGTACGTTGCGAAATTAATTCCATCAAACTTGACGCCGCACAGTGGTGCCGAGGTGAAAACAAAACCCTAAATTATGAAAATGGTTTTTCAAGAAGTTGTTTTACGTCATTTGTAATTTGTAATATCTAGAATAATGTATACCCCTTTATTTGACACGCTAGTGAACACTTTCAAATTAACAAGACTTGAACATGTATTTTCAAAATGTTCCTGTAGTTTTACATGATGGTTTTAGCTAATGTGTTGTATATATTTTTATTCTGCATAATCTTAGGTATCCATTCGCTAAAAAATATCTAAGAAAAATATGTTTATGCGGGCTTACAAGACACTATATCAAGAGAAGTTCAACTTAAAAGATTTTTTTATTTCTGAGGCAATACAAAAAAGCTAGGCAAAGCTACGGTTACTCACCTTCATTTCTTGTTAGGGGGGGGGGGGTTTAATCTACAAATCCTGAAAAACTCACTTGCAACTTTTTGCAACCTTGGAAGTTATTAAAGTTTAACTGAATAAAGAAAGGCATTTTAAATGACTATGTAAAGTTAATTAAAGGAAAGGCACTTGGTATTGTTTCACAATTAAATCTTTATTTCGACTAGTTTCGGTTTGTTAGACCATTTTCAAAGGACGTTCCTTTGAAAATGGTCTAACAAACCGAAACTAGTCGGAATAAAGATTTAATTGTGAAACAATACCAAGTGCCTTTCCTTTAATTAACTTTACATAGTGTAATATGTTTCACCAAGTGCCAGATGAGAAATTAATTCAAGAAATTTTAAATGACGTTTTTAAGTAAAAAAAGCAGGCGTTATATTTTTGACAAGCAAGTTTTGTAAACGTCACGTATCATTCTTATGTATTGCTTACGACTTACTTACGACAAAATTCACACTTTTAATAGACAAAAGCTGTACACATTGCTTTTATCTATTAAAAGTGTGAATTTTGTCGTAAGTGAATCGCCAAAGCAAATAGCCAAAGAACAAAAGTGAGTTTGTCCAAGTTTTTGAGTTTATGAACAAGTTTTCAACTCGCAACAATGCCCAATTTTCGTATTCAGTGCTATGCGATTTCTTCTTTTATCTCAAGAGTTCATTAGAAAACTTTGTATCCGAACAGTATTGGCTTTTAAAAAAAGAGACAGTAAATGAAAAATCGTTTGAAATACAAAAAAAAATGTCTCCCACATTTCAATCGAAAACTGAAATCGGTTTACAGAATCAAACATACATTTTTTAAAAAGAATGCTTTTTTCTGCGATACATAGTTAAAACAATTTACAAAAATGTATATTAAATAGAGGATATTATGTAGAAACAATTTATAGAAATGTATATGTTTTATCATTGCATACGTTTTGTGAAAAATAAAGGCTCGTTTATATTTGATCCACTTTTGAAATTGTTAATTTTTATTTCGTTATGTATTTATATGCATATATTGAAATGTAACTTCTTTTTAGATATAAACTATATAACAAGTTATGTATAAAATTATCTGTAAAGTCAAACAAATATGTGACACCTTTTGATTCCCCTAAAAAATCATAATTCTTCTGTGTTTACTAAAAACTGCATTCTAAGTAAATGTTAACAGTAGAACTTGAAGTCTATGATCCAAAAACTCAAATAAAAATGTTTAAAACGGTTTATTCGAAAAGTATGGGTTTTTTTTCCAATATTCCGGGCTTTGGCACCATTGTGCGCCGTTCTAATATAAAATAGCAGTATGTAGTATACGGTAGTATTATGTTAATTTAATTGTATGTTAGTGTTGTATTATTTAGTTATTGGAGTAAAGATTATTATTATTAAAATTTTGGTCAGGAAATTTATTAATTTTCGTAAAATTTCAATAACTCCGTTATTCAAATTTTTATGATGATCATTTTAAATTTACATTATTTTTATAAAGTTTTAAAAGAATTCGTGAATATTATTCACTCAATAATATTAGTAGAATTGCAATTATATAATATCTTTCAATTTCCTTCAAATTTAAATCTGTCTTTTAACTTACATAATTTTAAGAAAGTTTAAAAAAATCGTGAATTTCAGTAATTTAAACAAAAATTTCAACAAACCTGTACTTTCTTTAAATTTGATAATTTATAGTAAATTACAATAAATCAGTAATTTCTTTACATTTTCGTGAAGTTTGAATCTTCCTTTCGGTTTATATAACTTTCAAAAAGTTTTAAAAAAATTCGTGAATTTCATTAATTTAATAATTGTGGTAAAATTACAACAAATCTAAAATTTCTTTAATTTCCTTCAAATTAGAACCTTTCTTTCACTTTACATAACTTTCATAAAGTTTTAAAAAATCTGAATTGCAGTACTTTCAAATTTTAAAAAAACTGTACTTTCATCAAATTATCGTCAAATTTTCAATTTAGATTGTTTTCAAAAAAATTGGTAACTTTTTTTTTCGAAAAATTACAATATATCTGTATTAAAATTCGTGAATTTCAGTAATTTACTAATTTTCACAATGCATTCGAAAAATTCGTGAAACTGAGTAATTTAATAATTATCGTAAAATTTCAATAAAGTTGTAGTTAGCTATTAAAAAATTCGTGAATTGCAGTAGTTGATCATTTTCCAATTTTATTAAATTTTTGGAAGACTTTCGTAAATCGCAATTTTCATGATAATTCATTAGGCTAGAAAATAATTGTGTTCTCCTTAAACTCAAAGTTGAACATAAAAAATAAGAAATTTATAAAATTAGACGACTAATCAAAATTGATGAAAACGTAATAAATTGACAAAAGTTAGTAAATACAAAAATGTTCATGAACATTTATTTATTCATTTATTTATTTATTCGATTAACGAACAAACTCAATTTCAATTTATATAAATAGAAAAAAGGGACTAATTCAAATCAAAACATTAAATAATAAACTTAAATAATCGTTTGTTATTTTTCTACAATGTTATTAATATACAGGGTGAGTTTTTTTCGATGTTCTCTATGGGGATCTCGGAAACTATAAGAGATAGAAAAACGGTTAAATGGGGAAAGAAGTGTAGTTTTATAGGACAAATAAAATGACACTTTCAAAATATTTGAAAAAGTCAAGGGTAACTAGATATTTTGAATAAAGTAAAATGTGTCAATTTTTTGAAATCAATATATCTCTATTATTATCATAGATAGAAAAAAACTGTAGAGGACAAAGTTGTAGAAAATTTTACACAGATTAATAACGGAAAATCAAAGAAAAAAATGTCGCCCATATTTTGGGAGATATGACACAAACTTATCTTTTTTTAAATGGAAACAATAGTTGGCTATGGCCTCATTGGAAAGGTTTTTTTTTCCTTTAATCCGATATAACATATGCCATAGTTCTTTTTAAAATAAAATAAGTTATAGTCGTTTTAATTTTTCCATACACCAAAAATTAGTTGGCCATGAAAAAGACAAATGTAAAACAATTGCGGTTGTTTATAGCAACGAAATCAATATTTAATTTATTATCTTTCTTTAGATTTGTCAAAAGCAACATAAAGTAAAATAATTCCAAAATTATCAAAATAATAATAGAAGAAAATTTTAAGTATTACATAAGATGCTCAAAAAGTCCACCATTATTATTATGGCATAAAGTACATCTTTTTAAAATCGAATTTGTGGCTTTTTTGACTTTTCTTCTGTCAATAGAATTAAATGTTTCAAGTACAGCTAGTCTAAGATCCTCCACGGATTGGTCCATTTCTTCCCACCCATGAATTAGGAAAAGCATCATTTAAATAGTTTCGCACAGCCAACTTGCTATGAGGTGGAGCTCCGTCGTGTTGAAACCACTTCAATGTTGCCCGTACTGATAAATTTAAATCATCGAGCATATCTTCAAATGTTTCTTGAAGAAAACGAAGGTAATCATTTCCATTCAATGTGTTATCAAACATATATGGGCCGAGAATTCTCGATCCGAACACACCGCACCATACATTAAATCCAAATTTAATTTGTGGTCTACGTTTTGCAACTTCTCGTGGATTCTCCTGACTCCAAACATGTTCATTGTGCCGGTTTTGTGAAATTGATACCTTATATGGGTGATATTTGTGTTTTTTCAAAACTCGTACTACAGTCCGTTGAGATATGCTTGCTTCTGTTGCAATTTGTCTGGTCGATGTGGATGGATCTATCATCGCCAATGCTAATACGTTTATTTCCGAAACTTCATTAATTTCGTTTTTTTTCAAGTTTCGGCTTTGTAAAGCATCCGTACTCACCCAAATTGTGGTAAATTCTTCTGAATGTTGGTAAAGATGGCTGCCGACGATCGATATATTGATTATAATATTGTTCTGCAGCATCCGCAGCGTTTTTATTACACTGAATGTAACAAACAAGCATATCACGCTTTTCTTCGTTGGAAAAATTCATTATCACTTTAAAAAACTTTCAACACCAAATAAATACAAAACAAACTTATCGAAACAAACCAAATATGGAAATGAATTAATATGTGTTTAGAATAAACAACTGCAATTGTTTTACTTTTGTCTTTTTCATGGCTAACTATTTTTTGGTGTATGGTAAAATTAAAAACGACTGTAACTTACTTTATTTTAAAAATAACTATGGCATATGTTATATCGAATTAAAGGGAAAAAAATAGCCCTTTTAATAAAGTCATAGCCAACTATTGTGTCCATTTAAAAAAAGGTAAGTTTGTGTCATATCTCCCAAACTATGGGCGAATTTTTTTTGATTTTTTGTTATTAATTTGTGTAAAATTTTCTACAACTTTGTCTCTTACAGTTTTTTTTCTATCTATGATAATAATAGAGATATATTGATTCTAAAAAATTGACACATTTTACTTTATTCAAAATATCTAGTTACCCTTGACTTTTTCAAATATTTTGAAAGTGTCATTTTATTCGTCCTATAAAACTACACTTTTTTCCCTATTTAACCGTTTTTCTATCTCTTATAGTTTCCGAGATCCCCATAGAGAACATCGAAAAAAACTCACCCTGTATATACAAATATCTTTATTTAAGGAATTTATGTACATTATTCTTTAATATAATACGATCTTGTATTCTTATATCATAGGCTATCGACCCGAGGTCTTTCTGCCATTGTTTTAGTGAGTGCTTGTGCTTTTAAAGTATGTTATGAATAAATGATGGTAATGAATGAATAGTATGAATAAATGTCGTTCTAGTTAGTAGGTGTTTCCACAGTTCATATATATCCGGTTAGCCAGTCCCCATATACATTTTGGGTACACGCGAATGGGAGCAGAGCGCTGGATGCCAAATTGGTGTATATGGCTGCCTATATACACCAGTCTGGCTTCCTGCGGTCGGTCGGTTACGACTATTTTACTCCAGATGTCGCGAAATCAAGTCCCAGAGAGAGAGTGAGAGAGAGACAATTTCTTTCTTCCTCTATTCCGCGCTTCTCGTTGTATCATATTCCAGATGTTGATTTTTCAATCTTGAAAACACGTTTTTTTTACTTTTAACGAGCTAAGGATGCGTGTTACATTCATACATGCGTTTCCTTCTACAATTTTATTTTCTGCGTTATTAGAGAATAGATTTTATGAAATTATATGTGAACGTTGTAAAATTCATTAAGTATTATTTATTTTGTACAAAAAACTTAAAATACAAAACTATTTAACTTTTGATAAAAAGTAAAACAAATACATCAACTTATCATTTTATTAACTAATCAGATCAATCCTATTGATCAGATCAAATCTACTGATCGATAAGGGTTTCTTTTTTAATTACAGGGGTCAGTGTAAAATGCAGTTAAGTAATTTTTTTTTAGTTTTTGAATTATTACCGTTTGAAGTTTTTAACCCATTAAGCGCCGTTGATGCATACACGCAACATTATTATTTTTTGATAATTAAGTTACTAACTAAGTTTATTTGATATATTATATTATTTGACCTGAATTGAAAATGTACCAAGAAAAATTTAAATATTTTGTTATTTAAAGTGTATTATAAATACTTCACAATATTACAATGTTTTATACGCGTGGCGCATGAAGTAAAATTTCGAGTTTAGAAAAGCCTAATTTGGCTCGGTCGCTCCGCTTCGCTACGCGCCCGAGCCAAATTTTCAGGCTTTTCTAAACTCGAAATTTTACTTCATGCTTAGTCTGGGAGTGGATACACTGGTTCTTAACTTCATATTGCACGTTTTTATATAAAATCGACGAATGCCTGAACATTGACAGCGTATACATTACATTGTTGAGGCACTAATTTTTTGAAAATCCATTATCACTTTAATATAATAATAATAATAAACTATTTATGATTTTTAACTTTTTATTAAATTCACGTATACATTATGTGTATTACAAGAAAAAATTCACAGTATGTAATGCAATAAGTCATTCATAGAAATCATAAAAAGAAGTGTAGAATTTTAATTAAAATTAACTTTTAGAATTAAAATTGCTTGGCCGTTAATGGGTTAAAATAGTTTTAAATATACTATGTGTCCCGTTTCAAGGCGCATTGTATGTTTCATGTAAAGATTTCCAATGTAATTGGAATTTGAGTTTGTATCGCTTATTGAACCAAAACGATTACAATAAAATTAAAATCATTTGTTTACCTACTAGCAGTATTTTCGAGGTATTATTTTTGAGTTCTCCTCAGTTTCATTTGAAATATAGCTTGAAAATAGTGAACGATTATACGAAAATAAAATCGTCAAAACAGTAGTTGCTAGAAAAGTCAGTGTTTGGCATCAAATTTATTAAAACACAAAGCAATAATTCAATTCAACATGAGTGTTTATTCTGAAAAAGAAAAAAATCAGAACCCAAAATGGACTCAGTATATATTTTAATCACGATGCGTATTTTATTAAATGAACCATACTTTTAATAAATATTAACAGTTTCAGAAATTTGTGGTTTTTGCACTGACTACTTTAATTATCCGTTTACTTTGAACGATTGTTACATGATTAACTTGTACTTTTCCGATTGAAATTTTATAAACGCTTATTGTGTGCCATTTGACCAACACCGACAACACTCAGCGGGCACTAAAATGTTACCTAATTTTTGGATTAAAATTTATGGCATCCGCCGTGCGGCTGCATGGGGATAATTTAAAAAAGAATAAGCAGAAATATTTTTCGATATTCTCAATACTTCCCGAGATACACGAAATGTTATATAGAGAAAGTACAAATTATATAAAAATCATGAAACTTTATAATTGAGAATATTATCAAAAACTGCGAAACAAACAAACTTGTTAAATCAAGTAATTAGTCACATTAATAACATTATAAATTTTACATTTTAATAATTGTTACCGACCTCATGGCTATCTTTTTTTGTATGGAAATATACGTTTTAGGGTCCCAGAAATCAGAAACAAGTGTTATCGATAATATTTGAGATAATTGGCTCAAATATTGAAATATGTTGAAAAGTCTCGTTAAGTGATGATAATCAAAAACATTTAGAAAACAACAAGAAGTCTTTTAATAGAATAAGTATAATAGATTTTCTCTGAGAAGTGTAATTGCAAAAATTAATGAATACTCTATTTCCAGTTTACAATGTTTTGTATGTCAGGTTAATTCAATTATTTCAATGGTTTTATTCTTAGTCAGATTACGTTCACAAAAAGTACCGATGGGATTATGTTACAGACTAAATAGGTAAGTAAAAATAATTCAAAATGATTTAAGAAAACCCGATCAAAAAGTAAACTAAAATATCGGTTAGTGAAAAACATGATAAGAAATTACCGAATTGGATTCTGCGGATACGGATTAAATGTGTCAACAGTAAATAATCTTTTTAAATCCCAAAATATTTATGGTTTTTAGAAGGTTGCGGATTATCTGTAAGTTGCAGTGGTATTGTTCTGGTCGCGCAATACTTGAGGGTATACACCATAATAAAAACGTGGTCGAAAAAATGCCTACAAATAGGTAAAAACAGATAAATCACTTCGAAGAATTTGATTTTTCATCCCTTCTATAAAGCTATCCCTACTAAAATAATGAATATTGTCCAAAAAGAAAATAGTCAAGGAAAAGAGTTATTTCGATATTCATACACATTATTTAGAGTGTAAATGGATGAACCGGAACGTAGCATTTTTAATGTTAATTTCTCAAAATTAAAATATTATCTTCCCTAATTATTTCAGGGAAATTATGATATTCATTTGGTTAAAGTAAAAATATACACACCGAGCTTTGCTATTTATTGCATTTTTAAAAACCGGAGTGTCATGAAATTAAACAAGCAAATGATGATGTGTTGATTTGTTGGCTTTTTATTTAAAATATATTCTGTTGATTTTGTGTTACACTTCGATCAATTCTGTATAATTATTACTGAATAAAAAAAAACGAAAAAACTGCTTCTATAATATCGTTAATAAATAAGAAAACAGTTATATGTATATTTAATATAGTTTTTTAATGTTTGTTACTTTTTTGTATATATGAATGTTTATATGAATCTATATTGCTATGTTTTTAGTTTTGTGTATTTGTAAATAATTTATCTATTTTATTGAAATAATTTTTGTTTTTTTTTATTATCAATTCAATTAAAATACCCATCAAACATTTTTCAAATTGATTTTTTCATTGTAAAAAGATTTTTGTATTTAATTAACTTTTAAATAAAAAATGTTTAATAACATAAATATATTAAAAACCTATTAATTTTTAAACACATTTTTATTAAAAATATATATAATAACCAAAAATGTTGGAAATATATTTTACATTTTTTCATTGTAAAATGACTTTGTTTATTTATACAAATTTCTGAATATTTGAAACAATAATCTATTAATCTAATAATTTTAACAATTTTTTTATTAAAAATATATAAAATAACTAAAAACGTTGAAAATATATTTTAGAATTGTTAATTTCATTGTAAATTTGTTTTTATAAAATATATTCCCGAATTTCATAATTTGAAACACGCTTGAAATCTCAAAATAAAAGAAATATTTTCGAATAGACTATTTGTGGTGATAATAAATTTTATTATTCGTCTACCACAGTTCATATACAGGAAGTTTTCCGTTAAAGTATACATATTTCAAATTCACCTTATTTTCTTTAAATCTGTAGATATTCGTTGTGTTTTTAAAAGAGTTCAATTTGATGTTTTAAACGAGTGTTTTCCTCTCCCAGACTAAGCATGAAGTAAAATTTCGAGTTTAGAAAAGCCCCGTGAAAATTTGTCTCGGGTCGCTGCGCGACCCTCGACAAATTTTCTACGCGGGGCTTTTCTAAACTCGAAATTTTACTTCATGCGCCACGCGTATAAAACACTAAAATATTGTGAAATTTAAGTATATTTGAACCTCACGTAAAATCAGCGTTTTGTGCGCGGGGCGCATGAAGTAAAATTTCGAGTTTAATAAAGCCCAGAAAAATGTACAGTGTATTCTGTATATTGAGTTATTTATACTTAAAAAACTCCCTGTATAACTAATCAATAATATAAATTATTTGCCAAATTTGGTAAATACCAAAGTTTTAATAGAATTTATGAAGAAAAAAAAACAATTAAGATAAAAATAATATCAAATGAATTCTTTAACGTAAGCTCATTGAATTTTATTATTTGATTTTTAGTTAAATTTTAGGTTTATTTAGGAGCTTTTTAAATATATCTGATTCCCAAAGTCCATAATTTTGAACACGCTGGAAATCTGAAAATAAAAGAAATGTTTCGGAACAGTTTATTTTTCAGGTCATCAAATTTATCATCGTACAAGTGGTGTAGACGGGATCAAATTATACGACGAAATAAGAGCGAGCGCGTTTGTGTGTGTGTGTGTGTGTATGTGTAGACCCAACCGGAGCAGTTTTCTCTAGAATACTTCTACGTTTACTCTATTCATAAGTAGATGGACCCACTTCCCGACCACAGTCTCTCCTTTTCTATCCTCGAAAACTCGGAATCCAGTTCTCCCATAAGCATTGTCTACCCTTGGGGTTTCTAAGATGAAGTCAGCGATGGTGGAGTGGGGAAATTTAAATTTGGGGATTGTGTTGTGGTTTCTGTGTACGTAAATGTGGTTTATAGGATCATGATGGGTCTGGATGCAAATTTATGGGCTAGGTGAATAATTCGAGTTTCTATAGGAGTCACTTGTGTTTTTTGATAAAGGAGGTTGTTAGAGGGCTTTTATTAATATTTCTTAGTTATGACGATTTTTATTAAATCGAGTATTTTGTGAATTCAGTGATTAATATAATTTTATTTGCAAATTATCAATAACTTCAATCAATTTATTAAATTTGTTAACTTTTCACGTTATTTTTGAAAATTTGATATTGATAATTTTCGTGCAAAATTATGAATATTCCCATTTGTTCGTCAAAGTTTAGTAGCTCATAAATAATGCACACAAATTTGTATATGTTATAGATTTAACCTAAAAAAATAACTATAACTCTATTATTCCATGTCATACATTTCACAATAAAGGAATCTGCAAAATAAGTATCTGATTGATCGCCTAACGAGGGTTTCCACTCCCAGACTAAGCATGAAGTAAAATTTCGAGTTTAGAAAAGCCTGAAAATTTGGATTTGCTGGGGCGCGCGAGCGAAGCGAATCGCGCCCCAGCAAATCCAAATTTTCAGGCTTTTCTAAACTCGAAATTTTACTTCATGCGCCACGCGTATAAATCACTAACTTCAAGTGAAATCTCTAACTCTTGGTTAGAGTGAAATAAATTTAGTAGATCAGTTATCAGTTGTTCAAATTACAGGGAAAGTGCTATGCTCTGATGGACGCATCACCATTTTTTTTTTTACATTTTTTTAATATTATTTAATGTGTCAAACTCGTCAAGGCCGTAGCCGTAGGGGAGATATAGGGGTTTAAACCCCCCCTCGAAATTTTCAAAATGTTAAATTTTACTATGTAAAAGCTGCCGCGTTGGGTCAAAAACAAAATGTTTACCATTAAACCCCCCTCCAAAATCTTTATATCCCCCCCGAATATTTTTTCTGGCTAAGGCCTTGAGATTCGTGCTATGAACAGAACTAATTATTTGTCAATTCTTCAATCGTATTATTTGCATATTTATTATTATTTTTAATTTTAAAATTCCCTGACTTTTCTCTGAAAAGGCCGAATTTTTCTGACTTTTCCCGATGAATAAAATCCCCTGACTTTTCACTGACTTTCCCGGTTGGTCGCCACCCTGACAGCAAATTGAAAATTGCAATATATTTCCCTAAGATTTCAAGACAAAACCAGTCAAATCAGGTAAATATTTTCAAGTTTATAAAAAAATAAAGTAACCAGATTTCAGATTTCTAGGAATACAACTATCAACGCTCAATATCTTGCAGGTATATTGCAGCTATAAACTTGAGTCAATTTTTAATAACCAGCTTCAGCCATAATCGCATTATGTTGTTGGTCAACCTAAAAATATTTCTTAATTTCTTGAATCAAATAAAATCTCCCATTGAGCAAAAAACAAACAAATAACGTTTTATCAACATTGTAACAACATTAAATGTTGTTTTAATGTTGATAAAACTTCCTCAATTTTCTACACAAACCAAGTTAAATAATAATTAAATCAAGTGTTGAATATCCATAGGATGGTAAAGAATTGAGTTCAATATATATTTTGTTCATATAAAGAGCAATCCATATATGGATTGTTCTTTATATAAAAAAATTATGATTTGTATAATCATTTAAATACTTGATAAATAAATTACATTCAACACACATCGACACTTGCACAATCCGCCAATGCAATAAAATCGAGCTGAATCGCTGAAATCGCTGACCCAAAAAGGAAAATATTAGCTGCAATCACGAAATGCTTCAGCCAGCGAAATTCCTCCTTCGCAGAAGAGACCAAGGCAGTGCTCGCCAAGGAAGCCAGTCGTGCGTGTCGACGATGCCTGAAAACTGCTAAAATCCGAAGTCTGGATAGCGAAAATGAAATTTTCCAACTTGATTACTGCCGCTATATTAGCGACGGTGATTAACTGCAATAAAGCCAGTGATATTACAGAAAGGTAAGCAATTATTATTAAATTATTAGATTTCTTAATTTGAAAAAATAGTTATGTAACCGAATAGTATTCGTCATTCAACGGTATTCTAATAAAAATCACAGGAGTTGTAAATAGTAGTGAATTTTATATCATATTGTGAAATTAACTAATCAAAACTCTTATACGTTCGGTCAATCTAAATTCATTTCTCGATATATTATCATCTTAAGGTCGGAAATTTACATGTTATTTAGCCATAAGAACGAACAACGATTAATCTTCCACAATAATGAAATAGAGCCTGGGTCTCCAAACTATCTTCTTCGCGGGCCACAAATACAATTCTACATAATAAAGTCGGCCAAGATCCGATTAATTTTATAAAATTATGAAAAATTTAAGGAACAATTGTTACAATATTTCAAAATATGAAATTTACAAAAAAAAATACAAACAATCGCGGGCCGGATTCATGCAAGTCGCGGGCCGTATTTGGCCCGCGGGCCGTAGTTTGGAGACCACTGAAATAGAGCATTAAAAAAAAGACCTTTATTGGCATAATACTCTAGAGCAGTGGTCTCCAAACTACGGCCCGCGACTTGCATGAATCCGGCTAAATTTTTCATAATTTTATAAAGTTAATCGGATCTTGGCCGACTTTATTATATAGAATTGTATTTGTGGCCCGCGAAGAAGATAGTTTGGAGACCCAGGCTCTAGAGCATTAAAACATACATATTTTACATTGAAGCTTTGCGAATAAATTGAATTGGCATTTTTTTTTTAATTTTCTTAAATTAAATGTAAAATTAATAATGGAACACTGTCAAATGATTACATAAATCCGTGTATTACTTCCATAGGAAACATTATTTCTTATTCATATTGCTTTAATTTATTGAGGTAATTATTATAAACATATTGTATTAAATAGATTGATCTAAAATAAATGATAAATAAAATTAATCGTTGCTTAAAAATCTCCATAAGAGCAATGTAAATTTTGAATATACTTTAGGGGGCAGCATCGTGCCTTTTTAGTGATATTTTAAAAATATACTGTGATTTCTAAAAACATGTAAAAGAAATTAGGACTGATATGTAGAATTCGGGTACAACATTTGTCGCGCCAATGGCTCCTGGCTTCCGGCTCCCGACCTTAAGTATTTTTTCTGACGCAGACCATTTATTATTTTATTGATACACAACAAAGAAAGACATTATTAAAATATTTCCCAATACATTTTGTACATATAATTGTATTTCTGGATTCATGTTTTGAATAGGAATGCGGAATGCCAGTAAATATTTATTCAAAAATAAATTCCTTTTTCATTTATAATTTACCAAATTGAATGTGCTGCACTTGGCGATTTGATCACCGTGGCACCGAGTCAGCTTAGCGTTTTTTAGGTCCTGAGTTCGAAATGGATTATTGTAATTTTCCCTTATTGTACTGCGCGCCGCAGTTTAGACTACTCAGCTTGGAGTGCGCCTACTCAGCTTGGAGTGTGGACCGTATCGTGTTCGCAACTATTCTTTTTGTGTGGTTCGTTGCAATATATCAAATTAAGGTATGCAGCGCGCAGCAGTTTTGCTTACTGTGTCAACCGCTAAACTTGAAGTTTAAGGTTTTGAAACGTCATTATTAAGAGATGGCATTTTTTGATAAAATAGTGATACCTTAAGGAAGGTGCAAACTGTGCTCATTTGAATCAAATGTTTCTTACTTTTGCCGTTATATCATAAAAAAGGAATTAAAAGTCGCTAAATTGACATAATAACATGTATTATTTGTTTCTGCAATACCTACAACATAATAAAAAACGAATGCACATTGTAACAGATTCCTTAGCAGAAGACTCGTAATGTTTTCCATTTATTTCAATGCTAGAATAAATTTACTAGGGTGTTGAATTTGCCAAAAATTAAAAAAAATGATTTTCTTTAATAATTTGATCTAGGCACTTAAATTTAACAAAATGCTAGGTACATACTGAACACGGAAACATTTTAAACATTCCACGAATATTGAACATGATACTAAAATAAAACATTGTATTAAAAATATTACAACAAAGTTTTAGCAACGTTACAAACATTGTTTAAACGTTTTCCGTGTAATATTGATTTATATACATTACATAAATGTTGAAAATAATATTAAAATTCAGCGTTGTTTTTTAAAGTTTTAAAAATGTTGCGGCAAAGTAACACAACGTTGTATAATCATTACAATTTGACTTTTATGCAATGTTGTATTGTAGACATTTTATAAATATTATAAATGGTAACATTGCATTTTTAACGTTCTATAATTGTTGAAACTGTTGCTGTAATGCAGCATTATGGTTTACACATTTCATGGACATTGGACATACAGGGAGTTTTTCTTTTAAGTATACATATCCCAATTATATGCTATAAATCTTCAGGTATTTGTTGTTTTTCTAAAAGAGTTCAATTTAATGCTTTAAACGAGTGTTTTCCACTCCCTGATTAAGCATGAAGTAAAATTTCGAGTTTAGAAAAGCCTGAAAATTTGGTTTGGTCGCGTAGCGCTACGCGCTACGCAACCAAACCAAATTTTCAGGCTTTTCTAAACTCGAAATTTTACTTCATGCGCCACGCGTATAAGACGCTGATTTCAATTGAAGTTCACTTGTTAACAATATTTTAGTGGTTTTAAAGTTTAGAGTACCCGGATACTTCGGTACTATTCCCCTAGACTATACATTATTTTTTGTAAGACAGTTTTTTTCTTGTTTTCTTGTTACCAATATATATTTGTATTTTTTGACCCATTTAAACCCAGAAATAAATATTGCACTAAGATTACGAGTGAAACGTTCCTATAACGTTCATTTAATTGCTATACATAGGGTTGTATACAATACGGGTTCTATGCATTCATCGTATGCAACTTAACATACATACAGTTGTATGTTGGGTGGCATACAAATAAGAGTAATCGCTAGTGTTGCATGGGCGTTGCTTTGTCAACAGCAACATTCTTCTTTGAACGTTAGCATGCAACGTTCCTGCAGGCGGACATTCAAGGTTTATGCAACGTTTTTTCAACATTCATGCAACTTAAAATGCAACGTTTCGTGTTACGCGGCAACATTGATGCAAAGTGTCATGCAATGTTTCTTTGCTCAGTGGGTGCCATCGGTGGACATAAATGCTAGGACAAATCGAAAATTGGGTAATGTCAAATATAACCAAATTTATACCGGTTGTCAGGTTTTTAAAGAAAGGTTATAATATGGAGTGGCAATAAAAATATTGAAATGAGAGAAAAAGAAAGGTCCAAAGTTAAATTAAAATTTGATTAGTGTGTGTCAAACACTAAACAAATTTTACGTGTCCCAACATTTTGTTTCCATCGATGGTACAGTTGCGAGAGAAAAAGAACTAGTACAGCAAAGTATTTGGCTATGTGAAGTGGACTCACTTTGATTTTTTAAATTGTCAATCAAATTGACAAATGTGCGGAAATGCCAAACGAAATTTAAATAACGTCGACATACCTCAACTGACTGAAACCCAAAAAGCGACAATAACAACCCGTTTAGAGACGGTATTATCATTAAAGATATTGCTAATAAAGTGCATGTCAACAAAAGCACCGTTTTGTTGGCCAAGAAAAAAAAAGTTGTTAACCTGTACATGACCCCACTGAGCAAAGAAGCGTTGCAACAATGTTACCGCGCAACACGAAACGTTGTGTTTTAACTTGCATGAATGTTGAAAAAACGTTGAATAAACGCTGAATGTCCGCCTGCAGGAACGTTGCATGCTAACGTTCAAAGAAAAATGTTGCTGCACCGTTAACAAAGCAACGCCTATGCAACACGAGCGATTACTCTTATTTGTATGCAACCCAACATACGAATGTATGCATGTTAAGTTGCATACGATAAATGCATAAAATCCGTATTGTATACAACCCGATGTGACTCAATTAAGTGAACGTTATAGGAATGTTTCTATCGTAATCTTAACGCAAATATGTATTGGTAACAAGAAAAAAACTGTCTTACAAAAAGTAATGTGTAGTCTAGGGGAGACAGTACCCTGGTACTTAAGTACCCAGTACCCTTAAACTCTGAAAACATTAAAATATTGTTAACAAGTGCATGAACTTCAATTGAAATCAGCGTCTTATACGCGTGGCGCATGAAGTAAAATTTCGAGTTTAGAAAAGCCCAGAAAATTTGTCTCGGGTCGCTGCGCGACCCTCGACAAATTTTCACGGGGCTTTTCTAAACTCGAAATTTTACTTCATGCTTAGTCTGGGAGTGGAAAACACTCGTTTAAAGCTTTCGGTTGAACTCTTTTAAAAAATCAACGAATATCTGAAGATTTACAGCATATAATTGGGACATGTTTACTTAAATGAAAAACTCTTTGTATGTTCAATGTCCATGAAATATTTAAACAACGATGCTGCATTACAGCAACAGTCTCAGCAATTATACAATGTTAAAAATGTAATGTTACCATTTTTAATATATGTCTAATGTTTACAATACAATATTGCATAAAAGTCGAATAGTAATGATTATATAACGTTGTGTTACTTTGCCGCGATGTTTTTGAAACGTTATAAAACAATGTTAAATTTTAGTATTATTTTCAACATTTAGGTAATACAATATTGCACGGAAAACGTTTATACAATGTTTGTAACATTGCTAAAACTTTGTTGTAATAAATTCTGTATTGTGGAGGCTTCTACTTCGTTATACATGTTAATTACACAATGAAACACTTTTAACTTTGTTTGTATAACACGTTTTATTTAATGTGACTGCAGTTTCGACAAATTTAGCTTGTCATTATCAAACATGGATTGTTGTAATACTTTTAATACAATGTTTTATTTTAGTATTATGTTCAATATTCGTGCAATTTTTAAAATGGTTCCGTGTTCAGTGGGACAAGTTCGTTTTATAAGAAGAAAACAACGATATTTTAGAAGTGGCTAAAGCTCCCTGCTGTACTAGTTTTTTTCTCTCGCAACTGTACATATTGCAATCATTTCTGTGAGTAAAATGTCTAATGAAATTGTGTAAATTTAAGGAACTTATGCAAGAAGTTTAATTGTTTAACGTCTGTTAATAAGGTAAGGAAAATTGTCTGAGTTTGTTTTCACTCATTCCCTTAGGAAAAATCGAAAGCAATCATTATTACTATTTAAAAGCATCCAACAATTTAATTAAAATTCAAACATTTTTTACGATGCTCGTTTAATAATTGCGCCGATTAAATCGCGTTTGTAAAGGATAATTTGATACAGACGTTTAATCGATTAATTAAACGCTCAAATTAATTGTCTAGACTAGCTGATATTTTTAATTAATTTCTGTTCCAATTAGGATGCCATTAATTACGAGAAATTAAGTTCAATACTCCGGTGTTTATTTTACAGGGATACTCAACAATACGTTGATCAGCTTTTGGAAGAAGCAGGAGAGCATGGACACCAAATGGACAATGGCGTTAAAGAAAAGAGATGCCCTGAGTATGTATTTATTTAATTCAATATTGTTTACGATTGATTTTATTTATAAAAAATTTGTATATATATCGCAAAACATAAAATAATTATATCCTGCTTGTATTTTAATTAAAAAATTATAATAATAATAATAATAATAATAATTCATTTATTTCCAGTATGAATATACAGACATTCGTGGGTGGGTCAGTTACAGTAAATAAATAGTAAATGTGGTGTAAATAAGGACAATACAAACATATTAAAATTGATACAATCAAACATATTAAAACTTATATCTAGTTAAAAATCAGTTACAGTAAATAAATAATAAATGAGGTGTAAATAAGGACACTACAAACATATTAAAATTGATACAATCAAACATATTAAAACTTATATATAGTTAAAAATCAGTTACAGTAAATAAATAATAAATGTGGTGTAAATAAGGACACTACAAACATATTAAAATTGATACAATCAAACAAATTAAAACTTATATCTAGTTAAAAATTAGTTACAGTAAATAAATAAACAATGAGGTGTAAATAAGGGCACTACAAACATATTAAAATTGATACAATCAAACATATTAAAACTTATATATAGTTAAAAATCAGTTACAGTAAATAAATAATAAATGAGGTGTAAATAAGGGCACTACAAACATATTAAAATTGATACAATCAAACATATTAAAACTTATATATAGTTAAAAATCAGTTAGAGTAAATAAATAATAAATGTGGTGTAGATAAGGACACTACAAACATCTTAAAATTGATACAATCAAACATATTAAAACTTATATCTAGTTAAAAAATTAGAAAATAAATTAAATAAATATAATACAATTAAAATATAAGTTTAAAATATAAAATTACATTTACAATATAAATTTGAAGTACAGTCATATAATGCCGCACACGTTAATAAATTCATCTACTGTATAGCAGCAGTGAGTTAATAATATTTCCTTAACCCTTTTTTGTAATTGTTTCTTTGGTAATATAGCAGTGTATAAAATAAAAATCAATTAATTAAATTAATTTGATTTATATTTTGTAAGCAAATTTAGAAAAGGAGGAACTAATTGAACTGATAGAAGTTTTTATCAAAATTAAAAAATATGTTGCATTTTGAATATAAATTATGCATAGAACAGTAAATCTGTCGTGTAACTCAAATATTCATTGTATAATTCAATATCTGTCGGGGTATTAGCTCGAGAAGTAGATGTTTCAATGAATATTTGGAGAAGTTTCAACGAGACTATTTTTTTGCAGAAAGTCGATATTAGTTGTAACTCGTTTTTTATATTTTGTAAATATTCTGCAAACTATTGGCAAATTCAATGTTTCTTTATAAAAAATACATCACTCAACCTATGTTTGGGAGTTAACCCATTATGCGCCATTAATGCAATAACACCAACTTAATTAATTTTGTGTTACCTAATCCACTGAGCAAATTCATTTAAGTAATATTTCATTAACATTAAAACAACGTTTAATGTTGCTGCAATATTGATATAACGTTATTTGTTTGTTTTTTGCTCAGTGAGAAATTACGAAATAAGTTATTTGATACATTGTATTATAAGACTTGACTTAAGGATGTGTGAAGAAAAATGTTAATATTTGTTATTTAAATATTTTTATTATTGCTTATTTAAAAAAAAGAATTTGTAAGTGTATTTCTAAGTTAACAATATTTCAGTGATTTATATGCGTGGCGCATGAAGTAAAATTTCGAGTTTAGAAAAGCCTGAAAATTTGGTTTGGCCGCTCCGCTTCGCGGAGCGGCCAAACCAAATTTTAAGGCTTTTCTAAACTCGAAATTTTACTTCATGCTTAGTCTGGGAGTGGAGACACTCGTTCGAAACTTCAAATTGAACGCTTTTATAAAATCGACGAATGCCTGAAATTTTACAGCGTAAACATTATTATGTATATTTAAAGGAAACATTTCCAGTATGTAATATAATGTCATTCATAGAAAATATAAAAATAAATGCAGAATATTATCTAAAATCAACTTTTAAAGTTAAGTATACTTGCTGGGCCGTTGATGAGTTAATTAATTACAAAGTATTCTAATTACATAATTGCATTACAATGTAATTAATTACAAAGTAATAACATTACAAAGCATTTACAATACAATGTAACTAATTACAAAGTAATGCATTACTTTGTAATTATACGATACGTATAGTTCAGTAGCTGCCCGTCCATACGGGATAATCTGTTGAACATATAAAAAAGGTACGTAATTGGGATACCTATTTAAATTATTTATACATACAGGGAATTAATCTTTTAAGTGTACATATTCCGATGCATGGGCTGCAAAATTTTAGGCATCCATTGCTTTCTTTAGAAGTGTTCAATTTGAAGTTTTTAAACGAGCGTTTCCACTTAATGATTAATCATGAAGTAAAATTTATAAAATGTAATATTCAACATGATACTAAAATTAAACATTCTATTAAAATTGCAATATTGATTTATATACATTACCGAAATGTTAAACATGATACTAAAATTCAACATTGTTTTATAACGTTGCGGCAAAGTAACACAACGTTGTATAACCATTAAAATTTGACTTTTATGCAACATTGTATTGTAAACATTGGATATACAGAGAGTTTTATGTAACACCGAACATGCCAAAAAATATTCAATGTAAATTTTCCTATGTTCGATGTGTTCTGGGACGCATCAAAGCATTGAGTGCCATTTCATTGGCTCTGATTTTAGTAGTTCTAACGAAACTTACATTTAACGTCAAAATAAAATGTGTCATTCATTAATCGCCTACATCACTAATGGAATATTAATGTTAAACAGAAAAGAAAAATTAGAAAGAGGAGTACAGATTTAGCTTAAACGCAAAAATAATAGAAAAACAGATTCCTGTTACTTCCGTTTGCTAATATTTCAAGATAAGTTTATACATAGCTTCAATTTCACCGAAGATTATTAAGAACTTCGATTCAGCGTATTGTGTAAACCATTTGATCAGGACAACCCAAAGTACGTTGCTTTGCTTTGGGGGTACCAGCAAAAATGCCGTCACAAAACTGCCATTGGCAGTTTTAAATATAAATATTCCAAATTTGAAGAGCGTGGCGAGGCAGGTTTGCAAGTACCGCACCTAGGTCTGCTGCCAGCACAACAACACTGGGGTGTTAAGTGTGCTGCTTCATTTGGCAAACAGTTCAATTTTCATTTATTTGTTAACATAATACTCAATAAAGATAATGTAGGTGTATTTATTAATTTATTAAATGCGTAACTTACAATGAATTGATTTTTTTCTTTAGGTAAACATCCATAAGCTGTAAATTTTCCGACATTCGTTGTTTTTTAAAAGAGTTCAATTTAAAAGAGTGTTTTCCACTCCCAGACTAAGCATGAAGTAAAATTTCGAGTTTAGAAAAGCCCAGTTCTGGGCTTTTCTAAACTTGAAATTTTACTTCATGCGTCACGCGTATAAAACACAGATTTCCAGTGCTGTTCGAATATATAGGGTTTTTCAAAAATAAGTCCTATTTTTAAAAATTGATATCTTCATCAATAATTGAGCAATTTGAAAATGAAAAATGTCTCTATGTGCCAAAAGAAATGAGATTTAATAAAAATATTACAATTATCGTAAATGTTGAATGTGGCCGCCATGTTCTTCTACAACAAGAAGTAGCCTTTCTTCAATGCTGTAAACCGCAGCTCTGAGTAAGTCTGGTGGAATAGCTGCTATGTTCTGAGTAATGGACTCTTTCAATGCATCAATTGAATTAGGTTTCATTAAAAAAAACCTTTCTTTTATATATCCCCATAACCAAAAATCAGCAGGGTTAAGATCTGGCGATCTTGCGGGCCAAATTACAGGAAATTGTCTACTGATAATGCGGTTTCCAAAAGTGTTCCTTAAAAATTGTTTTACTGGGTTAAAGATGTGCGGAGGTGCGCCATCCTGCATAAATACGATATTTTCAATGTCGTGCTCTTGTAATACCAATACCATTAATTGCATAATCACGAAGCATATTCAAATAACGTTGTCCATTTACTGTAACTGTGTTTGTTCGTCCATCCACAATCTGTTCAAAAAAATATGGACCTATGATAAATCGTGATGTAAAGCCGCACCAAACAGTAACTTTTGAATCGTGAAGTCCTTGTTGAATGAGCGAATGCGGATTATTTAGTGACCAAATTCGACAATTATGTGTGTTCACACCACCATTAAGTTAAAAGTGTGTCTCGTCAGTCCATAAAACATTATCAAGCCACTGTGGATTCACTTGAATTTCCGCTATTGTTTGCAGGGCAAAATCAGTTCTTATACCTTTATCAGCTTCCTTCAGTTCGAACAGAACTTGCATTTGTATGGATACATTTTAAGTTGCCTTCGAAGAATGCGCCAGACTGTGGTGCCACTTATCTCCAGACGTCCTGCTATTTTATTGACACTAGATGTTCCATATTCGTTTTCATTTGCTAAATTTTGCGTTTCTTGTAAAACTTCAGCAACTGCAACATCTGTTGCTACAGTGGGTCTTCCTGATTTCTTTTTATTCATAACAGAACCAGTTTCCTCAAATTTTGCTACCAGCTTTCGAAAAGCTTTTAAAGTGCATGGGCCACCTCTTAAATCGTTACGGTTGCGAAACCGTCGAATACCTGCCAACAAACTCCGTCCACTTTCGTAATAACATTGGACAAGTTCAATGCGAGTTTGCAGAGGCAGAACAAAAAAAAGGTATTTGAAAAACCTGTGAAAACACTTTATTCTTCACGCAACTGTTGTAAACAAATTTGTTGCTATGACGACCGAAAGGTGTAAAACAAAAATCCCGCTTTCCCTGAGACCTGATGCTATTATTATTTTCAAAAATGCATAAAAATCAGCCACGATACGAGTCGTTTAAAATAGGACTTTCTTTTTAAAAACCCTATACATAAATTTCACAATATTTTAGTGTTTTATACGCGTGGCGCATGAAGTAAAATTTCGAGTTTAGAAAAGCCCAGAAAATTTGTCTCGGGTCGCTGCGCGACCCTCGACAAATTTTCACGGGGCTTTTCTAAACTCGAAATTTTACTTCATGCTTAGTCTGGGAGTGGAAAACACTCATTTAAAGCTTCAAATTGAACTTAAAAAAAAACAACGAATATCTAAAGATTTACAGAAAATTGGCTGAATTTGGAATACGTATATTAAAAAGAAAAACTCCCTGTATGTTTCACGACAACATTAATCCTGATTGTCTTGAAATGCCGATATCTTGCTTTGGATAAAAAAGTATGTTCCATATTCCCACACACTGCACTTACCATAAACGCACAAGATTTAATAACTGACATATTTAATTTTGACGTTACATGTACCCTATTTACATTAGTCCTAATTTGAATTAGAACTACTAAAAATCGTAACCAATGAAATCGCACCCAGAAGAATGTAAATTGGGTTGACTATATTACCATTGGAAATCGTAGCCAATCACATTGCACTCAATGCTTTGATGCGTCCCAGAACAAATCGAACATAGGAAAATTTACAGTGAACATTTTCTGGCATGTTCGGTGTTACTTAAAACTCTCTGTATGTTGAAAATGGTAACATAGAATTTTTAACATTGTATATTTGTTGAAACTGTTGCTGTAGTGCAGCATCGTGGTTTACACATTTCATGGACATAGAACATATAGAGAGTTTTCATTTAAGTAAACATATCCCAATTATATGCTGTTAATCTTCAGATAATCCTTGTTTTTTAAAAGAGTTCAACTGAAAGCTTTAAACGAGTGTTTTCCACTCCCAGACTAAGCATGAAGTAAAATTTCGAGTTTAGAAAAGCCCCGTGAAAATTTGTCGAGGGTCGCGCAGCGACCCGAGACAAATTTTCTGGGCTTTTCTAAACTCGAAATTTTACTTCATGCGCCACGCGTATAAGCCGCTGATTTCAATTGAAGTTCATGCACTTGTTAACAATATTTTAATGTTTTCAGAGTTTAAGGGTACTGGGTACTTAGGTTTCGAGGTACTGTCTCCGCTAGATTATACATTACTTTTTGTAAGACAGTTTTTGTTCTTAAACCCACAAATGCATTTAGCATTAAGATTACGAGAGAAACATTCCTATAACGTTCACTTAATTGCTGCACATCGGGTTGCATACAATACGGATTCCATGCATTTATCATATGCAACTTAACATACATACATTCTTATGTTGGGTTGCATACAAACAAGTGTAATCGCTCGTGTTGCATAGGCGTTGATTTGTCAACAGTGCAGCAACATTTTTCTTTAAACGTTAGCATGCAACGTTCCTGCAGGTGGACATTCAGCGTTTATTCAACGTTTTTTCAACAGTCATGCAACTTAAAACGCAACGTTTCGTGTTGCGCGGTAACATTGCTGCAACGTGTCATGCAACGTTTCTTTGCTTTGTATACTTAAATAATTTTGTTATTTTCGCATATACAGGGAAAATAATTGTATGTTATGAACACTTAACAATTTTAGCGTTGGGGGTCATTTTTCCCCTACAACTTTTCCCCTAGGTTATTTTTCCCCGCGCTATTAATTTTCCCCTCAAATTTTCCCCCGGCTATTATTTTCATAAGAAGATGAAACTTAGACTCAGAAATGTATTCAATTGCGTGCAATGATTGTAGCAAATGTTATATAAGCCAAACTCAAAGGATTTTTTTTAAATATTTAAGGAATATAAAGGGTGTTTCACCTAAAACTCACCAGGCTAAATAACAAGAAACTAAAAATGTTAAATTGTGTATTCCCAATTCGATTGAGTTTTAATTGACAGCAATGTTTTAAGTTCCAATGGGAAATTGTTTTATCAGAATTTGATGTTAATTAGTCACAATTTGAAGTTAAAAAGTTATAGCTTAAATATCAGTTGCCTAGAATATGTTTGAGCTAAGTAGAACTATTTTGTTTTTATTTTTATTAATATTTGAAAAATATGATATTTTGTATAAATATAAATAATTCAAATATTCGAATACTCAAATATAAATATTACAATCACTAAATTTGTAACTTTAAATCAGTGTTTTCTACGTCTAGTGCATGATGTAAAATTTCGAGTTTAGAAAAGCCTAAAAATTTGGATTAGCCGGGCTTCGCTTCGCTTGCACCGACAAATCCAAATTTTCAGACATTTTTAAACTCGAAATTTTACATCATGCTTAATCATGGAGTACAAACACTTGTCATGACCATGATGCGACAACTCTCGCTAGGACAGCCCATTAGAAGAGCCAAATCGCATGACCAGAGAAGGATTGAACGTCGAATCAAAAACATAGTCGCGAAATATGATGATTACAGGGAGGAAGACAAACTTTTAGATTATTTACGAAATATTGGTTGTAATATAACTTTATAAATTTTGTAATACAACTTAATTAATTTGATTGTTGCGTTATTATTCATTTGGGGGAAAATTAGGTTAAGGGAATATTAATTTGGGGGAATATTAATTCGGGGGAAAAATATAAGGGGAAAATTTGCCGGGGGAAAAATTTTAGGGGAAAAATGAACCCCAATCCAATTTTAGAAACAATATAAGCGACTTGCTTTTACCAGAAACAATGTTTACACCAACTTTGTCAACGTTTATTCGGAATGGAATAGGAAAATCAAGAAAATTGAATAATCACCTAAAGTCCAACCTTAAGCGCTTGTGCTATTTACTATTATTAAGTCTATAAACACAAAAATTAAAACTCGTTTTATCCCGGACCGAACGCTTTTTGAATTAAATAAATCTGTTGCGACATTTAAGCACTAGAGCGGTTTGAGTGCATTATTTAAAAAAATGTAAAAGTGAGTTTTCTTATAAAAAAGTCAAGAAAATACAATCAGCCTTATTAATATGATTATAGCTGGTATATTACATTTCTATTAGACCCGTACAAACACGATACTAACATTTTGTAATAATAGAACAGAGTCTACATGCTATTTGTTAGTTTTAAACTATCGTATGTTCAATTAAAAAAAATCTCTAGAGTGCCATGGAAAATATTCTGGGTTGGCAACTCTGAATATATACATTATAATTATTATGTCTGACGTTTTATATGTCGATTCCTGAAGTGTGTAGCCAACTTAAATTAGAAACAAAAATTAATCATGGCACTCTAGAGGTTTTTTTTTTATTGAACATATGATATTAATAAAATGAACGTGGCAACATGACATTTTCATGTGTTCCAACTTCATTCTTGTTAAATCTAAAGTAATTTAAAGGTTATGCTACACTCTTTACTCTCTTGTGAGCATTCATATCTTGTGCTGAATTATGTAATTGAAATTTATGTACATCAATTGTTTCCACTCTTTAATTGAACATGAAGTAAAATTTCGAGTTTAGAAAACCCTGTAAATTTGGTTTGGGGAATTAATCTTTTAAGTGTACATATTCCGATGCATGGGCTGCAAAATTTCAGGCATCCATTGCTTTCTTTAGAAGTGTTCAATTTGAAGTTTTTGAACGAGCGTTTCCACTCCATGATTAAGCATGAAGTAAAATTTCGAGTTTAGAAAAGCCTGAAAATTTGGTTTGGTCGCGTAGCGACCAACCCAAATATCCAGGCTTTTTTAAACTTAACATTTTACTTCATGCTTAATCATGGAGTGGAAACGCTCGTTAAAAAACTTCAAATTGAACACTTCTAAAGAAAGCATTGGATGCCTAAAGTTTTGCAGCCCATGCATCGGAATATGTACACTTAAAAGATTAATAAAACACTAAAATATTGTGAAATCCAAATATACTAGTTATGGTTGACCTTACGTTAATACATTTTACAAATGTTGTGTAACTAAATCTTACACTTTTAAAATTCGAGCATCTGGAGCTATTTACTTCAAGATATGTAGTTACACTCAAAGTAATAGACCCCGCATAAACATAACTTACATTATATGCTTCTTATGAGTATATTATGTAAAAAAAGTAACGGAATATTAAATGGATTTGCTAATATATAATATGTACATTTTTGTATTTAATTTTAACAAATGACTTAACAATACGTATCTATATTAAAAGGATGGTATCATCAGTGCTTTATAAAATGTATATTCCTTTAATTTTAAACTTTCCTTCAACACTAATGAATAAAGTTATAAATGACACTTATTTTTTATACCCTGAAACAAATGTGTAATTCTGGCTAAAAAAGTTCCCCATTTACATTCCCTTAATTATAAACTCGATTTAAGCGCATTAAACGAAACCAATTACCATCTGCAAACACTGGGCAAACGGAAACAATTTTCATCCAATTAAAACCACCCCCTCCTCCCTCTTCTTAGAGAAAGAGAAAATACAAAAAAAATCGGTAAATTATTCGCAAAACTTTTTAAACTCTGCCCGTGGGAACTTTGGTGAAATCTGGCGATTAGGACATGTAAATACTTATTTTTACCCCCGTTTTCTCTCTGTGCAAACTCTATTAAAAGTTTGGATATAAGAACATGTCGGGGCAGCCGGGGGGGTCGTTTTGGATGTTAGGTTTGTTTAATAACGGACAGAGAAGAGGGTGTGTTTTTCGGATGTGGGGAAAAGTTTAGGGAGTAAATAAGTTTAGGCGAATATTTTGAGGGTTAGATGTTCCGATTAGAAGGTCTCTGCTGGGTGTTTGTTTTGTTGAAGATTTGGTTAATTTGATAACGCGCGAAACTTGATAATTTCAGGTTAAAATGTAAACTCAATTATCGAGTAGAAATTTAATTTAATTTCTTGATTAAGCCCATAAAAACAAATTTCTTGAATAACTTTTCTCACTTATCACTTGGTGAAACATTTTGAACTAATAATAATAAAGTATAAATAAAAAATTACACTGAGGTTTTTTCATTGTGACTATAGTTTCGACAACTTCAACTTGTTAGTTTCAAACTAAACGTTTTTATTTTTTTAGTTTAATAATGACAAGTTGAAGTCGCCGAAACTGAAGTCAATAAAAAAATGACAATTTCAGCAATAAATTACCACTAACATTACTATATATACTTGTTCCACTAACTAACATTACTATATATACTTGTTCATTTTGTAGCCGACCTTAAAAGTATTATTTTTTTATTTTTTGCAGAATCTGCAAAATTATATTTTACAAGAATTTAGTACAATACACATTGTTCTAATAGTGTTTTATTTATTTAAGTTTCGATAGTATTTTGGGAGCAGTATCACCACGTCTCTCCCTACCATCAATCATCATGAGACGCGACGTCCACCAAACCTTCCAGAAGAAAAACTGCGAAAACTGCAGGAACATCTGCAAAGTGAGCGGTCACTGCGAATTCTGCGAACCGATCTGCAAAGAACATGCGAAATTCAAACCCCCCCCAGCCGACGAAACAGTCGGCTTATCACCCCGTATGCCCGAAACAGGCCTCAGCGAATCCGAAGATAGATACTACACAATCGGATCTTTTGGACCAGGCCCGATCCAAAATCTTTTCCTCAGGATGTTGAACTTGCCTAAAAACATCAACCCTGATAGATTGGTTGTGTTAGCGAGGAGCAAATCAAAGGTGCAGAAAGGAGAGGTGCATCCTGTCATTATAGATACTGCGCATGTTTTCAGTCCTGATGATGGACAGCCTGCTGAATTGGACCTGGAGTTGCACGGGGTGAAGAATGAGAATGGTGATCTTGGAGGGTTAACAGCTAGGTTGAATAAGGAACTAGATGCTGCCTTTGAAACTAAGAAGAAAATAATGGGGGATTCGAGATTGACAGTTGATGAAATTGATAAGATTATTAATCATGCTGTATCTCAGGTTTGACAAAACATTCCAAGCACAAACACTAAGTTCTAATAATTTAATTAATTTCAGCAGACAAGTCAAATTGTAAATCCAAATCAGGTTGTTGGATCAACATCAAATTTTGGTAATTAATATTTCCTTTCAGCAAAAATATTTAAGTAACGTTGATGAAACATTATTCAAATCTTTTTTGCTTAGTAGGTTTACGCAGATATAAACTATTAATTACCTCTTGCAGAAAGAGTTGGTGATCCACAGGAAATCAACGGGAATATGAACAAATTTATGCCAAATAACGAAGAAGGTTTGATTGATCCAGAAGATCCTGATCATCGTGCAGGTAATTATTTGTTAATCCTATTACATTGAGTAGTAGTCAACTTAGATTAATGATAATAGAATTTGTTAACCTATTCATGTTTTAATTATGTTCAGCCTCTAGTTCCATGAGTCTTGGTAGTAGCGAAGAATTCCGTGCTGCCCATGGGGAAGAAATACGAGACATCAATAAACACTTCGATGGCGATCAAATCGTAGGCGCCGCTAATGAAATGGATGACAACTCTGATTCTTTCTTCTTGCATAAACTCAAGAAAAAGAAAAAGAAGCACGGTTTTGAAGAGAAAGAAGAAGACACAGTCGGTCAAGCACCACCCAAAATCATTAATATCGAAAAAAGTGGTAATTTAGCAGGTGATAAGGTTTACGCTGATTCCGAGCCTACTATAAGTAAGTTTTATCTTATGTTTTTCAGGCATTCATTGATTTTAAAAGCATCAAATTTATCGAGTGTTTCCAGTCTTTGATTAACCATAAAATTTCGAGTTTAGCTCAACTCCGCTACGCGAAAAATCCAAATGTTCAGGCTGGAAATACTCGTTAGAAGCTTCAAATTAAAAGCTTTTATAAAGACAACGAATGCCTGAACATTTACAGCAAATATCGGGATGTGTTTATCAACTAAAAAGAAAAATTCCCTATATATCATTTTACATTTATTTTATAGTATCGAAAACAGGAGAATCAAAACCTTCAATTACAAACAGAAACAAAATCGAAACCATCCCACTCCAATCAATAACAAATGAAAATTCAACGAAACCAAATACTACGGTCCCGGGAAAAACAGATGATGAACACGTGGGCTGTTTCTTCGGTGGAGGAGGGCCTTGGGGTGGCGGCGGACCCTGGGGCGGTGGAGGATGGGGTGGACCAGGCTACGGTTGGGGTTATCCCCATGTTGATTTCCACGATCACCACCATCATCATGATTTCCACCATGGCCACCATGGGCATCATCATCACCATCATCACCATGATCATCACGGACATGGATACGGACATTTCAGAGCAGCCGAGGGAGATCAAAGTTCTGAAGAAACTGGTCCAGATTCCGCTCAAAGTAATCTAAATAATGAAAACATCATGGTTAATGGAGATTTGCCGAAGATTCCAGCTGGTATAAATCGAGGTTTACCAGTTATACGGAATGGGAATGTACCAAATTTAAATCAGCCAATAGTTAACCAAATGACCACAGGAGATAAATTGAATGCTCAAACTAGAACGAACAGTAATAATATGTCACAAAAAAATATTAATCCAACTGAAATTAATTCGAGAACAGTACTAATCAATCCAAATGAACAAATATCCAATCTTCCCGAAGATGTACCTAGAGTACCAAATGTAAATGCAGATCAACCTATTAATCCAAAAGCAAGAACTGATGAGGGCATAGAATTACCGAATATTCCAAAGCTGATCGGCGATGAGGAAATGCCAATGATGCCGAAGATCGGTGAAATAATTGATGAAGAAGATGATGATGTTCTAGGCACATTCAAAAAATTAAAGCAGAAGAAGCTAAAGAAACTTTTCCACAAGAAACATGGACATGGACATGGACACGGACACGGTTTTCATAGGATGAATTCAGATGAGAATCATGACGATGATAATGAATCCAGTGAAGCTAGATATAATCCTGAAGAATATAGCGATGGTCAAGTCATAAATATTCCTATGAACAGACCAGCACCGCCTTCTTCTGACAACCACTATGGAGCTTATGGAGACAGTATAAACAACCAGCAGGAAGCAGGTCATTTACAGCCCCAAAATAGTTTATATCAGCAAATGAATGCGTATAAACCAATTACAACTTCAGGAACTTACAAATCACCAAATTACCAGGCAGCTTCGCAAACGAGTGATGGTTTTAAAAACCCTGCGGAAGAATCCCAGGGATACAAATCTCCATCCATGCCATCAGGTTATGAAAAACCACAAGTTAATCCCTACGCGCAATCATCTAAAGGGTATGGAGTATTCAATCGACCAACTGGAGGTGTGTATCAAGAAGAAGGATATCCAGCTCAAGCAGCTGCACCTTCTGCACCATCAGGATACGCGGCTCAAGAACCAGTAGCACCGTCTGCAGCATCAGTATATGCAGTTCCAGAACCGGTAGCGCCTTCTGGATCTTCAGGATATGCAGTCCACGAACCTGTTGCACCTTCAGGATACGCAGTACAAGAACATGTTGCGCCTTCTGCCCCAGCAGGATATGCAGTTAAAAAGCCTGTTGCGCCATCAGGGTATCCAGAAGCTGCGGTGCCATCTGCAGGGTATGCTGTACAAGAACAAGTAGCTCCAGCGAAGCCACCTAATCCTTATACGTTTACCTCCTATGCTCCAGCTTCGCCAGAAGTAAACCCTTACCAAAAACCTTTAGTTTATGGAAATCTTCCAAACGGCTATAAGGAAGAATCCAGTTCTTACGGACAACCAGGAGTTAAACCTTCTCCTTACGGACAAGCGAGTGGATATAAACCAATGCCAGAAAGCCAAGCACCAAGCACATACCAACAGCCTGAAAGAATGTATGAAAAACCAAAAACTTACGAACAGTCACAACCATCTTTTGGGGGATATGAACCAGAACCAAATCCTCCCCAACAACCAATGAATCAATATGAAGAACAGGAAGTACCCGCATACAAACCAAAAGGATATCAAGGTGCTTACGGCATGTACAAACCTTCCGTTGAAGAACAACCTGAAAATTATAACAAACCCGAAGCAATTCCTTCTGGAACGTACGGAGCTTATAAACCACAATCACCCGCAATGGAGGAGTACGGACAAAAAGATCAACCATCTTATGGATCCTACATGCCAACATATGAACCAGAAGCGCCTGAATCAAATTATCAACAGCCTAAAGGTTACCAACTAAATCCAGAAGCACCGGGAAAAGGTTATCAGCAAACTTCAGGTGCGTCAGGAAAAGGTTATCAACAAACTCCAGAAGCACCAACAAAAGGTTATAAACAACCCATGAAATCACTAGCTGATTTTCAAGGACCAAAAGGTTATCAATCTCAAGATAACTACCAACAAGCGTATCAACAGCCATCGATCAAACAAGGGGGTTTCAAACAAATGAAAGGATACCAACAACCTAGTTCTATGGGTTATGGAGAAGAAGAAGATGAACTTCCTTTGTATTCCCTCCTTGGTCCAAATGTTGATAAATACGGACCGTACAGAGACGCACAAAATGAATTTGTAGGCGCGACTAATACGAAAATAATGGGAAAGAATGAAAACGATGAAAAGGATACTTCTGTGACGAAAGATAATAAAGATCAATCTAGATCTACAAGCGTTGCTGATAAAGACCAAAAAGGACTTCATGTAGAAGATGAAGATGTACTGCCAAGAAAACTCTCAGAAGTTAATAAAGATTCGCAGGAAAAAATTGGTATGTATAAATACATTGTTTATTGTTTTAGAACAAGTTACATTAATGGTTTAGACCCTGGGTCTCCAAACTATCTTCTTCGCGGGCCACAAATACAATTCTACATAATAAAGTCGGCCAAGATTCGATTAATTTTATAAAATTATGAAAAATTTAAGGAACAATTGTTACAATATTTCAAAATATGACATTTACAAAAAAAAATACAAACAATCGCGGGCCGGATTCATGCAAGTCGCGGGCCGGATTTGACCCGCGGGCCGTAGTTTGGAGACCACTGGTTTAGACTAAGACCATCTCTGAAAAGCAGTTCAAAATTACATTTTCTATTATTCCTATGTCGTGTTTAACTCAGTTCAGAGATGAACTGCCTCTTAATGTAATTTTGAAATACAGTTTGGGAGAGGTATCATTTAAAACTGATCAATAATGTATTTTCACAGATCATCTATTTCGTCGTTTTATTAAAAGTAACAAACTGGGAGTTTTTCTTTTAAGTATACATATCCTGATTAAAGCGTATATGCTGTAAATCTTCATATATTCGGTTTTTTTTAGGTTCAATTTGAAGCTTTAAACGAGTGTTATCCACTCCCAGATTAAGCATGAAGTAAAATTTCGAGTTTAGAAAAGCTTGAAAATTTGGTTTGGTCGCGTAGCGAAGCGAAGCGACCAAACCAAATTTTCAGGCTTTTCTAAACTCGAAATTTTACTTCATGCGCCACGCGTATAAAACACTAAAATATTGTAAAGTTCGCAATATGCTACTAAAGCAGTATGCTAAAGACGTATAATTTGAACTTCACTTAAAACCAGTGTTTTATACGCGTGGCGCATTAATTAAAATTTCGAGTTTAGAAAAACCTGAGAATTTTCACTCGAAATTTTAATTAATGCTTAGTCTGAGACTAGAAAACACTCGTTTAAAGCTTCAAATTGAACTGTTTTAAAAAACAACGAATGTCGGAAAATTTATATGCATATGCATTCCCTGTATTATATATTTTAGTTTTTATAGCAAATCATGGATTTTATTATTGATTTTCTGTTTGTTAACATTTTTCAGAGTCTCAAAGTAAAATTCAAAGGAAACCATCATTAAGTCCTATTAAAGAAGATCCAAAAGAAAAATCTTTAGATTCCCTAGAAGACGAATCAAATGAATCAGCACTGAGGAAGCTTGCAGGGCGTATGCACACACCTGAATCTGAACCAATCCTAGGCTCGCAGGCTTCAACCGAAGCGCCAAAACCGGAAGACGGTGACGCTTGGTACAAGCAAGAATACCACAAATTGAAGCAATGGGTTGCAGATAAATTTGGCACGAATAAAGAAGCCGATAACAAAAATTTGGTCAACAGATTCACGGATATCATCAAAAACGATTTGGTCGAAGGTGTCAACATAACGAATTCGACGAGTAAAGCGTTGGAAGCGAAAATTTCAAAATTGATTGAAGAGAATTTAGGAGGGGGTGGTGGTAAGGAGCCTGATATGAATAAAAAGTTGGATAAGATTGAGAATTTGGTTGAGACTACGGCGAAGCCTTCGAAGGAAAAAGTTGGACAACGCCATATGACTGATGATTCAGGTAAATTGTTTTCTTGTATTTAAAAATAGATTACTTAATATCAAAACTGGGCAGCATTCGAATCCTTTTAGAGAATTCAAAAGAGGTATTCGAA
Organism: Philonthus cognatus; assembly: GCA_932526585.2. Taxonomy (NCBI): domain Eukaryota; kingdom Metazoa; phylum Arthropoda; class Insecta; order Coleoptera; family Staphylinidae; genus Philonthus; species Philonthus cognatus. The sequence goes on along the minus strand of OW052250.1, from coordinate 25,361,192 downwards.
TACTTCAGTATTCAGAATTGGTAACCCGGAGTCGTTACACTTTTTTAAAGATTATATTACATTTTCAGAAGGATTAATTGGTAATCCAGGACCAACAACGGAGGAATTCCCGGATTCAACTGTTGGTTGCCTGGAAGACCTGTTCGGTAAAGAGGAGGAAGATTATGGTTACGGTTATGGTTATGGAGGACACAAGGAAAAGGATAAATTGGACAAATTCGAAAAGTTCGAAAAAAAGAAGAAGAAACTGCTGAAAAAACTAATAGGCAAAATCGGTGATAAATTTGAAGATAAATTTGACAAAGGCGAACCCGAATACGATTACCACCCGCAACAACCAACGGCTTACATGGTGCCCATGGGGGATGGATACAGGAACGCGAAAGGAGTAGCCGAACCACTCCTCAAAGATTTAGATAAGTTGCTAAATCCGCAAACGCACAGTGATAATTTGAATAATGGAAACGATTTGCTTCCTGGTCTTATGAAAAATTTGGAGAAGATGAGGTTGAATTTACCGACGATTCCTGGTTTGAATCCAGTTAAAACCACGACGCAAAAAATTAAGGTGTATGAAGATGAAAAGAATGACAATAGTTTGGATGATTACACGCCGATTAATGAAAATAGGAATGGATTCACACAAGAAAATCCCGGGCAATATGCTCCTGTTAACCAAAACCAATACATTCCTCAAAATCAAAACGTTAACCAATTCGTTCCACAAAATCAAAATGATTACATCCCGAACAACCAATTTATCCAAAATCAGTACGCTCAAAACTACAACGGATTCCTCCCTGAAAACCCCAATTTCATCCAAAACCAAAATAACCGAAACAGCATGCCCTTCATTCCTCAACAGCAACGACCTCAAAACCAACTTGTTGGGATGCAATCTCCTCCTCCTTCCAGTGACCCAACTCATTTGGGAAAACTCGTCCCGCAATCCTCGAAACCTCTCAACATCCACAGCAGAGACGTTTCCGAACAATTGAACGACAAAAACATGTTCTTTATCGGTGATGGAATTAAACTTCCAATCCAATTGATGAAACGCGATGATGGAAGTCTTTACCTAAGCGTCGACATGAAGACCATGTGCAAGTGCGATAAGACAGGTTGCAATGGTTGCACGAGCGAGAAAGGTAAGCACGAAAAGAGATCCCCGCGCCTTGATTTTGCTTCAAAAATTGATAAAGATGAAGAAACCACGTTTGATAATTCCTTAAACCAATACATAATCCAGAAAAACCTTGATAACATCAATGAGTACATCGAGAGGAATCAGGATGTCTTCAAAAAGTACCTCCAAGATAATCCCAAAGATTTTCATCGGTACATACAAAACAAACTCGATTTAATCACGAAGAATTTGGAAAGCGAGAGGAATCCAGGAGATAAAATTAAAGAAGCCCCGAAAGATAGCTCTTCTGAAGACGCGTACGTTTTGCCAGTGAAGAATTTTTATAAAACGAAGCTAAGGAATCAGATTGTGGATTTAAATGATAATATTAGGAAGTATCAGGAAAATGAGGAAAAGTCAATTGATGTTCCCAGTGATCCTGGTTTTGAAGAACCGGTGAAGAAACGGGTAGATTTGCTCACGAACATATTTTCGTGGATGAAAGATTTGGCCATGGATGAATCTAAGCATTGATTCATCTCAATTGTAATTTATTTTTGTGAATGTATTTTTAGAATAGGTTTTTGTATTTTTGTACTTTTGTAGTTTTAGCTTCGACAAATAAAACACAATGATTTTAATTTTAAAATTGTCTTTTTACTTACAATTTGTATACTTATTGCTAATCGCGTCAAACCACGTTGAACTGGTTCATCTCTGAACTCGAGTTCAAAGTGACATTAGAACAATAGGAACTTTCATCTTGGACTCGAGTTCAGAGATGAACCAGTTCAACGTTTTCTGGCAAAACTGGGCCTTAGAACTATCTAAACAGTTGAATCAAACAATTTGATTTAATTTTAACGGCGCAAAATTAGGTTGGAGCTAAATTAAGTAAAATTTATTAACGTGAGGTTAAACATCAAAGCAAGCTGAGTCGATTGTGGATAATAAACCTACTTGTTTAAGCAGTATGTTTTGAACTTTGCAGTGTTTTATACGCGTGGCGCATAAAGTAGTTAGAAAAGCCTGAAAATTTTCCCTCCACTTTGCTAGGCGACCAATCCAAATGTTTAGGCCTTTCTAAACTAGAAATTTTACTTCATGCTTAATCTGGGCGTGGAAAACACTTTTATAGCTTCAAATTGAACTCATTTAAAAATCAACAGTTCCAAATTTTACTTCATGCTTAATCAAGGAGTGGAAACACTTGTTAGAAGTTTCAAATTGAAAGCTTTTAGAAAAACTGAGCTACTGAATGAAGAGCATCCAATTAAACCATATTATAATATCCAAGACTTTTTTTACAATTCACAAATCACTCATATTTATTACATTTATATAACATGAAGCTTTTATTCGGATAAATATATTACAAATTAAGATTTTTAAAAAAATATACATCATAGTAGCATCATACGCTTTTAAAACAAAACACATTTTTATCTAAAAAATCATTTTAAAAAAACAAACATAAAAAATGCATCGAAATTCGATGAAGGGCACAGCGCTAAAAATTATAATTTAACATTTTGCTTTTTATATACACCTTAAAATCTAATCATGGATTCCACAATTTACACTTATTTAACAAATATTTATCACTAACACATTCGTTTGATTAATGCATAATTATTTATAATATATAGTTTTTTCTTGTTTCTTTAGATCACATCCTATATTTCGTTTTAAAATTCAAATGATATAACAAGAGTAAAGATAAAATGAGTAGACAGAAAAAATGCAGTAGATTAAAATAGGATTAAAAGTCTACAGAAAATGAATAGCACCTATACACCATTCCATTTGTTTCTGGATCTGGCCTAGCCATGCTTTCGTGTTGTTATGTTGCAGTATCAACATTTACATTTTTTATTAGTTGCCACTCCTGATTCCTTATTTTAACAGTGTTGCAATAATTTATGATATCATAAGTAATCCTCTTTTTAATTTTCAAGAGGTTTATTGTTAATCTTGCAACAATTATTTCGCCACGCGGTCGCTTCTTCGAGCATTTTATTATTAAATCAAATTAATCTAGTGTTGCAATGCTGTGTCAATGTCAAAGTGAAAAATAATTTCAGGCACATATTAAATATTAACATGCCAAAGATTATCTCTGAATCAAAAAGGTTACAAATTCTGAAATCCTACAAACATTTTAGGCAAAGTAATCCAAATCTACAGCATCACAATATTATTACGATTTTAATAGACATTTTTGGGGTATGTCTAGTATTTTAATTATCATATATATTTAATTAAAGATAATTACGTTTCAGGTAGGGAGATCTTCATTACAATTAATTTTACGACAAAGACCTGACGAATTGAAATCTACTACTTCTGGCAAACGATCTAAAAACAGCCATTTTTGGAATCACCTAGCTAGAAAAGATCTGCAACAACTAATTTGGCAATATAACTCTAGAAATCAGTATTTTACTTTGAGAGATCTTTTGAATGATATGAAAAAAAATTATGAGTTCCATGGGAGTAGAACAACACTTTATAGGGTTGTTAAAAGTATGGGGTATAAATTCAAATTAATTAATGGGCGCAAAATTCTCTGTGAACAAAAACATGTTGTTGCAGCTAAAATTATTTTCCTTAGAAAATTTTTACAGTATCAAAATTCCAGTGAAGATATCCAATTCGTATACCTGGATGAAACATGGATATATCAGAATGGATCCGTGGTTCGACGCTGGGTACATGAAACGGATATAAAAAGTAATCCAACTAAATTCAAAAATGAAGGCAAACGCTTCACCATTCTACATGCTGGGTATAGGGGTGGGTTTTTGGATGGGTGCGATTTTTTATTACATTCGAAAAACAATGACCGAGATTACCATGCCACAATGGATGGTAATACTTTTCAAAATTGGGTGGTTAATCAACTTATTCCTGTTTTGGCTAAGCTTTCAGGGAAATGTGTAGTTATTATGGATAATGCTGCATACCATTCTGTGCAATTAGACAAAACTCCTTCATTTTCTTGTAAGAAATGCGAAATGCAGGAGTGGTTGGTTAAACACAATGTAAAATTCAATCCAAAATTAACCAAAAAGGAACTATGGGCTTTATTTATACCTTTTCGATCAAATGACAAAATTTACGTAGTTGATGACATTTTGAGAAAGAACGGGCACGAAGTTCTTAGATTACCGCCATACCATTGTCAATACAATCCAATTGAAATGGCATGGGGGTTTTGTAAGACTTACTACAATAAGCACATAAATTCTAAGCAACCATCTAAGGATCGTGTTCAGAATTTATGGCTTGAGTCTCTCTCAAAATGTACATCCGATATGTGGCAAAATTTCTGTGATCATTGTGAAAAACTTATTTCGGATGACTGGACAAAACACATGGGGAACCTTTCTTTTGAAATTATTCCTCCTTTTATTATTTCGCTTGGGGAATCTGGCTCAGAACAAACATCAGAAGATTCAGATGCAGGTTCTCTTGACTAAATAATAAAAGTGGAATGAGGGCTTAAAAATTGTTTGACATGAAAATTATCAGTATCACAAGAGGGTGAGAATAAATTTGCAATTCTACAAAAAAATACTGAGGGCCAACAGAAGAGAGAATGACCAAAATTAAGGTGGATGGATGGAGTTGATCAAAATGTGTTAACGGGAAGACCCAAGCGAGAAATACAAATGGATGACGAAATAAGTTTGCAGAGCCGAATTCATTATATTTGTTATATACAATATTATTGCTGTGTTTGTATGTACAAAAACCAAGTAGTAAATTTTGTTAATCTTAAAACTGCATATTATTATCCTTTTATATCTGAAACTTTGTAAAACAGGCAACAGTGTAAGATCACAATAGTCAGAAATTATAACCTTAAAATCGAACATCTGACAGTGACATTTAAAAACCCTGATTTAAAATACAACCAGCCCCGTTTACAATACTTAAACTGTCACTTTTCCATAGCTAGGCGAGATCCAGAAACAAATGGAATATATTATAATGACTTTTATGTTTTAATCGATGATATACCATGCAAACAATTAGAGTATGCTTTGAATTTTAAATTAGATTGGCACTTCTGACTGTTAACACATAGTTTACCATAACCTCAAATATTCTATTATTCAATTAGCATTCTGCACAACCACACAAACAAATGCTGCCTACTCTACCGAGACAATTCCCAGTAGGCCGGTACTCTCTTGCCACTAGCGCACGGTACAGGCCAGATCTTGAGCCGGTGGGAATGTATTTCTTCCGAGCCAGTCTCATGCCTTGTATCCTGACCTGTACATAGATGTGTAAATAGTATGCCTAAATAATTATAAATTTGTTTACTCCTTTTATCATTTGAATTTTAAATAAGGGTTTAATAGTTTTATAGTATAGTAGGCAAAGATATTCCATCATCAGCATCGTGTTGGGAGTTACGGTTCATCCATTCATTTTTAAAACAAGTCACACATACAAAAAGACTAGTTATCATCGGTTGAAAGGTAATAAGTCGTTAAGTACATAGGAATTTAACGGCACTTAATGATTTCTACCTTTAAACTGAAGATATGTTGTTCATTTCCGAGATAAATACAGTGATAAAAATATAATCTATTCACGGTTATTTGGTACATCCTTCAATTAAAACTTTCATAATAAATATATGACAACTAATGCCGGGTTTATAAGACGTTTAACGTTTAGTATTTAGTGATTATCGTTTAGTATCTAACGTTTAAGGAAATTATGCTGTTCATACGAGATATAAAGTTTAAGAATTTTAGACGTTGCCAACTATTCATCACAAATTTGTGAAAATACTGTTTTACAAGTAATTCTTACAATTAACAGATGTGGAATTAAAAATTATTGTTTATACTTTCTAATTCCTCCTCTTTACCATTAAGAATTCGCCAAATTCTTAAAATTACTTTACTAATATGCTGTAATACCTGACTCAGTAAGTCTGACATCACCGTGCTCGAAGAATAGAGTATAAATTGGGAAAGTGTCGGCGCAAAAAATGTGCGCAGAAACATTTATGTTAAGATATTTAAAAAGTAGAAAGTAGTGAACTCTTAAAAACAAAACGTTAGTGCTTAAAATCTTTAAACAACGAATGAACAAGCTTGTAAGAACGCGTACGTTCTATTTTGCTTAAAAACAACCTTTAACGTTAAATGTCTTATAAGCCCACCATAAAATTAAACTAAGTTGACGAAGGGACAATAAATAAAAGCCAACTTAGTTTAATTTTAGGTATGTTCTCACTGTAATTGAAATTAAAACACATTCTCGTTTGAAGATAATTCAGATATTATTAAAAGTGTGCTTCTAATACAAATGTCAGAAAGATTTATCATTTGTAGATAGAACAATAAATCCTTCTAGAAAGATTTTTCGTTTGTAGATTGTGAAAATTGTCACTCTCTAATATTCCTTCTAATAATTTTTGTATTAGTAGTTTTAAAAATATGTCATTTTTTTATATTTTAATTCTTAGATAATTAAAAATGATATCAACAAAATTGGAAAAATAATAGATCTATACTCAGGCCTCCCGACTACGTAGGGTAATCACGTGAACGTGAGAAACCAGGAAGTCAATAGAAATATCCAATGATCAATGTATGAATTTCACCGACCAATAGCAGCCGCCAGACCAATCAACTGAATTATGCCACTCTACATGTTCGGCGAACCAAGTATAGTAAGCAGCCGTGATAAATGCCTAACCTGTAAGTTTGATTTGTCAACGTCATACAGACCAATATGTGATATACACACTCAAATGCATTAAAAGCGGCCCATTAATTTTTTTATTTATTTTTTATAATAAAATCACTGTTGCAATACTAAAAAACAGAACTTTTGGTATTTTACGATAAAACAGACTATCAAATAGTCTTTGGACTTGGCTGACATTAAACACTCTGGCCACATACCGCTGGCTTCGTCCATCTTTAACAAGAGCTACAGTTTTTCAAAATCACAGCACTTAAAATCACAATGATCAAAACAAAAGAAAAAAATAGTGGAATGCTCAATAATTTATGTATAATGTCCAATGAAGAGCATATCTTTAAATTTTATTTGCGATGATTATTGTTCAATAAATGAGCTGATAATTACCTCATGTTGTTTTTTGTACACCCTGATAGTCTCTTTTATCAGCAAAATACCAAAAGTTTTATTCGCAGTATTGTAACAGTGATATTATAAAAAGTAAAAAAAAAACAAAATTGATGGGCTGTTTTTCTTGCACTTGAGTGTATATATCACACACACAAAGCCTACTTTGTCAGAAATAATAGTAAATGAAGTATACAAAACAAATATTTTTGTCATTTGCATCATCTCTTGCATCAACTCTTGAAAAAAATTCAAGAGAAAAGCTGATTCCTTGTAAGAACATATTTTTTTCTTATTATATATATGACAGTTTATAAAACAAAAATCATTCATTGAACAGTCGTTTGCATTATACCGTAAGAACAATATTCTCATTTGTATTCAAGTATTCAAGATCAAACAACTTTTGATTGTTTTCTATTCCAAAACACACACCATTTGCTCAATATACAAAACAACGGAAACTCGCTGCCTCACCTTAATCCAACCACACAACTCTCATATCCTCCTCAAAATAATTCACTTAGCAACTTTACAGTGCAGGAAATGTAACTATACAACTATTTTGATAGTTTGTCAGTTTGAATGTAAAAATCGTTAAGCGCTATTAATTACCTCCGTACCTAATGATCTTTACCTTTAAACCTGATTATTATACACATTTTTATACTTATAAGTCTAATGTATGTACAAGTTAAAATATATATTTATATTAGCGACGGGGACCCCAAAGACCCGCCGCTTTACACGTGTATTAAAATCTCCGAGACTCTCAACGAAACTATAAATCTCTGAAATATGCAACTTTTAAAGTGTTTGTATATAATAGAAAAATATAATTCGTTCCTTTCTAATTTCTCTCCGTTCGTTTCATTTCTTCACTTAAGCCAGATCATCTTTACCCCGGAACGGTCTCTGGGTCAATGATCCGGTGTAGGTGATGGTTACCAGGTCTCGTTTAATACAGTGCAGAGCGGGGGCGTTGGGGTTTAGCTACCAAATCCGATTCTCCGTTTGCGGAGCGCGCATTACACCGACGCCGCCGCCTAGCCGGCGGTAGTTCATGGCGCCGCAGAGGCGCCACTGGTTTTGCTCAGTGTCATAGACCTCAATTGTTTTCAGGTAAGCGGTGCCGTCGAAACCGCCTACAGCGTAAAGTTGTCCATTGACAACTGCTAAGCCAACCTTTGTAAAAAAAAAAAGGAGGAAAATTAGAAGGGTTCTTCAAACATTCATTGAAACATTTGAAAGTAAGTAGGTACCTACTTAAATACTAAGTGGATATCATATTTTTATACAAGGATTTATCAAACTTCTATTGAAATATCTGAAAGTACTAAGAGGATATCTTCTTTGGATATTCTAATATCGAAATATAATAAAAATTTAGTAATTGAAATATTCACATTTCAATATCCGAATATTCGACCATGTGAATTATTCGTATTCCAATCTAAGCCGTAGTGAATATCATTTTTTTTAAGGACATACTTTGTAGTTAACAAACAATTGTCTTATTCGTCAATGATGCACTTACTCCACTTCGCCTGGATGTCATTGCGACTATTGGACTCCAGTTGTTCGTGTGCGGGTTGTACCTCTCGGCGCTGCTCAATTCCATGCAATCATCGCGTCCGCCCACTGCGTAAATGAGGTTGTTGAAGACGGCACAGCCGAGATGTTTTCGCCTGGTGGACATGGGAGCGACCGGGGACCATTTATTGCTCCTTGGATCGTACCTCTCGACAGTATTCAGAGGAGACTGCCCATCGGAACCGCCTATCGCATACAAATACCCTCCTAATACTGCTACGGCAACACCTAGCCTTCGTGTTGTCATTGGAGCCACTTTGCTCCATTTATTTTCTTTGGGATCATATCTATCGATAAAAATGTATGGTACCTATTTTATGGATTCAATCTATTTTAGTTTTTGTAAACAAATAATTCTACTTTTTCAACTGGTTACAAAATATTGTTTTGCTTTGGGTTGTTCAGATTAACAAACCAATGCACATCAATAAACAGTTCAAAATTATCTAAAATAGTAATATATGAAAGACAAAATATCAATTATTAACAAAAATCCACCTATGTCAATATTTTATTTTTTTTTATAAAAAATTTTGAGAAAAAAGGTAGTCTATAAAATGTGAAAATATAGATCATCTGTGAATTTAAACAAATTATTGGTGTTAAAAACTCTGCACAAATTCTATCTTAACATAATTATTAACTTTTTTTTACAAATTATATTTTAAATTAAATAATAGATCACATTAAATAAATTTAATTATGTAGAGAAGAGCCGCGGTTTACCGATGCCCTAACTAACTTATCATCAGTTTACCGATGCCCTATCCTAAACAGAGTAGTTACTGAAATTAGATTACTATTCGAATAGTAATTTTAACTGTTCATATTAAGTTACTAACAAAACATTTTTATTACTAAATGTGATTTCTACCTTTCAACGTGATTTAAACATTGTACACCGTCCTGTCCGCCAACCGCGTATAACAAATTATCTAATACTGCAACGCCCACGCTGGTCCTGCAGGAGGTAGTCGGGGCCACATCGCAGGACCATTGATCAGTCTGAGGATCATACCTATCAGAGTAAAAATGAATTGAATAAAATACGTTTTTCTTGGGATAAATGTCTCTTACTACCTTTCGATACTATTTAAATAACTTTGACCATCGTGTCCACCGACGGCATATAAGAGATCATTTAAAACGGCAACACCGACACCGCATCGCCGTTTGCTCATCGGAGCTACCATTTTCCATTCCATCGTCTGGGGATCAAATTTTTCCACAGAGGCGATGGCATCACCACTGCACCAACCTCCCACCGCAAATAATACTTCACCTGATATAAAGATTAGGTTTAATAATACATGATGATTTAAGATTATTGAAAGAGCCTTTAGTGTATTTTGTGTGAATAAAAAAAGAAAACCTTTATTACCATACTACATTACATATTACTAGCTACAAACTAATCGCTATCCCCTCTCTTGCTCCTGCTTTCCTTCTCTTCCCACAACTTCTCCAGCGTCCTTACCCCGGTCCCATCCTCTCTCATCCATTCCGTCACTCTTCTATACGCGTCCCATTCTTTAGTCTTACATTGTGCCCTATCCACTTGCCCCACGCCTTTCTAGCCTTGCCCTGCACTCACCTCACATGCTCCTCATACCCTCTCGTCCCTTTAAACATAAACCCTAAATACTTTAATCTTTTAACCCGCTTAATTACCTCCCCCTTCCACTCTAATTCCTTCACCTCCTCCCTCCCATTATTTCTGAATCTCATCCATTTCGTTTTTTCTACATTCACGCTCAATCCCCTCTTATCCATAAACCTCTCCGCCCTTTTCAACATATCCTTCATCCCTTCGCACTCTCTTGCCACCAGCACCATATCATCCACATATGCCAACATCCACACCTTACTTTTACCAATTGATAATGTAACTTACCACGCCGTGTAGGTTTTCTTGGTCGAGTCCTAGGTCCCTGCATTAGTGGCCTTTCCTGTGGCAACAGCAAATAATTCTTGGCCTCGTCTACCAAGTCCCGGCAAGACTCATCAGACCTGACCAGTAAGTCAGACCCGACCGTTCCAACAAGAAATTTCGGACTTAACAACGGAAGCCTCACGTGCTGCAGCACCTGCGGCAAGTGCTGCCTCCTATCCGAAACATTGTACTTAACCCACGACATGACCGCATTGAAAACCTGCTCCTCGGTCCGCACGTTCAACTCGTCACTCGAGATAATATCGACCAGCTGCCCGACGGGCAACAACAGAAACTCCTCGCTCTCCATGACCTCCTGGAAATTGTGCTGCGTGAACTTATCTGCTATTCTGAGCAATTCCCGGCAGGAGTGGGTATCGGCGAATGCTCGGATGCCCAGGCAGTTCGAGGGGTCAAGCTGGCGTTTGAGGAATTCGCAGCAGATGTCTTGAATTTCGGTCAGTTGTAAGAGACATGCGGCGGGGAGTAGGGTTTGCACGTTTGATTCTTCCACTATTATGTGTGATGTGTAGCAAAAGTCGATTAATAAATCCATGGCGAGTTCGTCAATGTCACGTATTGTTACTTCCGTCTGTCTGGATTCGGCTAATTCTCCGGTGAACATTGCTCTGAGGTAACAAATAAATCTCATTCATTTTTAAATAATAGTGATGCACCACACCCATGATTTAATATAATTTTTGCTTTCCACATACATATTTAGTAAATACAGTTATCAACATTGAAAAAACATTTCATTTTTTTTTTGACCTCGGCTCTTGGCCATACAGTCAGCTGCTATTTTGTATTAAATTATTTTCAATTTAAATTAAGTTATCCACCTACACACGTTATATAATTCATATGGACGTCACAACGCATTCGTACAACGTCCATGGCTCCAAAGGGTACCAATTTCACCATAAGAAAGTGACACCCCCGATGGGATTGGAACCCACGACCCCTCTGGCCCAAGAACAGGAGCTCTTCTCACTGAGACACGAGGGTCCCCAAAAATGTTCTTGTGTCTCTTTTGATAGATTGAAATTTTGACGTAACAGTACAATGTTGTCACCTTTTTTAAAAGTTTCACTCGGACACCATGGCTCCAAAAGGTACCAATTTCACCATTAGAAAGTGACACCCCCGATGGGATTGGAACCCACGACCCCTCTGGCCCAAGAGCAGGAGCTCTACTTACTGAGCCACGAGGGTCCCCAAAAATGTTCTTGTGTCTCTCTTGATAGATTGAAATTTTGACGTAACAGTACAATGTTGCCATCTTTTTTAAACGTTTCACTCGGACACACTATTTGGTAAGATTTTAAAATCATTGCATTTTCACATGAACATAATATTAGGAGCAATGAATCTTGAAATTATTATAAAATGCACACACGAACATCAAATCCGGACACTTAACGTCAAACGTGGACAGTTGGCAACACTGATACAGTTGTAGTCTTACACAGTCTAACTTTAAAAAAAAAAACATCGAATTCCACTTAACATTTTTATGTATTACGTATATTATAACTTACCTAAAATATGGACTGCATGCACTGAGAATCACCCGATGTGCGAAAATCTTTCTTGTTCCGACGTTAAGAACGACATCGCACAATTCCCTGTGCCGCCTCAGCAGATTCAATTCGGTCAGTGTGTTCTTGGGGTGTTTGTCGGACGTGTGCGAGAGGCGCGCCGGCGAAGGGGGCCTCTCGCCTACCTCCCCGCCCATTCTGCAAGGGCCCCCCCTCAGCCCGCCTGAAAGCTGCAGCCTTAAGGGCGGCGAGGCCCAGCCCCACACGGTGTCTATCTGACGAAACAATAAATAACCAAACATATTTATTAAATCGCAAATACTTATAAGAGTTACATATGACTGGTTAATATAATATTATATTTTTTTTATATTTTTAATTTTAACGTTAAAATTTACAAAGCAACCATAACTCTTTCACTCTATATTTTGATAATTCAACGTTATAAATTTACAAAGCATTATATAAAAAAAACTGTAAACAATTAAAAACAAATGACCTTTAGTTGAAAAATGAATTTTGGTGTTATGATAATATTACACTCATAGTGCGAAGTATCGGACATTCCACTGCACATTATTTATAAAACTCAGAGTGCATTTAAAACATAAATAGCCTTGATGTTGATTGCCATATGTAATAAAAATTAATTGACAATCATTAAATTTATGATGCATTTGAGACTAATTTACATTTAATAAAGTATTTTAGAAACAGCACAGTTTATTTAATTAGCTTTATTTTATTATATTAACAAACTTACAGGAAATAAATTGATTGATTTGAGCACTAATAGCCATTCTTCACACTTTTATTTGAATCACTAAATGTACATTTTGGATACAAAGTGACCATTATCAATGGATTAACACTGAAGAACGGAGAGGGGTTCAACAAAAATTAACTTGTACACAAATTGGTGTCAGAAATTTCACACACTTTGATGTGAAATAATTCCGGCTACTAAACAAACTGCACTAAAAACCTACCTGCATACTAAAAGTAGACAAACTTGAAAATAGATATAAAGTCAATGCAATGTTTTAAGGACAGATGTTTAAATATTTGCTAGTATCTCTCAGACCCCACTGTACCTGTTACGGGTTAAGTTAAGTCGAAACACTCTGAGATTTACAGAAATCTTATCAGATTCTAATTGTACATAAATCCAATCATTAAAATTAGTTGATTGCTTGAGTTATGTGAAGATCAAATTAATGTGACGAATAAAAGCACTAATAACCTTTCTTCACACGTTTGAAGAAAGGTTATTTATTATATTATTGCTTTTTTTCGTCAAATCATTAAAATTACATTAAATAAAATGCCAATGGCTTATTTTAACTCTTTCAAATCTAAATCACCACACATATCACAGCCTAATTAATATTCCTTTCACAAAATTGACATTTACACAAAAACCTCAAATTGCACACTAGCAAAATCCAAAAATGAACATTACCAAACACGAAACATTCTCTCATTACATCATTCTTATTTTAGCCCTTATAGTGCTTTGGAATTTATTTCAAAAAAATTACTGCAAACAAGTAGGTGTAAACATTTACCTTTACTGACTTTGTTGAACCACTAGGGTAAATTCTCTCGTTATTATCAATGGTGAAGCCGTGTATTTACCACTCTTGAATTACTTGAGCATATTATATGGGGAATCCAGTTGATTTGTGTTTATTTTATTATTATTTAAAGACGGCAATAGTTGGGAAATAACTGTAGGTGACAGCTGACATATGGGCGCTGAGTGAAGTTGACTGAGAACGCTATTTACCATGACAGTGGTGCCAAATGTTGAAAAGGACAGTTGCATGCGAAGTCTATGATTTTTGTGTGCGATGCATTGTTGCCAGATTTATTTTCCAAATTTCCTTCGACGCAAGCGTAAAATTTCTTCATAAAATTTAGAAATATTTGCCTTTTGTTTTTAATTTAGATTTTCAAAATATAACTATATACATAAGCAAATTGCTTCGACAAAATAAACGTTTGTAAAATTAAATATAAACCCACTGAGCAAACACATTTAAGTAACGTTTCATCAACATTAAAACAAATTACAATGTTGATAAAACACTATTTGTTTATTTTTTGCTCAGTGGGAATTGTGTTTTTTAAACTTCACATGAAACCAGTGTTTAATGCGCTTGGCGCATGAAGTAAAATTTCAAGTTTAGAAAAGCCTGGAAACCAAATGTTCAGGCTTTTCTAAACTCAAAATTGTACTTTATGCTTAATCAAGTAGTGGAATACACTCGTTCCAATATTATTGCACACTTACAAATAAATATGATGATGTGAATTTTATTTTACATTTAATGATAATTTTTAGTTGATTTAAAGAAAATTAACAATCAATTTAATAGATGTCTAATCACCATAAAATTGAACAAGTTTAGACAAAAGTGAATACTTTATCTCACTTAATGTTTTAATTTTATAAATGTTCATGCTTTTCTAAACTCGAAATATTTACGTCATGTGCCAGCCTTAGTAACACTGATTTAGTGTGAAGTTTTGAAAACACTATATTTATTTTAACAATAACACAATTTTTTTTAAATGTCAAAATATTCTTCTATGCTTCATTGTTTATGGTTGAAACTTTTCATATTAAAGAAATTTCTTTAAATATAGATGATACGAGGGTAAAGTAAACCCCTTGCTTTAATTTTTTTTTTTTTAATTATTCCAAACTTCATTATTTATCTTTTTATTTCACATTATTATTATATTTTCAATTTGTTTTTTGTTTATGAATAGATTGTCTATGAAACCAATCTTTTTATTATTCACAGTTGGTATCTACTCAATTTGCTTTTGTTACGTTGCTCATCTATGTCATACAGTCTGTGGTTTTGGTATTTTTCTTAACAACAGTTGGTTAGACTAATGAGTTCTTAATATGACGTTGATAAGGTTGACCGTTTATTCTATACTTTCTATGTTTTTCTGGTGATTTTAATTAGCTACAGTTGGGAACACTTGCGGATGGCACGACGCCCGCCCCTGTCGTTGACCATCTGTCAAATAACAGTATTATTAATAAAACATTAGCGAGCAAGCGGAATATTTAGTAATTAGTTAGGTAGCGAATAGCGGCGTACGGTCCGAGTTTTTTCCCGCGAAAAAATCCGTGGAAAATCGTTTGAAAATGGTGCTCAAGGTGTACGTGAGCGGAATATCCGGCAACAAGGAGGTACGTACCACGTCCCCAAAATAATACTTGAATTACTCTATTATTACCGTTCAACCGCAATAACTGGCTCAATTTGTAAGGTCAAGAAAAGACAACAACGGGTTTTGATGATTCTAGACTCCAGGAACTTCAAATACGATCTCGTCGACATCGCCGAACCCGACAATGAATCCGAGAAGGATTTCATGCAAGTCAACAGCACCTCTCTGGGTGCAACCGTTGGGGACACAAAACCTAGACACGCTCTGCCACCACAAATTTTCAACGATACTTCTTATTGTGGGGTAAGTCAATGACCATCAATATAAAAATAGAAACAATCCATTCTCCTTTTCATTTACTTTCTCTTTAAAAACCAGTTAATTATACATTAATTCCTCCTTTTAATTTTCCTATAAAAACAATAAACAGATCCCAATCCTTTTAAATCCTCATTGGAACAGTTATTTCGACTAATTAAACCAACTGAAAATTAATTAATTCTAGAAGGCGCATTAGAACTCGTTTTAACTTAATTAAATACGCCCGGTTTTTTAAATACTAGCAAATGAATGATGTGATGAATTACATTCATTCATTCCTCATATTCACAAATGTTTCAA
Organism: Philonthus cognatus; assembly: GCA_932526585.2. Taxonomy (NCBI): domain Eukaryota; kingdom Metazoa; phylum Arthropoda; class Insecta; order Coleoptera; family Staphylinidae; genus Philonthus; species Philonthus cognatus. The sequence goes on along the minus strand of OW052250.1, from coordinate 25,345,060 downwards.
TTACAATGGTGGGTGGAATATCGAGATCATTAACCCACACTCCCATTTGTTGGAAGGTGAACAAAAATATCTATTGACTAATCAATGACTCGAATTTTTGCGACATGCATTTTAAACTCAAAACAAGCCTCTACTGAAATAAAACGAAACTACATTAATTAGTAAATATCGTTAGTTTAATGTTATATATAATTAAGTACTTGAGGAAATTAATAGCACTTGTACATTTAAAGGAACGATGTATATTAATTAATAATTAAATTATTAGGTTAACTGTTACTAAGATAGAGATGATCTAATTGCAAGTAACATTTTTACTCTTAAACGAACGATAAATCTTTTAACTACTAATAATTAAACTGATTATTACTAATGAGGAAAGATATTCATTAATTGTTTATAAATTTTTATAAAAGGGAAACATTTATTTTATAGACTAATTGCATATAACATTTTTACTCGCTAATTGCTTATAACATTGTTACTCTTATATGAATGATATATGTTTAATTAATAATTAAACTAATTATTATAAATGAGGAAAGAGATCTGCTAATTGTTTATAACTTTTTATAAAAGGGACATTTTTACGCAAATATTTATTTTATTTCTCATATTTATTTACTTTTATTCGAGGCTTGTTCTGTTTGTCTTATGAAATTGACATACAATTCCAATGTTTACCAGTAGTTGATGAGTTTTACTTTTGAACCATTGTAATGACTAATATCATAGGATATTTAATCATTTCTGATTAAATAGTATGATACCATACAGGGAATTTCTTTATTAACTATACATTTCTATTAAGTATAGTGAGTGCATCGGCACATTGTGCTGTAACTTTTCAGACCTTGTTGTTTTCAAAATTTTCAATATGAAGCTTCTAGTGAATGTTGTCCACTACTTGATTAAGAATGAAGTAAAATTTCAGGCTTTTCTAAACTCGAAATTTTACTTAATGTAAAACACTCATTTAATAATGTGAAGTTCAAAATATACTGCTTTAGCATGTTGCCTTAGCAATATATTTTAAACTTCGTGATATTTCAGTGTTTAATGCATGTGGCGCATGAAGTAAAATTTTGAGTTTAGAAAAGCCTTAAATTTTACTTCATTCTTAATCAAGAAGTAGACAACATTCGTTAGAAGCTTCATGTTGAAAATACGTGACCATACCAAATTTTCAGACATTCAATTGATAAACGCTTATTTTTTTTAATTTTTTCCTTGCAAATTGAATGATATTGAGTAATTGTATCAATTAGAATGATTTATCATATTGTACAATTTTCACTGCACTAAATCTGGTAATAAAAATTGCTTCATTTGAAGCATAATTTATTTAATAAAAATAAATTGTTTAAATTACTATTTAAAACATGCCAACCCTGATCTTATTATAATCCTTGGCCCTTTAGCAACTACAGAGCCTTCATAAAAGATCGAACGTTTTCAAATAACGTGCCAAAACGTTGCAAGATATTTTTATTGGTGAAAACAAGATAAACCTAAGAAACGTAAAATACACAAATTGACACAAACGAAATCGGAACAACAATGATCAGTTTCTACCGCCCCCGATGTTTTGCAGCGTTATTTGAAAATGTTCGATCATTTATAAAAGCTTTGTATTTTATTAGTAAGCATTTCAAAATAATCCAAATACATTACCCCATTTTATTCAGTTTTTAATTTAATTAATTTAAATTAAAATAATATCTTTCAATATGCATTTATTTTATAATTATGAACGTAAATTATTGATATTGTTTATATAGGATTATGACCAATTTGATATGGCAAACGAGAACGACGAATTGGAAAAATTCTTGAAACTGGCACCCGACGATTCGGCACCCACAGTAACCTCAACTGCCGAGGTGCAACTAGGTCCATCCCTTGCCGACCGAGCTCTCGAAAATGCGATCGGCGAAACAAACGAAGCCGAAGCGCTGGAAGAATCCAATGAGGCCGAAGCAGCCGAACCCGACTCGGCGTTAAATGGCGACGCCGCAGCCATCGAAGAAGTCGAAAAAGAAGCCCCCGCCGAAGAAGACGAATAAAACCTCCATTAGCCAAAACATGAAAAAATCCAAGCATTACAACTGAATCAGCTAAAACCCGTAACAAAAATATGGCATGTAGATGTTGCTTTTTTTATTTCAGCATCTATGTTACATGTTCCATCATCGGACTCTAGACTGTTTTATTGGTGCCTATTAATTATAAGTAATTGTTCGCTTAGCTGATTCAAATCATTTAATTTACTACATTATTGTGTCCTATTCATTTATTTACATTTGTACACACATCGTATTTTGTAATTGTTAGGGGAGAAAACAAGTGCGCGCCTTCACTTGGGGTTTTTTAGGTCCTAATCGAATTCGCTTGTTACTATTTTACACATATTTTGTTAATGATTTACTTTAACATTGGATTTGTAAATACTTTTAAGTCTGTTTCTGTCATATTCAAAATATACAATTTTATTTATAGCACTGTGTTTCATCCTTACATCTGTTTACCTAAATTTGAAGTTACGTCATCGCTCGTAAGTATTTATATTTACGAATTTTTCAAGTTCATGAGTCAACCTCCATTAAAATTTGTGTTTTTAATTTTTATTTGTTTGTATGTGCCAATTTACAGTCAAAACATTTATATACAGGGTAAGTAAAAACAATTCTTCTCGAATCCTTATACCTTTTCAGATGTCGGATGAATTCAGAAAATGTTTATTCAATTAATACAGTTTTAGTTTATCGTTTTAGTACATACAGTAACGCTAACGTTTACACTAAACTTGCATGTTGCCCGATAACCGTCTGCATTATCGCGTAACAAACAAGTTTAGCATTACCGTATGCACTAAAACAATAAACTAAAATTCCCTATTATCATACTTTACAGGATATCTGGTATAATATTTAAAGGGAGGTTAATAATGTTGAAATATAAAATTGCAAAACATTGCATTTGTTTTCGATAAATCTGAGACTAAACATAACAAATAATATTTTGTTATATTATATCTCTGAATAGATTAGGTATTTAAACTAAATTGGTTTATTATCACCTTATAAATAACCATATTTGTGAAAATTGTCGGCTTCTCGAGTAATACGTTGTGCTTCTACTAATTTTTTTTAAATTTTAAACGAAGCGTGATTATTGCTCCAAATTTTCAGGTTTCCCTAAACTCGAAAATTTACTTTATGCTTAACCAAAGAATGGACACCAATGTTATAAATAATATAAAACAATAATAATTTACATTTCCTAAGATTTAATTAAATCAACTGTGACATATTTTAATTGTAATATTCTTTCAAGAAAAAAACCTCATCGTTTCGTTTTGTTTGGTTTTAAGAAGATTTTAATTTGAATTCTCTGAGATGAACATAACGCCAGTTAACAGAATTGTCAATTTGCATTATTTCAGTTGTCACATGTTGTTCTTAAAAGAATATTACAAATTACAAATAATATGTCACACTCGATTTAAAATTTAATCCTTAAAAATGTCAATTATTAGTGTTTAATTTTATTTCATAACATAGGTTTCTAGTCCTTGATTAAGCATGAAGTAAAATTTCGAGTTTAGAAAAGCCTGAAAATTTGGATTTGCCGGGCGGAGCAAAGGGAGCCCGGCAAATCCAAATTTTCAGGCTTTTCTAAACTCGAAATTTTTTTTTATGCGTCAGGCATATAAAAGACTGATTTAATGTCAAATTCAATTTGTGTTACGTTATTTCATTATAATTTATTCTAATCTGTCATTCAGGACATTTATTTATTTTACGGAAATCACCTCTATTTAAACTAAAAGACAAAATTGTAACTGGCACATTATAAACTATTCTCTTTTTTTAGTGCAGAAAGATTTTTTCATTGAACATGAAAGCAGCATTACTGAATATTCATTAAAATTATCTAACATTTCGATAATAAATTTTGTTTATGGGACATTAACCATTAAGCAATATTTTCACATAATAAATTACTCTGCGAATAAATCAAACTTAATAGCCGATAGCCTCATAATCCTTCCCATTAATATAACAAACCACAACAGCCGTTTGTTTTTGAATAATAATCCCCGCGATTAAAATAAATCAAACCATTACAGTTACATAATTATCAAAACAGCAAAATTTTCCGCTGCCGTTATTTTTCTTTTGTAATAAAATTGCGAGCCAATGTCGCGACGCCGCTCTGTCCCAAGGAAAAAAATCCGCGGTATGTGCGTGTGTTAAATTTGGAGGAAAACACAAAGAGCGATGTTGGGAGGGGACGGATTTAGAAATTTTCGGTGCTGCGTTACAGGTAGTTGTCGGGCATAAAAATAGAATTTCGCACGCAAAAATTTATCCAACGGGATTGGGTTGGGCGCACGCCGGGACTTTCGTTTGCCACAGTTGGAAACACTGATAACGGTACTTTGCAGCCGTGCACTTTATGGACGCAAAAAGTTGCATTTGTACCGTTAATTCAGTAGGTTGGTCAATTGAAATAAGACTTTTGAGTGCATGTAAAGTCTGGTTTTTGTTTGCGCTAATTCATATGTAAACATTCAAAGCATGTGGTTAGTTAAAGCAACGGCTTACAGATGGCGAAACTTTTCTGACAGTTATAGCTTAAGCAGATTTCTTTTATTAAGAAAATACATATTTAAGAATAAAATAAACATGTAAATAGTTTAATAAATTATATATGAAATTGTTAATTCTAAAATATCTTTTAAAATATTTTACACAAATTTATTTCATTATAACTTGATAAACAGATTAAGATTATACAGACAATAGTTACAAGAAACCAGTAAGGGATACTAATTACAAAAATATAATTATTACGTGTATTAACGAGTTATAAAATCTGTTATTTACTACATATTTTCACAATAATATTAAAGTTATAAAATACAGAAAACTGTAGTATAAATTGATGGTGCTACAAGCTCGAAAACAGAGATGTCAGTGCGTGTACTGAAAATTAAATAAAAATATAAAATACGCTTTTCAGTGAATATAAAATGAATATAAAATTTTATATTCACTGCGCTTTTTATTATTTGTTTTATCATATAGTTAATTTTTTTTAAGTCTACATATCCCGATAATTAGAGCGTTTGATAATTTTTTTTTCTATTAAAAGGGGCAATTTAAAGCTTCTAAAGAGTGTTTCCACTTCTTGATTGAAGTAAAATTTCAAGTTCAGAAAATCCTGAAAATTTTGCTTGGTCGCCAAATTATTATTCTTTTCTAAACTTGAAGTTTTACTGCATGCGCTACGCGTATAAAACAATGATTAAAGTAAAGTTCCAGAAATACGGTTTAATTTCATTTATCTGTATTATTTACTATCTATAAATACGGAAAACGATTTAACAATAATTAATTATCAAGGTAAAAAATACAGAACACTGTAAGACAGTACAAGCTCGAAAACAAAGATGTCGCTGCGTACACTAAAAATTTTAAAATAAATCACTGGTATTACGAAAATACCGATTCTATTTTTTGCTATAGTAGAAACATAAAACACGCTTTTTATTAATTTTTGTACCATATAAAAAAAGAACATTTATTGACTTTCTCTATTGTTAAATAATAACAATAATTTTCAATTTAAATTGTAAAGTTTCTATTCCTTAGATTTGTTTGTATATTAACACCATTAACACTATAAAAATCAAAACCAATCTCACTATTAGTTTTAGTTTTACAAAGTTGTCATGTCACTAATATTCACTTTATGGGCCAGTTGCACCAAACACGTTGAACTGGCTCAACTTTGAACTCGAGTTTAAAGTGACATTAGAGCAATAGGAACTGTCATCTTGAACTTAAGTTCAGCTTGAACTCGAGTTCAACATTTTTGGTGCAACTGGGCCTAAAAGTGTGGTAAACAGATTTGTTTTAAATAATTGTCTGTAGCTTGTAGACATGGGCAAGGGGGGCACTTGCCAAACTGCAATATTGATTTTTTTTGTGCATGCTTTTTCAACTTGCAATTGTCTGAATATATATAGAGGATCTTTTCAAGTATACATATGTATACGCTGTAAATTTTAACATATACGTTGTTTTTTAAAATAGTTCAATTTAAAGCTTTAAACGAGTATTTTCCACTCCCAGATTAAGCATGAAAAAAATTTTCGAGTTTAGAAAAGCTTTAAAATTTGGTTTGGTCGCGTAGTGAATCATTATGAGCCGTTATGTTGCCATTCGATAAAATTGAGTTATACCAAGGCCGTAGCCAGGGGAGGAGAGACATGGGGGTGTAGGTATGAACAAAATAATGTTAAACTTTTACAGCCTTATTAGTGGACGTTAGCATACAGCTTTAACACAGTTCTAAGGATAATATTAACATTTTCGGAATTACAAAACGTTTTAGTAGATTACTATTGTTAGTTTACAACCAATAATTTAATTGCCCTAGTTTAATTCTTGTACTTAACCTCAATTGTCATACAAAAATAACCCTATATTTAGGATTTATTTAATAATGCAATAAATCATAAATGTACAAACCTTATCAGTACCTATATTTTGAACTTCACTTGAAATCAGTGTTTTATACGCGTGGCGCATGAAGTAAAATTTCGAGTTTAGAAAAGCCTGAAAATTTGGTTTGGTCGCTCCGCGCTTCGCGCTACGCGACCAAACCAAATTTTCAGGCTTTTCTAAACTCGAAATTTTACTTCATGCTTAGTCTGGGAGTGGAGACACTCGTTAGAAGTAAATTTCAATCAAATAATTTAGCAGAAGAAATACATTTTCTATGAGCAATCAAATTTGACATATCAAGAATTTATTGGTGTGATGCAGGTTGTGTGTTTTGGGTTAAGACAAGATTAATCGCATGTTATGTTGTAAATTCCAGCCTCAACAATCCTGTCAGAGGAGGGCATACGCGACAATCCCGGCCAAAGGCGAAAAAAGCCAGACCGAAATGTTTGGAGGTTAGCCACAGAGGTCACAAGACCAAGCAGAATCAGATGGGCCATAAGCAGGTTCCAACCTTATAAGTCCGCTGGGATGGATGGGATCTATCCCATCCTGCTACAGAAGGGCATAGAGGAGCTGGTGCCGCATCTGTCAAAGATCTTCAAAGCCTATCTGGCATGGGGACACGTACCAAAAGCGTGGCAAAGTGTAAAGGTAATCTACTTGTCCAAGGTAGGTAGAATAGCAGATCTAATGAAGTCTTACAGACCCACCAGCCTCTCTTTATTCCTACTGAAAACAATGAAGAGACTGGTCGACAGATACATACGAGACGAGATACTGGGGAAAGATCCCCTCAGTAATCGTCAGTACGCTTACCAGCCAGGAAAGTCTACGGACTCGGCGTTGGACGACCTAAACAGGCTCATCACAAAGTCAGTGGCTGAGATAGCTATGGTCACATTTCTAGATATCGAAGGGGCGTTCAACAATGTCACAACCAACTCGCTTATAGAGGCACAAGCAAGAAAAGGCGTCCCGCCAAGCCTCTACCAATGGATAAGGGCTAGCCTGAAGGGAAGGACAATTATATCTACTCTAGGAGGGCACACCATTGAAGCTAAAGCCGGCGGAGGCTGCCCGCAGAGAGGGGTTCTCTCTCCATTGCTATGGGTAACTCTAGTGGACGACTTACTAAGGAAACTGTCCGAAGAAGGCATCCACTGCCTAGGGTATGCGAATGACTTGGCCATAGTCATCAGAGGCCGGTTCACAACGAACACAAAGGGCCCTAAACATAGTAGACAATTGGTGTCGACGGGAACGACTGACGGTCAATCCCGAAAAAGCACAGATTGTCGTGTTTACAAAAAGAAGAGTGCTAGAAGGCCTAGGGCCACCGACGCTCGGGGGCACAAAAATTCCCTTCGCCAAGGAGGCGAAATACCTCTAAGGCTCCTGAACAGCGCACAAAGTCTAGCATATCTCAGTGTCACAGGAGCCCTAAGCACTACCCCGACAGCAGCCGTAGAAATGATCCTGAACCTACCACCACTGCACATCTTCATACAAGGGAAGGCCAGGGCCGTAACATACAGACTAATGCAAGGACAGGCTCCCATAAACCGATCACACGGGAAAAAGTACTAAAGGCTAGAAGACGAGCTGAAGGAAAACCCTACAACAGGAATGCCAAGCGATGACATGGTCAAGAAATATAATTTCGACAGGAAACACAAAGTGATGATCCCGCAGAGGGAAGATTGGGAGAACGGCCCACCTATCAACACGGAATCAAACTGGTATACTGACGGCTCAAAGACAGATGAAGGAGTTGGAGCAGGAATATACAGCAAAAAACCCGAGACAAAGATTTCAGTCAGTCTGGTAAAGGACACCACAGTGTTCCAGGCAGAGGCGATCGCGGTCCACCTCTGCATTGGAGAAATAGCAAGGCAAGACAACAAAAGTCGGTCAGTAGCAATTTTCTCGGACAGCCAAGCACTGCTAAGAGCACTAAGCACCACACAGGTCGATTCCAAGCTAATGTGGGACTGTGTAAGCGGTCTCAACGAAATGGGCGGTCACAAAAAAGTGACAATGATATGGGTCCCAGGACACAAGGGTCATCAAGGGAACGATAAAGCAGACGAACTGGCCAAACAGGGCTCGTCAAGCGCATTCATTGGCCCGGAACCCTCCTGTGGTATCGCAAAAACCACAGTCAGAGAATCCATAAAAAAATGGACGGAGACACAAACTCAAACTTGGTGGACGAACACACCAGGGCAGAGGCAGGCGAAACAGTTCCTCAAAAAACAATCGCCGGCTTTCACGACCGATCTTCTCAACCAAGAGAGAAAAACGGTTAAAGCTATAATACGTCTACTGACAAGACACTGTAGGCTCAACAAAAACATAAGCAAAATAGGTCTGACAGAGGATACAATATGTAGATTCTGCCAGGAAGAAGAGGAGGATCCTCTCCACATCCTGTGTCAATGTGGGGCCCTAGCAAGGGTTAGGTACCTAAAGCTGGGCAACACTAAACCAAGCGCAGAGAGCTACACCCAAGGCTTACTGTCAGGGCTAATAGGGCTAATCAAAGAGGCGAAGCTCGAGCACGTCGTCTAGTATAACAGGAATTCACAATAGATCCGCAAAGATCGCGGTGGTACAGGCCAATGAGGCCACCCCTACGAATATGTATCTATCTATCTATGTTGTAAATCATATACTTATTAGTCTATACCGCTAACTCCCTATTCACTGCATGGGCCAGAAATGGGATCTGGGCATATTAAAAAAAAACACGTTTACCTTCTAAATTACTTGATGACTATGGGCTGAATGATTTCCCTTTCGTTAATGTTAAAGATAGTCGTTAAATTTGTTTGTCCCTGTTATATATGTCAATTTTGATATGTTTTCACTTACTCTAATCAATTATTTAGTTAACGAACGCCTTAACGAAGGAGTCATACGGCCCAATGAAGTTAGAACACATAAAAATGTAATTTGGCCACGTTCATTTTATCATTGTTTTAAAACTAATTAATAGCACGCGGATTTTGCTCTACTAATACGAAATGTTAGTATCGTGTTTGTATGCGTCTAGTAAAGATTAACTAGCACTAAACTATATCAATATTAACCGCAATTCTATTAATAAGGCTGTTAACTTTTTACTATTGCTTTTATTAAAATAATTTTATAAAACCTATTATACAATTATTTAAAGAAAAAAAACGCTGAGATCATTTAATAAATAAATAAGAATATTATTTGTCTGAATACGATCTCTTTTGAATGGACACCAGAGACGCGTCTTCTCGGTGCGATTCGTAATTTTCCATTTTCCACGGGAGGGAAATTGATAGTGACGTGTGCGGACGGTTGCCTAGGAACATTGTTGTCAAGCGCACCGCGCCTCACCTCGACCGCACACCATCACCACAGTCTGTTACGTCGCGCCAGAATACACACCTTTACTCCTCCAACACAACAAATAATAAAATGCGCGAAACGCCAAACGCATTTATGAAAAAGTAAAATACACCAGCTTTACGGTGGCGCGTGTCAACGCGAGACAATGGAGGCCTATTATGTCGATTACACTCAAGAAAGGTGAGTAGTTGAATTTGCGCGGTTGCGGTTTAAAGCCGCGCCAGCGCCCTCTGGAGCTTTCACTTTTCTTAGTGACAAGGTCAGCGGATAGGTGTCACTACGAAGCAAGTTTTTGCCTGTTTATAGATAAACTGTTTTTAAAAGTGATACAGTTTTTTGTGTTTTAAATTGTTGGAAATGATTAGAGCTTTTGTAGATGTTCAATTGTTTTTGTGATTGAGTGTTTCGGTTGACAGGTGCATGTCGGTGTCGAGATGTTTTTGTCCGTAACCTTGAGCGCGTCCAATGGGAGCGCGCGCCGCCATGTGTCGGCCAATGGGAAGCGGCGGCAGCGCCAGGGTCAACAAATCCTTGTGAAATAGCCGAGTTTTGTGGCGGCCATGTTGAAAACAACCTTTAGTTCGACGTGTGCCATTTTTTAAGTTTTTCCACGCGTTTTCCGCGTACGGCCGGTCCAGGTGTTCGAATAGTGCGTGTTGGTGTCCGGGGCGTCGCGACGCCGCCTTGCCCAGAGTGCGCCCCCTTTTTGCGCTGCGACGCGACGACTTGTTTTGGTGGTGTGCGGAGACCTTGAATGAGTGTTTGGCTTCGCGCACCGATACATCCACAGTTTTGGATACACCTCAGTATGTCTTATAATAATTCAGGTAAATACGATTCATCGTTATCAACCCCCACGGTTTGTGTGCACACCCCCTTTTTCGAGGTATGTGCAAGTGTCGCGGGTTTAGGTTAGGTAACAGTACCACCGACCTCTCCTCGCAAGGCCCCACTTTTGTTTCACGTCCGGCGACAGTCAATGAAAAAAGAAGGAACGTCGGCGATTCGCCGCTGTCATCAAAATTAACCCTGCCGTTTGTCTTTTATTCTTAAATGAAATTCCAATGTCAACTACTCACTACTCACCCTTTCACAACAAAAAGTAAACATTGCACATAAGCAATTAGAAAACCCAGCACAATCAATACAAATTAACATTCTTGTTAAATGAAAAGTTGATTTTCAACTCAATATGAATTGAAATCGTGTCAAAATATGAATACCACCTAGATTCAATAGAAATAAAATACAATACAAAATTTGTCTACTAGAGAATTTTGATTGGTAAACAAAATGCTTAGTGGGCTTTTAACTGTCTACCAATTTTGATTAATCAAAAGTATAATGCCCGTTTGCACCCAAGTCAATTAACTTAATCAGTGATTAGTACTTCTTTAAAAAAAACAATTTTACTTAATAGTAGATTGTTTGACAAGTTTTGAAAGCTTCGTATTGTATGCGAATACCAAATTGCATTTACGAGCCCACTGGGCGAGTAAATGTAAGGTATGAGCATGCAATGCAGTTTTTAAAACGTGTTTAACACTCTGCTTTTCCTACGATCAAACAGCGGCGGCGTTAATTGTTCTTCATCCCTCCCCTTTTTTTATTAATCATTTTGACACTGACGACCTCAAATGTCTTTATTTTTAAAACTAGTTTTGAAAATTCAATTTTCAAGCGTGACATTACTTATCAAAATACAAATATACAATTGAAGGGCTTAATGTAATAACATATGCCACACAATCAAAAAATGCTGTATTATTCTTTGATTTGATTAAGCAGTAATATAAAAAGCTACAGTATGCTCATATTCGCATGCAAACCGAAGCTTTCAAAACTGTTAAACAATCTACTATTAATTCTTAATATCATAGTAATACATTTTACATTTTTTCTAAATATCTAAGTCCAGTATCTCAGTTCTGTTTACTTGTGGCATATGTTATTACAATAAGCCTCTTAATTGACACCTTTCAATGCGGCGAAATGTCTGTTTTCGGGAGCGGTCGTAGGAAAAAATTGTTTGCACAATCGCCTCCGAAAGAGACATGTTTAGGATATTATACAAATTTATAACATTCTTATATTCTAGAATTTTCACGTAATAAGAGGTTTAATCAATGAGAGGATGATTAAAGTTATTCAGTCGAGGTGCAAATGGGCTTAAGAATATAATGCAACTTGTTAATTGGCATTATCAGACGTCATGTAAAAATATACAGTGCTCCAAGAAATTAACGCACCACTTGCAATTTCTCGAAATTTTAGAAATGTGTACTATTTTTGTGCTTTTCACGTTAGCGTGTTTAAAATAACGAAAGAATCTTGTGTTTATTTTGACAGGTTGCAAAAAAAATGAAATGAAATAAACGTTAATTGGAGCGTTAATTTCTTGGAGCTGTGTAGTTAATTGAAACTCTAGTTCTAAATATGTGAACCAATAAAACATAGAGTCAATAATGTTTAAAGAACTGTAGAAAATTGATTAATTTGAAGTTTGTAGAGAAAAGTTAACATAATATATAATTATTTAAATTTAATATCACTTGATTTGTTTTACCATTTAATATATTCAAAATTTAACTTTGTCTCAAAAGTGGGAATACCACAACAAACTTTCCGCCGAAATATAAGTGAACATTTTGATGAATGTGGAGAAGGAATATAGAAATACGTACTTTTAACACATTGATAGCATTATTTAGTCACAATATGTGCAAACCGCCACTAGTAAAGAAACGTCAGTTGTGATTCTAACATGAAAGCCGAAATTTCGCGTGCTTAGATCTTTATGCTTCAGTTTGAATTTGCCTTTTCAGGGGCCAATAAGGTCGCGTAGTTTGATCACCTGATTTGTGTTGTGGTCTTCCTATTTTTGAGACAGACCATAGCCATTACCAAGGAATATGTAATGCGTAATCAATAAAAATCTCCAAGAAAATGTAACACGTGACGTGTTTTAATCAGTAAATAAGTGTTATATGTGGGTATTTTTATTTTCCTTACTTTCCCCGTATATAACACAAAGGGACAAATATTGTTTACATGGCATTTTTTTTTTCGAGCGGCACTCGACAGACATTTATCATCACTTGGTTTGGTGCAAACAAAATTAAGAAATTAATTGGGAAGTTAGAAGGCTGGCCCAAGCTTGTGTTTTTTTTTTTAATATTTAAATTGTAAAAATGTTCCTGAAGATTCCAATTACAATGGATTTGGTTATGTGCTCCTTTTCTAGATCAAACATCACAGATTCTTCCGACGATGAAATTACCGTAATGTGCTAAGATTGCTAAGTTTTTTACAATTTAAAATAAATATTTTTTTTAAGTATACATGTGCATACTAGTAAATTTTCATACAATCGTTGTTTTTTTATAGTAGATCAATTTGCCCGACGAAATAATCGCTTAAATTACTATATACTATTTTACCCGATCAAATAATCGCTTAAATTAGTATCTACTAATCTACCCGATTAAATAATCGTTTAAATTAGTATATACTATTTTTTCCTAACAAATAATCGCTTAAATTAGTACATACTAATTTAGCGGATCAAATAATCGCTTAAATTCGTATTACTATTTTACCCGATCAAATAATCGCTTCTGGTATCTGGTATAAGGGGGAGTGCGCATTCCTGCACTGCACTTAGACCTCATTAGGCCCATTGTGCTGCCTCCCACTAAGGGTCACCCATCCTCAGCTCAACCATCCCACCTTGTCTAGGTAGTCCAGTATTACTGAGGTGGGCAAATCCCTGATGTTGTCCATTGTTGGCCATCTTTCACCCAGTATGGATCCTCTCGTAGACGAGAGTGCCGGGCATTCGCTGAGGATGTGCCTCGCAGTCTCGTCTTCCATTTCACACCCTCTACAAGATGGGGAGTCAACTATTCCCATCTTGTATAAGTGTCCATTGAGCCCGCAGTGTCCGATTAGAACAGCGGTTATCCGTCTAAGGTTCCTTCTAGTCATCTGCAGGTACCGTTTAGCTGAAATCTCGTTGGGGTACAGTAATGTCTCCTTCGAGAGTTTGCAGCTTTCCGTATCATCCCAACGCTTCCTGAATGTATCAAGTGTGTTGTAATGTAACATGTTGTATAGTGACAGGGGTGTCAATCGCACTAGCGGCTCCGGTGAGATGACGTTCATCCCAGCCGCTGCTCTGGCCAGTGCATCAGCCCTCCTGTTACCTATGTTTATATCGTGCCCCTTCACCCAGCAGATCTTAATGTTGTTATGCATCGCTGCCTGTCGTAGTTTTTTATGGCACTCTAGAGTTGTCTGTGAAGTAGTGTATAACTTCTTCAGAGACATCAAGGCTTGCCTACTGTCTGTTAGGATCAGTATGGCTTCGTTTGACACTTTACGGCTTAAAATGATGGCTGCCGCAAGTGTTATACCCATCTTATCCAGTTGAGCGACGGTCGCATGCTTAGCCATGGGGATTTTCGTATGGATACCCAGGGTTCTAGAGAAAATTCCAATCCCTGACCTATCCTTTTTTCTTGAGCCATCGGTGTAGATTCTTATAGCCGACTCTCTCATATGTTTCGTGGGTTGGATATTAACAGTGTAGGGTGCATTCCGTATTGGTATCGTTATGCAGTAGTTGCAGAACATCCTCCAGAGGTGACCTCTGACTTCCCCACAGTTGTTGCTGTTCCAAATCCCGCTACTTTGGAGGCAAAGTATGGTCGCAATAGCCTCCCTTTCCACGTGAATATTAAGTGGCGGACCTCCAGCGCCATTGTCGGAGTTGTGTGCATGGCGCCTGTTACGCTTAAACAGACTGTCCGCTGCACTTGCGCTAGTCTCTTTATAGTCGTTACTTGTTTGGTCCTGGGCCACCAAATTGAAGCTCCATATGTTAGCATAGGCCTTATGACAACTGTGTACAACCACATCGTCGTGCGCGGGTTCAACCCCCAGGTTTTCCCCACTGCCCGACGACATTGCCAAAAGGCTCTTGTAGCTTTGTCAGTTTTCATTTCGATGTGCGTTTTCCAGCTCAGTTTCCTGTCGAGTGTAATGCCCAGGTATTTCACCTAGTGGCTGTACTGCAGCATCGTATTCAGTAGCTTATGTGCTCTTTTCATGACCTTCCTTTTCTTGTTGAACATGACCAACTCCGTTTTAGCCGGATTTACCGACAAGGAGTGATCATTGCACCACCGCGAAACTGTATTTAGAGCTCCCTGCATTTGATCACAGAGAGCGTCTTCAAATTTGCCTGTACTATAATGCAGCCCGGGAAGTGTGTGTTGAGCAATAGTTGCAGACTCTCATGGAGGTCGTCGGCCATGGTGCCGTCCTCCTTTTTTAGGATTTCCACAGATTTTTTATGGTCCTGTGAGGGAGCCTTCTTGAACCTGCTAACTTCTTGCGTGCTTTCTATACCTTCACAGAAAGCACGCCATGATGCTTTTTGACATTGCCTTATGAGTTTTTTGTACTCTCTAAGGCGGGCCTTATAAATGGCCCAGTCGGAGCTCAGTTTACAGCGTTAAGCTCTGTTAAATGCTTTCCTAGCCTCATATTTTAGGGAGTCGAGATCTCGGCACCACCATGGGGTGGCTCTCCCTGTTTCTGTTCTCCTTTTAAGTGGGCAAGTCAATTTATATGCCTTCAGGATCTTTGTCTGCACTTCCCCCGCGAGAAGGTCAAGGCTGGCATAGTCCTTCGGGCATTCTGTTCTGATATCCTGCAGGCCCTTACCGAGATGCCAGATATATGCCTCCTTATCCGTTTGTCTCGGATCTCGGTAAGGTTTACTAGGACTCTTTTTTAGTCCAATCTGAAAAGTTACCCATCTATGATCGGATATAGATGCTTCCCATTTATCTATATAATTAGAAATACCTAAGCTAGCCCAAATAATCACTTAGATTAGTATATACTAATTTCCGTATAATAATTATTTATATCGATATATTTCAATAATCGACTAATTACTAATTAGTATATCGATTATTCCCATCACTAGTTAAAATACTATTTCCGTCAACCGTGTGTTTATGAGTTGAATTAATGCATTCACTATCGTTTATTAATGAACCCATTTAACGCACTACTTTTCATTAATAAACGATTTTATTATTTTTATGTGGATGTGCTGAGCAGATGTTGATGGATTACAACATGACTAAATTAACAATTTTGGCTTCAAAAAGGGGCCCGAGTCATTAAACGGTCACAATCTTATGTCAACAATAGCATTTTAGGGTTATGCACTGAAAATCAAAACTGACAGCGGATTTCGAGATGGTTCGAGGTTATCATTTCTGCCAGGAAATTCTATTATTGAAAATTCTACTAATTAAATTAAAATAAAGTTTCTATTTTAATATATTTTCTCCATTTTATCTAAAATTATATGATCGACGAAAAATGGTAACGACTCGTGTATTAACCCTTTGCGTCCCAGTGGCTACACCACACAACCGCCTTTTGTTCATTTTTTTTAAACGTCCCAGTGGATATCTGTCGGAACCACTGGTATAATATATTGCATACATATCGCCCATATTCGGAAAAAACAAATTCGAGTGCTTAGTTCGGTAGCAAGCAAGTTCAAGAAGCATGTACTTTTGAAAACCAGACTAACCGCAGCAGCACGTATGCCTGCACATGGTACTTCACGCCATTGTGCACTATGTAGCACGAAGAAAGCACCACACAGAAGTAGATGGCAGTGTTCAACTTGTAATGTAGGACTTTGTTTAAACGATAAGAAACACTGCTTTTTGCTTTTTCATAAAGTGTAACCCAGTGGCTTCGCAGTAGAACCACCAATTTGTTTCAAAGTTTCTTAAAGAAACAAATATAAATCATAATTATATATTATTTCAATGTCATTTTGTACCTGTTTAAAATAAAATTATCAGATTTTAAATTTGGGGCTCAAAGGGTTAAATAGCGATTATTAATCTCGATAATTAATTGCCTTTATTAATGCACTAGATCGTTAAATAACTATTGTTGTACTCACTTCGAGAGCTACAAATGGAATCGACCGATAATTTTCAGCCTTAAGTAGTAGGTATTATGCTGAACAGTTGGAGATTATTAAACATTTATGATTTTGCATTGAAATAAGTATGTTCGAAATAATGGTGAATGCGCCGGGACACCACTGGAATAAGCTTCACATGCAGTTGAGCAAAAATTGGCTGACCGGTTGCGTAACAATATGTATACTTATAAGATAAATTGAGTTCAATTGTGTGGTTAGATTTTTATAGTAAATTAATTATTTTTGGCTGTGTTTTTTTTTAGTTCTCTGACTTGACCTTAACCCTGAACATGCTACATTTTCTCGCGAACAATAAATCTGAGAAATATGAAATTTCACTTTTCCTTTCATTATTCCTTTCCAGTTCACTTCTTACTTAAGCTCGGAAATAATTGACGCTTTTTTTTGTAAATGTCAGCATAATATCGATTGTTGTGCCGTTTTAGAATACATCTGAGAACCGTTTCCTGCGTCAATGTTCGTTCCGTTAAAACTGGAGACGAGAATTGAAGTCGTGGGCGGCGGTCGTCTTAGCGACACGCGTCACGTGCCCTCCATCAGTCCAGCCCTCCAAATAATATCATTCATCCAAATCAATTTCATACGTATTGTCCATTTATATTACACAGGCTACGCCCATGCCGGAATTCCTTACAAGTTACGAGACACCCTACGAAATTGAGTATGACGAAAATGAGGAAATAACAGGAGAAGAAGTGGATGCGGGAATAGTAAGACTAAGCATGGAAAGGCTGCTGGTCCTCAAGGAATACCGAACGAGCTGCTGAAGCACTAAACAAGAGTACTAGGGAATTTACTAGCGTATATATTCACTTTAGTTTCGAAATACAGATACAACTTACAGTTGCGAGAGAAAAAAACTAGTACAGCAGGGAGTTTAAGCCACTGAAAAAATATCGTATTTTTTTTTCTTGTAAAACAAACTTGTCATGTACAGGTTAACAACAATGTTTTTCTTAGCCAACAAGACGGTGCTTTTGTTAACATGCACTTCATTAGCATTGTCTTTAATGCTAATAGCGTCTCTAAACGGGCCGTTATTAGTCAGTTAAGGCATGTCGACGTTAAATAAATTGCGTTTGACATTTCCGCAGATTTGTCAATTTGATTGACAATTTGAAAAATCAAAGTGAGTCAGTCCAGTTCACATAGCCAAATATTTTGCTGTTCTAAGTTTTTTTTTCTCTCGCAACTGTACCTCCTGAACTGATAAAATCATACATAAATAATATCCATAAAAAGGCAGATGGACGGAATTGCAATAATTATCAAGGAGTTAGTGTGAACAATTCATTATCCAGAATATACTAAAAAACATAATTGAAATACAAATGACGTATGCGGAGGAACAACATGGTTTCCAGCTGGTAGATCCTGCATTAATCCTGCTCACTTAACACGTTCGCTACCAGGATGTCAAAGAAAAATTCGAAACCAGTTTTCTTTGATGAACGGACAATAATAGCTGAAGACGACATCGACTAAATGTTACAGAAGTTAGCAGAAGAGTGCATATGTTATAGACAAAACACGAAGTTGGACAAAAATATCTACTACTCGCAGACGTAAACCGAATTAAAACATAATCTGGGGTTTTGTCTGCATGAGGCAAGTCCTAACAGGATACCTGTCATAAAAATGCCAAATTGTTAAAGCTGTAATAGCAGAAGCTCAACGGTAGTCGAAATTATTGAAAATATGAGAACATTGTGCTTTATTTTGACAATCGCAAAAAATTAAAAAAATTAAATTAAATAAACAAATTCTAAAGAAATAAAATTTCTTTGTTTTTATTTATTATAAAAGCGTTCAATTTGAAACTTCTAACGAGTGTTTCCACTCCCAGATTAAGCATGAAGTAAAATTTCGAGTTTAGAAAAGCCTGAAAATTTGGATTTGCCGGGGCGCGCGAGCGAAGCGAGTCGCGCTCCGGCAAATCCAAATTTTCAGGCTTTTCTAAACTCGAAATTTTACTTAATGCGCCACGCGTATAAAACACTGATTTAACGTGAAAGTTAAAAACACACAAAAAATTGTTCATGCAAATCCTTACAATTAATTCGAATTATTTTTGACGATTCGAATCCTTTTGTAAGTATCAAGAATATGAATTTGTGTTCAGTACTCATTCATTCGCCGGATAACTATATACGCGTTTCAGGCTTCAACGCCGTCATCAGTATAGTCCCGTACCAGTGCTTGAAGAATACTGAACATCTTTGACCATTTATTATGGCCTGTGCAATTTACACATATTCGACAGCGCAAACGCCATCTAATGCTACTTAAGCTATTGGGCATTAGATGGCGTTTCCGCTTTCAAACATATGCCTTTCGTAAGCATTCGAATCCTCTTGTGTAAGTATTCGAATCACCCGCATGTAGATTACAATACAAATCCTTTTAAAAACAATGTAACGAATCGGGATCACGAATCCTTTTTAACTAAAGTATTCGAATACATCTTTTGAATCCTCTAAAAGAATTCGAATAATGAATAATTTGAATCCTGCCCAATTTTGTTCTCAACTTTAAAACACTTTTCGAAATAGGATCAAGAGTTTTCATTCTTGACTTATTACAATGATTGAAAACACATTCATTGTGAAGTGAAATGTTTCTCTAAGGGAACAAACATCTCCTTTATACATGTTTACTTTCTGAAGTCAGTTCGAATATCTATATTTAAGTCATTATTAGAAATCCTTGTCGTTACGCGAACGAAATCGCGAATACAAACACTTCATATTCATAACCTTCCTCTTATACACACATATTCGCCTCCGCTTTTCGTTCGCGACCCATTCAAATTAAACACCGTCGATAATTAAACGGCGCCGTTTAATTCGAGGCAGAGGCGAGGAAACGAAGGGCTTTTCTCTCGCTGTTATTTGTCGGTGGCAAATTTAAATTGTAAATAAGAGCGCTCTGCCCTATCCGCAGCGCAGAAAGACACAGTCGTTAGGGACCATTGCTATGGTGATAAATAATTTTGTAAGACTTATTTGTGTGTGCGTGTGTATTCGCCCTCCCTTCGCTAATATCATCTCCAGTCTCCAAAACGCGTTAATTATGTTTAACATCTACATTGATCAAGGACGAGGACATCAGAAGCACATATGTGTTTGTGTGTGTGTCACGGTTTTAATTATGTGTCTGCTTGGATTATACCTAGAGGGTTATTCAAGTTTAAATATTGTGTATTAATTGAGGGGGTAAACAGAATGTAGATTGTATATGTTGAATATTCAATATTAAAGCGTTGATTTAACAACCTAAATAATTAATTGATAAAATAACATGAAATCACATGCAGGGAGAATTTTTGTTTTCGGTAAACATATCTCGATAATCACAGCGTTAGGTAAATTTGCAGGAATTCATTGTTTTTATAAAAGCTGTCAATTTAAAGCTTCTATCTTAGTTTCCATATTTTGCTGTCAATACAATTTTTATTAGACAAGCCTCTTGCCTCAATTGCTTAGTCGACATCTATTCTCCTGGTTGGTGGCATCCATTCCCATGTTCTTGTAGGCCATCTTGGATCAGGCATTCTTTTTAAGTGTCCATACCAGATTGGTCGTTTAGCTTCGATAGTGTTTACAATATCTAATCCTATTTCCATTTCCCTTCGTATGTCTTTATTCCTAACTCTGTCAATTCTTGTGTCTGCAGCATCATCTCAGATAATCTATCATCGATGTGTTTCTAACCTCCCACCGTCCATATGTCGCAATACCTTCAATGAACGTTTTGTGCATTCTTATCTTATAATGTTTTGATATTTCAGAGCTCCATGGAATATTATTTCATTGCTTAATCGCTTAGTTATTAATTTCTTGATTGCTTCATCCATCTGCTGTTAGTTCACTCCTAGGTACCGTGAGATCATATAAAACATGATTTAGAGTAGGCTTTGAATTTTAAATTAGATTGGCACTACTGACCGAGAAGAAGAATCGTGTCTCAAAACAAGGCAGCTATGGCCTATACGGGATACTATAATCAGCAACAGATTAATTGCACTTAGCACAATCGACATAAAGAAGGCGGTAGGCATCCTCACGGGCCACTGCCTCCTAGGCAGACATGCACAAAAGATGGGTCTTGAGCACAACGACTTTTGCAGAGGATGCCTGGATGTGGAGGAGGAAGAGACGGTACTCCACTATCTGGGACAATGCCCTGCTCTCGAAGGGAAGAGGATCAAGTACCTTGGTATGCACTACGCGAATGGACCAACGGACCTCACACCTCTAGATGTGAGACATTGATCGGTTTCATTAGGTGCTCGGATTGGTTTGTATAGGTGGGGAGGGAAGGGAGATTTGACTCTTTTCACCCTTATGGTATCACAAGGGGCCCTTTGGGCCTAAGTGACCGGTCTAACTGTTGCCATTGGAACCTAACCTAATCTACTGACCGGTAACTCATAGTTTACCATAACCACAAATTTATTCCATCATTCAATTAGAATTCTGGGCAAGCGCACAAAAATGCCTTTAAATCATAATTTAAACGATCGCACGGTATTCTGAATAAAAAATTTGCATGTTCTCAAAAATCTAAGAAGCCTTATTTTTTAAGTCATCATGACTCAATTCATTATCCTTTAAAAAGTTCGCTATGTACTTACGAATGACGTGTTTCGTGGTCGGATAAGAAAGCACCGGTAAAATTCTATTAATATCCCCAATCAAAAAGTGTTACAGAGAAATCTTCGTGCAGACACTTTTTTTCTCTCCATCGCGTAATTACCCGACGTTTATAAAATTTGCACACAGAATTAATTTGGTGGGAATCACGCGAGCGCTCGAAAACTACGTTTGCTTTGAATTTCCTCGGGCTGCCGACGTGCAACGCTCCGATAATCAAATCCACTATTTGCAGGAAATTTACGGTTTCGAGTTTGCAGATTGATTCCCCTCGATTTCCAACCAGGAATCCATTAACGTTCAATATTTACTATTCTTAAGTTTAGACAAGAACATTTTACATGAAAATTTTACTTCATGCGCCACGCGCAGAAAAGACTGATTTAATGTTAGGTTCAAATGTTACTGCTTAAGTTTGATCTTACGTTAATAAATCTTACACATGTTTATTTCGTGTAACCAATTGCTTTCGAATTTTTTCTTATCAAATATACTTACATATCCCAAAGCAAATTGCTCGAAACTTGAACCCGCAAGATTTAGTTTTATTAACCCATTAAACACCATTAATGCAATAACGTAACATTATTAATTTTTTGTTAATAAAATTACAAAGTAGATTAATTCCATACATTATATTATTTACATATGTTTGACAGCGTAAACACCATCTAACGCCCATTTGCTTAAGTAGCATCCTCAATTGCTGGCAAACTAAACGTTTGTACACAGCAATTGTGCGTCCACAACAGAGCTTTATTTTATAGAATACAAATATCAAGAATATGAATTTGTGCTCAGTACTCATTCAATCACCGGATAACTATACACGGGTTCCACGCCATCATCAGTATAGTCCCGAACCAGTGCTTGAAGAATACTAAACATCTTTGACCATTTATTATGGCCTGTGCAATTTACATATGTTTGACAACGTAAACGCCATCTAATGCCTATTTGCTTAAGTAGCACTGGTTCGGGGCTATACCGATGACGGGGTGGAAGCCTGAAACGCGTATCCGGTGAATGAATGAGTACTGAACATAAATTTATATTCTTGATATTATATTATTTGACCTGACGTGAAAAAAAGATTGCGTTATGTAAATATTTCAATCATTGCTCTTTTTATTTAAATTGTTTTCAATCTATTTCTTAACTTGGCAATATTTTAGTGTTTTATGCGCGTGGAGCATGAAGTAAAATTTCGAGTTTAGAAAAGCCTGGAAATTTGGTTTCGCCGCCCCGCTTAGCGGAGCGACAAAAACAAATTTTTAGGCTTTTCTAAACTCGAAATTTTACTTCATGCTTAATCTGGGAGTGGAAAGACGTGCTCGAAGCTACAAATTATTCGCTTTTATAAAGTCGACGAATGCCTAAAAATTAACAGCGTATACATTATGTAGGTATACTTAATAGAAATCATAAAAATAAGTGCAGAATTTTACCTAAAACCAACATTTATGGACTCTAAAATTGTTTCTTTTATCTTGTTAGATTATTTTTGGTATTCGTGTGGAAAATTAGTCGTCCGGCCTTGATGGGTCTTTCACCGTTTTTCCTGAGCACCAATCGCGCACGAATTTCGTATTTGTTCAATTATCGAGCTTTTCCAGTACGTGCTCTGGAAGGGTTCAACAACTTTCCGACTTTGACGCGCGCACTTTTCACGGATGTACATTATTTATTTACTTTACGGATCGGCGCCGGTTTCGTGTTTGAACCCGGCCGCGCTTCCCAGAAATGCCAAAAATTTCATCCAGGAAAAATAATATCGGAAAAGGCGACAACTGACGGACGCGTGAATCATGAACGCCAAAATCAATATCCCAACTGAAAAATATTGCTTTTTAAGTAAAACATTTTTTTACTAGAGATGATCATAGGATTGTAGTTAGGAAATGTGTAGGTTAGGAGTCCGGCTATATTTTGACACATATTTCAGCAGTTGTCAGAAGTTTGAAAATAGTAAATATTGACCACTTACACAGTTCATATAAAGGGTATTTCATGAAGCGCTTCCTATCTTTACATTTAAATAAAATAATGTGTGTAAGAGATATCATCGAATTTTTGTATTTGTTTGAAAGGTCTATCGATGCCATTATGTATTGAATATAACATTCTGCAAATGTCCAATTTTCCATGACTCTGGCGCATAAATCAGGCTGAATTTGACCGATGGCATGTGTTAGCTTTGAGGGCCGCTGTGGTTTGTGGCTTATTCGCATAGACACGCGACTTAAGAAAACCCCACAAGAAAAAATCTAACGGGGTCAAATCGCACGATCTCGGTGGCCAGTTCACATTACCTCCACGTGAGATGACCATGCCCTCAAATCGCTCGTGCAGAATGTCCAATGTGGCATGAGCTGTGTGGCACGTAGCGCCGTCCTGTTGAAACCAAATATCGTTGGTGTCCATATTGTACAATTCAGGCTAAAAGAAGTTGGTAATCATCGACCTATAGCGCTCGCCGTTGACGGTGATGGCCTGGTCAACGTCGTTCTCAAAGAAATATGGACCGATGACGCCGCCAGCCTAAAATCCACACCAAATAGTGACATTTTCGGGATGCATTGGATGCTCTTGAATCTCATGTGGATTGGTATCGTCCCAAATTCGACAATTTTGTTTATTGACGTACCCATTCATCCAGAAATGGGCCTCATGGCTGAAGATGATTTTTTTATGAAAATTATCGTCACTTTCCAACTGCTCCAGGGCCCATTCAGCAAACACACGTCGTTGTCTATGGTCGTTTACCTTCAGCTCCTG
The DNA here is from genome assembly GCA_932526585.2 of Philonthus cognatus. NCBI lineage: Eukaryota > Metazoa > Arthropoda > Insecta > Coleoptera > Staphylinidae > Philonthus > Philonthus cognatus. The sequence goes on along the minus strand of OW052250.1, from coordinate 25,320,674 downwards.
GGTCAGCTAAATTTTGTACGGGTGCAGGCCCAAGTTACGACGCAAAATTCGCCAAGTTGTAGTCTGCGCAATGCCAAGTTCTTATGAACGACGCGAAATTAACTGCCTCAGATTCTCTTGCACACTCTCACGGACAGCGGCGATGTTTTCGGTAGATCTTACGTTTCGTCGTCGTACGGGTGTTGGTTTATTGTTTACTGAACCAATGGACTCAAATTTTTCCACCACACTGCGAATAGGCCTCTCGGTAGGACGATTATGGCGACCGTAAAATGGGCAAAGCGCGGGGAAGGTTGCCCGAACGCAACATCCATTTTGATAAAACAATTTTATCATTTGCATGTGTTGTTGAACGCTATATCCATCCATGGTGATTTGGCAAAACAGAATGAATAAATTACAGCCAATTCTACAGATGTAGCGTCAACAATATGGCCGCTATCAACTGTCTAAGTTCGGAAGTCCCTATTGGAAGACCCTTTATATCCAGTTAGCCAGTCTCTGTATAAAATTTGGTAACAGCGTTTGGATGCTGCATCCAGAAGCGAGACCGGTGATTGGTGTATATAGTCGTCTGTCTTACTTGCACCCCACATCCTGACAATAGTCTCTCCTTTTCTACCAGATTTCCAGTTCTACCATAAGTATTTGCTCCCCTTTCCACTTACTAGCGAAAGAAATACATAATAAACCCTGCAAATGTAACAAATAATATTGTCTCGTTAAAACAAGGAAAAGATATCATATATGAGTACGAACATTGCAATGACCTTCTAAAGCGGAATACTTAATTTGTATGTAATTTGGATATAATTTGTAGAGAAGTTTTTCAAAAATACGATTAATTTAGTGAAGATTGACCACCACCACGACACAATCCTCTGACGATGTAGCGAAATTCTCAAATGATGTAACCACATAATCCTCCGACGACGTATCAATTACAAAAATAACAGAACTTAAAAATAACAAGCGAGCTACAGAGTCATTTTAATATACGGACTGCTTCCGCCATCTACCGCATCCCCCCCACTACCACAACAACACCACTATACAACCACAACCATTCGGCTCACGCACCCAACCATAACCACACACCCCTTTCCGTCTTTCGACTCCATTTTACCATTATTCAATTAAACACCCATCTATCTTCAACTACCGGAACGATACACCAGCTTATTTCTAATTCAATTCGACTCCAGTTTTAGCTGGTGATTATTTAAATCATCGGCAACAAAAATATACAAAATTGTATATAAAATGAGTTTACCCCCAGCAATTACCTGAGGAGCGACCGGGAATTATCTCGGCATAACGACTAGAGCCCGAACACCTGGAGTGGACTCCGAGCAGACCTCCTAGAGGGAGGATGGGGGACCAGCGGCAGTCCGTTTTTCGGACTGTATAATCTTTCGCATTCTTCTTTTCGAAGAACGGATTAGATGAGATTCCAAAAGTCTCGAGATTCGTCGAATGCCTGTAATTGCGATGGATTTGGCGAATTTCGGCCGGCAGGTCACGTCCACCAAGGAAACTATCCTTCTCCACCCTCATTTTCGCCATATAAATAATAGAGGACGGCACTTCTTTAGCAGTGGCAAACCTGTAAAAAAAAGCAGCAACTAGTCCAAAAAAAACTGGTACACCACTGACTGCATTTCACAGTCTGGTGTACCAGTTTTTTTTTTTGACAACCTAGTGTTATGTTTTTTTTTGTCAAATTGTTTTTGATTAGTGCAAGTGTGCAATCAGAAGATCCGGAATTGCTACCAGTGCTGCCTCTCGCCGTTTCGACTTTTCAAACTTTTCCCGACGCCACCCGGACATTTCCGGAGTTTAACGGTGCTTTTACGGACCCCGTCGACGCCTTTCGGATACATCCGGACTTTTCCGACCTTATCGTCATATAACAGACTTTGCCGTTTTCGTCCGGGTTTTGCTGCCGCCACTCACCACCTCTAACGACCAAGCTGCCATTGCCAACGCCCACTACCCCCACTAATTATTATTTGCCGCTGTGTTGTTATTTTTTGTTGCTGTTTTTTTTTGTGTATATACATTTGTTGTCTTGGATTGGTGTTTTAAAGACTAGTTATTCGTGCTCTCCATCCCCGAAACCGCTGAGCTAGCTAAAAGTGCATTTGGGGTACCTTCCTCCTATGACACTGGTTACTAAGCAACGGCGAATGCCCAAATCTATCAAAATATATCCCGACTTTTATTTTACACATTAGCCGAAATTTATTTTATGCCTAATCAAGGACTGCAAATCCTCATTTAATAACAATGAAGAAAAACTATACGCATCACCTTTACTTTAAATAATATCAAATCAAATTTGATTATTTCATAATTCCAATTCACTTCCAATTTCCAATAAAAATCCTTTTGTGAACCAAATCAGAAATTGTTGATCTCTAGGTATAATTATATACATTGTTAATGAATATTTTCGGAGAATGAGTAATTTTATAGTTCTTTTTTTATTTTCAGGTATGTTTCCATCGTGTTTACACGAAAAATCCAACACCATAAAAGTAAGTCCGAAACGACGCAATTTTCCCCATGCATAATTCATACGTCACTATCAACGGTTCGCCTTCTTTTTCGAATCATTAATTAATTGATAACAATACCAATTAACAAGCATGAAAACATTTCGTTATCTGCGTTTCTTTAAATTAAACGCGTAGAATAAAATCATTCTTCGTATTTTTTCACAATAAAATAAATCAAGAAAAATAAACTATATTGTATTAAGTGCATTGTACTCAGTGATTTTAGCTTTATATAAAGCTGAAATCACTAAGTACTATACATTTAGTGGTCTGAACGGTGACAAAACCGATTTTTTTTCAATTTACTCGAATAATAAGTAGCTTTTATTTTCAGTTTAAAGCAAAGTTAAACTATTTATTTTTTTTACTTTCCTTAATACGCAAAACAAAGAAAAAGTATTCTTTTCGCGAATATTTTAAAATTAAATTGATAGTTTAAACGAGTGTTCTCCACTCCCAGATTAAGCATGAAGAAAATTTCGAGTTTAGGAAAGCCTGAAAATTTGGTTTAGCGACCAAACCAAATTTTTAGGCTTTTCTAAACTCGAAATTTTACTTCATGCTCCACGCGTATAAACACCGATTTATTGTGAAGTTGAAAATATATATACTGCTTCAGTAGTATATTTTTAATTTCACGTGAAATCAGTGTTTTATACGCGTGGCGCACGAAGTAAAATTTCGAGTTTAGAATAGCCTGAAAATTTGGTTTAGCGACCAAACCAAATTTTTAGGCTTTTCTAAACTCGAAATTTTACTTCATGCTTACTCTGGAAGTGGAAAACGCTCGTTTAAAGTTTCAATTTAAACAACAAATACGACGAATACCTGCAAATATACAGCGTATACAGTATATTGGGGTACGTATACTTAAAAAAACTCTCTCTATAAATACTTAAAAGAAAAATTCAAATAATATATTTTTTGAGACGTGCAATGCTTTTTAATCTTCTATAGATGGCGCCTCGTGTTATTTCAAATAAATATATGATTTTTAAATATGATTACACCTCTTGGTTATTTTTCTTGGTTAAAGTTTAATGATTAACGATTTTTTTTTTATTTCTTCGTAGATTTAGTCAAGAACGGATTTTGCGACGATCTTATTACGAAAGCCCGAACTATCTTTTATCCTGCATCCTGCATGAACTGTATTATTAATAAGTTAATTGAAATAAAAAATATCTTATCTTGTTGATCGTTTCTTAATTGTGTTGATAAATATAGATAACTTGTATTTATTCCAAAACAGATTTTGAACAGATTTTGGAAAGTTTAGTGGTTATTTTCGATTGTGAAATGGGTAATCGGTTGCACAATTTGTTGGTGCAATGTCGAGCAACCGAGTGACGGTGAAAGTTTCGAATGAGGAAACGGCCGAGAATTATGTTGTCTGTGTGTCTGACTGCTCTAGCCTAGACACGATTCCTAATTGCAATGGCCTAGTGATATTGATATTGCTTTATTTATTCGTTGGAGCTGTTTATAAATTGGGTTGGGACATTTTTATTATCACGCCAATTGACAACAACAAAAGTTACAACAACATGGTGGGTAAAGTAAACACTAATTTGGAAATAAAATACTGTATTAATGTTTAGTGATGTTTATTATTGCAAACGCTAATTACCCAAATATTTTCAACCTTAAAACCTTTAAAAATACAAAATAATGTTACTAGAGTTATTATGTTGTTGTATAAGAGCCGTTTTACACACACAAGAATTCTCGCAGAAATTCATAATATAATTAACAAGGAAAAAATATTATAAGTTTATGCAAGTGTACTACAGCAATTTTTACAATATGTTTCTCGCGAGAAAAGTATTAGGCATGTTCAAAATAATTTAAAAAAGATTTTTTACAGATGCAGCTTACGCGCTTATTCATAACCTAAAAATTAGTCGTTACTAGTTATTATTACAAACGGTAGTGAAGTATTTTTATTAATATAAGTTTGTGCAACTAAATATGTGCTTTTCCGTTTTGTAATATATTCGCCACAGCGCACAATGTGCCAAATCCGAGCGCGAGCGCCAGGGGGGGATTTGGAGGAAAAAAATTAAATTAAAAATTTCGAGAAAAAAACATATCCACTCCATTGTAGATACATGAAACCCTTATAATCTTGCATGTTTATATTTTTTAACCCCCTATATTATTAACAATTAACGCCTAAAGTTGAGCAATTTAGAAAACATCGATTTTACGGCATTTCATTCGCAAGTTTAAATAATTTATTACATGGATAGTAGGCGTACTATAAATATAACGTTATACACTATTGTTTATAACATAATACTGTATATTATGGTTGAAAGATCAACTCTTTAAATATTTTAGAAAAAAAGTTAAAAAAATTTGAATATGAAATATATTTTAAATATAAATTTTAACTTTAGAAAGTGTTATAAAAAAAATGCCAACTCGATGAGGTCTGTGACTATCACTAAAAATTAGTTCTATGTTTTCTCTAACTACCCTCAAAATTTCGTATCTCCACCGGTGCGTTTTTGGGGTCTTTTTAATTTTTTTATTTTACGCCACCAATTAAAATTGGGTCGGGCGAGGCCCGTGTGCGGTGAGCATCGCGGAGTCGAGCGCGCTATTCTCGAGCAGCACGCAACATGATTTCTACGTTGGCCCCGAACAAAAAAATAATAAAAACGCACTTAAAACGCACATGTAAAAATTCAAAAAAATTAGGGCTGTTACAGAAAATATTGACAAATGTTTATATAATAGTCATAATCCTCACAATCTACAATTTTTCTAATATACAGGTATATATCATAGGGAAATTATTTCTTCTCTGAGTATTTTTTGCACCATTTAAATCACATTTACAAAAATAGTTTTATGGGTTTTTTTCTTATTGATATATAAGGGTGTACATCTGTTACTGATAAAGGTCATCTGGTTTGTGTTTACATTTTTATTAGGGGTCCGATTGGACCTGTCATTTACCGTAACAAATGGCATTCTTGTCACACAGTTTTTACGGTTTAAGTATCTGAAATGGATTATTCTTAATTTTCTTGAAAGCAAAATATGCGTTTAGTGTTGAACGAAGTCTCCAACAGTTCACATATTTTTCTGATCCCTAAGCGAACTATTGAACATTATAAAGTAATTATTAATTAAGTTAGTGTTAAGTGTTATTTAATTTGTTGACTATATACTCTTTCTTTGATTTAGTGTTTTTTTGTGTATAAAATAGTTTACTTTAATTAAACTAGTGTTTAGTGTTAGTGTAATTTAATTAATCCAAAACGCTGAGTGATAATGGAGAAAATTAAAATTACAAACGGTGATTTATATAAGGTATGGTACGAACTAAAACCTAAAAACCTTATTCAGTCAAGCAATACCATTGATTATTTAATAAAATATATTGAAAATGTTTCGACGAAAAACAATAGTGAAAATGATGACATTCTTAAAAAAGTTAAGGGTTTCTGCAGTACTCTTAATAGAAAGTGGAAAATGTGCTCAAGATCTCATATCAATTTCATTAAAAAAAAAATAGAAATTGGTTACTGCTGCCTTTTAAATACAACGAGGGTTCTGTCTTAATTGAAAATACAAACCCCTTTGAAAATATAGAAAATATTTCACCAATACCAAGTACATCAGGTACACAGTTCACAATACAAAGTAATACATCTAAAAGAAGACAAACTAATTTATTGATCACCAAAAATACACCAGAACAAATATTTTCAGCAGCAAAAAAAATTTTACGCGATAAAGGAAATATACCAGCGGCCAAATTAGTGGAAAGTGCTTCCTCGGATTCACAGGAAAAAATAAAAAAAGTCTTAACTTATTTAAAAACAAATGAAATTGAAACTGTAAAAAATTTACAGATGAAGAAGCTCTATCAATTTTTATTGATTCAAAAATGACGGCAGCAAGTTATAAAAATTTAAGAAAAAAACTACGTTCTCATGGAGCAAAAGACCTTTTACCATCTTACAATAAAATTAAAATAATGAAGACAATGTGTTACCCAGCTAATATTTCTATTTCTCAAAATGGAGCATCAGTACCTTTGCAGAGCCTTCTTGAGCATACTTTATGTAGATTAATATCAACAATTAAATTTCCTCAAGATACATCATTTAGTAAATTAATTTTGTTGTGTAAATATGGTTGCGATGGCAGCTCAGGGCACTCTACTTATATGCAAAAGCCATCTGATGATAGCAGTACAGATGAAGAAGAAATTACAGAGAAGAGTGTCTTTGTGTTTTCACTGGTTCCACTTAGATTATTTTCTGATGAAAGTGTTATTTGGAAAAACGAAAAATCTTCATCTATTAAATTATGTAGACCGATAAAATGTATTTATGCTAAAGAAACAAAACAGCTTATTCTAGATGAAGTTAAGAGTATGAGGCAAGAGGTAAATTTATTGGAAAAACAACAAATTTATATTAATGGTAACCATGTAGAGGTAAAATTTAATTTGTTGTTTACAATGATCGACGGCAAAGTTATAAATACCTTAACAAATACTCTGAGCTCAAATTGTTTTATATGCAAATGTTCTCCGAAGGAGATGAATGATATTGAAAGAATTAATAATATTCCTATTATCGAAGATAATTTAAATTATGGTATTTCTTCCCTCTATGCATGGATTAAGTTCATGGAATGTGTTCTTCATATCTCCTATAAATTAGATTTGAAGAAAACAACTACTCACGGATGTACGATAGAAGAGAAAAATAATATATTTAGTCGGAAAACTAGAATACAAAAACTATTACGTAAAGAGTTAGGGATAAGGGTTGATATTGTTGTGCAAGGAGGAGGTACTTCAAATACTGGCAACGTTGCTCGAATATTTTTTCGAAATTATGAGAAAGTAGCTGTCATCACTGAATTGAATGAAGAATTATTGAACAGATTTTATACAATTCTTATAACAATGTCAAGTTCTCGTAATATAAATGTATTGATGTTTGATAAATATGCAGAAGATACGGCCCGGCCCGACTTTACACCTCGTTATATGGATGGTATAGAATGCCTCCTAGTGTCCATAAAATTTTAATTCACGGGAGCAAAATAATTGGACAATGTCTTTTACCAATCGGAGAACTTTCGGAAGAGGCACAGGAAGCAACCAATAAAATATATAAGAGAGTTAGAGAAAACCATACTAGGAAAAACTCTAGGCTTAATACAATTCGAGATTTATTTAATATGCTTCTTGTATGTTCTGATCCAATAATTTCTTCTTTGAGAAGCGATGTAAAAATTCATAAAAAACAACTACCTGCAGACGCTAAAAAATTAGTTATTTGTGAAACGGACACAAGTGACAGCGAAGACGAACAGACTGATGAGGATACTGACAATTTTTCATTTTAAAAAAGTAAGTAAATAAAACAGTATAAAATACATAACTTCGTTGTGCAAAATCAGAAAAATGTAATGTATATTCTGATTAAAAATTCATATTTTAAACAACAGATTAAATTATTTTTAAACTACAGCAGATACTTTTCACATTTGTACGGTTTTTTGAGGTGCTTTATTTTTTATTAGGCGCAACCGATAAAAATCGACTCGGTCATTCGCAAAAACCTGACACAAAACGCACATGTAGAGATACGAAGTTTTTAGGGCATTTAAAAACATACCACATTTTTTGGTGAAAGCACAACCTATGTAATAATTATAACAATTGTATATAATTTTGCTGCCTTGAATTATTATTATTTTTTTTTTATCATATAAACATTTGTTAATATTTTTTGTAACTGCCCTAATTTTTTTGAATTTTTACATGTGCGTTTTTATTATTTTTTGTTCGGGGCCAACGTAAAAATCATGTTGCGTGCTGCTCGAGAATAGCGCGCGCTCGACTCCACGATACTCACCGCACACGGGCCTCGCCCGACCCAACTTTAATTGGTGGCGTCAAATAAAAAAATTAAAAAGACCCCAAAAACGCACCGGTGGAGATACGAAATTTTGAGGGTAGTTAGAGAAAACATAGAACTAATTTTTAGTGATAGTCCCAGACCTCATCGAGTTGACATTTTTTTTATAACACTTTCTAAAGTTAAAATTTATATTTAAAATATATTTCATATTCAATTTTTTTTTAACTTTTGTTCTAAAATATTTAGAGACTTGATTTTTCAACCATAATATACAGTATTATGTTATAAACAATAGTGTATAATGTTATATTGATAGTACGTCTACTATCCATGTAATAAATTATTTAAACTTGCGAGTGAAATGCCTTAAAATTGATGTTTTCTAAATCGCTCAACTTTAAGCGTTAATTGTTAATAATATAGGGGGTTGAAAAATATAAACATGCAAGATTAGAAGGTTTTCATGTATCTACAATGGAGTGGATATGTTTTTTTCTCGAAATTTTTAATTTAATTTTTTTCCTCAAAATCCCCCCCTGGCGCTCGCGCTCCGATTTGGCACATTGTGCAGCGGTCGCAGCAGGAGATGGACACAGCTGATGTTGAGCACATATGATATTTTCGGTAGTTCGCGTGCGTACGGTAGTAATTGTTTTGAAAATAATTCTTTGCTGTGTAATACAGGGGCAAATATTTTTATACATAAAATTATAGCGAGACTTTTGTATAAAATTCTCAAATAAATTTCTGCGAGAATTCTTGTGTGTGTAAAGCGGCTCTAACAGTGTAAAGCTGAATACAGATTATAATATTATTATAAAGGATGTTCAACTATTCTTATGTTTAAAGTATGGATCCTGTAAACATATGTCTCTATTTATAAAAATAATGTCAACAGACATGTTGTTGTCATGTTAGTGTTTACTGAATCATAGCCTAGCGTATGAATTTAATTTGGTTCTCATTGATCACTTGATGAATCATTTGAACTAATATTGAATTTAAATTAAAGGCACTTGGTTTGTTTCACTTAATCTTTATTTAATCCATCTAGTTTAGACTTATTGTCATTCTTAGTGAATAATGTTATTCCTTGAGAATGAGGATAAGTCGAAACTAGTTAGAAGAAATAAAGATTAAGTGTAAAAAACCAAGTGCCTTTAATTCAAATTCAATATAACGTATGAATTATTGAACAGTCTCTATTACAGATCGGATCGTGAGTAAAAGAAACTTATACTAATGATTAAATCCATCATAATAATATCACAATTAAAGTTTGAAATACGTGTACGTAATGTACACCCATGTGTGTGTTTGATTGGTTGAGTTTTCTAATTGAGATAACGGCGCCCAATTGAAAATTCTTCCGCAAATAACCGGCGAACACGCGACCAGTTACAACGGTCGCGTTTTTCGCCGACACATTTTCCACGGAAATTTATTGCGGCTCGCGACGATAAATATTCCACGATAAAAATTTACATTTTGCTATCGGCTATGCCTCACCATTGATCGCCGCAAACAAAAAATATATAGAAACGTAAACAATAACATTTAATTAAATAAAGTAAAACAAGTCTAGCGCTACAAAAAATAGAATTAATTAGTTTACAAGATAAATCCGAAAACAATAATAATATAAAACGGATAGATTTTATGTGCAGTAAGGTGTGCTTTTACAAATGTTAAGCAAAACGCTTTATCTAATGAATAAACCCAATATCCACAAAATTCATTGTAGCTATACACGTTCTTGGACTGTATTAGTTAACTTGAGGCTAGCCAATAGAAGGCGAGAAAATGCTATTCTCGCCCGCTGCTGCTGCCGCTGCTGTTATAATACCACTTGTTTAGGGATCCGTCAACTTGGCCCCCCACCTTGGTTTTTTGAAAAAAAAAACCTTTGCAAAATAGCCGTTAGCTAGCGCAAGCAAGCACAGCAAAAATTAAAGCAAGCACACAAAAGGTAAAAAAGTTATGGGGGATTCAAATATGGGGGGGGGGCTAAGTTGACGTTTGCCCCCCACTTTTGATTTTTAAACTTTTTTTATTTGATTTGTATTCCTCAGAGCTAGCGCAAGCGGGCACAACCAATTTTAGAGCTAGCACAACCCCTTAAAAATACAAAATTAGTTTGAACCGTAGCGTCCCATTTTAATATTTTTTTATTATTTCTAGGGAAATCTGTATCTTGGAGCTAGCGCAGGCAGAACATGCAAGAATTATTTGGAAAAAGAAGACGGTTAAAAAGATATTTACACTTTAATTACCAAGCGTGAGCTCTCAAATCCTGTGTGCGTATTTCCATTCGTGTATTTGAATATTGAGTGATCGCTGTTTAACCCTTGGATTATTGTGATTTTATAGAAAATTCGCATTAAGCGTAATAATTCAAATACACGAATGAAAATACGCATACAGGATTTGAAAGCTTACGCCCGATAAATAAAATGTTAATATTTTTTTACTCGATTCCTTTTTCAAATAATTTTTGCATGTTCTTGCTGCGCTAGCTCTAGACTACAGATTCCCCTAGAAATAATAAAAACATATTGAAGTGGGGGGCTGAGGTTTAAACTAATTTTGTATTTTAAGGGGTTGTTGGGGTTGTGCTAGCTCTAAAATTGGTTGTGCTAGCTTGCGCTAGCTCTAAGGAATCTAAATCATATAAAAAAAGTTAAAAATCACAAGTGGGGGGCAAACGTCAACTTAGCCGTCCCCATACTTGAAACCCCCATAACTTTTTTGCCTTTTGTGTGCTTGCTCTAAATTTTGCTCTGCTTGCTTGCGCTAGCTAAGGGCTTTTCTGCGCAACGATTTTTTTTTCAAAAACCAAAGGGGGGGGGGGGTCAAGTTGATGGAGCCCTAAACAAGTAGTGTTATAACAGCAGCGGACGAAAATAGCATCGAAAGTGGGGGGGCCAAGTTGACTAAGCCCTTGTTTAATAGCACAAAGAAGTAACAAATCATGATAAAATCTGCAATGCGGCTCATTTTGAGTGAAAATTTGATGTAAAAGACAGATTGTTATTTTCAATATCCCAAAATTCAACAACCTCGATCAATCCAAACAACTTCTCAATACCCAACTCTCATCCAGCCTCCGTGTAATTAAATTTAAATTACCGTTAATTGATTCAGTACTCGGAGAAGTAATAATGAGTGTGTGCACTGAAAATTGGGACAATACCGTCGAAACCGGGTCACCGGCGAGGATCAGTGAAAGTGGCTGTTACGTCTCTGTCCCACCCACGCCGACGTGCGTTTCTCCGTCGCGCTCACTCTCACTGCTCTCCTCTCGCGGGCGAGTTACGTAAGAGACCAAATGTGTGTATGTGTATCGAATTTCCCTCTTGGACACACACAAAATCCCATCGTCCCGTCTCTCTGTTTTGTTTATGCACAGTTAATTGGTAAGACTGCATTTTCACTCGCACTTCAACCTGAGCAATGCTGTTGGTGTTTCTGCCTCACTGACCGAGTTCTGAATATTTTTTTAGATATTCTGCAGAGAATTTGTCTTTTAAGTACCTATACATATTTATTTCGTTGCTTTTATAAAAGCGTTTAATTTGATGCCTCCAGCGAGTGTTTACACTCCTAGGTTAAGCATGACGTTAAATTTGGAGTTTGGAAAAGCCCGAAAACTTGGATTGATCGCGTAAAGCCGGCTCCACACACTGGAACCCTATCAAAACATCCACACTATTTTTGCCAGCCGCAATGCTGGTCCTCTATCTACTTGCTTGGCATAATTTTGATAATTTCTTTATTTCAAAAAATTAAAGTACTTATTCGTATGTACTAACTTTTAGAAATTTAAATACCTGTAATATTTTGCAGTTTTTCCATTAAAATATGCAATTTACATTAAAAATAGTGTGCTTAAAATGTTTCGCGAATTGTAAATATTTTCTTTAAAACCAATCGGGTTGGTTTTGTTTCCAAAGCTCACTTTGCTTAAACAAACGAATTAATTTTGTACAAGAAATCTCTGCTCATTAAAATTTCATTCTTAGGCATTCTTCAGAGAGACTGTGTGGAAGTTTTGATCGGGTCCTCACACATTGGCCATACGATATGGCAAGTGTCACTTAACCAACGCGTGGATGAAGAAGTTGCGCTTGTGAAGGAGTTTTTGGGCGTTGATGCTTGTACTTGCCACTTGCCATTGGGTTGTCGGTTTTTTTTGTCCCGCGTTAAAGGTACAAGTGACAAGTTGGTGGTTATTAAGCCAATATGTAAATACCCACTTGTGATGTGTGGAAGAACATCAAATGTCGGAACAAACATTGTCCTGGCCATGTGGGCCAATGCGTGGAGTCGGCTTAACGAAGCCCCAGGTCATATATATCCAGTAAGCCAGTCTCTATATAAAGTTTGGTAACCGCGTTTGGATGCTGCATCCAGAAGCGAGACCTGTCGTCTGTCTTACTCTTACCCTACATCCTGACCATAGTCTCTACTTTTCTACTCGATTTCCAGTTCTCCCATAAGCATTAGCTTCCCTTGACGAAGCGGAGCGACCAATCCAAATGTTTAGGGTTTGGATATATATAGTCGTCTGTCTTACTCTTACCCCACATCCTGACCATAGCCTCTCCTTTTCTACTTGATTTCCAGTTTTCCCATAAGCATTCGCTTCCCTTGACAGAGCGGAGCGACCAATCCAAATGTTCAGGCTTTGGATTGATCTGTCAGTTCTTAGCCTGTGAGTGGGCTACTATTGTTTTTTTTTTTAGTGAAATGATATTCTAATTACGTTCTATACTTTGATACTTTTTGTAATTTTTTTGATTCAATTATTATTTGTATGGGTTTGCAGATTTTTATACGGTAAGACGTTTTTCGCGTGTCTTTTTGTTTTCACCGATTGCGTGCCGATATTGATTACGAGTCATTGGCGTGAGTTTTTTTGCGAGGCGCACACGAAATCGAAACTGATGAAATTCAATATATATTACACGCATCAACACCTTTTTCGATACGCTGTGTCACTGTACAAATCGCGTGACCGATGTGGTCCAAGAAAAAGAAGTTTCAACGTTTCCGAGGACAATTTGTAAACTATACCATTTAACTCTGATGCAGAGTGAATTTAATCTAAATCTCGACATAACTCAATATGTTTCATTTAAAACGTATCATTTTGTTACATGTATGTATCTATTAATGGTGTAACGATGTAGAGTGAATTGTATTAATTAATTTAATTAAATATAAATATACTATTATTACTGTAACTTTGATCAATATAAAATGTATTATCTCAATACATGCTTGTATCGTATGTTCAATAAAAAAAACCTTGAGAGTGCCATGAATTAATCTTTTTTAAAATTTAAGTTGGCCACAGGGCCCGCCGTGGCCGAGCGGTTGAGCCGCTGGTTTCGCCAATCGTTCACGGCGGTGATCTGGGTTCGATTCCCAGCGGGGGCGAGTAATTTTTCGAACGAAAAATATTCGTCCCGGAGTCCATGGGTGTGTGTGAATGTGTTGTGACGTCCAAATATATAGTTATATGTAATTAGTAATAAGTTCAAATTAACAAATGTATACAAACAATAAAAATTGATGATGGCTAATAGTCTCGTAACTAAGGCCAGGCAAAAGCCAAACCCCAAAAAAAAAAAAGTTGGCCACAGGCTTCAGGAATTGTCATATAAAACCTATAATAATTATAATGTATAATTTCAGAGTTGCCAACCTACAATATTTTCCATTGCACTCTTGAGGTTTTTTTTATTGAACATATAATATTAGTGGCGTAACAATAAGAGGACGTAGCTGCTTCCAGACCAAACGCCCCAAAGTACGCCTAAGGAACTTTAATCATTTGATGCACGAATTTTACACCAAGACAGACGGAGAAAAAGTAGATTTGGTATGTAAGTATATTATTTCTTATATTTTTAGTTATAACTGTGTTAGACTAAACAACTCAATTCGAATTTTACACAAGAAACTTCAAAAGTTCAAGGAGTCTGTTGGATGCATATTTGTATGCAGGGAATTTTTCTTTCAAGTATACATATGCATACGCTTTTTCTAAAAGATTTCAATTTGAAGCTTTAAACGAGTGTTTTCCACTCCCGGATTAAGCATGAAGTAAAATTTCGAGTTTAGAAAAGCCTGAAAATTTGGTTTGGTTGCGTAGCGCGAAGCGCGGAGCGACCAAACCAAATTTTCAGGCTTTTCTAAACTCGAAATTTTACTTCATGCGCCAGGCGTATTAAACACTGAAAACGCTGAGATATTGTGAACAAGCGAACTTCACTTGAAATCAGTGTCTTATACGCGTGGCGCATGAAGTAAAATTTCGAGTTTAGAAAAGCCTGAAAATTTGGTTTGGTCGCTCCGCGCTTCGCGCTACGCGACCAAACCAATTTTTCAGGCTTTTCTAAACTCGAAATTTTACTTCATGCTTAACCTGGGAGTGGAAAACCCTCGCTTCAAGTTTCAAGTTAAAAAAAAAACAACGAATATCTAAACATTTAGAGCATATACACTGTAATTGGGGTATGTATACTTTTTCTTTTTTTTTTTTTTTTTAAGGATACATATCCCAATGTGTACTCTTTAGGTTTTCAGGCATTCGTTCTTTTTGAAAGTGTTCAATTTAAAGCTTCTAACGAGTGTTTCCATTCCTTAATTAGGCAGGAAGTAAACTTTCGAGTTTAGAAAAGCCTGAACATTTGGTTTGGTCGCGTAGCGCGGAGCGACCAAACCAAATTTTCAGGCTTTTCTAAACTCAAAATTTTACTTCATGCGCCAGGCGTATTAAACACTGAACACGCTGAAATATTGTGAACAAGCGAACTTCACTTGAAATCAGTGTCATATACGCGTGGCGCATGAAGTAAAATTTCGAGTTTAGAGTTTAGAAAAGCCTGAAAATTTGGTTTGGCCGCTCCGAGCTTCGCGCTACGCGACCAAACCAAATTTTCAGGCTTTTCTAAACTCGAAATTTTACTTCATGCTTAACCTGGGAGTGGAAAACCCTTGCTTAAAGTTTCAAGTTAAAAAAGTCAAAAAGTCAAGAACATTTAGACAGAGCTGGGCAGGATTCGAATCATTTAGCATTCGATTCCCGGATTCGAATCCTTTTAGAGGATTCAAAAGAGGTATTTGAATACTTTAGTGAAGATGGATTCGTGATCCGGATTCTTTACATTTTTTCAAAGGGATTCGTATTCGAATCCAGACGAAGATGATTCGAATCCTTATAAAAGGATTCGAATTCTTATAGAAGGATTCGAATCCTTATAAAAGGAATCGAATCCTTATAATAGGATTCGAATTCTCATACACGGATTCAAATCCTCCTAAATAATTCGAATCATCGCTATTAACGCTGGGATTCGAATACGATTAATTCAAATAGTTAAATATTCTAGTATGAATATTTAAATCACTAAATTATTCATATTTGAATATAAATATTTAAATTTTCGAATAATTCAAATATTTGTGAATGCATATTTGGTTACTTAACCATGAAAAATATCTAACCTTAATAGTAAATTTTTAACTTCACTTGAAATCAGTGTTTTATACGCGTGGCGCATGAAGTAAAATTTCGAGTTTAGAAAAGCCCCGTGAAAATTTGTCTCAGATCGCTGCGCGACCCTCGACAAATTTTCTGCGCGGGGCTTTTCTAAACTCGAAATTTTACTTCATGCTTAGTCTGGGAGTGGACAACACTCGTTCTTAGAAGTTTCAAATTGAAGGATCACTCTAGATTACAAGTTTATTACCTTTGACGAATAAAGCACTAATAACATTTCTTCACACTTTTATTTGAATCACCAAATGTACATTTCGGACACAAAGTGACCATTATCAATGGATTAACACAGTGTTAATCCATTGATAATGGTCACTTTGTGTCCGAAATGTACATTTGGTAATTCAAATAAAAGTGTGAGGAAAGGTTATTAGCGCTTTATTCGTCAAATTAATTTGATCGTCACGTAACTCACAATCAATTTATTTAAGTTTATTACCATTTTACAAAGGCTACAGCTCGAAGGACCAACCATGGTCTTCGGAGACCGAAGGACTACAGGGAATCGAAGTTTTTTTACAAGAAAACAACGAATATCTAAAGGTTTACAGCATGGATAGGAAAGAAAATATCTAAATTTGAAAAAATATAGAAGTTGGGTTGTTTTTCAGTGCATTTTTAACTTCACTTTAAATCAGTGTTTTATACGCGTGGCGCATGAAGTAAAATTTCGAGTTTAGAAAAGCCCCGCGAAAATTTGTCTCGGGTCGCTGCGCGACCCTCGAGAAATTTTCTACGCGGGGCTTTTCTAAACTCGAAATTTTACTTCATGCTTAATCTAGGAGTGGATAACACTCGTTTGAATTTTAAATTTAACTCTTTTAAAAAATCGACGTATGTAATATTGTTCGCGCTAAATCGCGAATTTTGAATTATTTTACATGTTAATAATTTTCTGTAATTTTATACATTTTAACTGACTATTTCCTTCGAAAAATGTCTACCAATCATATTACGAGAATTCATTTTCATTGCCCAATCACAATTAAATTTTAGCGAAAATTGCATAGTAGGTGAAAATTCTACGAAAAATTACAGCGAAAATTGCACTGTTGTGACGTCACATGTCAGGTATCAATCAATTTCTCTCAATCTTTCAAAATTAAAGTTTGTTGATCTAACTCGTATTTTCTTTCATCACAGAATATCATAAATTGTCTCCAAATGAACTCTTTACTCTTTCTTGTATTTTCGGATGAATTTTTCTCGATATTTTTCGATATATCTTTCGAAGAAAAACTTCCGAAGCGATTCATGTTGACACATTAAGTGACACTGATTGATAATTAATATTTTAAATAATAAGTCAACTTGATTAAAAATCGTGTTTTTCAGGAAATAGTCTATTAAATACATTTCGTGCATTAAAAATGCTCTGAAAATTTAGTACTCAAAGCTCGTTGCCTTTAAGAAACTACATTCGTTCATTTTGATTGTGATTTGACTGAAAAAGTTGTTGTCAAATCACAATCAAAATGGACTCATGCAGTTTCTAGGCAACGGCTTTTCGTGCAAAATTTTCGATTATTTTTAATGCACTTAATATATTACTAATGAGAATTTCTTTTTCTTTGTGTATATTTCTTTTGTGTTTATTCCTTTGTGTCAGTGAGGTAGGCTGTATTTTATGACAGTCAAACGCGCTCGAAGCCACCAATAAACCCTTTTGTAAAGAGTTTCTTGTTGGACAATCGTTTCGAGCGCGGACGTGCCAAATTGGGCGCAATGCAAGATTGGCCGTCCACGGCGACTAAGACCCAAAGTCATAAAATGTAGGCCCTGCCAAAATATATACCTCTGTGTTTTTTCCTCTTCTTTCTCTGCTTATCTCGTGTCAAATTACTTTCTTTCCTTATTAAGTTTCACCCTACTCCTTTTTACTTTAATTCCCTTGTGTATTTTTTCTAATACTCAAAGAGTTCTTTTTCGACCACGAGACGAGTAAGTTCTAAATATCTTCTTGCTAACGTAAAACTTTGTCTCTTGTGTTTTTATCTTGTAACTTTGTGTGATCTTGTGTTTGTGTTTTACCTTTTTTTATCTGTGCTATTATTTATTTCATTTGCTGCTTTGCTCAATTGTTATTGTATCTATCTTTGTTCTAAATTCATTTGTATATATTTTTGATGCACGTTGTTATTAATAAATCTAATTTGTTATAATATTACGTGTCTAAGTAATTTATTTAAGAAACCGCTGAAACGCGTAAACAAATATAATGAATCATTCATTGAAATCATAGAAATAGATGCAAAATTTTACCTAAAATTAACTTTTAGAGTTAACTTTATAATTTGCTCGGCTCTCAATGGGTGAATATTCTATTGCTAAAAAAACCGTTTTTATTTAATATTAAAGTTGCATTTAATACAATAACAAACTGTGAATAAATCGACATAAATCTAGAAATATCGAAAATCTCGACATGTAGAAAATCTTGACTGTCCACTCGCAGACTAAGCATGAAGTAAAATTTCGAGTTTAGAAAAGCCCCGCGTAGAAAATTTGTCGAGGGTCGCGCAGCGACCCGAGACAAATTTTCACGGGGCTTTTCTAAACTCGAAATTTTACTTCATGCGCCACGCGTGTAAAACACTGATTTAAAGTGAAGTTAAAAACGCACTGAAAATCAACCCAACTTCGATATTTTTTCAAAATTGGATGTCTTCTTGCCTATCCATGCTGTAAACCTTCAGATATTCGTTGTTTTCTTGTAAATAAACTTCGATTCCCTGTAGTCCTTCGGTCTCCGAAGACCATGATTGGTCCTTCGAACTGTAGCCTTTGTAAAATGATAATAAACTTAGTAATCTAGAGTGATCCTTTAATTTGAAACTTCTAAGAACGAGTGTTGTCCACTCCCAGACTAAGCGTGAAGTAAAATTTCGAGTTTAGAAAAGCCCCACGTAGAAAATTTGCCTCGGGTCGCGCAGCGACCCGAGACAAATTTTCACGGGGCTTTTCTAAACTCCAAATTTTACTTCATGCGCCACGCGTATAAAACACAAATTTAAAATGAAGTTCAATAACACATATATCATCATTAATTAAAATCAATATATAATCAGATATTTAGTCGGTAAATGAACATTTTTGTTAATAGAAACTGATGGAATAAAATATTACTGGTTGCAAGTAATAGATTCAAATTTATTTTTAAAGGATTTGTATCCGTGATTCCAAAATGAGGATTCGAATCTTTGATTCGAATCATATTTTTCACTTACGAATCCTTTATTCGAGTATTCGTGATTCGAATCATATTAGGTGATTCGGATTCGTGATTCGAATCCTGTTTTTGAGAATTCATCCCAGCTCTGCATTTAGAGCATATACACTGTAATTGGGGTATTTATACTTAAAAGAAAAACTCCCTGTATATAATGAGTTTTTCTTTTCAGGCATTCGTTGTTTTTAAAAATGTTCAATTTGAAGCTTCTAAGGAGTGTTTCCATTCCTTAAGCATGAAGTAAAATTTCGAGTTTAGAAAAGCCTGAAAATTTGGTTTGGTCGCGTAGCGCGAAGCGCGGAGCGACCAAACCAAATTTTCAGGCTTTTCTAAACTCGAAATTTTACTTCATGCGCCACGCGTATAAAATACTAAAATATTGTGAAGTTTAGGATATAGTGCTAAAGCAAAATACTAAAACAGTATATTTTGAACATAACGTCAAATCAGTGTTTTGTGCGCTTGGAGCATGAAGTAAAATTTCGAGTTTCGAAAAGCCTGAAGTTTAGTTCATGCTTAATCAAAGAGTGGAAACACTCGTTAAAAGTTTAAAATTGAACACATAAAATCAAGAACATTTACAGAGTATGCGTCGAGAAATGGATAATTAAAAGAAATATTCCCTGTATTCTAAAAATCATTAAAAGCACTCAACGCAATATATACCTCGTTATTCGTTAATTCGGTGAGAAGGTCGGCTTCTTGTTTTCCGCGAACCAAGCTTGATGAAACTGCCGAGTCCTTGGCGGGTGGGTAAATAGTGCGAAGGACGCTGATGGGGAGCGCACGTGCTCGGGGGTGGTCCACCCCTCGATCCCTTTCTCGGAGTTGGTTACCGTGTCCGCATTCTTGGGGGGCCGCACGCCGACACTATCTACACCGTACGGCACTCAGGGCCCCTTCCGGATTTATTAGCTCCGGGGGCGGCTTAATTGCATCCTTCCCTGCATGGGGAAATAATATACACACTCGCTCACTCCCCGCATTATTACCCTTAATGACCACATCCGCAGCGAATATTACACAACACGGGAAAAATGTATATAATAAGGATAATTCACGATTTACATGATCCAGTTTGGTCTATTGTTTATAAGGTTAATTAAAACGTGGATGTACACAGGCTTAGGAAAAATTGTTGTTTTTTCCAAAAGGTCACACGTGCCTCGATTCAGTGAACCGAATTCATAGGTATAACTGGATAAGATATACTCAATGACATTAGAAGCGTAACACCCAGAAAGAGTTATTATTTTAAATTGATTTTTTGCCAGTATGGTAGTCTTACATTAAGAATAAAATGATTACATTTTCAAGAAATTTTATTAAAAAACAATCTAAAAAAGATTAATAATGTGTTTGGCGACCCCTTTGCTGTATACACTCCTGTAGACGTCTGGGCATCGACAAAATGAGATGGTCGATGTCTTCTTGAGGCATCTCGTTCCAAGCAACTTGAATTTCATCGATCAACTGTGCTAGAGTCTGTGGAGGATGGTGCAAAGAGAATATTCTTCTTCCCATGATATCCCACACATGTTCAATGGGATTTAAATCCGGCGAACGGGGCGGCCACGCCAAAACATTAACACCAGCTTCATTAAGAAAGTTCATAGTTCGACGAGCAATATGGGGACGTGCGTTATCTTGTTGAATAAGGCAACAAAGTCGGTCGTATGACGTCTTCAACATAACGCGCAGCTGTCATACTGCCTCGAATGAATACAAGAGGTGATCGACTACCATAAGCAATAGCCCCCCAAACCATTACTCCAGCAGTCCTGTGTACATGCCTCTCAATAGCAAACCTAAGATCAGGTCGTTCTCCACGGTAGCGTCGTACCCTTCTACGGCCATCATGCGTGCCTAGACTCATCGCTGAATACGACATTGTGCCAATGCTGCCGTTCTCTGCACCAGTCCAACCTTTGGCGACAGTGTCTCGCTGTTAAAGGAAGCACTAATCTTGGACGGTACGAAAGAAGCCCAAAGGATTGAATGCGGCGAACCTTATGTTCCCATACTAACGGGCCTACCTTCCTCTCCAATCCATTGATCACCGATTTGACGCGTAGTAGCGAAACGGTCTCGCAGGGCTATTTGTCTTAAGCGCCGATCTTGACGTTCTGTGGTACGCCTTGGTTGACCAATTGGTCTTCTTCTTGCTCCTCTACCTTCTTCTGTCCATACCTGATACACACGTATTACAGTTGCTGCAGTGGAATCAATACGGCGGGCAATTTCGCGATAGGACATACCGACATCTCGATAAGCAACAACTCGACCCCGGTCAAAATCGCTCAAATGGTGATATTGTGGACGTCTTCGGACTCGAGGCAGATTATTTAAGCTTAACACACTCAACGGAAACACGAAAACTAAAAACATCTGTACTAAACAGCTCATATAAATAGTTTTATCAAAAAATAAAAAGTGAAATATATTTTTTTTTTCACAATAAATATAAAAGGCACAAGGTTGAAATTGTTATCAATGTATGCTTTAAATATAGTCACTCTGTTGCTAAAATATGAATTCAAATAAATCATTCCTTCTTGGTGTTACGCTTCTAATGTCATTGAGTATACATAAATACTATATCATATAACTATTATAGTATAATATATGGGCCATATATTATTATATCCAATGTGTCGTAAACGTAAATAGTTTGTCCGAAAAGTAATGAGAATTTTTTTTTTTGCACTAAGCCCAAGAGTCTGGGAGGGGAATCTTTGTGTGTAATCGGTGGTGGAAAGTGTTAGCTAAATGGTTGGATCCAGTTTCCTTACCTCTGAGCTTTTATAGAGTGTGAATCGACGACAAAATGGACTTCTGTTTGGAAGTCGCGTCACGGTTCAAAACTGATTAATAGGGAATACAATTTGTGTTAAGCTGAAAATAAGCCATAGATTGCTATGATTTGAAAGCATACTTTGAGATTGTTTAATGAAAAGTACAATTGTTTATATCGTTAACTTGTTTATCATTGATCACTTGGTAAAACATTTCTATTAATATATAGGTATTTGATTGAAATTCACTTGGTTTGTTTTACTAATAAATTGTTTTATTTTCAACTAGTTTCGGCTTAATGCCATTTTCAAGAAATTTCTTAAAAATGGCATTAGGCCGAAACTAGTTGAAAATAAAACAATTTATTAGTAAAACAAACCAAGTGAATTTCAATCAAATACCTATATAACAATTGTTTAGTTGGTGTAAACCATTCTGAAATGAATGAGAATCCAACTAGGATGAACGTCGCACAGAGAGGTCGTTAAAGTCTCAGAGTTTAAAAAATGTAGCTAAAATGAAAGTCATTCCAAACTGTGATTGACATTTACATTTTAGATTGATAGTAGATAAATTAAGAAAATCCATTGTGCATAAAATGATCCCAACAAATGTACGGAGATTCTGTGCTAAATCTCGACACTAAGGAATATTTTTCGTTGGTATCGGTAAGGGATATTAACCAAACAAAAAATGTCTATCCTTTTCCTAATTTTTCTGTACCAGATCTGATTCTGTTTGGCTTCTATTTGTTTCCTAGGTGTCATTCAAGTTAAAAACGCAGAATTTTGGCACTTTTATACTCGTACAAGATGCCGTGACAAGCGCTCTGAACGATATGCCAGTCTACAATTTCCTGAAAGATTACTACATGCGCTAAAACCACGAAAAACAGTGTCTTGATGCCCAAAGGATATATTTTCAAGAATACTAAATGATTTTAATCATATTTTCAAAAATAAAAAAGTTCTAGCACCATTCTCATTACTTGCCGGACAAACCTATATCCATAAATACTTGATGTCACGAACACGTATTTGACTCTTATATTCTTATCTGTCTACGAACCAGAGCAAATCCAAAAATACTTAATGTCACGAACACGTATTTGACTCTTATATTCCTATCTGTCTATGAACCAGAGCTGGGCAGGATTCGAATCCTTTTAGAGGATTAGAGGATTTGAATACTTTAGTTAAACTGGATTCGTGATCCGGATTCGTTACATTTTTTTTAAAGGATTGGTATTCGAATCCAAATGCGGGTGATTCGAATCCTTTTAAAAGGATTCGAATATTTATAAAAGGATTCGAATATTTGTAAAAGGATTCGAATATTTGTAAAAGGATTTGAATATTTATAAAAGGATTTGAATACTTTAAAAAGGATTCGGATACTTAGAAAAGAATTTGAATCGTCAAAAATAATTCGAATTAATTATGAGGATTAACATGAAAAATTTGTTTTGTGTGTATTTAAAATGCCCGCTTAACCACTGTTTTATCAAAGCATTCAGTTTCGAACGTGCGTTTCCACTCCCAGACTAAGCATGAAGTAAAATTTCGAGTTTAGAAAAGCCCCGTGAAAATTTGTCGAGGGTCGCGCAGCGACCCGAGACAAATTTTCTGGGCTTTTCTAAACTCGAAATTTTACTTCATGCGCCACGCGTACAAAACACTGATTTGAAGTGCAGTTCAAAAACACATAAATACATCTTTAATCAGAGTAACACGGAATCAGATATTTAGTCTGTTATCAACGATGTTCAGTGTTAAAAATAAATAATTAGATTTTGAATATTTTTGATAAAACAACTGGTAACGATATTTATATGTATTGCAAAAAAATAATAAAATCAAATTTATTTTTAAATGATTTGAATTCGTGATTCGAAAAAACTGGATTTGAATCTTTGATTCGAATCATATTTATTTCTTACGAATCCTTTATTCGAGTATTCGTGATTCCAATCATATTAGTTGATTTGGATTCGTGATTCGAACCCTTTTTACGGGGATTAGTCCCAGCTCTGCTACGAACCTACATATGTTAGTGGTCTATTATTTGTCTATTTAGACATTCTTGGTCCACATACTTGCCTATGTACACATGCCTGGCATATATATATATATTTGCCTATGTAGACATGTTATGTTATATATTACTGGTCTATAGGTATAGTTACTAATATATTGTAGATCACGAATATCTGTAATTAAACCTCACTTCTAAAGCTCACTCCACAATCCTAAAATCAAGAATCAGGCGGCTCATTTTAGAAGTCTGACCTTCAAACGACAAGGCATTAATACAAAAACAGCCGTTCATATATATAAGATGATATGCCGCCCCTTACTTGACTTTGCTGCTATCCACTTCCACAATCCCCATCCTATTACACTAAAAAATGTACAAGTCGCCGAAAGATCGGCCCTAAGAGTGCTGACTAAAATCCGTCACCCCCCAAACTCACTGCACAACCCCATCTTCTCCTTTACGAACTAACATAAGTTACCCTCATCGAAACCCGCCTATCCTATTTAGCTGATAAATTTGCCTAAAACCCCCACCCTTTACAGTCTCCTACACCCTTTATGCATTTCTCGAAACCATATTATCACTCTCAAACGTAAACGTTTTACCTCCACAATTCATGATTTCATTTCATCATTACATAACTCTAGCGATCATGACGATTATATTTATTTGACAAGACAATGGACGAATTAGCAATAAAGACATTTCCTACACGATAACTGACAAAGACAGAACACTATAACTCCAGGCGGAAAGACCAACGGTCGATAGCTAATTGGCAGATTATTTAATTTTTATGTTATTTATTGTATTATATTTTTGTATTATTGCTGTTAACAAAATCTGCCCATAAAGATTTATATATATATATATATATATATATATATATATATATATGTAATTAAATAATATATACTAAATGCTATAAAGTGTACTTTCTGCATAATCCCAGATTGCAAAAATATCGGGTACTTATATATTCTGTCATCCAAATAAGGAATTTATATGTTATTTGACCCGAAATAAAACCCGACTTATACTTATAAAAAATCAATCTAAGTATTAAAGCAGCACACAAATATACGATCTTCCTTTTCGTGGGATTCATCTGAAAAGACTTCCGACCTGTCGCTTCGCGTAGGGACGGAATAAAAGCAAACGGCTCGTGTAACAAACATCGTCGATCTAGACCTTATAATTCCCGGGGATCAGGCAAATCCCCCGTACAAAAGAGGGCTCAGGGAGAACATAAGCGGGCAATCCCAATTCTAGTCTGGGGTACAAACGTCTTCGTTCTCCTTGTGCGGGGATTTCCTCCCTGAGGATGTTATTGTTCGCGTAGGGGAAGAGGATGACAATAAAAAAAATCGTATCGGAATTTTTTCCCTTGATTGTAGAGCGTAAGATGTGGGATTTTTATGCTAATATTATACGTTAAAACGTTATTTCGAATTTTTTGGAGGTGGTGAATGATTTATTTTTATAATATACCTACATACATATTGTCAACGCTGCTGGCACTCCTCTAACCGAAAACGGAAATTAGCCGCTACGCGTCTACACATCTCTCTGGAAACTGCGGCCTTTTCGGTGCGGATGTTGTCCTTCAATTGCAGTACAATTCGTGGTTTGTTTTTATAAACTTATTCTTTAAGGTATTTTTTTGAAGACCGGCGAGGGCGAGCACTTACTGTTAACTGTGAACGGTATTGCGACATGTTAAGGAACTCTTTGGTTTCACAACTGCTGGTGTTTGAAGGTATTAATATGGAAACATGGTTTCAACAAGATGGCTCAACTTGCTACACCTCAAACCAATCACTTGAGGTAGTCAATGAACTATTCTCGGAAAAAGTGATCTCTCGTCGAGGCACCATTAACTGGCCTCCGAGAAGCTCCGATCTTACACCCCTTGATTATTTACTATGGGGATACAGTGTGATCAACAATGATTGTAGACAGGTTAAATTTCCCACCAAAAAATGTTGGTACAACTGATTATATGAAAAGAAGATCCCCTAGATTGCTTTTCCATTGGCGTAGCAAACATTTTTTCCCAAAATAAATTAAATAGTTAATCATAACTATATATAAAATTTTTACAATTTTAATTAAATATACAAAGTAAATTGAAGTAAGTTAAGGTTTTGTGTATTTTTAATAAACGTAGAGTTAGCATCCCCAATTTTATAATAAATGTTGAAAATGATGGCCTTCATTTTCTAGGCAAATGTTAACTCTACGTTTTTTATTTTGAAATACTCGTTGAAGCTCCTCCGGATTTATGTTCCTTATCTCTTCTTCAATTGCTGCTTTAAGCTCGTTTAGGGTATGCATTCGATTTTTAAAAACCTTATTTCTTAAATGCCCGAATAAATAAAAATCGCACGGAGTGAGGTCTGGCGAACGTGGTGGCCATAATCGGTCGCTTACCAAGCGATCATCGGAAAATTCCCTCAAGTAATTTAATGTCGCCAACGCAGTATGAGGAGTGGCTCCATCTTGCTGAAAATAACCCATTATCTGTTCGTCATCATGCAATTGATTCAAAAATTCATCTAGAATGAGTGTTCGGTAGCGCTCCGCATTGATTATTTCGTTGAAAAATATTGGGCCAATTATCCGACGTCTCGAAATTGCTACCCAAACACCAATTTTTTGTGGATGTAAATCCGTTTCAATAAAAGTATGAGGATTTTCTGTAGCCCACGTACGATAGTTTTGGCTGTTCACATATCCTGACAAGTGAAACCACGCCTCGTCAGTAAAAAAGGTCTTGTCCAAGATACCATTATCATTTAAATTCTGATTAAACCAATTGCAATAATCAATTCTTTTTTGGAAATCAAGTGGCTGAAGTTGTTGAACTACCGATACCTTATACGGGTGCAAATGCAGAATTTTTTTTGCGGCTTTTATGCAACTCCCATACGATACTCCTGTAAGAGGATTAAACATTAAAATTTGTGCGCACCTTAAAATTAAGAACATACCCGTTTGAGCTGAAAGATTTTGTTGGGCTTTGTTCAAGTCGTTGTTGAATGTCGCCAACAACCTCTTCTGTTAAGATAGGCAGTCTTCCAGCTGACTTGCCCTTACAGATACAATTCTTTCCCTCAAAACGGTCAACAATGCGGGTTTTATGCGAGGAAAATGTTTTGTAAGGAATGTGGACATAGGGGAAGGCTTGAATAAATTGATTCAGACACGATTGTAATGAGTAAGTCCATGTGCCATCTTCATTCATAGTTCCACTTCGATAATGAGCCTTCAGGATGAAAGCATCATGCTGTTGTGCAAACATCACGGTAAACACAAGCGAATTCTCTTGAAATCTGTAAATTTAGGATTAAACTTAAATTTTCTAATTTTCTAACCTTAAAAACAGCAAATCACTTACCACAAAACAAAGACTTATACAAAGTAGTCCTGATAAGAACTGATGTCTATGAAACAGAATGAAAAATAACTTAATTCGAAGAATGAATTAACACAGTGGCAAAATACGACGCACGACGCTGCTAATGTCAAATCGAGTTACTGTTTATTAATTTTTCCTTGGCATGAACTTGGAGCGATCAAATTCCCCAGATTTTTCGGCGGGAACTTTAACTTGTCTACAATCATTGTTGATCACCCTTTACCTTAAAGAGAAAGTTTATAAAAATAAACCACGAACTGTACTGCAATTGAAGGAGAACATCCGCACCGAAATGGCCGCAATTTCCAGAGAGATGTGTAAACGCGTAACGGCTAATTTCCATTTTCGGTTAGAGGAGTGCCAGCAGCGTGAGGGTCAATTTGGACAACGTAATCTTTGGCACCTAATTTTCCAAAACTGTGTCTAAAAATTAATATAAAACTTTATTTTTTCTGTTTTTTATTTTTGTTTATTCAATTTACAAATACCCCCTACCCTTTGTGGACACCCTGTATAATCCACAAGCTAGTTTATTTGAATATAGCAGTGTTTTACGTAGGAGCAAGATCTTGTGAGCTTGATATGCAACCCAACATACAATGTGTGTATATAATGCAATACAGACAAGTGTATAATCGGTTGCATTTCAATTTACAAATACCCCCTACCCTTTGTGGACACCCTGTATAATCCACAAGCTAGTTTATTTGAATATAGCAGTGTTTTACGTAGGAGCAAGATCTTGTGAGCTTGATATGCAACCCAATATACAATGTGTGTATATAATGCAATACAGACAAGTGTATAATCGGTTGCATTTCAATTTACAAATACCCCCTACCCTTTGTGGACACCCTGTATAATCCACAAGCTAGTTTATTTGAATATAGCAGTGTTTTACGTAGGAGCAAGATCTTGTGAGCTTGATATGCAACCCAATATACAATGTGTGTATATAATGCAATACAGACAAGTGTATAATCGGTTGCATTTCAATTTACAAATACCCCCTACCCTTTGTGGACACCCTGTATAATCCACAAGCTAGTTTATTTGAATATAGCAGTGTTTTACGTAGGAGCAAGATCTTGTGAGCTTGATATGCAACCCAATATACAATGTGTGTATATAATGCAATACAGACAAGTGTATAATCGGTTGCATTTCGGTCTCGTATGGCAATTCTTTAATATATTTGTTGAGCAATGTTTAAAGGAATGCGGTTTTTTAGTAGATCTACTTATTCTTGATAATATTGAATTATATCGTAAATATAAAATTTTTATGATTGTAAATTGTTCACCATTGTATATGTAACTAACACTACGAGTTCAGAACTCGGCTTATGCTTATTTCTGAGAAATAACTGTTCGTGTAGTTCATTATGTTCAAAACCTGGGTCAACTCATTCATTTTGTGTAGAACATGACTTCCATAATGTATTGCAAGTTATGACAATGGAACTGATTCAGTGCAAAACTCGGGCAACTCGTTTTGATTGTGATCAAACACACATGTTGAAGAACTCTGCTTATACTTGGTTATGAAACGAATAACAATTTTATGATTTAGAGATTTGTGAGAGGATATAGATTTATTATTAATTATCGCTGTATTGTTGGGCATGATGAAACATGAGATGATATTTTATTGAGTGGTAATTTAGCGTCGGCGTCGACTGGATTACTGGCCTCAACTCGGAAATAATTCATTTTAATTCACCCTTGTGAATTGCCGGCACAGAATCCCAATTAGGTTATAATAAAGAGTATTATCCCTCTATCTAGTAACAATCCTATATTTGCTATTACAACCTTTCACAAAATATTCTAAAATAATTATTTAGATAACACTCAATCAAAACCGTTTTTTTTTAAATTTCAATTCAAAGCTTCTGCAAATCTTGAGATATTTATAGTTTTTAAAAAAGGTAAAATTGAAGCTAT
The DNA here is from genome assembly GCA_932526585.2 of Philonthus cognatus. NCBI lineage: Eukaryota > Metazoa > Arthropoda > Insecta > Coleoptera > Staphylinidae > Philonthus > Philonthus cognatus. The sequence goes on along the minus strand of OW052250.1, from coordinate 25,291,214 downwards.
ATATGAGTGTTTTCCACTCGCACATTAAGCATGAAGTAAAATTTCGAGTTTAGAAAAGCCTGTAAACTTGGTTTGGTCGCGTAGCGCGAAGCGCGGAGCGACCAAACCAAATTTTCAGGCTTTTCTAAACTCGAAATTTTACTTCATGCGCCACGCGTATAAACAGTGATTTATTCTAAAGTTCAAAATACATATAAACCGGGCGATCGATAAAAAACGCCCAATGCCATAACTCTTGTATTTATTGACTGATTTTATTGAACTAAAAACCAAAGTCAATGGCCGTTTAGATCAGTGATGGGGAAACTTTTTTTAAGACGGGCCATTTGTAATAACCAGACAATCGTAGCGGGCCAAAGAATAATGCTTGATCGTAGGTAGGTAGTTTTTATGCGGGTCGTCACATTACGAAGTAAGAACGCGTTCAAACATTCTCACGACGGCACTCTTAAACGGGCCGGATTAAACCTTTCCGCGGGCCGGACTTGGCCCGCGGGCCGTAGTTTCCCCATCACTGGTTTAGATACTAAAAAATGACTTGAATATTGATTTTTTTTTAATAATAACTTCATTCCCAAATAATAGCCAACTAAAGATTTTTAAATGACTGCCTATAGTTTTTTAATTTTATTACATTAGACACTATTTTTCTAAATCCAATAACACTTAATTTCTTGTTTTTGCTCAATGTTTTAGTCGATTTTTTTAAATCTTCTATTTAAAATTATATTTTTAAAACATTATAATTAGTGTGCCTTGTAAAAAAAGTGACAAATGTCATTTATTGTGAGGTTATGCCATTAATAATAACGAAACAACAATGAGGTACCTACGTTACAACTTAATGTAGAATAAAAGTAAAGGAAAAATGTAAATATTTTGTTATTTTAATATTTCGATTATGACAATTTTTTTCAAGTGTATTTATAACTTTACAACATTTCAGTGTTTAATACGCGTGGCGCATGAAGTAAAATTTCGAGTTTAGAAAAGCCCCGTGAAAATTTGTCTCGGGTCGCTTGCGCGACCCTCGACAAATTTTCTACGCGGGGCTTTTCTAAACTCGAAATTTTACTTCATGCTTAGTCTGGGAGTGGAAACACTCGTTCGAACTTTAAATTTAACGCTTTTATAAAATCGACGTATATAATATAATAAATCATTCATTGAAATCATAAGAAAAGATGCAACATTTTACCTAAAATCAGCTTTTAGAGTTAACTTGATAATTTGCTCGGCTCTTAATAGGTTAATATTCTATTTCTAAGAGAAACGGTATTTATTAAATATTAAAGTTGCATTTAATATAATAACAAACTGTGAATAAATTGATGAAAATCTAGAAATATCGAAAATCTCGACTTGATGAAAATCTTGACAGTCCTCTCCCAGACTAAGCATGAAGTAAAATTTCGAGTTTAGAAAAGCCCCGCGTAGAAAATTTGTCGAGGGTCGCGCAGCGACCCGAGACAAATTTTCACGGGGCTTTTCTAAACTCGAAATTTTACTTCATGCGCCACGCGTATAAAACACTGAACTTTTGTAAAGTTTAAAAAATACTAGCCTTTATTTTGTTCGGTTGGTTGACAAATTGTGTTGCATCTTCTAAGCTTCTATTTATAAATTTTGATCAATATCAAAGTCCAATTTTGGTTCAAGGCACACTACTTTTATTGCCAAAAAATCATGTGAACAAGATTTATTATACATTTTTTCTAGCATAAATATTAAATTAAAATCAACATATCGAACATAATTGGATTCCTAAAAACAATGTCTAATATAATAAAATAAGAAAAGCATATGCAGCCATTTAAAAATTTAAAGTTGACTTTTACTTGGCAATGAAGTTGATTTTGAAAAAATATATAATTAGTGTCTATTTATGGTATTGAAACTGCGATTGAATTTGTTTTTTAGTTCATTCAAATCGATCAATAAATAACGGAGTTATGGCGTTGGGCGTTTTTTCTTATCGGACACCCGGTATATCTTTAGCATACTGCTCTAGTAGTATATTTTAAATTTTATTTAAAATCAGTGTTTTATACGCGTGGCGCATGAAGTAAAATTTCGAGTTTAGAAAAACCTGAAAATTTGGTTTGGTCGCTCCGCGAAGCGGAGCGACCAAACCAAATTTTCAGGTTTTTCTAAACTCGAAATTTTACTTCATGCTTAATTTGGGAGTGGACAACCCTCGTTTAAAGACATAATTTAAACTCTTTTTAAAAACGACGAGTATCTAAAAATTGGCAGCGTATACAGTACATTAGGGTATGTAGGTATACTTAAAACAAAAACTCTCTGTATATAGTAGTTACATTCTACGTAAATGTGGGTGCTTTTATTTAACCACTATTTATTTTTTATTCATTCATATTTCCACATAGTAGTTCTGTTATTATATAAATTTTGGCAAAATATGTTTTTTATCAATAATTAATTGAATGTTTTCGTAATAACACGATTCAAAATCAAAACAAACAATCATCATTTGCCATCCATCCCCGGAGGTGAATTAATATTTCAAAATTAACCCTCCAAAATATAATCATACGAATAAACACATATCCGCGCACGTTCACACCCGCAGCAGGGGAATTTAATTAAAAATCCCGCGCTTTTGTTTTTCAGGTCAAACTCGTGATGCTGGTTATTAACAAAAAGCACGTTTCTCCCTGAAAGAAGCGCTCGTTGATGTTTTCCGTTCATAATTCGGGGCGGAATTATTTTTTTTTTGCGATGTGAACAAAAAAATAACTATGATATTGATTGGTCGGGTGGTGAATATACATATTTGTAAGCCCCGCACGGACACGACCCGGCATGCTGGCCGAATGTGGGTCAGTGGGTCGCCCGATACGCACACATGTAAAATATACAGCGGGGCCGGTCTTCGATTGTTTCGATTGTTTTGGCTGATAACTCGAATGCGCCGCTGATAGTGTGTATAGAAAAAAAATACAGCTGCTATCGATGTGACACGGTTTATCAAAAATTCATGATTTTGGGATACTGTTTATTTTGTTATTTGTAGGTATTTATCTTGAATAGGTACAAATTGTGTAGATAATTTAGTTATAAGTGATTGTTTATACAAATCAAACATAATTATATTGATTTCATTGATAATTATAACCAGAAAATATCAACCAATTAGTTTGTCGTATTTTTAGTTGCTTCTATCGAAAGAAGTCTTTCTGATAAATTTAAGTAGTCCATTTTTGTAAAAAAATAGTGATGTGTTCATCATAGTACTTTCCCCGTCAATTTTGTGCGGGCCGCGGCAGCGCCCGCTTCCACGATCAAAAATCAATTTATTCACATTTTTTTTTATTGTGTATTTTCGCGCTTCCAGACCGGTACCAAATTGATGGTCAAGTCATTGTATGTCTGAAATAGAGATGGGCGAAATGGCTCTTTTCAGTGAGCTGGTTCACATGATCTGACTTTAAAGAGCTGATTCAGTGAGCCAGCTCAAAAGAGTTACATGACTCGGTTACGAGCTAGCAATCCGCCGAGAGTTCTGACTTCTTCGAGATTCATCTGATTCGCCAACTCATTGAATTGAGCGACGCGGTGATTAATTATTTCGGTTATACAATAATTGCAATCATTTAATCATAATTTATATAAAAACGAAAGAGTGAATATTTAACAAAAATTATATTAAGCGCGTATTTATTTCGTGCAATTACACTTCAAGTGTGTTTAAATATATTGAATACGTGTGCGCGCCTATAATAACACATACGAAAACATTGCGATCTAACCCCGAACCTCGGAGTTGGATCCCGATGAGTGAGCTATAGCTCATTGGGATTCAAGAGCTCCGTAAAACAAGCTAGTTCAGTTGGATTCGAGAGCCATCGTGAATCATCGCGCTCCAACTCCGAATCGCGGAGTTGGATCCGGATGAGTGAGCTAGCTCAGTCGGATTCAACAGCCGTGCTGAATGTGGCTCTTTTAGGGTCAATTCGCCAACTCAATGAGTCTATTTAACTCCATTCGCAGGCGCCGTAATTCGAATCGATGATGCTGCAATAACATGATAAAAATATTACGATAGCTATTTTCTTACTACAAAAACAAACACTTCTTATTAAATTTACAATTTTGGTTACAAAAAAGTGACGAAAGAATAATTACACTTGCAATGTTTACTAGATAGTTGCTCATGATATTTTAAATTGTAGTATGTGTGAACTAAGAAGAGGCGAACCTCAATCTAAATAAACAATTAACGCAGGTGTAGAAATTGGCGTGAAAAATATTCAGTTTTTAGAAATAAATTGAGTAGTGTACAAATGCAAAAAGAAAAAAGTGCATGTTCAGCAAGGCTGAGAGAAGCCGGCCTGTCGGTCCACGAGCGGTGTGAAAATCAAGATCTGTTAATACATTGCAAATGTACATTCACTCTTAAAGAGCGGGCTAATCAAAATGAGCCATGGCTCAAAAAGAGCTACAAATTTTGAACTGTCATTTGGCTCACCAGCTCACTTCACTGAGTTGACTCTTTAACAGCGGCGGCTCACAGCCTAACCTCAGGGTAGGCCAGAGACCCAAGGTAATATGTATCCTGAATCAAACACTTACTATGTTTTTACCACAAAATATTTATTGTATGTATATATATTATATTACACAAATATACACATAAATTCACGACTTAAGTTTCGACGTTTGACGGTCATTATCAAGTATCAAGTATCACTTGATAATGACCGTCAAACGTCGAAACTTAAGTCGTGAATTTATGTGTATATTTGTGTAATATAATATATATACATACAATAAATATTTTGTGGTAAAAACATAGTAAGTGTTTGATTCAGTGATCATGAATTACCACGTAGTTACGGTCGCAACCATCATTATGATTTAATATGTATCCGTTATTGAAAGGTGACTTTGTTGCGCAATTCCTTGTATGCGCGATCCCAACTTCAAATTTTGTGTGCCTTGGCGCTGAGGCCTACCCTGAAGGTAGGCTGCTAACCGCCGATGCTCTTTAAGTTGATTCGCTCAGGAGTTACCTATCTCTAATCTGAAATGAGCCATCCATGGCGGGCATACGCCGCAACGCGTTCGTATGAAATCCTCAGGGTCTCAGCTATACGTTATAGGACGATAACACACGGCGCGGTTTTCGCCGATTCGGCGAGTGAGTCACATTGTCGACTCGGCATATGGTCTTACAAGTTTCAATGGATCCGTTACACGAGTCGGCGAAGAAACCGCGCAGCCTAGTGAACCGGCGACTCATACGCCGAATCGGCGAAAAACGCGCCGTGTGTTTACGGTCTTAGTCTAATTCGACGGTCTGATAACATTGTCATGGACTGCTTCAATATTTTACGGGGTTGACACTGAAATAGGTCTTCCAGGTCTCCCATCATATTGAATGGAAAATGTTGCTCTTTTAAAGCAAGCAACCGGAAAACGTGTAAATTAGGAATCCGGTTATATTTTGACAGATACTTCAGCAGTTCTTAAAAGTTTGAAAATTGTAAATATTGACCACTTACTAGCAAATGAAATAAATAACAAACTCTGCAATTGCTTTTTATCATTATTTAAGAAAGGTAGGAAAGTTGTATTTTACAGAATAATAGCGCTCTAGATATTACATACATTGTCTATGACAATAACAAGCGCCTAATCAACAAACACCGCTTGTCAAAAACGTAATTGGCAATCACAAATTTTGTGCAAACCGCACGTCCAATCATTTGGACGTGCGGTTTGCACAGAATTTGTGATGTATGTAATATCTAGAGCGCTATTATTCCGCCAGATGGCGCATTTGAAATATTAAACTCAAAATAAAGTAATAGTACATAAGGTTTTATACATTTTTAAACTTAAATTTTTTGAAATTTTTGTTAACTTTAGGCTTTATTATCTCTGGCGGGGGACTTGACAAAAACTGTGTGATAAAAATATTTTTTTATATGTTATGCTTAGATGTAACATGAAGCTACTGTAGCTGTATATTTGAGTTCTTTGGTAGCTATGAATTTTTGAAAAGTAGGTAAAAATAGCCAACGAAACGCCTGGCGTTTAAGCATAACATATAAAAAATTAGATTTTTATCAAGTCCCCCAGAGATATTAAAGCCTAAAGTTAACAAAAATTTGGAAATTTGAAATTTAAAAAATTATAAAAAAATAAGGTAACAAATATCAGGGTTAAGAGTACTTTTAATAGAAGCTACTTAGTTAGGGGTATTATCATGCCAAAAATCAACTTTGACATACATCTCCTTGTACTCAAAAATTACCCTCAAAAGCGAAGCGGCCTCTTGAGAAATGAAAATAGTTGTTTTCAATAACAGTTTTCAAGTATTGAACTTCAAAATATTCAAATAGTGAGACAGACATAAAAGATAGAGCAGACTGTAAGGAAAACAAAGGTGTTTGAATTATTAGTCTATGACTTACCAGTCTTGAGAAAATGAATTTTCCGTAAGAGCTTATAAACTCAAAAATTGGCATGCGCGGTGAAACAAAGATGGCCGTAATTTTCAAACAGTTGACTCTAATTTTTTTTTTAAATTGTTTTGAACTACTGATTCCATATGATCAATTACATATGGAATCAATTAGGTAAAAATATCATTTTTTTCTAAAAAGGTCTAGCAACCTTTGGACCACTTGATATAGATTGCTTAATGAAGAAGTGGAAACTCTCGTTTAATAATAATAAAAATTATAAGTGGACTATCACTTCAAATCATATTAAACCAAACTTACTTATAAGATAATAAACTATTTCTAATTTTGGAGCATAGATTTTTTTTCAGTAAGTTTTTTGTTTTTAGAAGCGATTTGAAGCTTCTAAAGCTTCAGATCATGCTCTCAGATTAAGCATGAAATGTTACTTCAATGAAAGAAAATTAAGGTAGTCCGGATCGTTCGCTTTGCGATTTTTAAATTTTTGGACAGATGAAAAGGTCGGTAAAAAGTTGGCTTTAAGAGTCTGACGAATAAATTCGGATAACTCTGAAAGACTTTTTCAATTAGCATTCACAAAATTTCAGTGAGCAAGGTATACGTGGGTTAGTAAAATAATGCAATAGTTGTCTTAACTGTGGTGGTAATTATTTGTAATTAAATTGTTGAATATTTATTTGTTCACGACAATCTTATAATATGTGCATTATTTAATTGTGTAGGCAGCATAAATGGGGTGCATTTAACACTCAAGAAGTACATTTAACACCGGATTTGTGTGATAAATGTGGTTTTTTAACACGAATATAAATAGTTAGATTTTTTGCCGCTATGCAGTAACAGCGCTGTGCTAGTCAAATCAGCTTCTTTGGTCTTACATTTGACCATGGTGGTGATGACGTCGTCGACGCCATTTTGTTAAAGTACGAAGTAACTCGTCAACATCTCTGCCGTTCTCACTAGTTTAACCCGCATAAAACGCGGTTGTAAACATAAATCATTCTCAAATAGGTTAAACAATTGTGCTTCTATCCGTCGCGAGTGTTTTTTAAAGCGGAACAAACGTTAACGCCGTGAAAACTCCATCCAAACGGAAGAGTTCGTTTTTTGTGCAAAGAGCGTGTTTCTATGCAACTTAGGCGAAAGGGTAGACTGTGTGAGTATTATTTATTGTTGAACGATTGTTCATATTTGTGTTAAAGTGTAATTAACCCTATTACACTTTCAAATCATAGTGCCGCAAGCTGTCATCATTTATATGTCAAATTATTATAAAACAAAACTGATCATTAAGACTGACGCGTATTTGATAAATATATAAAATAAATGTTGTGTTATATATGTTGTTGTCGTGAACAAAGTATAGTGTATAACTTGCATATAATGGCTATTAATCACTCGAACGATTTGCTCCACTCGCCTTCGGCTCGTTCCGCAAACCTCGTTCTCGTGATTAATAGTTATCATTATATGCTCGTTGTACAATATACTATTTATAAAGCAAAGATGGGTCTCAATTGAACGCGCCTAGTATAAAAAATATTTTCGAGTCGTTTTAAAAAATCTAATTATTTATTATTAATTCTAAAAATCGTTCAGATAAAATATATATTCTAATTAAAGAAGGTTTATCTGTTTTTGAACATCACTTTAAATCACTGTTTATTCGCCTGGCGCATAAAGTAACATTTCGAGTTTAGAAAAGTCCGACGCGATGCACCTGGAAAATCCAAATTTTTAGTCTTTTCTAAACTCAAAATGTTACTTCATGTTTAATCAAGGGGGTAAAAACCTTTGTTAAAGATTTTAAATACCATTCAATTTACCATTTATTTAATGATTTTTACCTCTAAGAGCCGCTTTTGCACACACAAGAATTCTCGCAGAAATTTGTTTGAAAATTTTATATAAAAGTTTCGCAATAATTTTATATATAAACATATTTTTCCCTGTATTACACAGCAAAGAATTATTTTCCAAAGAATTACTACCATACGCACGCGCACTAAAGAAAATATCACATGTGTTCAACATCAGTTGTTCTTCATCTCTTGCTGCGGCCGCTGTGGCGAACATATTATAAACGGCAAAGCACACATTTTGTAGCACAAATTGGTATTAATAAAAATACTCCACTACCGTGTGTAATAATAACTAGTAACGACTAATTTTTAGGTTATGAAAAGGCGCGTAAGCTGCATCTGTCAAAGATTCTTTTGTAAATTATATTGAACATGCCCAATATTTTTCTCGCGAGAATTCTCGAGAGAAAAATATTATAAAAAACGCTGTATTACACTTGCATAAACTCATTAGATTTTTTTGCTTATTAAATATATTATGAATTTCTGCGAGAATTCTTGTGTGTGTAGAAGAGCTTAACACCAACGATATTGTGATAAATTATCGGTAAACCCGTTTTGATTTAGAAATTTACCAAATTAGCGGTAATTGAAAACGTCGGTAAATGTAACTATTTTTTACTCCTTGATTAAGTAAGATTAAAGTAAAATTTGTAGTTTGGAAAAGCCTGGAAATTTAGATTGAAACAACAAACAGCAAAGTCATATTATTTACCAACAAAATTAGTATTTTTTTAATTAATGTTATTATGTTCTCAATGAATCCTGGAAAGATAATGTGAAGAAAAATGTTTCCATTTGTGGAATTTTATAAATACCACGACCTCTGCACCCTGGGGGTTATCAACAATCACCTATTAGATACTAAATTAATTATTGCGTTTTTAAATATTGTTCCCGTAGAGAAAAAGCAATTCATCAAACCTGACAGCGCTAAGTATATTAATTCTATTTATTCTTATAAATAACAAAATATTTCCTATGTTCAATTAAAAAGAATCTCTAGAGTGCCATGATTTTATCTTTTTTAAATTTAAGTTGGCTACACGCTTTAGGAATTGTCATATAAAACGTCAGACATAATAATTATAATGTATAATTTCAGAGTTGCCAACCTACAATTTATTCCATGGCACTCTAGAGGTTTTATTTTATTGAACATACTATAGTTTTCTACTGTGATACATGATATACAGGATTTTTTTCTTTTAGAACATTCGTTGTTTTTAAATGAGTTCTATTTGAAGCTACAAACGAGTGTTTTCCACTCCCAGACTAAGCATGAAGTAAAATTTCGAGTTTAGAAAAGCCCCGTGAAAATTTGTCGAGGGTCGCGCAGCGACCCGAGACAAATTTTCTGGGCTTTTCTAAACTCGAAATTTTACTTCATGCGCCACGCATAAAAACATTGATTCCCAAGTGAGGTTCAAATATACATAAAATTCACAATAATTTCGAGTTTAGAAAAGCACAGAAAATTTGTCTCGGGTCGCTGCGCGAACCTCGACAAATTTTCACGGGGCTTTTCTAAACTCAACATTTTACTTCAGGCTTAGTCTGCGAGTGGAAACCACTCATTTAAAGCTTTAAATTGGACTCTTAAGAAAAAACAACGAATAACTAAAGATTTAATGAAAATAAGCTGAATTTGGAATACGTATACTTTAAAGAAAAACTCCCTGTATGACATTTGTATGTATTTTTATGAAAAACATTTTTCCTTATTTCGTGCTTGTATTACGATCACATATTTATATTTTTTACTGTGCGACATTCCGTATATCGCATTGGAAATTTTTTGTAAGCAATGAAAAGAACGGTGGCTTCTGACTCAATTAGGCACAGTCGTCGACAATGGTACATTGTAAATAGAAGACTTTCAAGTTGTGCTTTTATAATCGCCAGCTTAAAACCGTACAACATTTTTCACATTTACATCCCTTTTATAACATTCGAAATACGTCTCGACGTTTATTAAATATTAGATACAGGGATTTTTTCTTTTAACTATACATATCTCGGTGTATACTTTGTAAATGTTCAGGCATTCGTTTTTATACAAGGTATCCAAAAAGGGTGAGTGCAGAGCTATACTGCGAGATGGTTAGGAATTTTCTAGCTCTATCTTTGCAACAGTTTGGTGGCTTTAATGCAGAAACTTGGTTTCAATAAGATGGAGCCACGAGTCCCACATCAAACCCGTCAATTGAAGCACTATACGAGCTATTCCCCAATAAACTAATTTCGCGAAGAGGTGATGTTAACTGGCTACCACGCAGTCCAGACCTGAGTCCTTTGGACTATTTTTATGGGGCTTCCTTAAAGAAAAGGTGTACATCGATAACCACAGTTAAAGGATAAATCGCATGGCATCGATACCTCAAGCAATGTGTCATCTTGTAGAAAATCTTCGCTCAAGATTAGAGAAGTGCCAGGAGCGAAACGGTAGACATTTAGACAATATTATTTTTAGTAAATAATGTTTAAATCATCTGCAATTAAAAATCAATAAACCATTTAAAAAAATATATCTTTGATTTACTTTACTTTAAAAACCGAACTCACCCTTTTTGGACACAATGTAGAAGTGTTCAATTTAAAACTTGTAACAAGTGTTTCCTTGATTAAGCAGGAAGTAACATTTCGAGTTTAGAAAAGCCTGTACATTTGGTTTAGTCGCGTAGCTTCTTCATTTTTAATCAAGGAAGGGAAACACTCGGTAGAAGATTTAAATTGACCGCTTTTATAAAAACAACGAATGCCTAATTATTTACAAAGTATTACTCTGTAATCTTTTACAAAGTATTACGCTGTAATCATCGGGATATACATATTTAAAAGAACAATTTCCTGTGTACTTGGATTTAATATGGTATATCTCATAAAATATTATATTAAAATTTCTGTTGACATAATCGTTATAATCTTTTTAATCAAGTTAGCAACCCCTTAATATGCTCACTCCTTTTTTGTCTGCGTGTGTGCAAACTTTCCCTGTAAAATAATTAAACATGATATCTGGCTGGTTGCCTTTGAACTTGGATCCGGCTAAGGCGCTCGAGGCGAGTTTCCCTTTTAATATAACGCGTCACTAACAAACGTGCGCATGTTTGTGTCTGGTTCGTTTCAGAGAAATAGTATACATCTGAAATTGTCGAGGAGTAATTAATTTCGAGAGGGTATTAGATCCGCCAGTGTCGGGAGGAAGTTCGGAAGATTACTATGGTAATTCGGTGGGAGGACGTTTCCGTTCCGTCGTGACGAGGCCGGACAAAATAATATACAATTCTCAGAAAAAATATTTTTAACAATATTATATTCGGGCAATCAAAACAAAAATTGCTAGAACGCCTTATAATAAAAGAGCTAGAAGGTTTAGTTGATGTTTCAGACTATGCCTTTAACGAAGCTCTGAATTATTATGGAGAAACGTCATGACATACAAAATTGGTGAATTTATTATAAACTTTAAAATAAAACAAACAATTTGGTATTTGCTTAAGAAACAATTAAAAAAAAACTTAAATAATATTGGCAATTGGACGATAATTACCAAGATCGGCATGCGAACCCTTTTTGTGCAGAGGGACGAAACTTACGATTTTTTAACTTTTTAGGAATATAGTTATTTATTAATTTCGCATAGGATAACATATTTTATATATTTACCTACGTTTTATCTAGTAACCGCACCATACCACACTGTCATCTTGACGCGTATGATTGGCATTACCTACATATGCACGTAATAGCTTTTACAAGTATATTACATGCTGACAGCTGAACAGCTGATTGATTACCGCACAACCAAATAACATTTATTTGATGAATATTGATTAATTAGTAATGTAGTTTTCATCAATGTCATGTTACTAACAAAAATTATTGAATAAATAAGTTGGTCTTTCATGCTCATTGTTTATTCTGTTAGGGCGTAGGTAAGTATCGTACGTTTCTCGAGTGGTATGGCAATTACATATTCGCGGAATACTGCACTCGCCGCTGCGCGGCTCCTGCGCAACATAGCCGCTCATATACAATATGCTGCATACCACTCTCGTGACGTAATATATTCTTAACGGATCCATATGTTATACCATATATATGAGAGGTATTGATAACTATACATATAGATATCTTTGACCATTTAGAGTACATCAACAAAATCACACTACCATAGCAACAAATTATAACTTATTACAAGTGTCAAGATTTATAGAACAAGATATATTAAAAAAAGCATGTCAACCGCGAGTGAGGATATTGATAAAATGGATTATCTAGTATCTACTTTTATTTGAAGGGGTTACGGGGTAAGGAAATTTACAAAGACATAATAATACTTTATTTCCCAACGGAAAAACCAATACAGGGAAAGATTAAACATTCGCATACAAATATGTAAAAAAAATTATTAGATTTCAAAAAATAATAATAATAATAAATGAAACTTAAAAATAAATGACAAAATACAACATTACACAAAAAAAAACTCGGATAGCAGATTTAAGTTTTACCCGGTACGATCACCAATAAATATGTCGCGAAAATGCTTATTGGCATTTCGGCACATATGACTTATTGGTGACTTACCTAAGACATTTGTTTTCGCAGATGGTGTTTCGAATGTGTTTACATGTCTAACAGATATTTGTGGAACATAAAAGTTTACATTACTCAACATGTTAGGACAATCAATAATGTTGTGTATTAATTTGAACATAAATACTGCACTGCATTCTTCGCTTCGAACCGACAAGGAGCAAACATCATGCCTTAACAAGAGTTGATGGTAATCAGCGTTTCTTTCCGGGCATACGTGATCGATTTTTTAAAATAGATACTTCAAAAAACGTCTTTGGACACGCACAACTTTTAGTTCATTGATAACGTAGCATGGATACCAAACATTTGAACCATATTCCAGCTTACTGCGCACTAAGGAGAAATACAAAGTGATGTATTACTGAAACTGTTAGCGGTGCGCATTAAAAACCCTAACATTTTTATTGCAGATTTAGTGGTATTATTATGTTCTGTAAAGTGTAAGCGATAATCAAAAGTTATTCCAAGATCCTTTACACATGAACTTCTTGGGACCATAGAACCATCAATGTTATTATCAAAATTAGTAATTTGATGCTTGCGAGAGTAAGAAACAACACATCATTTACCAAAATTTAGACGAAGCTTATTTGTACAGCACCACTGTGAGATTTTATTCAGATCATGTTGTAGTAGACAACTCTCGGGAGACCTTATCGAAGCATACATTTTAATATCGTCAAGGTATGCTAACGTCGGAGATGTTAAGATGTAATTAAGTCGTTAATAAGAGCAATACACAGTAGAGGGCCTAAATTGGAACCTTGGGGTACATCTGACGTCGAGTGGAACTCAAATGACTTAAATCCATTAAAATGTACATAGTTATTTCGGTTTTTAAGGTAAGATGACATAAATATTAGTGTTCTGCTAGACCAAATTGACTGAGCTTGGTAAGTAGAATATTGTGGTCACGGGACAGATCTGTATAGATAACATCGGTCTGACCTATGTTATCAAGACTCTTACTAAGGTGCTGGGTAATTGTAGCCAGACATAAATCCGTGTTGAAGTGGTAGTATGGTTGTACAGAAAATAACATATAATTTGTTCTAATATCTTTGAAAAGTTTGATAAGATTGCAATAGGTCTTAAACACCGGAGTGGTAGCTTTTCCAAGTACTAGAAAAACATGCAGATTTTATTAATAAGTTAAAAATTGTTAATAACAGCTTTACAAATATATTCTTACAATCTGTGATAATGAAACAAGACACAAGATCATCACCACGAATTATTGACGTTTTCAACTTATTTATACTACGAATAACATGTGGTTCAGTAATTAGAGGAATAGAGAAACTTTCGGAATTAGTATGCACCGAGTTAATTGTTGAGGCATCATTGTCAAGAAATACTTCAGAAAAGGTATCAGCAAATGCATTTATGATATTTTGAGGAGTATTAAAGGTGTTATAATCAGTTTTTAATTCAGCTGGTATTCTTAATGTGCCATTTTTTTTTTTAGTGTACAAATTTCCATAAGTCTCTAGGTCTGCTTATAAAATTATTTTCAATGTTTTTTTATGGAGTTATATGCTCAATTAATTTGTGATTTAGTTATACTATGAAGTCTTTCAAATTCTCTGCGGTAGAACACACATGGTCAATACCCTTCACAATAACTGCCCTTCATATGTCCGTGTGAAAAATTAGGTTGCTTGCTTCGAAAGAGCAACATTTTCCATTCAGGATGATGAGAGACCTGAAAAACCCATTTCAGTGTCAACCCCACAAAATATCGATAGTTAATACGATGGTAATTTCGTTAATAATCCACAGTTTGGCAACACTGCGCAGTAAAGGACGCCTGCCGATAGTGATTATTACGTAAGTTGTAGTTTAACCCTTTCGTCCCTGAGGGTGGTATTTGCCACCACTAAAATTTGGTAAACATGCGGGAAATTTTTCTTTTAAATATACATACATGTATGCATGAGCTGTAACTTTTCCGATAATCGTTTTTTATTTTAAATAGTTTAATTTAAAGTCTTAAACGAGTGTTTTCCACTCCCAGATTAAGCATGACGTAAAATTTCGAGTTTAGAAAACCCTAAAAGTCGTGTAGCGCGTAGCGCTACGCGACCAAACCAAATTTTTAGGCATTTCTAAACTCGAAATTTTACTTCATACGCCACGCGTATAAAACACTGATTTCAGTTTAAGTACCACTATTTCATCTTTTATTTATTTATTCAATTAACTGAGTCTATTTGATACATCTAGTAGTATAGATTTAACACTTTAAAATTATAAATATAAAACACATTTAAAAAATATAACATATGCACTATCACTGTTTAAAATAAATAGTAAACAAAAACAAGAAATAAAGGTAAAAACAATGCAATTAATTTTTAATCCTAAAAGACTTCTTACTAACGCGAGAAAATATGCGAAACAGTTGCTTATTTGTAGACAAA
Source organism: Philonthus cognatus (assembly GCA_932526585.2). NCBI lineage: Eukaryota > Metazoa > Arthropoda > Insecta > Coleoptera > Staphylinidae > Philonthus > Philonthus cognatus. Next base: position 25,275,869 of record OW052250.1, on the reverse strand, counting down.
CTAAATATCAGGGTCCCTTAAAATATTCATATTTTGTGTTTGGGTGTCCCAAGGTAAGAAAAGTTGAGAACCACTGATACAAGATACTCTATACTGTAGACAAAAGTAGCGCAAAGTTTTTATATAACTCTCTTCGATCACATCATTGACGTGTTAAAAAGTTTTTAATGTAAATCGAAATGTACTCGAGTACACCCAAATGTACTTGAGTACATTGAAATGTATTCAAGTACAAACAGATTTACTCGAGTACATTTTGCGGTTAAAATGGCGTCGAGTACAAGTACTTGGAATATAAAGTACTCGTGGACTGAGTACCGAAGACTGGAATACAATTTTTGAGTACTTGTACTAGAGTACCTCCTAGCTCTGCTAATATTTGCGCAATTGAGTGTAAGAATAGATACATTGTTATAATATAACATGTAGTATCCCTGTATTTAAGAAAGTAGCGCAAACTGGCATCCATATTGACGCCTTTAGGCGACAAATTCAAACTAAACTAATCATATTCTATAATGATTGACGCGCGTCCTGTTAATTTAATTTAGTTTGAATTTGGCGCCTAAAAGCGTCAAGATGGATGTCAGTTTGCAATACTCTCTTAAAAACAGGGACACTAAGAACACGGCGACGTAAACGCCATCTGCTTGCCTATTTGTCGTCGTCATTTGACGTCAATTTCAAAATATCCATTTATTGAATAGATTACTTGCAATTCAATTATTCCCATATACACTTTTGTGTATAAAAACTATGTAATATGTGTATCATTTTTGTGAAATTACTCAATTCTGTGTGGATTTTCCGCGCACAGCGCATAATTGCCGACGTTATAAACTCATAAATGTCACGTCGAGTCGAGTGTACAAACAGTTACGGCCGTAAAAGGTTTTTACTGCCGTTTATTAGATGTAGAACGGGCCGTTCATAATCAGTTTATAATATTTTATTGCCATTTCCAACTCGGCATTAAATCCATTAGCTTTTATAGAATTTTGGAATATTTTTCATAATTCACACGACAACCAAAATAGATGCATCATATTTCAAATAGTATTTTTTTTTTAATTTCATCCTTTATTTCGTTTTAGTTTCTCAGATTTGAAACTCGGCGACTTATTTAGTCAAATAATTAATCATGACTAGCATTAATTAATCAATGCCTAAGTTGATTTTACGATTGATTTCACGTTCGAAAATTATTTTTGATTTACAAGTTTATTTATATATTTACGGATTTCTGCTTTTTACAATATTACAAAAAATTTATAAAAACAAAATGATAATTCGTATAAGTTACAATAAATAAATATCGCGCTTAACACTAAACAAAAAGTAAACAAAACAAAAATGCTACGAGTACATATACCGTGCGATCGTTTAAAACATCATTTAGAATAGGCTTTGAGTTTTAAATTAGATGGGCACTACTGACTGCTAACACATAGTTTACCATAACCTCAAGATTATTCCATCATTCAATTAGCATTCTGGGCAACCGCACAAAAAAATGCCGCCTACTCTAAATTATAATTTCAACTATCGCACGGTACTTACTCTGTTAATAAAAACTACTATTAGTAAATTAATAGACACGTCATAATCAAAGCTTTGAAATAATAATTGCTCATACAAATATAATTCCACTAATTTTGAATACATATAATTTAGGTGTTCCAATTTGCACTTGATCCAAAATGTCCGGCAAATAATAAATATCAATCATTCCCTTTGTTCTAATAATAATTAACTTATTAATTAACCAAACCTTTTTCCGATTAACATCAAACATTTAATCAACACCATGTTATTGTCACATCATTACAAAAGGCCTAATTATCACGCCAAAGGTAGAAATTTCCAATTTTCGCATCACAAAGATAAAAAAAATGAGCCACAAACGTATCGCTTGCAGGTACTTGAATAATTAAATATCCTCCCTCGGATGTCGCATTTTTCCCCAATTACAAACGCCCTCCCCCTACGGGCTCAATTATTTAAACAAATGCACGTGCGCCCCCTCCCGGCGGATGTGCTGTTGCAAAAGGGGGACGCTTTTCATTTGCATGTGCTGTATAGTTTCACGTATGCTGGGTGTATTATGACTAGATTGGAGGATTAATGTTTTATGAAAATTCAGCGGCAATTTTTTCTTGTTAATAATTAAATTTTGCAATTTGGATTAATGGATGGGTAGAACTTCGTCACTTTACAATGTTGAATGCATTGTAATTTCATAAATATAAGATAATAATGTTATATTACAACTAATAACGATCCGTATCCATCATTGTTTAAAACTTTAATTTTAAGATACAATTATGATGATCTGTCAACTTATGTGTACATATATTATCTTTATTTAAATGATATAAGTGTAATCACAGTACATATATATCAAGTTAGCCAGTCTCTTTATAAAAAAATCTCTCCTTTTCTACTCGATTTCCAGTTCTTCCATAAGCATTGGCTCCTCTTGGTCTAGTCTAAAGTGACTTTACTTTTTTTCACACTGATATTTTTTATATTGGTCTCTTTCTATGGATCAAGATTAACCAATAATTTGTAAAACCAATTAACGTATCAAATAAAAAAAAAAAATATATCGCCGTTGAAAGTTTTTTTTTATATGGGCAGAGAATAATTATTCTTCATGTAAAGAAGTTATAATATAACGAAAAAATGGTTGTCAAACAATAAAAATACATATTTCAAATCAATCAAGAACACATGCGTATCCGCATGACAATGATTGTTTTCATCATGTATGCGTTTTGAAGCAGATTAAATATGCAATGTTTGAAAAGCATCGAAATACAGAAAGTCTAATTATCTAGTACATTAACATGTTTTTAAAATATTGTTGTTTTGTTTCAGGTATGTAAATCAGCACGAGTCAACCATCGGTTTGGTAACCTAATGAAATTACCAAATTAGGATAAACATTAAAATTAGCATTCAATATTGGTTTTGATTTATTCACACAACAATTAAGCTGCCATCATTATGGCATCCATCACCATTCATGAAATACGTAAGTACATTTTAAGGGAACATTTGTTATAGTAATTGAAGTTATTAGAGAATTTTTATGAATAAATAAACTACAGTGACCGTCAAAAGGGACTGACTATTTTATTTTCTAGATAAACATTTATTGTCACAAGTTACAAATTTAAAGAAAACGGTTTGTTGAAGTAAAAACAACAAATTTATTTATCAAATATTGTATGGGTTAACAACCTATTTACATTAATAAATGAAGATACACGCCAAAATAAAACGTATTCCATTTATGTGCCTTCAAAATTTAAAGGTGTGTCACATTAATTGTACTTTGCGGGTTTTACCTTTAAAATGCTTAATGGGTTATTAAACTATTTACAATAATAAATAAAAATACGCGCCAAATTAGAAGGTATTCCATTTATGCGCGATCCTAATTTAAAGGTATGTTACATTAATTGTACTTCGCGACTTACACCTTCAAAATACATAATGGGTTAATAAACTATTTGCATTAATAAACGAAAATAAAGTACAAATTTGAAGGTATTACATTATGCGCGTTCCAGATTTGAAGGTATATCACATTAGTTATGCTTAGCTACCTATATCTTCAAAATGCGGCATGGGTTAACAAACTATTTACATTAATAAATGAAAATTCACGCTAAATTAAAAGGTTTTCCATTTAGCGCGTTCAAAATTTGAAGGTATGTTACATTAATTGTACTTTGCGACTTGTACCTTCAAAATGCGTAAAAGGTTAATGAACTATTTGTATTAATAAATGAAAATAGGATCCAAATTTGAAGGTATTACATTTATGCGCGTTCCAAATTTGAAGGTATGTTACATTAGTTGTACTTAGCTAGTTATACCTTCAAAATACTCAATGGGTTAATAAACTATTTACATTAATAAATGAAAATAGGCGCCAAATTTGAAGGTATTCCATTTATGCCCATTCCATTTTTTGTGTACACACTGGCGACTTTATTCCCCCGCTACTTCCTCCTAAAAAAACAATCCCAAACACTTTTCCTTTCTCTCTCTATTTTTAATGTTGAGCCCGAGACGACCGCCGTCGTCCTTTTTACATTCGGCACATTATGTATTTGTATTGATAAACTTGTTTATCGCACGCGCGCCTCGTCCGCGCTCGTACTCCTTCGGCGCTCGCGAGGTTGGCGCCCCCTGGCGGCGGTCGGGCGTACCGCGGCCCCCCGTCAGTCCAGTTGCGAGCGCGGCGCAAGCCGGATCCGTACATTGGCGTCGATAAACTCGCCTCGACGAGCGTTCTTGTGCTTTTTGAACTAATCACGAATTTTGCTTGGATTATCTCAGTGGTCGATTCGTCGGCGAGGAGAAAAACTCGACGGACCGATTCGAACTGTGCGCGGAAACAAGTGCGAAACGTGCGTGCGTGTGACGTCAGGGTTTCCTTTTGTTGTTTTGACGTCACGCGCGCGGTTAATACTGATTATATATGCGCCCGTTTCCATGGGGAATATGTTCATCGTGGAGAAGAAATGTAATTATTTTTTACTTACTCTTATACCAATAAAGAATAAACAAAACAATTTTCTGCGGTTGTGTGTTGTTGTCAATGTATGTCTATCAACGCTGTCAAACTGAATGTTCATGTCTAACAAATGTTTTGATTTTATTGTGTGCAGTTTTCAAAATAAGAAGACAATATATTTCAAAAGGGCCTACTTGACAAGGCTATTTAGTAAAAAAGAAAGAGACAATATATAGTACGTCAAAATTATTGTTGTCTGTAGAGACGTGCTAGGGTTTGTATTATTATAACAAATCATGTACTTACAAGGAATTTTTCTTTCAAGTATACATACCCCGATGTGCTCTTTGTAAATTTTCAGACATTCCTTGTTTTTTAAACGTGTTCAGTTTGAAACTCCTATTAAGTGTTTCTACTCCGTAATTAAGCAGGAAGTAAAATTTCGAGTATAGAAAAGCCTGAAATTTTGGTTTGGTCGCGTAGCGAAGCGAGGCTACCAAACCAAATTTTTAAAAACGTTTGACAGGGTCAATTGTTAATAGGTAAACTTAGCTACTTTGGTTTTTGTGACAATTCAACCTCGCTTATAGCATCTTATCTTACAGATCGTGAATCGTATGTCGCAATAAATAAGTTCAAATGAAATTCATACTTTCCAAGTTCAGATGTACCCCAAGGCTCGATTATGGGTCCCTTACTTTTTAACATTTTTATAAATGATCTTTTCTATATAGTGTACACCTTTTATCCGCGGATGACTTAAAGATTTACTCAACAATTGCTAACTCTGCTGCCTGTCAACGCTTACAAACCAACTTGATATTATCTCGAATTGGTGTAGTATTAATAATCTTAATTTGAAAAGCAATAAGAGCAAATTTATATCCTTTACCAAAAAATAATTTGATTATATAGTTAGCAATAATTCTATTGAGCAAGTTAAAGTCTTCAAAGATTTAGGTATTTGGTTTGGTGACAATTTTACATTTAATCCTCACGTTCAAACACTTGTTAAGAGTTCGTTCAACGCATTAGGATTTATACATCGTATTTCTGCAAATTTGCGTAATTCCAATGCTTTGCAATCTCTATTTAATGTTTATGTCCGTTCAAAGTTGGAATATGCATCTTTAATTTGGTATCCACAAACAACTTCAAATTAACCTAGTAGAAAGTGTTCAACGTAAGTTTCTGCACTTCAAAGTTGAGCGACTTTACCCTGACAGAGGCTGTGATCATTCACTATTGCTGGACAAATTTAATGTCGAATCTCTTGAATGCCGACGTCACAGACTAGGCATCACGTTCTTAGACAAGCTTCTGCATGATCGAATTGACAGCCCTGATATTTTACAGCTAGTTGGCTTGCATGTTCCAACTTTCAGTAGTAGATAAAAGACCATATTCAATATGAAGTATAATAGAACTAATTTTGGATTAAAATCGCCTATTACTTTGTTTAATCAACTTCCACCAACTTGTGACGTATTTTTTCCACCATTGACATCCTTATTAAAATTTTGTTATTTTTAGTTTATAGTTTTAAAACTTTTTTTGTTAATACTAAATTGTCTTGTAATTGGGAATTTGTTTCCTGTTGGGCAATAAACATTATTATTATTTGTTTCTCGTATTCCAGGAATTTGCCTGCACTAATTTTTCAAATATTTCACTACCTTATCAATGGAAATGGTTAAAAAACAGTATTATTAAATGTAACAAATCTGGATCTCTTTTGAATCCGCAAAAAGGATTCGAATCCTGCCTAGCTCTGCCACCAGTTACACTTGCATCTTTGAGAGTACTCACTTCTCGTATTTAACCATGTTCAAATTTTCAAATTTAGTCGATATTACTTCATTTCACCTTTCCAAAATTTTACATAGTATCTTGTATCATAGTTTCGCAAATTCACCTTTCAAATAATATTAGGAAATGAAAAAAATCCATTAAGCCCAGAGATTGCAAGATTAAAACGATCAAACATTACTCTACACATTTATCCGGCAATACAGAAATAACCGAAAAATCGTTAACGACAGAGCGACTTTTACTTTCAGCCTGGGCCCGAAATATTTCGGGCCAAACTTTCACCTCCACGTTTCCGTTACTCAATTCCGACGCGGGCACTCTTGATTTCACCAATTCACGGCGGGCAGAGGCAGCAGTGGTAGTAGTAGTCACTTGTTTCCACATTACGTAAAGAACGCCGAAAACATGTATGACAAACATTTTCGGATTGTTATGCATTAAAAATGTATGCACGTATTGTGTTTTGTGTTTACATGTGTCTGTGTAGGTATGCTCCTGGCTGCGTTTCAGATTTTTCGTGTACTCACATCAACCTCGGGGGCCCGATGCGCCAATGCCCCCTCCCCCCGTCTACAGTTGTTGACATTTCATTGTTTTTTTTATATACAAATAATGTATAAATATAACAGTCGAATGTATGTATACTTTCTTTCTTAGAATTATAATTTTTTTATGACGAAGAACACAAATTCTATGTTGTTATTTCTTAAAATATATAGTCTGTTTTTAAGTACTATTGATTATTTCTAACCCTTAATAAATTTTACATTCAAACTAGTGATGGACTAAATCGAGCGGAACGAAATATACAAATGTATCAAAACAGTATATTTTTAACTTCACATCAAACCCGTGTTTTATACGCCTAGCGCATGAAGGAAAATTTCGAGTTTAGAAAAGCCTGAACATTTGGTTTGGTCGCTCTGCACAGTATACGATTTAACCAATCTAGCGGGACAAAATTCATGGACTAGTTTTTATGGTCCATTTGATCATAGATTAATTAATTTTGGATTAATATAAAAATAGGGCAGAAAGACCTCTGGTCGATAGCCCAGGCAGACTAACCCTACATTGTATGTAAATAAATAATAATATATGTATTATATTATTGTAATTGTCTGAATAACGATGTTCTATATATACAGTGAGATTATTTTTTTTTGCTGAACTTACGTTTCTTATGTTCAGTATTAGAGAGTCCATGTCAATACATTATTTCATTAATTTCACGGATTAGGCAACTAAACTTACAGATATTTTATTTCTGCTTTTAAAGGGACTGACATTTTATTTTAGGTTTAGTACAAATGTTCAAAGTGATCGCCTTCCTGCTCGAAGCAATATGCCAAGCGATTGTAAAATCCTTGTACAGTATTTCTTAAAAAAACTGGGATTATTTCATTGCAGGGGGTACTTATTCAGTTTTTTAGTTCTTCTGTACTCTCTATTGCTATATTATTGTAGATTTTGGATTGGAGATAATCCCAAAGAAAGAAATCGTTTGGCGATAAATTGGCCAAGCTATGGGTCAAAAACTTCCAATCCAGCGATCCTGGAAGGTTTCATTCAGGAAACGCGTAACAGGGACTGTGGAATGTGGTGGAGCGCCGTCTATTTAAAACCATGCGTTCTCAATATTGAAGACTTGTAGTTGTAGTAGTGTAGTTGTCCAAAAATTTAACAGCAGTTAGGTCGCTCTCAATAAAAAAGGGATCAATAGGGGTAGTGTCAACTATTCCAGCCCAAACATTAACTTTCCTATTGTATTGAGTGAGTGTTAAATTTTAAACATGTTCGTTTGTATGTAACCAATACCTGTGGAAATAAGAACAAAAGGATACGGAGCAAAGGGAGAGAGGTGTTATGTACAAACCGACAATTCTGTAAATTAATCATCCCATCCAAACAATGTATTGACATAGACTTTCAAAAACTGAAAATAGGAAACCTATGTTCAGCGAAGAAAATCCTCACCAGGTATAAATAGATAGATTTCCAAAAAAAAAAAATTAAATAAGTCAATTATTAAATTCAATAAGAGATTTGAGATGTATTATCAAGAAAACACATATTTTTTTCTTGTAGTTCATTTTGCATTCAATTAGTATTATGTTTGTCACTCAATTCATGCTATGGAGGTTTTCTTATTCATAATGTGTATCACTGTGTGTGTATACTTTCAGACTAATCACAAGTGATTGACTTTTATAAAACATTTTTTGTACAGGGTTTATTTTATTTTAAGTAATATCCTCGATATTCGTTGTCTTTTTGAAATAGTTCAATTTGAAGCTTTAAACAAATGTTTCTACTCCCAGATTAAGCATAAACTAATAGTATATGCTGTAAATCTTCAGATATTTGTTTTTTTTAAGAGTTCAATCAGAAGCTTTAAGCAAGTGTCGTCAACTCCCAGACTAAGCATGAAGTAAAATTTCGAGTTAAGAAAAGCCCCGCGTAAAAAAATTGTCGAGGGTCGCGCAGCGACCCGCGACAAATTTTCACGGGGCTTTTCTAAACTCGAAATTTTACTTCATGCGCCACGCGTATAAAACATTGATTTTAAGTGATGTTAAAAATATTCTTGTTTAGCAATATATTTTTAATCCTGCTTTAGCAGTATTTTTTTAATACTGATTTAACAGTGTAGCTTCAAAATCCAAACTCTTCAGATAATAGTTTTTTTTTTAAGAGTTCAATTTGAAGCTATAAACGAGTGTCGTCCACTCCCAGACTAAGCATGAAGTAAAATTTCGAGTTTAGAAAAGCCCTGCGTAGAAAATTTGTCGAGGGTCGCGCAGCGACCCTCGACAAATTTTCACGGGGCTTTTCTAAACTCGAAATTTTACTTCATGCGCCTCGAGTATAAATCAATGAAATATTGTGAAATTAAAAATACACTGTTAAAACAGTTTTCAAACAAACACTGCTAAAGCAGGTTTAAAAATATACTGCTAAATAAGAATATTTTAAACTTCACTTGAAATCAGTGTTTAATACGCGTGGCGCATGAAGTAAAATGGGTTTATGTCAGGACGATCTAGAACAACGAATTTGGCTATAATTATTCAGCACATAAGCGAGGTTCTAGACAGTCGTGGTCAATATGATGTTATATATACAGATTTTACTTGAGCCTTCGACACTGTAGAGCACAACAAACTGCTTGAAAAATTGGAAATATTTGGATTTACATATTCTTATATAGCACTTATCAAATCATATCTCTACAATACAGAAAATTACGTATTTTACAATAGATCTAAATCTAATACATTTATTTCAACTTCTGGGGTGCCTCAAGGGTCTACTCTGTATTTTATTCATTAACTACCTAATCTCATCGTTAACTTGCCCAGTATTGGCTTACGCCGATGACTAGAAAATCCTTAATAGAATTGACAGTCTTGAGGATGCAAATATACTACAGACTAATCTAAATAAAAGATACAGCTGGTGTTCCAACAATCTAACTTTGAATAGCCAAAAGTGCTACATTGTGGCTTACTGTCGTCGGTTAACGCATATTACCTGCAACTATATCATTAACGGACACGCTGTTACTCGAAAATGATGCTAACACATTTTATCTACCTGTTCCGAAGACTAACACTATTAGTAGTAGTAGAAATGCTATTTGATGACATCTTTGTTTCAACCAAATCATCAATCATGTAATTGCTCTTTACTATAGTTCTTTTTTCTTTATCTGTTATACGATTATTTTTAAGTTTATCCATAATTTCTTCTTCTTCTGCTATCCCTTGTTGCCCCTTAGGGCGTCGGGTACTCGTTATCGAGCCATCTCCTCCATAACTGTTTATTCTCCGCGATTTTCCTAGCTCTTCTGCGCTTTTCCCATGTCTCTCTCCTATTTCTTCAATTATGTTGGTCATTGTCTTCCTGGGTCTGCCTGGTTTCCTCTTTCCTTCCATGGTTGTTTGCTGCACCTGTTTTGTTAGTCTATAGTTGTCCATTCTCCTGACATGGGCATACCAATTTAGTTGTTTCTTTTCTATTTTGTTTGTTATTGTGTCCTGTTTTAAGTTGGCATATATCTCCTCGTTCCTTTTCTTATCAAATTTGGTGACGTTTGATATTTTTCGCAGGAATTTCATTTCTATCGTGGTTAATTTATTTTTATGTACCGGTAGTGTGGTCATTGTTTCTGTGGAGTATAGCACTGAGGGGATTACAATTATGTTGTATATATGTTGTTTCGTTTTTGAATTTATTTCTTTTTTGCCTAGAATTGTCTTGTTTATCGCATAGTAGATGTTGTTTGCTTTCTTATGTTTGTTGGCTATTTCTGTGTCTATTTTTCCGTCGTTGCTAATGATTGTTCCTAAGTAGTTGTAGTTAGTTATCTTCTCCAATCTTGTTCCTTTGCATGTATATTCTGTGTTGTTATCTTTCTTGCACCCTTTTATTTCCATTATTTTTGTTTTGTCCGTGTTTATGCTCATACCCATTTTGTCTATTTCTTCTGTCCATATGTCTATCATTTTTTGCATCTTTTTTATCCATAATTTATTGTATATTTTGATATATTATTACAATTAAATTATCTTGTAATTGGTTTATCTGTCGGGCAATAAAGTATATTATTATTATTACTACAGGGTGGGGCGTGAGGACTTCCGTTTTTAGAAAGGGAGCAGTGAAGTTAGTGAGAGCAGCAGAACGGCGGGAATGGACTGAATGGAAGGGTCTGGATGGGAATTTTGTATCCCTATTCATTTTAGTCGTAAACATTTTTTTTAGCCAATTTTCAGGCCTATTTTTTTACAGTAAATTGAATTCAGATTTCTATTTGAAAATGATCCTGACATTTTTTTTGCCTGCTCTGGACAATGCGTGTGTGGTTTTAGCAAGATGGGACCACAACCTACACAGCCAGGACTTCAATGCATTTGTTGAAAGAAGTCTGAGCGCGGCTGAGCTTCCTGATTTAACCCCCTGTGATTATTTCCTGTGGAGTAATTTCAAATCCCGAGTTTATAACAATCGTCCACAGACCCCGGAAGGCCTACAGAACAGAAACCCATCCGAAATTGTCAATATACAAATTGCGATGCTTGAAAGAGTGGACCGAAACTTCAGAATTCGACTGAATCAGCGTATTGACACTGGAGGGCGACATTTACAAAATGTATTTTTTTGTAAACGAAATTAAATCAAATTTCCCGTGTTTTGTGACGTGAGAAAAATAACAATAAGTAGTTTTTGATATGTGTAAAGTTTTTTTTATTTCATTCTCAAAAAAGGAACTTCCCGCGCTTCACCCTGTATGTGAATGTCCGCTTTGTTAAATAAACATTTATCAGTTTCGTTATTTTCTAAGTTTAATTTATACATATTATTTGTTTGCATGTTACATAATAACTAAAAAAATTGTATAAATATATTCTAAACAACATTTTATAACATTATTTAACTTTAAACACTTAATTCTAAACTAATTATTAAATTAAATTTTATATTTTCGCACTCTGTACAATTTTTATACCACATGTTTTAAAATTATTTAGATAAAGGGTGGCTTTGAAATTCTGAACGCATGTTCTATGCTTAATTCATCACCAATAATTTAAATTTAAAAAAAAGTCGTAAAACAAAGTTATGTGTTTTAATTAAATTAAATAGGTTATGTAAATAAATTTGTCACACAAAACAGAGAGTTTATCAAACTTTACCAAACGTCTATTATGATCAGGCGGCAAAAGGTCATGAAATGCTCGCATTTTGTACGGGAATAACCCAATGTGTTTCCTTAAAACTATTCTGCAGGTACTAAACGATATAGGTACTTGCTGCGCGAGTTTTCGTAATGATGTTCTCGGTACATCAGTCGTTATCTCACAAACATTTTCCACTGTTTCATCCGTACGAACCGTTGGCCTGCCACCACCGTCCTTGTGCGTTAAATTTCCTATGTTCAGAGAACAATCAAACACAATTCCAGACCACATTGAAAAAATCAGCTTCCAAGAATACAAAATCAGAAAACTGTTGTCTAAATTCAGCTAAACAAGGTTGAGCACTATACCAGGTCTGTAAATATGAAACCGGAATTTGCTTATAAATGGTTCTAGTTGTCAATATAGTGACTGTTAAGTCGCGTTATTGGTCCCTTATTCTTGTGCTTACATTTGTCAACGACTTTTAACTCACAAGAATACAAGTTTTATACCACTACATATGATTTCATAGCGTTGAAGATGACTGTTTTTGAGCCTAAAAATGATATATGAGGATAGCATTGATTTTCTGTTACCATTCAAAAAAAACTTCTGCAGAATCACATCGAATGCTTATCGAATCTTACGGTGAGCAAATCCTAAAGTGCTTTGAGTGATTTAAAATATTAAAAAGTGGTGATTTTCACCTGAGAAACCAAGAATATGGAAGACCACCGAGAAAGTTTGAAGACGCAAGCATTGTTGGATGAGGATGGCACTCGAACGCAACAACAACTTGCGTATGAGTTAAATGTGACACGAGAAGCCGTCTCCATATGTTTGAAAGCTATAAGAAAGATCCAAAAGGTAGGAAAATGGGTTCCACATGAAAGACAGCATGAAAACCGAAAAACCACCTACGAAATACTGCTCACCATGTACAAAAGAAAATAATTTCTTTATCAAATTGTGACTGGCGATGAAATACTTTCGCATGCGGCTTACTCACCAGACTTGGCTCTATCCGATTACTGCTTATTTGCATCGATGGGACACGCACTTGCTGAGCAGCGCTTGACTTCTTACAAAAATGTACTAAAATGGCTCGATGATTGATTTGCCTTAAACAATCATTAATTTTTTTGGCGTGGCATCCACAAATTGGCAGAAAGATGGATAAAATGTGTAGCTAGCGATGGGCAATACTTTGAATAAAATATTTTGTACCATTTGCATACAATAAATTTGTATTTTCTATTAAAAAATTCCGGTTTCATATTTAGACACCTGGTATACCCACTCCCCATAACCACGATTTCCATTACGGAAATAAGATTCAACGATGAATCGTTTATGCAATGGAGAATATACCATTATGAGAAAAAAGTATTAATGATTTCGATAGCTAACGCCATCTAATGCTTCATAGTGGCACTGGGTCGGGACCACACTGAAGAGGACCGGAATACTGAACACAAATTCAATTTTAATTATGAGAAAAAAGCTTTAAACCAAAATTGTCATCAAGCTGTAACTACTTACATTGCGATGAATTGACATACAACATGCGTTCAGGATTTCAAAGCCACCCTTTATCTAAATAATTTTAAAACATATAGTACAAGGTTTTAATACTTTAAAATCTTAATAATATATATATATATATATAATCAAATGCCGCTCTACCCATTCGGGTGTGTGGCAGTGGAATCTATTTGTATATAAATGTATTCCACTCTTTTTTATTTCGGGCTATCTTCTTTGCTTCGGGCATCGTTGTTCCTCTTTTCATTAAGTTCTTCTCTATTGTCTTGGTCCATGTATCCTTTGGTCGTCCACTCTTCCTTTTTCCTTGTGTTTTGGCTTCCCAAACTCGCTTTACTTGTACCGTGTTGTTCATCCTCTGCAGGTGCCCAAACCAGCAGAGTTGTCTTCTTTCTATGAACTCCTGTAGGGACTCTATTTCTAGCTCACTTCTTATTTCTTCGTTTCTGTTTCTGTCCATTTTCGATACTCCTTTTACTCTTCTAAGATATTTCATTTCTACTGCCTGCAGTTTACTTTTTTGTTGTTGTGATAGTACCCAGCAATCTTAATTATAATATGATATATTATATCAATACACAATAGCTATAAAATTTAAATTTTCTCTAAAAAATGAAGAAAATACTTTTGTCCATTTCTCCCATTGATTTCGTTGCATTGTGCGTCGGTTTGATTGTAAAGTATTATCAATAAGTACAGAGTAATATACAATCTGAACAATGTTATAACAGATTTGTCTTGTTAAATTAAATGAATATCCATGGGAAGAGATTGAATGTTGCGGATTTTATAAAAGTACCAAATACAGCTGCCTGCAGCAGCTGAGTTTATTTTCGCGGAAACTGTCGATCGCGATTATGTTTGATAAATTTTCGCAGTGTAAATATTGGTGAGAGAAAAACCATATGCGTCAGGCCGTTTAAACGTCAACGCCCCGGCCATTATGATTTATGGAAATTCGAAATTTATTGCTATCAAATAAATTTCAATATCGATAACTAATGTATGCATGGGCTGAAGCGATTTGTTGTATGAAAACCGGTTTATTTTATAGCAATTTGTTTAATAGAACTAGCTTTGGCAATTTGGTTTGGTAAATTTGCTAGAATTTGTTGTTACATTTTTACGAAAATGATGAGCCTATTATTTTGGGGTATTGTTTATTTTGTTTAATGAATATGTTTCGTTGGGTAAGATCAATCAATTTTGACAATATTAGAAAAAAGTACTAGATCAGATTTTAGATTAGTTATCAATTACTTAACTCTTTCAGCCCTGGACTTTTTTTGGTACCCAAAAAATGTTTTGTACACGGCATATTATTTATTACTATCTCAGATATACTAAGAGTTGTTCTTTTAAGTATCTCAATATACTGTATACGCTGTAAATCTACAGATATTCCTTGTTTTTACAAATATTTCAAATTGAACTTTCAAACAGTGTTTTCCACTCCCAGATTAAGCATGAAGTAAAATTTCGAGTTTAGAAAAGCCTGAAAATTTGGTTTGGTCGCGTAGCGCGAAGCGCGGAGCGACCAAAACAAATTTTCAGGATTTTCTAAACTCGAAATTTTACTTCATGCGCCACGCGTACTAAACACTGATGTGATGTGATGTTTAGAATACACGTTTTTAGCATACTGCTTTAGTAAAATATTTTGAACTTCACCTTAAATCAATGTTTTATACGCGTGGCGCATGAAGTAAAATTTCGAGTTTAGAAAAGCCTCAAAATTTGGTTTGGCCGCGTAGCGCTACGCGCTACGCGACCAAACCAAATTTTCAGGCTTTTCTAAACTCGAAATTTTACTTCATGCTTAATCTGGGAGTGGAAAACACTCGTTAAAGACTTCAAATTAAACTATTTTAAAAAACATACGGTTATCGGAGAAGTTACAGGTTTTGGTACATGTATGTATATTTAAAAGAAACATTCCCAGTATGTTCACGAAATGTTAGTGGTGGCAAATGCTACCGTCAGGGCCAAAAATATTAAGGCAATGCTAGCTTAGATGACCTACTAATCTTAGGTTATTTGCCATTTATTAGAGTTGCTAATTACTTAACAATGAGAAACCTAACCCAATGCTAGCTTAGATGACTTGCTAAGTTTAGGTTAGTTGCCATTTATCAAAATTGCTGATTACTTAACAATAAGATTATATCTATACTATCTAATGTCTCTTGATGTTTTTGTTATTTCTATTATCTTATTGTACATTTTAGATAGTAATTGTTATATTTAAATCGTTCTTATTATCTCCTTTTGTGTATATTGTGTTTATGTTTATTTAGAATTACGAGCGAACGCGAATAATACTGTGAAAAGCAAACATTTAATTCCTGTTTTGAAAATTTCAAATTTTCCATCAATAGTCATTACCCTTATCTTCTTATCTATTTTTTTGTCCAGCAGTATGCGCGTCCGCACTAAATTTAAGAGAGTTGGTTTCTAGACTTGAAACTGGAAGGTCAGAAACTATCACAATTTCAAACTAAGGTTTGGCTCAGTTTCTAAATCAAATGTTAATGTATAAGTCGAACTGTAAAATATTCAAATAAAGTAACACATATTAAATTTGGATTAGGCCGATTCAAATGAGAATAATCGAATCATTCAATTAATAAAATCATCAATTATTTAATATATTATTATCATTCGAATTATGATCGAATAATCTTTTTAATCATAATATTAATAATGATCATTTAAATGGCTATACAGGGAATTTTTCATTTACGTATGCATATGTATACTTAAAAGTTCAATTTGAAGCTTAAAACGAGTGTTCCACTCCCAGATTAAGCATGAAGTAGCGCGTAGCGCTACGCGGCCAAACCAAATTTTCAGGCTTTTCTAAACTCGAAATTTTACTTCATGCGCCACGCGTATAAAACATTGATTTTAGGTAAAGTTAAAAATATTCTACTAAAGCAGTATGCTAAAAACGTGTATTCTGAACAACATCACATCAGTGTTTAGTACCCGTGGCGCATAAAGTCAAATTTCGAATTTAGAGAAGCCT
This sequence comes from Philonthus cognatus, assembly GCA_932526585.2. Taxonomy (NCBI): domain Eukaryota; kingdom Metazoa; phylum Arthropoda; class Insecta; order Coleoptera; family Staphylinidae; genus Philonthus; species Philonthus cognatus. Next base: position 25,259,269 of record OW052250.1, on the reverse strand, counting down.
GAAAATTTGGTTTGGTTTCTAAACTTGAAATTTTACTTCATGCACCACGCGCTTAAAACACTGATTTTAAGTGTAGTTCAAAATATACTGCTTATGTTTGATCTCACGTTTATCAATTTTACAAACGTTTATATTAATAATAATAATAATAATAATTTATTACGGAATCACCTTTTTAACAAAATAATACAAACAAATATATATCAGTGTTACAATAAAATAAATCATAACATATGCAAATAAATTAAACCAGAAATAAGAAATAATATTAACTAAAACTAAAATTAAATCTTACCAATAACAGATGAAATTAAGAGTTGTGTGTATATACCGATCGACAATAAATTGACGCAGCATAGCGTTTATTATGTGTTGGAGAGTAATAAATGCACAAACAATAGGAGGAAGCAAGATAGATTATAAACAATACAATTACGAATGACAGATATTTTGACAATTAGATTGATTATCATTGACCGAAATTTGACAAACAGGTTAATAATTATTTTCAAATAGAGATTTAACACACAAATAGAGATTTAAAGTAATCTCTTAAGTTGCCGCTTGAATGTAACGAACGAACTCCCAAATACATCAAATTAAGCGTCACAATTGAGCACATTTATGCATCTTATTATTCCATTCAATGGACTGTTGAATGAATAATTTTGCTTACAAGTACGAACATTGAAAATCGCCTTGCTTCTAGATTTCAATAAATATGGATTAACATTGAAATTAAACAAACTTAATAATTCCGAACATTGATTTTCACCTGATATCAATTTATGAAAAAAGCATAAGTCCAATTCAACTCTCCTACACTGCAATGATTTCAGGTTTAATGTGTTCAATGTAATGCTGATATTAAATTCCACAGATGAGATCCCAAGTTTATATGACATAAATTTTAAAAATTTGTTTTGTACTCTTTCCAATTTTTCTATATGAGTAGAATAAAATGGAGACCATATTATACTACCGTATTCTAGCTTCGATCGTACTAGGGAACAGTAAAGCAATCTTAACGTCGAAATATTAAACATTGAAGTGTTTCTAAAAAGGAATCCAAGATTTCTCATTGCCTTGCGTGAAATTAACTCGATATGCTGGTTGAAATTTAATTTAGAGTCGAATGTAACACCTACATCTTTTATTACATCAACTTTGTCTAACACAGAATTATTTAAGACATATGAGAAATTAATTTCCGCAATCCTTCTAGAGAATCTCATGTGTTTACACTTACTGACATTGAGATTCAAATCATTCTGAGCACACCAACTCTGTAAACGATCCAAGTCTGCCTGAACCATGCAGTTATCCTCAGATTTTAAAATTGCTTTATACAATTTCAAATCATCTGCAAACAGAAGATATCTACAATTTTCCAGCGACTGACCTAGATCATTTATGAACAGCAAAAACAGGATGGGTCCACTATGTGTTCCTTGTGGAACCCCCGATGGTACATGTACACATCTAGATGTAAAATTCCCTATCCTTACTGATTGAGTCCTATTGCTCAGGAATGACTGAATCCAATTGATTACGTCAACATTAAATTGGAAGTCGTACAGTTTATTAATGAGCAATATATGATTCACCCTATCGAACGCCTTGGAGAAATCTGTATAAATAGCATCACGTGATACCCTTTCTTCAAGGCATCCAATATGTACGACTGGTAAACCAATAAATTTGTCACTGTTGAGCGTCCAGGGCAAAAACCATGCTGTTCCGGAATTATTATGTTTTTTGATAACCACTGTAATTTATTTGAAATAATTTTGTCAAATACTTTAGGAATTGCAGATTGAAGAGCAACTCCTCTATAATTCGTGATTTCACTTTTTTTCCCCGATTTGTAAATTGGTACCAAAAAACTATGTTTCCAAAAAGCAGGGAATTCACCCTGTGACAATGACGCAGTAAATAACAAATATATTGGCATACTGAGGGTACAAACACATCTACTTAAAAAGTCACCTGGGATCTCATCAGGGCCACAACTGAAATTATTTGATAATGACGCAAGTTCACTATAAATGTCTTTAATATTAATAATAAATTTGTCACTTCCCGCAAACGCATTACACAGCGAAGAGAGCCGTGGAGAAACACTATTTTAAACTTGGGGCATTTTATAGTTTGCAGCAAAGTTATCTGCGAAGGAATCAGCTATATCCTGTACACTACGAAGGGTATTGTTACCATAAGACATAACTTTAGGGAGACCATCTTCTTTCTTCAGCTTCTGTATATGCCGCCAAAATTTAGTTGGTTGATTATTAATATCCACTTCCATCTTTTTGTAATACAAGTCTTGTAAATAGCCACTACGTTGTTTACAATCACTCCTAAGTCTTTGAAACCGTTGTAAATCCCTGTCTGATCCACTTTGTTTATACCTCGCATGGGCTAATCTCTTATCTTTTGTTAGCTTAATCAGTGTAGTGTCAAACCATACAGGATAATGAAACCGGTGAATTATTTTCGTAGGGACAAATTCACTTATAATATAATAAATATGATCGTAGAATATTGCAGTCATAATATTTATGTCGCATTCACTAAACAAACATTCCCACTCGATTGAACCCAAGTAGCTATTAATTGCATTATAATCGGCTCTACTAAAATCTTTGAACGAATGAGTGGGTATAAAAGTTTCAACAGAGTCCAAATTCACTGAACAACATATTGCTGTATGATGCACGGAGTTCCTGTCCAACAAATCTATTGCTTCTGATATATGCATGTCTTCATAATCAGAAAATAATAAATCTAACAACGTCCCTCTCTGATTACGAATATTATTTTTTTGATCTAGATTCAAAAGCTGTACGAATTAGCTATTATGTCCAAACAATCATTTGAATTTGTCCCTGGTGAGAGTTCTAATGATAAATTATTCCAACTGATGATGTTTGGGATATTGTAATCTCCACAAATAATGAATTTTGCTCTATCATATTGCAAAAAAATTTAGGCAACACTGCTTTAAACTGATATAACAATAATGGAAACTGTCATTGTCAACTCGAGTTCAGAGATTAAGGCCAACTAACCAAAAAAAAAAACGACGAACAGGGATCATCAAAGAACTAAAGTTCAAAATGACAGTTTCTATTATTGTAATCTCAGTTTGAACTCGAGTTCAGAGATGAACCAGTTTAACGTATTCGGTGCAACTGGCTCTAACGAAATTCAATGTTTTTGTTGCAATTGTGGCTTAGTTGGTTATTTGTAGTTTAGATACGTTACGTCTGAAAATAAATGACTGATACAGTTAGTAACATTTATTGTCTTAAATATTGAATGGTTCAGTATTCCGCGACCGGATCCCCAAAGTCGCGTTTTGGACTTCGAGGGCCTCGTCAGTGTGGTCTCCACGCAGTGCTAAGAAATACTGAACAGTTCCGTTTTTTTTATTCTTCCGAGTTTAAAAAACTTTCAGTTTGCACTATGTTTAGTGATCGTTTGATAGGACCTGGGGGGGGTTGGTGCCCGCAGATTTGAATAATTTTCCTCGTTGGGCAAACAGATCCGAGTATATCAAGTCTATTTGTAAAGGTATTTAAAAAAATCGACAGCTAACGTCATCTATTGTTCTCTGGCCGTGGCATAATCAATGGTTGGTTACACTAAATGTGTATTATTGTTAAAGTATCGTATGTTCAATTTAAAAAAACCTCTAGAGTGCCATGATTTAATCTTTTTCTAGCTTAAGTTGGCTACAAGCTTAAGGAATTGATATATACAACGTCAGACATAATAAATATAATATACGGAGGGTTTTATGTAACACCGAACATGCTAAAATGTACTCAATGTTAATTTTCCTATGTTCGATGTGTACTGGGACGCATCGCAGCATTGAGTGCGATGTGATTAGCTACGATTTCTAATAGTAATATAGTCAACCCAATTTACACTCTTCCTGTCAAAAATTGATTAAATCTGTCAATTGTTATGTCAAGTGCAACATGTTGTAATATGGATATTTTAGTTCAACGGAATGCATATCAACTTCTGTTATATTTTTAATCAGTAAAATACTTAAAGAAGGCATAAAGAGTAATTTAAAAGAACCAAATAAATAATTCTACTATTCACCTTTTATTAAATACTTAGCCAATAAGTTAAAGAATATAGTTTATTAGAAACAAGTAATATTTATAATAAATTTTCAAAATGACCTCCTTCGCGCTCTAAGCAATATGCTAGACGATGATAAAATGATTCTACAGCATTTCTTAAAAAAATTGGATTCATTTCTTCACATACTAACCGTACTCGAGTCTGAAGTTCTTTCACATTTTTAATTGGAATATCACTATAAATTTTTGTTTTCATATACCCCCACAGAAGAAAATCATTTGGAGAAAGGTCGGGCGAACGTGCAGGCCAAGATATGGGACCATATCTTCCTATCCACCGACGAGGAAAATGCTGGTTCAAAAACCGCGTTACCTCATTCGTAGAGTGTGGAGGAGCTCCGTCCATTTGAAAAAATGAGTTATTAATATTTAAATTCTGTATGCCTGGTATAATATCACTTTGAAGAAGTGTTAAAAATTTACTAGAATTTAGATTTCCGTTAATAAAAAATGGGCCAATCAAGTGCGTGTCAATAATTCCAATCCATACATTAATTCTCTTGTTGTACTGAGTATGAGTTAAATTTTGAAGGTAGGTATTACTTGTAGACCATACCTAAAAGAAAAGGAATAATGGGTCTAGAAAGGATACAATTAAATAGGAATAACTGACCTGTAATTTTGAGAATTTACTGATCCATCCAGACAAAAAGATGCTTCGTCAGTAAACACTATTTTCCGCAAAATGTCGTTATTTTCATTTACCATATTAAATAAAATTTCACAAAAATTTGATCGCTTCATTTTGTCATCTTCATACAGCAACTGGTGATTTTGAATTTTGTAGGACCTAAACTTAAATTCTCGTAGAACTCTATGTACGGAGGATTTTAAAATATGAAGTGATTTTGCAATAGTATTTAAAGATACTATTGGACATTCTTCAACATAACACAAAATGTTTAAATTCATCTCTTCTGATAAATTTGACGGTCTTCTTACTCTTCGTTTGTGAAATTTATCTAAACAGCCGGTTCTATTAAATTGTTTTATAAGGTCCGAAATGGTTGAAATGGATGGGATTGGGCGATCAGGAAATTTAACAGAAAATAAATATCGGGAATTTCTAAAACTGTTTCCTCCATGGTACAAGTTCACCAGAAAAATCTTCTCCTCCTTTGTATACATTGTATAACTATCCGTTCTTCTTCTGAGTCTGTTTTAAATGCCAGAACAACAAATATCACTTGCTTGAGATAACTGACAGATTTAATTTATTTTTGAAGGGAACAGTGTACATTGGGTTGACTATATTACAATTAAAAATAGTAGCCAATCACATCGCACTCAATGCTGTGATGCGTCCCAGTACACATCGAACATAGGAAAATTTACATTGAGTGGATTCTAGCATGTTCGGTGTTACATAAAACTCTCTGTATAATTTCACAGTTGCCAACCTACAATATTTTCATGACACTTTTGAGTTTTTTTTTAATTAAACATACGATATTTTAGCCGCAGTATTACCAACTCAATGCCTAAAAATCTTTTCTTGGGCTAGATTATATGTTTCGCTAAAAAAAAATCTATAATACACATTTGGATGTAACTTTGGATTTGATTTAATCGTTGTTTGATTTACTAACATACCATATTTCAGAAGATAATTGTGATTGTAGATAATAAATGAAAGTTTATTAGTGCACGCAGTGCAATGTTATCTTTTGCGGCTATAAATAGTCCGGCTGCCTGTCATAAAACATTGAAACGATCATAACAGGAATCTGTCGTCGGTGGCGGCCTTCCGGTCCGGATGGATAGAAAACTCTTGGAACGACAACATGCGCCATTATCATTTTTACCCAACTTTAATTGACACTGGAGCACTCACGAAGAAATTACTTTCCGAGAATATCGAATAATTATGCAGGAGTAATAAGAAGTAGAAATGAAGCGACACTCTTAACTTTAAACTGCAAAAACTGCTAAACGGGGGGCCAAAGAGATGACGGCTCTAGGCGCATCTAGCGGAAAAGCGCCATCTAAGCCAAGCAGAATATTCTTAAATTTAAATCAGAAATTTTAATTTACATTCGCTGCTCCAAAAAATTAACGCACTACCTTACACATTTGAAGTTTTTAAGTTTAGCTTTGTGTTTATCTACTTTCATTTATAAACACAAGATTCAAAGCATTCTTCGTTATTTTAAAAACGCTGCCATGAAATACACAAAAATAGTACACATTTATAGAATTTTCGAAAAATCGATATTTTGAACCTCACTTTAAATCGATGTTTTTATTCGTGGTGCATGAAGTAAAATTTTGAGTTTAAAAAATCCTGAAAATTTGGATTTGCCTTGGCGCGACTGGCTTAGCTCGCGCGACACGGCAAATCTAAATTTTCAGACTTTTCTAAACTCGAAATTTAACTTCATGCGCCACGCGTATAAAACATTGATTTAAACTAAAGTTCAAAATATACTGATTAGAATTGAATTTGTGTTCAGTGTGGTCCCGACCCAGTGCTGAGAAATACTGAACATTTCTGACTATTTCAAGCCAATATGTGAAAACTATTAATGATTTCGATAGCTAACGCCATCTAATGCTTAGGTTTAGGTTTGATCACATGTTTATTGGTTTTACAGATGTTTATATGGAATACATGAAAGTGCACTTAATTAAAAGAAATAAATCTCTGTATGTCAATATTTAGCAAACATCACAAATTTTAAATAATTATTACTATTTTACATAAAATCGTCAAAACCAACACACATCATAAAATTTTACAAAAACTTCAGAACTGCGAAAACTAGAACAAATGGAATAAAATGTAAAAACTTATTAAATCAATACAAATGTTAAATTCTAAACGAGTTTTAGTCAATAATTGCCCCCCCAAATAAAATAAAATTGCTCTCTGGATCCGCTCCTGCTTGACTCTTTTATTTTTCAAAACAAAAGCCTGAGCTGTACAGTTTTCATTGAAGGAAAAATCGCGCTATAATTACGATTCGAATGAAATAAGTTGAATGCACAAATGTCATTGTGTAAACACGAAAACAATTCAAAATTATTCATTTTGTATAATGTTAAACAAATGTATTCATTTTTATAACGTCTCGATTCACCTGACAACCACTCACTGATAAGCAAAAATATTTCGTCTGAGCACATATTTTATTTATATCTCGTTTTGTTGTTATATTGAATAACAATTATGCTACGCGCGAGTTTCACTTTTATCGAGACGGGCGAGAGATGGAGATAGCGGCAGACAGAGAGGAAAAACTTTCCCTTTTATTTGAAAAAAAAAAACGTAATGAAGTGGTGGTCGGTCGGAGGCCGTGGCCCACTTTACCGTTTTACGGTGGCTGGTTCGGTTTTGTAAATGCGTTTCCATTCAAAGCCGAAACGTTTCGATTTCGTTAATAACCAATTTCTATTTCCAACATGCACACATACAAACACAGCCAATTATACCCGCGGTAAATTGTATTACGACACTAATTAATATGTGTGTGTACGGGTAAATTTCAAAGCCAATCAATGAATTTCTGGTGGGAGTGATTAGTTTAAAAATGAATTGATTGTGTGAATTAATTCGTATTCAACACTTATCAATTACTGTTAGACAAACAATATACCAAATTTGACTTAAATATTAAAAAATGTCAATTATTAATGTTTTTCTTAAGCATAAAGTAAAATTCGAGCATTTCTGCCTGAAAATATGGATTGGTCGCATAGCTGCGGGTTTCCACTCCTTGTTTAAGCATGAAGTAAAATTTCGAGTTTAGAAAAGCCTGAAAATTTGGTTTGGTCGCGTAGCGCGAAGCGCGGAGCGACCAAACCAAATTTTCAGGCTTTTCTAAACTCGAAATTTTACTTCATGCGCCACGCGTATAAAACACTGATTTAATACGAAGTTCAAAATAAATAATACTAACGTTTTGATTTCATGGCGATCACGGTTTGATTTTATATTTGATATAGTATGAACCAAATACTTGACCAGTTTGTCCCGAGAAACACGCGTTTTTAAGTTATTTTCATTCAAAGTCAAAATTTGTGTTCTTATACCCTGATTTTTGTAGAAGTTCGATTTAATAAAAATCAACGCAAAAACATAAGTATTGATTTTTATTAAACTTTTTGTGAGCGGTAAGAAAACTATGCTCTCTAGTTTTCTTATCGCCCACAGAAAGTTTTATAAAAATCAATACTTAGGTTTTTGAGTTATGATTTTTATTAAATCCAACTTCTACAAAAATCAGGGTATAAGAACACAAATGTTGACTTTAGAGTCAAAATAACTTGAAAACTATGGACGAGGTATTTTCAGATGTCTGCACATTTTAAAAGGCTATAGTTTGCTCAATATTTTCGCTAAATTTTATGAAAATTTAGGAGTGATTTTTTTATTTGTGATTTTTTTTAAATTCAACCCCTATTCATTAAGATAAATTAAATTTCATTTAGATAATATGGCAATTTTTTTCTGAGTAAAATAATTACCCTAAATTATCGTTTATATTGTTAAAAAAATATGTTATTTACAAATTAAAAAATAATATATAAAATATAAACAATTAAAAACAATTTTACCCATAACACCTATTATTAAAATAAATAATATTTTATTAACTACTCATTTTAAATGAATGTTAAATCCAAATTAATGACCACAACCGCCCTGGGCAAGCTTGAATCGTTATTAGCAAATAAATCAAAGTTTGACAAGGAGCTTAAACAATTGACGGTGTGGGTCAATCTAATTAACGGATTGTTTTTGACATACATAGAACGATGCATTTTTTCCCTAAATAAATGTTTCAGACAAATTAATTCTATTTGGAGGATTTTTCGATTTTTTTCCAACAAACCATTCTTCATAATAACCATTTTCTTCAGTTTAGCAAATTAAATTCAATTGTGGCTAAACATTTAAAAAACTAATTAATTTTCCTTAAATTAAGTAAACATTCATTGAAGTAAATTTAAGTATGTATGTATTTGTATTTAGTTTGATTTACTACTTTCAGATCTTCATATTAATTTAAATGTTCAATAATATTCGATCGAGTGTTTTTTACTCCCAGATTAAGCATGAAGTAAATATTTCGTGTTTAGAAAGCATGAAAGTGGAGCGACCAATCCAAACTTTCAGGCTTTTCTAAACTCGAAATATTTACTTCATGCGCTAGGCGTATTAACCACTGATTTAGTGTGGACATTTAAAAACACTTTATTTATTTTAATACTAACACAAAATAAACAAAAAAAATATTGATAGATTTGTATTTTTCGTGTTTATAAATCGACGATTTCTATTTCAACGTCTTCTGGCTATATTTAATAATATTCGAGTATTCGCAGTCAATTTGGTGAACACGAAGAAAAATATTATTTTAGATTTGTCGCTGCCATGTAGGTACATGGATACTAATATTTTTTTACTTTTGATCATACGATACTTATTTTGCATTCTGAACAATTTACGCAAAATAATAGACTTCATATTACAAATATCGTATGTTCAATTAAAAAAAAAGTGCCATGATTTAATCTTTTTCAAAATTAAGGTTGGCTGCACGCTTTAGGAATTGACATAAGAATTCTAATATATAATTTCACTGTTGCCAACCTACAATATTTTCCATGGCACTCTAGTGGTTTTTTGTTTACTGAACATACGATATTTAATATTTAACCCGTGGTGAAACATTTTTGAATCTAAATATGGTGGTTCTGGTGCAAAGGGGAGTGTGCAGTTCTGCACTGCACTTAGGCCTCATTAGGCCCATTGTGCCTCTAAATATGGTATATTTAATATTAAATTTGAATTAAAGGTACTTGGTTTGTTTCACTGAAATCTTTATTTCCTAAAACCCGTTTCGACGTATCGTCATTCTCAAGGAATAATTATTAATTAAACACTATTCCTTGAGAATGACGATACGTCGAAACTGGTTGGCAGAAATAAAGATTTCAGCGAAACAAACCATGTGCTTTTCATTCAAATTAAATATTAGTTAAAATGTTTTATCAAGCGATCAATGAGATCCAAATTAAAATTTCTGTTATATATTTAATTAAAACTTAGTTTTTTTCACTGTTTTTAAGTTAAACAACCAGGTTTTTAAATAAATATATCATAATTATATTCATATTTATATATTTTAGAACATGACAATTTCAAGTTGTAATCCTAGAACAAACTTTGCAAACGTTGAAAAATATAATTATTAATTATATTAACGCATGTTAAGACTTTATTTCAACACACAAACGCAGAAAATTCGTATTGTACCCAAGCAAAGCAATAATCTTCATGAATCCATTTCTTTCCAGGCTACAAATTTAGTGTACTAAAAACCATGGAATTATACCAGTGTGTGACATAGATAAATTCTATTCCGAAGTGAAAAATTGTTAAGTGCAAAGGAGGCGGTGTCCGCGCCCCTCCGATCAATCGAGTGCTGCTGGTGCGAAAACGGTGTCGAAACTGTTTTATACGTGGGGTAGGCAGCAGGAGGCGGCTGCGCCGGGCGGCGGAGGAGTCGTCGGAGGCGGTGGCGCCGGAGACGAGGAGACGGCCGTGGAGCTGGTCAGCCAGCAGGGGTCGAGGGCGGAGGCGGCGGTCCTTCTGGGCTCCCTCGATAGGGCCGACTATCTGCCCCTGCCCCCCGCCGCCACGGCCCCAATAGATGTCTCGCTGCCGTCGTCGCTTGGACCTTCTGAAAATGCAGGGTAGGATTTAATTACCCATAAATCAATTTAAAAAGTATAAATAATAGCTATTTCTGTGACTAGTGTGGGAGTTAATGTTTTATTTCTTAATTAACTATCTGGCTTATCACTAAGTGAGAAATTTTGAACTAATAATAATAAAGGATACATCAAAACTAACACTTTGTTTGTTTCACTATTTGCTTCTATTTACTCGACTAGTTTCGCTTTTTACGGCATTATCAGAAGTGGATTCATTTGTAAACCGACGGGATACAGGGTGTCCACAAATTCATTCTCAACATGAGTATCTTCGTTATTATAAAAGATAGAGATTTAGTTAAATGGGATAAAATGCTATTTAGCTAAAATTATATTAAACCCCACAAAAAATATAATATTTTATGTATTTTAGGCGCTATAATGAAAAAGTAGAATTTTCATTTTTTTTAATATATATGTTCTTAAGGCACCATTTTAATAGGAATCTCGTAGTGTACTCAGATTTTGAATTTTTTTTATCATATTTGAGTTACAAGGGTCAACTTTGTTTTTTCTTAGGGAGGTCATAGTTAGCTACGGTACCATTGAAGAGAGATTGTTTTTCTGCTTTTCAGTAATGTCTAATATGAAAACTTATGGTAAAAACAACAAAATAGATTATATGGGGTGCGGCAAAATATACTCAGCTATGGAATATTGTTATAATTTTGTTATTTCTTTGACAACTGTCAAAAGTGAATTTTTATATCAAATTAGAAAGATACTGAGTTTTATTATGGAGCGCCTCAAGCCTCAAGAACGCGCAGAAATTGTTAAATTGTATTTCGAAAACTCTTCTTCGATCATTTTAACTCAGCGTGTCGTTCAAATGAAAATATTGAGCTTGTTCGAGCTGATGTTCAGGCAGAACCAAAAACCACAAGAAGCCGTGCGGCGCAATTATGGTTGTCTGAGCGGACTTTAAGAAGAATTTTGCACTTAGACTTGCGTATGTATCGATACAAAATTCAAACCGTGTTTGATAATGAGCGATAAAGCAAATTTTTGCCGCGGTAACAAGCAAAATAATTGTTTTTGGGGAACAGAAAATCCTTTTCTTATTCAAGAAAACATGCCAGCTGTTTGATGTTTTTTGTGCGCAATATGCTCGGAACGAATCATTAGACCCTTTTTCTTTAGGATGCCGTGGGCATTGCAGTTACTGTTAATTGTGGCAATGGTATACGAGCATTTTTGAAACCACAGTTGGAAGAACTGGGCATAGAAAATTTCTGGTTTCAGCAGAATGGCGCTACATGCCACACAGCGTGTGAAACGGTCGCTCTTCGCAAAGCATTTTCCATGCCAGGCTGCTTTAAAAAAATGGAGATATTGAGTGGCTGCCTTATTCCTCTGATTTGACGGCACCTGATTTTTTCTTGTGGGGATACTTAAAAAGTAGACTCTATATTAATCGCGCACAGACGTTAGAAGACTTAAAGACTAATATTCGTGAAGAAATTGCGCAAATTCCAGCTGAAATATTGGCCAAAGTTATGCTACACGCTCAAACTAGAGTTGGTCATTGCCTGGCTTGTTGTAACGGTCATTTACTCGATGTTGTTTTTCATAAATAATGTTACATGTTTTAATAAATAGTTTTCATCAAAAAACATATTTTTAGTGCAAATTTTTGTTAATTAAAAAAAAAATGGCTGGGTATATTTTGCCGCATTCTATAATAACACTGACAGGTTGATAATTGAAGACTCTGAACACAAAAGAATAAAGAAAATTTATTTTATAATTATTATTTATTAAATTCAGAACGCTTTGAAAAATATTTAGACATCACATGAAGCAGAAGTATAATAAGGAATTATAAAATACGTTTAAACAGGTTGGGAATAAATCTATGGACACACTGTATAGTCAGGTAATAAGGGATTTTGAAATTGAGGAATTCTATATCTTCTCGTTCTCGTTGTCGTTGACGAGCTTGTTTCTACATTTTATGGCTCTATTTATTTCTAGGCCCTCTCTGAGAGTTTAATTTAGTCCCTTATTACCTGAATATAAAATTTTATAATTATTTGTATCTACATTATACAAAGCTTAGCAATTCCTGTATTCTGCTTGTTCATTACAATTGACTTTAACTGAAGCGAGTATGCGAGTTTAATCTATGAGTAACAGGTCCGCTAATTGAAAGCCTTCAAAATTCGTTACTTGAAAATACAAAATTGTTCAATACAGGAGGTAAGAATTGCCCAAAATCAGGGTTGTTAAAAACCTTTTCTTTAATATTAAATTAAACAAACAGTAGTTTTTAACAAAACGTGTTTTTTTCATTGAAACAGCGTTTAAAACATTAACAATTAAAAACATGTTTAAAACGTCTTTAAAACAGAACATACAGGGCATTTATCTTTTGAGTATACATATCCTGATAATTATAGCGTTTTTTAAATTTGCAGGAATTCGTTGTTTTAAAGCGGTTAATTTGAGGCTTCCAACGAGTGTTTTCCGTTCCAGACTAAGCATGAAGTTAAATTTCGAGTTTAGAAAAACCTAAGAATTGGGATTGGCCGCGTAGCGAAGCGGAGCGGCCAATCCAAATTAGGCTTTTCTAAACTCGAAATTTTACTTTATGCGCCACGCTTGAAAACACTGATTTGCAGTGAAGTTCAAAAAACACACATACAACAACGATTATAGGCAAACTAATATAAGTTAGAGTTATTGGGTTGCCTATAATCACTGTTTTAAACAATTTGTTTTGAAACAAAGTGTTTTAAACATAACAAACCTGCCCAAAAGTGACATAATTGTGACATTTCAACAACAGTTTTTCTCTAAAGTCACATCTAACTTATTTTAAGGAAAATAATCCTTTCAGTAGTTTTAAGTCAGGTTGGTAGAGTCGTTTAATATTGATGAAAAATGGCAACGTAGCAACCAACAACGATGAATTAAAGATAATTGCTCGGATTACGGAGCGTGAACTTACATTTCCATAAGTATAATTGCCGCCAGTGAGATTACCCAGTGCTGCCACAACAACGACTCGATTGAGTAGATAACATGCAAAATGACAACGACAAGCGGTGATTATGCATAATTTGCAAATTCCAACGAACGATATTCGTTTTAAAAGTTTTCTTTAAACACTCGCTCCAGCAAATATTAGTTTCAACTGTTCAAATTAGTCAACAAAATATTTAGCAATAACACCGATTTATACAGCATTTTTCTGTGACTGAATAAAAACAAATATATATATACTTTTAAAATGAACGATATTCATTTAATTTTCTTCAAACACTCGCTCCAGCAAATATTAGTGTCAACTGTTCAAATCAGTCAACAAAATATTTAGCAATAACACTAATTTTATAAAGCATTGTTCTATGGCTTAGCAAAAAATATATATTTTCCATTTTTATTTTGTTTTATTAAAAATGTAGGATTACAAAAATGGTATTCTAGCGCAAATTTGACATTTAGGAAGTTGAATCAAGTATTTAATACCTTGATACTTTTACAATACACTTCAGGGTCCCCAAGTTTTCACACACTTATCATTTGTACTGTGTAGTATTTTAATTCCTCTCGCATCAAAAGTTGGGTAAATGTGTAGAACACGGCACATACTCCATCTTGACAGGTTCGCGTATGCTTAGTAGCGTCCACTCCAGTGGTTCTCAATAAGTTATTTGTGTGTGTGTTTTCTATTAAAATTTTAATGATTCTATCAATTTCTTTGATTATAATCATAATTGATTCTATAAACGTCAATGATTCTCAATGATATTCTTGTTGGAGTTGCCTAAAGTGTTAGTAATAGATATGTAAGTAGTTTAATTCCTTAATGTTTACTGTTTTATTTTAATTTTAAAAGTACATTTCAGGCACGATGTGCCCTTTTTTAATAGTTTAACGTATTTGAAAAAGAGCACATCGTGCCTAAAATGTACATTTAGAATTAAAATGAAACAGTGATGATTAAGGAATTTAACTACTTACATATCTGTCAATGATTAAGCATATGCATACACACACGCCCGCATACATAGATCCATACAAATAGCCTGTTGAGAATCACTGGAGTAGACGCTACTGCGCATGCAGGTTCGCGCATCTTAATGTGGATGTGCTCTACACATAAGCCAAAAGTTGCAATGTTTGAACACACTTTAATTAAATACTCCTAGGAGGGTTAATTCGCAAAAAATCATGATATAACAATAAATTCCTCTTTATTTTTTTCCTTCTTCATTTTTTCATAACATATGAATATTATATAATCCTGCTTATTAGTCACACTTCCCAGATTTCAAACAGTTGTTCGGTGCAAGTTGGCCGGTGATGCATCAGCGTCATGTCGTTCGCATTGTTGTGATGCGAATCCATCATCGTGTCCTTTTGTTGGTCTCTGCAACTCGTTAGCATCCAACAATCTGGCCGATAATTAATTGGCGCGACGTAATCTCTCCGAATAAATTATACGTCTTTTATGAGGCCAATTACCAGGAACGAGAATCACTTCTCAGCCACGAGTACTTTTTTGTATGCACACTGTTGGTAATCTTCTTTCACTGGATCGAAATGATATGCGTATCTTTTGCATATCATTTCGATCCACGTACATTGTTGTTTAATATAAAATTAATCTTCTTAAAATCGACTATTTCTTATACGTGTAAACGTATCGCAATTATAATACTTTCCCTCATATTCAGATAAAACAGCTAAGTTGCTAATATTACAATTAATTATCAAGTCATAATTTTAATTGGAATTTCGACTACTTCAAAAACAGTTGCTGTATATAAACGTTTAGTTTGCCAGCTATTCACGATGCTATTTAAGCTAATGAGCATTAGATGGCGTTTACGCTTTCGAACATATGTAAATTGCACAGGCCATAATAAATGGTCAAAGATGTTCAGTATTATTCAAAGATGTTCAGTATTATTCAAAAATGTTCAGTATTATTCAAAGATGTTCAGTAGTATTCAAAGATGTTCAGTATTGTTCAAAGATGTTCAGTATTATTCAAAGATATCAGTATTATTTAGGCACTGGTTCGGAACTATACTGATGATGGTGTTGAAGCATGAAACGCGTATATAATTATTCGGTGAATGAATAAGTACTGAACACAAATTCATATACTTTAACAAATATTTATCTGTAACAACACGATGTTGAATGTAGTATTTTGTAATGTTCGAATATGTTTTTAAAACCTAATCTATGGCATTCCAAATATTTTCAATCGGTTTGATAACGTGGCTTATTTTGTACACAAAATATTGTTTCGGATTTAATTAATACATAGCGTTCAGAAAGAGCGGTTTTTGGTAGGTTTAAGTAGATATTGCGCAGTAACACTGAACTTTACCGTGGGATAAGATAAAGCGTAATCTATCCGTTGTCGCATTCCATGGCCGCCGACGATCTTCTTCCCTTGTCCTCATTTCTGATTGTAATTTTACATCAGTCTATTTTTCATCAACTGATAAGTGATAGTGGTTGAAACATAAACCAACTAACTACACCAAAAATGTATAATGAAACTTCTCCTCCATTATTAAATGTTTGAATATAATATGGAGTCTTAATGCTTCACTAACCTCAATGTAGCATGTTTAGTGGAGTTTGCAACTATCTACTTACCCTGTCAGACCTGGAATTTTTCTGATGTTCAAAAAAATGATTTGTACATTGCATATTATTTATTGCTATCTGAGATATACACAGAGTTTTTCTTTTAAGTATACATATATCAATATACTGTATACTCTGTAAATCTTCAGATATTCGTTTTTTTTACAAATATTTCAAATTGAACTTTCAAACGAGTGTTTTCCACTCCCAAATTAAGCATGAAGTAAAATTTCGAGTTTAGAAAAGCCTGAAAATTTGGTTTGGTCGCGTAGCGCGAAGCGCGGAGCGACCAAACCAAATTTTCAGGCTTTTCTAAACTCGAAATTTTACTTCATGCGCCACGCATAGTAAACA
This sequence comes from Philonthus cognatus, assembly GCA_932526585.2. Classification (NCBI taxonomy): domain Eukaryota; kingdom Metazoa; phylum Arthropoda; class Insecta; order Coleoptera; family Staphylinidae; genus Philonthus; species Philonthus cognatus. The sequence continues at coordinate 25,242,416 of OW052250.1, read as the reverse complement.
CTGATGTGATGTGATGTTCAGAATACACGTTTTCAGCATACTGCTCTAGTAGAATATTTTGAACTTCACCTAAAATCAGTGTTTTATACGCGTACCGCATGAAGTAAAATTTCGAGTTTAGAAAAGCCTGAAAATTTGGTTTGGTCGCGTAGCGCTACGCGCTACACGACCCAACCAAATTTTCAGGCTTTTCTAAACTCGAAATTTTACTTCATGCTTAATTTAGGAGTGGAAAACGCTCGTTAAGATTTCAAATTCATTATTATTTTATTAAAAAAAACAAACGATTATCGGAAAAGATACAACTCATGCATAGATGTATCTTTATTTAAAATAAAAATTCTCAGTATGTTTACCAAATTATAGTGGTGGCAAACGAGTGTTATCCACTCCTAGATTAAGCATGAAGTAAAATTTCGAGTTTAGAAAAGCCTGAAAATTTGGTTTGGTCGTGTAGCGCGTAGCGCTACGCGACCAAACCAAATTTTTAGGCTTTTCTAAACTCGAAATTTTACTTCATGCGCCACGCGTACTAAATATTGATGTGATGTGATGTTCAGAATATACGTTTTTAGCATACTGCTTTAGTAGAATATTTTGAACTTCACCTAAAATAAGTGTTTTATACGCGTGGCGCATGAAGTAAAATTTCGAGTTTAGAAAAGCCTGAAAATTTGGTTTGGTCGCGTAGCGCTACGCGCTACACGACCAAACCAAATTTTCAGGCTTTTCTAAACTCGAAATTTTACTTCATGCTTAATCTGGGAGTGGAAAACACACGTTTAAGACTTCAAATTGAACTATTTAAAAAAACAAACGGCTATCGGAAAAGTTACAGCTCATGCATAGATGTATGTTTATTTAAAAGAAAAATTCCCAGTATGTTTACCAAATTTTAGTGGTGGCAAAAAGGGTTAAGAGAGACTATTAACGCTTTGATAAATAGATTTCCAGAAAAGACACATACAGGGAATTTTATTTAAAGTATACACATTCCGCTAATTACAGCCTTTGGCAAATTTGTAAGAATTCGTTATTATTATAAAAACGGTAATTTCAAAGCTTCTAAGGAGTGTTTCCAGTCCTTGTTTAAGCACGAAGTAAAATTTCGAGTTTAGAAAAGCCTGAACGTTTAGATTTGGACGCGAAGCGTCCAAATCCAAATTCAAGGTTTTCTAAACTAGAAATTTTACTCCATGCGAGACGCATATAAAACACAGATTTTGTGAAGTTGCGTGAATCTTGTATTTATACGAGTCATAACTCTCTACGATCACTCGCCTGTAACTGAGTCATGTAGCTCTTTTGAGCTAACTCACTGAGTAGTGAGTCGACTCTTTTAAGTAAGCCAGATCTATTAAAGAATATCACTGAAATAAGCCATTTCGCCCATCTCAACTCACAACGAATTTTGAAGAAATGTTACAATATATGAGAGGTTTAACTGAAAAAAAAAACTGGCATCTCGACTTCTCCGGAATCACGGCTTTGAGAATTTATGTTACAATTCTTCTCCACAATCAAGGCATTCGAGATACTGAACAATCTGAGGCGAAAAAAGTAATTACTTAAGTCCGATGTCTTTGGCCATCCGGCGGATCACTTTCGCCTCTTACCGTTTGATGGATTAGATTGGTCCGGGTTAGTTAATAAGATTGGACCGGTGCCAGTTCGGGCGATCGGTGCATTTAATCCTCTCCCGGCATATGCTACGTTTTATTCAGCTACTCGTTTATTTACGACAGGACCCCCTTCTGTTTGTTTTATTTCTCGCCGCCTCTTTTCCGCCGCGCACGCCGTTTATTTATCCCGCCCGCTGCAAAATCTCACAGTACCGGTGTTGTTTACCAAAGTGCGCTTTAACAAAAGACTGCATGTTTTTCTACATTGCATTGATTTCCTGATTTATTTACGAGTGTCGAGAAAAAATCTCGTGATATTCCACAAATTTGCAAGATTCAAATAATTAGAACAGGTGTCAGTAAAATGTTTGTTTCGACGTGTCAAAAAAATCACAAAATTCTTGCTATTTACGATAGACAATGTGCAATATTTCGATTTGAAATGGTTGTTTTATGTTGTATTTCTTGCGCGACTTCTTCAATTAAACAATAAGAGATAGATGTGTATATACTTCGCTTAAGTCTGGCTTAGCATTCAAAACAAACACAGACCAAGATCTTTAGATGGCTCATATATACCTAGTATAGAATGAAGTAATGTTTAGGTTTAGATATAAAATTATTCGCAGTTCATATATGGCTGCAGCATACACGTGTTCTGGAGATATAAACGTTGACGCAGCGTAAATATGTCTAAATGCAACAGCAAATGCAGCGCATATAAGCTTTATTGTAGACATGATAGGAGGTGCAGATCATAGAATACAAATACTTGATTTAGTACAAGATTCACAAATAATGTATATGTAAAACGTAAAATGTGATTACATACAGAATCAAAGACGAACGCAGCTAATGCATTCATATTACGTTGTAGATATAAATCTAACGCAATCATAGATTCTTTTCTTGCATAAATGCTGTTGCAGGCGAAGTTCATACGAATCTATTCTTACTTACAAATATAGAAACAGACGCAGTTAATGCCGGTCTGTAAATATGAAACCGGATTTTTTCCATGAAAATACATATTTATTGTATGAACATGGTACAAAAGAAATCACTCATATTGCTACACATTTTTCCCTTCTCTCTGACAGCAAAAAAAACTGTTTCTCCTTTAAGGCAAACCAATCATTGAGCCATTTTCGTAGGGAGTGAAGTGTTGCTCAGCAAATGCGTGCACCAACGATGCAAATAAATAGCAATCAGATGGAGCCAAATTTGGTGAGTAAGCTGCATGCGGAAGTATTTGCCACCTAAACGCCTCATTCGTTTCCCTAACCGGTTTTGCTATGTGCGATGGTGCGTTGTCATAAAGCAAAATCACTATGTGTTGCCCCTTTCGATATTCTGGTCGTTTTTCACGCAATGCCTGGTTTGAATTCATCATTTTTTGTCGGTAGCGTTAAGTATTAACGGTTTCGCCAGGTTTCAGCAGCTCATAATAGATAACACCCTGCTGCTCCCACCAAACACAGAGCATTGTCTTCCGTCTATATCGATTAAGCCTTGCAGTCGATATCGCTGGTTTGCTTGGAATAACCAATAATCTTTTACACTTAGGACTCTAAAAATATATCAATTTTTCATCGTCAGTCAATTCGACGGAGATATAATTTTCTTTTGTACCTGACGAGCCACATTTTGTAGGTTTTTGGATTTTCCTGCTGTCTTTTATTCAGATTATGTGAAACCCATTTTCCTACCTTCTGGATCTTTCCCACTGCTTTCCAACGTATGGAGACGGCTTCTCGTGACACATTTAATTGATCCGCGATTTGTTGTTGCGTTTAAGCGTCATCCTCATCCAACAATGCTTCAAACTTTCTCGGTGGTCTTCCACGTTCTTGGTTTCCCACGTCAAAATCGCCACTTTTGATTTTTTTAAACCACTTAAAGCACAGTGATTTACCACAAAAAGGCAGTCATGTTCATGCTATTAAAGCTACTTAGTTGTATTAAACTTGTATTGTTGTAAAGTCAAAGTCTTTGATAATAGTAAACACAAGAAAAAGGCGCTGACAGTCACTATCAGGGGGGATGACAGCCCATGTTCCACTTTCGAGCGCCATCTCGTGGAATACATATATCAATATTTAATTCATATAAAGAAAAATATTAGTGAATATCTCCAAATAAATGTTATTCATAAACATCAAACAAGATAAGAAAACAATATCCATATAGACATGATGCGCTTAACTAAATCTCACACTGGAGCTAGATATTGGGGACCCAAATTTTTCAATAATATCCCCGACGTTATTAAAGAATTGCCAATAAAGACATTTCAAGTTTGTATAAAACGATTTTTATTGGAGAAAGCCTATTTTAGCTTTGATGATTATCTGAATGAATCCAATTTAAGTTCAATTCTAAAAGCTATCTAATATCTGAAGTGTTTTGTTTTCCACAACATAACTACCTCTTTTTAATGTGTTTTTAATGTTTTAACGACTTTTTCTTATGTGTATTTATATTTATTGTACGTTTATATTTTTGTATTAGCGTAGTTTCCATTGACCTGTGTACCACAATTGTGTTTAGCATTAATAAAGTTTTATTATTATTATTATTATTAAATTGACAACAACTATCACTAAGCAAACGCAATCAGTTAACGATGAATACAGAAATCTGACATATTTATTAAGAAATACAGAAAACTGTAATTTAAAATGCACTTATGCAAAGACACCACCTTTAATTTATTTAAATATCTGTATGGGGAAATGATTACATTCATTATCAAATAACAATAAATCTAACTACAGACACTATAGAACTGAAAAACCTTAATAACATCTACTAGATATTCTATTACTCACAAATTATTAAAAGCCCACCTATTCTCAAATACCACACTAGAAAAAATTAAAAATCAGCCAAATAATCATGCAAAAATTGTATAAATCGCTTGGAAATATATTAGATCGAAAATTTGTTGCCTTGAAAGGGGGGTTAGGCTATGTAAAATGTGTATGTTGGGACTTTTACAAAGATATGCATTGAACCTTTCGTAGCAAAATCACAGATACAGGTTTTTTTAACTGTTTTATTTCAACGCAGAAATATTGTTTGTTTAGAGGTCTATTTCGACATAAAGTCATGTATTATTTATATTTAAATAAAAGTTTATATAAAGATTCTATTTTCACCATTTTATTATATAATGGTCACTCTTGACGTGTAAAAGACAGAAAGCAGAACATCAAAGCGATAATCTCTGTGGATTCGAAGTAGTTTTGCTTCCAAATAACCAGTTTCAATGTTCCGCCATCTTATATGACGTTAAGAAGTGATATAAGAAGTTCAAATGATTTGCCCCTTCTTAATGTGAACGTTCTGCTATCTTATATGACGTTAAAAAGTGACTATGAAGTTCAAGCGATGTTTAAGCCAAAATTAACAACAGGTGCTCGGTTGTGCCCCTCTTAAGGGCATTGACGAGTACTATTGCCAGAAAAATGTAATTTACATTGCAGTGTCGCCCTCCCGGTCACCACTTTAACAACCACAGCCATCTATAAGCAAATTCCGGTTTCATATTGATAGATCCTGGTATATGCTTAACAGCAATAAAAGAAGATTCAGTCCATAAATTGTACCCTGTATAAATAATAACGAAGGTGTGGTGATATAAAAGTGAACGCAGTCTATAAATTCTATCCCAATGAAAATACTGACGAATAAGTTTAACAGTAGACGCAGTCCATACATTCTATCCTAATATAAATACTGTCAATACGTTTTAAAAGTAGACGGAGTCCATACATTCTATTGCTATATAGGTGCTGATGCAGCTAATGAATATATATAAGTAGACGCAGTTCATATGTATACGCTGAACTGCATATATTAATTCTATTCCTCATATAACCTACTTGGTACAGAATCTGTTTATTCTGTAGGTTTAAATATAAAACATACGCTGTTCATTTAAGGCTAGCTGCAGCATACACGCGTTCTGAAGATAAACACGTTAACGCAGCTTAAATATGTCTAGATGCAACAGCAAATGCAGTCCATTTAGCTTAGCTATAGAAATGATAGTAGGCGCAGCTGGTATATGTTTACCTGTAGAATCAAATAGAAACGCAGCTAATGCATTAATATTATGTTGTAGATATAAAAGAAGACGTATTCTATTCATTCTTTCCATATATAAATGCTGTTTCAGCTAATGCATATTACTAGTAGTAGAAAAAAGCAGACGCAGTTCATACGAATGTATTATATATGTATGCCTAAATGCAAATATAGAAGCAGACGCAGTTCATATAAGCGGAAAAGCAATCAAAGTAAAAGCAGTCCATACTCTTTATCGCTGTATAAATACTGACGAAAGCACAGTGATTTAAAAGTAGACGCAGTAGCTGTAGTTGATGCAGCCAATGAATATACAGGGAATTTTTCTTTTAAGCATACATACATATATGCATACGCTGTAAATTTTGCGACATTCGTTATTTTTTTTTCAAGCGTTTAATTTAAAGTTTTAGGAATTTCGCTTTTACGTATAGAGGGAGTTTTTCTTTTAAGTATACACATCCCAATTACAGGGTATGCGCTGTAAATCTTCATATATTCTTTGTTTTTTTAAAAGAGTTCAATTTAAAACTTTAAACGAGTGTTTTCCACTCCCAGACTAAGCATGAAGTAAAATTTCGAGTTTAGAAAAGCCTAAACATTTGGATTTGCCGTCACGAGCGAAGCGAGTGACGGCAAATCCAAATTTTTAGGCTTTTCTGAACTCGAAATTTTACTTCATGCGCCACGCGTCTAAATCACTGATTTCAAGTGAAGTTCAAAACATACATCCTAAGCAGTATTCTAAAGCAGTATATTTTGAACTTCATTCAAAATCAGCGTTTTATACGCTTGGCGCATAAAGTAAAATTTCGTGTTTAGACAAGCCTAAAAATTTGGATTTGCAAATTTAAATTTTTTGGCTTTTCTAAACTCGAAATTTTACTTCATGCTTAGTCTGGGACTGAAAAACACTCGTTTAAAGTTTCAAATTGAACTCTTAAAAAAAACAAAGAATATATAGAGATTTACAGCATATTTCCTGTGATTGGGATGTGTATACTTCAAAGAAAAATTGACGCAGTTCATATATGTGGTTTCTACACATGCCATGCAGCCAAGGCTTATTCGCTATAATACTGATAATAAAATTAACGCAGTCCATTCTATTACTAGCTGCAAATGCACGTAAAATTCAAGTCAGGTATATACATGTATAAAAGAAAAAAATCATATTCACAAGTATTTGACGTAGCAGAATATACAGGAAATTTTACATTCAAAATAAAATTGCAGCGTAATCATTTGCGTAAATTTTTCTACGTTCGTTGTTTTTTTAAAACAGTTTAATTTGAAGCTTTAAACGAGTGTTTTCCACTCCCAGTTTAAGCATGAAGTAAAATTTCGAGTTTAGGAAAGCCTGAAAATTTTGTTTGGTCGTGTAGCGCTACACGACCAAACCAAATTTTCAGGCTTTTCTAAACTCGAAATTTTACTTCATGCGCCATCCGTATAAAACTCTGGTTTTCAGTGAAGTTCAAAATATACGCCTTTAGCATACTGTTATTAGTTCTCTCGGATATCCTTAAAATCAATATTCTTGAAAAAAAGACATAGGAATTTCAGTCGATTATCAGTATTATTATTTTAAAGACAAAATATAATCAAATCTGATTAGTTGTAGGAAAACTTGTATTGTGGAGTTTTTATTAATTTTCTGATAGTGATATTAAATTATATCGTCAAAATGAATTACTCTGTTTTTATATATTTAACGATAATGCAATCAAATTTGATCCTGATTTCAATTTACGGATTTATTAATGACAATTTTATATCGTATTGTCAAATTTACAAACACAAAATCCTGTACGATGTATAAATCCAAATCAATTTATTAATTGCTAGGATTATCTTCCAAATCGTAAAAAATGGTAATCTAGTTTCCGTAACTTCTGGGGTTCCTCGAGGAACCCAATTTAGGCCAATATTATTTAAATCTTTGTAAATGAAACTTCTATCGAGTCTTTGCACTCCTTGATTAACCCTTTCGACCCTGACGGTGGCATCTGCCACCACTAAAATTTGGTAAACATACTGGGAATTTTTCCTTTGAATATAATACATCTATGCATAAGCTGTAACCTTTCCAATAATCGTCTGTTTTTTAAAATAATTTAATTTGAAGTCCTAAACGAGTGTTTTCCACTCCCAGATTAAGCATGAAGTAAAATTTCGAGTTTAGAAAAGCCTGAAAATTTGGTTTGGTCGTGTAGCGCGTAGCGCTACGCGACCAAACCAAATTTTCAGGCTTTTCTAAACTCGAAATTTTACTTCATGCGCCACGCGTATAAAACACTGATTTTAGGTGACGTTCAAAATATTCTACTTAAGCAGTATGATAAAAACGTGTATTCTGAACATCACATTACATCAGTGTTTAGTACGCGTGGCGCATGAAGTAAAATTTCGAGTTTAGAATAGCCTGAAAATTTGGTTTGGTCGCTCCGCGCTTTGCCAATATTATTTATATCTTTGTAAATGAAACTTCTATCGAGTCTTTGCACTCCTTGATTAACCCTTTCGACCCTGACGGTGGCATTTGCCACCACTAAAACTTGGTAAACATACTGGGAATTTTTCTTTTGAATATAATATATCTATGCATGAGCTGTAACCTTTCCAATAATCGTTTGTTTTTTTTTAAATAATTTAATTTGAAGTCCTAAACGAGTGTTTTCCACTCCCAGATTAAGCATGAAGTAAAATTTCGAGTTTAGAAAAGCCTGAAAATTTGGTTTGGTCGTGTAGCGCGTAGCGCTACGCGACCAAACCAAATGTTCAGGCTTTTTTAAACTCGAAATTTTACTTCATGTGCCACGCGTATAAAACACTGATTTTAGGTGAAGTTCAAAACATTCTACTTAAGCAGTATGCTAAAAACTTGTATTTTAAACATCACATTACATCAGTGTTTAGTACGCGTGGCGCATGAAGTAAAATTTCGAGTTTAGAAAAGCCTGAAAATTTGGTTTGGTCGCTCCGCGCTTCGCGCTACGCGACCAAACCAAATTTTCAGGCTTTTCTAAACTCGAAATTTTACTTCATGCTTAATCTGGGAGTGGAAAACACTCGTTTAAAAGTTCAATTTGAAATATTTGTAAAAAACGACGAATATCTAAAGATTTACAGCGTATACAGTATATTGAGATATGTATACTTAAAAGAAAAACTCTCTGTATATCTGAGATGGTAATAAATAATATGCACTGTACAAAACATTTTTTGAACACCAGAAATATTCCAGGGCTGAAAGGGTTAAGCATTAAGTTGCATTTCGAGTTTAGAAAAGCCTGAACATTTTCTTGTTTGGCTCTCTTTATTTTAAGTTTAGATAACAATAAAATCAGTACGATATTTAAATTAATCTTATCCAATTAAAAAACGTCATTAGAAAGACTGATCCACTGCCAGGATACTATTAGGGTTCTGTTTTAACTAATTTATTTATATTATTAAATTACATTAAAGCATATTTTTTTATATTATTTCCTCAGGCTATTTGTCAATAAATCATCGTAAATAAGAAAAATGGACAAGCGCTGAAAACCCGAACCCATAAACAATGATTACGTAGCAATTCGACAAGATTGGCGTTTTAGAGATTCGGGTCCATCCATTCCACTTCCGCTGTTTCTCCTTATTTTTTATGTGAACAGATAATTCGAAATGACGCCGGTTTTTCTTCCTCCCTGTCATCATTTCCCCCAGCGCGCGGCGGCGCGCACAAAATGGTCTTCATTTTTGCCGTGATTTACGCCGCGCTATTTCCCACGGATCGTTTGTTTCAATTTCTTTAGGGAGGATATCTTGGTGGCACAGAAAGTACGCACCATTTTGTTCAGATGCTTTTTCTTAAGTTGAATTGTGAAAAAAAAATAGTAATAAAAAAGGATTGTCATTGTGAAAAAAAATAAATCAAAAATTTGAGTGGCAATACACGTATCGTATCTATTTTCCTGATTTCTAAAATAAAAGAGTTTTTTCGTATCTATTTTCCGCCATAAGACCATAGAAATATTTCGAATTCAAAGCTACCTTATATTCGAAAAAAATGTTTGCTTACGTTTTAAGTTTGCAGAAGAAAATTCGTATAAACCGCAAACAGTAAGTCTTAATTAATGAGACTACTAAGACAATAATTATCAAATTGATTGAGTAAGTTACGTGAAGATTAAATTTAATTGATAAATAAAGCACTAATAACATTTTTTCACATTTTTATTTGAATTACCAAATGTACATTTCGGACACAAAGTGACCATTATCAATGGATTAATACTGTATTAATCCATTGATAATGGTCATTTTGCGTCCAAAATGTATGTACATTTGGTAACTCAAATAAACGTGTGAAGAAAGGTTATTAGTGCTTTATTCATCAATTACAATAATATCCATTGCAACAACTACTTCCCGTGCAAATATACCGCCAGATATTGAATTATGCAATAAACATTTAAAAAATCTTATTTGATTAACATATCCATTCAAACTACGAACGGATATTTGTCTTAGTAGTCTCATTAATTGAGACCTACTGTTTGCGGTTTATACGAATTTTCTCATAATTTTATATTTCGTATATTTTTGAAGTAAATTGTATACTTTTGTATAAATACCTAATTATATATCTACTTAACAATTCGCATTCTTTTCATAAAATAGAGATGATATCAAAAAACCTTGTAAAACATAATAGTTGATTACGGTTATTATTTAAATTTTAATAATTCCCCTTCGCACTTCCGCTCAATTTTCATAAAATAACAATTAAAGTTCAGCACATTTTCACCCACACACAAGACCTTCTATATTCTTTAATAAATAAAAACACATTTCAGCGAATTTTCATCCACACTCAAGACCTTCTATTTTCTTAAATACAAAAAAATAATAAGCTTTTTGTTACTCTTTAATTGTTATTTTATGAAAATTGGACCTTGAAAGGCTTCAAGAGGATAATCCGCGGTCCGTTTTTCGGAATTTTCCTAAATTTCGTAATTAAAACGGCCGAGGAGGAAGGGCGGGCAAAAAAAAGTGTAAAAAGAAAGTCGGGATTAATTATTTTAATGGAAAAATAAGAGCTGCCGGTCGCGAGAGGCAGCGCCTTTAATACCCTCAAGGCGGAGTAATTAACTCCGCATTTTTTATATTCCGTCCACAATTCAATTAAACGGCCGTTTTCGAGTTTTTTTTTAATTGTAATTAGACCGTCTGACTGCTGGAAGGAAGTAATTTGTTTGGAAAAATGGGGTTGGTTGAAGTGTTTTTTGACTTTTTGTAGGATATAATTTAATTAGTGCTTGTATATGATTTTATGAAAGGATATTTAGGAATATTAAATAATTCCAGAGCTCTTGATAATTGGAGTGATTTTTCTTTAAATAACATTATGTCGAGTGAAAAGAAAAGTTATTAGGTACGTAGGTACTGAATAGCACTTAACGGCATTTACTTTTAACCCAACTATTAATACTAGTATAACTGTATAAGTAATTATCTTTTCATTGTTGTGCTTCACTCGTCATGGAACTATAATTTTATTTTAGAAACATGGAAAGTGTTTTACTTTTCTAAATAAGAACGACTTACCTAGCTTATTATGCTGTAAATTTTCCAACATCCATCGTTTTTTAAAAGAGTTCAATTTGAAGATTTGAACGAGTGTTTTTCACTCCCCATTTAAGCATGAAGTAAAATTTCGAGTTTAGAAAAGCCTGAAAATTTGGTTTGGTCGCGTAGCAAAGCGGAGCTTTCATTCCGCGACGATACCAGTCAACTTTTTTGCAATTAAAAAATGCTTGGCATATTATTTAGACGTCCTGAAGTTCATTGCACTTTTTGTCCCTAAGAAAATGTTCCATCGGACAAAACATATGGTAATCCGAACGAGCAATATCAAGACTATACGCTGTAAAGGAATAGTCCATCGAAGCACCATTTTTTTTAATGAGTTCTAACTGCAGTAACAATAAATGCCTAAGACAGTGGTGGGGAAACTTTTTTTAAGACGGGCCATTTGTAATAACCAGACAATCGTAGCGGGCCAAAGAATAATGCTTAATCGTAGGTAAGTAGTTTTTATGCGGGTCGTCACATTACGAAGTAAGAACGCGTTCAAACATTCTCACGACGGCACTTTTAAACGGGCCGGATTAAACCTTTCCGCGGGCCGGACTTGGCCCGCGGGCCGTAGTTTCCCCATCACTGGCCTAAGAACTCTTGTTTTTTGATTATCCATGGTGAGATGAGTAAATTATATACGGATTGACAACGACTTAGTATATTGTTTGGAAAAGTAATTTTTGTAGTTTGCAAATTTAAAAATATTGTGATAAATTGTAAACAGTTATTATTAAATAAAATTATTTATTATTAAATTTAAAAAGAAAAACATTTCAACATTTTTTTCCGAACAACCTAATAGAAAAAAAAAACAGTGAGCAGAAACTTCACATTCGAGCGAACTTGACGAGCTTTTTTTGGCCTTGGCTGTTCAGGAAACTTCCATTTGGACGATTGGTTCAAAGTTTCGATGTCAGATCCGCACACCCATGTTTTATCTCCAGTTATGATTCGTTTGAGCAATTCTGGATCATCGTTGACTTCATTCAGCAACTCCAGAGTAATGTCCATTCGGAAGTGCTTCTTCGGCACTTCAATACATCATTGCTTGGCATGAACCAAATAATATACCAACATCATCAGCAACCTCTCTTATTCGGCGATTGTCCACGATCATTCTCCTAATTATTTCGATGTTTTTATTAATTGTTGATGAGCTGGGGAGTCTAGGGCTTTCGTCATTTTCAACGTTTTTTCCCGCTCTTAAAGCAACATTTAATACAAATTCTTTGTTTCATCTTTTACAATAAACAAATCGTCGAGCACACCAAACTACGTATATCGTTTTCAACTGCCAACAATAAAGTAACCATCCGAAATGGCTACCAAGCTCAAAATGCGTCAGGGACAAGTCGTGGCAAGTGGACTTATACAGCCCGAGAAATTGCGAAATTCCGCGTATTATTCGATCAAACCTCGTATATTTATATTGTTTACATTTTTGGTGCAAAATTAATAAGACCCATTATTTATTAATAAACGAAAGTGATGGCTACAAGTTTCTAGGTCAGTTTTATGGCTGCGTCGTTCATTTATGTTTATGTGTGTATAATAAGTAGGCAACATTAACGACAAGTAAATGACAGCGGGGACCGCACAGAATATACCGGGTAACACTGTCAATTAAGCGAAAGTGGCATTTTTTTCCCGATGGGCGCACGCTATTCCGACATAAAATGTCAGTTATTACTCGAGTCGAAAAGAAACGAGGCACGATAATTAAATATAGGCGTTGCAAGAAAATTGTACCTTTGCGTTTTTTTTTTTTCAACCACAGTTCTTCTTCACGAGAAAGATAATAACATTAATGAGGAACAATTAGAAGTTGTTTATAGGTTGTGTAAGTGTAATGGTATATAAAAATGAAATTGGATTATTTTTTCGTTAGTGAACATTGCAACTTCAATAAATTGAATCGACCAAAAAAATGTATATTTTTTTTATTTCTTGATTTTTGGAGCAGTTCGCTTCGTGGTTCATTTTCAATATAGAGATAGAGAAAACACTTACTTTTTTTTATTTTTTTCAACCCACATATATTTGCTAAATGCCATATCTCAAAATTATACAAACGCCAAGATATTCATATGTACAATGCTAGATAGTGTTAATTCATTGATAATGGTCATTTTGTGTCCGAAATGTACATTTGGTAATTCAAATAAAAGTGTGAAGAAAGGTTATTAGTGCTTTATTCTTCAAATTACAATACTAGAAACAAAGATAATATACATATGTGTTTCTTTGTGTAGATTAGAGAAATCAAACACTGGACCTAGATTTTATTGTATAAAACTTGATAACGCTCTTCCGACAAGAATTACGCGACCAAACCAAATTTTCAGAACCTTCGGCTTAGCGCAAAAAAAATATTCTCATTACTTTCCGGACAAACCATGTATATTAGGTATATTAGTTATAAAAAGACCAAAAGTTATATAAAGCAATAATATACTTTGATGGCAACTTATATTAAAATTGACTGTTTCGAGCAGGATACTGAACTTAAAACACAATACACGATGAAATATTGCAAAAGTATACCGTATTTGTTTGTTTTCGTGTCATTGTGTAACATGTATGTTTGCGCGTGAGTCCGTTAGCCCGACTTGGATGAATAATCTGGTGGATGATGGACGCCGTTCGCTATTTCGGTGCATTATAAATTGTTGTTTACTCGGTGAACCGGCGACCGACCGGCCGGCCGGTCCGATGCTTTCGCTGTTGCTTGGTGTGTTGTTGCTCACGGCGGCCTTGGAGCGGTGACTGCTCCCAAAACTAACCCGGACGAGGCCCCGCCACTGTCCCACCACCGGCAAACATTGCGAAACTCCACCTAATCACTCCACGGCACGAATAAAAAAAAAATGTGTACAATACAATCATGGAACACGCTGGAAAATTATTCGTGTAGATAACGGAGATTATACTGGAATTATATTGTTTCCAATTGTCATAAGTTTTAATTAACGTAATCGGTTGAATATATGCTGAATTATATTTATACGACGGCATCATGAAATTTAAATTAATATATAACACAATACATCACTTTACTTATTAAACATTATCAACATTTGCTTCTAATATGTAATGAAGCCCATGTAACTTTTATAGTTGCCTCTTAAAATGTGACTCCAACTAATGCATTTTTACAGTTTGTAATTTGTAACCTCATTGTTTTAGAAAGCAGGACAAGTACAACCCTCTCCTGGTCGCTAACTTAAGCTGTGTGCCTTGTTTCTCCTGTACCGCAAATCTATAAGAGCATAGTTCAGAGTTTGAGGTCGTAGGACAAGTACTCCCATCTAAGGTGGCTAACTCAAACTTTGAGCCTTGTCTATCTTGAATCTTGGATCACAGTATTTGAGGGTGTAAGGCAAGTGCTGCCCCCTCGCGATCACCAAATCAAACTTTGAGCTGTGCTTCTAATGATTTTTACTAATTACTGTCCATTGCACCGCAGGTACTTAATCATGGCTAAGGTTCCCCAAAAACGTCAAATAGTTACTCACTCGATTTCTACCGATTAAAGTGTAAATTCATACCTACTGAACAGCAAAAAGTTAGACGCGGTTTACTCATTCTATTCCTATATAATTTCTGATAAAACCAAATTTTACAATACGCCTCGATGTTGATACTAAAGTTGACGCAGTCTATTGTACAAGGTGGGGCAAAAGTAATGTCATAATGTAAATTAACTGCCATTTTGCTAAAAAATAATTACTCTGTTTAAACTGAAAGTTTAGTAGAAGGTGTAAAATTGATGACATGAAGTTGAAAAAGTGTTATCAGTCAAATGACCACCTCCTGAATTGATGCACATTTGTGCTCGTTTTACAGCATTTTGAATTGTTGCTCGTAAAACATCTGGCTCTACATTGGTGATTTCTTCTTTAATGTTGGTTGTCAAAACTTACAAGGTTTGTGGTTTGTTATGGTAAATGCGAGATTTCAAAAAGCCCCACAGAAAGAAATCTGGCGCCTTCAGATCTGGCCATCTGGCCGGCGAGTTTAAATAGCCAATACGGGAGATCACACGTCCCGGAAATTGGTGTTTCAAAATCTCTACAGCTGTATAAGCGGTTGCTCCGTCCTGCTGGAATCAACAATGCTCGAGACCCAATTTAGCAACTTGCGGCAAAAAAACTTTTTACATTTGTCTTGTCTGTAGCGCTCACCAATTACGGTTATGGTGGTGCCGTCGGCATCCTCAAAAAAATAAGGGTTATTCAGTTTTTCACTGCAAGGGCTTTTTAAAATCTCCTTTGCCCACCTTGTATTACTAAACAATAAAGTTTCCAGTTTACACAGCCGAAATATAAGCGAATATTTTGATGACCGAGGAGAGGTAATACAGAAATACTTACTTTTAAAACATTAATAACACTGTTCAAACACAAGATGTATAAATAGACGCGAACCACTTGGTAAAGAAACGTCAGTTGTGATTCTAAGATGACAACTCCAATTTCGCGTACTTAGTAGATCTCTGTGCTCGAGTTTGAATTTGCTTTTTCGGCAGCCAATAAGGTCACGCAATTTGGTCAGTTGATTTTTGTTGTGGTCCTCCTATTTTTGAGACAAACCGTAATTGCAAATGCAGGAGTAAACACTGTTTTTACATAAATATCTGCTTTAAACCAAATGCAACTTTTTATCAAAGTTTGATTTTTTTTTAAAGAAAATATGATTTATCTCAGAATGATTTTAAAGAAAACACTGGGTAATTCACACATTTTTTGTTCATTTTTTCAATTCGTTTTTTTCAGAATGTTTCATTTTCTCTATCAAAACTCAGACAATTATTTTAAAGTTTTCAAAATAGATGAAAATTATAAAAATGAGACGAAAAAAAGTTGAAACAATGATTAAAATTGAAAATTTGCAAATTTAAGAACATATTTTGCATTCTCCAAATCAAATCTTTGGTTATACTAAATTCAGTAGCAAAACTCGTTAAAATTAAAGAAATAAATAGATTTTTTCTAAGCATACTTACATATGAAACAATCAGTATATTTTGGACTTCATATAAAATCAGTGTTTTATACGCGTGGCGCATGAAGTAAAATTTCGAGTTTAGAAAAGCCTGAAAATTTGGTTTGGTCGCTCCGCTTCGCGGAGCGACCAAACCAAATTTTCAGGCTTTTCTAAACTCGAAATTTTACTTCATGCTTAATCTAGGAGTGGACACACTCGTTAGAAACTCGAAATTAAACGTTTTTCAAAAGCATCGAATGTCTGAACATTTACAAATCGGGATATGTATGCTGAAAAGATAAATGTACTGTATTTTAAAAACATATACTTCTATAATTTCTGTGGGTAATTCATTCAAAATTAAATATTATCTTAAATTCGTAATAGAGTCGCTTAGAAATGAAAATAAAAAAATATAATCTTTAATAAAGCACTGAAATTCAATCTTATATGGTTATAATAAGTAAAAGATCATCAGTTCAAACATTCTTTTGATATTATATTATCATTTATACCAGTAGATGGCGTTTGCGACGGGAAATTCAAATTTAGGTTCTTCACACTAACAGAAAAAGTACTATGTACATGATTAAATAGACACATCACAATATGTTTATTTCATTCTTCAATTACACGTACTTTTATTTAAAATTATGGCTAGTCGATGTTATTAATTGAAAAAAAAGAATAATATTAAAAAGGATTTGTATTCGTGATTCGAAAATTAGGATTCGATTCCTCTGAATCTAATAACTTTTTATCATTTTTTTATTCGGGGATTTGTTATTCGAATCCAGGGACGGTCGAGTATACGGTAAGAAGGATTGACAGAATCGAAGATTTTAGAGTGGGGGTAGAGGTCGCTTACGTCACAAATGCGCGCTGTATTTAAATGTGGTTACTTCATGGTAAACTTTAGGTAAACATGCATAAGCTGTAAATTTTCTGACATTCGTTGATTTTTAAAAGAGTTGAATTTGAAGCTTTTAACGAGTGTTGTCCACTCCCAGACTAAGCATGAAGTAAAATTTCGAGTTTAGAAAAGCCCCGTGAAAATTTGTCGAGGGTCGCGCAGCGACCCGAGACAAATTTTCTGGGCTTTTCTAAACTCGAAATTTTACTTCATGCGCCACGTCTATAAAACACAGATTTTAAGCGAAGTTCGAATATACATAAATTTCACAATATTTTAGTGATTTATACGCGTGGCGCATGAAGTAAAATTTCGAGTTTAGAAAAGCCCACGGAGCTTTTCTAAACTCGAAATTTTACTTCATGCTTAGTCTGGGAGTAGAAATCACTTGTTTGAAGCTTTTAAATGAACTTAAAAAAACAGGGAATATCTCAAGATTCACAGAAAATAGGCCGAATTGGGAATACGTATATTTTAGAGATAAACTCTCTGTATAATGTAAATACAGCTCAGTCAGCTCTCCCTGGCGGATTATTTTGTGCATTATTTCGACTGAATTTTACGTTTTGATTTGTACATCACGAGATATTTTACTGAAACCGGTTGGTTTTCACTGAAACGGGTTGGTTTTCACTGAAACGGGTTGGTTTTCACTAAAACGGGTTGGTTTTCACTGAAACCGGTTGGTCGATACTTAACACTAACACAAAGTCTTATTATAATAACAGTTATTTTTAACACAAAATATTAAAAATCTATTTATGAAAGTACAGCGAAACCGGAAAGAGAGGTTATGATAGACTCAAAAACGTAACCCAATCAACGTCATTGTTCTCTCTCGCACGAACTAGGGCCTGCGTGGAAAGGGGTAAGGGAAAACATGGAAAGATACAATTCTGTCATACCTTGTAACACATATGTGTTACGCCCATCGACGTACCTTGATTCGAATCATATTAGATGAGGATTCGGATTCGTGATTCGAACCCTTTTTTGAGGATTCTACCCAGCTCTGATACGTATGTTTGCTTGCCTAATCAACTGATAATTACGGGCAACTAAATGTACGCATACCGCGTTAATTAAGCTTGTTGAGGTTTAAGTGTATCTAGTCAACGCAATATTTACACTTGTGTTTACAATGTTTGTCGAGAATTAATTAATATTCCCAGGAGAAGGTATTAATCAGTTTAACGTTTTCAATAATTATATAAAACTCATTGTATATACACACCACAACAAACAATCCTTACTTAATATATTCAATGTTAATTAATCATTCATTTCATAACGATATTTCCATAATAAATCCAAGCTGAACGGCTTCGAAACGGCAATCACGAACCGCGTCATAAATTAAACTAGTTTTAATCGGAATCCTAGTGCGCCGGTGAATTGGTCTTAATTTAATTAATTCTGTCGTCATTAATTAATTAGCGGCAGTGTAAATTGTTTCTCCTCTCTTTTTTTTCTGTTCATAATGAACAGCGCAACCTAACACAATACACATAAAATTTGACATTCGCGTGTTGCGACAGCCAGAGAACGTCCATTGTTGCGCTCCTCGCCGTGTGACGAGAAATATGCCCGTTTCGGCCCCTAATTGGCCCTCATCGCTAATTTGACGCTTTATAATTACCACATATTAAGATCTTAATGTACACACACACATACATTCGCATTAGTGTGATTTAGATTAGATATTTACAGTGTTTTCAGTAACACCGAGCGTTTTTAATATTCCAAATTTTAAAATATTCATTTAAAGTGAAGTTAAAAATATACTGGTACTGCTACTGAAAATTTGGATTGTTCGCTCCGCGAACATAACAAATTTCCAGGCTTTTTTAAACTAGAAATTTTACTTAATTGTTGTTATTGGTAATGAGTGCTTAGCTTTCGAAATATGTATCTAACAATTAAAAAATAAAGTTTGAAGAATGGATACAACAGTGTTAATTAATCGTTAGTTATACTCTTCATGAACTCAAAAACATACATTGATTTTTACTTAATGCTAAACCTATGGGTGAAAACTCGCTAAAAGCTTCAAATTCAACGCTTTTATAAAAGCAACGAATTTCTGAAAATTTACTAAACGCTGTAATATCGAAATATGTATATTTAAAAAGAAAATTCCCTCTATGCGTATTAAATTTGGTTTGGTCGCTACGCCAAACCAAATTTTCAGGTTTTTCTAAACTTGAAAATACAGCGCGTGCATCAGGTTATGTAGACTTAAAATAAATATAGAAATAATTTAAATTGCATTTATATTTGATGAACTAATTGACGAATAGTTAAAACTTGAAAAATGTGTCTCCAGAAACACAAACAAAACCACGTAGTAAAAGTATGGAGCAAAAAAACACATTATATTTAAACATTAAAAGTGCGATTCTTTTCGCAATCTACAACAAGTTAGTCTTACAAAGACTATATCAAACAAGTGTTTGCTGTTACATATAGCAAAGTGGGTCAAATTATTCAGGCCATCTATAGACGCGTTTCGAGATTTATCTCTCATCAGTATAGCTTTGCCCTCTAAACAATTTGACAACTTAAACTGGCGGTCACGTTACCGTTCATAAATGAATGATGTTGTATAATTCAATGTCCGTCGGGGTATTAGCTCGGGAAGTAGTTGTTTCAATAAGTGTTTGATTTAGTCTTTGTAAGACTAACTTGTTTTAGATTGCGAAAAGAATCGCACTTTTAATGTTTGAACCAAGAATTGGCAATTTCATTTAAACATTATATTTGCTCGTATCTACAGTCATTTTAAAGAGTTGGATTTTAATTAATGTATTTATGAAACTGTAATTTAACACCCTCTATTCATGGTGCCCTAGGCCTAGGTTCAGTCCTTGTGGGCCCAATGGGAGTAAAGCGTAGGGACATTAAAAGTACTCAAAGTACAAGTTTTAAGTACTTGTACTCGAGTTCAGCTCTCCCATGGTCTTTCTCTCGCCCAGCTCTGCCTTCATTTTATGTTTAAAAATCGGAGAATAAATTTTTCGGATTTAAATAAAACAAAATGTTATACAAAGTTAAAAGTGTTTGTTTTTTCTAATTAGTTTTTTTAATCCTTCGTTTCTTTTTTAATTACTGTTAATTTCTTATAAGTTGCATAACCAGTACTCGAGCATTTTCCATTTCAGCTTTTCCCTTTTAATAAAAGTAAATGAAAATTAATGGTTGATCTTAATTTCGGAGTCGGCTTACATGCACACGAGGAATTGAAATAGATACAGCTGTTCTTATTTATAGAGCGGTTAGTGAATTTAATTGGTCAAAAAACGTCGGCTTGCGTAGGTCAGTTCACGTCGCACGCTCATAATGTTTTAGGCAAATATTTGGCGAGATGGATCGGATTTAAAATTCGACACACACACACAAATACACTCCGAAAAACAGATTACGTAATAACACCAAAATAAATAATAACATGGGTATGCCTCTTATGATTAATGGAGATTGTATCAGATGCTTATGTCAAATTTAAAAATACGCATTGAAATGTCACTGACAAATTATTTGAATGTTATTTTTTTTAAGGATTTTCTTGAATATAGCAGAATATATTGAAAATTTTTAAATGTTTACAATAAGTTTTTGAATGTAATTTTTTTTAAGGATTTTCTTGAATATACCAGAATTTTTGAAAATTCTTAAATTTTTACAAAAAGTCAATTGTCAATAAGTTTTTTGCAAGAAGTCGATTTTCAATAAGTTTTTGAATGTTATTTTTTTTAAAGATTTTCATGAATATAGCAGAATTTTTGAAAATCTTAATTTTTTACAAAAAGTCGATTTTCAATAATGATTAAAAATACGCATTGAAATGTCACTGACAAATTATTTGAATGTTATTTTTTTTAAGGATTTTCTTGAATATAGCAGAATATATTGAACATTTTTAAATTTTTACAAAAAGTCGATTTTCAATAAGTTTTTGAATCTAATTTTTTTTAAGGATTTTCTTGAATATACCAGAATTTTGGAAAATTCTTAAATTTTTACAAACAGTCAATTGTCAATAAGTTTTTTGCAGGAAGTCGATTTTCAATAAGTTTTTGAATGTTATTTTTTGAAAGATTTTCATGAATATAGCAGAATTTTTAAAAATCTTAAATTTTTACAAAAAGTCGATTATCAGTAATGATTAAAAATACGCATTGAAGTGTCACTGACAAATTATATGAATGTTATTTTTTTTAAGGATTTTCTTGAATATAGCAGAATATATTGAAAATTTTTAAATTTTTACAAAAAGTCGATTTTCAATAAGTTTTTGAATGTAATTTTTTTTAAGGATTTTCTTGAATATACCAGAATTTTTGAAAATTCTTAAATTTTTACAAACAGTCAATTGTCAATAAGTTTTTTGCAGGAAGTCGATTTTCAATAAGTTTTTGAATGTTATTTTTTTAAAGATTTTCATGAATATAGCAGAATTTTTAAAAATCTTAAATTTTTACAAAAAGTCGATTTTCAATAATGATTAAAAATCCGCATTGAAATGTCACTGACAAATTATTTGAATGTTATTTTTTTTAAGGATTTTCTTCAATATAGCAGAATTTTTCAAAATTCCTAAATTTTTACAAAAAAAATATTTTCAATAAGTTTTTTTTTATATTGTTGTTTGAATGATGAAATTTACCGAACGTTGTACTTATCGGGCAGAGCTGGGCAGGATTCGAATCATTCAGGATTCGAATTCTTTTAGAGGATTCAAAAGAGGCATTCGAATACTTTAGTTCAACTGGATTCATTACATTTTTTTAAGAGGATTCGTATTCGAGTCCTAATGTGGGTGATTCGAATCATAAAAGGATTCGAATATTTATAAAAGGATTCGAATACCTTACAAAAGGTTTTAAATCGTCAAAAATAATTGGAATTAATGGTAAGGATTAACTTGAAAAATGTCTTTTGTGTGTTTTTTAATTTCTCGATAAATCACTGTTTTATACGCGTGGCGCATGAAGTAAAATTTCGAGTTTAGAAAAGCCCGAAAATTTGTCTCGGGTCGCTGCGCGACCCTCGACAAATTTTCACGGGGCTTTTCTAAACTCGAAATTTTACTTCATGCTTAGTCTGGGAGTGGCTGTTCTATAACTAAGAACAGCTGTATCTATTTCAATTCCACGTGTGCATGTAAGCCGACTCCGAAATTAAGATCAACCATTAATTTTCATTTACTTTTATTAAAAGGGAAAAGCTGAAATGGAAAATGCTCGAGTACTGGTTATGCAACTTAGAAGAAATTAACAGTAATTAAAAAGGAAACGAAGGATTAAAAAAACTAATAAAAAAAAAACAAACACTTTTAACTTTGTATAACATTTTGTTTTATTTAAATCAGAACAATTTATTCATTGATTTTTAAACATGAAATCAAGCGAGAGCTGGGCGAGTATAACTATGGGAGAGCTGAACTCGAATAGAAGTACTCAAAACTTGTACTCCGAGTACTTTTAGTGTGCCTACGCTTTACTCCCATTATGCCCAATAAAGGATCAAATTATAGTTTCATAAATACATTTAAATCCAACTTTTTTAAAATGACTGTAGATTCGAACAAATATAATGTTATTTGAAATAAAACAACGCAGTTGGGAGGGTTTCACTTTTATTGTTGAACACTGCAACATGTTTCACCACACAGTGGCTTCATCAGGCAGATGATTATTTCATCTGCCTGATGAAGCCACTGTGTGGTGACACATGTTGCAGTATTCAACAATAAAAGTGAAACCCTCCCAACTGCGTTGTTTTATTTCAAATAGTATTATGGAGTTTCATCATGTATCCGCCTCATCAATTAAATATAATGTTGTTTTTTTTTTGTTCCATGCTTATACTATATGATTTTGTTTGTGTTTCTTGAGACACATTTTTCAAGTTTTAACTATTCGTCAATAAGTTCATCAAATATAAATGCAATTTAAATTATTACTATTTTTATTTTAAGAGGGCCAATTTTTGCTGGTAGTGTGTTTCTGTTGTGCGAGATGGCGCAGAGATAGCAAAATTTCGGAAGTAGTTTTGACTATGTATTGGTTCATAGTGCCTGCCGAATTTTATCACAATGAATAATAAAAATTTTGAGTGCCTCCGGAGCTCCTTGTTTGTTTATTTAGATAGCGCCGGGCGAATGAATGGGTATTAAATTTCAGTAGGCAACTGAACTGGATAAATAAATATTCACGATTTTAATTTCAATCGACAAACTTTCAACTGTTTTTGCTTGTCTCATTTCCAATACTTATTTTTATTATGTAATTATGAATTACAATTATTATAAATAGTAGTTTTTCTTAAAAGTATACGTGTTTCAAATTCTCGGGCTTTTCTAAACTCGAAAATTTACTTCATGCGCCACGTGTATACAACACTGATTTAACGAGAAATTTAAAAACACACAAAAGACATTTTTCAAGTTAATCCTTACAATTAATTCGAATTATTTTTGACGATTCAAAACCATTTGTAAGTATTCAAATCCTTTTATAAATATTCGAATCTTTTTATGATTCGAATCACTCACATTTGGTTTCGAATACGAATCCTCTTTAAAAAATTCGAATCATAAAAAGATTCGAATATTTATAAAAGGATTCGATTACTTACAAAAGGTTTTCAATCGTCAAAAATAATTCGAATTAATTGCAAGGATTAACTTAAAAAATGTCTTTTGTTTGTTTTGAAATTTCTCGTTAAATCAGTGTTTTATACGCGTGGCGCATGAAGTAAAATTTCGAGTTTAGAAAAGCCCGAAAATTTGTCTCGGGTCGCTGCGCGACCCTCGACAAATTTTCACGGGGCTTTTCTAAACTCGAAATTTTACTTCACGCTTAGTCTGGGAGTGGAAACACTCGTTCGAAACTTCAAACTGAATGCTTTAATAAGGACATCAAATGACTGAAAATGTTTTAACGATAGTAATCTATTTATGAAAATTTTGTTTTATATTATTTGACTTGGTCAATTTGAATATAATTCCATGACTTTCCTCTGACTTTCCCGGTTTTAATGATATTCAGTGAATTTTTTATTTACGTAATTTTCAGGCATTCGTCGATTTTATAATAGAGTTTAATTTGAAGTTTTTAGCGGGTGTTTCCACTCCCAGGCTAAGCATGAAGTAAAATTTCGAGTTTAGAAAAGCCCCGTGAAAATTTGTCGAGGGTCGCGCAGCGACCCGAGACAAATTTTCGGGCTTTTCTAAACTCGAAATTTTACTTCATGCGCCACGCGTACAAAACACTGATTTGAAGTGAAGTTCAAAAACACACAAATACATCTTTAATCAAAGTAACAGGGAATCAGATATTTAGTCTGTTATCAACGATGTTTAGTGTTAATAATAAATAATTAGGTTTTGAATATTTTTGTTAAAACAACTGGTAACGATATTTATATATTAATGGATGCAAAAAATAATAAAATCAAATTTATTCTTAAAGGATTTGTATTCGTGATTTGATAAAACAGGATTCGAATCTTTGATTCTTGCTCTTACGAATCCTTTATTCGAGTATTCGTGATTCAAATCATATTAGGTGATTTGGAGTCGTGATTCGAATCCTTTTTACCAGGATTCATCCCAGCTCTGTTATCGGAATATGTATATGTACATAAAGAAAAACTTTATGCACACAAATACATCTTTACATAAAGAAAAACTTTATGTACATACATCAACTTTATTTTATTACTCGTTACATAATATTCCATTACAATTAATTGTTAATTCATTTAAAATTGGTTAGTGCAAACACTGAAAACAACGTGTAAATAATCTGCAATCTCGCCACAGTTTCAAAATTGTAATCCAAACAAGATTTTAACCGTATTGTTTGCTCTCCTTGGTCAGGTTGCAAGCACACAGCTTAATTCAATTTTAGTTGCCGCAGACCAGAGACCTGTAACTAAATTAAAATGAAAACACCAAACAGTGCTATGCAAATTATGAAACTTGAGTCCTCGTTTACTACATTCAATGTTGATTCATGCAAATATTAATGTATTGCAAACACGATTGTTTAGGTTTAAAAAGTTTAGGGCGTTTTTTGTAAAGCGATTCAAAGAATTGATCGGAAATTGAAAATAAACCCACTGTTTACGAATGATAACAGAATTACTGTGATCTAGTTATTTACACAGCCTCGTAAGATAATTAGACATGAAGGTAAATGCCGATTAAACGCACTCGAATCGAAGATAGTGCTGGCCCCGATTATAAGTGGCCGATAAAAAGACAGTGAAAGGAAAAATAAGGGAATTTATTGTGTAAATTGAGAATATACATATTTATTATAATGTTCAATATTTGAAATAATTAAACTGCCTACATAAAATGAAGCTACAATCCTGCAACTTTTGCTGCGAGACCAAATAAAATATAATTGACTGCTTTATATTTTATTTGGTGATGTAAACACCATCGGAACTTCAAAATTTGAAAAGGCAACGTAGTATTTAAATTGCTTTCGCAATAAATAGAATATAGGCCCGATATTCTCGATTTCTTTCTGGTAAACCGAATGTAGCACGACATTGACAACTGGTCAATCTCCGAAATCCACTCTGATCAGAATCCTGTGTTTTATTACGAAGCTATAGGGGGTTTTTTAAAATTTCATTTTTAAATACATTGCTCATTTCACACCGTTTAACGTTTGACGTCAATTTCGACGGATAATAGTGTCAGTTTTGACGTTTATCGACGCACGGACACAAGTCGTATTGCCCCTGTATTTAAGAGAGTAGCGCAAACTGGCATCCATCTTGACGCCTTTAGGCGCCAAATTTAAACTAAACCAATCATATAATGATTG
Organism: Philonthus cognatus; assembly: GCA_932526585.2. Lineage (NCBI taxonomy): Eukaryota > Metazoa > Arthropoda > Insecta > Coleoptera > Staphylinidae > Philonthus > Philonthus cognatus. The sequence goes on along the minus strand of OW052250.1, from coordinate 25,216,326 downwards.
ACGCGCGTCCTGTGAATTTTATTTAGTTTGGATTTGGCGCCTAAAGGCGTCAAGATGGATGCCAGTTTGCGCTACTCTCTTAAATACAGGGACACTAACAAATCGGGGTCAACAGCTAATAATTACATTTAAAATCTACGTTTTGACGTTGACATTAAAACAAAGGTAATCTAGACTAAAATTCACAGAAATTTAATTTTTGAAGTTTTGTTCTCACCGTCAAAATAAACGATCTACGCGCTCGCAATGTCACAAAGTAATATAAAATGTCCAAAGAACGTTAAAATGTCAATACATGTCAAACATTAGGTTACCTTAGATCAGTGGCGAATCGTGAGAATTTTTATTGATGGAGCTGCACTAATAAATATAAAGGGAATGTTTCTTTCAAGTATACATTCCTATGCGTATGCATTTTGAGGCATTCGTCGTTTTTTTTTAATCAGTTCAGTTGGAATCTACGAACGAGTGTATCCACTCCTTGATTAAGCATGAAGTAATATTTCGAGTTTAGAAAAGTCTGAAAATTTGATTTAGTCGCGTAGCGAAGCGAAGTGACCAAACCAAATTTTCAGGCTTTTCTAAACTCGAAATTTTACTTTATGCGCCAGGCGTATAAAACACTGAAATATTGTGAAATTCAAAATATTTTTGTTTAGCACTATATTTGTAATCCTGCTTTTAGCAGTATATTTTTAATCCTGGTTTTATCAGTATATATTTTTAATACTGATTTAGCAGTATATATTTTAAATTTTACTATATTTCAGTGTTTTATACGCCTGGCGCATGAAGTAAAATTTCGAGTTTAGAAATGCTTAAAAAATTTGGTTTGGTCGCTTCACTTCGCTACGCGACCAAACTAAATATTCAGGATTTTCTAAACTCCAAATTTTACTTCATGCTTAATCTAGGAGTGGAAACACTCGTTCAAAACTTCAAATTAAACGCTTGTACAAAAAGCCCCGCGGCCCTTATAAACGAGCTGGTACAAAGAGGCAAAAAGCAACAAAACAACAAAAAAATTACAAAACCTAGTTTCAAATTAAATATAGATAATATATAAAATTACGAAAAACTATTCGTGAAAATGCAAACAATGTCTTAATTAATATGTATACGTAACGTTTAGGTCAAATTCTCTTCAAACCAACTAACAAATACAAATTTAAATGAAAGGAGAGATAGCAAAAAAAAAATAGAAGTGAAAGGACTTGGATTAAAACTAATGTCATAGGCCATCTATTGACGCGTTTCGAGATTTATCTCTCTTCAGTATAGCTTTGCTTATGAATAAAGATGCCAAGAACATTATATTAGTGCGTGAAAGGTACTGCTGAATTGATTAATAAGCACAAAAGAAATAACAAAAAATAGATGTCGACATTAAAGTTTCTTATAAAATTATAGAAGACAATTCTGCGAGAATTATTGTAATTTTTTTCGTTTCATAACTTTTCTCTGGGTTAGATGTCGCTCTGTCTAGTTAGGTTAGGTAAGATAACACACGATTGAATAAATGTTAGCTGACGTCGACTTAGGTCAATTGCCATCATAGTCCAAATGTTTAAAGTGTAAAATATATCAAAAATTTTTAAAAATGTGAGAATCGTGAAAAATTGTTTAGAATTATAGACGCCCGTTACTTAGGTTAGGAATGATAGCTATTACTTAGATTAGATTAAATGACAGTTACTAACCTATGTAACTGTCATCTAGCCCAACCTAAATAACAGCTTATCTAACCTGTTGTTACTTAGCCAACCTAATTAACAACTCATCTAACTTATTGTTACTTAGCAAACCTAATTAACAGCTTATCTAACCTGTTGTTACTTAGCTATCCTAATTTACAGCTTATCTAATTTGTTGTTACTTAGCTAATCTAATCAACAGCTTATCTAACCTGCTGTTACTTAGGTTAGGTTACTATGTTAGTATATATCTGTCATCTACCCTAACCTAATTATTAGCTTATCTAGCCTGTTGTTACTTAGCTAACCTAATTAATAGCTTATCTAACCTGTTGTTACTTAGTTAACCTAATTTTTTTTTCTTGGATTAGTTTCTCATCTGGCATCTCGTGAAAAATATTAAATATGTAAACTTTAATTTGTGAAACAATACCAAGTGTTTTTTAATTCAAATAACTTTACATATTAGTTAACCTAGTTAACATCTCATCGAACCTGCTGTTCTATAGCAAACCTAATTAAGAGCTTATAATAATAATAATAATAATAATAAATTGTCTTTATTCAAAAATTCAGGAATATTACAAAAGAGAATAACATACAGTAGTGCAGGCGAAGTTCAACCAGTGTGTATGACTTTAGTTGCTCTTCCACTTAACCTGCTTCGGTAAGAAAGATAATCCATAGAGGAGTACATAATTATAATAATAAGTCTTAAAAATTAAATGAACAGACAAAAGATACAACTTTAATTAAATGAAAAAAAAACTCCAATCAAATCAGATACCTAGAATTTTAGATCTAATTTGTCGGGACATGGCTTTTTTAAAAGTAAAGGGTGACAGTTGCTTGAGGTTAGAGGGAATTTTATTAAAAATTTTGTATATATTGTATTTAAAACACCTTAATTATCTAACCTGTTGTTGCTTAGCTAATCAATGAACAGCTTATCTAACCTGTTGTCACTTAGCTAACCTAACACAGTGTAACATTTTCGATGTCATGGAATGTAAACTAAATTCTGACTTCAGTTTCTAAAAGTGCCCACCCAATCAAGCAGAACCCTATTTCGGTTTTGATAGTTTAGTTCAAATTTTATTTTTTGCCATCATGAAGTTTTTTGCTCGAGCTTTGGTTTTGCACGGCTATATCTCGTAAATTATTGGGAATTTCTCAATGTAATCTTCAGACGAAATGTTCTTCACACCAAAATACACAACTTTTGTGAACATGTTGAGTCCAGATTTTCACTCTTTCGGGGTGTTTTTAGTGCAGAAAGCCCGAAAAAATGCCATTTTTTTATATTTTTGGCCATAACTCACAAACCGTGCATATTTGAGCATAACTGTCTTGGACAAAAACGTTGTCTACATCACGACGAGTAACTTTGCTGAACATTGCAATAACGACGTTGTAAGGAATTTTGCCTCTAAATAGTACATTTCACACCAACATTTCAGCTGTGAATTAAGGTCGAAAATGTGAAGAAAAGGCATTTTTTTCGGGATTTCTGCACTAAGAACACCCCGAAAGAGTGAAAATCTGGCCTTGTCATGTTCAAAAAAGTTGTGTATTTTGATGTGAAGAACATTTCGTCTCATGATTCCATTGAGAAATTCCCAATAATTTACGAGATATAGCCGTGCAAAACCAAAACTCAAGCAAAAAAATTAATAATTGCAAAAAAAAATAGAACTAAACCATCAAAACTTAAATAGGGTTTTGCGAGTTTGGGTGAATACTTCCAGAAACTGGAGTCAGAACTTTACATTACATTTACATTTTATGTGTTTTATGTGTTGCACTGTGATAATTAACAGCTTATCTAACCTGTTGTTACCCAGCCAACCTAATGAATAGCTTATCTAACCTGTTATCACTTAGCTAACCTAATTAACAGCTTATCTAACCTGTTGTTACTTAGCTGATCTAATCTAACTTGCTGTTACTTAGGTTAGGTTACTATGCGTATCTAACCTGTGTAATTTGCATTCGAAATTCTGAAGATATTTTTTATTTTTTGCATTAACCTTACTAACACAATCTGTCATCCAACCTAATCCAAACCTTCTAAACTAAATAATTGACTTCATAAGTTACTAACCTATGTAACTGACATCTAGCTTAACCTAATTAACAGCTTGTCTAACCTGTTGTTTCTTAGGTAACCTAATTAGGAGCTTGTCTAACCTGTTATTATCTAGCTAACCTATTTATCAGCTTATCTAACCTGTTATTACTTAGCTAACCTAATTAACAGCTTATCTAACCTGTTGTTACATAGCTAATCTAACCTGCTGGTACTTAGATTAGGTTACTAAGCGTATCGAACCTGTGTGATTGGCTTTCAAAGATATTTTAAACTTTTGTAATAACCGAACACAATCTATCATTTAACCTAATTCAAACTTTCTAAACTAAAAAAAAAAAAATAGACATCATGCTTAATAAAGGGTTCAAAACATACACACAGCAAACGTCTAAACATTTATTATATTGAAGAAAATAACATAGCACATCAATTAACTATTAAAGGAGCATTTATTATTATTAACGAAATAAACTTTATTTTTCTGTTGCAACATTTCATGCGATTTTGAAGTAGGTCTTTAAATTTTTCGAAAAAAATTTTATCAAAGAGGCTCCTTTGGGTCTCGTGTTTAGCTGTGTGGCCATCCGTTCTCTGTTAAAGCGAGCGCGGGGGGCCTGTATTCTGGAACTGTTCCAAAACTGCGAAAATTTCACTTTCGTCGGCAAATTGCGCAGCTCTCGCCTATATCTGGATCTACTCCTGCTGCTGTTGCTGCACTACACATGAATCACTCCAAATTAAATAAATATGGTCGTAAAAAAGGACGGATCGATGGACTCGTAAAAAATATTATCCCCATCGTTAAATCCGTTTTTATAGCCTCATCGACTCATAAAAAAATAAGAACTTCATTAAATCTTTGTTAGGATGATCCTAACGACTGCGGCATGTCTATTAGTTTTAGCACGTTGAAATACATGCATCCCTAGATATTATATTTATATTATTATTATATCGTATGTTCAATAAAAAAAAACCGCTGGAGTGCCATGATTTATTCTTTTTTGGAATTTAAGTTGGCTACAGGCTTTAGAAATTGTCATATAAAACGTCAGACATAATAATTCTAAATATATAATTTCAGAGTTGCTAACATACAATATTTTCTATGGCACTCTAGAGGTTCTTTTTTATTGAACATTCGATACCTATATCTATAGAAGGGAGCAAATTAGTATAACGCCTATATCAGTATAGCCAGGCCTACTGCTTTAGCTGTAGATCTACTGTTTTAGCAGTAAATCTACTGTTTTGACGCTAGTGCTGCTTTTTAGAACCTTAATGCTGCTCAAAAAGTTAGTTCGATGTGGCAAGCGAAATCTATTGCACACAAATGGGTTCAGCAAATTTAAGGTTTTTTTACACAAAGTGTGAATGCAAGAAACTAATTCTTCTAATAAAATGTTGCTTATTGAAATATCATCGAAAAATTAAATATACTTAAAAGTTACATCCCAAAAAGATTGACAGAGATTCATTACAAGATCTTCTTTTACCAACAATCTCAAATTAGTTTATTCAGGAAGTCTTAGCTTCTAAAGCTTGCCCATCCTTGAATAGCTTGATTAACACATCATTACAGCACATTTTTATGTATTAGAAAAATTACACAATTAACTTATTTACTTTTTTATGAGATCACGTATGTATCCGTGTGTGCGTATATGTGTATATTATTATATCGGATAATGTGGTATCTTGCAATTTTAGCCGGTGTTAGTGGCGTCATTATCGTCATTATTGCGATATTTCGCGCAGAAGGTCAGGCCAATTAGATGCTAGCCGCGGCCGGCAGATTAACATCGCGTTTTGTCAGTCACTTTCAGGTAATTACCGTTTTGCTGAATTGCCCGCGCTATATGTATTGGGAAACGCTGCCAGACCTCAGATCATAATCCGCCATCCGCTGCATCATCCTCAATTATTTAACAATAACGAACGCGTACAAAAAGACAACGCAAGGGGAGATGTAATACATAAATAAGTTCCAACTGTTATCGTGTGAAAAGTTTTTGTAATGGCGCTGTTTGTTGTACTCGTGAGTTATGTCGTATTTGTGAACTGGTTTTCTTTGGAGAATATGATGTTACAAGGGAGAGTTAAAAACCACATGAAACTGCTTTTGAGAAAACGAAATACACAATAAGTCTGCTTAACCACAATGCTTTTATTTAGTTCTAATCTTGGACGTATCCATGGGAGGCAATTGTATTTAGGATTTTGCCCCCTCGATAGAATGCAAAATAATATAATATACAGTGCGATCGTTCAAATTATGATTTAGAGTAGGCGGCATTTTTAGTGCGGTTGCCCAGAAAGCTAATTGAATCATAGAATAAATTTGAGGTTATGGGAAACTATGTGTAAACAGTCAGTAGTGCCAATCTAATTTAAAATTCAAAGACTACTCTAAATCATGTTTTTAACGATCGCACGGTATAAAATTACGATAGAGTTTGTATAAACTACAAAACATGCCAAATCTTGTTAAAAACTTTAAAATGTTTTTTTTTTTAGTTTGGACAGGAAACGTAAAAATTGTACACTATCTTCAATTGCGCAACTAGAATTTTGATCTGAATAATAAAATAACATAACACAAACTAAAGTAAACAATTTAGAATTTTACCTTAAATCAGTGTTTTATACGCGTGGTGCATGAAGTAAAATTTCGAGTTTAGAAAAGCCTGAAAATTTGGATTTGCCGGGGCGCGACTCGCTTCGCTCGCGCGCCCCGGCAAATCCAAATTTTCAGGCTTTTCTAAACTCGAAATTTTACTTCATGCTTAACCTGGGAGTGAAAACATATGTTACACTAAAACAAAAATGACAAATAATTAACGTTTCTCAACATTTTTTAAGAAAACGTTTCTGACACGGGCAAATTTCCAATTCTCTAATATATTTAATTCGGGAATTTAGTCACCTACTACATCTGAAAAACAAAAACACTTTTTGTCAAATTCTGTTACTTAGTACCTCTACTCATCTATTCCATATGAAAACAGGCCAAAACTAATATGCTTATGAGCTTTATAAACCTAAAAAAATCTACGTTGACCTAATTAATAATAAATGGAACTTCAATCGTTTTTTTATTATCCTGAAAATTTTAAAATTGCGGATAATGAGACCTCTTTTTCAAAATGACCGCTTCATTTCGTTTTTATTATTACTGTTACGAAGAAGTAGCGAGGTGTCCATCATAGCCGTCATTTATACAATTGATAATTTACATCTCAAAATATGGGTATTTATATCTAATTTAAACCTACCAAATGTCAAATTTAAATGTCAAACCGTTTATATACAGGGTGCTCGTTTTTGGAGCTCAAGCATTGGGATCTCGGTTATTTGAAAAGATACAAGGTCGGTTAAACTAGGGCAAAGTTGCCCAATCTAGAGTGTAACATAATGCCGTTTTGAAACATTATATATATTCCGACTACTTCCTAAGATATGCGAAAAAAGTCGAAATTTTCAAAAAATATTTTTATTTTTTTGCGAGACTATTTATAAAGACACTTCAAAACAATTGACACTTAATCATTGCCATTTTGTACGCTCTACAACGTGGTGATATAATAATAAAAATTCGACGGTTCGATTTTCGGGAAACATCCATCAACTTTGTGTTTTCTTATGAGCGCCATCTTGGATTTTTACATTTTCAAATACAGATTTTTTTTTTGATTACGGTGATGTGTCATGTGTTGGGGTTTAGTGTAGTAGTTTAATGGATATGCCAAAAATCCTATTTTTGCACAGAGTGCCTTGCAAATGACGTTTTTTCGGATATCTTCGGAAGTAGTCGAAATATTTTATGTTTCAAAACGGCATTATGTTACACTCCAGATTTGGCAACTTTGCCCTAATTTAACCGACCTTGTATCTTTTCAAATAATCGAGATCCCCATGCTTAAGCTCAAAAAACGGGCACCCTGTATAATCCCATTTGGTGCGAAACTTTTTACGCACCCTGTATAAATTAATAATTTTCATGAGCTTTATTTTTTAAATAACATTAAATCCAACTGATCGAATTAGAATGAGGTGAATTCAAAGTTGACAAGTCTGTGAATGTGACAACTTGTTATAAGAAATAATAGTTAAATTTGAATAATTTACTGACTTAATATTATATTTTAAACTTCACATTAAATCAATTTTTTATACGCGTGGCGCATGAAGTAAAATTTCGAGTTTAGAAAAGCCTAATTTGGCTTGGTCGCTTCGCTTCGCTACGCGACCAAGCCAAATTTTCAGGCTTTCCTAAACTCGAAATTTTACTTCATGCTTAATCTAGGACTGGAAAACATTCGTTTCATCATTAAAACAATTAGAAGTTCCTATGAGGTTAAAACGTAATGCTAATTAAATAAAAGTTAAAGAGGAAGCAGTCTTTCTTTATGTCAAACGTCAAAAAACAATTGACAGTCGATCAAGAGACTTAAAGTCAAAATGCCATAATAGTGAAAATACAATTGACTAAGTAATTTACATTGAAAATGTTACAATAGTCATTTAATGATGAAATACTAACACAGTCAAAAAACAATTGATACAGTGATAATCTCACAATAATCAAGTTTATTCAATTATGTCAAAATGTCATTATAGTCAAAACACAGGCATGGGCGTATCTAGGATCGATATAGGAAGGGGGATAATATGTTTATTATTTTCACGTGAAACATCTAAATAATTTTACCGCTAATATTGAGGTCTGATTTAAAAAAAAATAACGTTTTCTGTAGATGTATTTTTTGTTAAAACGGTTATGGGATTTTTTCCTAAATAGGCAAATTATTAGGACAGAAAAATCTACTTTAAAGTAGAATTCAACCATTTTTCAATATAGAATGGTTATCTTTGAATTCCCGCCATGCTTTAGATTTTATTTTTCTTAATGTTATGATAGAGTTCATTAATTTCTTTCCAAGATTCTGAAATGTAAAATAAATCCGCCGAGATTTGAATTATTTAGATTTTCTTATCAATCTAATGATTCTGATCACAATATTTTGAGATATCTTTATGACATTTTATGTTAATGTTAAGCAAATATTACCCTTCCAAAAAATAAAAAAATTTAACAAGTGTTTGCCAGTCCTTGATTAAGCATGAAGTAAAATTTCGAGTTTAGAAAAGCCTGAAAATTTGGCTTGGTCGCGTAGCGAAGCGGAGCGACCAAGCCAAATTAGGCTTTTCTAAACTCGAAATTTTACTTCATGCGCCACGCGTATAAAACACTGATTTAATGTGAAGTTTAAAATATAATATTGAATCAGTGAATTATTCAAATTTAACTATTACTTCTTATGATAAGTTGTCACATTCACAGGCTTGTCAACTTTGAATTCACTTCATTCTAATTCGATCAGTTGGATGTTATTAAAAAAATAAAGTTCATGAATATTGTTAATTTATACAGGGTGCGTAACAGTATCGCACCAAATGGGATTATATATTGACATTTAGATTTGACATTTGGTAGTTTAAATTAGATATAAACACCCATACTTTGAGATGAGTTTCATTTGTTTTGCACGTCTTGCTTTTGTCAGAGGCCGTAAATAATTTAATTCTCAACGGATTTTCTCAAAATTTAAGAATTTTGTATACAGGGTGCGTAAAAAGTATCGTTCCAAATGGGATTATATGGAAACGGTTTAATATTTACATTTGACATTTGGAAGGTTTAAATTAGATATAAATACCCATATTTTTAAATGAGTTTCATTTGTTTTGCACGACTTGCTTTTGTTAGAGGCCGCAATGTTGAATTTTACTAAATAGCAACCTAGGTTTTTTTCGTGTTATTTGAAAGATTATTCAATTAGAAATACAACGTGGTATAACGTCAGCATGTTTATTCTAAAATAACGATGAAAATAAATAAACAAAAACTGAAATTAACAAGAAACCTAATAAAATCACAATAAGGTGCTCAAATTTTTGTCTATTCACTTATTGACAATAAGAAAGTCTATCAACAAAAGCGCCCAGTGTATTCTGCAGATATGCCAGAGTAATGTTTGTTATTGCAACAAATAACACTCGTCTCACTTGAAGTCAATCGTTTGGATTTTGATGTTCTTTGAGTGATACTAAAGTTCGTTAATTCCTTGACGATAGTCTTCAGTTTTGTAGAAACTTGGGTAAGTTTATGTATGATATTGTTTATTTTAATTCATTTTAATCAAACAAAAGAAAGCATTTGTGATGTGTTTTAAACGAAAAAATACCCGCTTTTTATAAGAGTCCGAAGTTTTCAGGCCTCTCTACATTTGAAATTTTTCTTCTTGCTTAATCTGGGAGTCGAAAACACTGGTATAAAACACCTCTGTTAAGATAGCAGTGCCAAATGGGCAGAATGCACTGTAACCTATACTAGAATTAAGGGCTAATTAAGGGCTATTTTAGTGCCCTATTGTCGATTTTAGTGCTCCATCCATAAGGGTGCAAATCGCAACATAGCCACCTTAACATTAAGCTGGCAAGGCAAACTTACAAATCAGGAATTAAAAAACATTTTCTGTGCGACATAATTAAGGGCTAATTAAGTGCCCTATAAGCAATTTTATTGCTCCATCCTGTACTTAAAAAAAAATATTTTCTACTAACATTTCACTTTTCTCGAAAATGGACGAGCAGACTGCAACAAAACTATAGAATAATTTAGAGCTCCTTGCTTACTAATTAAGTGCCCCATTAGCGATTTTAGTGCTCCACCCTGTACTTAGAAAAACAAATATTTTCTACCCCAATTTCAGTTTTCTCGAAAATGGACGAGCAGACTGCAACGAAACTATAGAATAATTTAGAGCTCCTTGTCTACTAATTAAGTGCCCCATTGGTGATTTTAGTGCTCCACCCTGTACTTACAAAAAAATATTTTCTACCCCAATTTCACTTTTCTCGAAAATGGACGAGCAGACTGCAACGAAACTAGAGAATTATTTAGAGCTATTTACCTACTAATTTAGTGCCCCATTGGCGATTTTAGTGTTAATGGTTTAAATGAAATCTCTGTATACCTATCTTCTCTTATTTTTCTTACAAATTAAAGAAGATAGGGTATGCCGGTGTAAATCAATGCAGAATTGTATTCCGCCTAAGAATATGTAATAATGTACAGGGTGTTTATTTGAAAAGAATCGAGATTAAAAGTTGACTAAATATAGTAGTATATAGTAGTATAGTAGTATATTTTGAATATTTTTTATATCATTTTTCAAAAAATAAATCATCATTGGGCTCTTTCGGGAGTTGGCATTTTAGAGACAACTTTACATCAATATTCAAAATGCAATGTTTGATGTTTTGTCAAATTAATGTTCACAACTACTGAAATATATAGAACACAGCACACTTATGAAAATTACATATAGTTTTTTAACATACAGCAGAAACAGTCCATATACTTTTAATGTGTTTCGGCGGGACACTCTGTATAATAATAGTTCATGTAATTGTTAATTATCTCTATAAATTTAAACTGGGATCATAATGGGTTCATAGTACGTAAGATCGACAAGATCTTAATTAATGATATTATTTAAGATGTATGTACATACAGGGTGAGTTTTTTTCATGTTCTCAATTGGGATTTCGGAAACTATAATAGATAGAGAAACGGTTAAATGGGCAAAGTAGTGCAGTTTTACGAGCTGAATATAAAGACACTTTTAAATTTTTCGAAAAAGTCAAGGGTAACAAAATATTGTCATAAATGTGAAAAGCGGCAATTTATTCAAATCGATTTTTCTCGGTTATAAAAAAAGACACATGAAAACTATAAAGTTGTAGCTAATTTTACACTAAATAAAAAAATGTTAACGAATTTTTTACATCGATATTGGTTTTCGAGATGTAACACAAACTTACATTCTACACCAATGGGGCACTTAATTAGTAGGCAAGGAGCTCTAAATTATTCTATAGTTTCGTTGCAGTCTGCTCGTCCATCTTCGAAAAAACTGAAATTGGAGAAGAAAATATTTTTTTTTCTAAGTACAGGGTGGAGCACTAAAATCACCAATGGGGCACTTAATTAGTAGGTAAGGAGCTCTAAATTATTCTATAGTTTCGTTGCAGTCTGCTCGTTCATTCTCGAGATAAGTGAAATTGGGGTAGAAAATATTTTTTTTCTAAGTACAGGGTGGAGCACTAAAATCACCAATGGGGCACTTAATTAGTAGACAAGGAGCTCTAAATTATTCTATAGTTTCGTTGGAGTCTGCTCCTCCAATTTCGAGAAAACTGAAATCGGGGTAGAAAATATTTGTTTTCTAAGTACAGGGTGGAGCACTAAAATCGCTAATGGGGCACTTAATTAGTAAGCAAGGAGCTCTAAATTATTCTATAGTTTTGTTGCAGTCTGCTCGTCCATTTTCGAGAAAAGTGAAATTGTAGTAGAATTTTTTTTTTTCTAAGTACAGGATGGAGCACTAAAATTGCTTATAGGGCACTTAATTAGCCCTTAATTATGTCGTACAGAAAATGTTTTTTAATTCCTGATTTGTAAGTTTGCCTTGCCAGCTTAATGTTAAGGTGGCTATGTTGCGATTTGCACCCTTAAGGGTGGAGCACTAAAATCGACAATAGGGCACTAAAATAGCCCTTAATTAGCCCTTAATTCTAGTATAGGTTACAGTGCATTCTGCCCATTTGGCACTGCTATCTTAACAGAGGTGTATAAAACTTCAAATTGAACTCTTTTAAAAAACAGCGAATGTCGGAAAATTTATAACGTATGCATATGTACACTGTATTCTTTAATTTTCAAAATGTTTCATCAACTGATTACTAAGAAACAAATTGAATTCTTTTCTTGCTACCTCATCAACTTCTTAATTACATTTGTACCTAATTCAATACACATTTTTTCATCCTAGGAATTCAAAAGTGAAACATCGAATTCGCCCGCATCCCGAGATGAAACAGCGACAAAAAAAAAAACAAAGTGGAAAAGAGCCCGAGTGCTATATGTATGTATGTGCGCGCGTTTTATAAATAGCTCGGGAAAACGCGTGAACCGACCGGTTTGGCTTAAGTTTGCTTTTATTAAGTCACTGATGCGTCCAGGACGATACCACGACTACTACACATCATTAATAAACATGCGCATCGCCCGCATACTACCGAACTATTCACGAAAAGAAAATTATTGCCGTACAAGAATCCACATACTCTAAATAACTTTCGTATTCAGGCTGGAGAATTTAAACTTCCGTTTGTAAAATAAATATTTTGTCGCTATAAGTTCCCATTCGTCAGTTGGATAATACAATAGTAGTTTCCTTCAAAAATAGATTATATGAGCTCTATTTTGAAAAGTGTATAAATTTAATTATACAAATAATGTTTAAAAATGTTTTATTTATCAGTGGAAAAAATGTATCACCATATGAAAGCATTCAGCATAAATCTCAACACTACATTTATTATAATATAATATATAAAATTACGAAAATATTCGTGTAAAATGCAAACAATACGTCTTAATTAATAAGACAACTTAAGACAATAAATACCCTATGTAACAACTACTTGCCGTACAAATACACCTCCGAATATTGAATTATACAATGAAATATTTAAAATCTTATTTGATTTGTTGCAACGCTCTATTAAAGTATATGTAACATTTGGGTCAATTTCTCTTCAAATTAACTAACAAATAAAAATGAAAAATTTATTAAATTGATTAGGTGAGTTACGTGAAGACCAAATTTAATTGATAAATGAAGCACTAATAACCTTTCTTCGCACTTTTATTTGAATTACCAAATGTACATTTCGGACACAAAGTGATTAGAAAGCATGTAATAATGCTTACTTAGTTTGATAATAACTAGCTTGTAGTCAAAAACTATAGTCACTGAAAAGTAAAAATAAAAGTGGTAAAACAAAGTTAAGTGTTTTAATTCAATTGTCATGTAAGAATGGCCGGATAATTTCAAATAACACTCGCCTATAACTCATGTTGCAAACTGCATTCTTGTTGTGTAAAATAAACACCATTTTAGACAACAGTTTACAACATAAGTTAGAGACGAGTGTTATTTGAAATTATTACGCCACTTGGTGAAACATTTTTAAATATATATCACTCCTGATAATGCTGTAAAACGCGAAACTAGTCGAGTAAATAGTAAAGTAAAAAATTGTGAAACAAACCAAGTGTAATTTAATTTAAACCTTTATTATCAATATTATTACGCCATTATGTCGTGAATCAAATGGCTATGTTATCCAGCGCCCCGCAGTAAGGAAAACACGCCTGGGGTTAAATATCTAATTGGCGCCCTGAACTTGACATGAAAGTCTAAAAATTATGTGTTGTTATAGAATATATATCGACTAATGTCAACTGTCACTATTGACAAATGTCAATGTCGGTTGTCGACGCTGACTTATGTCTGATATCAACTGTCAAACATGTAAAAAATACGAAACATGAAGCATATTTTGAACTTAACTGTAAATCAGTGTATACGCGTGGCGCATGAAGTAAAATTTCGAGTTGAGAAAAGCCCGAATTTGGATTTGGACGCTGCGCGTCCAAATCCAAATTCTTAGGGCTTTTCTCAACTCGAAATTTTACTTCATGCTTAGTCTGGGAGTGGAAGACACTCGTTCGACATTTGCCAATTGCTTATTTTGTTTTATTCTGGTTTATACAAAAAAATATATAAAATATTCAGAAAAACCGTGAAATGATGAATATTATGAAAAGATATGAAATTTGTTAAAAATGAAAAAAAGTATAATTTCATTTTCATTGAATAAAATATTAAAATCAACAATTTTTATAAAATTTGATAATAATCTTGGATATTTACGAAAGTGTCAACATTTTAAAAATCGATACGAAAATTATCATCTGGCAAATTTAAGAAAACCGTCAATGGAATGGATGGAAATTCACAAAAAACCGACATTTAAATTTATAAATTATTTTTTTTTAAATTCACAAAAACAGAAAATTAAAATATTTACAATAATTCATGAACAGTTCGGGAATTCATAAAATATTTTTAAAATTAAGAGTAATCTGGGAAATTTAGGAAAACCATCAATTTTTTTAATTAAAGGATTTATTAAAATTAACTGAAATCTTAAAAATGTAAAGAAAATTTTGGTAGTTGACGAAAACTGTCAAGATTTTAAAAATTGACGAAAACACAAGAAATATAAACATTTTTAAAATCAACGAAAATCTAGGAGATTTTATAAATTTACAAAAAAATTAAATTTTTAAAAATTAATAAACATTCTAGAAAATTCATGTAAAGCAACAAGATTTTTATAATTAATTGAAATAATCACGATAGGAATATAATTTTTTGAATTTCACAGAAACCGTCAACATTTTTAGAACTAACAAAAATCTATAAAATTCAGGAAAACTATTAGAATTTTAAAAATTAAAGGAAATCTTAGAAATCTACGACAAAAGTTAATGTTTTAAAAAATGTGTTATTTGTGACGTTCACATCCGCTGTATGTAATAATTTTGGAATTTCACGCAAAGCATCGAAATTATAAAAATTAACAAAAATCTAGGACTTAATTAAAACAGTTATATTCCTTTCTCCACTTTTATTTTTCTTGCTAGATGTACATTTCGGGTACTAAGTACCCATTATCAATAGCTATTGATAATGGGTACTTAGTACCCGAAATGTACATCTAGCAAGAAAAATAAAAGTGAAGAAAGGAACATAACTGTGTTTAATTAAGTGACTTAACACCTTCACATAACTCATACAACTACATTAAAAATCTAGGAAATTACGAACATTTCTAAAATTGTCGAAATTCTAGATAACTTAGGAAAACTCCTAGAATTTTTAAAATTAAAGCAAATCTTGAAAACTTACGAAAAGTGCAAAGGTTTCAAAATTTGACTGAAAACTTTTAATTCACAAAAAACCGTAAAAATAAATACAAATTTTGGAAATTCATAAAAGCATTAACATATTTAAATTTAACAAAAACTACTAAGATTAAAAAAAACTTACAAAAATTCAGGAAAAGTACCAACATTTGTACAGGGTAGCCCAAATTGAATGTTACTATAGGGAATCTCGGTTATTAGAAGAGATAGAAAAAAATCGATGGCGCATCCTCGAGCTCTTTTTTCGAGGAAAACTTAATGTCGAAAACAGAAATTAAATTAATATTATTAAAATGCAATAAAAATATAATATATCTCAATAAATTGCAAATATAACATCAACATATTATATATCTACCAATGAAAAGAGAAAAAAATAAGAAATGTATTAATAGCACAGCCAACTATAACTTCTATTTAAAAAAATATAACTTTGGGCTGTATCTCTTTTACTACCAAGATATAAATAATCTGTAAATTGCATTCGATTCTCCTCGAAAAAGTACCTGCAGAACATATAATTCTTATCTTGATAAAATAGTAAATGACTGAGATATTAATAAAAATCGAAAATGGAATATATTGAATTTTTGGCTATAACTTGAAAACAAAAGACGATTACTAATTTCTGTTTTCGACATTGAGTTTTTCTCGAAAAAAGAGCTCAAGGATTTTTTTATCTCTTCTAATAACCGAGATTCCCTATAGTAACATTCAATTTGGGCTACCCTATACAAATGTTGGTACTTTTCCTGAATTTTTGTAAGTTTTTTTTAATCTTAGTAGTTTTTGTTAAATTTAAATATGTTAATGCTTTTATGAATTTCCAAAATTTGTATTAATTTCTAAGATTTTTCGTGAATTAAAAGTTTTCAGTCAAAATTTGAAACCTTTGCGCTTTTGGTAAGTTTTCAAAATGCTTTAATTTTAAAAATTCTAGGAGTTTTCCTAAGTTATCTAGATTTTCTCTTTTAATAACCGAGATTCCTTATAGTAACATCCAATTTGGGCCACCCTGTACAATTAACGAAAATCTACGAAATTCGGAAAAATGTTAGAATTTTAAAAATTAACAGAAATTGTGGAAATTCATGAAAAACATTAAAACTTTGGAAATTAACAAAAAATAATATTATAATCCTGAAAAAGTTACAAGCATAATTTAATAAAAAATAATCTAATATGCGCATCAATACATTTTTATTGATTGATTGATTCATTGATTTTTTACAATTATTATTTTTTTAAATTTGTTACATTTTTCGCATATTTCAACCATTTTTTGTCATTTCAGCACTTTTCCATATTTTCAACAAGTTTTACATTAACGACAATTTCAACAGCTTTGACACTCAATATGTTAAAACGTTTATCGACTCAGTCGACATATCGCTGGCTTAATATTACAAGATAAAAAATATCACATGGAGCCTTGTAATATTTATCCAGCAATATATCAAAACTAACATACTAAGTGTCAAAGTTGTCGGATAGTAATGAAATGTTAAATATGTTAAAATGTAATAAAACGTAAAAAAAAACATTGAAAATTGCGAAAATTGTGAAAACAGAAAAAAACAAACGATAGCTGTTACGATCTGTGTATGTTATCACCAATAACAAAAACTATTAATCTGACTGTCAATTCTAGTCCCTCATATAATTTTAACGAGTGTTTTCCAATCCCAGACTGAGCATGAAGTAAAATTTCGAGTTGAGAAAAGCCCTAAGAATTTGGATTTGGACGCGCAGCGTCCAAATCCAAATTCGGGCTTTTCTCAACTCGAAATTTTACTTCATGCGCCACGTGCACAAAACACTGATTTAAAGTAAAATTCAAAATATACATTATTTAGTTTGGTTATATGAAATTATTTTAAGGGGTTAGGAAAAAAAATCTGGAATCAGGGAAACGTCAAGGAAATTTAACATTTTAAATTGGTCGCCACCATGTATATTCAAAATTGGACTGTTTTCAAAAGTTTCAAAATGGTCTAGACCAGGAGCTCTCCAAACTGTGGCCCGCTTTCATGAATCTAACTCGCGTCCAACGGTTAAATTATGCAATTTTGAATTAAAGTTTTTGAAAATGCTTATATTACAATTATTTGGATCTTGACCTACTTGATTATGGAGAATTGTTTATGTGGCCCGCGAAGAAAAAAGTTTGAAGACCCCTAAACCTTATACAGATATGGTAGCATTGATGGCATAACTACTCTTTTTCTAAAGGTTAGATAATGACTACAGAAAATATAGCCACTTCGAATGCATGGAGACAATTTTTGGAAGGAAATTAGATTGATTCTGAGAAACTATCAACATACTCACTCAATATAGGACAAAATGTTATTTGAAGTTTCATTGAATTACCTTTTTAATTTTCGGGAAAATAATGTAGGTCTTTTTCAGGAAAAATATGTAGGAAATTTTCAGAAAAATTATGCAGGTATCCAAATGCAAATAATTATCTGGAATATACTTACTATCAACTATAATTACTTTCGCAGTTGGAATCCTCATTCGTGAAAATTCGAGCGTGTTCCGGAATATTTATGCTAAACTGCATTTAGGCAAAAGATTCTCTGGGGGTATCCAGAGATTACATTCCCGGGAAAATTGCAGCGTCTGCGTGGCGCCGCCGTTACGTGCAAGCGTCTTGTATTCCCCTTCCCCCCATACACCATTCCAGGACCATGCCATCCCGACGATGGGGCGCCGGGATACGTGAAAATTTTCAAAATTGCACATTTCATCCCGGGGGACGCAATAACAACCGCACAGCGCGGCTGATTTATACGTCTCCCGTTCGCACAGCCATATTTCGAAATAAAATATGCAAAAAAACTGAAACGAAAAAATACCATTAGAGTGGAATGTATAACTAATTTTCTTAGAAATTAAAGAAATGTATATACTTACTTTGCATTAAATCTTTTGAATTATATTCTGGTATGAGAGATACCAATAAAGATTAGGAAGTTGGGTTAGTGAAGATGATAATAATTTGAAATTAAACACTTTTAACCTTTCTTCACAAATTTAATCTGTACCAGATGTACATTTCGCATACGAAGTGACCATTATCAATGGTTTGATACTATTTGCAGTATCAAGCCATTGATAATGATCACTTTGTGAGCGAAATGTACATCTGGTATAGAATAAATGTGTGAAATAAGATTACAAGTGTTTTATTTCAAATAATCTTATGAAAACACTTGATGAGGCTTCTTGATTGTAAAAACGCTTCGTTTTGATTTTGTGTTTCAGTCAAATTTCTGTAAAACGTGAAGATTCTTTTTTGGCCGTCAACAAAAAGTATCGTCAACTTTTTGTAGAAATTTAAGTTAAAACACAAAACCTAAATCCAGGGTACTTCAGAATATATTTAGGTTGTTGTTGTCTCCTTCTAACAATCGTAAACCTTATGCACAATAATGACGTGGAGATTTTTGTGCAAAAAAGCATACTAATGATATTACGCCTATACCTACTATAAAATCCCTTGAATGGCAACATTAATTTAATCTAATCAAACTTGACCTTACTTAATCTGGGTCAGCTTATGTTGAGATAGGTTGTGCTTTTATCAATGTGTATATTTTGAAAGAAGTACTACTAGTGATGTTAGTGGTAATTTACGTCGGTAATTTACCGTAACTTACGGTACATTACCCAGCTGTTTCGGTAACATTAGTAACAATTTCTTGTGGGCATTTGCATACAAATTATTCGTACAAAAAATACTTTCTTGGAGAAAATACAATCTGATTTAATTTACTGTTATATCATGACATATGTACGTAATATGTATACCTATTGAAGTGATTTATTTGAATATAATTAATAACAGTATATTTTGAATTAACTGTATGGTTTTAAGTTTACGTGACATGATTATATTACATATAAAAATACTGTTATTCCTTACTTCACTTTTTTGTATCGTTAGATGTACATTTCGAGACACAAGATGCTCATTATCAATAACAAACTAAGTTTGTTATTGATAAAGAGCACCTTGTGTCTCGAAATGTACATCTAACTATACAATAAAATGTGAAGTAAGGATATTTTGAATTTCTCATCAAATCAGGGTTTTATACGCGTGGCGCATGAAGTAAAATTTCGAGTTTAGAAAAGCCTGAAAATTTGGATTTGCCGGGGCGCGACTCGCTTCGCTCGCGCGCCCCGGCAAATCCAAATTTTCAGGCTTTTCTAAACTCGAAATTTTACTTCATGCTTACTCAAGGAGTGGAAACTCTTGGTAAAGGTACTTTTAGATTTATTACACCAATTTGCATCGCTATGTTTTTTTCTTCAATAATTTGGAAAGAAAATTATAACACACTTTACTTCTTACACCCTGTGGCAAAAATTACGATTTATGTGCTTAGTTCCATGAGGAATGAAAAACAATTCTCTATAATTTAATCGTCGATTAAATGTACTGTTTTTAAATATGTTTTATTTAATTTCATTTATACTATCAACTGTTTTACAAAACTGGAATTGATTTTTAACGATCTATGCAAATCTGTGTGCACCAATTTACAGTCATTAAAATTATAAAATGTCTTTTGGTTTAATTAATTCAATACTATATTTTTTTATTTTTTACAGGTAAGGATTATCCACCAAGTGACATATTTTCTATTTTATGTAAGTAACTTACTTCATATGAACATAAGAAGAACTAATTAAGAGAACTTAATTGTTGAAATAAGAACAATTTTATCCTTATTTTATGAAGAACAATTCATTAACTTTATCTTTAATTAACAACAATTAGTTTTATTTACTGTGCGTACATGTACATGTTTATTTAAGTAATTTATTGTATGTTCTATGTAATTACATTCTTTTGGGCTGTTTTATTACGCTTATTCGTATTTAATTCTGTAATTAGTTGCTGATAAAAGATAATTTAGCCTTCGCATTAATATTGATTTACTTTCATTAGTAAAATTGAATGGGTTGAAATGATTCCTTGACTAATACCAAAAGTCATTAAGGTTAAAGAAAATCAATAGAAATTTATGAAATTCTGCATTGTCGAGGCTCCCTTCGTTATACATGTTAATTTCACAATAAAACACTTTTTACTTTGTTTGTATAACACTTTTTTATTTAATTTGACTGAATTTTGAAAAATTTACCTTGTCATTATCAAGCATGAAATTTCATAATGCAAAGCTAAATTTTTCGAAACTGTAGTCACATTAAATAAAAAAGTGTTATACAAACAAGGTGAAACATGTTATTTTGAGATATTTATTAATTTTGCTCTTAAAATAACGTAGTTATTCAAAGGATTAAGGTCACTTTTTTATTTAATGTGACTGCAGTTTTGAAAAATTAAGCTTGTCGTTATCAAACACTTTTTTATTTAATTTGACTGAAGTTTTGAAAAAATTAGCTTGTCATTATCAAACATGAAGTTTCATAATACCAAGCTAAATTTCTCATAACTGTAGCCACATTAAATAGATAAAGTGTTATACAAACAAGGTAAAACGTGTTATTTTGAAAAATTTATTAATTTTGCTTTTAAAATAACGTAGTTATTCATAGGATTAAGGTTTTTAATGAGTATATATTTGTAATCATACACTAGAGTTAATACTTTATTCGAAACTCGAGTAGAAAACAGAATAAAAGAAATCTTACTATATAATTTAAATTTTATTTATTTTCACCTAACCTCTTTAAAGTGCGATTGTGTTTGCAGTCTACAACTAATTTTTCTTACAAATACTAACTCAAATAATTTTTTTTTTAACTTGATGTTAACTAATAAATTGTGTTAAAATTGAGGTAATACGAATAATTTGTATGCTCGAATATTTTATGAAAATTTCTAATAGTAAATTATATAAAAAAATATGTTTAAATAAAACAAAAAATCCCTTTATATAATCGCTTAGTTTACTTTACTATGCCACTCAGAAAAAAGGTAGTAGATGGCGTTCGCATCAGTAATTCGAAGGTAAATATTTGACTATTTCATTTTCCGATGTAATTATTTTACCATTGGTTTGCGTTCATAATAAACATTAACAGTAAATCTGTAGTGTAACTCAAATATTCATTGTATAATTCAATATCTGTCGGGGTATTAGCTCGAGAAGTAGTTGTTAATGAATATTTGGAGAAGTCTCAACGAGACTAAATTTTTGCAGAAAGTCGATATTAATTTTAATTCGTTTTTATATTTTGTAAATATTCTGCAAACTATTGGCAAATTTAATTTTTCTTTATGTTAAACATTTATCATTTATAAAAGTTCTTAGCGATATAAAAAAATCAATACATTTTCCAACAATATAGATAGATCAATGAAATATAGTACAGAAAAAATTAGGTTTATGTACAATATTATATATATGTTTGTTTTTGGGTATTAAGGGAAGTCAAAGTTAGAGATTATCAAGGAATATTAAGAAAATATAATTCTGGATTTTCATAAATCTTACAAATTAGGTTTATGTACAATATTATATGTTTGTTTTTGGGTATTAAGGGAAGTCAAAGTTAGAGAATATCAAGGAATATCAAGAAAATATAATTCTGGATTTTCATAAATCTTACAAAAATCTTGTATTAATCATAAAATATGTAAATTGTGTAATTTGGAGGCTTCTACTTCCTTATACATGTTAATTTCACAAATAAAACATTTTTTGCTTTGTTTGTATAACACTTTTATATTTAATGTACATTAAATAAAAAAAGTGTTATACAAACAAAGTAAAAAGTGTATTATTATGAAATATTTATGTTTTAACAAGACACATGAATAACACTGAATAGGTCATTTTTTCGAATGTAGAAATTGAAAAAGTAGAAACTGATTATTCTCACAAAATAGTTACTTTGCTAACTAGTATTGTGCACTAGGACTTTTGTTCGCAATTTGCGTCGGCACTTGTGTTTAATAGTGTATATTGTACAACGAGCATATAATGATAGCTATTAATCACGAGAACGATGTTTGCGGAACGAGCCGTAAGCGAGTGGAGCAAGTCGTTCGAGTATTAATAGCCATTATATACGAGTTATACACTATACTTTGCTCACGAAAATAATAAGATACAACACAACAATGAATATTATATATTTATTAAAATTAATGTTAAAAATTATATAAAGTTAATATTATATTAAGAGTACATAAATACTTCGAAACCAATGATTATGTATCTGTTTTATTAAAATTTGTAGGAAGTTCTGTGTTCTCGTCGGCGTTGGTTACTGTAGGCGCTATTTTTAAATTAGCTGCCTGCCTGGTTCACTGATTCCTTGGTTTACAGATTCACTAATTCACTGTTTTACTGAGTCACTGATTTACTGAGTCACCGACTCACTGATTTACTGAAATTTTTAATTTTTAATTTTACATTTTTACTTTTTAATTTTTTATACATACAAACATCTTTATTCAAACAATACAATATACGGTACAAAATTGTATATACCTATCATTTATGTTAGTGTTAGTCTGTCCGAGCTATTGACCAAAGGTCTTTCTCCCCTTTAATTTTTTATTTTACATTTTTAATTTTTTTTTATTTTTAAATTTTTATTTTTTATTTTCCGGTCTGTTTTATAATAATTTGACAGATAAATAATGACCGATTGCGGTATCATGATTTGAATGTGTAATAGGGCTTGTATCAAAACGCGAATTAACGTGGTTTAAAAACCACATTAAACACGCCCGTGTTTAATGAAATTGAGTGTTTAATGCACCCCATTTATGCTGCACACAAAATTAAATAATGCACATATTAAAAGATTGTCGTGAATAAAAGCCTTTTATACACAAGTGCCTACAACATTTTACCTGTAACCAGGATTTTTTATAAAACAACAAAAAATATTTGTTTTGGCACACATTATTGGACAATTCATATATAATTTTTGTGTTTGTGTTTGTATATTCTTAATATAATAATTTCGTTTGTTTTAGTTACGTTCAATTATCCTTTTCTTTTTAAATTTAACTATGTTTGTTGTATTTTTCCTTATGGTATTACTTATGTAAATTATTGTATATTTTTCCTAGTTGGATTCTTCCGTTGGAAAATAAAATTATTATTATTAATATTATGCAAAATAATTCGAATATATATATATATATATATATATATATATATATATATATATATATATATATATATATTTATATATATAATGTGATAATAATAACTTAAAGATAAATCATTTTTGATAATTAAATAAAAGTCACTTAGTTTATTTCCTACTGTTTTTATTAAAAAAAGAAAAAAAAACAGCAGCGTAAGAAAACAAGAGACTTTTATTCAATTATAAATATTATACCCATATTTCTTAAAGTGATTAATGTGAACTAAATTTTAAATTTATTAAATATATTATATGATCACTTTTAACAAGGGTTCGGAAATGTCATGATATTTATATAAATATAAAAATGTCGATATTTATCCGATATATATCAACTTCTTAAAAATTATTCTTGTTCATGAACAAATGTTATAATTTATTAGTTATATATTAGTTAAATATTCCCCAATATACTTTATACGCTGTCAATTTTCAGATATTCGTCGTTTTTGAAGAGAGTTCAAATTGAAGCTTTAAACCAGGGTTTTCCACTCCCAGATTAAGCATGAAGTAAAATTTCGAGTTTAGAAAAGCCTGAAAATTTGGTTTGGTCGCGTAGCGCGAAGCGCGGAGTGACCAAACCAAATTTTCAGGCTTTTCTAAACTCGAAATTTTACTTCATGCGCCACGCGTGTCAGCCACTGATTTCAAATGAAGTTCATAACATACTACTAAAGCAATATGCTGAAGATATATATATTTTAAACTTCACGCTTAATCAGTGTTTATACGCGTGGCGCATGAAGTAAAATTTCGAGTTTAGAAAAGCCTGAAAATTTGGATTTGCCGGGGCGCGACTCGCTTCGCTCGCGCTACGCGACCAAACCAAATTTTCAGGCTTTTCTAAACTCGAAATTTTACTTCATGCTTAATCTGAGAGTGAAAAACACTCGTTTATAGCCTCAAATTGAACTCTTTAAAAAAATACAACGGATATCTAAACATTTACAGCACATAACTGGAATATGTATACTTAAAAGAAAAACTCCCTGTATACCTCGTATACATCGGGATATGTATAATTAAATGAAAAATTCCTTGTATAAGAAGAGTTTTATCTTTGTATATTCTAAATTCTATTATTTACAAATTATCTTTTAATAAATAATAAATGATCATTACAGAAAACTAGAGTTTTATTAAATATTTAATTAAAAACATGAACGTGTTATAAGAATGTAGTTTGAGTACAAAAAGTAATACACATATTTAATGTTGTTACCCATGTTTATTTTTATATTTTATATGTCGTGTTTTTAAAGGTTTCTTATTAAACTGTATTTGTAATATTAAATACTTGTAAGGAATTTGTATTAATTTTAATTTATCGCTTATAATTAAAAATGTAATATAATAAATGAATAGAAATTCCTATGCATGTTATTATCAACAATCGCTCATGAAAATTGCATAAAACATCGCATGGCGGAAACTCCGGGCGAATATTTGGCGTGTCGGTGTGCGAGAGATATCGCTGGGTAAATAATTCATATGTTGACTGTTGGCTGTGTGACTGTTGACCCCGTAATCTGTTTTTAGAGCTATTCAAGGCTCCGACGAACACAGCTCCGGCACACTGTATACAAACCGCCTCTTCTCCTTTCATCTCGCCACACAATAATACCACAGACGCACTGCAATTCCCCGTCGTCGCGACGCTCTCGTCCGCACCGAAACTCTCCCTCCCCCCACCCGATGTCTGCACAGCTGTACCGCAGGGTACGCAATGCGGACCCCTAGGCTCTTAAATTTTGTAATATCGCAAAGTAAACATTTGCGGTTTTTTGTTCGGCGAGGGTTTTATGCGGATGAGTTGAGTGACATACATGCTTTGAGATTAAAACAAATGGGATGTTTTCGGTTTAAAGACATGATACATACAACTTTTTATGGATTTCAACAAAACATAAAGCCTTAATACAGTCTTTTTGACATGAGATAACCTTTAAGCTTGTATTAGACGACACTATTTTCTTGTACAAGAAAAGAGTATACTATTTTCTATCATGGTTTACCAAATAGAACATGGTCCTATTTCCATTATACAAAACTGTACAAGATTTGCGTTTGGTCATATTTTGTGTATTACACCATGATAGAAAATAGTATACTATTTTCTTGTACCAAATAGAACGTCCTATTTCCAATACACAAAACTGTACAAGATTTGCGTTTGGTCACATTTTGTGTATTACACCATGATAGAAAATAGTGTCGTCTAATACAAGCTTTACAGCATCTAAGATTTTACCTTTCCTTTTCGTTGCACGTCAGTTCAATTTGATGCGAGTAAAATAAAAACTTGTTGAATCGCGTAATACATCCGATTGTGTTTACATTGTAGGAAAATTGCGAGGAATAATGGCGGAAGATGCGCAAAAGGTGCGAGAGTGCCGGCAGTCTAGACTGGCAAATCGGCGCCCCCCGACGTTGCCGGCGTTTCGTAATAATGGTTCATTTTCTTTAATTAATCGCGAGCGAGCCGCAACATTGAATTTTTAATTTAATAAGCGCGAACGCATGGGAATCCGTCACGTGGGAATTTCTATTATCGTTATTACGCCGGCTACGACGCTGTTAATTGCCTCCATGCTCATTCAGGTGTTCAGAGCTATGGCTGCACAACACTAACATGACTATGAATGAGT
Source organism: Philonthus cognatus (assembly GCA_932526585.2). Taxonomy (NCBI): domain Eukaryota; kingdom Metazoa; phylum Arthropoda; class Insecta; order Coleoptera; family Staphylinidae; genus Philonthus; species Philonthus cognatus. The sequence continues at coordinate 25,189,833 of OW052250.1, read as the reverse complement.
TTCAACTATTATTTTTTAGTTAGAAAAAAATCATTTTCGTATAAGTTCTTACTTCTCACGGCTTTGTCATCGCTCCGTAGTATTTTTTAGGATTTTTAAAGTAAATATTTTGTGTGTGCACTTTTAGGAAAATATAAAAATACTACTGCAAAGAGTACAGTTGGGTTAAGGCTTGTGATCAATATTGTCAAAAATATCAAATTATTAATATAAGGAAACTAAATAATATTTACAGGTAAATATTTGCTTGTAAAAATTTTTTGCTTCTTATGTTATACGTTTGACATTTTGTATTTATTTATTTATTTATTCATTCATTCACGAGCTACCCTATTTTTACATCAAATTAACAAAAATTATAATTAATCTGAACAGAAGAAAAAAAAATTAAAAAGAAATATAACAAAAATAACAGTGAGATCATTGCACAATACAAACATTTATAAATATACCAAAATTAAATAAAATATTACAAAAAAATACAACTCTCAAAATACAAAAACATAATCCTATATAACCCAACGCATAACATCTACGTGCTAATAGAATAGGACAACCTATTATCATAAAACAAAACAGAATCAATTAAAAACAAAATAACTTGCATACTAAAATAATATCCAAAAATATCATCAAAAATCAGTTACATTCAAACTTAATAAAAAGCTTCTAAAACGCAAATAAGTAAATTAAAAAACGTAATTCTGAATTATAATATTAATCAGAAGTATGAGGCCAAGTTTACTTTTTGTAGCGGTAATTTTATATTTTATTAAACGCAGAGTTAGGCGATATACAGGGAGTTTTATGTAACACCGAACATTTTTATAACGAGCATTTTTTTTAAGTATACATATGCATACGTTGTACGTTTTCTGACACTCGGTTTATTAAAAGAATACAATTTGAATCTTTGAACGAGTGTTTTCCACTCCCAGGCTAAGCATGAAGTAAAATTTCGAGTTTAGAAAAGCCTGAAAATTTGGTTTGGTCGCGTAGCGCGAAGCGCGGAGCGGCCAAACCAAATTTTCAGGCTTTTCTAAACTCGAAATTTTACTTCATGCGCCACCGGTATAAAACACAGATTTAATGTAAAGTTCAGCGGAGTGTTTTAAACTTCGTAATATGTCAGTATTTTGTACTGGTGGCGCATGAAGTAAAATTTCGAGTTTAGAAAAGCCTGAAAATTTGGTTTGGCCTCTCCGCGCTTCGCGCTACGCGACCAAACCAAATTTTCAGGCTTTTCTAAACTCGAAATTTTACCTCATGCTTAGTCTGGGAGTGGAACACACTTATTTTAAGTTTTAAATAGAACTCCTTTAAGTAAACAACGATGATCTAAAGATTTACGGCATATACGCTGTAATTGGGACATGTATACTTGAAAGAAAAACTCCTTGTATGTAGAAGTTGAGGCATTAATTGCGATTGATTAGTTACAACTTGTAATGGTCATATAGGCAACCCAATTTACACATAACCTAAAAATTAAAGATGTCAAATCATATTGGATGTAAATGTTCGGTGTTTTATAAAACTTTCTGTATATCATCTATAATAGACATTTATCAGGATATCGATATCGATATTTATAAACCCCGATATATATCATGGATATTTATATGTATTTGAACATCACACTAAATCAGTGTTTTATAAGCGGTTTGTTTAACTTTTACAAACAATAGAAAACCTATCAATCGACCAAAATCCATATTTAAGTTATAAAAAATAATAATAGCTCAAATTAAAGCCCATTTTATTACATTGCTGACTTTTTTTTTAGAAAAATCACAATCAAGTGTTTTAGTATCTACAGCGGTATAAATTAAAAATGGAGAAAATCATTCTCATAAAGCGAAACATATGTATAATACACGCAATACAGATAAGTACGTATTCCCCCGGCATAGATTATCGCTGTATGAAACATCACCATTATATGTCGCACTGAAGATGTTCAATGGACTGTCAACCCGACTACAAACACTCACAAGTGAATACTCATTCAAAACTCAAATTAAAGATTATCTAATCCGAAAGGTAATACTCCTCAATGTCAGAAACTACCAATATTCAATAAGCTGTGTCTTTCTTTCGTCTGACGTGTTCAATTAGCAGTAACATATAATTTATTGTAATTTTATTTAGAGTATGTATATGTATTATTTCTAAATTGAATAAAGGAAAAAAAATCTGTATAAATTATTTAAATTGTAAGAAAAACTTAATGATTCCAAGGTACTCTGAAAACGTATATTTTTCGTATAAATTCAATTTCAAGCGTTTTTACTGAACACATTTTTAAACAAATATTGGCATTAAAACTTATTTTTTCTATTTAAGCTTAATTATAACAAAATAAGTTTTAATTTTACCCACTATGTTTGTAACTTAAACACCCAGCTTACTACAGACACTGAAATTAGGATTTTGTTCGATTGATTATTTTTAAATAGTTTCTGTCACTTTTGTCAAGTTAAAAATAATCAATCGAACAAAATCCTAATTTCAGTGTCTGTAGTAAGCTGAATTTTTAAGTTACAAACATAATTTATAGCTCAAATTAAAGATTATTTAATCAAGAATGAATTGTTTAAATAAACCAGATTTACCAGAGTTTCTTCAACGATATTGAGATCAATTAATTGAAAAAGTTTATAAATTTACAATCCCCACTTTAATTTCTCGTCTATATTTGACGTTTTCGCAGAAGGAGGTTATTTTATAAAGTCAGGAAAATAAGGGATAGGTAAGAAAAATCTAACATTTCAGCACAATATATATATATATATATATATATATATATATATATATATATATATATATAATATTACGAAAATTCTTGTAAAATGAAAACAATACGTCTTAATTAATGAGATTCATTAATTAAGACGTATCGTTTGCATTTTACAAGAATTTTCGTAATTTTATATATTATGTTTAAAGTGTACAAACTATAAGAAGCGTAAGTTAAATTTCTCGAATTCAAACAGTTTTGAATTTGAATTATTCTTGTTTTAACATTTCAGATTAGTCGCGCCACCATGGCTAAGATTCCGAAGTATTTTTACAATTTAAAAGTATCTAAAATATATTTTTAACTATTTTGTAACCAACTGTATATTTTATGCAATAAATAAAATTAAAATGAATAAAGCATTCTACGGGTAATATTTCGTTTAAGTTTACATATTCATACGCTGTAAATCATTAGATATTTGTTGTTTTTGAATAGAGGTAAAATTGAAGCGATAAACGAGTGTTTTCCACTCCCACATTAAGAATGAAATAAAATTTCGAGTTTAGAAAAGCCTGAAAATTTGGCTTGGTCAGGCGAAACTCGAAATTTTACTTGCGCCATGCGTATAAAACACTGATTTAATGTAAAGTTTAAAATATGCTGCGCTTTCAAATTCGAGCAATTTTCTGTGGGAAATGTAGGTATAATTAAAAGGAAAAAAAAACAAAAACAAAATGCTCCGGGCACTTGAATTTTTGAAGATTTGTTTACACGAAATAAACATTTGTAACATTTCTTGGATAAAACAAGCAAATCAAGTGATTATTATTTTACTTTCTAACTATACGAATTTATTTGCAAGATTTTCGTGTAAAATTATAATTTTAACTTATTCACGTTCTTATTTTATTCGAGCTATGAATTATCCAATTTTTACAGAATTAAAGACAGAGTGAAGAACTTGATGATATCAACAACGTTTAATATAAGCAAAAAAGTGTAAATCGTGCTGCTTTTAGATGGGAAAGAGCAGATCCATTTACTTTCATTTTAGAGATCGATGCAGGATTTTAAGCATAATTTTGTAATGAACTTAAAGATGAAACTATATATTCAGTTAATAGAAACTCTCTGCAGCTTTTACAAAATTATGAACGATATTCTGCAACTAGGTCCACATTAAAAAATTATTCAAATATTATGGATGTTATGGAAAATATTTCATCTGAAACTAAACAATATACAATATTTCAAGTGCTACAAGGATTAAATATGAATACATTGGTATAGGTAGAGGAAGATTTCCTAAATTGCAAATATTTCATTCAAAATAAAACGTGATTAGATCGGCTTTTTTAATAGTGGTGATAATTAATAATAATCTAATAAGTTCGCTAAAATCAAAATTTAAAACCGATTTGTTTTTGCTCCTGACAAACTAAACGGAATTACATGAACAAAAAAAAGCATGTTAATCTTGTCTAGCGTTGTGAACTAAATAAAAGATTTCGGTACGAACTGGATATTCGCATAGATACAAAAAGTTCACAACACTAGCCAAAATTAAATTGATTCTGAATTCACAAATAGGCTTAATATGGTCAAAAATATTCAGTATTCCTCAGATATACAGGGTGAGCCGTAGGAAACGGACATTTCAGGCGGTATAGGTGGTGGGAGTCTGGGGTAGGAATTAGTGTCATCCCCTGACCCTGTAGTTTCGCAGGCTACCTTGTTTAGTTGCCATCATGCCAGAGTGGACTGTGGAGCATCGTGTTTTTGCGTATGACAGTTACGTGAGAAGTGGCGAGCAGTCTTCAAAACTCAGCGTCAAAACTTTCGATACTGGGCCGCTGACAATCCACAAACTTCACATCAAAGACCACTGTACAGCCCCAAACTTACAGTATTATGTGGCATCGGAAAGTTGTCATATGCCTTTATTTTTTTGAGGAAAACGGGATCACTGCGACTGTGATATCTGATCGCTATCTCACTATGATTAACAACTTCTTTCAAAATGAGTTGAGAAGACAACGAATCAACTGCCGGTGTGTTTAGTTCCAACAGGTCGGAGCTACTGCTCAAGGAGCTACTGCCCATACAGTCGATACTGGGCCGCCGACAATCCACAAACTTCACATCAAAGACCACTGCACAGCCCCAAACTTACAGTATGATGTGGCATCGGAAAGTTGTCATATGCCTTTATTTTTTTGAGGAAAACGGGATCACTGCGACTGTGATATCTGATCGCTATCTCACTATGATTAACAACTTCTTTCAAAATGAGCTGAGAAGACAACGAATCAACTGCCGACGTGTTTAGTTCCAACAGGTCGGAGCTACTGCTCAAGGAGCTACTGCCCATACAGTCGATGGCTGTTGTTAGACGACTGTTTCCTAATCATGATATCTCCAGATTTGATGATATGCATTGGCCCCCTCGTTCACCGGACTTTTTAATGTGTGACTTGTTCCTGTGGAGTTTTCTAAAATCTCGTGTGTACGAAACCAAACTTCGTTTACTCGTCGAATTGCGAGCAGCAATAAAGCAAAACATCGCTGAAATCGATCAAGATCTGTTGGAGAAAGTAGAGGCAAACTTCAGGGAGCGTCTCCGAATTTGTCAACGTAATAATGGACTCTATTTAAATGACAATATTTTCCACACAAAGTTGTAACTGCATGTTGTGGCACACTTATTTCTGTAAACAACAAATTTTTAAACCCAAAAATAGTGGAGTATTCTTCATTTGAAAAACGTCCGTTTCCCACGGCTCACCCTGTATACCTGGATCACACTGACGAGGACCTTCAAATCTGAAACGCGTCTGTGGGCACCCGGTGCCGGAATTCTGAACACAAATTTAATTTTGATATTTGTTTTCTGTTGTCACAGAGTTCTGCTCGTTTCGTGGACGTAACGATGGCCTGTATGTACACTTTGTGTAATCTGCCATCGACAACATCACAGCTATAGAGCAATAGATGGCGTAGCTATCGATTTCTGCTTATTTGTAAAGAATGAAGAAGAAAAAAGGTGGATGAGCTTTACTATTTTTTGGTAATATTTGGGACGTCGCATTACACTCACACACACGCATCCATGGAATCCGCGTCGAGTATTTCTAGTTAAAAAAATTACTTGTCCCGGCTAGGATTTCAATTAAAACCAATAATAAAAGAATCATTATGTATTTCAAAATTTAAGCGTTTCTTAAAGATAAAATTACTTGAAGAAAAATAAGAATTATTGTTATTTAGTTAATTCAATTTAGGTTAAAATAAATAATTTAAGGAGTGTCTATGAACTGTCGGCATCTCGGTTGTTTTGAAAAACAAATTACATATCTTAGATTAAGTCATACAATTCAGTGAATCTCGGAAACGTCAAATAAATTTAATTAAATGTCTAATTACGACGAATGTTTCTGAAGTCAAAACCTACTGGGATGCCAACAGTTTATAGACACTCGTTATATTTAATATGTATAAATACATTTAATAAATACTACTACTATAACTCCAAATTCAGTGGTGCCTCTAAAACTAATTCAAAAGTTAAGCCAAATAATTAAAATGCCCACATATTGTATTTAAAATTGAATAATCAATCTGTTAACAAGTTAATGAATTGCCATCAACAATAATAATCCGCGATTCGAGCAATTAAACGAAACAATGCGGCGCGAAAATCTGGTAATCTGGTCGCGGTGGGACCAGTCGACGCACGGTGATTAATTCCGATTGAATTGAAATGGCACAAAAGCGCACAAGTCACGCGGCGCATCAATAAAATCGCCTATAATGTTTAATGCATATAATGGGTCGTTAAGGCAGACATTGTGCGTGTTTTACGACCGTTAATGCCCCGCCGATTGATAACGGAGACGATTTCCCCGATTCGAGACGAATTAACAAACGCGAAACGATCCCAACGGCCACCGATTATTATTACGAGTTTTCCGCGTGTGAAACCGAACGTGGGCGATCTAGGAATTTTCATTCATACAAACATATTGGCTTGCTTATTCATGTGTTTATTGTTAAATACTTGTATTTTATAATTGCACAAGTTATACACGGATGTCCATTTTTGCATTTTAATGAGAAATGATGAGATATAATTGAAAGTGTTCTTCGCTGTTTGGAGAATATTTTGATATATCTAGAAATTATGATGATATTTGTTATCACTGACGGCTAGTGCTCACTATTTTGATATATCTAAAAATTATGATGATATTTATTATCAGTGACGGCTAGTGCTCACTAGCCGTCACTGATAACAAATATCATCATAATTTCAAGATATATCAAAATATTCTCCAAACATAAATACAAATGCTCATTTTTATTTATAGGGCCGCAGACATAAACATACAGGGAATTTTTCTCTCAAGTATTCATATCCAGATGCGTATGCATTTTGAGATATTCGTTGTTTTTTTTGTAATGAATTTAATTTGAATCTACTAACAAGCGTTTTCACTCTTTGATTAAGCATAAAGTAACATTTCCAGTTTAGAGAAGCGTAGCGACCAAACCAAATTTTCAGACGGTATATGTATACTCGAAAGAAAAATTCCCAGTATATTTTGCATAATCTATGATCTAAATTTTATAATTAATACAAAAAACGTATTTCTATCAAGACATAAACATTCTGACAATTAATGTTTTCCTTCTTCTGCCTCAGGTATTTGACAATTTATGTTGTACGAGTATTTTGTACATCCGCTATATTGTATTGTGTACAGAATACTAGATCCTACAGAATTTGTTTATGGTTTACATAATGCGGAATATAACTATTGAAAACGTGCCTATTGAATTGCAAAACGTTTGTGTGTTTACTAACATGATTTATTAACACGAGGAAGAACCGCAACTCCGAGTTTGATTTATTTATGTGTGTGTGTGAGTGTGTGAGCAACGGCGCGCTGCTTATGAATATGAATCGTACGAATTTGAATGACAAACGGCGAAAATATCAATTGTCATCGTTGTTTATGAATGCACTACCTTCACTATAATTAATGCGTTAAATAAAAAGTAAATTCAATAAAAATTAGTAAAATTTTGCGTTTTTTTTTTCATTAAATGTTGGTGCTATTTGTTTATCTGATTGGATTTTTAATTATTACCTTTTTTGATACAACGGTAGTTACATTTTTTAATACTACAGTAGTTACATTACAAATTCTGTCACAAATACAAACACCTATTTGCGGAAAATGTCAGGGATGCATCAAGAAACAAATATAACTTGATATGCCCACGCCATCGTTTAACATTAACAGAAAAATCTGCGTTTTATGCATGTGCTAAATATTATAATTTGTTACCAAGGCATATAATCATCGAAAATAAGTTTGATAAATTCAAACCATTAGCGTTCGAACACTTGCGAAATATGGAACCTTACACTATTTCAGAATTTCTTAGTTATGGAGCAGCTAAAACTTAAATTTTGTATCCTGAATTTCTATTTTCTATTTTTTGACGTATTCAAATTTGTTAACAACCACTTGTAATTCTAATTGTAGCAAATATTGAATAAAAAAGTATTATTATTATTACATGTTTTGATACTACAGTAATTACATTTTGTCGAAAGTCAAATGAGCTGCCATACGTTCGGGCATATTACTATTTTTGATACCACAATAGATAGTATACAGATAATTTTTCGTTTGAGTATACATATCCCGTTTTATGCGCTGTAATTTTCAGAAATCGTTGTGTTTGAAAAGCGTTCAATTTGAAGCTTCGAAAGAGAGTTTTCCACTCCCAGACTAAGCATGAAGTAAAATTTCGAGTTTAGAAAAGCCTGAAAATTTGGTTTGGTCGCGTAGCGCGAAGCGCGGAGCGACCAAACCAAATTTTCAGGCTTTTCTAAACTCGAAATTTTACTTCATGCGCCACGCGTATAAAACACTGATTTCTAGTGAATTTCAGTGTATACTGCTAAACTAGTATACAAGGTGTATATTTTGAACTTTACAATTATTCAGCGTCTTATACGCGTGGCGCATGAAGTAAAATTTCGAGTTTAGAAAAGCCTGAAAATTTGGTTTGGTCGCTCCGCGCTTCGCGCTACGCAACCAAACCAAATTTTCAGGCTTTTCTAAACTCGAAATTTTACTTCATGCTTAGTCTGGGAGTGGAAAACACTCGTTAAAAGCTTCAAATTGAACGCTTTTCAAACACAACGAATTTCTGAAAATTTACAAAACATATAACGGGATATGTATACTTAAAAAAAAACATTATCTGTATACTATCTATTGTGGTATCAAAAATAGTAATATGCCCCAACGTATGACAGCTCATTTGACTTTTGACAAAATGTAACTACTGTATCCAAATTTTCAGGCTTTTCTAAACTCGAAATTTTACTTCATGCATAATCTGGGAGTGGAAAACAGTCGGTCACTGCTTAAAAAAAAACGAATGTATAGTTAAAAAAATCCCTGTCTGTTCAACTAAACAGACAGGGATATCTGTCAACTAAGTCATAGGAGCTGTGAGAAGTTGGGGCATATAGCAATTTTTTTACTCTTCTGCAGTAATATTTTAATTAAATATTAGTTTAATATTCTTCTTTAGACATTGCTTTAACAATCTATAAAGAAATTAACTCAAAATAACGCGGGCCAAAGGTAGATATGGAAACTTTAAAAATGGTTGTAATAGAAAATATTTTATATATGAAAAGCAGCAATTACATTGGACAAATGTTGCGTTGTAGTGTTTATTGAACTCATATTATATTTAGGAGATTTTGAAATAATGAATGTCTCCTTATTTGTCACTAAACATAATAATTAACATGTCTGGACGACCACGGTGGAGGCGCCGGGTTGTTGCTGGAAATATTGCTAGCTTCACAGACATGAACAATTCTCGAATTTATAATTCGGCTCTTCGGTCGACTTCTTACGTGTTCAATCCAAGATCTTTTAAACATTTATTTAAACATTTGACAAGCTTCTATCTTGTTTATTGTGATTGCTTTTAAAGTCAGTATAGGAAGACAGATCAGGCGTAACATTTAAGAATTCAGTCTAAAATTTGAATTTTTATTAAGAAGGATTTTCCGAAGTTTAAAGAAGGTTGTTCTTGCTTGTTCTATCCTGCATCTTACGAGGGTAGATAAAATGAAATAAATCTACCTAACCAGAAAAGAAAAAAAAAAGAGAAAAACAGAGATGCTATTTTTCGACATGTAACCCTTCTACTCGATACATATATATATATTATATTATACACTAAGTCCAACGCTTATTCAATATTGCGATACCCTCTAAAAATGGTTTTAGTAGGTGTGGAAATATCGTCTTTTACAATATGTCTTTATCAGAAAATCGAATTTCTCGAAAATGCTCCTTCATTTTGGGAAAAAGGTAATAATCTGACTGAACTAGATCAGGACTAGTCGCAACTCAATAAAACAGGAGCCGATCAATAACATTCACACAGTCTCTTTGAAAGACATTTTAAAGAGCGGAGATTACTTGTACAAAATTGTTTTTTTTTGTGAAGAAAAACACTTGTTTTATTCTATGATTTTATGTTCAGTTTCCTGACACATGCTTCGGTCTTTACAGATCATTCTCAAAGGTGGTACACGTGCCAGAAAACTGAAAATAAAATCATGGAACAAAACAAGTGTTTTTCTTCACCAAATTTGTACATTCCATCAAGAGTGTAGCGCAACAAACATTAACTATATTAAAAAATGTTTTTTTTGTTTAAGCAAAATGGGCTTTGGAAACAAAACTAACACAATTGGTTTTAAAGAAAATATTGACAGTTCGCGTATCATTAAGCATACTATTTTTAATGCAAATTGCATATTTTAATAAAGAAACTGCAAAATATTACAGGTATTTAAATTTTCTAAAAGTTAGTACATACGAGCAGGTATTTTAATTTTTTATTTGAAAGAAATTATCAGAACAATGTCACAAAAGTAGATAGAAGGCCATTGGGGTCCCAATAAAACTGCAGTTGTTGATATTTTTTATGAACTTTATGGGCCAGCAATAAAGTTTTTTGGGCAAAGTTATCGGACCTCTTGTCACGTTCAGCAACATTTAATTTTTTTATTATTGTTTCTTTGTAGACATCACCAGTAATTGTAGTCAATTTCTTCATAAATTCAATCCAAAGAATGCCCTTATTGTCCCAAAAATTGTCGCCATCAGCTTTCCTGCAGATGTTTGCGTCTTTTTGGTGGTCAAGATCCTTTGTGCATCCATTGCATTCATTGCAGTTTTGTTGGGGGGTCGCAGTAGAACACTTACGTTTCATCATCTAATACAATTTTAGAGAAGGTCTGGGTCACGAGCCAAAGCTTTCTTCACAAATTCACAACTTTTGTTCAGGAGTGAAGAGACTTCGAATCCAGCGCGCTGACACTTTCTTAATTCCCAAATTCTCACGCAAAATGGTCAAAACCGATTCTTCGCATATTCCAATTTCCAATTTGGGATTAATGAAACTTTGATTCCTCAATCCGTTTCTTCAAATTTTTGATTTCTTCGGTTCTTGCCTACGCAGGACATTCACTTTTGAGGTCAATTTGAATAGATTATTTGCCACTTTTTAACTATTTTGACCAGAATTTTATTTGTAAGTAATTAAAAAAGAGTTTATTTTTTGCTCGGATATAGATGCTATTATGACACAAATGTTTGGTTGTCACGGTAAAAACACGAGAATCAAGGGCATGAAAAAATCACTACAGCGCGTAAAGCTGGAGTGATTTTTTGTTTGTCCCTTGATTCGAGAGTTGTTAACAAGTGAAAACCAAACTAAGTGCAATAATAGCATCTATATCCAAAAGAAAAAATAACATCGAGTTTATTTTAGGGAGATTAATTAACAACTTAAATATAAAATTTTATTAGATTAATAACTATTAAATTAAAGAAGTATCAATATTAACATTCATAGTGAATGTTGAAGGTGCAGTTATTGTAGATAATGTTACTGGCAATACTCACTGGATTGCGGGATATTACTTTTAACTGAATTCGCAATAAATTCTTTAGACGCACCACCAAAACGCATGTTATTGGGCCCGTTCATCAAAGACAACAGTTGGGAGTTTACTGCCAACTGTTAGGAAATTCTCTGATGACCGGACTGTTAATCGTGAACGTGTTTAGGATTTTTGGAAGCATACAAACTAGAACGATTGGTGTTAGCGATTAGTGTTGACTGGTTAAAGTTTTCAAAATGGCCGAGTACTGTTCATCATATACCAACTTGCATCACATACAAATCCAAACATGTTGAATGTTGAACATTTTGATGAACGGGCCCAATATTACACATTTTAATTTTTACGTTTTGACGTACTTGTTAGTGTGTGAGAAACGTCAGACACCGTTCTTTAATTGCTAGTAAAGGTGACGTTGCTAGATGTAAACGAAATTCTGTATCAAAATTGGTGGATCACAAGAGGTGTTTATTAATCGAAAATATTCAGAATTGTCATCATATACAGTAGTCATACTTTCAAGTATAATTTTTGGCTGATTGCCATATTTTGTCAAGAACCTTTTAACGAGTATCTGTCAACTAATTTGTAAATTAAACAGTATTTGCGGTTTTTATGAAGTTAAACACGCCAAAATTAATGATTAAAAACTAAAACTCGTTAAAAGGTTGCAGCAACTTGACAGTAAATAATTATCATGATAGTGATTTGTTTATAAGGCTAGGTTAGATTTATTTTCAATCTCATGGATCTTATTTTTCGTTTAGCATACATCCTAGGTATTTTGAATTACTGATGTTAAATTTTAGTTCTACTCTTTCACTTACTTCATTAACATGGTTTAGCAGTGTCTGAAGATCATTTGCAATAATTAGTATTCTATTCTATTGAAAGTGAGTGGGTAGTTATGCTACCCTCCACTGCGACCGCAAGGATCTATTGTGGCTCACAATTAAGGTCGAACATCCGACCTTACAGCTCACCTTCCAAGTCCATCTTCTTGATGAAGTCAAGGATCTTGTCAGGTGAAGTTTTTTCCAGGTCCTTCAGGTTTAGCTTCGGTGTGCCAAACACCGTGGTCCTGATCTGGTCGCCAGCTGGACAGGCACATATGACGTGCTCTGCTGTTTCATCATCCTCTAGGCATAGGCGGCACTCAGTGGTGTCGCTTAGTCCTAGTTTATTAAGGTGATGCCTTAGACGGCTGTGTCCAGTGAAGAGAGCAGTTAATGTGTGAACATCTGATCTGCTCAGCTTCAACCATGAGGCCGTCCTGGCCGCAGATGGTCCACTTGTTACCGCTCTAAAATGTCTCATCCCAGGGCGGTTTTGCCAGAAATCCTGTGCCACGTGTCTCATCCATCCGTTGTTACGGTCTCTAGCTGTTGATCTGGGTATCCCCAGAGCGGGTTCTGGTCCGATGTAGGCTGTACGCGCCCCCTCTCTGGCTAGGGAATCGGCTAATTCGTTTCCCTTCACGCCAGAGTGGCTTGGCACCCATATCAGACTGACCCCGTTTACCTGTGCCATTTGGCAGAGGGCTTCCTTGCAGTTCCGTACAGCCAGCGAGGAGCATCTAGAAGATGCCAGGGCCCTAAGGGCCGCCTGGCTGTCCGAACATATTTTTATTGTCCTGCCCGCCCAACCCTTTGAAAGGATTTCGTGGGCGCACATTTCAATGGCGTATATTTCAGCCTGAAGTATGGTAGCATACTTGCCAAGGCTGTAGTAAAGTTCAGTCCTTGGTCCGACGACTGAGGCTCCTCTTCCAGTGGACAGTTTTGAGCCGTCAGTGTACCAGTAGGAGTCAGCCTTTTCTGGGGTGATTTCGTGTCGCTCCCAGTCGTCCCTGCTTGGGAACAGGACCTTGTACGGCTGATCCTCGCAGTAGTCCGTGACTGCGTAGTCAGTCCTCATACTTAGGGTGTCATCCGCCTCAATGGCAGTTGACAGCCCAATTGGTGTGAAGACTATCACCTTCGGATCCAATAGGGCCGCGTGGTGATATCGATACGTTGCTAATCTGGCCTCGCCCTGTATTAGGATATGCAGGGGGGTGAGGTTCAGTAGCATTTCTAGAGCCGCTGATGGGGTAGTGCGTATGGCTCCAGTTACCGCCACTGTCGCCATTCTCTGCAGTGAGGAGAGCCTTGATATGGCCGTTTTTCGACCGCGAAGCGCGGAGCGACCAAACCAAATTTTCAGGCTTTTCTAAACTCGAAATTTTACTTCATGCGCCACGCGTATAAAACACTGATTTCTAGTGAATTTCAGTGTATACTGCTAAACTAGTATACAAGGTGTATATTTTGAACTTTACAATTATTCAGCGTCTTATACGCGTGGCGCATGAAGTAAAATTTCGAGTTTAGAAAAGCCTGAAAATTTGGTTTGGTCGCTCCGCGCTTCGCGCTACGCAACCAAACCAAATTTTCAGGCTTTTCTAAACTCGAAATTTTACTTCATGCTTAGTCTGGGAGTGGAAAACACTCGTTAAAAGCTTCAAATTGAATGCTTTTCAAACACAACGAATTTCTGAAAATTTACAAAACATATAACGGGATATGTATACTTAAAAAAAAACATTATCTGTATACTATCTATTGTGGTATCAAAAATAGTAATATGCCCCAACGTATGACAGCTCATTTGACTTTTGACAAAATGTAACTACTGTATCCAAATTTTCAGGCTTTTCTAAACTCGAAATTTTACTTCATGCATAATCTGGGAGTGGAAAACAGTCGGTCACTGCTTAAAAAAAAACGAATGTATAGTTAAAAAAATCCCTGTCTGTTCAACTAAACAGACAGGGATATCTGTCAACTAAGTCATAGGAGCTGTGAGAAGTTGGGGCATATAGCAATTTTTTTACTCTTCTGCAGTAATATTTTAATTAAATACAGTATAAAATAATACTAAAACACTTAACTTTGTTTTACCACTTTAATTAAAGTGGTAAAACAAAGTTAAGTGTTTTAATATTATTTTATAAAGATGTACCACAAAGTGAACGCCAACCAAATCAAAGATTTAAATACAGTATATTCGACAGTCAAAGAAGATGTCAAAAATTGGTTCATATTAATGTTTGATACCAGGAAAGTTAAATTTTGAAAATATTCTAATTAATATAAACTAAACTACCAGGGTCGCGATGATCAACAGTTCAACAGTTTTCTTTAAATAAATTACACTTAAATGATGACTATTTATCAATGATGAACAGAGGAAAGATTATGTAGCAATTGCGAAATATTAGGTTCTTGTATACTAATTATTCACTGGATGCGACTCAGAACTGGTGTATAGGGGAACGGTTAAACGTAAACCCTAGCAAAACATTAGTTGTCCCCTTCACGAGAAGGAGGATCCTGAAATTGAGACCTCTTACTCTACGGGGAGAAACCATACCATTTGTGGAGGAGGCGAAGTATCCAGGAATCACCCTGGATAAATCGCTGAACTGAAACTCCCACTTGGACAAGACAATCCGCAAAGCAAGGTACGCTCTGTGGACGTGCCATAGAATTTGCGGGAAGTCATGGGGATTAAACCCCAAGCAAATATACTGGCTATATGGTTCGGTCATAAAACCAATAATAACCTATGGCAGTATCGCCTGGTGGCCGATTACAACTCGAAAAACGGCCATATCAAGGCTCTCCTCACTGCAGAGAATGGCGACAGTGGCGGTAACTGGAGCCATACGCACTACCCCATCAGCGGCTCTAGAAATGCTACTGAACCTCACCCCCCTGCATATCCTAATACAGGGCGAGGCCAGATTAGCAACGTATCGATATCACCACGCGGCCCTATTGGATCCGAAGGTGATAGTCTTCACACCAAATGGGCTGTCAACTGCCATTGAGGCGGATGATACCCTAAGTATGAGGACTGACTACGCAGTCACGGACTACTGCGAGGATCAGCCGTACAAGGTCCTGTTCCCAAGCAGGGACGACTGGGAGCGACACAAAATCACCCCAGAAAAGGCTGACTCCTACTGGTACACTGACGGCTCAAAACTGTGCCCTGGAACAGGAGCCTCAGTCGTCGGACCAAGGACTGAACTTTACTACAGCCTTGGCAGGTATGCTACCATACTTCAGGCTGAAATATACGCCATTGAAATGTGCGCCCACGAAATCCTTTCAAAGGGTTGGGCGGGCAGGACAATAAAAATATGTTCGGACAGCCAGACGGCCCTTAGGGCCCTGGCATCTAGATGCTCCTCGCTGGCTGTACGGAACTGCAAGGAAGCCCTCTGCCAAATGGCACAGGTAAACGGGGTCAGTCTGATGTGGGTGCCAAGCCACTCTGGCGTGAAGGGAAACGAATTAGCCGATTCCCTAGCCAGAGAGGGGGCGCGTACAGCCTACATCGGACCAGAACCCGCTCTGGGGATACCCAGATCAACAGCTAGAGACCGTAACAACGGATGGATGAGACACGAGGCACAGGATTTCTGGCAAAACCGCCCTGGGATGAGACATTTCAGAGCGGTAACAAGTGGACCATCTGCGGCCAGGACGGCCTCATGGTTGAAGCTGAGCAGATCAGATGTTCACACATTAACTGCTCTCTTCACTGGACACAGCCGTCTAAGGCATCACCTTAATAAACTAGGACTAAGCGACACCACTGAGTGCCGCCTATGCCTAGAGGATGATGAAACAGCAGAGCACGTCATATTTATTTATTTATTTATGTGCCTGTCCAGCTGGCGACCAGATCAGGACCACGGTGTTTGGCACACCGAAGCTAAACCTGAAGGACCTGGAAAAAACTTCACCTGACAAGA
Source organism: Philonthus cognatus (assembly GCA_932526585.2). Classification (NCBI taxonomy): domain Eukaryota; kingdom Metazoa; phylum Arthropoda; class Insecta; order Coleoptera; family Staphylinidae; genus Philonthus; species Philonthus cognatus. Next base: position 25,173,267 of record OW052250.1, on the reverse strand, counting down.
TCCTTGACTTCATCAAGAAGATGGACTTGGAAGGTGAGCTGTAAGGTCGGATGTTCGACCTTAATTGTGAGCCACAATAGATCCTTGCGGTCGCAGTGGAGGGTAGCATAACTACCCACTCACTTTCAATAGAATAGAATACTAATTATTGCAAATGATCTTCAGACACTGCTAAACCATGTTAATGAAGTAAATAAAAGAGTAGAACTAAAATTTAACATCAGTAATTCAAAATACCTAGGATGTATGCTAAACGAAAAATAAGATCCACGAGATTGAAAATAAATCTAACCTAGCCTTATAAACAAATCACTATCATGATAATTATTTACTGTCAAGTTGCTGCAACCTTTTAACGAGTATCTGTCAACTAATTTGTAAATTAAACAGTATTTGCGGTTTTTATGAAGCAGTAAACACGCCAAAATTAATGATTAAAAACTAAAGCATACAAGCTTATCACGCTTGTATGCTTTAGTTTTTAATCATTAATTTTGGCGTGTTTAACTTCATAAAAACCGCAAATACTGTTTAATTTACAAATTAGTTGACAGATACTCGTTAAAAGGTTCTTGACAAAATATGGCAATCAGCCAAAAATTATACTTGAAAGTATGACTACTGTATTTGATGACAATTCTGAATATTTTCGATTAATAAACACCTCTTGTGATCCACCAATTTTGATACAGAATTTCGTTTACATCTAGCAACGTCACCTTTACTAGCAATTAAAGAACGGTGTCTAGGGAACGTTCTTTTATCGCTGGTAAAGGTCAATGTTTCGTTTTAATAATATCGAAGTAGGATTTCAAATTTGACGTTTCTCACACAGTAACAAGTACGTCAAAACGTAAAAATTAAAATGTGTAATATTGGGCCCGTTCATCAAAATGTTCAACATTCAACATGTTTGGATTTGTATGTGATGCAAGTTGGTATGTGATGAACAGTACTCGGCCATTTTGAAAACTTTAACCAGTCAACACTAATCGCTAACACCAATCGTTCTAGTTTGTATGCTTCCAAAAATCCTAAACACGTTCACGATTAACAGTCCGGTCATCAGAGAATTTCCTAACAGTTGGCAGTAAACTCCCAACTGTTGTCTTTGATGAACGGGCCCAATAACATGCGTTTTGGTGGTGCATCTAAAGAATTTATTGCGAATTCAGTTAAAAGTAATATCCCGCAATCCAGTGAGTATTGCCAGTAACATTATCTACAATAACTGCACCTTCAACATTCACTATGAATGTTAATATTGATACTTCTTTAATTTAATAGTTATTAATCTAATAAAATTTTATATTTAAGTTGTTAATTAATCTCCCTAAAATAAACTCGATGTTATTTTTTCTTTTGGATATAGATGCTATTATTGCACTTAGTTTGGTTTTCACTTGTTAACAACTCTCGAATCAAGGGACAAACAAAAAATCACTCCAGCTTTACGCGCTGTAGTGATTTTTTCATGCCCTTGATTCTCGTGTTTTTACCGTGACAACCAAACATTTGTGTCATAATAGCATCTATATCCGAGCAAAAAATAAACTCTTTTTTAATTACTTACAAATAAAATTCTGGTCAAAATAGTTAAAAAGTGGCAAATAATCTATTCAAATTGACCTCAAAAGTGAATGCGTAGGCAAGAACCGAAGAAATCAAAAATTTGAAGAAACGGATTGAGGAATCAAAGTTTCATTAATCCCAAATTGGAAATTGGAATATGCGAAGAATCGGTTTTGACCATTTTGCGTGAGAATTTGGGAATTAAGAAAGTGTCAGCGCGCTGGATTCGAAGTCTCTTCACTCCTGAACAAAAGTTGTGAATTTGTGAAGAAAGCTTTGGCTCGTGACCCAGACCTTCTCAAAAATTGTATTAGATGATGAAACGTAAGTGTTCTACTGCGACCCCCCAACAAAACTGCAATGAATGCAATGGATGCACAAAGGATCTTGACCACCAAAAAGACGCAAACATCTGCAGGAAAGCTGATGGCGACAATTTTTGGGACAATAAGGGCATTCTTTGGATTGAATTTATGAAGAAATTGACTACAATTACTGGTGATGTCTACAAAGAAACAATAATAAAAAAATTAAATGTTGCTGAACGTGACAAGAGGTCCGATAACTTTGCCCAAAAAACTTTATTGCTGGCCCATAAAGTTCATAAAAAATATCAACAACTGCAGTTTTATTGGGACCCCAATGGCCTTCTATCTACTTTTGTGACATTGTTCTGATAATTTCTTTCAAATAAAAAATTAAAATACCTGCTCGTATGTACTAACTTTTAGAAAATTTAAATACCTGTAATATTTTGCAGTTTCTTTATTAAAATATGCAATTTGCATTAAAAATAGTATGCTTAATGATACGCGAACTGTAAATATTTTCTTTAAAACCAATTGTGTTAGTTTTGTTTCCAAAGCCCATTTTGCTTAAACAAAAAAAACAATTTTTAATATAGTAAATGCTTTATAAGATATAAAATTACGAAAAAACTATTTTATATATTATGTTTAAAGTGTGCAAACTATAAGAAGCGTAAGCTTATTTTCTCGAATTCAAATAGTTTTGAATTTGAATTTATCTTAGTAAATGCTTGTTGCGCTACACTTTTGATGAAACCGGATGTACAAATTTGGTGAAGAAAAACACTTGTTTTGTTCCATGATTTTATTTTCAGTTTTCTGGCACGTGTACCACCTTTGAGAATGATCTGTAAAGACCGAAACCTGTGTCAGGAAACTGAACATAAAATCATAGAATAAAACAACTGTTTTTCTTTACAAAAAAAAAACAATTTTGCACAAGAAATCTCCGCTCTTTAAAATTTCTTTCAAAGAGACTGTGTGAATGTTATTGATCTTTTCCTGTTTTATTGAGTTGCGACTAGTCCTGATCTAGTTCAGTCAGATTATTACCTTTTTCCCAAAATGAAGGAGCATTTACATATTGTAAAAGACGATATTTCCACACTTACTAAAACCATTTTTTAGAGGGTATCGCAATATTCAATAAGCGTTGGACTTAGTGTATAATATAATATATATATGTATCGAGTAGAAGGGTTACATGTCGAAAAATAGCATCTCTGTTTTTTTCTATTTTTTTTTTCTTTTCTGGTTAGGTAGATTTATTTCATTTTATCTACCCTCGTAAGATGCAGGATAGAACAAGCAAGAACAACCTTCTTTAAACTTCGGAAAATCCTTCTTAATAAAAATTCAAATTTTAGACTGAATTCTTAAATGTTACGCCTGATCTGTCTTCCTATACTGACTTTAAAAGCAATCACAATAAACAAGATAGAAGCTTGTCAAATGTTTAAATAAATGTTTAAAAGATCTTGGATTGAACACGTAAGAAGTCGACCGAAGAGCCGAATTATAAATTCGAGAATTGTTCATGTCTGTGAAGCTAGCAATATTTCCAGCAACAACCCGGCGCCTCCACCGTGGTCGTCCAGACATGTTAATTATTATGTTTAGTGACAAATAAGGAGACATTCATTATTTCAAAACCTCCTAAATATAATATGAGTTCAATAAACACTACAACGCAACATTTGTCCAATGTAATTGCTGCTTTTCATATATAAAATATTTTCTATTACAACCATTTTTAAAGTTTCCATATCTACCTTTGGCCCGCGTTATTTTGAGTTAATTTCTTTATAGAAATAGAATTTCTTTACTGAAAGTAAAGATATTTAAAAATTTAATACAAAAAATCAACTTATTAATTAACTGGGCTCGATGCGCCTCGGATAGAACAAATAATTTAAAAAAAACATAAGTACCTTTGGCTCGCGTTATTTTAAAATAATTTCTTTAGCAATTGTTTAAACAATGTCTAAAGAAGAGTGTTAAACTACTGAAAGTAAAGATATTTAAAAAATTTAATACGAAAAATCAACTTATTGCTGGACTCGATGCGCCTCGGAGGGAACAAATAATTAAAAAAATCATAAGTACCTTTGGCCTGCGTTATTCTGAGTTAATTGTTTCAGCAATTGTTTAAACAATGTCTAAAGAAGAGTATTAAACTACTGAAAGTAAAGATATTTAAAAATTTAATACAAAAATTCAACTTATTGCTGGACTTAATGCGCCTCGGAAGGAACAAATAATTAAAAAAACCATAAGTACCTTTGGCCCGTATTATTTTGGGTTAATTTTTTTAGAAATTGTTTAAACAATGTCTAAAAAAGAGTATTAAACTACTGAAAGTAAAGATATTTAAAAAATTTAATACGAAAAATCAACTTATTGCTGGACTCGATGCGCCTCGGAAGGAACAAATAATTAAAAAAATCATAAGTCTCTTTGGCCCGCGTTATTTTGAGTTAATTTTTTTAGCAATTGTTTAAACAATGTCTAAAGAAGAGTATTAAACTACTGAAAGTAAAGATATTTAAAAATTTAATACAAAAAATCAACTTATTGCAGGACTCGATGCGCCTCGGAAGGAACAAATAATTTAAAAAATCACAAGTAAATTTGGCCCGCGTTATTTTGAGTTAATTTTTTTAGCAATTGTTTAAACAATGTCTAAAGAAGAGTATTATACTACTGAAAGTAAAGATATTTAAAAATTTAATACAAAAAATCAACTTATTGCCTCGGAAGGAACAAATAATTTAAAAAATCACAAGTAAATTTGGCCCGCGTTATTTTGAGTTATTTTTTTTAGCAATTGTTTAAACAATGTCTAAAGAAGAGTATTAAACTACTGAAAGTAAAGATACTTACAAATTTAATACAAAAAATCAGCTTGTTGCTGGACTCGCTGCCACTTGGAAGGAACAAATAATTAAAAAAATCATAAGTACTTTCGGCCTGCGTTATTTTGAGTTAATTTTTTTAGCGATTGTTTAAACAATGTCTAAAAAAGAGTATTCATGTCTGTGAAACATGATTTTTCATGATTATAAAAGAAAGGAAAATATTATACCTTAGACGCATCTTATGCGGCGATTGCTATCATTTTCAACACCTCGTCCTTTAAGGTAAAATCGAAGCCCCAAAGGAAGAAAAAAATTATCTGCGTTACAAAATATCCGCCAGTGGTCAGGAATACAGAACTTTCAAGAATTTCAAAGCACTACAATCAATAGAAATATTAAATAAGAAAAAATACGGATGCCAACGCAGGAATCTGTATGGCACTTGAAGAAGAATCAGTTATAATATTTCAATTGTTCTGAATCAATTCAGTCAAATATTGATTATAATTCTGTGATGAATTAATTATTAAAGGAGATCCAAACATTTTTGGGGTAGGTACAGTGTATTCGCGTTTCTCCGTGTTGCGAATTGCAGCATTTGAGCTCCTCAGGTTCACAAAATTGCATTGCCCTGGCAGTCGCCCCGCATGCGTATTTCTTTCATATCCTCCTTACACACCCGTCACACTAACGCGAATACATTTTACATTCAATTTTTGTAACGACACTAAAACATTGCTCATTAGTCAATTGCAGAAAAAAACTAAAACTAAAAAGTGATGATTTATCTGTTTCTACTATTTTTTAAAGGTATTACCATAATTGGTCTTAAATATGCTATTATATTTAGGACCTATTTGGATACTGCTTTTAAGAAATAGTAGTAACAGATAAATCAAATAAATCATACACTAAGTTTTGAAATGAAGATCTCCGAGTGTGTGTGCTTTATATAATCCTTGAACTCGCTGTTGTAAAAGCAATGAGTTTGTGAATTGCTGGTGCGAATGCACTGCACGCCGAGTGCTGGAGTCAGTCAGTCAGTCAGAGAATCACAGTCAGTCACGTGACGTTGAAGTATTTATTCGCGGACCAAGGTTATCGGACACTTTCTATTTTATATTTATACACACACATACACATTTCGGAATCCGAGAGCTGAGCGCGAAGTGCGCGCGCGCAGGGTCGCTTCAACCGTGAACACCAACAACCACATTTTTGTATTTTTATTGCACCATCTCGCAACACACTGCCACCGTGCTTTATTACTCTCCGGCGTTGTTGAACGTGGAATTTTTATTGTCGTCCACTGACAAGATGGATGTACGAGAATATGGTGTTTTGAAGAAAATTGGCAATGTTGGATTTTGGTTTAACCCTTTCGGCCCTGACGGTAGCATTTGCCACCGCTAAAATTTGGTAAACATACTAGGACCATTTCTTTTAAATATACATACATCTATGCATAAGCTATAATTTTTTCGATAATCGTTTGTTTTTTAAAATAGTTTAATTTGAGGTCTTAAACGAGTGTTTTCCACTCCCAGGTTAAGCATGAAGTAAAATTTCGAGTTTAGAAAAGCCTGAAAATTTGGGTTGGTCGCGTAGCGCGTAGCGCTACGCGACCAAACCAAATTTTCAGGCTTTTCTAAACTCGAAATTTTACTTCATGCGCCACGTGTATAAAACACTGATTTTATATGAAGTTCAAAATATTTTACTAAAGCAGTATGCTGAAAAAGTGTATTCTGAACATCACATCACATCACTGCTTAGTACGCGTGGCGCATGAAGTAAAATTTCGAGTTTAGAAAAGCCTGAAAATTTGGTTTGGTTACCCCGCTTCGCTACGCGACCAAACCTAATTTTCAGGCTTTTCTAAACTCGAAATTTTACTTCATGCTTAATCTGGGAGTAGAAAACACTCGTTTGGAAGTTCAATTTGAAATATTTGTAAAAACAACGAATATCTGAAGATTTACAGTGTATACAGTATATTGAGATATGTATACTTAATAGAAAAACCCTCTGTATATCTGAGATAGTAATAAATAATATGCAGTGTATAAAACATTTTTTTTGGCACCAGAAAAATTCCAGGGTTGAAAGGGTTAATAATCTATAAATGTACTCCTAACGTTTTGCTGGATGGTCGGCTCAGGTGCAACAGGTAGATTATTCTGTCCATTTTTGGTGGAAGGTTGTACCCTTTTCCCTTTTAATTTTTGAACTGTTCATAAATATTTTATGGGGACATTTTAGAGGAAAATAACAAAACAATGAACATTATTATTTGACAAAACCCACAAATTTATAATTGGTATTAAATGAATGCAGTTTTCTACAATGAACCTAAATCTTTAATAATAAAACGAACTTATTCCCGAAAATCTTAAGTTATGTGGGAGGTAAGATTACATCTGCCTTAGCGATGGGGAAACGCAACGATCACCATTACGTACACGAGAACTATTCGGATTGTCGTTAATCCCCGCTTTACCGACAATGGCCCCTCGCAGATTCCGCAAGTTTTGACATGTCGGCGAAATTACGAAGACGACATCTACACGATTTCTGCGATTTCCCAATTACCGAGCAAGGACGGGCGGGTAAAACGGCAATCCGGAACGCAGATAACAAAGGTCGCCCAGTAATTTGGAATTTCTGGCTTCCCCCAGAATCGGGCGTATAGTATGGGATCTTGATCATAATGGTGATTAATGTAGCTCGGGATATTTAACAGGGGAATAAGGAAAATTGCTGTTTTACGAATCGAGTAATTGGGGATTTTTAGGAAGTTTCCCAGGAACAGTAATTCTACTATTTTGATGCTTGTGCTATTGTCAATCTTACCAGATCTACTGCTGGAACAGTATGTCTACCGTTATATTTTATATTTATGTCATCTTAAATCTAGTATTAATAAAATTTGTAAAATATTTGTAACCATTAAAATAAGAGGGAATACTCGACATAAAATGTATAGTATATCCAAGAATCCAGGCAATATGTTAATGGGTTTAAAGTCTCTGCATTGTTGTCAAGAGTACATGTAAACATTCAGCATAAGCTAAAAACCCGTCCGAAAACGTTAGGTGCTAGATTCCTAACGTTGAGTTATGAATGGTTAAAAAGTGGTGAATTCGGGTTAAGCTGTAGTGACGCAGTAAGGAGAGGCCCAGATCCACACCAAATAACATAAAACTGCCATTTATCAATAAGAATTTGAACGTTCATTGAAATGTTCTAACAAATTCACTTTTCCTTGGACTCGGAGTTTTCGCCTGGATTTATTACGAGTGGTGAAGCAGCAACGCTGTGGGGTATTACCAACAAAACGTCATATATTTAACGCATCCTTTAACGTTGTGTTTAGGGAGTTTAGAGATGTCGGCAATGAAAACAACTAGATATTGCTTGCATTCTCGGACGAACTATAGTAAATTGATTTAAAAAAAAACAAAATTTTTAGAATACATGAAAATGATTAACGACAATAAAAATCAGGAACATTTACAAAATTTACAGTTTGTTGATTATTTCACTCTAAGTTTCAAGAACCAATAAAATTGAAATGCCATTGACTTTCTTGACATCACTTATTTTGAAGGAACAATTTGATGTAGACTAAATTACAACAGAAACGCATATATGAGACAGACGGTGCACCGCCCACGCGTGACTAACCCAAAGTGCGCATCACTGTGCAATTACCGACACAAGGCTGTTGCCGGCGGCCTTGCACAGCTGACCAAATGCGGTCCGACGCCCCCGTGTGGACGCCACTGGTATTGTAATGGGAAATCACACATGCTCCCGTGTGACCGCGCTCTCGCACAGTCTGCGACCTGTCTGCTCTACCTCTCTGGCTCTGGGCAACATTTGCATCTGCTACTGTTTTGTTGCACGTTTCCTCCTTCACCTGGATCTCGCTCAGATGAATCGAATGAATGGGCTCAATTTACTTTTGCCATTTACAATTTCACTTTCGTCGCGTTGAAAACGAACGCAGATTATTTGGCAGCGAGCACAACGATCTGTCTGTCTCTCTTTTTGAGTATAATAACACAATGGAAATTCAGATTCATACTTATGATTCAAAAACTCGCTACAAATTAATTCCTCTATTTGTAAGTAACCGTTTACGAATGTAATTACTTATTCAAAACAATGCAATGGCTCGTTTTGAAATGAAGACCCTGTACTTCATTTCAAAAGGAGCCACCCTGAATAACTTTGGATCCGTCGTAGATAGGATTTTAAGAAAAAAGTACGTCAATTTTGATTTCAATGGGGAACTTGTAAAACATTGTTTTTTTAATTTTAACTTTCACTCCCTCACCCCCAGCCACCCCAACTTTATAATTTTAAATGGCCCCCACATCGTGTGATACCTCATTTTAAAGAACCGTCTCTTTCTGAAACAAGTAAACTGATTTCGAATATTTTGTTTGCTGGATAGTAATTTGTATGCCCTTTAAAATGAGGTATCACACGATGGGGGTGCCGTTTAAAATTATAAAGTTGGGGTGGCTGAGGGTGAGGGGGTGACAGTTGAAGTTAAAAAAAACAGTATTTTTCAAGTTCCCCTTGAAAACAAAATGGACGTGTTTATTCTTAAAACCCTATCAACGTCAGATCCAGAGGTATTCAGGGTGGCTCCTTTTGAAATGAAGACCCTGTATATATTTTTTTGCAAATGTTGAATCTTCTAGAATTTATTTTTAAACAGGTGGTAGCCACTTCCTTTATACTTACATTTGATAATGTTTGCATTTAGAAGATTTTACATTTAAAACAGAATTTACGTAGGGCATTTGTATTTTTCCTAATTCTTGACTTTAATTTTTATGTATTTTACATGTACAAGAACTTTTTCTTTTAAGTGTTCTTACATATTCTAAAGCAAAATACTCGAATTTTAAAACGCAAGATTTGGTTAGACGAAATAAACATTTGTAGAATTAAAATATTAATTGAAATTGGTAACACTTGGTTCTAGAATATTTAAAAATGCGATTCATCACACCATCTACTATTTTTCTTTTCATTTAAATTTGTCTGTGTACTATAAGGCGAAAATTAATGGTAGATGACGTAAAGAATCACATATTTAATATTATTTGTAAAATTTGTTAACTTGAGATCATACATAAGCAGTATATTTTAAACCCCACAATATTTTAGTGTTTATACGCGTGGCGCATGAAGTAAAATTTCGAGTTTAGAAAAGCCTGAAAATTTGGTTTGGTCGCTCCGCGCTTCGCGCTACGCGACCAAACCAAATTTTCAGGCTTATCTAAACTCGAAATTTTACTTCATGCTTAGTCTGGGAGTGGAAACACCTGCTAGAAGTAAATTTCGAATAAATAATTTAGCAGATGTAATACATTTTTACAAACATAAACAAAAACAGTGTATCATAAAAATGAAAATGTAATGTTGATACAAATAAAGTTTAATTTTCGGCTGAAAATTACAAAAAAACTAAGCGACAAATTACATTTTTTATGACGAATTATTTACAGTAACGAAGTTAATTGTTATTCCAATAAAAACTGAAGATTTCAAAGTTATTCAATAACATATTGAATTATCGCAAAATGCCTAAATAAATATCAAATTTGGCGATTTTCCAACAAAATTTGAGCTTGATTTTTCCTCTAATTTTGTATCAAAATTTTAAAAAAACACAGATAATTTCTTTACTGATTATTTATTAAACTGCGTCCAATTTTAAACAACAATTGTGAATGGCTCGAAATATCTAACAGTTCTCTCACCAGTTTCAAAAACAGGTATTTGTTTGTCAAATATTTGCTGATTATTACAGTGCATTCAACATTTGTAACATTAATTGATAATCAAATTTCTTTATAAAATATTCAAAATCATGCACAAATCCTGCATTCATTATTTACACTGAAAAACATATATATAAGCCTGTCAAGTAACGTGCTTATATCAAACATTGTAGCAAGTTAAAATGTTTAATATAAACACGTAACATGTTTAAATCAAACATTCATTAAATTAAAATGTTTGATGGAAATAGTTACTTGACAGGCTTGTATATAAACATGTTACTTGATTAAAGTTACCATTTTTTTTCAGTGTTAATGCAAAGTAAATATAATTTATAAAATCTAAAAATGATTGGCTGGAAATCGTATTTTAAAAACGATTAAAACTGTTACTATATTTTATAATAAGATAAAATAGTTAATAAATATTACGAATTTTCAATAAAATCAATAAAACATAACTCATGTTTTTTTATTGTAGTCCTTAATATCATACTAACCAGTGTCTTCCACTCCTTTATAAAGCATGAAGGAACATTTTTAATTTAGAAAAACCTGAACATTTGGATTTGGTTGCGGAACGAAGCGTAGCGTCGAGATCTAAATTTTCAGGGTTTTCTAAACTCGAAATTTTACTTCATGCGCCAGGCGGATAAAACATTGATTTATTCTAAAGTTTAAAAACAGCCAGTTTATCATTTATTACTGCCAAAAGTGTAATTCAAGGTGTGAAACAAATATAAAGGATAAAGTCAGTTCAAATTTATATAAAATCTTGAAGGGACTTACATTTTCTTCGTTACAATTCATGTGACCTAAAGTAATTGTCTTCCCATGTCGAGTAAAAATAAAAATGTACATGAGGTGTCGTGGGGGCATTCGAATTTATAAAATAGGGCATAGTTAAAAAGGTTGGGAAACACTTACGTGTTTCTATTGACAGATTTGTATTTTTTTTGCTGATTCTATCTTCCCGTTATTTTTCTTAAAGTTTTTCTACATAAAACTTGTAGAAATAACGGGAAGTTGGAATCAGCAATAAAATGCAAATCTGTCAATAGAAACACGTAGGTCAGTATTTCCCAACCTTTTTAACCATTCCCTATCTTATACAAAACTAGCATTTTTTGCATTCTTGTCGTAATTTTCTATGGCCATTTAGAACTTTTTCTAGCTATTTTGATTATAGCCAAACTATTCGACGACTAGATTTCGCAGTATTTAACCCTTCCTTAATTATTCAAAAAAATTGTCCTTTGTGAAATAAACGAGAAGAATTTTCGTACTTACTGGACAAACTAGGACGGCTGTACAAGACAATTTACGAAAAAACGGACTGCATCCCTATCATTACCAACCGATACAAGAACTTCTCCACACGGATCTTCCCCAAAGAGTTCGTCTTTGTGAATGATGGAGCAACCATCTGGAAACTCTTTCATGAACACTTTTGTGTGACGAACTTACATTCACAAGAGGTGGAGTTAACAATTCGCACAACGAACATGTGTGGGCAATCGAAAACCCTCATGCTGTTCAAGAAACCCATTTCCAGAGATGATTCTCCATAAAAGTTTCTGCTGGAATAATTAATAATGAAGTTATCGGACAACATATCGTCGACGTACATTTAAAGAGCGAAATGTACCGGCCTTTTTTGGAGAACGAACTACCCCTACTACTTTAGGACATTCTTCTTGAAATCAGAAGGACGATGTTGTTCTTCATAATTGTCCTCCTGCCTATTATCTAAGAGGTGTCACTAATTTTCTCAATGAGCAGTATCCAAATCGACCTGTGGTCCCTTGCTTGGCCACCGCGATCTCCGGATCTTAGCCCATTAGATTTTTTCATGTGGGGACGTTTGAAGACACTTACCTATTCAACAGGAAAGCCTAATAATAGATACCAAATCATCCAGAAGATTCATGCATCATTTTATGAAGTGAAAAACAATATGAATATCATTCCCGGTTGTAGTTCAACTGGAAACGAGAGCTCAGACGGAGGATTGAGTGATGCATTGCACAAGGTTGTGGTCAAATTGAGCAACTTTAATAATTGCACTTTCATTACGCTTTTATTAAAATAAACCACATTTTTTTCCTAAGACCTTTAGTAATTTAGTTTAGCTTTAAACTCAGATATTTGAACAATCATTAGGAGTTCGGGAAAAGTAAATAGATTCATTGTTGCTTAAAATTACTCATTGAATTCATATACAAAGTATTCGGATTCCTCGACGACCACCCTGCATATCGTAGTTTATAAATATCGATATATATTATGATGGATATCTGATGATATATGTATATCGTTCAAACCTTGGTCAAAACAATGTATTTTTTATTGTAGTAATTGGCGGGCGAACATTTACGCGTTAGGGCTCTTATATGAGGTTTACAGAGTTTACAAAAGACATATGGCGGTTATAAGAAAAATACTTTGTAAAGTTGTGTAGTATTCGTATAGTTAAAATGAAAATAATGAAGAATTTATATTTTAAGGACAGAGTGATAAAATAATGACCAGCATGGTTCTTATCCCAGAGGAAACAATTGCCGGTTGTGCAAGAACACAATTGCCACCGGCTGAGACCTTGGCTTTCACTCGTGACTTCCATTCCGCGCGGCATCGGCATCCGATCCAATTGATTCCGTATGATTCCGCCGGCAATCTGATCGGCCCACCGAACCGTACCGCGTGGCTCGGATCACATCAAAAGCGTCCGGCGACCGACCATTATGTCAGAGGCCCCCATTGTTGTCGCTCCAGATAAGATCTACGGAACAATAGGCCCCGAAATATCGATGATTGATCGATCGATTTTCCTGCTCGGCGATCCTGTTCGGGCATGCAGACCGTGTCGCGCGGAAAACACGAGGGATTACGTTGAGGTAGTTTCTGGCGGACGTGACGGCATCGGAAAAGAGGGAGCGGTGGACGGAGGAGGAATCGGTGACTGCGTGCAAGTTTTGCCAAACGCCGAGTCCGATCCCGTTTCTTCGCCGACGACCGGCTTCGGTTTTATTGGGTCACTTGGTGAGGACGAGTTACAACTGGCAATACCATCATTACCTCACATAAATGCCATATTCATATATCAAACACGATTTATGCGAATTCAATTGACGTGCAAATTAATTTTCTTACATGGAATTCCCACATTTAACAAATTGCTAATGTCACATACAAAGAATTTCATAAAAGTGGAAATTCCACCATTTAGATGACCTCAAATCGGTAGGTTGAGCAATTGCAACTTAAAATATTTTAAATTAAAGCATTTTGGACTTAAATTTGAACTAAAGGCATTTGTTTTAGGGATTTGTTTTACTTATTTTAAGTGAAACAAACCAAGTACCTTGAATTCAAATTCCATTTTGGATTTGTTTTACTTATTTTAAGTGAAACAAACCAAGTACCTTCAATTCAAATTCCATTTTAGGTAAAATGTTTCATCATGTGATCAATGACAACGAAATTTAAGTTATATTTTTTACTCTGTAAAGAATCTTGATTTAATGCTGGTACTACTTAACTGATCTATGATATTTTGATAGGTAAGATCTTATCTTGAACCCTTTTGGACGCAATTAAGAACCTATAGTCGGATTTTTTTGAGCTGTCGGTCACCGATCTTAACTAAAAGTTGTTTGGCTATTGGCAACAACTCAACCTTGATATCTTTTGGACATAAATATTAGGAATCCTATTTTGAAGCCTGTATTTCTTAACTTATTTATATTTATATATATATATATATATATATATATATATATATATATCTTAGTAATGAGCAAAATCTAGTATCTTCATAATCGAGTAAGCAATAATCTTGCAGTTGAAGGAATTTGTTAGAATCAAGTAGTCGATCTTTTTTAATCGATCTTCAATGGAGCACAAACTAACCTAATCTAAATTCATGATTAGTATCAACATTTTGAAAATTTGCTAAATTCACAAAAATCGTCAGAATTTTGAAAATTGACGAAAATCTTGGATTTTCATAAAACGCGTTAAAAATTTTAAAACGAATACAAATCTTGAAAACTCACAAAAAGTGGTAAATTGACGAAAAATATCAACATTTTTAAAATTAACGATAATCTAAAAAAATCAGGAGTTTTAAAAATTAAAGCAAATCTTGGGAAAGTTACGAAAAGCGTTTAAGATAAACATATTAGATATTTTTATTAAATAGGCAATACATTTTTAACTTTATTATAAATCAGTGTTTTATACGCGTGGCGCATGAAGTAAAATTTAGAGTTGAGAAAAGCTGCGCGTCCAAATCCAAATTCTTCGGGCTTTTCTCAACTTGAAATTTTACTTCATGCTTAATTTGGGATTGAAGAACACTCGTTAATAATTAAGTTTTTTCAAAAATATCATTCGTTTATAAAATCTTGTCCGAATCTCGAAGTGCAGGAAAACCGTCAGAATTTTAAAAATTACCTAAAATCTTGGAATTTCATGAAACGCGTCAAAAATTAATAGAAATCTTGGAAATTCACAAAAACTGGAAAATTGACGAAAAGTAACATTTTTAAAAAAGGTAACAGCAATTTTAAAAATTCAAGAAAATCTTGGGAAAGTTACGAAAAACGTTAAAGATAAACTAAAGTTTTGAAAATTCATTAAAAATTCTCTAATCTGAAAATGAACTAATATCTTCTAAATTCATGAAAATAGTCAACATTTTTTAAAATTAACGGAGTCACGAAAAATTGCCAATAATTTAAAAATAATATATAATTGTGAGTCAAATAAAGAATACGAATTGATATTTGTTTCATCAATTTTTCAATAAACAAAATCATAAAAACATTTATTTAAAGTAGAAAATTAAAATCATAAATTACCCACCCAGTGTTAATACTGTCAAAATTGTCGATAATTAAAAAATTGTTAAAAAGTGATGAAATGTCAATAATTGGGAGCATTCTGAAAAAGTGTGAAGAATTTATTGATGCATATATTAGATTTTTTTATTTAAATGGGCAGTATATTTTTAACTTTACTATAAATCAGTGTTATACACGTGGCTCATAAAGTAAAATTTCGAGTTGATAACTGAAATATGTTTAAAGTGTTTTGACCATTACCAAACACTTGATCGTTGCTTAGAATATCAACTTTCATAATTTGTCAAAAAATTTCTACTGTAGAAAAATGTCAATTGAATCACCTAAAAGCAAAAACTAATAACAAAAATTGAAAAATCCAGTTTTAAAGTTCAAGTTATATTAAAACCAACAACAAAAATAGCAGAGTGGTTATGTGGATTTACAGAAAATATATTGAGTAGAAGTACATATCAATGAAAGCTCGATATTTCTTTGCTAATTAACAAAGAAACTTAACTTTTTTATACCACTTTTATTTTACTTTTGTGACTAGTTTCAATTACACAGTAATCATTGTCAAACTAAAAAATGTTTTCTTTATATCAAATTAAAAATGTACCACGAAGTAAACGCCTTCAAGATTCAAGAACTAAAAAAACTGTTCCCCTTGCATGTACTCCAATTTTTTCAAATTGATACTTACACCCCGTTGCTTCTGTCTTAATTGGTAATTTCCAATTCAAGGAGAAAGAAGATGACTTCCATAAGTGCAGTGCATTTATTTAGTGGCGGAAAAATACTTAAACGTTTACTAATATTCCTAAATTTCATATTTGTACATACACTCAATTACAATTCTCTCGCATTTAGTTTATTGAATGCTTATCGCAATTGAAAATACACACACATACACATCATTCGTTACACGAGGTAATTGAAGGGAATTCGTTTTCTTTCTTCGTCTGCATCCAAGCAGAAATGAATAATCGAATCATCCATCGCGGATTTTTTCTTAAAGCCTTTGGCCGTCGTGTCTCATTAAATAGTAACTGTTGTCCAGTTCGATTCCCACACTCTACGCAAAGTGGTTTTTGGGTGTGTGCTCGCTGCCTCAGCAAGAAGGCTTAAGCCTTAAGGTATTATTCATGTACAGTTATTCATTCGGAATACCATCGATGATTCGATACTCTGTGTGTGTATGTGTGCATGTTGCACACACTTACGCACTTTCCTTAACAGCAGTTTTAAATTGGCCAGATAAGGTAAATAATAGTGTTGCGCAGTTTTTTTTTCTTGTACTCGTATAAGGAAGATGATATATTTTTTAGATGGTGCTAGAGAAAATGTTATCATGGTTACACATAGGCTCACGTAATCAGGAAGTCAGGACAGTATTCCATGCACATTCCAATTTAGACCATGGTGATGAGGCTCAAGAAGTTTAAAGCGCATCTTTAGTTATCTGTAATACTGAACTCAATTTATAACTGTATGTACAATGCTTGGTTTTATTTCCTAATAATTAAAAGATTTCGGCATCCAGGCTACGAGCAGAGACATTTAGGTGTTCTAGCGAAAAACACCGATTTTTTTAGTTATCAAAATAGTAATATTCTTTGGGAGTGTGTGGTAAACATTCCAGCCGCAAAATTGAAAATTAAGTTCCTTTCCAGAACCCCACCTTTCGGGTGGATATCTTCTGGGTATGGGTTACTGGAGTGACATCCAGTTTTTAGATTAACCCTTTCAGCCCTGGAATTTTTCTGGTGCCCAAAAAAATGTTTTGTACACTGCATATTATTTATTACTATCTCAGATATACAAAGAGTTTTTCTTTTAAGTATACATATCTCAATATACTGTATACACTGTAAATCTTTAGATATTCGTCGTTTTTACAGATACTTCAAATTGAACTTTCAAACAAGTGTTTTCCACTCCCAGATTAAGCATGAAGTAAAATTTCGAGTTTAGAAAAGCCTGGAGCGGCCAAACCAAATTTTCAGGCTTTTCTAAACTCGAAATTTTACTTCATGCGCCACCGCTACAAAACACTAATGTGATGTGATGTACAGAATACACGTTTTTAGCATACTGCTTTAGTAGAATGTTTTGAACTTCACTTAAAATAAGTGTTTTATACGCGTGGCGCATGAAGTAAAATTTCGAGTTTAGAAAAGCCTGAAAATTTGGTTTGGCCGCTCCGCGCTTCGCGCTACGCGACCAAACCAAATTTTCAGGCTTTTCTAAACTCGAAATTTTACTTAATGCTTAATCTGGGAGTGGAAAACACTCGGTTTTAGCTTCAAATTGAATTCTTAAAAGAAGCGTATGCATATGAATATTTAAAAGAAAAATTTCCCGAATTTAATTTTAACACGTTATCTTGATCTGTTCACGTTTTTTAATGTATAGTGTTCATTCGGAGATTCTATAGTAAATAAACAAATACAAATACAAAAATGTCTAAAGGAAAATCTATTATTTTCATGTATGAAAATCTACTTTAGGGTTTCATAATTTTAAGACGTGAAAGAATAATATATTTTTTGTGTCGAATATCAAAATATGCTTAATTTTAAATAAATTCGACTATCGATACGTTTTTGGTTAGGAAAGCTAAATAAAGTTAAATTTAGGGAATTTATGGGTCTTACAACTTGAATTTATTATACAATATCAGTGTTTTCTTGACTGAATAATTAAATCTGGTCATTTTTGAAAAATTTTGGATTTTCAGTTACAGTATGTAAAACTAAAATACCTATCTCTGAAAAAAAAAAGAAATAATCTTCAGATTTACTTGTATGAAAATTATAAAAATTACTACTACCATTCTTTTAACGTTAAAATTAAAAATTGGTCAAATCGTATACGCCAAAAGTTGACTAAAACATCAACTTTATTTTAGTCATAAATTTTACAATAAAAAAAAACTGCGAAATAAGTTTACGACTGATCGTCTAACGAGTGTTTGCAATCCCAGATTAAGCATGAAGTAAAATTTCGAGTTTAGAAAAGCCTGAAAATTTGGCTCGGGCGCGTAGCGAAGCGGAGCGACCGAGCCAAATTAGGCTTTTCTAAACTCGAAATTTTACTTCATGCGCCACGTGTATAAAACGCTGATTTAATGTGAAATGGTCTTAAACCAATTGACATACGTTTAGTATGTCAATCATCAATTGTTTAATAAATGACGGAGAAAGTGCTTCGATGGACACTTCATCATTTTTTGTACTTGTTTTTGTATAACTTTAGAAAAATAAATTTATGAAACCAAATACAAACTCAAATCCCTCCCCCTCTCATCACAAATAACTATAGACGCCACTGCCTTCTAGCAATGAACATTTCGTTGAAAAGTGTTTGATTTATTATTAAAAATAAAAAATGGTTTTAACGAAAGATAACATGCCGTACAATTTCTACCATGTAAATCCCTATGGCCATACTTAAATATTACGCACGGTATGTATGTATATTTAAAAGAAAAAATCCCAGTATATTTACTAAATTTTAGTGGTGGCAAATGCCACCGCCAGGGCCGAAAGGGTTAACTTATACGCATACTTTTTTGAAAACGACCACTTTCCCCAAAACCTTACTAATAATTTATCCAGATTATATACACCTGAATCGAATTTAAATTGAAAAATCGAATCGAATTTAAATTGACTTATACTACTCATTTACGTTTAGGTAAATATTTTTAAAGGACTATTATATATTTGTATCATTTTGAATCACGAGTCTCCTTTTTGGAGTAGTTCGGGTTACTGTATTGTTAGTGGAAAAAATGAATTTTTGGAATTATTTATTTTCGGTGTTGGTCTAATGACCATTGCGTCGGCGAAAAAAAAAAACAGAAACGGGAATGTCCGCATAATGTGCCGATTTATGTCGACATCAAAGGGAATCTGCCGCCGCCAGAAGACCCGTGCCAACCGTCCGCTTCCAAAACGGCATAATTAAAAACCCACACACACAGAAAACGTACATTTATACATATGGAAAACTCTGGCAATAAATGCATCACTTTCGTTATTATTATTTACAAAATACACATCAGAATAAATATCAAGAAATTCTTTTAACCATATATTCTCCATCTAAACCAGAGCTGGCCACCCAATTTGCTTCGAGAGCCAAAACTAACACTAAGGACCGGACCTTACAAATAGACATTTTTGTAAAATGAACTTTTTTTTTACATATTTTCATTTTTCATAAGACTTTTGGCATTTTTGGAATATTTGTCCATAAGTTCATTAACCTTCTATTTATATTATCTTTAACTCAATAGTTGTTAACATTGCTGACATTTTTAATTATTTATCTACCCTGCATGATTTTTGTACAGCCGGACCTGATGGATTGCTTCCATATTTCTTAAAAAGATGTGTGTTCACTCTAACTTCACCTATCCACATTCTCTTCAGGTCGCTGGATACTGGAACAGTTCCCAACTTGTGAAAAGATCCATTTATTAATCCACTTCATAAGGATGGTGATAGAGCAAACATACAAAATTACAGAGGTATAACTATACAGTCCACTTTACCAAAAATATTAGATTACTTCGTCTCAAAGCAAGTAATGTGGGCTTGTAGGCATACTATTTGTGATGAACAACATAGTTTTTTGGAGGGAAAATCTACGATTAGTAATTTATTGACATACCAATGTTATGTTTGCTGATGATTTGAAATTGTTCTCAATAATACGGAGTGTTAATGATAGTATTGCACTTCAAAATGACATTAACAACATTACAACTTGGTATAGTGTAAATAAACTTAATTTAAATATTTAAAAATGTTTATCAATTTCGTTTAGTCGCTGCAAATTGTTAAAATTTACCTACACCATTCATAACTCTGAACTTACATGTGTTGATGAAGTTCGGGATTTAGGGATTCTTTTTGACTGTAGATTGACCTTTTCTTCTCATATCATTGCAATTTCTAACAAAGCTTCTAAATCACTTGGTGCAATAAGTAGATATTCTTTTAATTTTTCAATTCAAACCATATCACATTAATGAGATGTCAACTTGAATATGGCACGATTATTTGGAATCCGTTCTACGCTATACACTCTAACAAGTTAAAAGCCGTGCAAGGTACATTTTTGAGAATGATTTCATTTAAGTTAGGAATATCTTACACCAATTTTAGTCATTAAAATATCTTACAAACTTTAAATTTAACATCTTTAAAGTATAGGCGGATTATATACGATGTATCATATGGCTTTAAATTAATTAATGGTTTTGTTGATTGCAGTGTGTTGTTATCTAATTTAAACTTTAACTTTTTTAACTTTAACACGAAGATTACACGATCCAAAGCATTATTTCGCTTAATGCCGCATATCACTAATTATGCACTGCATAGTCCTATAAATAGAATTATGAAGTATTGTAACATTTTAAATTCTAATCCTAATTTTGATGTATTTGATGACTCAATTATTAGATTTAAGAATCGTTTGCGGCTTATAGGTTTAAATATTTGTTTGTAACACGGATCATTTATATTTTATT
Organism: Philonthus cognatus; assembly: GCA_932526585.2. Classification (NCBI taxonomy): domain Eukaryota; kingdom Metazoa; phylum Arthropoda; class Insecta; order Coleoptera; family Staphylinidae; genus Philonthus; species Philonthus cognatus. The sequence goes on along the minus strand of OW052250.1, from coordinate 25,152,330 downwards.
TTCGTTATATTATTTCTTTTATTTTATTTTTATTATATCAATATTAACTCCATTTTTTCTATTTTTTCTATTTAAATTACTACTTTCAGTTATCTAGTTTTCCTAGTTTAAGGTTACATTTTAGTTTCTAAATATAAATATATATATATATATATATATATATATATATATATATATATATATATATATATATATATATATATATATTTTGTATATTGTTTAATTATGCTCTTTCTTTTGTGTATTTTATTGTAATAGGTGATTATCCGTCAATAAACTAAACAAAACTAACCTAAAATTCCGTGTTGATTATATTTTTTAAATGTATAGGGAATTGAGGAATTTTTCTTATATATTTTGATACGTATAGATTTTGTTTCGAACGAGTATTTCCACTTCCCGAATATAGTAAAATTTCGAGTTTAGAATAGCCTGAACATTTGATTTGTTCGCGTTAGAAGTTTTAAATTGGCCCCTTTTATATAAACTACGAGTTTAGATGTCTGTTTTTAGATTTTTACCTCCTGTGGTTTACTTAAGATCCCATTTCTTGAAAGAAAGACAAAAAACTGTTTCTTTCAACTAATGAGTTTTTAATTACACGACAGATTTTGTAACTTTATGCCCATGTGCAATGTTTCGAAAATGTCTTGAAACAATTTTTGGTATGTATCAGTGGCGGATGCAGGTGAAGATTCACCGAATTTCATTGAGTGGACTTCCGGCGTTCGACCCCTCGCAAATACGAATGTGAGTGTCAGTCTAGACGATTTCCTATTTCTCTCCACAATTTCCCCATTACACACCAACCACAGAACAATGATTGCACCACTGGTAAATTTCTATTTAATTATGATACATAATTTTGGGCAACAACAAAAAAACCGAGACAGATTTGACAACTTTCAAATCAGGCGTAATAAGAGAAACATATTATTACGCCACTAGTAAAAAGTAAATACATTAATGACACTTAATTTAGTTAAAAAACAAGAGAACACAGATTTAATAATTTAAAGAAAGCAAATACACATACAAGTATAAGATCGGGCTATTATAAATACTCAAAATGATATACGCTGTAAATTCGTTGATTCTATAAATGCCTTCAATTTGAAGCAAGTGTTTTTACAGGCAAATTAAGCATGAAATAAAACTTCGAGTTTAGAGCCTGAGTTTAGAGCCTGAAAATTTGGTTTGGTCGCTCCGCTCAAAATGAAAAAGTTAGTAGGGGGTAGAACACTAAACTGAATCACCCTGTATTTTGAACTTGACTTGAATTCAGTGTTTTATACGCCTGGCGCATGAAGTAAAATTTCAAGTTTAGAAAATCCTGAAAATTTAAAACTGGACGCTTTTATAAAGCACAATCAATTTCAAACAAACATAAATTAGCCTTAGAGGACGTTAATTTCAAAAACACATTTGTGCGACTATTAATATTCTATCGATTTATATTGAGTGTGACTCAAGCGGATAATGGTTAGATAACCGTTAGGTTGCGACACGAAGGCGTTGAGAAAAATATTAAAAACGTCAGTGGATGGTGCGAGGAGGACCTCGTATTTATTTCGAGGCCCGATGATAATGACCCAGTAACGCACGGCCGCCTCCGAATTAGATGGAGTCAATGTTAACAAGCAGGAATTTCCCCCTGAAAACAAAATATTTTGTTTGTGATTCATTATATTTACGTTACACAAAATTATGCCAGTTCATTAATGTAAAGCATGATTAGTAATTCTATTCATATATAAATAATGCGTCACAATTATGTAATTTTGAACTTTTGCAAACCTTATCAATAAATAATAATATTCATTGCTCTTCTATGAACAGTAACGTGTGATAACGAAATACTGTTGGACTGCATTTCGTACTCACAGGTTGCCATAAATACATTTCAAATTCAAAACAAACAAACAAAACAGAGTTTAGAAAAAATCGTGCCCATTCTTAACACATAGCGACAAAATCAAACTTTTTTTTCTGAATTAAAATCTAAAAACAAAAATGAACAATTTTTGTAAAATAAAAAATACATCTAACTGTTTTTTGCGATACTAGTGCCCGTTTGCACCCTGACTGATTAACTTTAATCATGCACTAATCATTGATTCAACCTCTGATTTAGTCAAAATTCTAGAATATAAGAATGTTATACATTTGTAAAATATCCTTAACATGTCTCTTTCATCAATTTGCTATTGTGTAAGCAATTTGTAAATAAATCTAGTGGGTTTTTAAGAAGTACTAATCACTGATTAAGTTAATCAATCTGGGTGCAAACGGGCATAGGTCATTTAAGGATTTTATCGACGTCTGAAGTTTCGAAGTTTTTCATCAAAAATATCACCTAAATTGGCCTATACAGAGTGTCCGTATTTCAACAGAATGTATGAGGATCTCGGTTATTTGAAGAGATAGAGAGTCGGTTAAACTGGGACAAAGTTGCGTATTTTAGAGCCTAACAATAATCTGAAAACAATATTGAAATATCTTTTTTTGTTTTCGGGATATCAACAAATAACTGATTTTTTGAAAAATCGTTTTTATTTTTATATTCAAAAACTACTGAATCTGAACATTTAGAACTTTGACAATCTAAAGGCACTTTTTAATAAGGAATCTAGTAGCATATTTTTTTTAAGATAACTATAACATTTACCCCGGGACCATAGCCAACTTTTGTTTTTCTTATGGGCGCCATTTTGGGTTTTTAAATTTTTTGAAAAAATATTTTTTTCTGAACTCAGTGATGTATCACACTCATAATTTATTTTAGATTTGATATTTAAAATTATGATATTTTCTTTTTTGCAAAGAGTGCAATGACGTCATATCTGTTAATCAATAAAATCTTGACATCAGTCAATCATTGTTAGCACTCAAAATTAATTAATAACGGTCAGTCTTTTGTAAAAATTATAATAAGTATCGATTATCGCACAAAAGTTGCACTAGCTAAATTTATTATTATTGTTCTAAAATGATTCACAAAAAAATAAAGTTTTGCATTTTTTCGCTACATCTCGGTAAATATTGATCACCATCACATCTAAGCATTATACACTCGACCGCAAAAAAAACGCGCCACTTGAAAATTCACGTTTTTTTGTGAATATTCAAACAGCCATAACTTCGGTCGATGTGGATGAAATTTGATGAATTTTTGAGTTTTTGGAACGCTAAAGTTTTCTCTTTAAGGACACATAAGTGGATATAACGAAAGTTCAGAAAAGCCCCGTGAAAATTTGTCTCGGGTCGATCCCTCTAGATTACTAAGTTTATTACCATTTTACAAAGGCTTCAGCTCGAAGGACCAATCATGGTCTTTAGAGACCGAAGGACTACAGGGAATCGAAGTTTTTTTACAAGAAAACAACAAATATCTGAAGGTTTACATCATGGATAGGAAAGAAAACATCCAATTTTACAAAAAATATCTAAGTTGGGTTGGTTTACAGTGGATTTTTAACTTCACTTTAAATCAGTGTTTTATACGCGTGGCGCATGAAGTAAAATTTCGAGTTTAGAAAAGCCCCGTGAAAATTTGTCTCGGGTCGCTGCGCGACCCTCGACAAATTTTCTACGCGGGGCTTTTCTAAACTCGAAATTTTACTTCATGCTTAGTCTGGGAGTGGACAACACTCGCTCTTAGGAGTTTCAAATTGAACGATCCCTCTAGATTACTAAGTTTATTACTATTTTACAAAGGCTACAGCTCGAAGGACCAATCATGGTCTTCGGAGACCGAAGGACAACAGGGAATCGAAGTTTTATTTCAAGAAAACAACAAATATCTGAAGATTTACAGCATGGATAGGAAAGAAAACATCCAATTTTGAAAAAATATCGAAGTTAGGTTGGTTTTCAGTGCATTTTTAACTTCACTTTAAATCAGTGTTTTATACGCGTGGCGCATTAAGTAAAATTTCGAGTTTAGAAAAGCCCCGTGAAAATTTGTCTCGGGTCGCTACGCGACCCTCGACAAATTTTCTACGCGGGGCTTTTCTAAACTCGAAATTTTACTTCATGCTTAGTCTGGGAGTGGACAACACTCGCTCTTAGGAGTTTCAAATTGAACGATCCCTCTAGATTACTAAGTTTATTACTATTTTACAAAGGCTACAGTCGAAGGACCAATCATGATCTTCGGAGACCGAAGGACTACAGGGAATCGAAGTTTTTTTACAAGAAAACAACAAATATCTGAAGGTTTATATTGAAGTTGGGTTGGTTTTCAGTGCATTTTAACTTCACTTTAAATCAGTGTTTTATACGCGTGGCGCATGAAGTAAAATTTCGAGTTTAGAAAAGCCCCGTGAAAATTTGTCTCGGGTCGCTGCGCGACCCTCGACAAATTTTCTACGCGGGGCTTTTCTAAACTCGAAATTTTACTTCAAGCTTAGTCTGGGAGTGGAAGACATTCTTTTAAAATACATCACAACTGTTAAAGTATGTATCGTCGGATGCCCGTCTTCAGGGGTGATATGTAAGCGAATTATGGGTCCTTGGAATTGCCAAATAAGTGAGTTACTCAACTGTTTCCAAGGCACTCTTTACAAAAACTAAAAGATTAAAATTTTACATATAATATGTACAATAAACTGTAAGTGTCATACATCATTGAATTCAGTAAAAAATATTCTTCCAAAAATTATGGAAATCCAAAATGGCCCCCCATAAGAAAAACAAAAGTTAGCTATGGTCCCTGGGTAAATGCTATAGTTATCTTAAAATAAAATATGTTGCTAGATTTATCGTTAAAAAGTGCCTGTATAATCTCAAAGTAGTAAATGTCTGGATTCAATAGTTTTTGAATAAAAAAATTAAAACGAAATTTAAAAAAATAGTCTTTTTCCAAATATCTCAAAAACAGAAGAATATATTTCAAATTTGTTTTTGGATTATTATTAGGCCCTAAATTACGCAACTTTGCCTCAATTTAACTGGCTCTCTATCTCTTCAAATAACCAAGATCCCCATACATTCTGTTGAAATACGGACACCCTGTATAAAGATCTGATTTGTAATAAGGCACGTAAATTTAGGTCAAAGAAGTTAAATAATTTTAATTCGATTAGTTTGTGAATTTTGAATAAAAAAAAGTTATAAAAAAACGGATGAAACAAAACATTTTCATTTTCCATTTTTTCCATTCCATTTTTTTTTTAACTTTTTTGGAAATAGTAGTGTAGATACACGACTATTTCTAAGATTCAAGAATTAATTTAGTTAAAACAGGTAATCTTTTTGTTTACATGTGCATTGCGTTATTGCTGCAATTGCAAAGAACAATTTTGAAATTCGAGTGTAATGAATGTTAAAAACGAAATAAACACCGTGATTAGATTCAGAACTAGACAAACAAAAAGTAAAAACAAACACAGCGCATACTACACAATCCAGTTTAATTATTGTTTACTAGCAGTTTGGATAGGTCTGGTAGAGTAATTCACTAGACGCTTTCGCGCCCACCAAGGCCAAATATGCGCGCGCTATTCAAACACAGGACCGTACTCAACACCATTTCACGGCAGACACCAATCAATACACACTCAACATAAAATACAATTTTAAAAAGCAGTAGTTAATGATGTAAACAAGTGATTTGAAACGCTTTAATTGGAATGATAACCGGACTCCCACGCGCGCACTCGCTCGTACGTGTGAATGTATGAATTAGTAAAGTGAGTGCGCAGTAGGGAAGGAAGGAAAACGTTCGCAATTCGCAATAATCCAAAAAGCGCCTAACCTGCGCAATTCGCCGACTATTGTGTAATACGCGCGAAACCGATAGACGGACGTTTTCGTGTTTGTTTCCTTTCCACTTCCACGAATGCGAAAACAACATGCGCTCGCTCGCTCGTCGCAATTGTGCACTTTTAATTGCCAATAGCGCGGTGCAGTGTGCACTTTCTGGACGTACACACACGCGAACACGTCAGGCTTGTTATGACTGTGAAATCGATTCGTATCGAATCAATTTGCCCTGTTATAATAACGTGCACTTTATCAAATGCATGCAACTTTTGAATGTTACATTGTAATGCCACGGTAGTATTTTGGTTTGGGTTTGTAATTATATTCAATTCTCTGGAATAAATCATGTAAATACACAAAACAGTGTGTAATCAGGAATAAGTGATCAATTGGCTATAGGCAATTGATTTAAAAATTAATTGTAATGCAAAATGTAGGTAAGCAATTAAGTTTTATTAAAACATTAACTAATATCTGCCCTTTTCTGCATCGTAAAGGGTGTCCCAAAGTTAGCAAGATTAGAATTTGCCACCATTTGTGCAGTAAATTGTTGGCAACCCTGAAAACAACATAACAGCTGAGAGTTTAGGGTTAGTAAAAATGGAGCGTTACACAATACAACAACAAAACACGTTGTTGTATCGTGTAACGCTACAACAAAATACGTTGTTGTATCGTGTAACGCTCCATTTTTACTAATCCTAAACTCTCAGCTATCAAATTGTTTTCTTTCAGGGTTGCCAACAATTTACTGCACAAATGGCGTCAAATTCAAATCTTGCGTTAATTTTGGAACACCCTTTACGATGCAGAAAAGGGCAGATATTAGTTAATGTTTTAATAAAACTCATTAGTTGAACAATATCTCAAAAATAATGAATGTTTGGCGGCCACAGTTCGAAAATTTCATAAATAATATGATTGGAATAGTTCAACTGTGAAGAGATTAATTGAAAAATTCAGGGAGACTGGATCAGTTGGAGACCCTAAAAACACTAGTCGTCAAAAAACAAGCCGTTTAAATGTCAATAACGAAGCAGTGCTTGAGAGTGTTGGTGAAAATCCCAGAACATCAATTCGGCGTCGTGGACAAGAATTGCAAATTTCAAAAAGCTCTATACAGCGTATACTCACAAAAGAGCTGTGTCGCCAAAATTCAATTAACACAACAACTAAAGCCTAATGACTATGCACAGCGAAGAGAGTTCGTTAAATTGATTATTGAACATAAACAAGTGGATGCTGATTTTTTGAGAAAAATCATCCTAAGCGATGAAGCACGTTTTCACCTTGATGGCTTTGTTAATCACCAAAATTGCCGTGTTTGGGGTTCGGAGAACCCACATGTCGAAAAACAAATGCATCCACAACGTGTCACTGCTTGGTGCGGATTTTGAGCTGGAGGCATCATTGGACCATACGTTTTTGAAAATGAGGATGGTCTAGCAGTGACTGTTACTGGTGCTCGATATAGCGACATGATAACACAGTTGTTTCTGCCGAAATTAGATGATATTGATGTATCCAATATGTGGTTTTAACAAGACGGTGCCACATGCCATACAGCCGGTGAAACAATTCAATTACTGTATGAAACATTGCCTGGTCGTGTACTCTCTCGTTTCGGTGATCAGAATTGGCCCCCTAAATCGTGTGATTTTACACCATTAGATTTCATTTTATGGGGTTATTTGAATTCAAAGGTCTATGTCAACAAGCCCACAACCATCCGTGCATTACAGGAGGGAATTAATCGCTGCATCAACGAAATTTAGCCACATTTATGTAGAATAGTCATAGAAAATTTCGATAAAAGAGTGCGTATGTGCCAGCAAAACCGTGGAGGGAATTTGCCCGATGTGTTATTCCATATGTTTAAAGAGTGTCCCAAAATTAACGCAAGATTTGAATTAAATAGAAAACACAGTTTTAGTCTTCAGATTGTTCTTTTTTTACTAAATCATAAAGTACATAGGATAGGGTTATTACTCTATCCTATGTACTTTATGATTCAATAAAAAAAATAATAATCTCAAGACTAAAAACTGTGTTTTCTATTTAATTCAAATCTTGTGTTCATTTTTGGACACTCTTTATTATTAAATACAATATCTAGGATGATTTAATTTTACTGCACAAACTATCATCTAATCCAGCGTTTCTCAACGGGGTCGGTATCGACCCCTTGGAGGTCGATGAAGTTTGACAGGGTTCGATGATTGGCAAAGGGTCGATGGTGGTCAGGAGATCGATTGGGGTTCAATGATCGTCAATGGGTCGACAACCAAATATAACAACATGAAAACCCACATTTTCGAAACTAATAAATGCAACTAAAACATTTATTATTATTATTAAATATAATTGATTGTGATGAGTAATTTTAAATTCAAAGATTGTGTAAGCTACGAATGATATTAAGTAATTTTAAATGCAAATATTGTGTAGGCTACAAATGATAGTAAGTAATTTTAAACCTAATATTTCTTCAATATTATCTAAGCAATCTTCTTCTCAGTACAAATTTAATTTTTCTTGTATCAAGTGTCGTTGTTCAAATGTCTGCTGACCCCGACTAGTGTCAATTGTCATTGTTAGTTGAAATATCGGCTGGCGCCGACTTATGTCAAGTGTCATTATTGTTAGAATATTGATAATTAATTAAAGTCACTTGGTTTGTTTCACTACTATTTTTTTGTATTCTCTCCGACTAGTTTTAAGGTCAGGTAATAAGGGCTTTAAGAATTAGGGAGTAGGATGTGTTTTCCCTGTTTTATTGCCTTGCTAATTTCCAGGCCTTCTCTAAAATTTAATTCTTGTCCAAATTGAAGATATTGTTAAAATGTCGACTAATATCAGTTGTCTCGATAAACTCATGTCTGAGTCGATAAATGTCATAAATGACACATCAAATATCAAAACTATTAAAAATCTCAAAATTGTCAATAATTTCGAAAAGTGATGAAATGTCAGCAATCCTTAAAAAATGCGACAATTGTTAAAAACAATACTAAAAAATTTAAATAATTTCAATTTTAATTGATACGCATATTATAATATTTTTGTATGAAATAAGAAGAATATTTTAAACTTTAAAATAAATCAATGTTGTATACGCGTGGCGCATGAAGTAAAATTTCGAGTTGAGAAAAGCCCGAATTTGGATTTGGACGCTGCGCGTCCAAATCCAAATTCTTAGGGCTTTTCTCTACTCGAAATTTTACTTCATGCTTAACCTGGGATTGAAAACCACTCGTTCGACAATTGTCAATAGCGTGTTTTGTGTTTTTCTGTTTTATACAAAAAAAAAACGCTATATTAAGAATAGTCGTGAAATGGTAAATATTAAGAAAAGCTATGGAATTTGTTAACAATAAAAAACATACTTATTTTTTCCATTAAAAATTGACATCATCAATTTTTATAAATATCGATAAAAAGTCTTGTTCATTTACGAAAAGCGTCAACATTCTAAAAATCGAGATCTTCAATGAATTTGAAAATTAACAAAAATCTTGGGGATGGGGCCCATTTTTATAAAAATCGATAAAGATCTTGTAATTTCACGAAAAGCGTCAACATTTTAAAAATCGAAATCTTCCTAGAATTTGAAAATTAACCAAAATCTATAAAATTCCGTATCCGCCCATTTTCCCGAATACATTTTCCCGAATATATTTTTCCCGAATTACGTTTTTCCTGAATAATACATTTCCCGAAAACAGTTTCCCGAATACTACTTTCCTGAATCAACTTTCCCGAATGATGTTTTTCCCGAACTAAACTATCAAAACCCAAATAGGGTTTTTCTAGTTTAGGTGAATACTTCCAGAAACTGAAGTCAGAATTTAGCTTATATTTACTGTTTAGTTGAGGCTGTTAGTTGTTAAAACTCCATAATATCACTTTAATAAAACACTTAATTTGTTTAGGTTTCAAAATTGTATTTATTGTATTTATTTCTTCAATATTTTCAAAATATAACTTATATCTAATACCTAAAGTCTATTTACCTAAAAATAGGTACATTATGCACATTAATGAGGAACAAAAAATATTAAGGTGATGGAGTTTTGCAAAAATACTTTCTAAATTGGTACGCAGCAAATTACGTTTAAAAGTATTTATAGAATCAGCAAATAAATCAAAATTTTCAAAACGCTGTAACAAATTTGCAAAACGCATTATCCTCGAAAGTGGACTGCTGTAAGTGTAAACCGTACGATGATATTCTGTTCTAAATAGTTTATATTTTATTCAGGAACAATACCTTTCGGGAAATTGGATTCGGGAAATGGGATTCGGGATTTCTATTTTCAGGAAATATGGCGTTCGGGAAAAAGGTCATTCGGGAAAATATATTCGGGAAAGTGTACAGTAACCATAAAATTCACAAAAATCATCAATATTAAAACTTTATCCCTTCATTATCTTTTCAAATCGAGCCTTATAAATTAATTTTGACTTATAATTACAGATAAATACAATTAAAAAAACAGTTTTAAATATACTTTACTTATTTAAAATAAATATACTTCTTAATTTTAAAACATTTGACTGTTTATTTATTACAATTGTTTAGCAAATTTTTAAAAATCAAGAAGTTTTACATTTTTTAACAAGTAAAATACTATGGATTTTTAACATATAAATGCCTCAACACTCAACGAATAAATTAAAAATTCTTAGCTATTCTTTTCTGAATATAATCAGAAATAAGAACATTTAACAATAAATTCTTTATTTACAATAATATAAAATACATACACCAAAGTAAATTAAATATTCGGTGCTGGGCTTCTTCCCTTCGTCCTCACCTCAGGCTTTGATTCCCATCTCGGGCTAACGGTGTTAAGGGATTGTATTTTTCTTCATCTGTGCTCCTCCTTACTTATTCTTGTTTTTTTTTTTAATAAAAATGAAATTGATTTTGTTGTATTAAAAAAAATATTTTCAGTTTGTAAATATTCAGCTTTAATAATCTGTAATTTTAACCTTTTCGGCACTGACGCACAGTGGTCCCAATGCCGAAAATGTGGCCTATCCGAATTGAATGAAAATTAGCATATCGGGTTATTTGGGGTCTGAAATAAAAAAATGGCGGATTCAATATGGCGTACAAAAATTATAAAAGTAGTCACATTTTCATGAAAATTCGGATACAAGACATTTCAAGGTCGTTTATTAAGAATATCTAATTACAAATTTAAATAACAAAATTGTGAATCCAAAATAGCGGACAAAAATAATAAAAATTGTCATACTTTCCTGATATTTTGGATATTAGGTTTTCGTGGTCGTTGATCAAGAATCTGAAATTTAAAGTTGTAAACAAAATGGCCGACATAAATTATAATTATTGTAATTAATAAAATTTCGGATATAGGGTTTTTTGAGATCACTGAGTGAGAATCTAAACTCAGAAATGCGCAAAACAAAATGGCGGATCCAATATAATAAAGTAATTATTTGAAAAATAAAACGTATTCTTAATATATAATTTAATATAAAATCTATAAACATATTTATAAGAAAACGTTTCTTTTTTTTATCTGGCGGAAGAAATAACTAACATAATTTTTACCGAATTACATTCGAACATTTGCTTTTCGTGTTTAGAAATGCTTTTTCCATATGATAGACTAGAATTGTTTAAAAATGTATGATAGTTTTTTTTTAGCAACAAAAAACCAGCTGAAATGTTTAGTTAAAATTGGCGTTTTTCTTTTATCAAGTGTCGCCATTTTGTTAATTTTTATTGAAGTTGATTTATTTTAGTCTATTTTAGAATCACACTCATTCTTAGCAAAAAAAATGTATTCCGAACTGTTTCTGACAAATCTAGCGATCTGTAGGACTTCCGCCAGGAGGCAATGTTTTCCGAGAAGAGGTTCCGTCTTCGCCGTATACTGACGGTATTTACAGTCCGAATTAGCTGTAATTTTTTGTAATTACTCTCCAAATAACAATAAATATGATGGAGAAAGATCTAATATTCTCTGCCGTTTATTTTTCCTACAATAAATTGGCAATAAATGCCTATTTATTTAAGCAACTAACCAGGAACCTTACTAACAAAAGCTGCACTGTAAACGAAATGGCACCTAATGCAGCTAGTTTTTTGCTGTTTATTTTCACAATAGCATTAGTGGCGTTAAGCTTTCGACCGAACACGGCAGAACAAATAACTTTTTATTTGTTTAAAATAATATTTAATTATTTTTTAGGTACATTTTCATTGGCAAAGATTGTAAATTATTAAAATAAATGATATCAAAAAGGTGGCGTTAAGCTTTCGACCGAACACGGTAGAACAAATAACTTTTTATTTGTTTAAAATAATATTTAATTATTTTTTAGGTACATTTTCATTGGCAAAGATTGTAAATTATTAAAATAAATGATATCAAAAAGGTGGCGTTAAGCTTTCGACCGAACACGGTAGAACAAATAACTTTTTATTTGTTTAAAATAATATTTAATTATTTTTTAGGTACATTTTCATTGGCAAAGATTGTAAATTATTAAAATAAATGATATCAACAATGTTTATCATGCAGTCAATAATTGTACTTACTTTAAGGAGATGGATCCATTTTACAGATCTAAATTCCGTTAACTACACGCTTATTAATCCACGAAAACAAAAATGGTAAAAATCCCGCAATTGTGCTCGCCAGATGTGCACCGCTCCAGGGTAGGGTTACTTTTGGAATTTGATAGAGCTAATACTAATCTATCAAAATAGTAACATCAAAATCCAGAGATAGTAATTTTTGTTTTTTACTTTTGGTCAGCTTTTCGGGATTTAGATCTACTTTATGAAGGTGGCATTTGCCGCCACTAAAATTTAGTAAACATGTTGGGAATTTTTCTTTTAAATATACATACATGTATGCATGAGCTTCAACTTTTCTGATAATCGTTTGTTTTTTTAAATAGTTTAATTTAAAGTCCTAAACGAATGTTTTCCGCTCCCAGATTAAGCATGAAGTAAAATTTCGAGTTTAGAAAAGCCTGAAAATTTGGTTTGGTCACGTAGCGCGTAACGCTACGCGACCAAACCAAATTTCCAGGCTTTTCTAAACGCGAAATTTTACTTCATGCGCCACGCGTATTAAACACTGATTTAAGGTGAAGTTTAAAATATTCTACTAAAGCAGTATGCTAAAAACGTGTATTCTGAAGATCACATAACATCAGTGTTTAGTACGCGTGGCGCATGAAGTAAAATTTCGAGTTTAGAAAAGCCTGAAAATTTGGTTTGGTCGCTCCGCGCTTCGCGCTACGCGACCAAACCAAATTTCCAGGCTTTTCTAAACTCGAAATTTTACTTCTTGCTTAATCTGGGAGTGGAAAACAGTCGTTTGAAAGTTCAATTTGAAATATTTGTAAAAACAACGAATATCTGAAGATTTACACAGTATATTGAGATATGTATACTGAAAAGAAAAACTCTCTGTATATCTGAGAAGGTAAAAAATAATATGCAGTGTTTTTTTATCGGCACCAGAAAAATTCCAGGGCTGATAGGGTTAATCTTAGTGTATTAATAGTACCAAATAACAACAGATACAGTCTGAGAATAACTAATTGTGAAGAATAATCTTATTCTAACATTTAATGACTGTATAGAATCCACAAAAGAAATTAAATACTTTGATACAGTCCATCGTGCCATGCCGTGCCTAGGATGTATTTATTTCTTTTGGTTGTCCACGTTGCACCGGTTTGTCGTTTCATTCAGGACGAGAAAATTTGATACCGGGGATGTGCACAGGCGATCGTGTTACGTACATTCAAATCGATCTGCACGTGGAGAAGAATAAGAAGTAGAAGAAGAGCGGTCGAATCCGCGGCTCAAGTTGGCACCGCGATCGCTTTGAATTTCTGCCAACTGCGTCCGGCCTGAATGTCAAAGCCATCGGCGAATTGTTTAGGATGCGAAAGTATGCGGTTTGTGCAGAATGTCAAAGTCGGAATATGCATCTATGAAAGATCTGAGTAATTTGCGTTGTTTATTTTGTTTATCCATACAATGAAAGAGAATTATACAGGGAATTTCACTATTAGTTAAATAGAAATCGGGAAATTTTTAATGATTTTAATAATTTTGACAGTATTAGTAATTTGTTGCATGATTTCCGTTAATAGTATTGGAGGTTAATCACAATTTTAGCAAATTCATTTCTGTCCTAAAAATGTTGATTTTTCAAAATTCACTATCTCCGTAATCTTGGATGTTTTTGCTGTAAGAGGTGCGTTCTAGTTATAATACCTCCGATTTTTTTTTCAGGGCTAAAAACAGATAGAAACATGCGGTTTGTTTTAAAATACTCGTACACGCATTGTGGATGCGTGGTAATATTATTATCACTGTACATTAGACAGAACTTTAGCGACAGCGCCGAGAATGAGGACTGTTTTTGATACTTAAAATTTCGGGTAAGCGCCATCGATACAAAAATGCATGGTTCCGATCGTTTTGGAATAGCGATGGGGGTAATTCTTATTCATTGCGTTCCAAAGGGCACTACAAGTGCAAGTTGTTTTGAACAACAATCTCTCAGCATTTCGTGAAAAACGACCAGAATAGGCTGCATGTGTGCTCTTTCATTGCGTATGCGATTTTCTAGTGTTTTCTAGTCAAATCAGACTCCTAAAGAAGCGTTCTCAGCAACCATGGAATCAAGGCGTCGATGTTGTGAAATATGTGTACGGTTTTATAGTGTGACAAAAATAGAGAAAACCTACTGGAATAGATTAGAATACCACAATAACCTCTCACAGAAAATTAAACAAACAGTTAAGGGAAAGGACAATAACATAATTTTGACTAATTCTGTTAACTTAGGGAAAATATTAGTGAATAATAAAATTAAAATAGACAATAGTAATAATAAAAAAGCGGAGTATATGAGCTGAAATGTGATGACTGCGATGCAATATATATAGGGCAAACGGGCAGGTCTTTTGAAACGAGATTAAATGAACATAGGAAAGATATTCTAAATAATAAACAGACCACGGGGTTCGCAAAACATTGCATCACGGCTAGTCACTTTTTCAGCTCAAACGACTGTAAAATGTTACATTCTGGTAATAATGGATTAGTTTTGAATTATCGGGAGGGTTTAGAAATAAGTAAAGCCATAAAGGCGGGAAAAACGTGGTCAATGACAACGAGGACCTTTGGAATTCCCCGATAATTAGAGCGCTTATTACCTGAAATGCCGACATCTAGTATATATAATCAATTTTGCTCTTTTGTACTCCATTCTTGAAAATGGCATTAAGCCGAAACTAGTTGAAAATAAAACAATTTATTAGTAAAACAAACCAAGTGAATTTCAATCAAATACCTATATATGTGTACGGTTGCAGGAAAGTTATGTAAAGAAATGACAAAAGTTTCATAGCTTTCGTGTGACTAGTTTTTTAGAAAAAAAATATCGGAGGTGTTATAACTTCAACGCACCTCGTAGAAGTGCAACCCATATTTTTCTTCAAAGAAGAAAACATTGAGTTAATTTCAAACCTTCTAAGGCACTTATTCCTCTTTTCTAGTATATCAATCCTAAACTAGAAAGATACAAGAAATCTTGCTTCACTTTATTAAATATAACTTTGGAATACCCTCAGAGGGTAAAACTTTAATACTTGATATTAAAAAATCCCTTGCTACGTGCAAAAATTATACAAATCAACTTCCAAATACGTAGTCATTAAATTATACTGTTGTTACTGGCAAATATAACTTTGGATTACCCTCAGAGTGTAAAAAACTCAACGCCTGATATTAAAAAATCTCTTGCTACGTGCAAAAATTATACGAATCAACATCCAAATACGTTATGTCATTAAATTATACTGTTGGTTATGACAAGTATTGGAGATCTATAACCATCTCAACTTATAATCTTAATATTTTTCTTTAAAGAAGAAAACATTGAGTTAATGTCAAACCTCCTAAGGCACTTATTCCTCTTTTTTAGTGTATCAACTCAACACACACAAAAAAAAACAGATGCTAAATAATGGCAATCGAAGTTTCCACAAATAATACATGGTAACGCATTACTCAACAAAACGAACTAGTGATGTTCCCAACAAAGAAGAATATTTAGCACCTTTCGACATCTGTACGTGTATTATTTACTTTTTCGAATCCTGTCCCCCGAAGGGGAAATTTTCAATAGTATCGCGTTCACTTGATTGGCTCGCGTGATTGTCACCACCGCGTTGATAATGTCGTGGGAAATTGCGGTCGTTAAACGCGACACGCTCTCCTCCGTATGTATGTAAACATTTTTTTTTGTACTCGTTGTTTCTCCTCAAAAAGAGGAAAACGTTAATTAACAGTCGCTACGTTTAATTGCCGATTCGTAGGAGCGGGGCAGCGTAATTCCAACCCCTCCGGTGATAATCGTCTAATTGGCTGTAAAACGAGGGCTCGGAACACCGACAAACACGATGGCGCAGTAATTAGTGAAGGGACTTGCCTTCTATTCTAAGCTGTCAAGTTTTTATTTTTGCCCCAGTTTGCCTTTGCTTAGTATTAAAATAAGGGAGAATGGTTTCTACCATATTAGATTAACTACTGGAATATGTTAAGCCAAGTAAGCTTAGCTGATATCACATACTTTCAAAATGGGGAGAGGATTTAGTGTTTGTGTAAATATTAAAGGAAGTTCAATATATTAGACATGGCTAGTTTTAGACACATTAAGAGGGCCAATTTTTGCTAGTTCTTCTGGGATACGAGATGGCGCAGAAATAGCAAAATTGCAGAAAGTAGTTTTGACTATGTATTGGTTTATAGTGCCTGCCGAATTATTTACTTTAAATACACAATACACTGAACCTCGCCATTTTCTTACTGTAGTGTTGTTCTATGTTTTGTATACTTATTAGGTAAGAAATAAAGATTATTATTATTATTATTAAATATTTAGATATTCGTTGTTTTTTAAAAAAGTTCAATTTAAAACTTTAAGCGAGTGTTTTCCACTCCCAGACTAAGCATGAAGTAAAATTTCGAGTTTAGAAAAGCCCCGTGAAAATGTGTCGAGGGTCGGCAGCGACCCGAGACAAATTTTCTGGGCTTTTCTAAACTCGAAATTTTACTTCATGCGCCACGCGTATAAAACACTAAAATACTGTGAAATGTAGGTATATTTAAACCTCACTTAAAATCAGTGTTTTATACGCGTGGCGCATGAAGTAAAATTTCGAGTTTAGAAAAGCCCAGAAAATTTGTCTCGGGTCGCTGCGCGACCCTCGACAAATTTTCACGGGGCTTTTCTAAACTCGAAATTTTACTTCATGCTTAGTCTGGGAGTGTAAAACACTCGTTTAAAGCTTCAAATTGAACTCTTTTAGAAAACAACGGATGTCTAAAAATTTACAGCTTATGCATATGTTTACCTAAAAGAAAAATTCCCTGTATTTATATTGTAGACAAACAGTTAACTTCTGGCAACATAAAATATATATTTATGTTATTTGCAACTACATGTAGTGATTTAAATGATTACTATCGAAAATCAAATATCATACATGACTGTCGCGTGATGCACTCCTTAATTTGGTAAATTGCAAATGAAGCACACAAAAGGAATAGATGCGAACACGAGAGGAGGTATCTACCATATTAGGTCTAAGCTGGGTAGGTGACACTACAAGCTGAGTAGGCTAAGCCGTACAAAAAATGCGAAATTACAATAACCCAATCGAACTCTAGACGCTAAGCTGACTAAGTGCCTCGGTAATCAAATTGCCGACTGTCGCATATTCAATTTGGTAAATAAATGAAAAAGGAATTTTTCCGACCCATCACTTG
Organism: Philonthus cognatus; assembly: GCA_932526585.2. Lineage (NCBI taxonomy): Eukaryota > Metazoa > Arthropoda > Insecta > Coleoptera > Staphylinidae > Philonthus > Philonthus cognatus. The sequence continues at coordinate 25,134,722 of OW052250.1, read as the reverse complement.
AATCAACTTATACCGGTATTCCACATTCCTGTTCAAATCATGAATCCAGAAATGCACTTATATTTAAGTCGTCTACTTCCAAAACCGGCCATCTCCACAATTTCATGAAATTACTTTTATTCCACACAAATATTCTTCAATCGCTTTTACACATTGTGTTCAAGAGATTTCGTTTAAAACAAGCTATAAAAGCATGTTATTTAAGTGTCAGAAAATTCGATTCGTTCCAAAAGCGCCATTTCCATAGATTTTCGTTCCAAGATCGGCCAGTTTTGCTGGTAGGAGATGGCCGGTTTTAGAACTAGACGACTCATTTAAAGAATATATTTGGAAATATTTTATAATGTCTTCGTTGTTGATATCAACAACATAATCAATGAACAGTCCGCGGCAGAAAAATTACATTCGCAATTTAAGACCGCGCACCGGGAACCAGTGTCGCGTCAAATGCCGTACACGAATTGTACATATCCAACCCAATTTCTCTTCACATGTTTATGGAAATTACAGTATAATTTTAAGATATTACTAAAATAGCACGATGCTAACCCTATTTATTAAAAGCATAATCAAAATTTACATTGCTCTTATGGAGATTTGTAAGCAACGATTAATTTTATTTATTATTTATTTTAGATTAATCTATTTAATACAACATGTTTATCATAATTACTTCAATAAATTTAAGCAATATGAAGAAGAAACAATGTTTGTATTGCACGGATTTATGTGATTATTTAAGAGTGTTCCATTATTTGATTTATATATAATTTAAGAAATATTGTTTTGAAAAAAGGATAGTGTCAATTTATTCGCAAAGCTTCACTGTGCAATATGTATAAGTTTCAAAGACTTATTTTTATTATTGTGGAAGTTTAATCGTTGTTTGTTCTTATGGCCAAATAACATGTGAATTTCCTACCTTAAAAGCTATTATAAAGTATGTAGTATTAATCATGTAGAAGTGTTACATTGTTTTAGCAGACTCCTTTAGAAGTAGGTAGACACTTGTAAAGCAAAACTATTCTTAGAAGATGGACACAGAACGTTATAGGATTTTATTTTAGTTCATACAGAAATACAGAAACAACGGCACCCAAGATTCATAACAATACAATGGTAAATATTTGCCGATTATTCTACATCCCCACAACAACGAATACCTGAACATTTACTGAGTATGTATCGGCATATGTATACTTAAAATAAAACATTCCTGTACTCCTCGAACTACTAATTTAAGCAAATTAATATTGATTGAGTATTTGCTACATTTCATTTTCGTGAGCACTTTTTTTCCTCATTCAATGTTTCAGTAATGAAAACAACAAACATTCAGGTATTAATTAAGCGATTTATATTCGGATCGGAGTGATTAATGAGTTTTTTCAGGTGGGCAGTCGGGCGGGTTTGGCAAAATCCGATTGCAATTGGCCGTGCGGCGTGACGTCGCCGTTTGTTAACTCGCGATTATTCATTACCTTTCGATCTATGTCTATGTGGGAGATGACTTGCATTCGGAATTTCGGCTGAGTTGCGTCATCGCGCCAAAAAAAAATTTCGAGGTCGAGCACGCGAATCGAAAGTGAATTCCGAATAATAATACACGCTTTTATGTTATCATCAATACCACATAAATATTAATCCTGATAGGGTTAATTATACTTCAATTTTCATTCCTTTTTAATCATTATTTAAGGTTGATTGATGATCTAAATAGTTTACAAATCTTCTTTAGAGGTAGTTTAATTTCTTGTCAAAATAAAAAAAATATTAGAAATGCTCTTCAGTAAAACTTATATTTGACTATTTTCTTGTAGAAGAAAATAGTATACTATCTTCTATCATGGTGTACCAAATAGAACGTGTCGTATTCCTATAGTATACTATTTTCTATCATAGTGTACTAAATAAAACATGTCCTATTTCCATTATACAAAACTGTACCTATCATGGTGTGCCAAAAAGAACATGTCCTATTTCCATTATACAAAACTGTACAAGATTCGCGTTTGGTCATATTCTGTGTATTACACCATGATAGAAAATAGTATACCATTTTTTTGTACAAGAAAATAGTGTTGTCTAATACAAGCTCAAGAGTTATTGAATTATACGGTGGGTCGTATGGCGTCTAGGCCTTCCGAATTTACCTCGACCTGAAAGATCTTTTATAATTTTCAGTAAGAGTTAGTTTAGTAAGAAATGTTGATTTTAGAACATTTTCAACACTTTAGATTTTAACGAAAGAATCAATTGATTCTGCTCTGATTGAACTATTATATTTGGATCATAAATTTATAGATACCAAAATTCTCGCATCATCTTAATGATACATCTAACAGTGTTCTAAATATTTTAGTCGAAATCCAAAATATTATACCAACGTTCTTCAAGCAGAATTTCTTGCTGGACCGCTTAATTGTTTAATAACAGAAATCTTATCTTTAATTAATTTCTCACTTAACCCGTGGTGAAACATTTTTGAATATAATACTGGATATTTAATTAAAACACTTGGTTTGTTTCACTAATTTGTGAAACAAACCAAGTGTTTTAATTAAATATCCAGTATTATAAACAGAAATCTTGCTCTACTTTAGTGACAAAAAACCCTTGGAGTGGTAAAACTTAACGCCTGATAAAAAAATAACTCACATGCAAAATCTAAAATGTTATAGAAAGGCTCAACCAGCATTTTTTCCTAAACTAGAAAGATACTAGGAATCTTGCTTCACTTTATTAAATATAACTTTGGAATACCCTCAGAGGGTAAAACTTCAACACCTGATATTAAAAGATCCCTTGCTAGGTGCAAAAATTATACAAATTAACTTCCAAATACGTAGTCATTAAATTAAACTGTTTTTATTGGCAAATATAACTTTGGAATACCCTGAAAGTGTAAAAAACTCAACGCCTGATATTAAAAAATCCCTTGCTACGTGCAAAAATTATACGAATCAACTTCCAAATACGTAGTAATTAAATTATACTGTTATTATTGGCAAATATAACTTTGGAATACCCTCAAAGTCTAAAAAACTCAACGTCTGCTATTAAAAAATCCCTTGCTACATGCAAAAATTATACGAATCAACTTCCAAATATGTAAAGTCAATCAATTATACTGTTGATTATGACAAGTATTGGAGATCTATAACCACTTCAACTTGTAATCTTAGATTATTACACCAAGTATTTCATAAATAAGTACATACATTTGTTGACTCTATTTTTACCCAATTACTAACAGCAAGATCAAACGTTGAAACCTGTATAATATACCCATAACATGTTGTTTATTGGATGACAATAAATTTGATTTGTGTAGCAGCTGTTGTATTTGCGTGTGTGTCAGTCAGTCGCACAGATGTTGCGTTGAGTATGAAGAAAAGAAGAATTGACGAAGTGGAAGAAGAAGAGTGTAGCAAGTGGCAAGGTCGTGCGGATGCGGTGTTGCCAGGTGTTCGGTAAATCGTTGTGCTCACCTGAGTGTGTCGGCTTGTCCATGGTCAGTCAGTCACTCAGTCAGGTTGAATGTTTCTGACGCATTCTTCCGCGATTCGTACCCAAAAATGAGCCTTAATTGGATATTTATGGCTTTTAATTACCACATGATTTAATATAACAATCGAGATATAAATCATTTAGCCTCGCCTTTCGAAATTTTAGAAATATTTCATAATTTTTAAGGCAGATTGTTGAATAATTTATTAATGAAATTCATGCGAATTGTAGTTGTTCGTTCCTGCAGAAACGTTACTTGCATTGCCATTGAAGAAATCATTATTCACATAATGGTACCAAATGTACTCTAAAAGTGTTCATAAAATATAGTCAACACATGACTGTCGCGTGCTGCACTCACCTTTCCACCCTGACGTCATAAACTTTTTTCTTTGTTTACCTAATGAAGGTTAGTTGAAACAGAAAACATGCAATTTTTTGGAACATCGATATTTAAATGAAAGCTTGGATGATTATTTTGACAAGTGTTATATAAGTACCTACACTTGTCAAAATATTTAAAATGCCACGATTTAACGAACAAGCTCAAACACTTATTTTTAATGTTTCAAAGTTCTTTGAAAAAGAAAAGAATCGAGTTTCTTAAGGGAAGAGTGTGTTGGTTCGTAGAATGTATTATTAAAGCCATCATATATGTGCTGTAAATCTTTAGATTTTCGTTGTTTTTATAAAAGAGTTTAATTTGAAGCTTTAAACGAGTGTTTTCCACTCCCAGACTAAGCATGAAGTAAAATTTCGAGTTTAGGAAAGCCTGAAAATTTGGTTTAGTTTCTTAAGGGGAGAGTGTGTTGATTCGTAGAATGTATTATTAAAGCCGTAAGCCGTGCTGTAAATCTTTAGATTTTCGTTGTTTTTATAAAAGAGTTTAATTTGAAGCTTTAAACGAGTGTTTTCCACTCCCAGGTTGAGCATGAAGTAAAATTTCGAGTTTAGAAAAGCCTGAAAATTTGGTTTGGTCGCGTAGCGCGAAGCGCGGAGCGGCCAAACCAAATTTTCAGGCTTTTCTAAACTCGAAATTTTACTTCATGCGCCACGCGTATAAAACACAAAAATATTGCGAAGTTCACAAAATGCTACTAAAGCAGTATGCTAAAGACGTATATCTGAGACTTCACTTAAAACCAGTGTTTTGTACGCGTGGCGCATGAAGTAAAATTTCGAGTTTAGAAAAGCCTGAAAATTTGGTTTGGCCGCTCCGCGCTTCGCGCTACGCGACCAAACCAAATTTTCAGGCTTTTCTAAACTCGAAATTTTACTTCATGCTTAGTCTGGGAGTGGAAAACACTCGTTTAAAGCTTCAAATTAAACTTTTTTATAAAACATATTTAAATTAAAGCTTGGATGATAAGATTCGTCAATAACTTTCTATTTTTCTAATTATATGTTACCTTATTAAAAACTTTATAAACATTTTACTTCCTACTGACAGATTTGTAAAAAACAATGGGCACAGACATGTGCTTTTGTCGCTTTATTTTGTTTTTTGTGACATCAGGGTAAAAGGGTAATGTGTTGACTATATACTAAGGGCCAGTTGCACCAAACACGTTGAACTGGTTCAACTCTGAACTCGAGTTCAAAGTGACATTAGAACAATAAAAACTGTCAAGTTCAGCTTGAACTCGAGTTCAACCTTTGGTGCAACTAGGCTAACTGTCTGAGCTGGGCAGGATTTGAATTATGCAGGATCCGAATTCTGGATTCGAATCCTCTTAGAGCAGAATGAAGTGGTATTCGAATACTTAAGTGAAAAAGGATTTTTGATCCGAAATCGTTACGTTTTCAAGAGGATTCGTATTCGAATCCAAATGTAAGTGTTTCGAGTTCTTATAAAAGGATTCGAATACTTACAAAAATACAGGATACAATCAGGATTTTAATCATCAAAAGGATTTCAATCATCAAAAAGATTTCAATGACTAAAAGGAATAGTCAAAAATTAATCGTTTAAATATAATTCTACAAAAAAAAATTATAAAATAATTAGCACACCACCATCATATTGCGCAACAGCGCCAAAAAGTTGTATGCAAATTCCAGGTCATCGCGGTATAAATGAATACATTTTCGGATTGTCACAATACGCGCTGGAGAGAGAACAGTGATGAGTGAAATCACTGGAACCACCAAAACAAACGAAGTTGCGCAAAAGAGGAACGAAAGCCAAATTTCACTTTCGGGCCAAAAATGCGCGACCGAGCGAGAGAGCGACATAAAGGAATTCAGATGCCAACGTTTATTATTATGGCAGAAGTAATACATTGTCTTAGCGTTCTCAAAACAAAAATGAAAAACAAACACATAAATCTTGTGATCGTATAAAAATTATGCGCGAAATGAAAATAATGTTATCGCGTGAATTTTAATGTTTATTAGACGTTTTGATTGGAGTTCTCTTGCATACAAAAATACCATACGAACGTTTAAAACATGATTTGAGTATGCTTTAAGTTTTCAATTAGATTGGCACTACTGACTGTTAACACATAATTTAGCATAGCCTCAAATTTATTCCATCATTTCATAAATGTATATACATTTATTCCATCATTCCATAGATGATAGAGTAAATGTATATACATCTATGGAATGATGGATTCAATTTGAGGTTATGCTAAATTATGTGTTTACAGTCAGTAGTGCCAATCTAATTTCAAACTACCAGCATACTCTAAATCATGTTTACAGGGTGGTGAATTTTTCGATGCTCACCATCAAACTGAGATACACGAGATCTCTTAAATTAGAGAAAAGTAGCTCATATGTATAGCGATTGAGAATCTAAAAAAAAATATGATTATTTTGATAGGTTCCTGACTTATCGCGAAAAAACGGAAAATTGTGATTTTAGGTACTCTAGATTTAGATATCTCGGAAACAATAAGATACACGAGGTCTCTTAAATTAGAAAAAAGTAGCTCATTTTAATGGCGATTGAGAATCTGAAAAAAAATATGATTATTTTGATAGGTTCCTGATTTATCGCGAAAAAAACTGAAAATTGTGATGTTAGAAAAAAAAATTATCTTCCCTGCCATTGGCGGAATTTTCATAAAATTTTGCAACTGTATATTTTTGAACCCTCTGTATCGAATGGCGTCGACAGAAATATTCTAAGTTCTCTAGATTTCGAGTTACTATATTCAACTTTTTTTATTTCTTATGGCAGCCATATTGGATTTTTACACTTTTAGGTAGACCAAAAAAATATCTTTTTAAAATGATAACACACATATTATTATATTATATTATTTATTTATTTGTACGGAAATCTCCATTTTACATTAAATATATATATAATAATAAATGTGTGTAAATTAAACATATAACAAATAATACAATGCACATGATAGTTATAAAATTCAAGTTACAATTAGCTAATAAATACAATTAAAAAACAACAACAAGATCAATAAGCGAAAGGTGGCGCTTAAACATATTGTAAGAATTACAAAATATTAAAAAGTTTGGAAATGTATTTAGTATATTACAATATTTCATTATGCGACAGACAGGATTATTAGAGGCATAATTTGTGCGATGGGTGTTTAACACATAACCTCTGATTTCAAAAAAAAACCTGTAGAAATTTAAAACTGAATGTAAATATCTGCTTAATCACGAATGCTTTGAAAAACAATTGGAAGAATTTAATTGGAAGAATGGAATAAATTTGAGGTTATGCTAGCTAAATTATGTGTTAACAGTCAGTAGTGCCAATCTTATTTAAAACTTAAAGCCTACTCTAAACCACGTTTTAAATGATCGCACGGTATCTTCTTTTATACATACATGTAGATTATTCCAAGGAATTTTTGCATAACTCCAGAACTTCTTTTAGGGATCATTCGAAAGGTTATAAAACAAAATATTATAACACAAAAGATATAGTTTTGTTAAATCTGTTTGTATAAAATAATGTATTTCGTGTTATTAAAAGTAAAAGCTGTAAATTTTCCGACAATCGGTGTTTTTGAACAGCGTTCAATTTAAAGCTTCTAACGAATGTTTTCCACTCCTTGATTAAGCATGAAGTAAAATTTCGAGTTTAGAAAACCCGACTCTAACCTTACTTCAACTCATCCCAACCGGACTTTAACCCATTCCATCCCAACCTTATCCAACTTTAACACATCCCAACCCAACTCTAACCTTACTTTAACTCATCAAAATCCAACTCTAATCCACCCTAACCCAACTTTAACCCATCCTAACCCAACGCAACCCAACTCTAACCCATCCCAACCCAACTCTAATCCATCTCAACCCTAATTTAGCCCGTCGCAACCCAACTTTAACCATTCATGAATTTTCATTTTTGGGTTCGTAAATTTTAAAGAAATTTATTTGACAACCAAAACTCTAACTCATCCTAACCCAACTCTAACTAATCTCAACTCAACTTTAACTCATCCTAACCCAACTCTACGCGACCAAACCAAATGTTCAGGCTTTTCTAAACTCGACATTTTACTTCATGCACCACGCGTATAAACCACTGATTTAAAGTAAAAATCAAAATATACTGCTCAAGTTTGATAAATTTTACAAATATTTATTTCTTTTAACCAAATCTTTCGCTTTCAAAATTTGAGCAGTTTTCTTTGGAATATGCAAGTATAATACATTTCCGAACTTTTTAATATTTTGTAATTCTTACAATATGTTTAAGCGCCACCTTTCGCTCATTGATCTTGTAGTTGTTTTTTAATTGTATTTATTAGCTAATTGTAACTTGAATTTTATAACTATCATATGCATTGTATTATTTGTTATATGTTAAATTTACACACACTTATTATATATATATTTAATGTAAAATGGAGATTTCCGTACAAATAAATAAAATAAAATAAAATAAAAATAATTAAAAGAAAAAAATCTGCAAACAAATTGCTCAAGGCGCTTGAATTGCGGAATATTTATACGCTTGAATTTGCAAAAAATAAACATTTGTAAAAGTAATTTACGTGAGATCAAAATTTAGAAGTACATTTTAAACTTCCTTTAAATCAGTGTTTTATACGCGTAGCGCATGAAGTGAAATTTCGAGTTTAGAAAAGCCTGAAAATTTGGATTTGCAGGGGCGCGATTCGCTTCACTCGCGCGCCCCTGCAAATCCAAATGTTCAGGCTTTTCTAAACTCGAAATTTCACTTCATGCTTAAACAAGGAGTGCAAACATCCATTAGAAGCTTCAAATAAATCGATTTTATAGAAAGAAAAAAATTCTGCAAATTTACCAATCCCTGCAATTATCAGGGTATGTGTACAGGGTGTTTTTTTTTTTCGTTGATATTATAGGGTATAGGCTAAACGGTAAGAGATACAAAAAAACTAAGATATGTGTCCCGTTCTCTTTTTTAGTGTTTAGTTTAATGGCGCATTCTTACATATCTTAGTTTTTTTGTATCTCTTACCGTTTAGCCTATACCCTATAATATCAACGAAAAAAACCACCCTGTACTTAAAAGAAATATTCCCGGTGTTTCATTTAAAACTAAGATGCAGAATATTTCTTTTGATTAAAATAAAAACTACGCTCATTCCATGATTTAAAATTGAGTTCATCATTTCACAATCCTCAGTGTTTTTTTTTTCTTTTCATAATTTTGTTTATATAATCTAGGATAATTGCATAATTTAATTTAAAATAACAGGAAAACTGTTTTAATATCTAAATGATGATTCGATTCACAGCACACGAAATTAAAAAAAAGATGGACAAAATGAGCGTTCGCAGTTGGTTGATAACGCGCACAAACCGAAATTATTTGTGTCAGCATTACCTTGAATAGTAATCACCTGTATTTCCTTCGCTAAAACCAATCGGCGGCCGCCACTCTTTTGTTCGCCTTCGGAAACAACTAAGCAATTTTTTCGCTCTGTTGTTTTCAGGAATATTTGTCGTTAAAACAAATTACAAAAATCTAACAAAAACTCATCAAAGAAGAGATTTTGATGGGTATCATACATATTTATTAAACTTAATAATAATAATACTTTATTTACGGAATAAACCTTTTTAAAAATTTCAATTATAATTTTACACACTTATAATATATAATAACAATCAATACACAAACATACATACTCGATATAATTAATACAATATACTCCCAAGCCCTGTAGACAAAAACAATTAAACATGGTTGTATAAAGATGGATCAATCAGCTTTAATCGTTTCATAAATGATTTAAAAGATACACCGTACAGCTCAAAATGTGGCGATACACAAACCAAATTGCATAATTTTGTCATACGACAAAGTGCATTATTGCTTGTGTAGTTGTTACGATGAACACTTTCTCTAAAAATTAATTGTGAACGTGTATTGGATGGGATTAGAAACTTTAAACCAGTCAGTAATTCATTGCAGTACATTAGGCCGTTTACTCTTTTGAAAAGAATTCCCAAATCAGATAGAACACGTCTCTCTTTCAAAGATGTCAAGTTTAAAAAGTTAGCGTAAAACTGCGACTGTAATTAATTCTAGAAATTCCCAATCTAAAGGATATTGACAACAAAAATTTGTTTTGTACCCTTTCTATTTGATCAATTTTATTGTTATAAAATGGTGACCAAACATAGGAAGCATACTCTAGTTGAGTTCTTACAAGAGAAATAAATAAATGTTTGTACGTGTTCATTGAGAAATTCTTACCAAATCTGTTTATAAAGCCAAGCACTTGCAATGCTTTGCAGCACATGCTGTCAATGTGCTTCGTAAATGACAAGGTACAGTCGAATATTACTCCTAGGTCTTTGACATGTGGAACTGTAGATAGCTGGTATCCATTGATTTCATAATTTGATTTAATGACATGACCACGACCAAAGGAAATAGATACGCACTTGTCATTATTAAAATAGAGACGGTTATTCAAGCACCACTTTAGTAACAAATGAAAACTGAATCAACTAAATTTTGTTTTAGAATGAATTAGTTACATACAAGTAGAAGGTTGAGTGTTTTTCAATATGTAAAGTTATTTAAATTAAAAAAAACACAAATTTAAACTTTATTCCGACTAGTTTAGGTTTGTTAGACCATTTTCAAAGGAAGGAAGTTTCAATTTGTGAAACAGTACCAAGTGTTTATTAATTTAAATAACTTTACATATTCTAATATGTTTCACCAAGTGCCAGATGAGCAATTAAATCAAGAAAGTTTTTCAATAGTTGTATGATGAATTAATTTCTCACTTAAGCCGTGGTGAAACATATTTAATTAATACGCTTTGATTAAAACACTTGGTTTGTTTCACTGATTTTTTATTTTTACTCCTGGAGTAAAAATAAAAAATCAGTGAAACAAACCAAGTGTTTTAATCAAAGCGTATTTTCAATAGTTTTTAAAGAAATACTACTCCAAGAAATTAACGCACCACCGTACAATTTCTTAAATATTTAACTTTTTAAGTTTAGCTTAGGTTTATTTAATTTTATTTATTTTGCAACCTATCAAAATAAAAACAAGATTCATTCTTTGTTATTTCAAAGACGCTAACGTGAAATACACAAAAATGAAACGCGTTTCTAAATAGTTCGTGAAATTGCAGTGGTGTGTTAATTTCTTGGAGCAGTGTAGAATCAATTAGTTTATAAAGAGCATACAAACAAGGCCGTAGCCAGGAGAGGGGATATGAAGGGTTCAAAACCTTCCCCGAAATTTGCAAAATGTTAAATTTTTGTATGTAAAAGCGGCCCTAAAAGAGCAAAAACAATATTTTTACCAGAGCTGGGCAGGATTCGAATCCTGGATTCGAATCCTTTTAGAGGATTCAAAACAGGCATTCGAATACTTTATTCGTAACATTTTTTTAAGAGGATTTGTATTCAAATCCAAATGTGGGTGATTCGTATCCTTATAAAAGGATTCGAATATTTATAAAAGGATTCAAATATTTATAAATGGATCGAATACTTACAAAAGGATTTGAATCGTCAAAAATAATTCGAATTATTGTGTTTTTAAATTTAAAATCACTGTTTTATATGCGTGGCGCATGAAGTAAAATTTCGAGTTTAGAAAAGCCCCGTGAAAATTTGTCTCGGGTCGCTGCGCGACCCTCGACAAATTTTCTACGCGGGGCTTTTCTAAACTCGAAATTTTACTTCATGCTTAGTCTGGGAGTGGAAACACTCGTTCGAAACTTCAAACTCAATGCTTTGATAAGAACATTAAATTACTGAAAATATTTTTAATTAATTAATAATCTAGTTTTCAAAATTTAATATTATTTGAAGTGAAACTGACATGGTAGGCACAATCTGAAATATTAATTTTTTCCGACATTTCCCTGATTCATGATTTTTTTCTCTGACCTTTTATATATATATATATATAACTTTCTTCTGTGGGAAACCCCAATTTTGGTAAATTGTTTTCTTTGTTTTGTCAATATTTAAGTTAATTTTATAAATTTTTACGTGTTTTGTAATTTACCTGCTGATTTTGACAAATTTAATAATATCATATGGCTTTTTTCTTAGTGTTTTGGTGAATTTGAATATAATTCCATGACTTTTCTCTGACTTTCCCGGTTTTAATGATATTCAGTGATTTTTTTTATTTACGTAATTTTCAGGCATTCTTCGATTTTATAATAGAGTTCAATTTGAAGTTGTGAACGTGTTTTTCCACTCCCAGGCTAAGCATGAAGTAAAATTTCGAGTTTAGAAAAGCCCCGTGAAAATTTGTCGAGGGTCGCGCAGCGACCCGAGACAAATTTTCGGGCTTTTCTAAACTCGAAATTTTACTTCATGCGCCACGCGTACAAAACACTGATTTGAAGGGAAGTTCAGAAACACACAAATACATCTTTAGTCAGGGAGTCAGATATTTAGTCTGTTATCAACGATGTTCAGTGTTAATAATAAATAATGAGGTTTTGAATATTTTTGTTAAAACAACTGGTAACGATATTTATTTATTAATAGTTGCAAAACAATAATAAAATCAAATTTATTCTTAAAGGATTTGTATTCGTGATTCGAAAAAACAGGATTTAAATCTTTGATTCGAATCATATTTATCTCTTAGGAATCCTTTATTTGAGTATTCGTGATTCGAATCATATTAGGTGATTCAGATTCGTAATTCGAATCATTTTTACCAGGATTCGTCCCAGCTCTGATTTTTACCAGTAGCTACGGCCTTGCATACAAATTGTCATCGACTTAAATCCTCCAGCCTGAAATATAAATTATGTTTTCCCTTATTTGTGTTCACGAATATCATCAATTATTTGTGATTTCACTAACGGCCAGTTACACTAAGAACTGTGAACTCTTTTCATCTCTGAACCAGAATTTCAAGTTATATGTTTTTTTGGCTCTAATGTCAATTTGAACTTGGTTAAAATGACTGGGCCTTATTCTTAAAAATAAATAATTGTCGTTAATATTTATCTGCAATTTCATGATATGTACTTAAAATTAATTATAATATTTCAAGTTTTACATAAATCCAAATTATCTTGTATCCTGTATTTTTTGCTGTGAGTTTAATAAACTCGGAGCTAAAGGTCATTCCAATTTAAAATATATTTTAAGCGATGTCTCTATACAACAAATAACTTTTTCAGCGCCGGTATTTAATGCCATTAAAACTTCCTTACATATACTATTTAACATAATAATAATAATAATAATAACTTTTTCTTAACAGATATACCGTGCGATCGTTTAAATTATGATTTAGAGCCTGGGTCTCCAAACTATCTTCTTCGCGGGCCACAAATACAATTCTACATAATAAAGTCGGCCAAGATCCGATTAATTTTATAAAATTATGAAAAATTTAAGAAACAATTGTTACAATATTTCAAAATATGACATTTACAAAAAAAATTACAAACAATCGCGGGCCGGATTCATGCAAGTCGCGGGCCGGATTTGGCCCGCGGTCCGTAGTTTGGAGACCACTGATTTAGAGTATCTTCAATTATCATTATTTAAAAATAAGTGTAAAGGGCAATCATACATATTTTGATTTTTTTGTTCATATTGACCGTTGAATAAAATTAGCGGTCAAATTTACTAATTTATTTTTCGATTTATACAGTAGGTATTTAAAAAATCATATTTTCATATGTTATGTACCATGCGATAATTTAAATTATGATTTAGAGTAGGCGGCATTTTTTTTGTGCGGTTGCCCAGAGTGCTAATTGAGTGATGGAATAAATTTGAGGTTATGGTAAACTATGTGGTAACAGTCAGTAGTGCCAATCGAATTTCAAATTCAAAGCCTACTCTAAATCATGTTTTAAACGATCGCTAGGTACACTTCTGTGCAATAATATTAAGCACACAAAATATGTTCTAGTTTAAAACGGTCATGATGAGTTTCCTAGTTACGAAAATATGTAAATATGTCAATTTCCTTAATGTGAAAATGCTGCGTCATTTAGACAACAATTCAAAAATTCGAATTCTAACTAAAATAGAAGATGTTTTTTTCTATTTCGGCTTTGTTGTATTTATTATGAGCGTTTTTTTCAAAAGGTCTTAGTTTCGGTTTTTTAATAAAGGTGTTATTTTTCAAGTGATGGTTTTTTATCATTTATTGAAACTGCTGCTAGGCAATTAACACAGATCCAAATTGTACAACTAAAATATTGTGAAAAATAGTTATGAGACTTGTACTTAATTTTATTGCACAGAAGTGTACATCCATTTACAGAGCAACTTAATAATAACTCGAAACTAAATATTAATAAACTAAAAAGAAAATAGACAAAAAACATGCGGTAGAAAGTGTCTTAAGTTTCTTAAACGGGTTAATTTTTGCCTAAATTTAAAAAATATTCTGTAGTGCTGCTGCAAATAATTTCCCACAATCAAATTTTACATCACAATACATTAAATAACACGAAATAAGAAAACAACCTGAATGGAAAATAAGGGAAGCATTATTTAACTCCCTTTCAATTGATTTTTTTCGTATGATAAAACACGTTTTGAAGCTTCTGCTGCAAATTTTGCACGAGCAAAAAAATATAACGCGAAAGATTTGCGATGAGAATATCCAGTGGACGCATTCCCACAGGATGTGATGGTCAAGGGATGAGAGCATAAAGGACAGGTTTCGCGAAATATTGCACCCCACGTACGGTCAGTTTGCAGCATTTGCATTTGCATTTCATTCAGTTGGATTCGCAAAAGGGTGCGAGGTTTTGATTAGTTTTTTATAGACTCTCGATGTTGTGCGAGCAGATTTACTGGTTTGAATATTTTGCATAATAGGGATGGTGATTGTGTATTTTGTAAAGAAGAAATGTTTTTAATAATGAACAAAAACCTCAGATTTATAAAATATAAACACAGTTTGTTATGTTTTTAATAATGAACAAATAAATTCAGATTTATAAAATATAAACATACTTCCCAAACTATAAACATTTATCTTATTACATTTATTCTCATTACCATTTATCTGCCTGATAAAGCCACTGTGTGGCGGAACAATTGTTGCAGTGTCAACTAATAAACAGTGAAATCTTAACCAAGTGTATTATTTACTAAAAGTGTTAGTATGGAATTTCACCAACTAACAGCTTTGCCTATTAAATTATTCTCATTATGTAAAAATACTTTATCTGGCGGTTATTAAATTATATAATAAAATATTTGATGTTACCTTACAGCAATATCTCAGCGTACTAGGTTGGCGAGTAGTTGTTTCAATAAATATTTGAAAGTAGTGATAGGCTTTAACGAACGATTTCAATAATTGAATGATATGTACTTGAATGATCTTGATAATAGAAATGAAACTTTAAAATTGAGAAAATCCTCATAAACTGCGAAACAAACAAACATTTATTGCAAATCGAGTGATTGTTGAAATTTATAAAATTATAAATTTTACGCTGAAAGGCCTATGGTCGATAGCCATTTTGTAGAATTTTTGTTTAAATAAAGCACTAAATATTAATTTGTTATTCATTATTTTATATAATGTACTAATGTACTATAAAATTTTATAAATAAAGATATTATTATATATATATATATATATATACATTCTAATGGTTTTTATAAATATGTTAGAGAAAGTGACATTGTCAAAAATCATCAAAATGTGTTAGTAATTGAAATAATTGGCGCAAATATTGAAAAATGGTGAAAAGGCTATCGAAATCATTAATAGTTATCACATATTGGCTTGAAATAGTCAGAAATGTTCAGTATTCCTCAGCACTGGGTCGGGACCACACTGAAGAGGACCTTGAAGTCCGAAACGCGTCTGTGGGTACCTGGTGCCGGAATACTGAACACAAATTCAATTTTGTGAAAAGCCTTGTTAAGTTATGAACATCAAAAACGTTTAGAAAACGACACGATATCTTTTAATTTAATAATTCAACACGCAAAAAGTATAATAGATTTTCTAAAAATGTTCATGTTTTATACGTTCTTGGCATTTTGGACATTTCTCAACGTTTGACATCTAGACATGACAACCAAGGAATTTGTCTTTCCAGGTACAGTGCGATCATTTAAATTATGATTTAGAGTAGGCGGCAATTTTTGTGTGGTTGTCCAGACTGCTAATTGAATTATGGAATAAATTTGAGGTTATGCTAAACTATGTGTTAACAGTCAGTAGTGCTACTCTAATTTAAAACTTAAAGCTTACTCTAAATCATGTTTTAAACGATCACACGGTACTTAAACATATCGCGATATACACCGTGTACATTTTCAGGCATTCATTGATTTTATGAGAGTTCAATTTGAAGTCTCTAACGAGCAAAATTTCGAGTTTACTTCATTCTTAATCATGGATTGGAAACACTCGTTAAAAGCTTCAAATTAAACTTTTTATAAAACAATAAATGACTGAAAATTTACAGCGTGTGCGTATACTCATGAGCGCCCGCACATAAGACCCCCACTTGCCCCTCCCTGGAATTCTGATTTCCTAATTATTTTTTACAGTACGTTGAAAATCGACCAAATATATTTATTTATGCTATGATTTGTAAATGTACATCTATAATCAATATATTTCGAGCTTTAGAATAAATAAGTGTTTTATACGCGTGACGCATGAAGTAAAATTTCGAGTTTCCGCTTCGCTACGCGACCAAACCAAATTTGCAGGCTTTTCTAAACTCGAAATTTTACTTCATGCTTAATCTGGGAGTGGAAAACACTCGTTTTAAGCTTTAAATATTCCTTTGTAATAATCTAATTTTATAAAATTGACATAAGATTTTTATATTCTGAAGATCTTCATCAGTTTATATCAAATTTATTAATTTCACGGAATTTTTCAATGAATATGTCAATTTTGAAAATGATATAACTGTTTTGAATCCTGTCGTGTCTGTAAATTATACTTCTGTTAAATTTTTATTTAAAGTTGGGTTGGGATGGGTCAGAGTTGGGTTGCGATGAGTTAAAGTTGGGTAGTGATGGGTTAGAGTTAAGTTGGGATGGGTTAGAGTTAGGTTGCGGTGGGTTAAAGTTGGGTTGGGATGGGTTAAAGTTGGGTTAAGATAGGTTTGAGTTGGATTGCAATAGGTTAAAGTTAGGTTAGAGTTGGGTTGGGGTCTGTGTAAAAGTCGGGTGAGGTTGGGTTGGGATGGGTTAGAGTTGGGTTGGGATAAGTTAGAGTTGGGTAAGGATGGGTTAGAGTTTGGGTTGCGATGGGCTAATTTTGGGTTGGGGTGGATTAGAGTGGGGCTGGGATAGGTTAGAGTTGGGCTGCAATGGGTTAAAGTTGTGCTGGAATAGGTTAGAGTTGGATTGCGATGGGTTAAAGTTGAGTTAGAGTTGGGTTGGGATGTGTTAAAGTTGGGTAAGGTTGGGTTGGGATGGGTTAGAGTTGGGTTGGGATGAGTTAAAGTTGAGTTGGGATAGGTTAGAGTTGGGTTAGGATGAGTTAGAGTTTTTAGTTGTCAAATAAATCATGAATACCGGATTTTTTTTTGAAATTAACGAAAATCTAGAAAATGCATAAAAAGCGTCAACGTTTTAAAAAGAAACAGGAGTTAAGAATTTGAAAATCAGCAATAATCTCGAAAAATGCATGATTTTGGTCAACATTTTAAAAATTGTTATAAATCTTGGAAATTGAAAAAAAAAATTAAAAATGAATGAACGTATTGAAAAATGCACGAGTCGTAAAAATGTAAAAATGTTGAAAATTTATTAAATTCTTGGAAATTCATAAAAACTGACAAGATTTTAAAAATTGAACATAAACTTAAAAACCCTCAAGATTTTGTAAATTAATGCAATGTAAAAAGCCAGTAATTATTTTTTTAACGAATGTTTTCCACTCCCAGACTAAGCAAATAGAAAAATTTCGAGTTAAGAAAAAGCCAGAAATTTTACTTCATGTGCCACCCGCATAAAAACACTGAATAATTGTTAAGTTTAAAATATTCACAACAATTTTTTTCTTACAAATGATCACTTTTCGACATACATTATAATAATTTTAAAATTCAATATTTCTTGACATTTCATCTCTTTTTGACATTGTTCTAGCATTTCCTCAAATTCAAACATTTCATCTTGAAAAACGATGACATTTTTTATTTTTAAAATTAATTAAAAAAAGTTTGAAAATTAACGAACGTAATAAAAAATTCACAAGTCGTCAAAATTTTGAGAATTAATTAAAATCTTAGAAATTAATAAAAATTGACAAGATTTTAAAAAGTGAACAAAAACTGGAAAACCCTCAAGATTTTGTAAATTAATGAAAGTATTGTAAAAAGCCAGTAATTATGTTTTAACGAATGTTTTCAACTTCCAGACTAAGCATAAAGTAAAATTTCGAGTTGAGAAAAGCCCAAAGAATTTGGAAACGAGAATTTGGAACAATGTCAAAAAGTAATGAAATGTCAAAAAATATTGAAATTTGAAAATATTTTGAAGTATGTCGAAAAGTGATAATTCGTAATAAAAAAATATTTTGAATATTTTAAACTTAACAATTATTCAGTGTTTTTATGCGCTTGGCGCATGAAATAAAATTTCAAGTTGAGAAAAGCCAGAATTTGGTCTAAATCCAATTTCTTCGGGCTTTTCTTAGCTCGAAATTTTATTTCATGCTTAGTCTGTGATTTTCGATTTTTTCAAAATTTCGGCAATTTCAACATTTTTACCTAGACATTTCATCACTTTTCCATGGTTTGCGCACCACTGACAGAGCATAAAATTATAGATCAGTGGTCTCCAAACTACGGCCCGCGGGCCAAATCCGGCTCGCGACTTGCATGAATCCGGCCCGCGATTGTAATTTTTTTGTAAATGTCATATTTTGTAATATTGTAACAATTGTTCCTTAAATTTTTCATAATTTTATAAAATTTATCGGATCTTGGCCGACTTTATTATGTAGAATTGTATTTGTGGCCCGCGAAGAAGATAGTTTGGAGACCCAGGTTATAGATAAAGACAATAAGCTCTATTATTATTATTATTTGCCCTCGCTGTAAAAGATTCTACAGGCGCCCATGTGTATACTTAAAGGAAAAATTCACTGTATGTCAAGTTGTAGCGCAAGAATCAGCTGATTTATTGATCAGCATATTTTTCATAAACGTATAAGTGATTCTTCATGCAAAAATGCTAGATTCATTTAAGCAAGACAATTATGTTAAATATCCTATTCAACATGATTTAAGGATTACTCTCACGATATTTGATACTTAAAATACCCTTCACAATCACTCTTGTATTTAAATACCCACTAATCGTCAATATAAATTCCATTGACCACACACAAGACCCTTCTTCATTCTTCGACTAACCCATATTAATGTTGTTTTTTTTTTCGTTTCAGGTGAGTCTTCTTATCCACGGGGGGTTACCACCTATCACCACCAGGTGTGTGTGTGTGCACCGTAAGGGGAAAAGGGTCACGTTCCCGTACGTAAGCCGTCGTTTCTTGTTCCCTTTTTTCTTGTTCTTTAATTTGCGTTTGAATGCGCCGTCCGTCTTTCTCTCGCTGGTCTCTTGCAATTGGCGGACAAGAGGAACAGCTGAATTATGTCATTAAGAGGCCGGCCGAATTGAGCCCGAAGGTCGCCTTTAGAAAGGTGTACTACCAACAACACTGGCGTTACAAAGCAAAAGTACTGCATTTGTTAAGTACGCTCCTTTGAACGCACACACTGAAATAAATTTAAACAAACATTGGAAACAGGCCTACAAATAAAATCGAGAACCGCGTATTTTACAGTATAAATATATTATTTTTGTATTATGTGCGCAAAATCAGTGTTTTTTTGACGCATCGAGAATGCATTTTTAGTCGAGACCGCAGGTCGAGACTAAAAATGAATTCGAGTGCGTCAAAAAACATACTGATTTTTCGCACAAAATACAAACAACATTTTTTCTACAACCGCAAAGGAAGAAATTCTACCATAAATAAGTTTTATTATTTAAATAATTCATTTAAAAGATCTCATTATACTTAACTGCCTAAGTTAATGTAACGATGGGGACGAGTTCATTCACAAAAACAATAATCAGTGAACGAATTTGTCAAAATTTCTACAGTTTGTGTTTATGCAAATATTGATGAATTGCGACGATTCCAGTGGTAGTGATACTCTCACGGAGATCAAGGATGCAGCAATTGCCGAAGAAATCAAAAAAGCAATACGAAAAATGGTGATGTGTCCATCATAGTACTTTCCCCCGTAAATTGCGTATTAAATCACTTTTAAAATATTTGTAGCATTATTATTTAAAGTGTCTTCAACTTTTTGATAACTACAACTTTTATTTGAAACATTTTTTAATTGGATCAACACATACGACACAAACCAATGACTAGATAAAAAATACTATTTATTGAATATCTCAAAAACTAAGAGTGCTATGACAAAAATTGAAGATACAAAAAATCTTTAATATTTTATTACCTACAACTTTTATTTGAAACATTTTCCAATTGCATCAACACACACACTGACACAAATCAATGACTAGATAAAAAACACTATTTATTAAATATCTCAAAAACTAAGAGTGCTATGACAAAAAGTAAGTGAACAATACATCTTCATTTTGTTATTATCTACAACTTTTATTTGAAAGAATTTTTTGTTTGATGAACATTTATTGAACAAATCTGCAAAAACTGAAAAACGCTAAGAGTAAAGTACCACTTCCGGTTTTCCGATTTTCACCAAAAGGTTTTCAGTTCTTCCGATTGTAACAAAAAGCTTAAGTTTCAAGTTTCATCTCGATATCTTTAGCGGTTTTGCGGTACAGCGCACACAGACACACACACAGACAGACAGACATTTTTCAAAAATGGTCTTATTCGACTCAGGGGACCTCAAAACGGATATTTCCGCAAAAATTTTTGATTCGAAAATTTTCACGAAAACAATACTTTCCCTTTGTATTACATACGGAGGAAAGTAAAAAACAAATTGCCAATTTCGTGATTGGTGTACGAAGAAAAATATAGTAAACATTTCCAAGTACGTACTTTTGGCCTATTGAGAACAGAAATTTACAAATTGAAAACCACCAACACTATGAGCACCTATGGACAATTAATTACTAGGTATCGCAGTAAATACAAATTGTTAATTTATATTTTGCATTAATTGCCGCCATTTTGGAATTTAGCGTGAAAAAAAGACATTTTTTCACGCTAAATTATTACATTTTTTCACTGTGAATAAATAGCACACTTTGTAAATTAAAAACGGTGTGTCAATGTGACTTTTTTTGACGGTTGTAGAAAAATTAAATTTGAAATTTCTAACGTGTCTTTCCACTCCTTGTTTAAGCATGAAGTCAAATTTCCAGTACAGAAGAGCCGGAAAAATTGGATTTGGGCGCGAAGCGGAGCGTAAAAAAATATCAAATTAATTCTCATTCTACTCCAAAGTCAATAAAATAAAAAAAATATTACTTGCACACAACTTTTCAATCAACCTTATTTTCTGTACATTTTTCACAGCCGTTGATCAATTTAACAGTTTTAGCACATCGTATATTTTTATTATATCCTGTTGTTTTTAAACATTTTTGTTAATAAGTTATTCGAACTGAAGCGCGGAACCAAAAAATAATAAAAAGTAAATGAAGTAAACTAATTTCGATGCAAATTTTCGGTCCGGCTCCATTAATTAAATCCACGTAACCGCTAATCTAGTTGATATGTTTAATTAAATTTTAATGTTTAATTAGCGAATCAAATATCGCATTTTATAATTATATAAAAAAAACACTATGCAATGCACGTATTAATTAAAACGTTCAAACATAAATTAATCTACAGTGAGTATTCAGGCATCAAGGAGATGAAAACAACATTGTAAAATTATAGTTTTAAAAATGGTTGTTGATTTATAGCGATGGTTTAAAAGACATTTAGTACATATGATACTAATAGCAGTTTTTACCTTTACCTGTAAACCAGTCATATAATAATAATAGTACTTCTACAACTTCGGTGTCACCTTTTAATTTTGTGTCCGTCCGCTCCAGAGTCGTTTTACAGCTCTGAGCACATATTGTAAGGTACGATTCGCGAGAGGTGTCCCATGGTTTCCTTGATTTGTAGTGCTTTCTGCACCAATATATGTAATACGAAAATAGTTTGATGTCATCAGATTACGAGTGTGAAAAGAGACAGAAAACTTCATAATATGTCTGCTTAGATGGAACATCCGAAAACGTACGTTCCGGTATGCAGCTTTAAAATTTTAAGGTTAAACGTCACATTTTGACATGTCTTCGTAAAACTAAATCTGCGAAAACCCAGCTACAAATCATTTTAATGAATGTGCACAATCGTTTTAAATGTGAGTTTAAGTGGTATAATGTTCACATCTACTAAATAGTTCTGGTATTTACAGAAATAAATAATGCATTTATGTTAATTTTGTGTAAGCTCAAACGAAAATGTTAGTTGAATGGAATGCGCATTCAGTAGATTTGGCAAATAGTCATCGGATTAATCTGTTAATACAGGGGATTTTACTTTTAAGTATACATACAGGGAATTTTTTATTAGGTATACATATGCATACGCTTTTTTTGAAGAGTTCAATTTGAAGCTTAAAACGAGTGTTTTCCACTCCCAGACTAAGCATGAAGTAAAATTTCGAGTTTCGAAAAGCCTGAAAATTTGGTTTGGTCGCGTAGCGCGAAGCGCGGAGCGGCCAAACCAAATTTTCAGGCTTTTCGAAACTCGAAATTTTACTTCATGCGCCACGCGTATTAAACACTGAAAGCACTGAAATATTGTGAACGAGTAAACTTCCCTTGAAATCAGTGTCTTATACGCGTGGCGCATGAAGTAAAATTTCGAGTTTAGAAAAGCCTGAAAATTTGGTTTGGTCGCTCCGCGCTTCGCGCTACGCGACCAAATCAAATTTTCAGGCTTTTCTAAACTCGAAATTTTACTTCATGCTTAACTTAGGAGTGGAAACACTCGTTTAAAATTCAAATTGACCTCTTTTAGGAAAACAACGAATATTTAAAAATCCACAACACGTAATTGGGATATGTATACTCAAAAGAAAAAATTCACAAGAAATTATGTTTTAAAGCTTTTCTAAAAGAAAGAACACTCGCGACCTAAACAGTATGACATTGTCATGTAACGTCAAAATTTAACACAACTAGGAAAAATTGTTGCAGATACAACTGTCGACATACTCTCTAAAAAAATTGAACCACACATTCCACATCAATAAATCATAGGACATCTCTCCCGAATTCCACTATATATAGTTTTATCGTCCGGCATTGGGGTCTTTTACAACCCCGATACCGTCTATCTGTGATATTAGGTGTCGTCTTTGGTGATATTAGGTTTAGGTTGTGGTTATCTTATTTGTGTTGGTTCCGGCATTGGGGTCCTTTACAATTCCAATGCCGCCTTATCTGATATAACAGGTTCCGGCATCGGGGTTTTTACAACCTCTATGTCGTCCTATTCGTGATTTTAGGTTTAAGGTGTGTTTGTCTACTTTCTGTATAATCGGTGCCAGGGTCTTTTACAACCCACAATATCTGTGATTTTAGTCTAAGGTTTATTTGTGTGTTTATTTCTTTTATTTATTTATCTTATAGTTTTAATTGTTTACTTATTGTTTCTTGAAAAACACGAGTAAACCGGCTAAATGACCTTGTAGTCGAAGCCGGTAAAGTGGGAGGGGTTTTTAGTCGGTAGTCCTATGCTTGGAGGAAGTCCGACACACCGTCCGTAAATGGATTTTCCCCTCCCACATCACAAAAAATAGTACTTTATTTCCCAACAGATAAATACATATCTTTGTCCCAAATTGTTACATTTGCAGTACGTTACTGTATGTAACAGCAAACACTTGTTGTTTAATCCAACGTCCGTCAGGGTATTAGCCCGGGAAGTAGTTGTTTCAATGCGTGTTTGATTTACTCTTTGTAAGACTAATTTGTTGTAGATATTGTAAAGAATCGCACTTTTAATGTTTGAAATACATACATATCTAATTATTATAGGTACTTATTATTTATAATAATAATAATAATAATCATCTTTATTATCCAAGGGAAGTATCCAGAATAAGAATAATATACAGTACATTCTTAAAATTTAGGAAATATTGGGTGAACAAAGAAACAGTATTATATTAAAAAATTAAAATTAAAAACACGAATTTATATTTAATCCACAAAACTGTGTAAATCCAAATGTACTTAATTATTCGTTCATGGCAGTTATTTTTTAAAAATGATTAAATATCCACGTTGAAACACTCATTAATAATGTTTTGATCCATTAATTATTCGCTAATGAAAAGAAAAAATAAATCGTTCGCCGAACGCCGCGTTTTATTACTCATTTTCGTATTTTTATAAAAGTCGGCAAGACTTCAAAGAAAATATTTAATATTTATAACTTGTGCATTTAATGCTGTTTATTAATCTCTCTTTCCTTTTGTCACCAGAAAATACTTGATAATAATAAAATGTATTTAAAGCAATTTATGAAATAGACCGTCTGTATTTAATACATGTAAAAGGTTTTTGGTAAGTTTATAAATACATTTAAGCAGGGAGTTTTTCTTATAAGTATACATGTCCTAATGTATATGTCGTATATGTTTAGGTATTCGTTGTTTTTATTTATGAGCTCAATTTGAAGCGTCTAACGAATATTTCCACTCCCAGATTAAGCATAAAGTTACATTTCGAGCTTAAACTTTAAACTCAGAAAATTCCCCAATAACGAAAGAAATGGAGAGCAAAATTGAAGAAAAAAATGCATACAGGGAGTTTTTTTTTAAGTATACTGATATTCGTACTTTTTAGAATAATTCAATTTAAAGTTTTAAACAAGTGTTTTCCACTCCCAGATAAAGCATGAAGTAAAATTTCGAGTTTAGAAAAGCCTGAAAATTTGGTTTGGTCGCGTAGCGCGAAGCGCGGAGCGACCAAACCAAATTTTCAGGCTTTTCTAAACTCGAAATTTTACTTCATGCGCCACGCGTATAAAACACTAGTTTTAAGTAAAGTTCAAAATACACGTTTTTAGCATAGCATTTAGTAGCATATTGTGAGCTTCTCACAATATTTCAGTGTTTTATACGCGTGGCGCATGAAGTAAAATTTCGAGTTTAGAAAAGCCTGAAAATTTGGTTTGGTCTCTCCGCGCTTCGCGCTACGCGACCAAATCAAATTTTCAGGCTTTTCTAAACTCGAAATTTTACTTTATGCTTCATCTGGGAGTGGAAAAAACACGTTTAAAACTTCAAATTGAATTATTTAAAAGAACTACGAATATCTGTATAATTTTCTGAGTTTAAAGTTTAGGCTCACAATTTTTTTTTCTGATTGTTCAATTCTCAATATTAAATTATTTAATGTTTAAACAAATTTTTATTGAGAATTGACCTTCTGATTTGTCAATTCTCAATAAAAATTTGTTTAAAGATTAAACAATTTCATATTGAGAATTGACCAATCAAAAAAAAATTGTAAGCCTAAACTTTAAACTCCAAGGAGTTTTTTTTTTGAAGTATACAGATATTCGTTTCTTCAATATTCATTTCATTACTTGAGTCGCCTATTTCGAAAAACCCCTAAATCCATTGTTTTCAAATGGATTTAGGTGTTTTTGGAAATAGGCGACTCACTTATTACTTTACAATTTATTTGTCTATAATTTTCTGATATAGTACGAATAAATTATATTTATTATTCTAATTGTCCGTCCTATCAGGTGATTTGCAATGAGAACAATAATGTTATTAGCCAATAAATTAAAACAATAAGAAATCGTGCGCGCAATTATGTAAGAGCCAGGGATCCATTCGGTAATATGAACTCAGGGCAAAGTAGGGCGTGTCCTAATTATTTCTACAGAAATATCCAACGAGGCAAAAGGCGCTGGACATGAGTTAGTCAATCGATTACGGAACTAACGAAAAGCTTAAGTATAGTTTAAAATATTTCTTGCAACATGGATATAATTCAACAAAAAATATAATAAAAGAATTGGCATTACAAAAAAAAAACATAAAATAAAAGTGAATTTTCCAATTTATTAGTCAATTTATCACAGAATTAACGAAAAAAATCAGTAACGCTTAAAATATATATACAAATAGCTTTATTTAGGGATTATATACATTATTCAATAACATTAAAATACGATCATGTATTTAAAACTGTCCTATAATAATAGGCTATAAACCCGAGGTCTTTCTGCCAAGTTTAAAATATTTGTTTGCAAATTATAATAACCAAATACCTTTCATTTAAATTCAATAATATTTTTATCTCATTGAGACTTTTAAATATTCATTAAAAAATTACCTTTAATAACTATTTAAAAGAATTCGAAATAAATCGCAATATATTTTTGTTTTAAATACAATATATTCTTTGATAAATGAATATATTGTATTTAAAACAAAAATATAATGCGATTTATTTCGAATTCTACAAACATTTTTATCTCATTCAGACTTTTAAATAGTTATTAAAGGTAATTTTTTAATGAATATTTAAAAGTCTCAATGAAATAAAAACATTATTGAATTTAAATGAAAGGCATTTGGTTTGTTTCACTTAAATCTTCATTTCTTCCAACTAGTTCGGACTTATCGTCATTCTCAAGGAATAATGTTTACAGATTATTCCTTAAAAATGACGATAAGTCAAAACTAGTTGGAAGAAATACAGATTTTAGTATAACAAACTGAGTGCCTTTAATTCAAATTCAATATTAATTCAAATAAGACTAACTTGTTGTAGATTGCGAAAAGAATCGCACTTTAATGTTTGAAGTATTCTGCAACCAAGAATTGGCAATTTCAATTAACTTATTAATTCAAATGTTTCTTCAAGTGATCAAGGAGAACCAAATTAAATTTTTAAAAATATTTGTAGATTTTTTTATTTTTTTGAAACAGTAACAGTATACTTCAAATTAAAAAAAATCGTCAGTTTTTGAAATTTGTAGTCTCCTACAAATGTTCACAAAAAAATGGTAAAGTTTTAAAATAAAAGAACTTCGTGTGCCTCTAATTCCACTACAGTTAATACATTTTACATAATATATAAAATTACGACAATGTTCGAATAAAATGCAAAAAATACGTCTTAATTAATAAGACTACTTAAGACAATAAATACCCATTGAAAGAACTACTTCCCGTGCAAATACACCGCCGGATATTGAATTATACAATGAAATATTAAAAATTTATTTTGATTTGTGGCTTTTGTAATAATGTTTTTGTCAGAACTCTCTAAGAATAGCCGTTTTCTCAAAAAAAAAACCGTATACGGGTGTTTTGAAACACCCTGTATACATCATATTTAGAATTAAGTGCGCACCATTGCTAACTTGGTTATTATTTCAATTACAGAGTCGGATACATGAGCAAAGTAGTAGGAAATTTAAAAACAGTGGTCAAATCAGACAATCAACTGAAAATTGAATGATAGGGCTGATAAATGTTGAAAGTTCATCTTCACTTTTATATAAATGAAACAATTTAAACACTTTCAAATATATATTGTTCATTCGCTACAATTGTTTCGCCACACTGTGGCTTCTTAATGCGAAGAAATGATAAGAAATGATAAATATACCTGACTCGACAAATTTTATTTATCATTTCTTCGCCTGAAGAAGCCACAGTATGGCGAAACAATTGTAGCGAATGCACAATATATATTGGAAAGTGTTTAAATTGTTTTATTTATATAAAAGGAAACAACTGAACATCGTATTTTTAAGATATTAAGAAAATAAACGTTTTTTTTAATGGAATACCCTGTACATTTTATTACCGATCAATAAAGAAGATTATTTTAACCAAAAAGTTATAATACATCGTTACAAAAAATAATAAATAAGAAAGTTATTCACATATTTCTGTTTTGTCCAATACAACTAAGAAGCCCTAAAAACAAAAGAGGATTCAAACAAAAGATGAAAACAAAATCTGTTTATTGTATCTATCAGTAAAATTTAAAGTGATTTTCATCGTTCTGTGCATTGTTATCAGTGCTGCCAATCCTAAAATGCCATTTTACCCCAAACCCTAGCAGAAAATACCCCTTTTAGCAATACTTTACCTCAGAAATGTACAATTTACTCTATAAAATTATATAACTATATCACTTTTAATAAATCTATATTTCAAAACAATTTTTGTTTTACAAAAATTCAAGAGTAACAAAAATATATTACAAATATATACAATAAAATAGTTTATTACAATACGATTGTCAGTAATTTTTTTTAAATTTTTAAAAAAATCAAAATTTTTTTTGGTATGGAAAAATTTCTAAAAAAAAATATTTTTGAAAAAATGCAAAAAAAATCAGAGTCACTTATGCCAATATCAGTATTAATGTGCGCTATTTGTTTTTGCAGGAAGAAAATATTTCGCGAAAATTTTGCCCTTTTAAAAATGTCAGAAAATTTATCAATCCACTAAATTTGATCTTTGAGCGCTCGTACTAAACACAATTTTTAAGACCCAAAAACGTTTTGTACACCAAATTAAAGCCCTTTTAATTGTTAACAGTAAGCTTTTCGAAGAAATTAAATCAATTCACTTTTTCCTGAAACAGACCACTTTAAATACACCTAGTGTAAAAATTGAAAAATGTGCTTTTTTTGAATAAAACGTCGATTAAGGGCAACATTTTCGAAATAAACAAAAAATATTTACAAGAGATGTATTGAAAATTGAGTAACTTTTAAATCGCTATTAATTACAAATTTGTATCATAAACATTGTATTCATAATGGATACTTTAAGTTGGAGTTTTGTTTTCTACAGTTTTTAAACGATTTCTAAAGCCGAAATGTTGGTGAAATAATTTTTTACTCCAGAAAATAAATCTATAACATTATTTCTAATATTGGTAAGAATAACTGTGATTTTTTCAGATTTTTAAACAAATTAAAATTTCATCAAGAAATCGCACTTTCGGTAAGGGAAAAATTTCACAAAAAATAATATTTTTAAAAAAATTCAAACAAATTAGACACTCATATCAACATCAGTAAAAATATGCGCTATTTGTTTTTGAGAGAAAAAAATATTTCGCGAAAAATTATCAAACTACTAAATATGAAACCAAACCAAATGAAATTTTCTGGCTTTTCTAAACTCGAAATTTTACTTCATGCTTAATCTAGGAATCTTAAAGCTTCAATTTGAGTCGTTTTCAAATACGACGAATATCTGAAAATTTACAGCATATACAATACATTGAAGTATGTATACTTAAACGAAGAACATGTGTAGACTCTAAAATACCTCATTTCACCCCCAAATATATAAACCCCCCCCCAAAAAAAGTGACACCTCTTTAAATACCCTAATTTGGGGAAAATTCCCCAAAATCTGCAGCACTGATTGTTATACAATTTTTTAAATTTTCAGAGCTTTTATATTTAAAATAATCCTTTTTTGCATAAAATCATGCTTTTTGCATAAAATAATGCTTTTTAGCATAAAATAATGCCTTTTTTGCTAAAATTGGTGCTTTTGTAAGCGCTTTTTTTCATTTTTTTTTTTTGCTTAGAAATACGAGCTCTAGTGATGAGTAAGTTGAACTACTGCGCTTTGGTTTGGTCCCCCCCTGTATAGAAATTAAATGAATTATCTTGAGTACATACAAAAGAATTTCTATATGTTTTTTTTATCACATAATGTATAACTGGAAGCGGTAGTTACGACTACTTAGTCAATTATTTAAGGTATGTAACTATCCGCATTAATCATAAAATTGTCGCGGTTTTAGTAGTATATCTGTTTAAAATATTACGACGACTCTCCGACTCTAAATAAAATTAGATTAATGTACCAAAATCGTCTATGAGAAACTGTCATACGTTCAGGTACTTTATTCTCAGCACTAATCACTACTCAAACTCTCCCTTAATTAAAATGTGTAAAATTTATAATGAGATTCAAACCAACTGTGATATTTTCGGCCAATCATTATATGCTTTTAAACAAAGTGTACAGCATTATTTTCAGTTAGATGTGCCTTTTCATTGTTATTAGTTTATTTTATTTTTTAAATATTATCATTTATATTATTGTGAAGTTGCTCTAAAATTGGGCTGTAGTCTGTTGAGCAATAAACTATTATTATTATTAACTCTCTATCCCATTTAGTTTATTATTTTAGATAATTTAGGTTTACGAGACCACTACAAACGTTTTTTTTTTTAATTTGCCGAATATTTCTAAAATAGACGACTTTTGCCGAATTTGTTTAACAAACTGGTATGTTCAATAAGGAATCCAAAAAGTTAATAGGGTTTCCAATTAAAATAACAAAGTTTTTTGGCATCTAGAAACTATGGGGCACCCTGTATATACGAAAATAATTTTATGTTATAAAGAAAATGATTTCAGTATATGAAACATTTTTTCATGTCTTTAATATATTAATATATAATATTATTAATATTTTAATATCGAGCATTTCGTCCTCGCTGAAATCTGTAAAGTGGTGACACGTATGTAAAATCATATTGTAACCGCGATGAATTACGTTACCGCCTAGTATCTAAAAGTGCTATATTCTAGAAAATGCGGTTTTAATAAAGTATTGCGCCCGTATAGCAAGTAGTTATCTGTATCTAGTTATTGATCGGTTTTTCGAATGTGTTTGCCAGTACAGTTAGTTTCGAGTTGGGAGTGAAAGTTTTGGAGTGGATGTGAGAGAGTTTTGTGATGAAAACAAGAGTGCGCGCCGCGGCGCGGCGCGCTAGGGCCGGCCAGACGACGAAAGAAAGGGAACGTTCCGCCGTTCTCTCCGCGTGTTCGCATCCGTCCCTTTTCCGGTGACGGGAAGAGGACGCTCGCCGTCTCCGTCGTTCCTAGTCAGCCGGTGTATTTGGGCGTCGGCTGGCGCCGGTGCCCTTGACCGTCACTCACCTAACCTGCCTCACGGTCGCTCAATACCCGACCGGCCGGCTGCCTACGAATATTGATCCAGACGCCGCCGCCACTGCCACCGACGCCGACGCCCCGGTCCTATTATCTACGCACATACACACACACACTCACACAGCAACCAGCGCTGCGACGACGCTGCGTCTGGGTCTGGGCCCCTGAATCCATTAAAGGCGTCTGCACCGGAGGTTCCCGTCTTAAATTTTATCAACAAATACTTTTTTCATCATTCTTTGTTGCTACCGTATATAAATTACCAACTTAAATAAACACAAATATAATTATCCACCAACGAAAGCAAAAAAATACAAGATTGATATTTATCAACTCACATCAAATTTATGTAGCTAATAAAAACGAATGGTTTAACAATAAAATGCCACAAACAACTCACAATTCGTGCGTTAATGTTCTAGTTTACACACAAGTCACCTAAATAACTATTGATTTAATGGAAATAATATATTATTTCTTTCCTAACAGAAAGACATTCAATTACGGGAAAAATTGTATTAAAAATAATCAGATTATAGATAAAGTAAATATTATTTAAAATAAAAAAAGGTACCAAAATATG
The DNA here is from genome assembly GCA_932526585.2 of Philonthus cognatus. Classification (NCBI taxonomy): domain Eukaryota; kingdom Metazoa; phylum Arthropoda; class Insecta; order Coleoptera; family Staphylinidae; genus Philonthus; species Philonthus cognatus. Next base: position 25,103,183 of record OW052250.1, on the reverse strand, counting down.
AAAAAATACAGAACGTAAAGATTAAATTTAACATTGAAATTAAAATTGTGGCAGACATAATGGTATGATAAATATAAAAACAAACAAATTAAACAAATTGTAAAATATTTTTCAATAGTGTGGTACGAAAATCCGTTATAGATTATTAATCTAAACTAGCATTCATTCACTATACATATCTTATTACGTTTTTTTTTTTAAAGGAAGATAAGCATAGGAGAGTGATGGCGAACTTTTTTTCCATATGGATCAACATTTTATTAATTTTATTTTCAAATTTGGCCGTGGGTCATACTTGTAAGAACATGATGACTAAAGAATAGAAACAATTTTTTTACGGCGAAAAGCGCTTGTAATATAATTGCAGTATAAAGAACTGTATAAAAAATTAAATATAAATATATAAACAAATTTTGAACAAAAAACATATTTAATGGGAAACTTATTGTTTGTTGTTTTGATAATTGGTCTATATTTGCTTGATATTCCCATTTCATTAGTTTCACACAACATGCAAACGCGAGTAGATTTAATAAAATTTAGTGATGAAAATAATTGTTCACAAATATAGGTGAATCCAAACATACATAGACTGGCATTTACTAGTTTTTTCATTGAACTAAAAGTACATGGCAAGGAATCCCATTCTTTTAAAATTATATTTTCCATCTTTTCTTCTACTTTCAATGTTTCTATCATTCTGATTGTTGAAGCTTTGTTTCCGCAACTCCGTAGTTAAGCCGTCAAATTGGTTTTTCCACAAGAATCTATTTTCAAATTCTGCTAATTCTATTTGTAATGAATCAAGATTTAGCCAAGTATGAGTTTTTTTATTCTAATTTACTAAATTCAATTTTGTTTGGAACCAAAATAAACTGTATTGTATATTCAAAATATTTGAACTGGTTATATCTATCTAAAAAAACTGTTTTTGATTCATCGATTATTATTGAATATTTAATCAATGATTGTTCTTGGGAATAAAAACAATTTTTAAATATGTTTGTATTTTGGAAATGGTTTTGTAAATAATGTAAATATTTTAATTATTTCGTTCCAAATCATTTTTTTAATATGTTACGTTTTATTAACTCCTCGACTTAACGACGATTTAAAATTGCATTTAAATACGTACAGGGAGTTTTGTTTATGTATACTTAATAAACAAAACTCTCTGTATGTATTTAAATGTAATTTTAAATCGTCGTTAAGTCGAGGAGTTAATAAAACGTAACATATTTAAAAAATGATTTGGAACGAAATAATTAAAATATTGACTTATTTAACATATTCCATATTGCAATGTCTTACCCACATCCACAGTAATCTCGAACTTTACAACATAAACAGCAATATTTCCTACATCGAAACAAGAAATGCGAACGCAATCCGGACTCCATATAATAGATTAAAACGCACTCAAAATAGTACGCGTTTTTACGGCATGAATTTATACAATGCCCTTCCTTCCAAGTATAAGAAATTGAATTTCGTTAATTTTAAGCACGAAATAAAAAATATGTTACTGCTTAACGCGCATTATTCTCTGGATGAATACTTTGTTAGATATAAGTGATTAATAATTATATGCATATATATTTCTGCTTTTGTGACGTATGTACCTGTGGTCATAAATAAATATTATTATTATTATTATTAAACATTTGTAAAATTAACATGAAATCAGACTTAAGCATTATATTTCGAACTTCACTTTAAATCAGTATTTTATACGCGTGGCGCATGAAGTAAAATTTCGAGTTTAGAAAAGCCTGAAAATTTGGTTTGGTCGCTCCGCTTCGCGGAGCGACCAAACCAAATTTTCAGGCTTTTCTAAACTCGAAATTTTACTTCATGCTTAATCTGGGATTGGAAATACTCGTTAGAGGCATCAAATTGAAAGATTTTATCAAAATTTACATGAAAAAATCGTACTATGCATACGTAAGAGAAAAATTCCTTGTATCATTAAAATGTATATTTGAATAAAAATATAGAAGATTTAATCCTATTTTGTAAAATAAATCAGTTTTAAATTGCGAAAAAAATCAAAGTTTTAATATTTTTTTTAATTTAATTTGCGAATATTATTATTTTTGAGAAAAATATTTTTTTTCTTCTGCTGATAATAAAATTATATTTTTGTGATTAGTATCAAAATTTCGCTTTACAATATATCTGCAAGATGTAAAATTTTTTCTAAAAAATTAGCTAAAGTATGCGTGAAGTGTTGTTTTATTCTTTCCTTCAATAACTGCAACATTATCAAACCAATTGGCTAAACTTAAAACAACTGAATCTTGTTCAAGACCAACAAGATTCAGTTGTTTTAAGTTTAATCACTGCTGGTGCGGACACAGTGAGTATCTAAAATTAATAGTTATATCAATAGAGAACTTTTTGAATTAGAAAGAAACTTCCTTGTCATCAGTTAAAAACTGGGTAATCAGACAAAATCAATGAATCGCAGTTATGAAAAGCGTTTATATTTGTAGTCAAACATATGTTTGCAACTGATTTCATGAACGTATTTTATTAATAATTTTTTTCAAAATCTTTCAAAATATAACAGCGGGTCACTCTTAACGTGGGTCAGTCGGTGACCCGCGGGTCATATGTTCACCAGCACTGGTAAAGTATAGATTCATCATTATACTATGTCTACAGGTCTATACTCCTAGTATAGATCAATGCAAAATTTAATTCTGCATGAGAATATGTAAAAATATACGGGGTGTTTTTTTTTTACCGAGATTTAATGGTTTAAAGTTGACCAAATATGGTATGAAATTTTGAACACTCTGTATATTATTTTTACAAAATTAATTCACCATAGCTGAACTGGGTATTGGCTTTGATTTTCTTTTGTTTGGAGATTTGATGTTTAAATTAATTTTGAAAAAGCCCTTCGATTTTCTTTTGTTTGAAGATTTGATTTTTAAATTAATTTTGAAAAAGCCCTTCGATTTTCTTTTGTTTGGAGATTTGATTTTTAAATTAATTTTGAAAAAGCACATTTTTTGAATTCTCGAATCTTGGAGACGTTCACTTCGTGGTACATTTTCAAGTTGATGTAAAGAAAACACTTAACTTTTTTATACCACTTTTATTTTACTTTTGTGACTAGTTTCAATTACACGGAAATCATTGTCAAACTAAGTGTGTTAAACAAGATAAATTCAAATTCAAAACTATTTGAATTCGAGAAAATAAGCTTACGCTTCTTATAGTTTGCACACTTTAAACATAATATATAAAATTACGAAAAAACTATTCGTGAAAATGCAAACAGTGTCTTAATTAATAAGACAATTTAAGACGATAAATATCCATTGAAACAACTACTTCCCGTGCAAATACACCTCCGGATATTGAATTATACAATGAAATATTTAAAATCTTATTTAATTTGATTTGTTACAACGCTCTATTAAAGTAAGTAAGTAAGTTTGTTTTAATTTTATTCCTAATTTTTTAAACGTCATAAGCAAAGCTATACTGAAGAGAGATAAATCTCGAAACGCGTCTATAGATGGCCTAAGACATTAGTTTTAATCCAAGTCCTTTCACTTCTAATTTGTTGCTATCTCTCCTTTCATTTTAAATTTTATTGTTAGTTGGTTTAAAGGGAATTTGACCTAAACGTTACATATACTTTAATAGAGCGTTGTAACAAATCAAATTAAATAAGATTTTAAATATTTCATTGTATAATTCAATATCCGGAGGTGTATTTGCACGGGAAGTAGTTGTTTCAATGGATATTTATCGTATTAAATTGTCTTATTAATTAAGACACTGTTTGCATTTTCACGAATAGTTTTTTCGTAATTTTACATATTAAGTGTGCTAGTTTGACAATGATTTTAGGTCAAATTCTGCACTTCTTTCAATGATTTCTATGAATGACTTTATATTATAAAGTATATTTAAGAGAAATAAATGACTTATTATATTAGATACTTGAATTTTTCTCTTAAATATACATGATGTATACGCTCATTATGTATATCTGAAAGAAGAATTTAAAGTATCTAATATAATAAGTCATTCATAGAAATCATAGAAAGAAGTGCAGTATTGTACCTAAAATCAACTTTAAAAGTAAATTTTCATGCATTCATCGATTTTATAAAAGAGTTCAATTTAATGTTTCGAACGAGTGCTTCCACTCCCAGATTAAGCATGAAGTAAAATTTCGAGTTTAGAAAAGCCTGAAAATTTGGTTTGGTCGCTCCGCGAAGCGGGGCGACCAAACCAAATTTTCAGGCTTTTCTAAACTCGAAATTTTACTTCATGCGCCACGCGTATTGAACACTGAAGTATTGTTAAGTTACAAATACACTGAAAAATACTTGAACTTTTGTTTTGAATGAGTAATAATCGAAATATTTAAATAACAAAATATTTACATTTTTCTTCACACATTCTTAAGTCGGTTCAAGGTATCAAATGAATTTATTTAGTTAGTAATTTAAAAAATAAAATTAAGTTGGTGTATCAATGGCGTTCAATGGGTAAAGAGGGGGGTTAGGCCGTGTAAAATTTGTATGTTAGGACTTCGGTTCTAGCGTTGTTATAAGATAATATTTTACAAATGTTCTTTTACAAAAATATGCATTGAACCTTTCGTAACAAAATGACAGAAACAGATTTTTTTCAACTGTTTTATTTAACCCAGAAATATTGTTTGTTTAAAGGTCTATTTCAACATAAAGTAGTTTATTATTTATATGAAAATATTAAGATTCTATTATTATCATTTTATTATATAATGGTCACTCTTGACGTGTGAAAGACAAAAAGCAATACATCAAAACGATAATCTCTCTGGATTCGAAGTAGTTTTGTTTCCATATAACCAATTTAAATGTTCCGCCATCTTATATGACGTTAAGAAGTCACATGAGAAGTTTAAGTGACTTGGCCCCTCTTAATTTGAACGTTCTGCCATCTTATATGGCGTTGAAAAGTAACTATGAAGTTTAAGCGATGCTTAAGCAAAAATTGACAACCCCCCCTCTTAATATGTGGGTTCGCACATATGGGGCCAGTTTCTTTTTCCCCGGTAATTTTTAGAGAGCCAGTCCGCCCCTGGATCGATCCCATGTGTTATCATACTACTTACATAAAAGAAACATTTAAAAAAGTGTACCACATAAAAACAATTGATTACACCATACCACGAAATGATTAACGCTCACACTAGTGTGTGTGTTAACCTTAAAGAACCCAGCAATTTTCTTACCGAAAAAAGGTCGTAAATTACCATAACTCCGTCCGTTCTTTACGAATATTATTTTTTTACGCGATTAATACATGCGAGAATTCGGTGTGTGGTATACGCTCAACATCGGCACAGGTGGCAACTGGTAACCATTCTAAAAATGGCCGGCAAGTGCTTATTTGCGGCAATTAATGCCCGTTGTATTATATTAATTAGCGGTGCTCAATGCTCTCGCTAATTAATTCGGAAGTATTAGAATATAATTGCATCCTGTTTCGCTTTTAATGACCCCCCACACAATCGTACCCACCTTGAACTAAAAGCTCAATAAGAAAAAAAATCACTTTTTGATTCTCACATTATTTTTTGCATGCAGAGAAACAAAAATGATTAAGAACGTTTGAATTTTATGCCGTTGCTACGCAGCCAAGCCAAATTTTCAGGATTTTATAAACAAGCATTACAAGTTTTAAACTGAAAATAGCCAGTGCCTCAATATTTATTAAATTTCAAATAAATATAAATTTCAATATTCTTCTTTTAGTTACGTGAAGTGTTTTCTATAAATTATTGTAGTAATTCCTTTCTTCACTGATTATTATCAGTGAAGAAAGGAATTACTACAATAATTAATAAAATATAAATTTATTTATTTTATAATAAATTTTTCAAGTTTTCCATACTTTTTTGAAAATTTAATACCGTGCGATCATTTAAATTATAAATTAAAATAGACTACACTTTTTTTGTGCAATTGCCCAAAATGCTAATTGAATGATGGAATAAATTTAAGGTTATGGTAAACTATGTGTTAACAGTCAGTAGTGCCAATCTAATTTCAAAGCCTACTCTAATTTATATTTTAAATAATCGCACGGTACTAAATTTTCAAAAAAGTATTGGAAACCTGAAAGATTTATTATAAAATAATTAAATAAGCGTACTAAACTGACACGTTTAACAAGTTAACGCGCAGTGGCATATACACAGATCACTAGATAAAAGTTATTGCAAATAATAATGTTATTAATAGAAGTCATATTTAAGATATTTATATACATTTATTTATATACTTTTATTTATTTTCACTTATTTATATATGTATATTTTTGTTTATTAGTATCACTAAGATTACCGTTTCTGATGTTCCTGTTTGCATTTATTGCCGCCACTTGGGTTATTTATATGTTTTACTTTTTCCGTGAATATACTTGTGACTGATGAATATACTGGTGACTTATTTTTAAGAAAATGATTGTCATTATTGTATTGTATAAAGGAGATTTTCCGTAAATAAATTGAAATTGAAATAACAAACCGTGAATTTTTCTTTTAGGTAAACATATGCATAAGCTGTACATTTTGCGAGATTCGTTGTTTTTTAAAAGAGTTCAATTTGAAGCTATAAACGAGTGTTTTCCACTCCCAGACTAAGCTTGAAGTAAAATTTCGAGTTTAGAAAAGCCCCGTGAAAATTTGTCGAGGGTCGCGCAGCGACCCGAGACAAATTTTCTGGGCTTTTCTAAACTCGAAATTTTACTTCATGCGCCACGCGTATAAAACACAGATTTCAAGTGAAGTTCGAATATACATAAATTTCACAATATTTTAGTGTTTTATACGCGTGGCGCATGAAGTCAAATTTCGAGTTTAGAAAAGCCCAGAAAATTTCTAAACTCGAAATTTTACTTCATGCGTCACGCGTATAAAACACAGATTTCAAGTGGAGTTCGAATATACATTAATTTCACAATATTTTAGTGTTTTATACGCGTGGCGCATGAAGTAAAATTTCGAGTTTAGAAAAGCCCAGAAAATTTGTCTCGTGTCGCTGCGCGACCCTCGACAAATTTTCACGGGGCTTTTCTAAACTCGAAATTTTACTTCATGCTTAGTCTGGGAGTGGAAAACACTTTTTTGAAGCTTCAAATTAAACTTTGAAAAAGAAAACGGAATATCTAAAGATTTACAGAAAATTGGCTGAATTTTTTAAAGAAAAACTCCCTGTATATTATTATAAATAGGATTTTTTCTAAAATTGATCAGATTAAAACGAAATTAGAGTCGTTCAAAGTTGATTAATATAACTATTACTTTTGAGAATCTCTAAAATGCGTGTTTGTTTTTAAATTACAAAAACACAATTGACTCCGATATTTATTGAAAGTCATAGATTTTTGAGAAATTGAGTATGTTATAGTTGATCAAATTTTATTGAATTAAAGAAAGTGCAAAAAATTAAACCTCACATTTTCATCAAATTATTGAAAAAGTTAGTAAACTTGGCTCTAACTTTGAAATAAATTAATTTGATTTACTGTGAGTTAGACAAAGATAAGTATTTGTATTTTTTAAGTTAAAAAATGTGTTTCAGATTTGTATTAAAAACTAGGGATTATTAAGAAATGAATTGATCAAATTTTGAAACTGTAAACGGCTTCTACTTCGTTAAATATCATAATTCACAAATGTAACACGATTTTAACTTTGTTCGTATAGTATAACTGAAACTATAGTCACCTAATAAAGTCCAGTTATACAAACAAAGTTAAAATCGTGTTTTATTTGATCAAATTTTATTGAATTAAAGAAATTGCAAAAATTAACCTAAGAGGGCAGAAACACCTCTGGTCGATAGCCTAGAGTGATGGGGAAACTACGGCCCGCGGGCCAAGTCCGGCCCGCGGAAAGGTTTAATCCGGCCCGTTTAAGAGTGCCGTCGTGAGAATGTTTGAACGCGTTCTTACTTCGTAATGTGACGACCCGAATAAAAACTACCTACCTACGATTAAGCATTATTCTTTGGCCCGCTACGATTGTCTGGTTATTACAAATGGCCCGTCTTAAAAAAAGTTTCCCCACCACTGGCCTAGATAGACTAACCCCATAGTGTAAATAGATAAATAAAAGTATATGTATTATATAATTTTATTGTAATTGTCTGAATAAAGATGTTCATATATTTAAACCTAAAATATTTTATAACAAAGTCTGCTAATTTTTTAATAATCCTTAGTATTTAATACTTATCTAAAACTTTTTTCTGAACGAGAAAAAATACAACTACTTATCTTTGACTGGCTCACAGTAAATTAATATATTTCAAATTAATACATAAAAATTAATATATTAATATATTTCAAAGTTAGAGCAAAGTTTACTCATTTTTCAAATAATTAAATAATTAAATGTAAACTGGAGATTCCGTAAATAAATAAATTAAATTAAATTAAAAATTAAAATTTGATGAACTATTTGAAAAATTAGTAAACTTTGCTCTAACTTTGAAACATATTAATATATAAATTTTTATGTATTAATTTAAAATATATTAATTTACTGTGAGTCAGTCAAAGATAAGTAGTTGTATTTTTTCTGGTTCAGAAAAAAGTTTTAGATAAGTATTAAAAACTAAGGATTATTAAAAAATGAGCAGACTTTGTTATAAAACTTAGTAAGAATAAAATTGATTGATTTTAAACGAAAATGGTCTCGATTGCTCTCCAATTCTTCTGGAGTATTTTCTTTCTCTACATTGCCATCTTTCATCACTTCTGATCTTATAGTTTATTTAACTAAATTACCTGAGACAAATTTTCTGGGCTTTTCTAAACTCGAAATTTTACTTCATGCGCCAGGCGTATAAGACACAGATTTCAAGTGAATTTCGAATATACATAAATTTCACAATATTTTAGTGATCTATTCGACAAATACGAACAAAGTTAAAATCGTGTTTCATTTGTAACTTATGATATTTAACGAAGTAGAAACCTCCACCGTTTAGTTTAAAAATTTGATCAATCCATTTCTTAATAATCCCTAGTTTTTAATACAAGTCTGAAACATTTTTTTTTAACTTAAAAAATACAAATACTTATCTTTGTCTAACTCACAGTAAATTAAATTAATTTATTTCAAAGTTGGAGCAAAGTTTACTAATTTTTTAAATAATTTTATGATAATGTGAGGTTTCATTTTCTGCACTTTTTTTAATTCAATAAAATTTGATCAACTATAACATACTGAATTTCTTAAATATCTATAACTTTCAAGAAATATAAGAGCTAATTGTGTTTTTGTAATTCAAAAACAAACACGCAATTTACAGATTCTCAAAAGTAATAGTTATATTAATCAACTTTGAGCGACTCTAATTTCGATTAATTCTGATTAATTTTAGATGAAATCCTATTTATTATATAATAATATACAGGGAGTTTCTCTTCAAAGTATACGTATTCCAAATTCAGCCTATTTTCTGTAAATCTTTAGATATTCCTTTTTGTTTTTCAAAGTTCAATTTGAAGTTTCAAAAAAGTGTTTTCCACTCCCAGACTAAGCATGAAGTAAAATTTCGAGTTTAGAAAAGCCCCGTGAAAATTTGTCGAGGGTCGCGCAGCGACCCGAGACAAATTTTCTGGGCTTTTCTAAACTCGAAATTTTACTTCATGCGCCACGCGTATAAAACACTAAAATCTTGTGAAATTTATGTATATTTGAACCTTACTTGAAATCTGTGTTTTATACGTGTGGCGCATGAAGTAAAATTTCGAGTTTAGAAAAGCCCAGAAAATTTGTCTCGGGTCGCTGCGCGACCCTCGACAAATTTTCACGGGGCTTTTCTAAACTCGAAATTTTACTTCATGCTTAGTCTGGGAGTGGAAAACACTCGTATAAAGCTTTAAATTGAACTTAAAAAGAAAAGCAGGGAATATCTAAAGATATTTAATTGATGAGGCGGATACATGATGAAACTCCATAATACTATTTGAAATAAAACAACGCAGTTGGGAGGGTTTCACTTTTAATGTTGAACACTGCTAAAGATTTACAGAAAATTTACAGAAAATATTCAGAATTTGGAATACCTATACTTAAAAGAAAAACTCCCTGTATGTGGTTGTTTTAGCATTATTTAATATATGTTTTATTTTTTAATTTATAATAACCTCATTATTTGTAATAATTTATATCCAATAATTTATAAATAACCACTGGGCATTAACGAGTTGATTAAATCATATTTTATATTATGATAATTTAAAACTGTCAATTGAACATTTAAATTAAATTATTGTTATTGTAAAACATGAACCTGACAAATTTATATTTATTACCCCCTCGCGTTTCTAAAAACAACGTATACATCAATTATTTTATGTTGTAAGAGAATTACCTTACAAATCAATGACATGACTCTTATTAGACAATAATAAGTACTATCGATAATGCAATATGTACTACAATGAAGTTAAAATGATTTAATGGCCTCCCATTCACTAGCCAATCGTGCAATAGAGCACTCCGATCGATCATTATTTAATTAATGACGCTTTCAATCGTATCACTGTTACGTTCGCATTCAATAATTACAAGAATTATTGGCGTATAAATCGCGTGCGCTATCGTAAAATTAGTGCCACTGGGTGTGACCAGGACAACATTTTTAGGACATAGATTGATGGCAAAATAAATCCTAATCAATATACATTTCCCACATGAATAAAGAACAAATAAAAGTAAATAGTTATAAATTAAGAAAATTGAGAAATACAGGAACTTTTTCTTTTAAGTATATCGTGCATCAGATTAAGGGGTTAGGCCACTCGAGACCAGGAAAAAAAGGTTATTTTATAGTTTTTTTAACAAAATGTAAAAGTGCTATTTAAAACTGTTTTTATGTCTTTATTGTATGCACATTAAACTTTATTTCCAAATTTTTTCAAAAGAAAAGTTTAAAAAATGACGTCACAAAATAAAGACAAATGAGGTCCCTCTCGGAGCGTATGGCAAAATGGGGCGAAAAGATCCTGGAAACAGCAATGGACCTGGAACAGAAAAGTAAATATTTTCTGAATCTCTGATGTATAATCTGAAAAAATACGGGCCGTGTTTTGAAAATTTGGATTCTAAACAAAATGGCGCACGTTTGAAAAAAAGTTTTCGCTGACTGATGCTGCGAAAGAGGCTTGAATGGCGCAGAAATCAACAAGAAAGGATCAGGACGATGAGGAAGGTCAATTTTATAGCGCAGGCATTGCAGACTAGAGGCAAATACATTATTTCTATGAAAAACTATAAGTTAAAACTTCAACCGCGTTTTCCTCGAAACCATGTTTTTAAAATCGGGCGAAAAGAAATCTCAAATACTAATTAATCGATCAGCCTGAATCTGTTTATTCCTTAATCTACATAAAAATACGAGAGCCTTTTTGTTAAAGTGCTTCATTCGTTTTTTTATAAACGTTTTTATACGAAAATGTAAGCCCGAAAAATTAACATTTTTTTCAAACGTGCGCCATTTTGTTAAGAATCAAAATTTTCAAAATCCGGCCTATATGTTTTTAGAGTATACATCAGAGATTCAGAAAAAAATTACATTTTTGTTCCAGGTCCATTGCTGTTTTTAGGATCAATTCGCCCGTTTTGCCCTACGCTTCGAGAGGGACCTCCATTTTCTTTATTTTGTGATGTAATTTTTGAAGATTTTCTTTTGAAAAAAATTGGACATAAAGTTTATTGTGCATACAATAAAAATATAGAAACAGTTTTTAAGTAGCACTTTTAGATTTTGTTAAAAAAAATCTAGAAAATGACCTTTTTTCCTTGTCTAGAGTGGCCTAACCCCTTAAGCACGTGTAATTGTTGGATACATTTAATAAAACTGAATCAACTAAAATTGGGTTCAAGACTTCAGTAACTTAGTAAATGTATAAGAAAATACACTTGTAAATAAAATACGTTTTACTTTGTTTAACCACCATAATTTGCACTTAATTTGTAACTATAGTTTCGACTATCTAGTAGTCATTATCAAACTAAAACTTTTAGTTTGATAATCACTACTAGATAGTCGAAACTATAGTCACAAATTAGGTGCAAAATGTAGTGGCTAAACAAAGTAAAAAGTGTTTTATTTACAAGTGCATTTAAGATGTACCACAAAGTGAACGCCTACAAGTATAAGTATAAGAAAATATTTGTACCGCAATGCCCGCCCTCGTCTAATTACCGCCGAACACAACAATATACAAACATCTTTATTCAGACAATACAATATATGCTATAAAAATTAATATACCTATCATACAATGTTAGTGTAAGTCTGTCCGGGCTATCGAAAAAAGGTCTTTCTGCCCAAACACAACGATTTTCTTAACGTTTCTAATTTTTCCACCTGATTACTTCAAGTCATAACGTTTAAATATCGTACGCTTGGTCCGCAATTTGACGCTCATGTGCTACCGCATTGAGAAAATAAAGTTTTCGGAATCTTAATTCAAGTTAATTAAAAGGAACTATTAGACATTTTTAATTAGCACGTTTTGTGTTTATATGATTAATGCATGTTTAGTAAATCTTCATGAAATAAAGTATCAATTAAGCAAAGTGAAGTTTTATTTAATTGATAAGAATCGCCGCCGGCGTTTCGCTCAGCGGTCTGGCTGGAATTGAGAATTATAACGTCGTTCCGAGTGACCGCGACCGAAATCGATTAATTGTGTAATTATATTTTTTCGCGGCAGAGAGAGATAATTGCGGAATTTTTCGCAAAATCACTGCCTTATTATTATTTTATTCAAATTGCGATCGGTATTAACGTAGCGGAACGGGATCGGGCACGCCCAACGCACCCGGCCCCACCCGATATTTATCAAGATGAGGAATGATTTGATTATTTTTCGGTTCTCAAGAAAATACATTTCGTTTACAAGATTTCGTTAGTGAAAAGCACGTTTTGTACTTCCTGGTGTTCATCAGATACAGCGGAATGTGTCTAGAAAACTTAAAAACTTGACTTTTCAACATCCTAGGCCTCATCAGTGTGATATCATGCAGTGAAACTTGCACCAACTTTCTCACCTGTGTCAGACTTTAGACTAGGTTAGGTTAGGTTAGGTTTCGAGCTTCTTTGTTCTTATCAGATACAGTGGAATGGGACTAGAAAACTAGAGAAATTTCCAAAAAAGTCAGAATTTTCAAAAAGAACGGGAATTCCAGAAACTCAAGAAAAGCGATTTTTTTTTTAATTGACTTAACTTAAACCTTAACAATTCACATAAAAACGCAAAGAATTTGAAAACTAACTAAAATCGTGACATTTCATGAGATGCATTAAAAATTTTAAATTTTCTGAAAATTTAGGATAATCACAAAAATTGCCAAGATCATTAAAATTGTCGAAAAACTTGAAAATTCATTAAAAGTATCAACATTTTTAAAATTAACGAACATTTAGGAATTCTAAGAAAACCGGACAAATTTTGAAAATTAAATTGAGATTGAGAAAATTGGAGGAGATCGGAAATTGACGAAAACTCGTCAAAAACTTGAAAACTAATGAAAAGCATAGAAACTTTTAACGTCAACGAAAATTTAGGGAATTCACACAACTCCCAAGTTTTGAAATCTTGAAAAAATGATTGATATTCTATATCGAGTGTTTTCAATCTCAGATTAAGTATGAAGTAAAAATTTGAGTTGGGATAAACCTGAACATTTTGATTTTGTCTTTTTCAAACTTGAAATTTTACTTTATGCTTAATTATAAAGTGGAAACATTCATTAGAAGTTTCGAAATGAACGCTTTTCAAAAACAACGAATACTTAAAAATGTACACAATCTTAAATATTTGGTACCGAAAAGTATCAATAACATCGGAACATCCCTAGTAAGAAGCCATAACGCCCACAACAATATCTTAAAGTGCTCACATTTTTTTTTATTGCATAAAGTTACAAAATGGCGGAGCTAGAGCCATTCCCGCGAGCCAGGTTTAATTTTTTAATTTGGAACAAAATAAAAAATAATTCTTTATCTATAGTTCGTCCGAGAATGCAAGCAATATCTAGTTGTTTTCATTGCCATTCTGACATCTCTAAACTCCTTAAACACAACGTTAAAGCAAGCGTTAAATATATGATGTTTTGTTGGTAATACCCCACAGCGTTGCCGCTTTACCACTCTTAATAAATTCAGGCGAAAAATCCGAGTCCGAGAAAAAGTGAATGTGTATGTTATTTGGTGTGGATCTGCGCCCTCTCCTTGCTGTGTCACTACAGCTTAACCATAATTCACCACTTTTTAACTATTCATAACTCAACGTTAGGCATCTAGCACCTTTTTGGACGGGTTTTTAGGGTTAAATGTTTACATGTACTCTTGGCAACAATGCAGGGACTTTAAACCCATTAACATATTGCCTGGATTCTTGGATATACTATACATAAGTATAGCTAGAGAAACACTTACGGGATTTTGAAAATGATAATTTTTGTGTAATTGGCGAGCATTTGAAGTTAAAAGTTCAATTTCTGACCTAAAACGTGCATTAATTTGTAGATATAAAATTTAAAATTCAACTTATTAAAAATCCCGTACGTATTTCTATGAGAAAGGTTGTTTTAAAGATATGGTAAAAAAATGGATGGAGAAAAATAAAACTTGTTTGAGTTATGCTGCGTGCCGTTTTGAACAAAGCGTGTTTTGAGAAAAACGCGTTGACAGTTTCGAGTGGTTGTTCAGAAGCAGTTCGAAACGCTTGGGAAAAAGTTTGAAACTTTAATGAAAACTATTTCGAGCAGGTATTAAACTTTTTCACTTCATTCTAGATGGTTCAGAGTATGTTTTAAAACGATAATAAAAAAAAACAACTTTTTGAAAATTTTGCAGTGGTGTAACCTCGTAACAAAAAAAAATCCTTGCATATTTCACGATTACATTAATAAATCTTGCATTTTATGCTAATTTGTTTGTAGAATAAACTTTGTGTGTTCTTTGTAAATTTTTTTGGAGGAAGTCGATTAATTTCTATTCTTTGGAAGTGCGAAAGAATATCTTTAGTTTGATCTCGTTGATTGTTAGGGACTTATTTTTTGAAAATCCATTATTACTTAATATAATAGCAGACTATTTATGATTTTCAACTTTTTATTTACTCACTACAATTGTTTCGCTACACTGTAGCTTCTTCAGGTGAAGAAATATAATATAATATAATTATATTTCTTCACCTGAAGAAGCTACAGTGTAGCGAAACAATTGTAGTGAGTAAATAAAAAGTTGAAAATCATAAATAGTCTGCTATTATATTAAGTGATCTTTAGTTTGGTTCTCATTGATCACTTGATGAAACATGATTAAAATATACTATTTATTTGTAAAAATTAATAGTAAGGGAAACAAACCAAGTGATTTCCCTTTCTATTAATTTTTACAAATTAATTTACATATATCGAAAGAATACACTTACTTAATCGTGCAATAAATGAGTAGTCTAGTATCAAAAACGGACATTCGCCACATCATTTTTTGTGCTTCTGAAGAGAAAACTTTACGTAATTTCGAGTTCCTTCTTTTTTAGCTGATTTACCCTGAGCATGCGTATAGCTTAACGTAAATACTCTTTACTTTCATAATGACAATGGTTTTAATTTTACCATTACTAACTATTTTAATTATATTAATATTGTTATTGTTGTTTATTTACGGATATCCATTTAAAATAAATACATAATGCTTAGTCTAAAATAAGTTAAAAGTAATAATTAAGTTAAAATATATAAAATCACAAACAATATACACAACAGATTAAAATCAAAATGCTCATCACTATGCTAAAAGTAATAAATAAGGTTAAAATATAAATCACAAACAATATACAAATAAAACAAACAAAACAGATTAAAATGTGGACAAAAATAAAAATCTAATTTGTCTCACGGAGCATGGACTTAAGATTCTTTTTGCTTGTGGTAGCAAAGTCTATATTCGCCGAGTTGCAGTGCGCGGCAACTCTAGCCATACCATAGTTTCTAGCATAATTGGTACGATGAAATGGTACGTTGAAGAGGTCGAAGGAACGCAAGCCCCTGCTAGGCACATTAATTTTGAACTGGCCCAGAAGGTAAGGGCAGTCGATCCAACCGTTTATCAAATTGAAGCCTAGCATTACATCCGCGTTCCTCCGTCGCTGCTCCAACGTATTCATTTCTAGGCTACTTAAAATCTCTTGGTAGGAACCACAAATATGGAACTTATACGCTATAAAGCGTATAAATTTGGTCTGGACCCTTTCAAGTAAATTTATCTATTATTTTTACAAAAATAGCGAATGACCGTCTTTGATACTAGGCTACTCAAATGTAATCGTCGAGTAACATTTAACAAAAGCTTAACAATTGGCATTATTTTTTTTTTAATTTATTATAAAACTTCAGTGTCATTTTGCGGTTGTTAAATTTCAATGGCACCACTCGAATGGGATTCGTCATGGGCGTGCGGCGTCTTGTTCTAGCGTGGAAGTAGGTGCAGGCGATAATAATAACAATAATAAAGTCGGTGCATTCCGTTAGACATTGCAGACGGAAAACCGCCGTCTCTGTCTAATGCACTGGAAATAGAGAAGGAGCGGTCGGATTCGCCTCGAAAGACCATTAACATACTCATCGGAAACCGTTAGGTACTTGCTTTTGCCTTTTGCTGCCGGCCAGTGGCGCACAAATACAACTCACAATCTTGCGCTGCTCATTGCAGCGTTTTTTTATACAACTAACTAACCGACTGTCTAAAAAAGTTAGTTTTATCTAGTTCTTCTACTTCTTTTAATTGAATTGCCTTGGCAAATAGGCCCTTTCAGCCAGCTTCAGTTAACTAGAATAATTCATTTTTTAACGAAATAAACAAACTTGGTTTAAAGTTTACTAAGATTTACTTTGAGGTTATAAAAACCTTTTCGATCCCGAATTGTGTGGATGTTACTTTTGGTTTACCCGACGATTAACAAATTACCTCAAAATGTAACGACCATTCGTATTCATATCACGATTTAATTTTGTAGGCATTCATCGTTTCTGAACAGTGTTTAATTTTAAGTTTTGAACGAGTGTTGTCCACTCCCAGACTAAGCATGAAGTAAAATTTCGAGTTTAGAAAAGCCCGAAAATTTGGATTGGCCGCGTAGCGAAGCGGAGCGGCCAATCCAAATTAGGCTTTTCTAAACTCGAAATTTTACTTCATGCGCCACGCGTATAAATCACTGACCATTTTGTGAAGTTGGAAATATACTGCTTACGTTTAATAAATTCTAACCAAATCTCACGCTATCAAAATTCGAGCAATTTGCAATAAATTTTAAGGTATACTTATAAGAAAAAAATCTCTTTATATACTGTTTTTGATTTGTTTTTATTATCTATAACCTGTTAACACAGTTTATATATATCCAGTTCACCAGTCTCTATATAAAATTTGGTAACTGCGTTTGGATGCTGCGAGACCGGTGATTGGTGTATATAGTCGTCTGTTTTACTCTTACCTCACATCCTGACCATAGTTTCTCCTTTTTTATTCAATTTCCAGTTCTCTCAAAAGCATTGGCTCCCCTTGCTGTTGATCGCCAAATAACTTGGTATGCAAAAGTAGCTCGCGTATTACAAAATTTGGTAACTGCTTTTGAATGCTGCATACATACGCGAGACCGGTGATTGGTGTATATAGTCGTCTGTCTTACTCTTACCCCACATCCTGACCATAGTCTCTCCTTTTTTATTCGATTTCCAGTTATCCCAAAAGCATTGGCTCCCCTTGCTGTTGATCGCCAAATAACTTGGTATGCAAAAGTAGCTCGCGTATTACAAAATTTCGTAACTGCTTTTGGATGCTGCATCCATAAGCGAGACCGGTGATTGGTGTATATAGTCGTCTGTCTTACTCTTACCCCACATCCTGACCATAGTCTCTCCTTTTTCATTTGATTTCCAGTTCTCCCAAAAGCATTGGCTCCCCTTGCTGTTGATCGCCAAATAACTTGGTATGCAAAAGTAGCTCGCGTATTACAAAATGTTGAACACCTCTGATCTATACGATATATATAGGGTCTAGCAATACTAACTGAATACACTTTTTCAAGTTTTCAGTTGAACGCTTTTCGTAAAAAAACAGCGAATGCCTAAAAATTTATTAAACGTATACATTTAAGAGAAAAAAAAAAGATATAAAATAACGTAAAACAAAACGCAAAATGATCTCGAACAAAACAAAACACAGCGACGACAATCGCCCATCGCGCTTCAAATGTCACGAAAAACAATTGCATTGTTCCCGTCTCCCGGCTCGGCGTGCGTGTTAATCCCGGCGTAACGAAATCCGCACCCTTCTTATCCTCTCTCACTTCTCCGGACGTTATCTGCAAACGGATTTTCCCTTTTGCCCGATCCGTGTGAGCGCAATTGAACCTCCTGACGTTTATTTCGTGCCGTTGAGTCCGCATAATGTCTCGCGTTTTCCGCGCCATCTGCCGTCAATCCGGCCGGGACAATAGCGCCATCTATCGACCGCAGACGTCGAACGAGCCCTTATCACACGTACACGTTTGGGAAGAAGAGGGCAAAAAAAAAAGAAATATAGCGCCCAACCCGGATTCGGGGTCGTCGCACCAAACAACACCGGGGATTACGTTTTATTATCGCTGGCAATTGTTATCGCTACGTTGCTTGCATATTTACGATAAGAGGATGCGATATGCGTAGGTGCACCAATATTACATGCTCTTTCGAATAGTTATAGTAATATGTTGGTACTAGAAATTTCTGTTTGTAAATAAGCTTTTATGAAAATGCCTACATATTTTCGCCAAGATATTTCATAATAAAACCATTAATGGAAACCCAAAGTAATAACAAATTATTTGAAATTTCTAATTTCTGTATTCGACCGATGAAAGGTATTTAGGTTTACTATGTTCTTTAGTTAGTTATTTTGCCCAAATCTCACTAAAATATTACTATGGGAAAACAACGGTCTATAATTGCATTGCATTGCATTCACATCTCAATAACTACTACACAGAGCTGGGACGAATCCTCGTAAAAAGGATTCGAATCACGAATCCGAATCACCTAATATGATTCGAATCCCGAATCCGAATCACCTAATATGATTCGAATCACGAATCCGAATCACCTAATATGATTCGAATCACGAATCCGAATCAAGTAATATGATTCGACTCGAATACTCGAATAAAGGATTCGTAAGAGATAAATATGATTCGAATCAAAGATTCGAATCCTGTTTTTTTGAATCACGAATACAAATCCTTTAAGAATAAATTTGATTTTGTTATTTTTTTGCAACCATTAATATATAAATATCGTTACCAGTTGTTTTTACAAAAATATTCAGAACCTAATTATTATTAACACTGAATATCGTTGATAACAGACTAAATATCTGATTCCCTGTTACTCTGATTAAAGATGTAATTGTGTGTTTCTGAACTTCACTTCAAATCAGTGTTTTGTACGCGTGGCGCATGAAGTAAAATTTCGAGTTTAGAAAAGCCCGAAAATTTGTCTCGGGTCGCTGCGCGACCCTCGACAAATTTTCACGGGGCTTTTCTAAACTCGAAATTTTACTTCATGCTTAGCTTGGGAGTGGAAACACCCGTTTAAAACTTTAAATTTAACTCTATTAATGTCGAAAAAATTTAACATTTCAGATTACCGTGTCAGTTTTACTTCCAATAATATTAAACAAAATTTTGAAAACTAGACTAATATCTTTAAAAACATTTTCAGTCATTTAATGTTCTTATCAAAGCATTCAGTTTGAAGTTTCGAACGAGCGTTTCCACTCCCAGACTAAGCATGAAGTAAAATTTCGAGTTTAGAAAAGCCCAGAAAATTTGTCGAGGGTCGCGCAGCGACCCGAGACAAATTTTCACGAGGCTTTTCTAAACTCGAAATTTTACTTCATGCGCCACGCGTATAAAACAGTGATTTAACGAGAAATTTAAAAACACACACAAGACATTTTTCATGTTAATCCTCACAATTAATTCGAATTATTTTTGACGATTCAAATCCTTTTGTAAGTATTCGAATCCTTTTATAAATATTCGAATCCGATTATAAATATTCGAATCCTATTATAAATATTCGAAACCTTTTATAAATATTCAAATCCTTTTATAAGGATTCAAATCACCCACATTTGGAATCGAATACGAATCCTTTTAAAAAAAATGTAACGAATCCGGATCACGAATCCAGTTGAACTAAAGTATTCGAATGAATCTTTTAAATTCTCTAAAAGGATTCGAATCCTGAATGATTCGAATCCTGCCTAGCTCTGCTTCTACATCAATAGATTTTGAAAATAAAATAGGATAATTAAGGAATACTTGTAAATTATTATTGAATTGAAAGCCGTAGCTAGAAAAAAATGTCGGCTAGGGCCTTGATTGTTTAGTCAATAGTTAAAAATAATGATGTTTCGATACAAATTGATGTAAATATGTAAAAGAAAATTACCTCTCGTGTGAAATAATGTTAAAAGGAGATTGCCGGTTTTGCATTTAGATCCCTCATATAACAAATTCTGTGTTGCAAAATGTTTTAGATTTCCAAATTTATGCAAAATGTTTATCTCTGATATGCATAATTTCTTCTGATCTTTACCGTTTTCAGCCATCATAACGCAACATGATGCAACACAAAACAACACAAGGTAACTTTTAGTTTTAGAAATATTTATGTTTTGCTGTAAGTATATTGGTCAATGTTTGAGTTTATATGCAATGGCCATTCGCACTTGATCTTTGTCGCTTTAATCCAATAAAAAATAAAATAAAGCAACATAGACCGCGAATTGCAACTGCCTAGAAAATAAATTGACCAACAGTAACATTTTTAAAACTATACGTTGCATTATTTATGTGTTTGTTTATATTTCACCTTGTGTCATTTTGCATTTGTATAAAACCGATTTATGTGAAGCAATCATTAGTTAATGATTTCATTACATAAAATCTCCTCACCAATTATCTTTTTACTGCAATTCAGCTCGATGTAAACATAAATAATTGATCTCCGGGAAAATCGCTCCAATCTGCGGTGTACGATGTTAATCATCTGTTATTCCACAATTCGGAAAGGTGTGTGTACAGCGTATATACCCGCTGCCGCATAATCGATTTCTTGGTAATGGGGGTACATGTGGTGTTTGGCCTTTTTTGGGCAGGCCATCGATTCGGCGGTCTTTCCTTTCCAAAGGTTACACACTACACATATTCCGCTCGCGATGAATCACCGTTACAAAGGTTCATTTCCAATTTAATTACCAACGCACACACCTTTTATACCAATTACAGATGCGACTGCATACAAAGAATCAACCAAGATTATACTTTGTACCATGGGCGTAGCCAATGAGGGGACAGGGGAGGTCAATTTAAAGCTTCGAACGAGTGTTTTCACACCTTGATTAAGCATGAAGTGAAATTTCGAGTTTAAAAAGCCTCAAAATTTGGTTTGGTCTCGTAGCCCGTAGCGCTACGCGACCAAAGCTAATTATCAGTTTTACATACAAAAATTTAACATTTTGAAAATTTCAGGGAGGGGTTTGAACCCCAAAATGGGGGGGATTTTGGGGTTCAAACCCCTCCCTGAAATTTTCCCGTGGCTACGGCCTTGATTGAATTAGATATTAAACTCGAAATGTTACTTTATGTGCCACGCGTATAAAACACTGATTTTAGGTGAAGTTCAAAATATTCTACTAAAGCCAGATCTGGGCAGGATTCGAATCATTCAGGATTCGAATCCTTTTAGAGGATTCAAAAGAGGCATTCGAATACATTAGTAATACTGGATTCGTGATCCGGATTCGGTACATTTTTCAAGAGGATTCGTATTCGAATTCTATCCTCATAAAAGGATTCGAATATTTATAAAAGGATTCGAATACTTACAAAAGGATTTGAATCGTTAAAAATAATTCGAATTAATTGTGAGCATTAACATAAAACATTTTGCGTGTTTTTAAATTTCTCGTTAAATCACTGTTTTATACGCGTGGCGCATGAAGTAAAATTTCGAGTTTAGAAAAGCCCCGTGAAAATTTGTCTCGGGTCGCTGCGCGACCCTCGACAAATTTTCTACGCGGGGCTTTTCTAAACTCGAAATTTTACTTCATGCTTAGTCTGGGAGTGGAAACGCTCGTTCGAAACTTCAAACTGATTGCTTTGATAAAAACATTAAATGACTGAAAATGTTTTTAAAGATAATAATCTAGTTTTCAAATTTTGGTTTAACATTTGAAGTAAAACTGACATGGTAGCCACAATCTGAAATGTTAATGTGTTCCGACATTTTCCTGATTCAAGATTTTTTTCCCTGATCTTATAATATAACTTTCTTCTGTGGGAAAGCCCCAATTTGTTAAATTGTTTTCATTGTTTTTGTCAATATTTAAGTTGTGTTTTTATAAATTTTTAGGTGTTTTGTAATTTTTATGATGTCTGTTGATATATACATCATCTTTATTCAGATATAACTTATATACTGTACATAGAAATGAATATAATAAATGAATTTGTTAGTACGTCCTTGTCTGGGCTATCGACCATGAGTCTTTCTGCCCTTTTGCAAATTAGTATAAAGGAGGTAAAATTAGATTAAGTGTCAAGATGATACGAATTAATGAATTGATAAATGGCGCCAGTTGGATGTTTGAATTTGGGTGGGATGTTTTAATTACGGGGGATGCAGTATTTTCTAAGGATTTCTCTGTTGAATAGGTTTGTCGCTAGTTTTTCAGAAAAGGCTAGTGTACGTTCAGTAGTAGGGATTATTTGGGTGATTTCGTATAAGAGTTCATTGGATGGATTATGGAGAGGATTGTTTGGATGACGGATTTTAGTTAAGGTTCGGAGAGCAAATCTTTCGGCCACTAGAAAGTGGTATAGTGTGGACGGGCGGCATTGGGCGAAAAAGATGAATGCATAGTCTAGTAAGGGGCGGCAAATCGACTTGTAAATATTCACTGCTGATTTAGTTGTGATTCTTTGGTTTTTGGAAGTAAACGATCGGAAATGCCGCGCCTTTATTTTGACTCTACTTTTGACTGCTTGTGGATGTGGTTTGAAGGAAAGTTTGGTGTCAAAGAGGATTCTTAGGCACTTACATGTGTGTGAGCCCCTTCACGTATGGCTTTGAATAAAATACTTAGAACCTTTCTTCAATACTTTATTTTGTCACCAAATGTACATTTCGGACACAAAGTGTCCATTATCAATGGTTTGATATAAATACGAAAAAATTTACATTTAACACGATATTGGGAGATTTGAGGGTGACGGTTGGGAGAGGTGTGGTTTTTAGTGGTAAACTAAATTAGGCGAAAAAGGTTAGCTGTGGATAAGAAGGTAGGCGTTTGGCGGGATTCCGAGATAATTAGGAAAACTCCGTGTTTAAGGTGGATACACTAAATCCAATAAACCATTTTCGAGCGGACTCAAGTCGAAATTTAACAATTTATTTTCATGTTTTTTCATCTGAATTGCCTCCAACATATTTAATTGATAATGTGAAGAAGAAAAAGGCTATGTATGAGTTGTGGATTTTTATTTAGGGGATGTAGAAGTAATTTTGTGATAAGAGATAAATAGTGTAGATTTGGTAGGATTGACTTTAAGACGCCATTTGTTGAACCAGGATTGAAGGGGATTTAGAGCTGTTTGCAGGGATTGTAAGGCAGGTTGTAGCTTAGGAGCGTGTGCAATTAATGCTATGTCATCCGCGAACTGTAGAGGATATATATTTGGATTAAAATAAAGGGGATCGGGATTATAAATATCATGGCAGTAGATATTATATAAAATGGGTGATAAGGGGGAGCCTTGTGAGACACCTTGCTGTAGGTTAAAAGGGTGGGATAAGAATTGGCGGATTTTTACTTGGCAGGAGCGGTCGGTTAAGAATTGTTAGATTAGGTTTATTAGGTGTTGTGGTATATTGAGTAGGGAACACTTGTAAAGGAGACCTCGATGCCATACAGAATCGAAGTCTTTCCTTATGTCAAGGAAGGCCATGGTAGAAGAATGTCCTTCCAGGTGTTTTGTTTGAAGGTCACAGTACTACTAGTTACTATCCTAACTTCAAGTTAGGATAGTGACTGGTAGTACTGTGGATTTTTAGGGTTAAAAACCAAATTGGTAGTCAGGAATCGAGTTTTGGATTGATTTTAGGATTTTTTTTTTGGTTAGGGATTCTAATAATTTTGCTATTACTGGGAGAAGTGTGATAGGACGGTAGTTTGTGGTAAATGAGGGATTATTTTCGGGTTTGGGAATACATACGATTATACCTATTTTCCATTCCGGAGGTATGTATGAATGTCTATAACAGTAGTTTAAAATTTTAAGGATTAATTGGTGGACTTCAACGGATAGTTTTTTAGGATAAATCGGGGGACTTTATCATAACCTGGTGCAGAATTTTTACCAGAATGTAGCATCAAGAAGTAGTCTGTCTCGTCAAATGAATCGTCTGGGAGAGGTAAGGTAGCACTATTGTCGTAAGAATTAAACCAGTTATTAACGGTTTGACGAATAAAGCACTAATAACCTTTCTGTACACTTTTATTTGAATTCCCAAATGTACATTTCGGACACAAAGTGACCATTATCAATAGATTAACACAATGTTAATCCATTGATAATGGTTACTTTGTGTCCGAAATGTACATTTGGTAATTCAAATAAAAGTGTGAAGAAAGGTTATTAGTGCTTTATTCATCAAATTAATTTGATCTTCACGTAACTCACAATAAATTTATTTAATTATTAAGGGTCTCAAGAAAATATTTGTCATAGTTTTTATTGTCTGAGAATTTATACATATTGTCAAAATATTCTGCAAATGTGTTGGATATTTTCGTGTCGTCCGTTATGACTGAATTGTGTGTCGGGTCTTTGATGCTATTAATTTGGTCTGATTTTTTGTATTTAGTTAGTTTTTTTATTTGTGTCCTGCCTGTTGATTTTGCAAATTTAATAATTTCATATGGCTTTTTTGTTGGTGTTTTGGTCAATTTGAATCAAATACCATGACTTCTCTGACTTTCCCGGTTTTAATGATATTCAGTGAATTTTTTATTTACGTAATTTTCAGGCATTCGTCGATTTTATAATAGAGTTCAATTTAAAGTTTTGAACGAGTGTTTCCACTCCCAGACTAAGCATGAAGTAAAATTTCGAGTTTAGAAAAGCCCCGCGTAGAAAATTTGTCGAGGGTCGCGCAGCGACCCGAGACAAATTTTCACGGGGCTTTTCTAAACTCGAAATTTTACTTCATGCGCCACGCGTACAAGACACTGATTTGAAGTGAAGTTCAAAAACACACAAATACATCTTTAATCAGAGTAACACAGATATTTAGTCTGTTATCAACGATGTTCAGTGTTAATAATAAATAATTAGGTTTTGAATATTTTTGTTAAAACAACGATATTTATATGTTAATGGTTGCAAAAAAATAATAAAATCAAATTTATTCTTAAAGGATATGTATTCGTGATTCGAAAAAACAGGATTCGAATCTTTGATTTAAATCTTTGATTCGAATCATATTTATCTCTTACGAATCCTTTATTCGAGTATTCGTGATTCGAATCACATTAGGTGATTCGGATTCGTTATTGGAATCCTTTTCACGAGGACTCGTCCCAGCTGTGACTTAAGCAGTATGCTAATAACGCGTATTCTAAACAACACAATCACATTAGCACGCGTGGCGCATGAAGTAATACTTAGAGTTTAGATAAGCTTGAAAATTTTACTTCATGCTTAATCTGGGAGTGGAAAACACTCGTTTGAAAGTTCAATTTGAAATATTTTTAAAAACAACAAATATCTGAAGGTTTACAGCGTATACAGTATATTGAGATATGTACACTTAAAAGAAAAACTCTCTGTATATCTAAGATAGTAATAAATAATATGCAGTGTGCAAAAAAAAATTGTTAGGCACCAGAAAAAACCCAGGGCTGAAAGGGTTAAAAGAAAATAATCCCTCTATGTATTTTAAATGTAATTGTACAACGTAGGTCAAGGGGTTAAGCAAATAATAAAAACGTTGGTTCAAAAGTAAAAGTCATTAAAAGCTGCTAATCACACAGCACTCGATAACTTTTTACTTTTAACCTAGGATTTATTGCTCAAGAATTATAAAAAATCCTGTATCAAATGAAATTATAATTTGTTCATAATAAAATGTTGATTATGGAAAAAATTACAATTGTAATTGTTATTACGATACGAATGACGTGTGACAGGCGGCAAGCGTCGTAACTAGCTTGTTTTTTGTGTGTGTGTGTGTGTGTGTGTGTGTGTGTGTGTGTGTGTGTGTGTAGAAAGTCATTTCCATACGTATGTGTTTGTTTATTATACTGTAAACGCGCCGGTTTATGACGTGTTTATCTTCCTGTGTACGTGAACGAGAGAGAAAGAAAAAACGTGTTTATTTTCATCTGTTTCTCACCGGCGACGGCACGGCGAATAATGGAGATTTTGAAAATAACAAACCGCGCAAATATCGGTCTTATTTACGAGGAGTGTGCGAATAAATTGAATCCATTTTCGATTTCATATTTTTAGATCGTGTTAGTAGAAATTTGTTTGCAAATTTCGCCATGATTACAGCGTTACAATTTGAAGCTTCTAGCGAGTGTTTGCAAATTAGAGATGGGCGAAATGGCTCTTTTCAGTGAGCTGGTTTAAAAGATCTGACTCACTTTAAAGAGCTGGTTCAGTGAGCCAGCTCAAAAGAGTTACATGACTCAGTTACGAGCTAGCGATCCGCCGAGAGTTCTGACTCTTAGAGATCCATCTGATTCGCCAATTCATTGAATTGAGCGAGGTGGTGATTAATTATTTCCGTTATGCAATGATTGCAATAATTTAATCATAATTTATATAAAAACGTAAGAGTGAATATTAAATCATAATTATAATAAACGCGTATATATTTCGTACAATTACACTTCAAGTGTGTTTAAATATATTGAATACGTGTGCGCGCCTATAAAAACACACATACATTCAGCACGTCGCTCCGACCCTTGGAGTTGGATCCCGATGAGTGAGCTATAGCTCAGTCGGATTCAAGAGCTCCGTAAAACGAGCTAGTTCAGTTGGATTCGAAAGCCGTCGTGGATCTTCGCGATTCAACTCCGAACCGCAGAGTTGGATCCCGATGAGTGAGCTAGCTCAGTCCGCTCAGTCGGATTCAACAGCCTTCATGTATCTTTTAGAGTCGATTCGCCAAATTAATAGGTTTATTTAACTCCTTTCGCACGCGTCGTTTTCGAATCGATGATGCTGCAATAACATGATATAAATATAACGATAGCTATTTTCTTACTACAGTAGCAAACACTTTTTAATAAATTTACAATTTTGGTTACTAAAAAGGTAACGAAAGAATAATTACACTTGTAATGTTTACTAGATAGTAAACAACGGCGTTTGCTTATGATATTTTAAAATGTAGTGAACTAAGAAGAGGCAAATCTCTATCTAAATCAGTGATGGGGAAACTACGGCCCGCGGGCCAAGTCCGGCCCGCGGAAAGGTTTAATCCGGCCCGTTTAAGAGTGCCGTCGTGAGAATGTTTGAACGCGTTCTTACTTCGTAATGTGACGACCCGCATAAAAACTACCTACCTACGATTAAGCATTATTCTTTGGCCCGCTACGATTGTCTGGTTATTACAAATGGCCCGTCTTAAAAAAAGTTTCCCCACCACTGATCTAAATAAACGAATAACGCAGGTTTAGAAATTGAAGTGAAAAATATTCCGTTTTTAGAAATGATTTTAGTAGTGTACACTTCTGTGCAATAAAATTAAGCACACAAAATATGTTATACTTTAAAAAGGACGTGATGAGTTACTAACATTTGTAAATATGTCAATTTTCTTAGTGTCAAAATGCTACGTCATTTAGACAACAATTCAAATATTCGAATTGTAACTAAAATAGAAAATGGTTTTTCGATTTCGGCTTCTTGTCTTTATTACGAGCTTTTTTCAAAAAGTTTGAGTTTTAGTTTTTTAAAAAAGGTGTTATTTTCAAGTTATGGTGTTTTATCATTTATTGAAACTGCTGCTAGGCAATTAACATAGATCCGAATTATACAACTAGAATATTGTGAAAAACAGGTCTAAGACTTGTGCTTAATTTTATTGCACAGAAGTGTACAAATGGAAAAAGTAAAAAGTGCATATTCAGTAGGACTGCCAGTAACCGGCCTGTCGATCTACGAGCCGCGTGAAAACAAGATCTGTTAATGCATTGCGAATCTACATTCACTCTTGAAGAGCGGGCGAATCAAAATAAGTCATGACTCAAAAAGAGCTACATATTTTGAACTGAGTCACTAGGCTCACAAGCTTACTTTACTGAGCAAACTCTTTGAGTCGATTCGCTCAGGAGTTACCTATCTCTATTGCAAATGCAAATGATCATATTTTGTGTTTTCGTGCCGTCAGCTAAAAAAGATTGAGAACCACTGGTCTAGTACGATAATTAACACTCATTGGATACAATTTGTTGTTGCAGTAGTTACTTGTTCTATAATTGACTTAGTTATAAGTAATATAACCTTAATATTTCCTTGACAGCGTACAATTTCGGGAATAGGCGGGTAATTATTTTCAGAAATTACGTACATTTTTAAGCGAGTTTAAATTGGCGGGCACAGCCGCCTAGTTTTATATCGGAGCTCAGGTGAGAAATGAGGGAACGGTTACGGTATTTTAACACGTAATTCGGTTCCGTGTTGCCTCAAGCCGGTGTTGCGCCATGCGCCGAATTTTTCTCGTTCGTGTGCCGCAATTTTCCCTACAGGTTCCGAAAAAAGTTAATTACACCGCAGTGGTAATCCAACAAAAAATTGCTCACAGGTGTGAAAATATATGTTTATAAAATTGTTTGATAATAACAAAAAACACATATTTGTAATTGAGAAACGAGAGAATTGAGTTGATCAATGCTCAGTTGCAGCATTGCAATTTGAATTTAAACTCATGACATTTCCATTTTTTTTATAAAAGCATATAAAACACAGATTTAAAGTGAAGTTTAAAATGTTCTCCTTATTTTTGATCTCCGTTAATAATCTTTGTCTAACCTCACAAAAAACAAAGATTTAAAGTGAAGTTTAAAATGTCCTCCTTATTTTTGATCTATGTTATTAATCTTTGTCTAATCTCACAATGTATATTATTAACGATTCGAACTCTTTCGGGGAGAATTCGAATCGTTTTTTAAGTATTCGAATCCTTTTGTAAGTACTCACATTCTTATCAAAATTTGTACTCTGAATATAATATTACAATACATAATGCATAAATTTATAAATAATTACTATCGTCAATTTTGGCTATCCACCTGAGGTCTTTTTATCCTATAGCGCAGTGATGGGGAAACTACGGCCCGCGGGCCAAGTCCGTCCCGCGGAAAGGTTTAATCCGGCCCGTTTAAGAGTGCCGTCGTGAGAATGTTTGAACGCGTTCTTACTTCGTAATGTG
Organism: Philonthus cognatus; assembly: GCA_932526585.2. NCBI lineage: Eukaryota > Metazoa > Arthropoda > Insecta > Coleoptera > Staphylinidae > Philonthus > Philonthus cognatus. Next base: position 25,073,578 of record OW052250.1, on the reverse strand, counting down.
ACGACCCGCATAAAAACTACCTACCTACGATTAAGCATTATTCTTTGGCCCGCTACGATTGTATGGTTATTACAAATGGCCCGTCTTAAAAAAAGTTTCCCCACCACTGCTATAGCGCAATATTATAATATACATCAGAGCTGGGCAGAATTTGAATCCGGGATTCGAATCCTTTTAGATGACTCAAAATAGGCATTCGAATATGTTAGCGAAAACAGATTTGTCGTCTGGATTCGTTACATTTTTTTAAAATCGAATCGTTCTAAAGTTGGTTTGAAGAGAATTTGACCTAAACGTTACATATACTTTAATAGAGCGTTGTAACAAATGAAATTAAATAAGATTTTAAATATTTCATTGTATAATTCAATATCCGGAGGTGTATTTGCACGGGAAGTAGTTGTTTCAATGGATATTTATCGTCATAAGTTGTCTTATTAATTAAGACATTGTTTGCATTTTCACGAATAACATTTTCGTAATTTTATATATTATAAGTAATATTTATTAACTTGATCTTTTAGTTAAATGTCGAAATAACATTCAATTTTAGTTACACATTCCCTTAAAGACAGACATTTCTCAGTTGGAATATTTGGCATTTCAACTGAGAAATTTCTATCTTTGGGGAATTGTGTGACAAATTAGACTGTGTACGTTCTCCTAAAGACTCAAATTTCTCATGAAAATAATATTAAAAGACACATTTGAGTCTTCAAATCAAATTCAATTGCAGTTGCTCATTCTTCTTCTAAATATTAAAATTTAATAGAGAAGAGATGTTGTGCCTTCAAAAGTGTTTTGTATTTATGTGAAATTTAATAGAGATATTGTGCTTTCAAAAGTGTTTTGTGTTTATTTGAAAGACATAAATAAAGAAGCTACGAGAAAACCAGCAGCCATATGCATTAAAACAACTGACACACTTGCATACTCACACAGTTCGATGGTTGGGTCATCAATATGTCGAGTCAATGGTAAGTTGGTTGTTGGTTGGTTAGTGCACAGTTACTCTTACTTTATAGTCGGCATTGATAACACGCCTAACGGACATATTGAACGGCCTGACGTCACGGTGACGTGCCGCCGGCGAGCTCCGTCTCTCTCCCTCTCTTGCCGGGGCTTTCCATCCATCATTCCCTATCTTTATTTTCTGGTCGCTGCGACATTGCCACTGTTATAGCACACACATACCTGCAGGATCTGCACCATCTCGCTCGCAATCAGCCGTGTGCACGTACTTCAAACAATTGAAAACAACGGTGCATGTGTTGTGTGTTTGCGGACCTTGTGTGAATATGCAGAGTCTACACACGTAATTTTATTGATTTTATGAAGAATAAAAAAAAATGTACGACCGTCAACCCCTATCATACCTATAATGCATGGTTTGATAAGCCCTGTTTTGCAGTTTTAACGACTAAACTCTGTTCACATTTTATTTTCACCGCAGTAGGCTTATTTTTATGCTCCTTATAGTGGTAGGTTCTATTTTTGATAGTAATGATTGAAGTATGTTATTAACTTATAATTTTAATCAAACGTTGCCAAACATTGTCGCAATATGCCCAAAGTAATATTTTTATAATTTGTTTTTTTTTAATATTACTAATCAAATTTGACATTTTAAGAATTTAGTGGTGTGATGCAGGTTGTGTGTTTTAGGTTAGGACATGTTATGTTGTAAATCAATTTTTAATTTGTAGGTTATGTGAAGGGGGGAAACCTGACATTAATATGACAATTCAATTAACTCACAAAGATTACGATTACAAATGTATTTACCTATCACCGCCTCAAATTATTTGTATCTATTTGATAAAGTGTCTCTGAGGATCAGGTAGGATGGAATCAGGTAATATTCCTTACTCAGGAATACTTGTCTTCTTTATTATCTGTCCATTTATATGTTCAAATTTTGAAAAAGTTATAAATACAAGGAATTTTTCTTTTAGGTATACAGAGAGTTTTATGTAACACCGAACACTTTTATAACGAGAATGTTTCTTTTAAGTATACATATGCATACGTTATATATTTTCCGACGCTCGGTTTATTAAGAGAATTCAATTTAAAGCTTTAAACAAGTGTTTTCCACTCCCAGGCTAAGCATGAAGTAAAATTTCGAGTTTAGGAAAGCCTAAAAATTTGGTTTGGTCGCGTAGCGCGGAGCGGCCAAACCAAATTTTCAGGCTTTTCTAAACTCGAAATTTTACTTCATGCGCCACCGGTACCAAACACTGATGCAATGTAAAGTTTAGCGGTGTTTTAAACTTCGTAGTATGTCAGTGTTTTGTACCGGTGGCGCATGAAGTAAAATTTCGAGTTTAGAAAAGCCTGAAAATTTGGTTTGGCCGCTCCGCGCTTCGCGCTACGCGACCAAACCAAATTTTCAGGCTTTTCTAAACTCGAAATTTTACTTCATGCTTAGCCTGGGAGTGGAAAACACTCGTTCAAAGTTCTTATTGAATTCTCTTAATAAACCGAGCATCGGAAAATGTACAACGAAATGCATATGTATACTTAAAAGAAATATTCTCGTTATGAAAATGTTCGGTGTTACATAAAACTCTCTGTAGATGTTACGATTTTTCAATGTAAATTTTTAGACATTCGTGATCTTATTAAAAACTTTCAATTTAAAAACTTTAACGAGTGTTTTCCACTCCTAGACTAAGCATGAAGTAAAATTTCGAGTTTAGAAAAGCCCCGTGAAAATTTGTCGAAGGTCGCGCAGCGACCCGAGACAAATTTTCTGGGCTTTTCTAAACTCGAAATTTTACTTCATGCGCAACGCGTATAAAACACTGATTTAAAGTGAAGTTCAAAATATACTGCTTAGTTTTGATCACATGTTTATTAATTTTACAAATGTTTATATGGAATATGTGAAAGTATCCTTAGAAGAATAAATCCCTGTATGTGTTGTAAAGTTGCAAGTTGTAGCATTCTCTTTTTTGAAAATCTCTGCATCGTGACAATTTATTTGATAAATTATGATTTATTTGTCAGATTGATAATCATTTACCAACAAGACCGTAGCCAGGGGGGGATATGGCGGTTCAGCCCCCCCCCCCCCCCCCGCCGAAGTGGTCCAAATTTCAAATTTTTATATGTAAAAGCGGCTCTGTAAGAGCAAACACAATATTTTTACCATTAAACCCCCTCCCCGAAATTTTTATAAACCCCTCCGATTTTTTTCTCTGGCTAAGGCCTTGTTTACCAACATCTCTAGATTTGATTTTCGAAAATACTCTACTGTTAAAACAGGACTGCAACTGTTCGCAGTAAATACACCCTAAGTTTGGTCATATTAAAAAAAAACAGAGTTTACATGTGAATGAGGGATATTATAAAATGCAACGTTGCACTACACCCTGGGTCTCCAACCTATCTTCTTCGCGGGCCACAAATACAATTCTACATAATAAAGTCGGCCAAGATCCGATTAATTTTATAAAATTATGCAAAATTTAAGAAACAATTGTTACAATATTTGAAAATATGACATTTACAAAAAAAAATTACAAACAATCGCGGGCCGGATTCATGCAAGTCGCGGGCCGGATTTGGCCCGCGGGCCGTACTTTGGAGACCACTGCACTACACATAACCAACAAAAAAATGACATAACTAAATTGTTAGTAACTTTTTTTACTACCAACAAAAATCTCACCCTAACAAAGCCTACTGCGATGAGAATAAAATGTGAACACAGTCTATTTCTTTCTTATTTTAACACATTTTTGAGGATTGTATTTTTTTAAATTTAAATATCAACAATATATTGAAACATTAAAAGTGCGATTCTTTTCGCAATCTACAACAAGTTAGTCTTACAAAGACTATATCAAACACTCATTGACACAACTACTTCCCGGGCTAATACCCCGACGGACATTGAATTATACAACAAGTGTTTGCTGTTACATACAGAAACCTACTGTAAATGTAACAATTTGAGACAAACTATTCAGGCCATCTATAGACGCGTTTCGAGATTTATCTCTCATCAGTATAGCTTTGCTATTTTCTCTAAACAATTTGACACCTTAGACTAGCGGTCACGTTACCGTTCAAACATAAGTATAATTGAAATGGCCAATTCTTGGTTGCAGAATACTTCAAACATTAAAAGTGCGATTCTTTTCGCAATGTACAACAAGTTAGTCTTACAAAGACTATATTTACAGTAGGTTACTGTATGTAACAGCAAACACTTGTTGTATAATTCAATGTTCGTCGGGGTATTAGCCAGGGAAGTAGTTGATTCAATGAGTGTTTGATATAGTATTTGTAAGACTAACTTGTTGTAGATTGCGAAAAGAATCGCACTTTTAATGTTTGAAGTATTCTGCAACCAAGAATTGGCAATTTCAATTATATGCATATGTATACTTAAAAGAAATATATATATTGATTAAGCTGCAACTATTATATTTTGAAATTTTTTTTTTCTTGGTTTAATTGTGTACCTACTTTGAATATGTACTTCTACGTCATACATATTAAAACGAGCCATTCCGATTTTCCCCATAGACATTTCACAATATCGCGCTCGTCACGTGAATCGCTAATTACATTTCTTTGTTTCTTATTATTCATAGTGCTGAATTAGTTGGTGGTATTCCACGAATAAATTAAACGGGAGATTATACAATATATTTTTTTTAATCGTGTGCGCGCACACGCATACACATCAAGCGTCAATTGCCCAACGTTTTCATTCACTAATTGGTCAATTTTGAGAAAAAAAAAAACAATATAGTTACGCAAAGCGTTTGAATTGTGGCGAAAAATGAATCAATGCGAGTAGATTTTTCGCTTTTTAATAATAAAATACAGGGACATTTTTTGTTAAGTATGCATATACAGTCGCTTTTGTTTTGTAAATTCAATTTAAAACCTGGGAGTGGAAAACACTCGTTTAAAGCTTCAAATTGAACCCTTAAAAAAAAACAAAGAAAATTTGAAAATTTACAGCACATAATTGGGATACGTATACTTAAAATTAAAACTCTCTGTATATACTGTGTGGATAATAGAGTTAGGTTTGACGAATAAAGCACTAATAACCTTTCTTCACACTTTTATTTGAATTACCAAATATACATTTCGGACACAAAGTGACCATTATCAATGGATTAACACTAATTCAAATAAAAGTAAATTAAGTTAGCTAAATATTACTCATTGATCCATTTGTGATCAGATTGTAATTATAGTAAAATACAACTAAGTGTTTTGCAAATAATAAAAAAAAAATCGTCAAATTAATTTGATCTTCACGTAACTCAAAATCAATTTAGAGTTAGGTTATTGGGGTATGATCTGTATTTTGTGGATAAAATTAAATATCTTGGAATAATTATTGACAACAAATTATTGTTTAAATCTCATTGTAATCAATTAATTAACAAAATTAGAATAAAAAGTAGTTATTTTTATAGAATATGCCACCTAATAAACAAACCAACTAGAATTCTCATTTATGAAATTATAATCTATCCCTTATTTACGTACTGCCCAACTGTTTTATATTACACGAATAATAGAAATTTAGATAAATTACGTATTGCAAAATAGATGTGTGCGTTCAATTTAAAATGTACTAAATACACTAGCATTAATGTTATGTTAGCAGTATTAGAATTTTTTAATATACAAACTATAAAAACCGAATTAAAATTAATATCGACTTTCTGCAAAAATTTAGTCTCACTGAGACAAGTCTCCAAATATTCATTAAAACAACAACTACTTTTCCAATGAATATTTGGAGACTTGTCTCAATGAGAATTTTTTTTTGCAGAAAGTCGATATTAATTTTAATTCGTTTTTATATCTTGTAAATATTGTGCAAACTATTGACAAACTCAATTTTTCTTTATGTTAAATTTTTTTTCATGTTTTCAATATACGTCAACAATTATTTTTTCATAAATATGTGTTTCATTTATAAAATGTTCAAAAACATGCTACCAAATTATGTTACCTATTTAATAAAAAAAAAAAAAAAATAGTAAAATTCATCAATACAATACTAGAACAAAAAATCATTCTCATACACGAGGTTGCAAACAACAACGGAGCTACAGATCAGTATTTTTTGAAGGATTTAATAAATTTAATGAATTAGAACCAATAATAAAAGAATCATTATGCATTTCAAAATGTAAGCGTTTGTTAAAAAACAAACTACTTGAAGATAAATAAGAATGATTATTATTTAATCAATTCAATGTAGTTGAAAATAATTAAGGTATATTTAATATATATAAATACATTTAATAAATAATACTATTACTGCTACACGTATACTACAAGAATTGGAATAAAATAAATTTTATAAATTAATGAATGTAGCTGATAAAAATAGCAGATAAAAATTACACTTATGCCCGGTATTATAAAACGTTTTATTCCCTAAATAAAATTTACTTTAAGAAAAATTAATTTATTTCAAAGATTTCGGTATTATAAACACAAAATAACTTTATTTGGCTAATAAATCTCCTCAGTAAAATATTTGTTTATTTTTCTACAAGGTAAATTATATTCTCTAAATAATTTTTTTTTAATTTTTTTTTTATTTTAAATCTTTATTTTTAAAAATACGCATACAGACAAAATGTTACATATTAATGAAAAAGTGGCAAGTAAACAGTTAAAAATACATAAATATAACATAAATATAAAAAAAAGAAGAAACATTTAGAGATATTTTTAGAGCACACATTGACGCATCGGTTCCAAGAATTCGCACTATACTTCATTTAAAGAATAAGGTTCTAACAAACACAAATGTTCATATAATCGTGATTTGAATATATTTTTGTTTTGAATATTTTTGATAGCATTTGGAAGCTTATTAAAATATTTCATAGCAACATACGAAGGATCTCTCTCATACAAAGTTAATCGATGGATCGGCAAGGCATAGTTGGCAAAATGTCTGGTTTTATAAGAATGTTGGTGTTTAGTGAGATGTGTCTCAGTTGATAGAATTCTTACTATTGATTTGTAAATATACATACCATAGAATGTCAATAGATTATGGGACTTAAAATATCCCCTACACGAAGTTGAAAAAGACAAATTAAAAATAATTCGTACTGCTTTTTTCTGAATTATGAATACCTTATTTGCCTAGCTGCTCCATCCATAATATGTTATACCATATCGCATTCTTGTGCAAAGATAAGCATTGTATACAAGTTTTAACGTGTCTATGGGTGCACCTGACCGTTTGAGCATTCTTAACATATAGCACGCCGAACTCATTTCTTTCTCTACCTTTTCAATATGCACTTTGCCATTGAGTTGTTCATCTAGCATTACTCCAAGGAATCGAACGTTTTGTTTTGGTAGTAGTGTGTCATCTAATAACGTTAGATCAGTTGGATAAATTATCGTTGTTTTGTTAGTTTTAAAGAATATTATTTCAGTCTTCTGTGTATTTAGTTTTAGTTTATTTTTACAGAGCCATTCATCGCACTGTAACAGAAGCTCATTACATTTAATTTTAGCTTCAGCAATATTTTTACTGGAGACCAATAGATTGGTGTCATCTGCATACATCTCAATTATACCACCCGTTTTTTGAGCAACTGAAGCAAGATCGTTAATATATATAATAAACAATAAAGGCCCTAGTATGCTGCCCTGTGGAATTCCTTTTGTTAGATATAAACTATCTGATGTTATGTTACGAAATTTTACACATTGCTGCCTTTCTGATAAATAGGTTTTAATTAAGTTTAAAGGGGTTCCACGGACACCATACTTCCACAACTTTTCTATTAAGATTTCATGATCTAAGCTATCAAAGGCTTTAGATAAATCTAAAAGTATACCAACAGGTATTTCATTAGATTCTAACGTTCCAATTATGCTGTGTATGTATTTATGGAGTGCAGTTGTGACAGATTTTTTTTTTTCTGAAGCCATGCTGAGATGGGGTTATTATATCAGATTTGTTGAAGAAATTTAATAATCTATTATTAATAATTATTTCAAAAATTTTTGCAAAGCAGGTTATTACACTAATTGGTCTATAATTGTTAATGCCGTTCGGGTCACCTTTTTTATATATTGGAGTGACAACGGATTTTTTCAGAACACTGGGAAAGATCCCAGCTTCTAAGCTGATATTTAACATGTACGTAAGAGGCTCTAAGATTTCGTTTGTAGTAAACTTGATTAAATTTGCCGAAATTTCATCGAATCCCGGTGACGTGTTAGATTTGAGTGAGTGTACGACGTTGTAGACTTCTGTGATATCTGCTGGTTCTAAGAATAATGAATTACTATTGATTATAATATTATCGCTATAAGATTGCGACTCACTGTTTACTAATAGGTGTTTAGATGACTCTACAAAATGTGTATTAAAATTGTCTGCCAATGTCTTGATGTGTTCTGTAGTGTTAATTTGAATATTGTTTTTTGATACACCCGTAATCTCCTTAATTATATTCCACGATGTCTTGATTATATTGTTCGAGCACTGGTACCTATTCCTAATATCATTTTCTTTTGCATTTCGAAGCAACATGTCATATTGTACTTTCTGTTCTTTGTAATGGTTTGAAAAGGATGGATTGTACTGAGATATAACAAAGTATGAATCTAATAATCGTTTACAATGATTAATTTCGTTAGTGTTATAAATTCTTTTTCTTTTTCTTTGACTTACACAATTATATTTACAGATTTTAGGAAATGAGTAGTTAAACATTCTATAGTAGGTATTCCAAAATATATCCCATTTTCCGTTAAGAGAATTGTTAAAGTAGATAGGATTCCATATACTGGGGTCACTAAGTCGCTCTTTAAAACCATTCATATTATGCTCGTTAAATTGACGATATACACGTTTCGACTTATTTGACAATGGTTGATGTTGAAAGGAGAGTTTTATCACTAGATGATCGGAAATACTATAGTTTAAGACGTCAGTAGTGTAAGCTGTTTGAAGATTAGTAATAAAATTGTCAATTATGCTCCCCGATCCATCGTACAGCCTGGTAAATTTATCTATACATAACCTTACGTTAAACGATTCCAGTACATTCAATAAATCCCGACATCTAACATATGACAATCATTTGCTGTATTAATATTAAAATCACCAGTAATGAAAAATATATTATTAGTGTTGGTTACTTTATCAAGAAGAACAGACAGTATTTCGAAAAATATATTACAATCTGAGAGAGGCGCACGATACAACACAACGCATGTTATTTTATAACCATTATATATTAAATCTACCGCAGCGCATTCAAAAACACTCTCTACTGCTAGTGTATTTGACAGTTAAAAGTCAAAAGTGCATATTATTATAATTACTTTAGATTCTACTACATGTATTTATTAATTTCATTACGGTTATCATGTCTACTATATCATTCGTATCAGATTTAGTATCTTCCCCGACAGTGATTAATTTGAACCACAAGAAATTCTAAGGCGTCGAAGACCTTGAGTTCTTCAAGTCAGAAGCAACCCGTTGACATAACCAGGGATTTTTATACATATGCATACGCTTCTTTTAAATTAGTTCCATTTGAAGCTGTAAACGAGTGCTTTCCACTCCTAGATTAAGCATGAAGTAAAATTTTGAGTTTAGAAAAGCATGAAAATTTTAACTGTACAGGGAAGATTTTTTTAAGTGTACATATTTCTGAAGGTTTGAATTAAATCACACTTGGTTTGTTTCACAATTTCCTCTTTACTATTTACTCGACTAGTTTCGCGTTTTACAGCATTATCAGGATCCTGGTAATGCTGTAAAACGCGAAACTAGTCGAGTAAATAGTAAAGAGAAAATTGTGAAACAAACCAAGTGTAATTTAATTCAAACCATCATCAATATTTAAAAATGTTTCACCAAGTGATGAGTGAGAAAATTATTCAAGAAAAAAAAAGTACATATTTCGATGCATGCGTTGTAAATTTTGTAAAATGTTATTGCTTTATATACGCTGCAAATATTCAGACGTTCGTCGATTTTTTAATAATGTTCAATTTGAAGTTTCGAACGATTATTTCCACTCCCAGACTAAGCATGAAGTAAAATTTCGAGTTTAGAAAAGCCTGAAAATTTGGTTTGGTCGCGTAGCGCGAAGCGCGGAGCGACCAAACCAAATTTTCAGGCTTTTCTAAACTCGAAATTTTACTTCATGCGCCACGCGTATTAAACACTGACGACACTAAAATATTGTGAACAAGTGAACTTCACTTGAAATCAGTGTCTTATACGCGTGGCGCACGAAGTAAAATTTCGAGTTTAGAAAAGCCTGAAAATTTGGTTTGGTCGCTCCGCGCTTCGCGCTACGCGACCAAACCAAATTATCAGGCTTCTCTAAACTCGAAATTTTACTTCATGCTTAGCCTGGGAGTGGAAAACACTCGTTTAAGTCTTTTATAATTTCTAATGAGCTTTCTTTTTTTTGTTCTGTGTAATTCTTACCCATTTCACGGTTATTATCCACAATTATAAGAAATTATACTAAATTTCCAGTTTGATTAATAATTCAACTTGAAAGATCGACAATTCAATTTTAAAAATTTGTGGTTCTATCTATCGCCACAATGAAAATGTATAATTGCGGTCGGTAATCTACTAAATAAATTATTTATTTCTAGAATTGCTATTTATTTGGTAGGTTTGCTTTATAATACGCAATTTTATTTGCCTATTAGTTTACTACGTAAATAAATTTACTCTACAAATAGTTATCTAATGATTTATTAATCGTTTATAATACCGGGCATTCATCAAATTTCACTCACAAATTACGAGTGAACATTTTTATCTTTTTAAATTCTGAAAAAAATTGTAGAAATTCTTACCAACATAATAATAATAATAATTTATTGATGTGTTAAGCATAGCTTTTACATAAGTCGGAAAAAAAGAAAGAAAAATACATAGCACAAAAAATAGACACTAGCTATAAACTAAATAAAGATAAACATTGCGTAAAAATAATACCAATTACAAAATCAACCAAACTACATGCATTATGAAATAAAGTCACGAAAATCGTTTTGTAAAAATTCAGCGAAGATGTAAAAAGCTTTCTTCTTCAAGTACGATTTCATTTTGATTTTGAATTTTTTGACTAGCAGATATTTGATGACGTGCGGGATACAGTTAAATAGTTGTATTCCATAATAATTAATAGATAATAAGTTAAGCAATTTTTTCAGGCTTTTATAAACTTGCGTATTAAACACTGAAAACACTGAAATATTGTGAACAAGTGAACTTCACTTGAAATCAGTGTCTTATACGCGTGGCGCATGAAGTAAAATTTCGAGTTTAGAAAAGCCTGAAAATTTGGTTTGGTCGCTCCGCGCTTCGCGCTACGCGACCAAACCAAATTTTCAGGCTTTTCTAAACTCGAAATTTTACTTCATGCTTAGTCTGGGAGTGGAAATAATCGTTCGAAACTTCAAATTGAACCTTTTGAAAAAAACAACGAATATTTGAAAATGTACAGCACATAATTGGGATATGTATACTTAAAATAAAAACTTTCTATACACACATATATTACAAGAACTAACATAAAATGAATGTTATAAATTAATAAATGAATGTGATAAAAATAGTACATAAAAATTACACTAAATCAAGTTTCACTTACAAATTTCGAGGAAACATTTGTATTTTTTTAAATTCTTAAAACGCACATAATTGAGATATGTATACTTAAAATAAAAACTTACTGTAAACTATATGTGTTTATAGAAAGTTTTTATTTTAATTATACATATCTCAATTATGTGCTTTTTAAGAATTACAAAAAAATACAAATGTTTCCTCGAAATTTGTAAGTGAAATTTGATTAAGTGTAATTTTTATCTACTATTTTTATCAGATTCATTTATTAATTACAAGAACTAAAATAAATGTTATAAATTAATAAATAAATCTGATAAAAATAGTAGATAAAAATTACACTTAATCAAATTTCACTCGCAAATTTCGAGAGAACACTTATATTTTTTTTAAATTCTAAAAAAATCATAGAAATCCTTATCGAACATAATAAATTACGCAACTTTTTTCTGTAAGAAACATTTTTTCAGTCCTCGGGTTTAAATTAAAGTTTAAAAAAAAAATTGTCGATACAAATTTTTGGATTGGCAATATTTTCAAAATTATTTAGAAAAATGTGAGCAAGAAAAGGTAATAACGGGTTACCCATGGCAGTTGAGTTCAATAATTCGTACTATAAGCAAACATTTGGCACTGCCATAGGTAACCCGTTATCACCTTTTCTTGCTCACATTTTTCTAAATAATTTTGAAAATATTGCCAAAAAGTCAATAACCCAGTTTCCGAATATTTGGTTTAAATATGTCGATAACATATTTGCTGCGGTCGAAACAAATTTCGATATTAACAACTTCATCTCATCCATTATTATAGTATTAATTTTACATACGAGTTAGAGGATGAAAACTCACTGCCCTTCCTAGACATTCTTATAAAAAGAGAAAACAATAAATTAGAATTTGATATATTCAGGAAACATACTCATACTTTCAATTATATCCATGCCAACGCATTTGCACCAATGAAATATAAATTATCTGCCTTTAATAGTATGATTAATAGAGCCTTCAACATACCATTATCACCCGAAATTAGAAAAAAGGAACTAAAATTTATTCACACAATAGCAGCACACCTTAAATACAACAGAAATACAATACAGAGACTTATTAATAGACATTCACGTAAATATAAACTCCGAAATATAACTTCACTTACAGATATAGAAACCATAAAAGAAACAAAATATGTCAGACTAAGTTATTCCCCCACAATCAAAAATAATTTCAAAAAATTGTACAAGAAATTCAATTTAACCCCAGCGTACTATGTAAATACAAAATTACACAATTTACTAGGGAACACTTTTAACGAAATGCATTTCTTAGAAAAACCTGGAATTTATTCCATTAAATGTTCGAATTGTGACAAAATATACATAGGACAAACACAAAGAAACATTCAAACTAGATTCAAGGAACATGTCTCACACATTAAACACCTAAATCCGGATAAATCTGCGGTCGCTAACCATGCAATTGAAACGGGCCATAAGTTCATTTTAGAAAACGTAAAATTATGGAAACATTCAACACATTATCATTTAAATATGTTGGAGGCAATTCAAATGAAAATACAAGAAAACCTACTGTTAAATTTCGATTTAAGTCCGCTCGAAAATGTTTTATTAGATTTAGTGTGTCCACCTGAAACTCGGGTGTTTTCCTAATCCCTTGGAATCCCCATCAAACACGTACCTACTTACCCACAGATAACCTTTTTTCGGCTAAAATTAGTTTATTACCACCATAACCACACCCTCTACTGACACCCTCTAATTCCCTCATTTTTTAGTGTATATATATCAGTGTAAAATGTATATTTTTCGTATTAGTATCAAACCATTGATAATAGACACTTCGTGTCCGAAATGTACATTTGGTTACAAAATAAAGTATTGAAGAAAGGTTCTAAGTGTTTTTTAATCAAAGTCGATACAAATGTTCAACTTTAACCGCTTGCACTGAAAGCACTATTTTAGACACAAAAACACACTATAGCTTAAATGAAAGTCTGTTTAATTATAAATAAACCGATTTATGCCAATTTTTTATTTCCAGAAACTCTTATATTGATACAACTGTTTTCCAAGAATTGTCAAATTTACGATTTTTTAATTTCAATGTAAAACGTATTTTTTTCAAAAACTTGTCAATTCATTTTATTCATCAAAAGAAAACGATTGAATTAAGATTAAACAAGTTTTCATTTTGAGTGTAATACATTTTTTAAACTTGGAATATATGTCTCATTGAGGGATTTGTTTTAAAGAGGAAGTTTAACCAACATTTTTGTGGAGTAAAACTTTACAGTTTCTTGGTGCTAAAAATTGTTCAATATCTACCCTATTCAAAAACTCTTATTAAAATTATAGATAATTAGAGTGATCCTTATGTTAATTTATTTCTATATATATACATCATCTTTATTCAGACATAACTTATATACTGTACATAGAAATGAATATAATAAATGAATTTCTTAGTACGTCCTTGTCTGGGCTATCGACCATGAGTCTTTCTGCCTTTATTTCTATATTACACTGATTAAAATAAAATAGAATTTGCCAATTATTATTTATTTAAACCAGTGATGGGGAAACTACGGCCCGCGGGCCAAGTCCGGCCCGCGGAAAGGTTTAATTCGGCCCGTTTAAGAGTGCCGTCGTGAGAATGTTTGAACGCGTTCTTACTTCGTAATGTGACGACCCGCATAAAAACTACCTACCTACGATTAAGCATTATTCTTTGGCCCGCTACGATTGTCTGGTTATTACAAATGGCCCGTCTTAAAAAAAGTTTCCCCACCACTGATTTAAACGAATAAATAGACTGTGTACTTTTCGTTATGTATAATTTTTATTTTCTATACATAACGAGAAGTACACAGTCTATTTATTCGTTTATATATCACTCGTTACAAAATGGACACTAATATATTATTTATTTATTTACTTGTCAAATCAACTAAACCCGTTCACAAAAACTCATAAATATAAACATTAATTAGAAGTGTTCAAGTATAAAACTTAAAACTAGCCTAAATCTAATAACAAAGAGTTAAATAGATTCGAAAAGATTTTAAATTTGCATTGAATATTTGCAATGTATTAAAAAAATATCAAATGCGATTTATCTCGCTTACTACAAATATTTTTAACATATTCGATACTTGAATCGTCTAGTTCCAAAACCGGCCATCTCCACAGTTTCATGAAATTACTTTTATTCTTCAATCAGTTTTACACATTGTGTTCAAGAGATTTCGATTAAAACCAGCTATAAAACATGTTATTTAAGTGTCAGAAAATTCGATTCGTTCCAAAAGCGGCCATCTCCATAGATTTTCGTTCCAAGATCGGCCAGTTTTGCTGGTAGGAGATGGCCGCTTTGGAACTAGACGGCTCACTTGTCCTGCTACTTTTTTGATCGAAACAAATTTTCAAATTAGGTAAAGTAAAACACTTCTTTTGTTCCATATTTTTTATTTTCATTTGCCTGACGTGTTTCGATCCGTTACGATCATTATTAAAGTTAAAACTTAAATTCAAGTCTTTAGTTATAACTTTGAAAATGATCGTAACGGATCGAAACACGTGCCAGGCAACTGAAAATAAAAAAAAAATGGAACAAACCAAGTGTTTTACTTTACCCAATTTGACATATTTTTATCTCATTGAAACTTATTAATATTCATATTTTTTACACTATTTTTTTTATCTTTATCTCTTTCTAACGATCAATCTGAATCAATAGTTTAAAAGACGAATAAAAAAATAACTTCGTGCTTTTTATTCATAAATATTTCAAATTCAAGATTATTTGAATTTGAGAGAATAAGCTTACGCTTTTTATTATCTGGGCAGAGAATTATTATAAGATAAAGATAAAAAAGAATAGTGTAAAAAGTATGAATATTAATACGTTTCAATGAGATACAAATATTTCAAATTGGGTAAAGTAAAACACTTGTTTTGTTCCATATTTTTATTTTCAGTTGCTTGACCCGTGTTTTGATCCGTTACGATCATTTTTAAAGCTAAAACTTAAATTCAAGTCTTTAGTTGTAACTTTGAAAATGATTGTAACGGATCGAAACACGTGTCAGGCAACTGAAAATAAAAAAAAATGGAACAAACCAAGTGTTTTACTTTACCCAATTTGAAATATTTTTATCTCGTTGAAACTTATTAACATTCATATTTCTTACACTATTTTTTTATCTTTATCTCTTTCTAACGATCAATCTGAATCAATAATTTTAGAGACCAATAAACGTGTCAAAACTTTAAAAAATAAGTTCGTGCTTTATATTCATAAATATTTCAAATTCAAAACTATTTAAATTTGAGAGAATAAACTTACGCTTTTTTTATCTGGGCAGAGAATAAAACACTTGTTTGTTTTGTTCCATATTGTTATTTTTAGTTGCCTGAGACGTGCTTCGATTTGTTAGGATCATTTTTAAAGTTAAAATTTAAATTCAAGTCTTTAGTTGTAACTTTGAAAATGATCGTCACAGATCGAAACACGTGTCGGGCAACTGAAAATAAAAAAAAATGGAACAAACCAAGTGTTTTTGCTTTGCCCAATTTGAAACATTTTTATCTCATTGAAACTTATTAATATTCATATTTTTACACTATTTTTTTTATCTTTATCTCTTTATAACGATCAATCTGAATAAATAATTTGAAAGATAAATAAACGTGTCAAAACTTTAAAAAATAACTTCGTGCTTTATATTCATAAATATTTTAAATTCAAAACTATTTGAATTTGAGAGAATAAACTTACGCTTTTTATTATCTGGGCAGAGAATTATTATTTTTCCTCCGAAGAAGTTACAATATAACGAAACAATGTTAAACAATGACATATTTAAAATCAATCAAGAATGATTTCAAAAGGAAAATACTGGGTTAAATTTCACTAATATTTTGGTTTTTATTCCAACTAGTTTCGACTTTGAGTCATTCTAAAGGAGTACAGCACCTGTACTCCTTGAGAATGACTCATAGTCGAAACTAGTTGGAATAAAAAAACAAAATAATAGTGAAATTTAACCAAGTGTTTTCCTTTTTAAATCATAGTTAAATATGTTTCACCACGTGAAAGGTGAGAAACTTGTTCAAGATCAATCAAGAAGGGATGAATATTGACATTTTTGGTATCCACATGACAATAATTATTGTTTTCATCATGTATATGTTTTATAGCAGATTAAATGAGCCGTTTATTTTGAAAGTGGCCTAACTCCATTTCTCAATTTTTTGTTTTCAACTGAAATAATCTTCATAATTTGAGGTTTTCTGTCATAAACAACAATTTCTGGTTATGTATATTTAAAATATATAGTATATATTTCAAATATACTTAACCACAACTTGATTTTCATGACTGAAAAACTCAAATTATAAAGGTTATTACAGTCAACAATAAAAACACGAGAAATGGAGTTAGGATACTTTTAAAATAAACGGCTCATTTAATCTGCTTTAAAACACATACATGATGAAAACAATAATTATTTTATTTTATTTAATATCTTCGTGCTATTACAAAAATGCTTACAAATGTCAATAAAAAAGTAATATAGTTAAGGTAATAATAAATAAATATAAAACATTTAACTAATAATAAGGTATATCACATGAATACAAAAATAGACACACGATTAAAAAAATAATTAAACAATTTAACTTGTGCATCTAAAAGGTCATATCCTGGAAACTATTAGTTAAGCACTCTTGGATGAAGTAGAATGCTTTGCTAACAAAGTAGGCTTTCAATTTGTTTTTTAAGTTCTTGGTAGACAATGCCTTTACAGATTGGGGGAGTTTATTATAAAGGTGGGGACCGTAGTAATTAATACCATTCATACATTTTGATAAACGCAGAGATTTTACACGTATGTCCTTTTTATGTCTTGTGTTGTGATTATGGACTTCAGAGTGAGTGTTATATGTTGCGTCATTTGATTTTACATTGTCATGTGGATACCAAAAATGGCAATACTTTCAAAATATGCTTGTGATATTCTACTTTTGGTTACGAGAAGTTTGTTATTTGTACAATAAAACATAGTGAAATAAGGCTTTTAAAAATTACAAATAAATATGCTGTGTTAACTTATTGTTTAAAAAGCACGAAATTATCTAGTACATTAACATGTTTTTTGAAGATATTTTTTCTTTGTTTCAGGTATGTAAATCGGTACGAGACAACAAACGGTTTGGGACCCAATGAAATGACCAAATTAGGATAAAAATAAAAATTAACAATCAATATTGGTTTTGAATTTATTTACACGACAATTAAACTACTATGGCATCCATCATCAGTTATGATATACGTAAGTACATTTTAGGGACAATTTATAATATTAAAAAGTAATTAGAGAGTTTTAAGTAATAAATAAGTTATCTATTAACTTCTGAAATCAGTTTATAGGGATTTTTTCGTAAGTATACATGTAAAATTCCAAGCATTCATTTTTTTAAAAGCGTTTTTTAAAATTTATAACTCCTTGATTAAGCATGACGTAAAATTTCAAATTTGTAAAGCCTAAAAATTTGGCTTGATCGCGTAGCGAAGGGAAGCGACCAATCCAAATATATGGATATAACACTAATTAAAGTGGAAAACACTCGTTAGTAGCTTAAAATTGGCCGCTTTTATAAAAACAACGAATTCTGCAAGTTTACCTAATGCTGTAATTATCGGGATGTGTATGCAGTGTATTTTTCTTTTACGGGGTTAGGCCACTGTAGACTAGGAAAGAAAAGGTAATTTTTTAAACAAAATCTAAAAGTGCTACCTAAAAACTGTTTTTATATCTTTATTGTATGTACATTGGACTTTATTTCCAAATTTGTTCAAAAGAAAATTTTTAAAAATGACGTCACAAAGTAAAGAAAATGGAGGTCCCTCTCGGAGCGTAGGGCAAAACGGGCGAAAAGATTCTGGAAACAACAATGGACCTGGAACAAAAAAGTAAATGTTTCCTAAATCTCTGATGTATACTCTAAAAAAATTGGGGTCGGATTTTGAAAATTTTGATTCTAAACAAAATGGCGCACATTTGAAAAAAAAACGCTCTCGGAGCGTAGTGCAAAACGGGCGAAAGGTTCCTGGAAACAGCAATGGACCTGGAACAAAAAGTAAATGTTTTCTGAATCTCTGATGTATACTCTAAAAAAATACGGACCGGATTTTGAAAATTTTGATTCTAAACAAAATGGCGCACGTTTGAAAAAAAAGTTCGCGCTGATGCTGCAAAAGAGGCTCGAATGGCGCAGAAATCAACAAGAAAGGATCAGGACGATGAGGAAGGTCAATTTTATGGCGCAGGCATTCCAGACTAGAGGTAAATACATTATTTCTATGAAAAACTATGAGTACAAAATTTTATCGCGTATTTCTCGAAATCATGTTTTTAAAATCGGGCGAAAAGAAATCTCAAATACTAATTAATCGATCAGCCTGAATCTGTTTATTCCCCAGTCTACATAAAAAATACTACAAAAATACGAGGGTTTTTTTTTAAAGTGCTTCGTTCGTTTTTTATGAACATTTTTTTACGAAAATTTAAGCCCGAAAAATGAACTTTTTTTCAATTGTGCGCCATTTTGTTTAGAATCAAAATTTTCAAAATCCGACCCGTATTTTTTTAGAGTATACGTCAGAGATTCAGGAAACATTTACTTTTTTGTTCCGGGTCTATTGCTGTTTCCAGGATCTTTTCGCTCGTCCGAGAAGGACCTCTATTTTCTTTATTTTGTGACGTCATTTTTGAAAATTTTCTTTTGAAAAAATTTGGAAATAAAGTTCAATGTGCATATAATAAAGATATAAAAACATATTTTAAGTAGCACCATAAGATTTTGTTTATAAAAATCTAGAAATTAACCTTTTTGTTTCTAGTCTAGAGTGGCCTAATAACCCCTTAAGCATATAGGCATACGCTTTTTTTTAAATAGTTTATTTTAAACTTTAAACGAGTGTTTTCCACTCCCAAATTAAGCATGAAGTAAAATTTCGAGTTTAGAAAAGCCTAAAAATTTGGTTTGGTTGCGGAGCGCGAAGCGCGGAGCGACCAAACCAAACTTTTAGGCTTTTCTAAACTCGAAATTTTACTTCATGCGCCACGCGTATTAAGCACTGAAAACACTGAAGTATTGTGAATAAGTGAACTTCATTTGTAATCAGTATTTTATACGCGTGGCGCATGAAGTAAAATTTCGAGTTTAGAAAAGCCTGGAAATTTGGTTTGGTCGCTCCGCGCTTCGCGCTACGCAACCAAACCAAATTTTTAGGCTTTTCTAAACTCGAAATTTTACTTCATGCTTAACCTGGGAGTGGAAAACACTCGTTTAAAGCTTCAAATTGAGCTCTTTTAAAAAAACAACGAATATCTGAAGCTTTACAGCATATAATTACGATATGTATACTTAAAAGAAAAGCACTCTGTATTTACTTAAAAGAAAAAAAAAACTGTATATAATTTAATTTACGTTATATTACATATTTAATTTCTGATTCAATCAAGAATAGATGTTTATTGACATTTTTGGTATCCACATGACAATAATTATTGTTTTCATCATGTTTATGTTTTATAGCAGACTAAATGGGCCGTTTATTTTGAATGTGGCCTAACTCTATTTCTCAATTTTTTGTTTTCAACTGAAATAGTCTTCATAATTTGAGGTTTTCTGTCATAAACAACAATTTCTGGTTATGTATATTCAAAGTATATAGTATATATTTTAAATAAACAGTATTTTATACGCGTGGCGCATGAAGTAAAATTTCGAGTTTATAAAAGCCTGAAAATTTGGTTTGGTCGCTCCGCGCTTCGCGCTACGCAACCAAACCAAATTTTCAGGCTTTTCTAAACTCGAAATTTCACTTCATGCTTAACCTGGGAGTGGAAAACACTCGTTTAAAGCTTCAAATTGAGCTTTTTAAAAAAAACAACGAATATCTGAAGCTTTACAGCATATAATTACGATATGTATACTTAAAAGGAAAGCACCCTGTATTTACTTAAAAGAAAAAAAACTCTGTATATAATTAAATTTACGTTATATTACATATTTAATTTCTGACTTTGTTTTGTTTGTTTGCGTGTTTTCCTTGTTTTATTTAACAATATTATTACAATGTTATAAGGATTTAATAGTATTATTCCTGTTTAACTAATAAATAATAAACGGCCGAGGTCTTTCCGGCCATTATTATCAAAAAACCTAGAAATTTACATTCAATATTATCCACTCGTATATTCAATTAAAACTAAAGTTTGCCATACACTCAATTACAATTTCCTCCTTTTATGACGAAAACAATTACAACTAAAATCTATTTTCTAAAAAACCTCCTTTAATTGCCATTTCTAATCGCCGATCGCTTCCAGGAATCGGCAACAAACGCGAAAAAAACCAACTGTAATTTGCGGTTATCGACTAATAATGCGAAAGAAAGTAGAAGTAACGGTAGTCCTAAGTGCGTACCGACGTAACGCGAAGTTCTAAAAAAACACACTAAACAGAATAATATGTAGAAAAATTGGCACTCGTCGCAGGAAAGTAAAATTTGCTTTTTGGGTCATGCATGCTTAATTGGATTCGCGGTATAACGCAAACTACACAAAAATACTGAAAATGAATTCTGGCGTGTGTGTACACACATAAATATGCTTCGCGAAATATACGAAAAATGTGTTACGAGTGATTTGAATTTATTTAAATAATTTTTGGTTGTCGAGGCACAACAATCAAACAAATCTTAGCCTCTTATAAGTAACCTTCTATTACGAATAAAAAAATATTTGATAGGTGATAAGTGACTTAAGTATCTTAAATTGTTATCCTCTGAATAAAATCATACCCAAACAAAGTGATTTTATTTTTATTTTATTCAAATATACGGTTTACACCATTTACAAATAGGTGATTGCTCACCGAGATTAAATTAAAATACATATTAAAATTATACCTAATTACTAACAAAACATTAATCAAATATCTAGACAGTACACTACTGCTTAAGGTACGTACAGACTTTATGTCGTTATGAAAAAAGTCAAAACTGCAAGCATTGCAATTGGCCGCTATTCTACACATTTACAATTAGTAGATAGTAAAATTTAACCAAGTGTTTTAAAATCATAATAGGTATATAGTTTACTCTTAGCACTTTTGGGTAAGAATTTACTATACACCCCGTGGGTATTATAGATAAAAATGATATTATTCGAAAGTACTTGACGAGTACCATCTAGATATGCAATTAATTTCGACCGGAAATGTTAAATAAATAAAAAAAAATAGTTTGAAAATTTTGAAAATAGTGGGTCCTAGCAGTTTGTAAAATAATCATCGTGCGCAAAGAGATTTACGCAATTTATTCTATTGCAAACCTTTCTCGTAACCTAACCTAACCTAGAAGTATGTGGAATATTCAACGTGAGCAAACATTTTTTTTGGCGAAATGTAGCCGTTGGCACAAACTAGAATTAAGCCCAAATGAATTTCGAAGAGTGTATTAATTTATGTTAGTTATTCTATAAATCCATATGAGTCCAAGTGTAATGTGCTAAAGTGTCATAATCGTCATCTGATTAAATCTAACTTTAAGTTGAAGATAGATTTTAAAGACTTCAATCTAACTTCAACTTAAAGTTAGATTTACATTTCTGTCGACTTCCCCAATGTCTCCAGTACAGATTGCAATGGTTAACAGCAATCAGTGAGGTTTTATAGAAGTTTCTACTCCACTCCCAGGCTAAGCATTTCCGTAGTGAATTTATTGATTTTAATTGGTGATACTTCTTGAATAATTTTCTCACTTATCACTTGGTGAAACATGTTCATTATCAATATGTCAATACAGTGTGAATCTACAGAGAGTTTTATGTAACACCGAACATTTCCATCCAATACAATTAGACACCTTTAATTTTCAAGTTATCGTCGCTGTTACTTCAATAGGTCGTATGTCAAAAAAACTTGTTTTTCAGAAAGTAAAAAAAACTGTTTAACTTTTATGCCGTAACTTCTTTTAATAATTTAAAATCGGCAAAAAATAAAACTTTAAACACGTTTTGGAGCACACTATTATAAAAATTTAATATTAATAAGCTGGCAGAGATACTTTCACATACGACATATTAATACTGTCATTTGGTTGTAATTATTGACATACGACTTATTGTCAATAATACTAAAACTACAGGAGTAGGAAAAAGAATCAAGATAAGATAGTACATTAATTTTTCTTTATTAAATACCTACTTAGAACATAGATTTAGAACATTTAGAACATAGATTTACAAAAAAAAGTTTTTGTTCTATGAAAAGTTAATTCACAACTAGACTAGTTGTGAATTAAGTTTTCATAGAACAATCGGCAGTCACGTGGAATTAGTTCCTTTAATTCCTGTAGATGGTTATATTTTGACCCCTCAATGGGCAGAGGCCCGTTATATAAAGGAGGCCTAACTTGATCAGTTACCATCCGCTTTTGACGATGTGGCAGGTCTTTCCACTCATCAGAAAATTTTAGCTTGAATTGAATCACACCTTCTGAAGTGTACTGTAGCGCACAAAGGTCGGTTACGACAGGATCACCAGATTTTTTCCCAGGCCGTATGCTGCTATAATAAGTAGCTTCAAATTGGTTGAAGTCAGAAAATGACAATGCTACAGCTTCGTATGGCGATGGACTCTGCCTTGCTCCTGATATTATGTGTAAATAGTCGCTTGGCAGGTACACTTCCCTCCTTCGTCCCAGTTTTCACAGTTGCAACTGTGGACCGAGTCCACCTCCATTTGTGTGTGCCCTACTTCCAGATATTTTTGTTGTATTGTGATAGAGTATTTTATTGATAAATCCAGTAGGGCATTCGACAACTTTACATTTCTGTTTTGGTAGCTGCAGCCATCGCTCCAAATAACAATTTTTAAGGGGTTGTACGCAATTATTTCTTTATTTAGAAATTTTGTAGCTATGGAGGAAAACACGTCACTTTCGAGACCTCCATCTGTCTCATTCCACACGTAACAAATTACCTGCTTAATATCCATATTAAAGAACGTCCAATTATGGACCTTCAATTTGGTTTTGTAGTAATTGGCCGATGCATTTAACCTTGGTGCAAGCAATGCTGCTTGGAGATCCACCGCGTAACATAAGATATTTTTATCACTCTTATCTGCTTCCTTCTCATCACTCGCTTGCTGTTTTCTATCTATATGTGATTGATAATTTTCTGCAGTTTCTGACCCATTTTTAAATAATGAGCAAGTATTGCATTGGTCTTTTTTTGGGCACCAAATGTCCAAGTTGTTCTTTTTAAAAACTTTAAAAAATGTTGTCCACGAAGCAGCTGTTTTATTTTCTTCGCCACATTTTTCTTGATATACCCTGTATACATGCCTGTAACTGTCCCATACAGGTTCCAAATATAACTTTGATGTTGACTTCCTAGCATAGTGGGACTCTACTTTGGATAAACCAGTAAAAAAATCTTCTATTGCTTTGACATGTGCAGTTTCTTCTTTTAAAACCTCTTCATGTTCCTGCGACGTACAAACCCAATTTTGCACCGTCTTTTCGCCAATGCCAAGTGTAGCCAAAAACATTTTCTTACATATAGATTTATTGACTTTTGTTTCTTGAAGTAATTCCTCCTCTATATCACTAACTATTAAAAAATATTTGAAAGTAACTTTTTTCTTACTTGTTTGTGCAAAATCCCTTCTATGTTTTGGAACAGTTGGTAAAACTTGTCCTCTAACAAATTCTTTTTTAGCATCCCAAGATGCCAAGTTCCAGAAAGAAGTAAATATATATTTTCTCTGATCTTCTGTTATTTCTGAACATTTAAAATTCTGAAGTGGTCCACCCTTCCCTTGTTTCACTGTATGACCAGGACATTTTATTCCTATAGATCGCTCTTGCTTAGTTGCTGTTTGGCAGTATTTTCTATCTACATTTTTTTTGAATCCAATGTAGGATTTGCCATGCAGTCTTAAATCCGCATTTTTAGTTCTCTTCCACATTTTTGGATTAGCTTGTCCCTTACTTCTTCTTTTTTCACTTTGACGACCATCAGTTGCAGATGTTGAAAAATCTTGTATGCTCTCATTATCTGATGTATTACTTTCATTCGCTCTTAGATTCCCTGGTGGTTCATACTCAGAACCACTATCCTCAACAAATTATTCACCTGAAGATTCTTCAAAATCTAATGCTTGGTGTTTGTTTAATGATTCGACAGGAGTAGCTACTTTTATTTTTTTTAAAGAAGCATTGTCATTGGTAACAGGAACAATATTGTCATTGGTAGCAGGAACAATGCTCTCACTTCCCAATTGTTCCCACTCTAATATTTCATTGCTTTCTTCTATGTCTGCAGTGTTAGAAGTATTTTCAGGTGCCATCTCTACTGTCTCCACTGTCAAATTGCTACTATTTTGCTGCTTAATCGCTTGTAGCAATAAACGACTGCCTCTCCCATTTCCAGAAAACATGGCGTTGCTAGATAAACTGAAAAAAAAACAGGTGCAAATTGTCGTATGTCATCTATTGATATAATATTAAACAAAGCAATATATCGTATGTCAACATCAAATTTAGTATGAAGCCCTAGGAAGCTAAGTTTTTTAGAAATTATGTTATGTTAATAACAAAATGTGCACTTATTATAATTAAAATTAGTTTAGAAAGCAAAAATGAAGAGCAGGTCAACTTTGCGGAATTTGTATTTTGTATTTTTAGGTTAGATTTGTTGATTCATAGTTTTAATGTATTTATGAAGATATTCTAGTACTTTTTTACACGCAAAATTAGTATTTAAAACAAACTGCAACTCACCTATAATAACGATGAATTTGTTATATTGAAACCTTAATTAAAACCCACATAAACACGAGGTAAACACTTGTAAACAAACCAGCGCTTGACATACGAGTAATTGCATCAACCAAATGAAGAGAGATGGCGCTATAGGAAATATTGCAAGTACGCATTTTATTTTATATTCTATTTCTCTCTAGCTTTTGACTTGAGAGGTTTTGCTAGTATATAGAAACGATAATTTTGGTCACTTTGGCCGTCGTAACTCAAAATCCATTTTTTTTGACATACGACCTATTGAAGTAACAGCGACGTTATGTGTAAATTGGATTGCCTATATGCCTATTACAAATTGTAGACAATTAATTGCAATTAATGCCTTAACTTGTACATACAGGGAGTTTTTCTTTCATGTATACATGTCCAAATTACAGGGTATATGCCGTAAATCTTTAGATAACCGTTGTTTTTTTTTAAATAAGTTAAATTTTTCCTTTAAGTAAACATAAACATACGTTGTAAATTTGCTGACGCTCGGTTTATTAAAAGAATTTAATTCGAAGCTTTAAAGAGTGTTTTCCACTCCCAGGCTAAGCATGAAGTAAAATTTCGAGTTTAGAAAAGCCTGAAAATTTGGTTTGGTCGCGTAGCGCGAAGCGCGGAGCGGCCAAACCAAATTTTCAGGCTTTTCTAAACTCGAAATTTTACTTCATGCGCCACCGGTACAAAACGCTGACATATTACAAAGTTTAAAACACACCGCTAAGCTTTACATTGCGTCAGTGTTGTGTACCGGTGGCGCATGAAGTAAAATTTCGAGTTTAGAAAAGCCTGAAAATTTGGTTTGGCCGCTCCGCGCTTCGCGCTACGCGACCAAACCAAATTTTCAGGCTTTTCTAAACTCGAAATTTTACTTCATGCTTAGCCTGGGAGTGGAAAACACTCGTTTAAGCTTAAAATTAAATGCTTTTAATATACCGAGCGTCGGCAAATGTACAACGTATGTTTATGTATACTTAAAAGAAAAATTCTCGTTATAAACATGTTCGGTGTTACATAATATAATATAATAATTATCGTATGTTCAATAAAATTAAACCTCTAGAGTACCATGGAAAATATTGTAGGTTGGCAACTCTGAAATTATACATTATAATTATTATGTCTGACGTTTTATATGTCAATTCCTAAAGCGTGTAGCCAACTTACATTTTAAAAAAGATAAAATCATGGCACTCTAGAGGTTTTTTATTGATTGAATATACTATACATATAATCTGTATACTATAATGAATGTTATTTCACGGGGTGTAAAGTAAAGTAAAGTCGAGTCCACTTTGGTTATTGCAGTTTTGTTCTAGTCCTTTATTTTTTATATGAATTATACAATAAAGCTCAATGCACATTTAAAATGCAATTTTTTGTTGAGAGACTTTATAAAAAAGCTAGTCTTAGATAAGGGCGGTGCTCATGGAGCAATGGGGAGAAGTTAATTTTTTTCCAACTGAGAGAGCATCCTTTTCACGATTATTGTTCGTATACCCACAGCTTGAATAAAAAACGAAATGAAACAAATCCGCATACATTTCCAAGCATCCTTGTCTCTCGAGCGCGCTAGTAGCGTCATCGCCGGGCAAAACAAGCAAAGACTCATGTCCACGAGCCCGGTCTGCGTCTGGCGTTCGGCAGGCGTGGGGGCACGTCCATCGTCAAGTTCGCACTACAACTACAAACTAACCGACTAACTCGCTACGTCACCGAGTGCGCGACCTACTAACCTCATTCACAGTAGCTCTCGCACTCGCGCACACTCGTTCGACCGAGCTCGACTCACCTCGACGACGACGACTCACCACCACCACAAAACCCACCACCACTCAACCGGCCGAACGCAGAATTCATTGAGTCACCGACTGCTTGAGTCGACGTTTCACCGTCGTCGATCCGTACTTTTCCCGTCGGTTTTAACATACATGTACACAACATACCCATAAAAAGACTCGATGCGAAGTGTTCGGGATTTGTGATTATTTTGAGTGATTGTGATTTACCAGGATTACCTTTTCGTTATAAAGTGTGTTTGTTTTGTGTTTTTGGGGATATCAATTATGGAGTGTTTTCTTCTAGTCTAATTTTGGTTGTTTAAGTTTAGTATTATTTTTATATGTGATAAATAATTATGTTGGAGCACACTTCTTCCTACTTCAGCGTTTCGCCGCTATGTGATGAAGGGGAGACTTTTCCTGATTTTTACACTCGGTAAGCTCCATCAACTAAATTCACACTTGAAATCTTAGCTGACCGGAAGCGCAAACATAAAATTACAGAGAATACTATCTAAACAAAAACAATAGTAAAATAATAGCAAAAGACTCACAATCACTTTTCTGTCTTATTAACAGGAGTTAAAATTGAAAATAGAGTTTGTATAAATGTGCAATACTTCGTTGTTTTTATAAAACTGGTCAATTTAAAGCTTCTAACGAGTGTTTCCACTCCCAGATTAAGCATGAAGTAAAATTTCGAGTTTAGAAAAGCCCAGTGAAAATTTGTCGAGGGTCGCGCAGCGACCCGAGACAAATTTTCTGGGCTTTTCTATACTCGAAATTTTACTTCATGCGCCACGCGTATAAAACTCTAAAATATTGTGAAATGTATGTATATTTAAACTTCACTTGAATACTTAAATCTTCGGATATTCGTACTTTATTTAAAAGAGTTTAGTTTTAAGCTTTAAATGACAGTTTTCCACTCCCAGGCTAAGCATGAAGTAAAATTTCGAGTTTAGAAAAGCCCCGTGAAAATTTGTCGAGGGTCGCGCAGCGACACGAGACAAATTTTCTGGGCTTTTCTAAACTCGAAATTTTACTTTATGCGCCACGCGTATAAAACACTGAAATATTGTGAAATTAAAAATATACTGCTAAATCAGTATTAAAAATATATTGTAGAGGCGGCTAGATTGAAAATATACTGCTTACCTAGAATATTTTGGATTTTACAATATTTCAGTGTTTTATACTAAATTTTCAGGCTTTTCTAAGTAAAAAATTTTACTTCATCATCCTGCGCGACCCTCGACAAATTTTCTTTGCTTTTCTAAACTCGAAATTTTACTTCATGCGCCACGCGTATAAAACACTACAATATTGTGAAATTTATTTATATTTGAACTTCACTTGAATACTTAAATCTTCGAATATTCGTAGTTTATTAAAAGAGTTTAATTTTAAGCTTTAAATTAGTGTTTTCCACTCCCAGGCTAAGCATGAAGTAAAATTTCGAGTTTAGAAAAGCCCCGTGAAAATTTGTCGAGGGTCGCGCAGTGACACGAGACAAATTTTCTGGGCTTTTCTAAACTCGAAATTTTACTTTATGCGCCACGCGTATAAAACACTGAAATATTGTGAAATTAAAAATATACTGCTAAATCAGTATTAAAAATATATTGTAGAGGCGGCTAGATTGAAAATATACTGCTTACCCAGAATATTTTGGATTTTACAATATTTCAGTGTTTTATACTAAATTTTCAGACTTTTCTAAGTACGAAATTTTACTTCATCCTAAATCAAAGACTGGCGTGAGCAGAATTTTGGGGCCTCCCCATATACCATACAGGGTGTCCATATTTCGTGGAAATTCAAGGAGATTTTTGTTATTTGAAGATATAGAACAGGGGTTGGCAACTTTTTAAAACTGATGTAGTGAACTTATTGTAAAGTATAAAAAAGCGCTTTGTTTGTTGGTCAACAAGTCAAAAGTTTTAAGTGTGAATTCAATAAATTTTGAGTTGGTTCTATGTTATTGAAGAGTTGGATGAAAACATTAATTTAGTGTAAAGTTCTAAAAACATAACGTTACACTAAATTAATGTAGTATACGCCTAGCGCATTAAGTAAATATTTCGAGTTTAGAAATGTCTGAAAATTTGGATTGGTCGCGACGCGAAACTTTAAATTTGTGTTTTATACTCGTGGCTCGTGAAGTAAAATTTCGAGTTTAGAAAAGACTGAAAATTTGGTTTGTTCGCGTAGCGCTACGCGCTATACGACCAAGCTGAATTTTTAGCTTTTCTAAACTCGAAATATTTAAAAGTTTAATTAAAACACTTAACTTTGTTTTACCACTTTTATTTTTACTTTTCAGTGACTATAGTTTCGATTACAAGCTAGTCAGTATCAAACTAATTGTTTTTTTTAATTGTTATGAAGATGTACCACAAAGTGAACGCCAACCAAATTAAAATATTTACTTCATACTTAATCAAGAAGTAGAGAACACTCGTTAAGATAGCAATAAACACTTGGAAAAAATATGATGCCACGAAACAATAAAATAAGACTAAATGAATAATTGTATTCAATAAATCTGCTTGAATAATAAAGTATATTTTCCGCTGTCATAAAGGAAATTAATATATACAGGGTCCGGCAGCGTTACCTGGCGGTTTTTAAAATAGCAGAACTCAATCAATTTTCAAGATATTTTATAAAAACATTTTTTTTGTAAATAGGAAGATTGGAAGTTTATAACGTATACAAAAACTTAAAAAAACCTCAAGTAGTGAAAATAACATTAGGTAAATGACGAACTCCCCCTTTCGATGCACAGCTGAAGTCGGGTGGTAAAGTTAGTCATCACTCCTTGTAAAGTTGCTCGAGGAATCGCACGAATTTCTCGCTGAATATTATCACGCAGTTGAGCCAAATTTTGAAATTTGTCATGGTACACTTTTCCCCGGTGTGGTTTGAGTCCCGCCGGATGGGGTCATTTTAAAGTACAAAATGATTCCACCTAAATCCATGATTGTGTGAATGTGTTTGTGGCGTCTAAATATGGTAAATTACAATGACCAAAGGTAAAATTGTGGAATGGTTTAAAATATCCAGCAAATGTATAAAAAAAAAGTAAGAGTTTTTTTTCACGTTTTATTTTTAGAAGTATTCATATCGTCTTTAGTAACTTTATTAATTTTTGTGTTATTAAATTTTGTCTTGATTGAACATGTTTACATTTTTAATAATTCATAAAACCAACATTTTAATTGTGGCTCAATAATTTAAAAAAAGTGACATTTTAAAAGCCAAATAAACGAGAAAATAGTTAAAATTGAGTAAAATTTTGCGTAGATTAGGAATTTTATATTTTTGAAGTAGCTTAATTTGGCGTTTATTTGATAAAAACTTGTTTTTATCTTGTATGATGGAGATTGCGCCCTCTAGTGGCAAAGCTAGAAAGTTAGTCATCACTCCTTGTAAAGTTGCTCGAGGAATCGCACGAATTTCTCGCTGAATATTATCACGCAGTTGAGCCAAATTTTGAAATTTGTCAAGGTACACTTTTCCCCGGTGTGGTTTGAGTCCCGCCGGATGGGGTCATTTTAAAGTACAAAATGATTCCACCTAAATCCATGATTGTGTGAATGTGTTTGTGGCGTCTAAATATGGTAAATTACAATGACCAAAGATAAAATTGTGGAATGGTTTAAAATATCCAGCAAATGTATAAAAAAAAAGTAAGAGTTTTTTTTCACGTTTTATTTTTAGAAGTATTCATATCGTCTTTAGTAACTTTATTAATTTTTGTGTTATTAAATTTTGTCTTGATTGAACATGTTTACATTTTTAATAATTCATAAAACCAACATTTTAAATGTGGCTCAATAATTTAAAAAAAGTGACATTTTAAAAGCCAAATAAACGAGAAATTAGTTAAAATTGAGTAAAATTTTGCGTAGATTAAGAATTTTATATTTTTGAAGTAGCTTAATTTGGCGTTTATTTGATAAAAACTTGTTTTTATCTTGTATGATGGAGATTGCGCCCTCTAGTGGCAAAGCTAGAAACTTAAAAGTAATTTCCAGCAGGTTCTCTTGGCCACTTTTACTATGATTTTTTTACTGCAAGCTGCTACGATGGATAGTTTCTGAGATACAGCCGATGGCCATCGTTAATCAAACACCCGGTATAAATTTGGTCAAATTTTGATTGGTTGATTTTTGTATGTATAGATTTTTATGAAGAATATGATGCCATTGCCAGGAAATAAATAAATAAAAGTAAATTTATTTTTTAAATTCAAAGTTATTATGAAATATGCCAATTTTAGCCTAACGGCTCTGCAGATATTCGTTCGTTTAAGCATGAAGTACATGCTTCAAGCTTTTCTTAACTCTAAATATTTACCTTATGCGCCAGATGTATAAAACACAAATTTATTATTAAGTTCTAGAACTATAGTAAATCTATATCTATAGTAAAAATGAAACATCAGATTAAAAATAAATGAATATATAAAAAAATTACGAAAATATTCGTGTAAAATGCAACCAATACGTCTTAATAACAACTTAAGAAAAAAAAAATACCAATTGAAACAACTAGTTCCCGTGCAAATACACCTCCGGATATTCAATTATACTATAAAATATCTAAAATCTTATTTGATGTCTTACAACGGTCTATCAAAGTATATGTAACATTTAGGTCAAATTCAATTTAAGTTGTCTTATTAATTAAGACGTACGATTATTTTTGTAATTTTTATATATTTTGTTTAAAGTGTATAAGGACGCTCTTATATGGACGTTTTGAACGCGAGGCGGAACGGGAGCAGGCGCAAGCGTTTACGTTTTAACACATGAGTTTATATGAGAGTTCCTAGACGGACGGGTGCGAGGCGGAGAAAACGCTAGCACCCGTCCGTCTAGGAACTCTCATATAAACCCATGTGTTAAAACGCAAACGCTAGCGCCCGCTCCCGTTCCCTCGCGCGTTCAAAACGTCCATATAAGAGCACCCTAAGAAGCGTAGGAATTCGAATTTCTCGATTTCAAATAGTTTTGAAGTTGAATTATTCTTGTTTGAATAATAATTTTGTCTACGTTTTTTTTAGAATAAAAATTACAGCATTGGAAAACGTACAAAACAAATTTTTAAAGGTGCTTGCGTACAAGTTAGGTTTCGATTCTAGCACAAATTTAGAGATATTATCATCGGAACAATGTATTGATAAACTATGTTGTCGCCGGGTGTATGCCGACTTGTTGTTTTTTCATAAATTAATTTGTAATGCTGTTAATTGTCCATATCTTTTATCACAAATTAATTTCAGTATTAATTTAACCAATCGCCCAACTAGACATTTACCTATATTTCGTCTTCAACTTCATAAGACAAATTACGGATATAATAGCCCACTTTCAAGGTTTATGCGAACAGCCAATACATTATCTGTACATCCAAACTTTGACATTTTCAACTCTTTCTCACCCTCACAATTCATGGCAAGACTTAAGCGAATAAATATTTGTAATTTTTCTTAGTTTAATAAGTCAAATTTATATTATATTATATTTATATTTTATTATTGTATTATTTGTATTAAATTTTTGTTGTTGTTGTTGTTGTAATTATATTTAGTTAAATATTAATTTGTAAAATGGATTTTCCGTTAAATAAATAAATAAATTAAATAATAAAACTAACAAAAATCACTAACCACAAAGAAAGTTGATTGGAATCATTGATATTGTATAAATATTCGAAGATTATAATAAAGCACACTAATTGTTGCATGTTTTTGTTTTTCATATTAATCGATTTGCTATGATGTACATTTTGGTCAATTTTGAGCTTTTTCAATTTAATTTTCAGTAAATCGATTTTTATTCTGCTAACGTAGAAACAAAATGGCTTAATAATCTCTGCGAATTTTGTTAAAATTTCAAGTTCAGGCATTTTTTTAGTACCTGTTAAAAACAACACAAATTCTGAACTTACAAAAAAAACTTGTAATTTGTAAAATCTGTACATTACTTGATAACGACAGTTACTTAAAACTAGTCAGAATAAATGATTCATTTGTAATTAATATTTTTGCTTATAGCGGCAGTAAATTATTTCAAAAAATCAGTGTTTTATACGCGTGGCGCATGAAGTCAAATTTCGAGTTTAGAAAAGTCTGAAAATTTGGATTTTCTGGGGCGCGACTCGCTTCGCTCGCGCGCCCCAGACTTTTCTAAACTCGAAATTTTCCTTCATGCTTAACCACGGAGTGGAAACACTCGTTAGAAGTTTCAAATTGATGAATGCGTTTAGCGAATGCCTGAAAATCTGTTGAATAATTAAGTCGCCTATTTCCAAAAACAACACTAATTCTAAACTTACAAAAAATAAACTTGTAATTTGTAGAATCTGTACATTCCTTGATAACGACAGTTACTCGAAACTAGTCGGAGTAAATAATTCATTTTTAATTAATATTTCTGGTTATAGCGGCTGTAAATTATTTCAAAAAATCTCTGTTTTATACGCCTGGCGCATAAAATTAAAATTAAGTTTAGAAAAGCCTGAAAATTTGGATTTGCTGGGGCGCGACTCGCTTCGCTCGTGCGCTCCAGCAAATCCAAATTTTCAGGCTTTTCTAAACTCGAAATCTGACTTCATGCTTAACCACGGAGTTGGAAACACTTGTTAGAAGTTTCAAATTGAATGCGTTCAGCGAAGGCTTAAAAATCTGTTAAATAATTAAGTCGCCTATTTCCAAAAACCATAAATCCATTTGAAAACAATGGATTTAAGGGTTTTTGGAAATAAGCGGCTCAGTTTTAATGTACATTAATAAAATATGTCATGTTGAAAATTGAAAACTGACTAGAATTTTGCGAAAAAATGCAGACAATTTCAGTATGTATAGTTATACTGCAATTGTCTGCATTTTTTCGCAAAATTCTAGTCATTTTTCAATTTTCCACATGACATATATACATTAATAAAATATGTCATGTTGAAAATTGAAAAATGACTTGAATTTTGCGGAAAAATGCAGACAATTGCAGTATGTATAGTTATTCTGCAATTGTCTACATTTTTTCGCAAAATTCTAGCAATTTTTCAATTTTCAACATGAAATATATACAATAATAAAATATTTCAAGTTGAAAATTGAAAAATGACTAGAATTTTGCGAAAAAATGCAGACAATTGCAGTATGTATAGTTATACTGCAATTGTCTGCATTTTTTCGCAAAATTCTAGTCACTTCTCAATTTTCAACATAACATATTTTTGATTTGGTTGGCGTTTACTTTGTGGTACATCTTTATAAAATAATATTAAAACACTGAACTTTGTTTCACCACTTTCATTTAAATTAAAGTGTTAAAACAAAGTTAAGTGTTTTAATATTATATATAACATATTTTATTAATGTACATTAAAATTAAAAGTAGGTACTGAATAATTCAAGCAGATTATGTTACATTAAATTTATGTCGTAAAAGAAATTCTAAAAGACCGGTTGATGGTAATTTATAACTCGTTAAATTTTAATAAAAGCGGCTCATTGCTATTAAAAATAAAATTGAATTTAATGGTTTAAGAATTTATACGCATACAATTAATTCCGTATAGAAATTAATGTCCTTAAATGCATGTACATGCAATAAAATCATTTAGAAACACTGTCACAGCAAATTTATCAGTTTATTTTATAAATTAAACCTGTGATTAAGTTAAAATTAACTTGAACATTTAGTTCGCTATTGGTAATGTTTACTTAATGCCTAAAATGTGTATGTAGTTTAGAAGTAAATTTAAAGAAGAAATGAATCACCAAAATATTTTCTTTTGATATTTTAAAGGTGAATTACACAGCTTCAAAAAATATATACTATAATATTTTGAATTGTGGAGGCTTCTACTTCGTTATACATGTTAATTTAACACAATAAAACACTTTTAACTTTGTTTGTATAACACCATTTATTTTTATGTGACTGCAGTTTCGGCAAATTCAGCTTGCCACTTCATGTTTGATAATGGCAAGCTGAATTTGCCGAAACTGCAGTCACATAAAAATAAATTGTGTTATACAAACAAAGTTAAAAGTATTTTATTGTGTTATATACTATAATGTATACCAAGAAATTACAATTTCTTAAAAATTTTAACTTTTTAAATTTAGCAAATTTCACTTTAATACAAAAATCAAAGTATTCTTCGTTATTTCAAAGATGCTAACGTGAAATACACAAAAATAGTACACATTTCTAAATTTTTCGAGAAATTGTAGGTGGTGCGTTAATTTCTTGGAGCAGTGTAGTTGAATCATCTTTAACCAGAGTTGTTAAAACAAACGATTTTTTTTAATTTAATCAAAACAAACAGTTTTTTTATTTTAATTAAAACAAACAGTTTTTTTAACAAAAGGTGTTTTTTTTATTAGAACAGCATTTAAAAAATTAACAATTTAAAACATGTTTAAAACGTGTTTAAAATATGTTTGAAACGTGTTTAAAAGAGAACATACGGGGCATTTTTCTTTTGAGCATACATATCCTGATAATTACAGCGTTTTTTAAATTTGCGGGAATTCGTTGTTTCAAAGCGTTTAATTTGAGGCTTTTAACGAGTGTTTTCCACTCCCAGACTAAGCATGAAGTAAAATTTCGAGTTTAGAAAAGCCTAAGAATTTGGATTGGCCGCGTAGCGAAGCGGAGCGGCCAATCCAAATTAGGCTTTTCTAAACTCGAAATTTTACTTCATGCGCCACGCTTAAAAACACTGATTAACAGTGAAGTTCAAAAAACACACACATACAACAGCGATTATAGGCAACCTAATATACGTTAGAGTTATTGGGTTGCCCATAATTACTGTTTTAAACAATTTTTTCAGCTCAGAATTAGACTCACGTTTTATTCACATCTACATAGATTGCTAAAGCCGTATATTTTAAACTTTCCGATATTTCAGTGTTTAGACGTGTGGCGCATGAAGTAAAATTTCGAGTTTAGAAAAGCCTAATTTGGATTGGCCGCTCCGCTTCGCTACGCGGCCAATCCAAATTTTCAGGCTTTTCTAAACTCGAAATTTTACTTCATGCTTAGTCTGCGAGTGGAAAACCCTCGTTTAAAGATTCAAATTGAAATCTTAAAAAAAACAACGAATGTCGTAAAATTTACAGTGTATGCATATGTATACCCGAAAGAAAATTCCCTGTATTTAAAAATCATATTTATGCACACACAATCGTGATATTTTATTATAATAAAATCTTATGTTTAATAATGTAATTTGAAATATCTTCAACAATTTAGCTAAAATTTAAAAATGTAAACAAAAATCTTAATGAAGTATAAAATATAATTTAGTAAACTTTAGATAATAAAAAACGTTTTTAACAAATTTAACGTTAAAAACATGTTTGAATTAAAACAAACTTAAGATTTAAAACATGTTTAAAACAAAACCGTTTAAAACACGACGGCTGTTTTTAAACATGTTTGACACACTGTTTCAAAACAAGTTGTTTTAAACATAACAACCCTGTCTTTAACACGATTTAAACTTTTACAATATTTAGACCTAAATATTTGCAGCTACTGTTTTGATTTTATATTTTAAGTTGGTGGTTATTTTATTTCATGTTCTGAATATGTTAGGTCTATTAGTTTTATATCCTTATTTGGATTAAGTATGTTAAAATAGTACACATACATTTTATTTGATGAACACTTAAATTATGGGTTATGGAACCAAATATTCATGTCACTCGTATTTGTACAAGCACCTAAAATATTATGAATAATTTGCTGATAACGAAAAGATATTCCTTTGTCGTAATTTTTGTCAAATCAATCAAAATATGTCCATTCTCGAAATGTTGATAGAGACAATTTATTTAATAATAATTGATAAATAAATCACCAATAAATGCCCTTTCTTCACACTTTTATTTTACTCCTATTGAATGGAACTAAAATAAATGTGTTTTATTTTACTTCCAGGGAATGGAAGTAAAATAAAAGTGTTAA
Organism: Philonthus cognatus; assembly: GCA_932526585.2. NCBI lineage: Eukaryota > Metazoa > Arthropoda > Insecta > Coleoptera > Staphylinidae > Philonthus > Philonthus cognatus. Next base: position 25,036,257 of record OW052250.1, on the reverse strand, counting down.
CAAAATGTTAAAGTGCTTTATTTATATAACTGTATGTTTTTGAGTTTACGTGAAGTGATTATTACACTAAAAAAGACTATTATTCCTTACTTCACTTTTTATTTGTATCGTTAGATGTACATTTTGAGACACAAAGTGCTCATTATCAATAACAAACTCAAGTTTGTTATTGATAATGAGCACTTTGTGTCTTGAAATGTACATCTAACGATACAACTAAAAAGTGAAGTAAGGAATAACAGTCTTTTTAAGTGCTTTATTTATATGTTTAATTAATTTCTCATTTTTGAATCTAATTCTGGATATTCAATTAAAACACTTGGTTTGTCCTACTTATTTATATTTTCTCCATTTATTTATTATTTCAATTTAAAATTCGATCTGCACTCAACCAATTTATTTTGTAATAAATGAAAAATACTTTATTAACATATTTTGAATTGTGGAGGCTTCTACTTCGTTATACATGTTAATTTAACACAATAAAACACTTTTAACTTTGTTTGTATAACACAATTTATTTTTATGTGACTGCAGTTTCGGCAAATTCAGCTTGCCATTATCAAACATGAAGTGTCTAAAACTGGAAACAATACGGGTATATATACAAAAGGTGATTACATGAAAACGGATTACTTTATTAACAATTTACCTTGGTTCTCTCTCATCACTTTATGAAACATGTTTATTTATAATGTTAAAATTGAATTAAAACTTTTGATTTGTTTTGCTAAAATGTATTTTCTTTCTTGAAAATAATAATCGCTTAAGTAAAAGACAACATTATTTAGTACTAGTTTCTATTTTTTTTTTAAATCAAAATTCAAATAACAACAGATAATACTGAGGGACCAATTTTAAAATTTGTTAATGGAAGATCATTTAATCAATTTTTTTGGGAATTATAATTGTTTAAACAAAAGACGCTGAAATGGACCAACATTCGTTTTTACAACTTTTGTACAGGGTGGGGCGTGATAACTTCCTTTTTTGAAAAGGGCGCAGTGAAGTTAGTGAGAGTAACAGAAAGGTGGGGAAGGGCTCAACGGAAGGGCCTGGATGGGAAATTTGTATCCCTACTCATTTTAGTCGCAAAATTGCTTTGGTCGAGGGAGCAGCGCGGCTTTTATCGCAGATGCCTATTTTTCACGGTAAACGTGAATTCAGAATTTTATTAGAAAATGATTTAAGAGTTTTTGTTTGCCTACTCTCGAAGAACTGGACAATGTGCTAGGACTTCAATGCATTTGTTGAAAGAAGTCTTCTTCGTGCGGCTGATCTCCCTGAGAGGGACACGCTCGCCTAATTTAACCCTTTGTGATTATTTCCTGTGGAATAATCTGAAATCCTGAGTTTATAACAATTATCCACTGATTCTGGAAGGCCCACAAAAAAAATCCGAGCCAAAATTGTCAATATACCAATCGGGCTGCTTGAAAGAGTAGACCGAAACGTCAGAATGCGATTGAATCACTGTATTGACAATTGAAGGCGACATTTATAAGATGTTTTTTTTGTAAACGGTATAAAACCAAATTTTCCGTGTTGTGTAACAAGAGAAAAATGACAATAAGTAGTTTTGAAATGTGTAAAGTTTTTTTATTTCATTTTCCAAAAAGGAAGCTCCACCCTGTACAAGCTAAAGACAGCATTATTTCGTACAAGTTTCTATTTTTTTTTTTAATAAAAATTCAAATAACAACAGATAATACTAAGGGACCAATTTTAACATTTGTTAATGTAAGATCAAACATATAATCATCGAAACGCGTCTATAGATGGCCTCAATAATTTGACCCAAATTGTTACATTTGCAGTAGGTTGCTGTATGTAACAGCAAACACTTGTTGTATAATTCAATGTCCGTCGGGGTATTAGCCCGGGAAGTAGTTGTTTCAATGAGTGTTTGATATAGTCTTTGTAAGACTAACTTGTTGTAGATTGCGAAAAGAATCGCACTTTTAATGTTTGATATAATCAATTTTTTAGAGAATTATAATTGTTTAAACAACAGACGCTCGAAATGGACCAACATATTTTTGTACAACTTTTGCACAAGCAAAAGACAACATTATTTTGTACAAGTTTCTATTTTCTTTAAATAAAAATTCATATAACAACAGAAAATACTTAGGGACCAATTTTAAAATTTGTTAATGTGAGATCAAACATTTTTTTTTTTGGAAAATGATAATCGTTTCAACCAGTGGTCTCCAAACTACGACCCGCGGGCCAAATCCGGCCCGCGATTGTTTGTAATTTTTTTTGTAAATGTCATATTTTGAAACATTGTAACAATTGTTCCTTAAATTTTTCATAATTTTATAAAATCAATCGGATCTTGGCCGACTTTATTATGTAGAATTGTATTTGTGGCCCGCGAAGAAGATAGTTTGGAGACCCAGGGTTTAAACAAAAGGCACAGGAATTAGACAAACGCTATTTTGTACCTACAAGTTTCAATTTTCTTTTAATAAAAATTCAAATAATAACAAAAAAATACTAACGGACCAATTTTTAAATTTCTTAATCCGAGATCCAACATACAATGGGAGTCAAATCATAACCGTATGTACACAACTAAGCAGGATATTTTAAATTTCACGACATTTTCCTGTTCTGTTTTGTACGCCTGGCTCATTAGAGTTTAGAAAAGCATGAAAATTAAAATTTGCCTTTTGTAAACTCGAAATTTGCCTTCATGCTTAATCTTGGAGTGGAAACACTTGTTAGAAGTTTAAAATCGAACGATTTAGCGATGTGGGTTATGAAACCGAATAATCATGCCACTATCATGTTTGTACTAAAACACAAAATTATATGAATAATTTGTTGATAACGAAAAGATTTTCCAAACGAGTAAATGTACGCTTGAGTTGTTTGTAACATCTTTACGTTATCAACAAATTATTCAATAAAGTTTATGATTTCGTACAAACATGATTAATATTAGTATATACAGGGAGTTTTTTTTTAAGTATACGTCACCCAATTATACGCTGTTAACTTTCAGATATTCGTTGCTTGTTTGAAGGAGTTCAATTTGAAGGTTTAAACGAGGGTTTTCCACTCCCAGGTTGAGCATGAAGTAAAATTTCGAGTTTAGAAAAGCCTTAAAATTTGGTTTAGTTGCGTAGCGCGTAGCCTTAATTATACGCGGTTAACTTTCAGATATTCGTTGCTTGTTTGAAGGAGTTCAATTTGAAGGTTTAAATGAGGGTTTTCCACTCCCAGGTTGAGCATGAAGTAAAATTTCGAGTTTAGAAAAGCCTTAAAATTTGGTTTGGTTGCGTAGCGCGTAGCGCTACGCGACCAAACCTAATTTTAAGGCTTTTCTAAACTCAAAATTTTACTTCATGCGCCACGCGTACAAAACACTGATTTAAAGATAAGATTAAACAACAAAAATCGTAGTCGGTAATTGCTAAAATCAAGTGCCTTTATGCTATGAAATTATAAGATACAGTAAATTCAGGGTATTTCTTTTAACTATATATATGCATACATTTTTTTTAAAGAGTTCAATTTGAAGCTTTAACCGAGTGTTTTCCACTCCCAGGTTAAGCATGAAGTAAAATTTCGAGTTTAGAAAAGCCTGAAAATTTGGTTTGGTCGCTCCGCTAAGCGGAGCGGCCAAACCAAATTTTCAGGCTTTTCTAAACTCGAAATTTTACTTCATGCGCCACGCGTACGAAACACTGATTTAAAGTTAAGTTCAAAATATACAGCTTTAGTTTGATTTTATGTTGGTAAATTTTGAAAATATTTATTTTATCTAACCAAATCTCGCGCGCTCAAAATTCCAACATTTATTTTTCGCACCGAAGAAAATATTATATAATTATTTTTGAATGATTTGGTTGTATCTATAAAATAAGCATTTGTAATATTTATTAACGTGAAGAAATCAAACTTAAGCAGTATATTTTGAACTTCACTGTAAATCAGTGTTTTGTACGCGTGGCGCATGAAGTAAAATTTCGAGTTTAGAAAAGCCTGAAAATTTGGTTTGGCCGCCCCGCTTCGCGGAGCGACCAAACCAAATTTTCAGGCTTTTCTAAACTCGAAATTTTACTTCATGCTTAACCTGGGAGTGGAAAACACTCGGTTAAAGCTTTAAATTTAACTCTTTAAGAAAAAGGTATGCATATGTATACTTAAAAGAAAAATTCTCTGTACTTACTGTATATTATAATTTCATAGCATAAAGGCACTTGATTTTAGCAATTGAGTCTATTGACGTTAATTTAGAAAAAACTCAAAAACTATTGATGGCGTATTTTTGGATTTTGAGATATCCTGAAAGAGTAATGTTTACTTAATATCCACACGAAATTTCATTAGGTTACCTGGCAGAATTTTAAAATTAAATTTTTCCAATTTTAATTTCCCAGAAATCTAATTGATATCAGGTGGCGATTTAATGTTGAATTTGAAATAACTCAAAAACAATTGATAGGGTAATCTTTGATTTTTACATATTTTGAAATTTATAGAAATTATTAAAAAGGGAAGAATGCGGTTTATTTTTTTTATGTAAAATCAATCATATTACTCATCTGAGAAAAAAAGTTACAGCTGCTTAAATTTAACTAAAAACAAAATATCACTGTGCAGTTTTGTTGCCTTTAAAAAAATCATATAAAATTACCGACAAATCAGATTTTCTTTAAATTTGCATAAATGTCTAGAAGATTTATTTATGTGTAAAATCAATAATATTACTAATGGTTTAGTAATTGTAATCACATTTCCTACCTAAATATATAATAAATAAAGTACAATTCATCGATTCAACACAAAACGATTGGAATGTAAAACCCCCCATATATATAAAAATAAATATTATTATTAATAATATGATTGATTTTACCCAGAAATAAATCATCTAGTCATTTATGCAAATTTAAAAGAAATCTAATTTGTCGGTAATTTTTTATGATTTTTTTAAAGGCAACAAAACCGCACAGTGATATTTTGTTTTTAGTTAAATTTAAGCAGCTATAAGTTTTTTTCTCAGTTGAGAAATATGATTGTTTTACATAAAAAAATAGAGTAATTAATACAAAGAGTGGTAACCAGTAGGGTTTTCAGCGTCACGCACTAGCCGTATTTATCGGTTAAAAAATGCGAAATTAAATTAAAATGATGAATTACGTACTCAGTGACTCGACTGAGAAAAACATTACTCAAGCTTAAAATTAACCAAAAACAAAATGTCACTGTACACTTATATTGCATTTAAAAAAACTATAAAAAATTTCCGAAAAATCATATTTTCTTTATATTTACAAATATGAGTAAAGAATAGATCCCGTTTTTTTTTTCCTGTGTAAAATCAATCATATTACTGAACGGAGGAAGGAAATAGTTACAGAAGCTTAAAATGGACTTAAACAAACAAATGTCACAGTAAACTTATGTTGATTATCAAAAAATCATAAAAACTGCAGACACATCAGATTTTCTTGAAATTTATAAAAAATAGTTAAGGAAAGTATGAAGTTTAATTTTTTATGTGAAATCGATCATGTTATTTAATTGAGAAAAAGATTACAGAAGCTTAAATTTAACTAGTAATAAAATATCACTGTGCAGTTTTGTTGCCTTTAAGAAAATCATCAAAAATCAAAAAATTGCCGGCAAATCAGATTGACGAAAAAATAGATTTTCTTTAAATTTCCAGAGATTAATAAAGGGGAGAGTGGGCTTTATTTTTGACGAAGCAATTGCGTTTCAAGTTCTAACAGCTTTTGTTTAAATCACGATATTGTATTATATATATTGTATTCCTTAACTGGAGAAAAATCTACAGGAGCTTAATTATTACAATCGTTTCAAGTTCCAACAGTTTTTGTTTAAATCACGATATTGTATTATCATAAATTTGAATAATTAACACCATTTTAACAAAAAAAAAACGATAATTTACATAAATGAGTCGTCTATTTACAAACACCCCTAAACCCATTGTTTTCAAATGGATATGGGGGTTTTTGGAAATAGGCGACTTAAATATAAAAGAGTACACCTTTCATATTTGTGCAAATTTTTGTTTTTTTGTTTTGTTTGTTAAAATGGTGTTTACCGTCTAATAAAGCATACAAGAAAGTTTGTTCTTTTCTTAACTAGTTTTATTAACTTTGCCAAAGTGTAACATTTGTTGATTTGCATTTTTTGGTTATGAAAATTTAAAATTTTTTTTAAAGAAAAGACGTTTTCTGCATTTCGAAAAATTACATACTTATTTTCCTATTTCCAAAAACTCCTAAATCCATTATTTCCAAATGGATTTAGGGGTTTTTGGAAGTAGGCGACTGATTTATCTAAATTATCGTTGTTTTTTGTTTTGTTAAAATGGTGTTAATTATTCAAATTTATGATAATACAATATCGTGATTTAAACAAAAACTGTTGGAACTTGAAACGATTGTAATAATTAAGCTCCTGTAGATTTTTCTCCAGTTAAGAAATGTTGCATTTGCTTCGTCAAAAATAAAGTCCACTCTCCCCTTTATTAATCTCTGGAAATTTAAAGAATATCTATTTTTTCGGTAATCTGATTTGCCGGCAATTTTTTATGATTTTCTTAAAGGCAACAAAAGTACTATCGACTACGATTTTTGTTGTTTAATCTTATTTATATTTTTCTGTGTTTTATTTATTTTATTATAATTTTCAATATTAAAATTATTACTACTCCCATTTGTAATTCTATTTTATAGATAACTATTCGTGTACCTGTACTATACCGTAATTTAAATTACTATGTTTGATAATGGCAAGTTAAGTTGCCGAAACTGCAGTCACCAAAATAATAATATTGTGTTATACAAAGTTAAAGTGTTTTATTTTATTGAATTAACATGTATAACGAAGTAGAAGCCTCTACCGTTCATAATTTAAAATTATTACTGTTATACAACATAGTAATTCAACAATTTGGAGTAACATCTATTTATATCTTATTATTTTCAAAATATTTCATTCCAAAATAAGAACCTAGTTAAGACGACAATGAGTTTTCTACTTTTAGGGCGCTCTTATATGGACGTTTTGAACGCGAGGCGGAACGGGAGCGGGCGCAAGCGTTTGCGTTTTAACACATGAGTTTATATGAGAGTTCCTAGAGGGACGGGTGCGAGGCGGAGAAAACGTCAGCACCCGTCCATCTAGGAACTCTCATATAAACCCATGTGTTAAAACGCAAACGCTTGCGCCCGCCCCCGTTCCGCCTCGCGTTCAAAACGTCCATATAAGAGCACCCTTAGAACTTAAATGTATCATAGTCTCGTTTTATTTTATCGAAATTATTTTCAGGTACTTCACTTAAGTTACACATTAATGTATTTTAAAAATGATTGTGATTATGTTTATGTTAATGATTTTAAAAATTATTTTTATGTATATGACTTAAATTATATGTTAAGGTATTTAACTGAAACAACCAATATACAAAAAATCAGCTTTTCGAGTCGTGATAAAATATTATTTATATGGAGGAAAGGAAAAAGAGGCCAATTTCCTTTTATCTATGCTAACGGTGCCCCGTGCCGATCGCTTTCCGCGAAAAAAATAAACACGCCGCCTCGGAAAGTTTTATTTTTTTGGCGTCGGCTCTCGCGAAAAACCGCGATCGATATTTATGCGAAAAAAAATAAAAGTGGCGTACCCACGTTACAGCCTTGCGCTCATTTCGCGTTTCGCGAACCGTGTTTATTTGGGTATGCAAACCTAAAACGTTATATGTTAACAACTGTCCTTTTTCGTGTCCTAAAATACTAGCATTGTAAATATAAATGGCAATAACTACTAATTTAAAAAAAGACAGTTGTTTACATATACAACTGTCTTTTTTTAATTAGTAGTTATTGCCACGTATAGTTACAATACAATAGGACACGATATTTTGAATCGGTTTGATCTAGTGTCCCTGCATTTAAGAGAGTAGCGCAAACTGGCATCCATCTTGACGCATCTTAGGCGCCAAATTCAAACTAAATTAAATTAACAGGACGCGCGTCAATCACTATAGAATATGATTGGTTTAGTTTTAGTTTGAGTTTAAAATATACGGCTTTAGCAATCTAATATGTAGATGTGAATAAAACTTGAGTCAAATTCTGCGATGAACAAATTGTTTAAAACAGTTATTATAGACAACCCAATAATTCAAACATATATTAGGTTGCCTATAATCGTTGTTGTATGTGTGTTTTTAAAACTTCACTGTAAATCACTGTTCTTAAGCGTGGCGCATGAAGTAAAATTTCGAGTTTAGAAAAGCCTAATTTGGATTGGCCGCTCTGCTTCGCTACGCGGCCAATCCAAATTTTTAGGCTTTTCTAAACTCGAAATTTTACTTCATGCTTAGTCTGGGAGTGGAAAACACTCGTTAAAAGTCTTAAATTAACCGTTTTGAAGCAACAAATTTCCGCAAATTTAAAAAACGCTATAATTATCGGGATATGTATATTTTAAAGAAAAATGCCCTCAATGTTCTGTTTTAAACATGTTTTTAATTGTTAATGTTTTAAACGCTGTTTTAAACATATACAACTGTCTTCTTTTTAATTAATAGTTATTGCTATGTATAGTTACAATACAATAGGAAACGATATATCTTGAATCGGTTTGATCTAGTGTCCCTGTATTTAAGAGAGTAGCGCAAACTGGCATCCATCTTGACGCATCTTAGGCGCCAAATTCAAACTAAATTAAATTAATAGGACGCGTGTCAATCACTATAAAATATGATTGGTTTAGTTTGAATTTGGCGCTTAAAGGCGTCAAGATGGATGCCAGTTTGCGCTACTCTCTTAAATACAGTTTGATCAAGAAACTAATTGAATATAAATTTAGGACACACAAAAAGACTGTTATTCCTTACTTCACTTTGTATTTGTATCGTTAGCTGTACATTTCGAGACACAAAGTGCTCATTATCAATAACATACTGAATTCTTACAACTATTTGCGCGGTATATTAAATTACAAAATAGACACAATCAATAAATTAATTAACAGACACATTAGAAATCACAAAATAAAATTAAGTACCACCCTAATTAACTCGAAAGAAACCGTCCCAAAAATGTTTGGTAGATTTGTTTACCACCCATCAATTTGTATGAGAATTGGTAGTTTATTGAATAAATTCAGCATTTCTCCTGCTTTTTATGTCAATACATCTAACGATAAACTTAAAACAGTTATAAATTTAAGAAATGATTTTTTTTTATTTTACAAAAAACTACATTGTTGTTAACAAGCATTTATAAAAAAATGTAATGTTGAAAATGGTCGGAAAGTATTTGAAAGATATGAATATGATATGAAAATCAACCGTCCTCGAAAATCATTTAAAAATAATTTTAAACATAAACACGCCACGTGCAAAAATCGTTAAAATATTGTGAAACTAAAAATATACTGCTAAATCAGTATTAAAAATAAACTGCTAAAGCAGGATTCAAAATATTCTGCTAAACAATAATATTTTGAACTTTACTTTAAATCGGTAGAAAAGCCTGAAAATTGGTTTGGTCGCTCCGCTTTGCAAATTAATATCAAGATCTAAATGTAGAATATTAAACTAAATACAATTTTATATCATACTGCCAAATAACCCATTAAGTGCTATTGATGCAATAATGCAACAATCATAATTTTTTGTAAATTAAATGACTAAATAAGTTAATTTGATACATTGTTTTATTTTACCTGACTTGTGAAGAACAATGTAACTATTTTGTTAATTATATATTTTGATTATTACTCATTAAAAAAAATGTGTTTAGTGTATTTCTAACTTCACAATATTTCAGTGTTTACACGCGTGGCGCATGAAGTAAAATTTCGAGTTTAGAAAAGCCTGAAAATTTGGTTTGGTCGCTCCGCGCTTCGCGCTACGCGACCAAACCAAATTTTCAGGCTTTTCTAAACTCGAAATTTTACTTCATGCTTAATCAAGGATTGGAAACAATCGTTAGTAACTTTAAATTTTAAATAAGCGAGACTCCTGCAGTGCAGTTCGAAAAACGGACACCCTGTATTTCTTGTTTGCTTTGATTAACAAAATAAATTTGGTCCTAAAGGGAAATCTAAACTTAATAATTTATCCCGCCTGTTGAAAAGATTGGTTACTCAAGTTCTAGGGCTTTCGACCTGTGATCTTTCTGCATATACATACAGGGTGTCCGTATTTCAACAAAATGTATAGGAATCTCGGTTATTTGAAGAGACAGAGAGTCAGTTAAATTGGGGCAAAGTCGCGTAATTTAGGGCCTAATAATAATCCAAAAACAAATTTGAAATATCTTTTTTCGTTTTTGAGATATTGTCGAAAAACTGATTTTTTGAAATTTCGTTTTTATTTTTTTAATCAAAAACTATTTAATCTAGACATTTACAACTTTGACATTATAAAGGCACTTTTTAACGATAAATCTAGTACTATATTTTATTTTAAGATAACTATAACATTTACCCAGGGACCATAGCTAACTTTTAAATAAGCGAGACTCCTGCAGTGCAGTTCGAAAAACTGACACCCTGTATTTCTTGTTTGCTTTGATTAACAAAATAAATTTGGTCCCGAGGGGAAATCTAAACTAAGAAAGTTCTAGGGCTTTCGACCTGTGATCTTTCTGCATATACATACAGGGTGTCCGTATTTCAACAAAATGTATAGGGATCTCGGGTATTTAAAGAGATAGAGAGTCAGTTAAATTGGGGCAAAGTCGCGTAATTTAGGGCCCAATAATAATCCAAAAACATATTTGAAATATCTTTTTTCGTTTTTGAGATATTGTCAAAAAACGGATTTTTTGAAATTTCGTTTTTATGTTTTTAATCAAAAACTATTCAATCTAGACATTTACAACTTTGACATTATAAAGGCACTTTTTAACGATAAATCTAGTACTATATTTTATTTTAAGATAACTATAACATTTACCCAGGGACCATAGCTAACTTTTGTTTTTCTTATGGGTGCCATTTTGGATTTTCATAGTTTTTGGAAGAATATTTTTTACTGAATTCAATAATGTATCACTTATAGTTTATTGTACATTTAATATGTAAAATTTAATTTTTTTTGGTTTTTGTAAAGAGTGCCTTGGAAACAGTTAAGTAACTCACTTATTTGGCAACTCATAATTTGCTTACGTATCACGCCTGAAGACGGCCATCCGACGATACATATTTTAACAGTTGTGATGTATTTTAAACTAACGAGTGTCTTCCACTCCCAGACTAAGCATGAAGTAAAATTTCGAGTTTAGAAAAGCCCCGCGTAGAAAATTTGTCGAGGGTCGCGCAGCGACCCGAGACAAATTTTCACGGGGCTTTTCTAAACTCGAAATTTTACTTCATGCGCCACGCGTATAAACCACTGATTTACAGTAAAGTAAAGATATATAATGCTTAGATGTGATGGTGTTCAATATTTACCGAGATGTAGCGAAAAAATGCAAAAATTATTTTTTTTGTGAATAGTTTTGGAATAATAATAATAAAAGTAGAATAAATTTACTTTGTGCAACTTTTGTGTGATAATCGATATTTATTATAACTATTACAAAAAACTGACAGTTATTAATTAATTTTGAGTGCTAACAATGATTGATTGCTGTCATGATTTTATTAATTAACAGATATGACGTCATTGATTCCGCATTAAAAAGTGCCTGTATATTATCAAAGTTCTATATGTCCAGATTCAGTAGTTTTTGAATAAAAAAATAAAATAAATTGATATCTCGAATACAAAGAAAGATATTTCAAAATTGTTTTCAGATTATTCTTAGGCCCTAAAATAAGCAACTTTGCCCTAATTTAAACGACTCTCAATCTCTTCAAATAAGTGAGATCCCCATACATTCTGTCGAAATACGGGCACCCTGTATATATTTTAATGTTTTCATTAATTTCTTAATTGCATGCAAATATAATTTAATACATTTATATTAATTTGTTACCTGTATTAAATCTACTTTCAATTCAGCCTACACATATTTTAACCCACGACGAACAAAAAAATCCTCACCACTTACACGAATCTTCCAATTGAACCAATTCAAATCATAAATCATCACCAACTTAAAAAACATGCACATACACACATCTATGATTAATGCCCGTCGTGGGGTTTTCAAGATCAGAGTCACTTCCACTGAAGTGTAGTAGTTAGCGTCGAGCGGCTAGCTCAAAAGTAGGTCGGTAGGAAACACGAGTTACTGTCGGAATTTGCCAAGATTTAATATTCACGAGTCGGCGTGACTGGTCGTGAGTTTGTGACGCAATACGAAAAATAAAAAACGCAAGAACTTGTCCCGTGATTCGCGTGAAGCAATCTCACGCATTAAACTTGGAAGATAAGAAACGAAGAAAGTCCGACACGCACCGAAAAAATTGTAGATTCCGCTCGTAAATTCTTATTGTTATTGTCATTACATCCAGGGTTATGTTATGTTTAAAAGACTTTGTTTTGAAACAGTATTTTAAAAATGTTTAAAAACAGCCGTCGTGTTTTAAATTTTGTTTTAAACATGTTTTAAATCTTAAATTTGTTTAAAACATGTTTTAAAGGTTAAATTTGTATAAAACGGGTTTTTTATTATCTTAAATTTGCTAAATTATATATTATACTGCTTCAATAAGAGTTCTTGTTTTCGTTTTTAAATTTTAGCTAAATTTTTGAAGATATTTTAAACTACATTATTAAACATTACATTTTATTACAATAAAATATTACAACTGTAAATGTGATTTCTAGACACAGAATTTTTCTTTCAGGATATGCATACACTGTAAATTTTACGACATTCGTTATTTTTTTAAAAGGTTTCAATTTGAATCTTTAAACCAGGGTTTTCCACTCCCAGACTAAGCATGAAGTAAAATATAAAAATATGGTAAAAAAAAACACTGAAATATCGTAAAGTTTAAAATATACGGCTTTAACAATCTAATATGTAGATGTGAATAAAACGTCAGTCAAATTCTGCGCTGAACAAATTGTTTAAAACAGTGATTATAGGCAACCCAATAACTCTAACGTATATTAGGTTGCCTATAATCGTTGTTTTTTTAAAAGGCTTCAATTTGAATCTTTAAATGAGGGTTTTCCACTCCCAGACTAAGCATGAAGTAAAATTTCGAGTTTAGAAAAGCCTGAAAATTTGGATTGGCCGCGTAGCGAAGCGGAGCGGCCAATCCAAATTAGGCTTTTTTTAGTTCATGCGCCACCCGTATAAAACACTGAAATATCGTAAAGTTTAAAATATACGGCTTTAACAATCGAATATGTAGATGTGAATAAAACGTCAGTCAAATTCTGCACTGAATAAATTGTTTAAAACAGTGATTATAGGCAACCCAATAACTCTAACGTATATTAGGTTGCCTATAATCGTTGTTGTACGTGTGTTTTTTAAAACTTCACTGTAAATCAGTGTTTTTAAGCGTGGCGCATGAAGTAAAATTTCGAGTTTAGAAAAGCCTAATTTGGATTGGCCGCTCCGCTTCGCTACGCGGCCAATCCAAATTCTTAGGCTTTTCTAAACTCGAAATTTTACTTCATGCTTAGTCTGGGAGTGGAAAACACTCGTTAAAAGCCTTAAATTAACCGCTTTGAAACAAAAAATTCCCGCAAACTTAAAAAACGCTGTAGTTATCAGGATATGTATACTCAAAAGAAAAATTCCCTTTATGTTCTGTTTTAAACATGTCTTAAACACGTTTTAAACATGTTTTTAATTGTTAATGTTTTAAACGCTGTTTTAATGAAAAAAACACGTTTTATAAAAAACTGTATGTTTTATTTAAATGAAAAAAAAAAAACTTTTTAATAACCCTGATTAAAACACGAAAACATAACTTTGTTTTTATCATATATAAAAACAGGGGATTAAATAGAAGGAAAGGAATGTTGAATTCACAGGATATGTTTAAAAGAATATACAAATTTCAGCAACTGTAATTTTACTCACAATTAATTCATTTTCTACGTTTCAACGTAAAAACAAAGAACAATCTCTGTGAATGTTATCGAAATTAGATTTTTTGTTGAATGTTCGCAATTTTACCCTGAACACAAATCAATATTTTTGACTGATTCAAAGAATTTTTTACAGACTTTAGATCAGAAATTTATATTAGGTGATCCTAAGGTCTACAGAAATATATATATTTTTTGATTGTTAACTGGCATAGGTTTAACCATTCAGCCACTAAAAGAAATATTATTTAGTTAATTTCTTGGTAACTTTTTTACCAATTAATTCAAGGTGTGAAAAGATTTCACCGTCAAAACGGAAAAAATGAAAAACAACTATTTGTGTTGTGGGTATCTGTGTCTTCATACTCGCGTATATTTGTGTTATTTGTTTATTTATGGTCAACATTACGAGCAAGTGTTAATGTTCTGACGGATGAGTACCGTTTACTCACTCAATCAAAAAAATACAGCACGCACACACGCAATTTTCACTTTGGCAAACACAAAGCCAGACACATCACAACAAACGATGAGAAAGTTACGAAACGGACAGAAAACAAACAAATATTATTAAATTAATTAACTACGTGAAATTATTATACAATAAATTTCGTAGTAAAAGCGCAAGAAAGTTACTTGAATTGTTTATTTACATGTTGCGCGTATTTCAAGATTATTGCATATCTGCGTTTGTTGTTTGATAAAATTGTTTCAGCAGATCTAAAAATTCGCTTCATCAGTTAGTAATTGCGTGGAATTAAATTCCAAACTAAACTCGTTGTGTTTCGCTATGAGAGTACTTAAACCATTGATTAACTTTAAAGCACTTTATATGGTTTATAAATCCAACATTGAGTCAATTATGAGGTATGGTATTATTTTTTATGGAAATAGTACCATGGCGAATAATTTATTTATTACGCAGAAACGTGCTGTTCGAATATTGTTGGGATTGAAATACAATGAAACCTGTAAAAGTCAATTTAAAAGATTGGGTATATTAACAATACCAGGGCTGTATATCTACGAAATTTTAATATATAATTTTAAATACAAGCCAACATTTCAAGCCTATACAACTAACCACAATTATAACACGAGGAATAACAATTTGTATGCTTATCCTGTACACAGGCTAACCCTCTCAGAAAAATCTCCCATATATAACGGACTTAAATTTTACAACAAAATGCCACAATATATAGAGAATATTAAAACATTGAAACGTTTTAAGCAAGAATTACTTACTTATCTGGTGGACAAAGAAATCTGCAATAATTATGAATTATAATAAAATAAACATCTACGTACAATTTTATAATTTCGATTCTGTTACGTTGTAGCTTAGTATTCTAGTTATCTGACGTTATTCTCTGTAATGTGCAACCTTTTGTTTATGTGTATGTTATTTATGAATAAAGATTATATATTATTATTATTAATTTAGTTATTTATATTTCAAATTTTAATGTATTTATTAGCGCAAAACTACCGATATATTTTGAATGTTTAATAACTTTTTATTTTTTTTTGTTATTAATGGGGAATATTTTTGGCTTAAGTATGAAAAATTATATCCCGCAAGTGGTGTCCATTTTCGGCTTCGTACATTCGTGCTCTTTCCAGTACATTTTCCATAACTTTTCGTAAAATTTCCGGTGTTATGGCTTGAATTTCATTGCGAAAGTTTTGTTTTAGCTCTGGTATGGTCGCTGGCTTATTTACGTATACTCTTTCTTTCAAATAACCGCAAAGAAAAAGTCTGGAGCTGTTAAATCCGGAGAACGTGGGGGCTTCTGCGCGAAATAATGCGTTCGCCAAAGAGGTCCCGTAACAGAGCCATTGTGCCCCTTGCAGTGTGGGCTGTGGCTCCATCTTGTTGGAACCACAACTGTGGATGGTTTTCTACAGCTGGCCTCAAAAAATTGTCCAGCATCGTCCGATATTCAGCACCATTAACCGTAACTAAGGTGCCATGTGCATTTTCAAAAAAATATGGACAAATGATCCTTTCAGACGATACACCGCACCAAACAGTACACTTAAGTGGGTGTAATTGTCGCTGATGAACTGTTCTTGGATTCTCCGTAGCCCATATCCTGCAATTTTGCTTGTTAACGAAACCATTCAATTGGAAATGGGCTTCATCGCTCATTATCAAATTGTTAATGAAATCGCGATTTTCTTCTGCTTTTTATCGGAATGAAATGGCATAATCAAGCCGTTGTTGGTAGTCTATCAGCTTCAATTCTTGCACAAGCTGAACCTTATATGGGAACATGTGCAATGTGGCCAAAATCCTCTGAACGAACCTCCGCGGTAGCCCCAGTTGCGCCGAACGTCTTCTTGTTGATGTTTCTGGACTGTCCTGCACACTATCCACAACACATTGGATATTTTCTCCCGTGTGGACCGTACGTGGTCTTCCGGTACATGGAAGGTGTCTTACTGTACCATGTTGTCGAAAATTTGCAACCAGGCGGTTTATTGGTGATGCTGAAGGTCCAGTACGCACATTAAAAAACGATGATAAGCACGCTGCGTCAAAACAATTGACCGTTGATTTTCAAAATAAAATTCAACAATTTTTGATCGCTGTTCTGTTGTGTACTGTTCCATTCCAAATTCCCCAAGTTTTCTTTACAAAATTCTGAAATAAAAATAAAAAATATAAATAAATTTAAAAAGTTATTAAACATTCAAACCATATCGGTTGTTTTGCGCCACCCTGTAGTATATTTAATTCCTTTCGTGACTATATTACTATTTCGAATATATATAATCTAATTTATTGGTTAATCCATTTACAAGTGCGCTTCTATTTATTACTTATGTCTCTACTATTAACTGTGTATTATATCGTCACCTCAGTATTACAAGTAGATAACTCAAAAATTATCATATTTAAGTTAAGCAGTCTACATTATACATCTTGATGTGCTCTACAACATGCTACAAGTAGATAACTCTAAAAACCATATGTAAAACATTACTAACGCTGGGCTTTAACTTCAGGTACCGCCACTGTTGCGCCCAAATTTTGCAAAAAACTTTAAACTCCTTTTTCTCAAAACTAGTAAATTTGAGTTATCTAGTTGTAGCACTGAGTTGACGATATGTATTTAATGTTAATTTTTTTGAACAATTTTATTATTTCTGTATTTTTTTTACCTGTGTAAAGTATGTATATACTATTTGTCACGAAAAAAGTAAAGTAATTCAGTCAGTCACAAAATATCGTAATTCTAGAACCAATAATTAGCATTTTTAATTTGTTTCACTTAAGTGTCCAGTATATAATACAAGTCATACATAGAAATAATAAAAAGAAATGTAGAATTTTACCTAAAACCAACTTTTAGAGTTAACTCGGCTCGGCTGTTAGGGGGTAAATATGAAACATACATTTATTTAAAGTAACAACTTTCATCAAAAATACATTCTGCGATCAGCACAACATTTTTCATGTGTGGACCAGAAATAAAAAAACTTTGGTCTTGGTCATCACTGGTTAGAAGTACAATGAAACTCCGAGAAAAATCAAAGTATAATGAATACATTTCTCATCTTTCACGTGGTGAAACATTTTTAACTATGATTTTAGAAGAAAACACTTGGTAAAATTTCACTAATATTAGTGAAATTTAACCAAGTGTTTTCTTTTAAAATCATGAATTCAAAGTAATTAAAATATCTTATTTTGGCGGATTCCTGTATCAACATTTTTAAAAGAACTTTGGAGACAATGCAAACTAATTAAAATATCCTCATTTTCGCATTCCTGCGTCAAGATTTTGTTCGAGTATAAAGAAAGAAAATGCAAAATTTCTTTGATCAAGATAAAAATCTCGTACCTAAAATAACGCGCCGCTCGAAACAAAACGTCCTGTTTCGGCGCAACCTTGACTTAAGCCGGCTCATTTCACGAATTCCGCCAGCCTTTGTCCGAGCGAGCACACTGAGAACGCTTCAACCGTGCTTATTTATGTGTGTGTGTGTATTAATTAATTTTATAATTAGACCCGGTGCCTAACAATATTACTATTATATCCAAACAGATAACGATGATTCCCATGTGTGCGAGTGTGCGGTTTTACGGTGTTCCGCTGTTGTAGCCTCAAAGAGCCAGCGAACTCGCAACACACACATGGGAGTTTTGTGTGTGTGTGTTGGACAGAAAAGTTGTTAGACGAGTTATATGTGTTACGACCATGAATATGGCAGCAACTTTTAAAGATATAATTAGCCACTAGACGACGACGGACCGCCAAAAGGAAGCGAGCTGGATTTTTGTATTATGGCTGGAGAATATTTTACAACTCTTTTTTAATTCGATACGCGTTAATAAGGGGATAATTACGTCGGTATGGTTATGTTAATTCGTCCAGGGTGAATGGATGGAGTTTTCTATTTACTATTATGCAAATTGAATAGTATAATTATTAATTAGGAGCGTATGATTTTTTTATAGCAGGTATCTACTTTGATGGGAATTAATGAAAACAGATTAGTTGACGTGGAATACGTAATCGTCAAGTAAACGTGTACATAAAAATACAATTTCAGGTTTGAGCTGTGACTGAACAGCAAAAACCATGTTAAAATAAACAAATCTCTTAGTCAGAGGTCGTTATCCTTTTAATTATTATTAGAGTAGGGATGTATCGATATTTTGGTGCAAATAATTGATATTTATATCAATATTTAATTTTCCGATATATTGCTAGTATTGATACAATATGGTCGATATCGTTACATACGATACTAGTTCAGGGTTGCGACCAACTGGGAAAATCAGGGAAAAGTCGGGATTTTATTCGTCAGGAAAATTCAACATTTTTAGTGAAAAGTCAGGGAATTTTTAAATTGATAATAATAAATATGCAAATAATACGATTAAAGAATTGACAAACTGTTAGTTCTGTTCGGAACACGAATTTGGCACATTAAATTATATTAAACAAAATAAAAAAATGGTGAAGTGTCCATCATAGCACTTTCCCTGTAATTTGAACAAATGCGAATTCTTTAACTAATTGGTTAGAGTGAAATAAATTTAGTGTGTCCACTCAATTTATTTCACTCTAACCAATTAGTTGAAGAATTCACTTGAAGTTAGTGATATATACGCGTGGCGCATGAAGTAAAATTTCGAGTTTAGAAAAGCCTGAAAATTTGGATTTGCTGGGGCGCGACTCGCTTCGCTCGCGCGCCCCAGCAAATCCAAATTTTCAGGCTTTTCTAAACTCGAAATTTTACTTCATGCTTAGTCTGGGAGTGGAAACCCTCGTTAGACAGGTCAACCAGAAAGTTATTTTGCAGTTTCCTTTATTGTCAAATTTATGACTAAATAAATAGAGTTGATGTTACTTTTTAGTTCAAATTACGAACAAAAACAAATTCCTGTGCAATATTTGTGTGTTACTAAAATGATAGTGAAATTATGTAAAATAAAGCTTAATAAATAAACTATCGAAGAACTAATCTGTTCGGAGCACGAATTTGACACATTAAATTATATTAAACAAAATAAAAAAATAGCGAAGTGTCCATCATAGCACTTCCTCCGTAATTTTAACCAATTATAATGGATATGCCAAATTTATTTTACTCTAACGAATTAGTTAAAGAATTCACTTGAAGTTAGTGATTTATACGCGTGGCGCATGAAGTAAAATTTCGAGTTTAGAAAAGCCTGAAAATTTGGATTTGCTGGGGCGCGACTCGCTTCGCTCGCGCGCCCCAGCAAATCCAAATTTTCAGGCTTTTCTAAACTCGAAATTTTACTTCATGCTTAGTCTGGGAGTGTAAACCTTCGTTAGACGGATCAGTCAGAAAGTTATTTTGCAGTTTCTTTTATTGACAAATTTATGACATAAAACAAATAGAGTTGATGTTACTTTTTAGTTCAAATTTAGAACAAAAACAAATTCCTGTGCAACATTTGTGTGTTACTAAAATTATACCAAAATTATGTAAAATAAAGCTTAACAAATAAACTATCAAAGAACCAATCTGTTCGGAACACGAATTTGACAAATTAAATTATATTAAACAAAATAAAAAATGGGGTAGTGATAATGGACATACTAAATTTATTTTACTCTAACCAATTAGTTGAAAAATTCACTTGAAGTTAGTGATTTACACGCATGGCGCATGAAGTAAAATTTCGAGTTTAGAAAAGCCTGAAAATTTGGATTTGCAGAGGCGCGACTCGCTTCGCTCGCGCGCCCCAGCAAATCCAAATTTTCAGGCTTTTCTAAACTCGAAATTTTACTTCATGCTTAGTCTGGGAGTGTAAACCCTCGTTAGACGGATCAGTCAGAAAGTTATTTTGCAGTTTCTTTTATTGACAAATTTATGACATAAAACAAATAGAGTTGATGTTACTTTTTAGTTCAAATTAAGAACAAAAACAAATTCCGGTGCAACATTTGTGTGTTACTAAAATTATACCAAAATTATATAAAATAAAGCTTAATAAATAAACTATCAAAGAACCAATCTGTTCGGAACACGAATTTGACAAATTAAATTATATTAAACAAAATAAAAAATGGGGTAATGATAATGGACATACTAAATTTATTTTACTCTAACCAATTAGTTGAAAAATTCACTTGAAGTTAGTGATTTACACGCATGGCGCATGAAGTAAAATTTCGAGTTTAGAAAAGCCTGAAAATTTGGATTTGCTGCGGCGCGACTCGCTTCGCTCGCGCGCCCCAGCAAATCCAAATTTTCAGGCTTTTCTAAACTCGAAATTTTACTTCATGCTTAGTCTGGGAGTGGAAACCCTCGTTAGACGGGTCAATCAGAAAGTTATTTTGCAGTTTCCTTTATTGTCAAATTTATGACATAAAATTAATAGAGTTGATATTACTTTTTAGTTCAAATTATGTTTTATCTCACTTTAATCAATTTTCCAAATGTTTATTTCTATCTAATCAAATACGCTCTTAATATGTAATTATACTTGAAAATTAGAACCCCTGTATGTTTTTATTTTTTAACTAGATCCTCAATTTTTTTTCATTAATTAGTATATATTTTCGTACAATACGAAGTTAGAGTAAGTTACATTTTGCGAATGAAGTTTAGTGCAATATCTGTGTGTTACTAAAATGATAATAAATAAACTATCGAAGAACTAATTTTAATAATAATATCACAGATCAATAAATTATTTATTTAACAACTTTTCTTGTAACGTTGGAAAATATTAAATCGAACAATTTTTAGCAAAATTGCAAAAGTTCAAAATGATCAGAAATTATTCAAAATAAATGGAATTTAATTCAATAAAAAATACGCATAAAATAAATATACATATGTATTTCAAATCAACATTGAACTTTGGTTTGATATTTTAAAATATCTTGCGGCGATATTTAAATAAAAGTCTATTTATTCATTTCTGTGTAGTTTCTATAAATCGTATATAATGGTGATTATAAAAAAAATGTCATACTGCATTTTGGACAACTTTAAACTGTTGAATCTCGAGTTTTTGTGAATAATTTGTGAACGCCCTGTATATTTGTAAATATTCCGACGCAGAATTAAATTCTGCATTGATCTATACTGGTATGACTATCTTTGTTTGTTTTCGAGATATTTTCATTTAAATAAAATTAGTGAAAATAATAAAGGAATTTCGAAATTCCAACTTTAAACCGCTAAGGGCCAGTTGCACCAAACACGTTGAACTAGTTCAACTCTGAACTTGAATTCAAAGTTACATTAGAACAATAGGAACTGTCATCTTGAACTCACATTGAACTCGAGTTCAACGTTTTTGGTAAAACTGGGCCTGAATCTCGGTTGTTTTTAATGAATCTTCCTGAACTTTTTTACATATTATGACGCAGAATTCAATTCTATTTTGTTTTCAAGATATTTTTATATAAAAAGTGTGTTTATTGAAACATTGATAATATAAATTCAAATTCAAAACTATTTGAATTCGAGAAAATAAGCTTACGCTTCTTATAGTTTGCACACTTTAAACATAATATATAAAATTACGAAAAAACTATTCGTGAAAATGCAAACAGTGTCTTAAGTGTTCTTAAATTGTCTTATTAATTAAGACACTGTTTCCACGTAAGGTAGAAAAAATTGATAAAATATTAAGAAAAAAATGGAATTTCACAAGATTCATTCACGAAAGATCAGTCTCTGTTTCGCCGAAAAACAGAATCTAGTTTCTAAAAACATAGATGATGTATATAAAAATAAAATAAAAACTTAACAATACAAATCGCTAACAGAAAAGAGGCTTGTATTTCATTCTCCTATTTTTCAAGACTCATAGGCAGGGATTGATCTCCTAAAAAATACCCTCTATATACGCCACTGGTTTCCATGCTTGCATGTGTGTTTGTGTGATTTGCCTAGAGATGAAATCCGTTTTGCGTTTGCACGCAAGAAGCGGTGTTGCAATCCTCATTAATCCAGCAGGCGAGCAATTACTCTTTCCTAGCACACGCCATTTCCCAATGCCGCATTTACATCCGTACTTAATTATACAATAAACTCAGCACTTAAGTTCTCTTTCCACGTCGATAAAATCCATTCGGATCATTTTGCGAGTACCGGCGAATGGGCCTTTTATGCATCATCGCGCTCCATGCCGCAACAATTTATTGAACAGGTTTACAAAATGTTAAAACTAGTGGCAGGACTGACAGGAATAAAGGAAAATAAAGCAAATTGAATTAAAAACTGTTGCAGAAATTAAGGTAGAAAACAATTTTTGAAATAAATTTTTGATGTTTAATTTTTCAACATTTTTTTAACTTATTGGGGCATTTAGAAGCAAAGGGTAACAGTTTTTTTTATTAATTAGCAAAGAGTTATAGAGCTTCCATTGATAGGTACTGCTACCTAGTATTTTTTTGTAAATCCGCATTATTACTATGCTATTTTGTTTGTTGGTTGTAACTTGAACTTTAAAACTGGATTCATCAATCGATTTATTAGTCACTTAAACCCCTGATTCAATTCTACTTTTTTGTTTGCAAAATTATTCTCCATCTTGTTTTCTTTTTCATATAGGCATACATATCTACAAATTTCGAGGTATTTTACTAAAACCACATCAAAACATGAACAACATAAATATCTACAAATTTCGAAGGATTTTACTGAAGCCACAACAAAACAAGAACGACATAAATATCTACAAATTTCGAAGTATTTTTTAAAGCCACATCAACAATGCCTTCCACTAGGATATATAGTCTAACTTTTTTCTTTGTAATAAAAGTCAATAAATCGCGTGTAGTACATAAAAGACCTTGTAGAAAACGTGCATTGACGCGATGAACGGATGGCTCTTTTAGTGGCGCCATTCATGTCAAAATATAGAGCCGGGTTTGACGCGAATTGAGGCCATAGAGCACTGAATTGCACATAAAATTTGACGTTTACGACTGCTGCATGGAAGGAGTTATTTATTTCTCTTGTAAGAGTAATACATCCGTTGTGTGTAAAACTTTTACTTTGCGATGCTTTCAAAAAAATTAAAACTCGCATAGGGAGATGTACAAAAAGTAATGTAACGGCTTGATATCTCGGTTTGTGATGAGTTAAGAAAAACATGTTTCAAATAAAACTTGTAGTTACTAATTTAAGCTACTAATAGATAATAATTGTTATTATACAGGGTGTTCAAAACAGTATTTTCTAGCTACGGCCTTAAAGTCGCCTTGAAGTTTGAGGTGTTTAGTTACAAAACTCGTGATTGTTAAATTCCGATTCCCAAAATCTCCTTTTTACTAAAATTTGTGTGATTCCTTCAGAATCGTTTGAAATTGAAACATTTTTCTGTAGATTCGTGGAGGTGTGAATAAAAACCCCGGTGATTACTTTACAAGACTGTTTATTTATTTTAACTCAATGCACAAAACTCGTAGACGATTCCTTTCCCTTCGTCCGTGTTTTCGTTTTCTGACTTCTGTCAACTATGCTCTTTATTTGTTATTATTTTTCCTAAACCCCTTGATTTTTATGCTCCCTATAAATTCGTTACACTGCTCCCTTCTTTAAGGTCATTTCGTCTCGAAATGATGACAGTGCAGCTCCAGTATATGGGGTAAGAATTGAAATGGATCACTGTAGGTTTCCCTTTTGGCAGCTTCTGGATCCTAAATATTATTGATTCTGTCTACGACGGTGTTCGGCTCTTCCCATGAGTTCTGTAGTTTCGTCGCCTCTGCTGGTTGTATAACTAAACCAAATCCCCAGGTTGGTATTGTTTTTTATCGGCTTGAATATCCTAAGCCTCTTTCATTCTATCGCTTGCCCTCTGAATGCTTAATCGTACTTGTTCATAGATTTTGTTCATCCTTCGGCGCAATTCGATTATAATCGTCTCCTGCCTCGTCCGTTCTTGGTGGATATCCAAGCTTCAAATCGCATGGTAATCGTAGTTCTCGTCCCATAACTATATTTGCAAGTGTTTCTCCTGTGGTCTCGTGGACTGAGGATCAATGCACTAGGAGGAATAGATGAAGGTATTTGTCCCAGTTTTGCTGTTGATCAGATACCACTAGATATCTATTAATAGTTCGGTTCATTCGGTCCACCATTCTGTCAGACTGCGGATGTAGGGCGATCATTCTCGTTTTATGAATGCCCAAGATGTTGCAGATCCTCCGGAATAAAGTAGAACCGAAAATTCTGCCTTGTTCAGAATGAAGTTCTAACGGTACACCAAACCGACAAATCCATTCTTTTACAAGTACTTCTGCTATTGTCGAGGCTTCTTGATTGGGCAAAGCATAGGTGGCGACCTATTTGCTAAAATAATCCATTACTACGAAAATGTATTTGTTTCCAGCGTTAGTCTGAGGAAATGGTCCCGCAACATCAATTTCAAATGGGCTTCCCACATTATACTGACGCACAGGTGCTCTTTGTCGCTGTTGTGGCCCATTACTTGCTGCATCAACCATACGTTGCCTGCACCATTTCTTAACATCTTCTTTGGATTTTAGCCAGTAGAATCGCTCCTTTACCTTCTCAAGAGTTTTTGTCACTCTAAGGTGTTCGCCGCTTACTCTATTATGGATTTCCTTTAGAACTTCTGATAGCCTATTCCTCGGTATCACAACCTGCCTTCGTTCCTCTCGACCATGAGAATCTTCTAAAACGCGTTCAAATAGGCCATCAGCGATTACCAACGATTTTCATTGAGCCCAGTAAGATTTCACATATGGCGAGTACCTTGCTATCCGTTTCCAATTTGGCTTGTGCTCTTTCTTCATCCAATCGATATTTTGTTTTGCTCAAGGTTACTTTCTTGTTCTTCTTGGAGTTGGCGAAACTGCCAAATATCGTCCTCTGTCGTTGTGCGACAAACAGAGGTTCCTTTATACTTGATACGGTTGCAATGTTTGCAGTTTTCTGGACAAGATGCGTGACAATGTGAATGGACCCTGAACGGTGCTGCCTGTCAAAATCGAATTCCTGCAGTCTTCCAATCCATCTTGCGACCCGACCCTCAGGATTCTTGAATTGTAGGAGCCATTTCAATGCAGTATGATCAGTTCTTAACAAGAATTTTTTACCATTAAGATATTTCTACAGATTACTGATTTCATTACTGCCAACAACTTCCTTCTGGTGACACAATAGTTTCCTTCTGGTTTCGACAAGGTTTTACTGAAATAACCGAGGATTCTTTCATGCCCCTCCTGCACAACACAGCTCCTATCCCTACGTTACTCGCATCCGTATGTAATATGAAATCTCCACTTAGCAGCGGATAGCCCAGGATTGACGCACCGGTCAGAGAATCTTTCAGCTGCTTGAATACTCTTTGACCATTTTCATCCCATTGGAATCGACGTCCTTCTTCGGTCAGTTGTGTCAGTGGTTTAGCAACATTTGAAAATTCTGCAACATACCGTTTTAACTTATCCATCATCCACAGCTACACCTTGACCGCTACACCTAAGTACAGGGTTTAGTACTTAGGTCACATTGTTTTCGGTCAAGGTGTAGCAGTGGATGAAGGTTAGGTCTTTGGAACAAATGACACTTCTTCGAGTTAAGCTTAAGTCCAGAACTTCGCAGACGTTGAAATACCTGTTCCAGATTTTTCATGTGATTTTTAAAAGAATTTCCCAACACAATTATATCATCTAGGTATACTAAACAGGTCTTCCATGATAGCCCTTTCAATATGGTTTCCATCAATTTCTCAAATGTAGCAGGGGCATTGCAGAGCCCAAAGGCATTACGGTGAATTGCCACAATCTTGCGCCCACGGTAAATGCAGACTTCTCACGATCTTCGGGGGCTTAATCAACCTGCCAGTATCCACTCTTAAGATCCATGGTAGAGAATATGGTAGATCCTGTCAATGTATCCGCATATCATCAATTCGCGGCAGTAGGTAACTGTCTTTTTTGTTACACTGTTAAGTTAGCGATAATCCACGCAGAATCGAGTTGATCTATCTTCTTCACCAACACTACAGGCGAAGCCCATAGACTACTTAATGGTTCTATAACGCCTTTCTTTTGGTTGTCTTGTGTGATCTTATCTGCCTCTTCTCTTTTTGCGAATGGTAGTCTTCTGGCAACTTGACGGATTTGTTGAGCATTCCCGGTATTAATTTTATATTGAACTACGTTAGTTTTTCCTTTTGTTCCAGTATCAAAGACATCTTGATACATGCTAACGAAATTCCTTAACTTTTTCCGTTCACTAGGACAAATGCATGAAGTTTTAATTTAAAAAATAGTTCAAAATTTAGATGAGGGGCGCAAATTTGTTAAATTGCCCCAGTCTCACTGCGCCTCTGAATTTGATTACTGAAATTTTATTCTAATTGAGTTTTTCTGTTGCTATAAATGGTAAGTTTCATTTACCGTTCACTGAACAGTAAGTAAAACTTACTCAGCGATTGTTATTCATAGCAATATGGTAAACAAAACCTACCGTCCTGGAAACAAATGTGGTAAGAATTTAAAAAGGGTCGATCGTGCAAAAAAGTGTATTTTTTTTATAGATCACACATTAAGAATTCTTTCTTTCTATTTGAAAAATAATTTCTTTGAATCCACTTAAAAAACTAAAAATAAGAACAAGGCGTTGAATAATTTAAAGCCTCGGACGGAATTTCGTAATCCGCCTAATTAGTCCTCCTTATAAATAATTAATTGGCGAGCCGAAACCGGCCTCTAATAATTTCCCCCTCTAATAAAATAAAGTGGACGTCATTATGTGATCAATAAGAGCAAATACCTTCACATAAAACACATCATTTATTCCTACCTTAATATAATACTCTATACACACACAAGCCATTAGATTCTCAATAGAATAATAAATAAATAATATACACCATTATAATATACATGTATAATCAATTAAATCAGTATTATGACATACCATTATGTTTATTTTAACATACATTTATTTTTATTGAAATAATACTGTAATGATAATCCATTTACGTAATTATGTATAAATGAAACACTTTTTAACTGTGTTTGTATAACTGAGACTTCATTAAGTGACCAAAGTTTCGACTACTTCAACTTTCATCATTTGCAAACTTAAACATTTTCAGCCTTATTATTAGAATTGTCGTTAGTTTAACCCTATCAGCCCTGAAATTTTTCTGGTGTCCCAGAAAACGTTTTGTACACTGCATATTATTTATTACTATCTCAGATATACAGAGAGTTTTTTTTTCAATTATACAGATCTTAATATACTGTACACACTGTAAATCTTCAGATATTCGTTGTTTTTACAAATATTTCAAATTGAACTTTCAAACGAGTATTTTCCACTCCCAGATTAAGCATGAAGTAAAATTTCGAGTTTAGAAAAGCCTGAACATTTGGTTTGGACGCGTAGCGCGAAGCGCTACGCGACTAAACCAAATATTCAGGCTTTTCTAAACTCGAAATTTTACTTCATGCGCCACGCGGACTAAACACTGATGCGATGTGATCTTCAGAATACACGTTTTTAGCATACTGCTTTAGTAGAATATTTTAGACTTCATCTAAAATCAGTGTTTTATACTCGTGGCGCATGAAGTAACATTTCTAGTTTAGAAAAGCCTGAAAGTTTGGTTTGGTCGCGTAGCGCTACGCGACCAAACCAAATTTTCAGGCTTTTCTAAACTCGAAATTTTACTTCATGCTTAATCTGGGAGTGGAAAACACTCGTTAAAGACTTAAAATTAAACTATTTTTAAAAACAAACGATTATCGGAAAAGTTGCAGCTTATGCACACATGTATGTATATTTAAAATAAAAATACCCAGTATGTTTACCAAATTTTAGTGGTGGCAAATGCCACTGTCAGAGCCTAAAGGGTTAATGCTAGTAAATTTTACTAGACCCGTACAAACACAATACTAACATTTCGTATTAATAGAACAAAATCTCCATGCTCTTCAGTTCTGCGCTATTATTAAAATGAATGGCAACATCGTATTTTCATGTGTTCCAACTTCACTTAAGTTACATTTGGAGTCATTAAGAGGTTATGTTACACTGTTTTTGTGTATATTTGTGAAAATGTATTTCTTCTGCTGAATTATTTGATTAAAAACAAAATGGGGCAAAAAGATAATACCTCAAAATCCAAGAGGTATAACAAAAGGTGTATAAGTATATTAGTAAATAGTAAGCACATGTATTGGCGTGAGGACCAAATTAAGGGTGGGTGTATTTTGAAATTCAATTTAAATCAGTGTTTTATACGCGTGGCGCATGAAATAAAATTTCTAGTTTAGAAAAGCCTGAAAATTTGGCTTGGTCGCTTCGCTTCGCTACGCGACCAAACCAAACTTTCAGGCTTTTCTAAACTCGAAATTTTATTTCATGTTTAATCTGGGATTGGAAACACTCGTTAGAAGCTTAAAATAGAGCTTTTACTTATTCTTTATAAACATTTTTGCTATATCTATTTTTTGTTGATAATCACAAACTTTAAACAAACATTACTGTCTTTCGAATGTTGATTTGTTATTAATATTTTAATAACAGCACAGATCATTACTGAGCATTAATGTAGTTTCATTAATTTTCCTTCAAGACTCTGAAATTATTTTTAATCATATCTCAATTAAAAAAAATCGTGTAATTCCATCTTGTACTTTCATCCGATATCTCTCGCAATAATTACATACATACAATAAATATGCATATCGCTGATGCAATCTAGCTAGAGTCTCGAAAAGCGCCTCCTCAAGTCTGCGCGTGAGTGTCATTAGTGGCGCTATCTGTCTTCGGCGTGGCGGAAGTTGTCTGCAGGAGGCGCCACCTGTGGCAAGGGCCCGATCGTTGCCCATTAATATTCCCAGCCGGTCATAATTAGCGCAATACACTCATCGCCTTTTATGGGTCAATTATTACTTTTTTTTATCTGTTCTGCCGTGTTCGCTCATTAGAAACACGCCGACACACAAGCGGCAGTAGCTGCTCAACAAACTGTGACCGGCGAATTAAAGGTTAGGATTGGATTGTCCATTGCGCAGCTGTGATTTTTAGATGCGCAATAAGTAAATATCTAAACTCACAGTTGCGCTATATTAAAGCTATTGCGCGCACCTGTCACTTTAGATCTAGAAAAATGTACTTACATATGACCCTTCTCAATTTTAAATATCCATTTCTAGTAGTAGCGGATCCAGAGAGCAATTTTCTTACAAATACAGTTTTAAAATTTACGTTAAATTCCACGCGTCCAAACCAAATATTCAGGCTTTTCTAAACTCTAAATTTTACTTTATGCTTAATCTGTGATGGGAAAACACTCGTTTAAGACTTTAAATTAAACTATTTTAAAAAACAAAGATTATCGGAAAAGTTAGAGCTCATGCATACATGTATGTATATTTAAAAGAAAAATTCCAAGTATGTTCACCAAATTTTAGTGGTGGCAAATCCCACCGTTAGGGCCGAAAGGGTTAACCCCGATCCGTACCTTATATTTAAAGTTTAATGAAAAAAATAAATTGCGAAGTTATGCAACCATCTAGGAAAAAACATTGCAGTAATCATTTATATATATTTATATATATATATATATATATATATATATATATATATATATATCATTTATAATCTATTCCTTCAAACAAATTGATTATCATTAACCATTTTAGTAATATCTTGGCACAGCATTACCATGTAACATTAAACGCTGTGCCAAGATATCACCAATACGATTAATGATTATTAATTTCTGTTTGAAGAAATAGATTGTAGATGATGTTTATAAACCGTTACTGCAGTTTTTTTTTATTTCGTTGCATAACTTCGCAACATAATTTTTTCATTAAATTTTAAAAATAAGGTATGGATCCTCTTTAAGGAGTGTAATAGAATATAGATTATTAAAGCTTCCTTCTAGCTAAAATCATAATGAAATAGAGTGGAGCCCAATTTTGAAGTGCATAATCTGTAGAAAAAAATAGACAATGAAATGTGGTGTTGGTAATTAGGGAAAAATAACGTTTGTCTGTAATCACCAAAATCTGCTTCTAACCAACTTATATTTACCCAATAAAATTCAAGTTGCCTACTTTTGCACCCTTTGCTACGGTTTTATTTTCTCGGTGTTTCATATGCATACAAACTGAGTATGAGTAACTTTATTTACTTTCAGTTTCCATACATAAATACGCATATTTGGTAAGAAAAATCCATGATCAGACCGGAATAAATCGATTCAAAAACTGCGCACGCGCTCTCCACGCAACTCTCACTTTCCCAAGACCTTGAAAACCCCTCAAAAAAGCAAACCAAACAAAACACCTGACTTTTCCCTTACGCGCGCAATTCTCGGGACAATTCACTCAAAGGGAAAACGGAATTGTCTGGCCTCTCTTCCCTTCTCCCCCTTTTTTCCTATAGTCGTTCGTAAAGTAACAAACATTTCCCTTTTGCGTGCGCGTGTTC
This sequence comes from Philonthus cognatus, assembly GCA_932526585.2. Taxonomy (NCBI): domain Eukaryota; kingdom Metazoa; phylum Arthropoda; class Insecta; order Coleoptera; family Staphylinidae; genus Philonthus; species Philonthus cognatus. The sequence continues at coordinate 25,005,308 of OW052250.1, read as the reverse complement.
CATCGAATTCCCACGGGAGGATGAAAGGGTCTGGGTGGTGGGCATCGGCGTCGGGGCGCCTAGGGCAATCGATACGCGCGGAGGGACGGGCGTCGCGACGTCGGCACGCAACAGGCTAGGGAACGGCGCAGGCGCGCGTCGGCAGCTAGAGGCGTCTGGACGGTGGCGTCGCGGCACAGCCAACTGTCTAAGATTGGGATAGGTCCGGGCGCAGACTTTTAACAGCTGAGGGAATGCGCTTCCTCGTAAAACCTAAAACTTTACACGTTCACACTGAAAACAGTTGCGGTTGGTACGGAAATAGAAACGTAAACATGGGTATGAATTAGTTTTGACATGAATTAAATCGCTTGGAATTTCTAGTTGTAAATCATTTATGAATGATTTACTTCGGGTTTAATGTTTTTTTACCCCTCGTATAATTAAATTATAACAAGTCTAGGTTTAAAAAACCTTTCCTGGTTCCACGTTTAAAGAACATTTCAACCTTTAAACCTGAAACCAGAAATAGTTTTTTAAACGTAGAATTGTCCGTTAATCCAGGAATTTAGCTTGGAATCAAGAACTATCCTTTAAACCTGAAATGGTACTTCAAACCAGAAATGATCCTTCAAACAACCCTGGGTCTAAGAACCATTCCAAGTTCAGAGGATCATTTCTGATTTCAAGATCCATTCCTGGTTCAAAGGACCTTTGAACCAGGAATGGATCTTGGAATCAGAAATGATCCTCTGAACCTAGAATGATTCTTGGATTCAGGATTGTTCTTGAAATTTGGAATAATTCTTTGAACCTGGAATAATTCTCGAAACCAGGAATGGTACTTCTAACATGGAATGATCCTTAGAAGCAGTAATGGTTCTTCAAACCTTGAATGGTACTTCGAATCAGGGGGAGTTTATTTGAGATTATTCGTGCACGCAATTATGCACTTAAGAATGACTTTTCAATAATAGGTTTATTTGAAAAGATTCGCATACGCAAACTTCAATTCGTATGCGCAAATTCGACCTTTTTTTGCGATTACCCAAACACCGCTCGTAAATTGACAGCGACTATGAGATTCTCATTTAAACAAGAATAAGTCGAATTCAAAACTGTTTGAATTCGAGAAAATAGGCTTACGCTTCTTATAGTTTGCAATACTTTGAACATAATATATGAAATTACGACAACATTCGTATTAAATGCAAATACGTCTTAATTAATAAGATGACTTTAGAAAATAAATACCTGCTGAAACAACTACCTCCCGTCCAAATACGCCTCCGGATATTGAATTATACAGGGTCCGGCAGCGTTACCTGACGGTTTTTAAAATAGCACAACTCATTCAATTTTTAAGATATCTTATTAAACATTTTTTTTTTGTAAATAGGAAGATTGGAAGTTTACAACATATACAAAAACTTAGAAAAAAAAATCCTAAAGTAGCAAAAATAACATCAGGTAAATGACGACCTCCATTTCCGATGCACAGCTGAAATCGGATGGTAAAGTTAGTCACCACTCACTTGCAACGTTGCTCGAGGAATCGCACGAATTTCTCGCTGAATATTATCACGCAGTTGAGCCAAATTTTGAGGCTTGTTAAGGTACTTTTTTATCTTTAGGTAACCCCACAAATAAAATTCACATGGTGACAGATTCGGAGAACGTGCCGGGCATGGGATGTAACCGCGGTTTGAGATTAACCTACCGGGAAACGATGTTCTCAGCAGCTCCATAGATAGACGTGCCGTGTGGGCAGTTGCCCCATCCTGTTGGAGACAAACTCTCCTGACAGGAATTCGACGCCGACGTAATTCGGGGAGGAGGAGGTATTCCCGGATCATTATTACATAACGTTCGGCATTTCCTGTTACAGTGCGGCCGTTTTCCTCGAAGAAAAAAGGTCCGATCACTCCTGATTTACACACAGCAGCTCATACGGTTACCTTTTCACTATGCCGAGACCTTTGATAAATCTCTTGAGGATTATTTGGTGCCCACTAACGGAAGTTCTGCTTATTTACACAACCATTTAAATGGAAATGATCTTCATCAGAAGTCAGAATAATTATCTCTGGATCCTCATTTATCATTCGTAACATAGTTTGTGCAAACTGCACTCTTCTTGGAAAATCTTCCTCTAGTAACTCTTGGACAACAGCGATTCTATACGGGTGAAAGTTCAAGTCTTGGTGGAGAATTCGGCGAACACTTCTGTCAGACAATTGTAGAGCTTGAGCGTGACGAATAGCGGACATTTTCAGGCTTTCCTAAACTCGAAATTTTACTTAATTCGCCACGCGTATAAAACACTGATTTTAGGTGAAGTTCAAAATATTCTACTTAAGCAGTATGCTAAAAAGGTGTATTCTGAACATCACATCATACCAGTGTTTAGTACGCGTGGCGCATGAAGTAAAATTTCGAGTTTAGAAAAGCCTGAAAATTTGGTTTGGTCGCTCCGCGCTTCGCGCTACGCAACCAAACCAAATTTTCAGGCTTTTCTAAACTCGAAATTTTACTTCATGCTTAATCTGGGAGTGGAAAACGCTCGTTTGAAAGTTCAATTTGAAATATTTGTAAAAACAACGAAACTGTAAAGATTTACAGCGTATACAGTATATTGAAATATGTATACTTAAAATAAAAACTCTCTGTATATCTGAGATAGTAATAAATAATATGCAGTGTACAAAACATTTTTTAGGCTCCAGACAAAATCGAGGGCTGAACGGGTTAAAAATCAACCTATATCTAAAGCATATATACTACAATTTGGACATGTATACTTAAAAGAAAAACTTCCTCTATTTTTAAACTTCTATAGTTGACCATTTCAGATTCAAAAGACCATTGCAAGTCTTTTAAACCTGAAATCTTACGAAGTAAAATGGTCCTGTCATGGAATGGTCCTTCGAACTTAATTTTAAATTAATCTTAGTTTCATGGAAATGTTTCATGGATTTAATCATGTTTCCTTTTAATATTGCAAAACATTTTTGGGGAAAATCACATGACGCGATAAAAAGAATTTTAATTGCAACACACATCGAAATCAACGCATTACTCACCAAGAAAACTTGACCACTTTTACCTTTCAAACAAACAAACAAACAAGCCTTCCTTTGGTAATTCAGTAGTGCGCACTCATCTGTTCGTAATTGCGCTTCCCAGAAATCCGCAAAGGTGTAATTAACGAAAATAAATAAAGAAAAGAACGAGCGAGAGAGAAACGACAAAAACAACAAAAAAATACAAGTGAGAGGGAAACAGCCAAGCCAACGCGGTTAATCAAAAAATGGCTCCTTTCCGTTTGAGCATTGAAATTAACTTCAGCATGTTTAAGCGGCGAAACTAATTTTCTGGTTCCACATTTGGCAACCTTGGCGGTTTTTGATGTCGGCGTGTTTTTCGAGCGAGAGATTGGCATCTGCGAGGAACAACAATGCCGCGCGGCGTGTAATTTGAAATTCAAATTCCGAAAAGTTTTAAAACATGCGGTAAACAGCGATTTTAATTACGCATCAAGATTGAAGTGTATTGATTTTTTTTGTTTCCTAATTTTTGTATTTTTATTTCATTATTTTTAATGACATGTTAATTCTTCACAAATCTCACAAGGGTTTTTGTCTTTAATTTTTCTTTTGAAGTCTTTGAAGTGTACGTGCGATTTTTTTGGCTATGCTCTTGATAAATCTTTAAGGCGTTTACACATCACTGAATTTTGGTGATACTTCCTTTATTTTGTTGACGAAATCTTGGAAATATTTATTTGATTTTCTCTTATATTTCTTGGCTTAAAAAAGGCGTTCGTTAATTCTTCACAAATCTCACAAGGGGTTGTTCTCTTTTTTTTATTTTTCTTTTGAAGTCTTTGAAGGGTACGTATGATTTTTTTAGTTATGCTCTTTATAAATCTTTAAGGCGTTCACACATTACTGAAATTTAATGATACTCTCTTTATTTTACTGACAAAATCTTGGAAATATTTATTTGATTTTCTCTTATTTTTCTTGGCTCTAAAAAGGCATTTGTTAATTCTGCACAAATCTCACAAGCGTTTTTCTCTTCTTTTATTTACTTTTGAAGTCTTTGAAGGGTAGGTATGATTTTTTTTTATTATGCTCTGAATTTTGGTGATACTCTCTTTATTTGTTGACAAAATATTGGAAATATTTGTTTGATTTTCTCCTATTTTCTTTACCCAAAAAAGGCATTTGTTAATTCTTTACAAATCTCACAACGGTTTTTCCTCTTCTTTTATTTTTCTTTTGAAGTCTTTAAAGGGTAGGTATGATTTTGTTTGGTTATGCTCTTGATAAATCTTTAAGGCAGACATTACTAAAATTTGGTGATACTCTCATTATTTTATTGACAAAATCTTAGAAATATTTATTTGATTTTCTCTTATTTTTTTTGGCTCAAAAAAGGCTTTCGTTAATTCTTTACACATCTCACAAGGGTTTTTTCTCTTCTTTTATTTTTCTTTTGAAGTCTTTGAAGGGTACGTATGATTTTTTTTTTGGTTATGCTCTTGATAAAACTTAGAGACATTTACACATTACTGAAATTTGGTGATACTCTCTTTATTTTGTTGACAAAATCTTGGAAATAATTATTTGATTTTCTCTTATTTTTCTTGGCTCAAAAAAAGCATTTGTTGATTTTTATTTTTCATTTCTAATAAGTTTTTAATAATATCCATTTTTCTATAATTTTTTTAATTTTTGAACACGTTTTTTTAAATTTTATTGTATTGTTTTTTGTATTTTCTTATGTCTTTTATCTGTTTCTTGTATTTTGTTGACAAATCGTTGAAGAGTATTGATTATTTTCTTGCTAAATCAGAATTGATTTCCTTTCGTTTGTTCGTGCCGGATTGGAATCGTTGATTTTACCTCCTCTTCTTCTCATCGAATCGAAATTTGTAATCCTCATTGAGCAAAAACAATGGACAAGGGCAAATACGCGATGACGGAGAGAATCGTAATTCTCTTTTTTTCCCATTGAGCAAGAGAGGATGATGATTGCCTCATTGTAAGGTTAGAATTGTGTGTTCTTGATGGTCGTGAAATTGTTGTATGACTTTCATTTTTTTTGTAATTTTTGTAATGTGTGTATAAAAAAATCCTTCGGAAGATTATTTGCTCAGATATATTTAATTCAATAGCTCACGTTTTGGAAGAAGATGTAATTAACGGTTTCGTCGGTAGAACAAAATGAGATGTTCCATCGTTAAATTCTAAAATCAAGGCAAAAATTGTTGCCTAAGGCGAAATATGCAGGTGTTAGATATAAGCAACTTTTTATTCTATTTTTTTACTGGTGTCAATACTATACTTTCTATATAATTTCTTTCTATATAATTTTACTTCATGCTTAATCTGGGAGTGGAAAACCCTCGTTTAAAGCTTTACATTTAAACCCATACAAAAACATATCTAAAAATTTACAGCATATATTGTAAATTGGCTGTTATTGGGAAATGTATACTTAGAAAAACTTCCTGTATTTTTAAAACTCTCTTACAGGGTGTCACAGAATAACTATTCCTAATTTTTAAAAATGCTAAAGGGCGCCTAAATAAACATTTTTCATGAATAAACTAGTTTCCGGACATTTCTCGGTGTCAAGATAAACTAGAAATCTTAAAAACAATCTCAATTACAAGAGGAAAGAGTACTTACCGGGAAAGTAAAAGTCGAATCATAGCAACCTTTGAAAACCAACAATTATTTTCGTTGTCATTTTACGTGTCAAAAATTAATCTTTATTAGAAAAATTAGTGTTTGATTGAAAATCCATCAGTTTACAAACATTGAATTTGCAGTCATGCGTCTTGCCTACGGAGCAGCTTACTAATAATGCTAACGAAGCTAGGCTAATTTATCGGAGCAGCATCCTGCGCGTCACCTTCCCTGTCATACATTATTTTCAAGATTGAATCAGCGTTTTAAGTTTTCTAGTTTATCTTGACACCAAGAAAATTTCCGGACAGTAGTTTAATGATAAAAAATGTGTATTTCACTGTCCTCTAGCATTTCTGAAAATTAGGAATAGTAATTCTCTGACCTGAGGAGAGGTTTAAAAATACAGGGGGTTTTCCTAAGTACACATGTCCCAATAACAGCATATATGCTGTAAATCTTCAGATATGTTGAGTTAAATTTGAAACTTTAAACGAGTGTTTTCCACTCCTAGATTAAGCATGAAGTAACATTTCGAGTTTAGAAAAGCTTGAAAATTTGGTTACCAGCCATATGCAGAAAGCCCTGAATATCCGCGCCAAAAATCAGTCCAATTGATTGATCCAGGAGCCACATGTTGGAAAATAATGGATTCGAGTGTTGATCTATCACGCTTGTTGTTCGGAATTATCACCATTCTGACTTTGTCTGTCTCATCCACCAGTCCAAGTACCCGATGACCTTCAATCTTCCTGCCTCTATTGTATTTGTGCTGCCCAAATTTAGCTTCATCTATTTGAACGATGATTCCAGGTCTTCCAATCAGTCCTTCTAACTCTTGAATATCGCCCAATTGTTCACACGTTCATCCTAAGAGAATTATAGTAATCACAGATGGTTCTTGATGAAAGCACAGTTCCAGGATTATGTCCATTTTGATCTAGAAGCAGATTCTCTCTGGCACAGTTGGCGTAGCTGTTGTTGAAAGCAAAGCACTTACTGTGGTTCCAGATGCCCCTTGTAGAAGAAAGTCTGCTTGGCCACGGCAATTTCATTCTGGCACTTGGTTTTGATGCATCGGAACGATCCCAAAATGTATCCTTTCCGGTCTGGGTAGAGGATCATCAGGTCCTTGCATTTTGGGCATTTCCGCTTCTTTGGAAGCAAACCAATTGATGTGGCGAATGAAATTGCGTCTCCCTTGGTCCCTGCGGCTTGAATGAGACGACGGCGGTTCCACATTACTGGCATCTCCGGCTGGTCGAGTCCTTCCTGGTCTCCAGAATCCTCGTTGACTGATGATTCGTCCGATGTCCCTTGTCCGTGAGGTGGCCATTGTCACTACTTGTGCTGGTGACACTGACATTTCCGTAGTGAACTTATTGATTTTAATTGGTGATATAGTTTTATAGAAGTTTCTAGTCAAAATTTCAAAGTAGAAAAAAGTGAACGGAAATGATAAATTTCCGTAGTGGATTTATTGATTTTAATTGGTGATATATGTCAATACAGTGTGAATCTATATTATAATGCATGTTATTCCACGGGGGGTAAAGTAAAGTCGAGCCCATATCTCAATATACTGTATACGCTGCAAATCCTTAGATAATCGTTTGTTTTTTTAAAATAGTTTAATTTTAAGTCTTAAACGAGTGTTTCCACTCCCAGATTAAGCATGAAGTAAAATTTCGAGTTTAGAAAAGCCTGAAAATTTGGTTTGGTCGCGTCGCGCTACGCGGCCAAACCAAATTTTGAGGCTTTTCTAAACTCGAAATTATACTTCATGCGCCACGCGTACTAAACACTGGTGTGGTGTGATGTTCAGAATACACGTTTTTAGCATACTGCTTTAGTAGAATATTTTGAACTTCACATAAAATCAGTGTTTTATACGCGTGGCGCATGAAGTAAAATTTCGAGTTTAGAAAAGCCTGAAAATTTGGTTTGGTCGCTCCGCGCTTCGCGCTGCGCGACCAAACCAAATTTTCAGGCTTCTCTAAACTCGAAATTTTACTTCATGCTTAATCTGGGAGTAGAAAACACTCGTTTAAGACTTCAAATTAGACTATTTTAAAAACAAACGGTTATCGGAAAAGTTACAGCTCATGCATACATGTATGTATATTTAGAAGAAAAATTCCTAGTATGTTAACAAAATTTTAGCGGTGGCAAATGCCACCGTCAGGGCTGAAAGGGTTAAACAAGTTGAGAAGTAAAAACAATTATGTACATTTTAAAGATGAGGAGGCATGGTCAAAAATGGATTAGGAAACACTGTTTAATATACTTTTTGTCTTAGCAGCCTTAGTTATTTAAGATATTTTGGAAAAAAGGTAATTTTTAACCTAGTGCTATATTTCACCAAGAATTTAAAATATCTATTAAGACACAAATTGACCTGATTTTCATTTTGTTCGTGTAACTTGATACTCTGAAAATAAAGATATATTCTGTTCTGTAAATAAAATATAAAAACGAATTAAAATTAATATCGACTTTCTGCAAAAATTTAGTCTCATTGACACAAGTCTCTAAATATTCATTGTTTCAATGAATATTTGAAGACTTATCTCAATGAGACTAAATTATTGCCAAAAGTCGATATTAATTTTAGTCTCATTGAGACAAGTCTCCAAATATTCATTGTTTCAATGAATATTAAGAGACTTGTCCCAATGAGACAAAATGTTTGTAGAAATTCGATATTAATTTTAAAAATTTAGTCTCATTGAGACTTGTCTCCAAATATTCATTGTTTCAATGAATATTTGGAGACTTGTCTCAATGAGACTAAATTTTTGTAGAAAGTCGATATTAATTTTAATTCGTTTTTATATTTTGTAAATATTCTGCAAACTATTGGCAAACTCAATTCTTCTTTATATACATAAAAGGTTGCAGTTCACGTCGAAATACTTGAAAATCCATTTAATATATTCAATGAAGTCAAAATTAATATCCTTATAAAAAATTCTTTGTTACGACAAGCGTTTCTCATAATTTAAAACAAAAGCCGAAATCCTTTGTTTCAACCAACCCAAACCGACTCCTTCTGCCTCCTCCTTTGTCTCCACATAACTCCATAATCGAGAGGGTCGTGATTCACACACTCTCAACAAATAGTTGGAATCGGACGTCACTCTGCTCCCGGTGCTGCCGCAGCAGCAGCAGTCCTTTGTTTCGCTTCACACGCTGCATCAAATCCTAGCCGGCTTATTGTTTTTATTTTCATTCTGTTCGTACCTAGAAACGCGTTATTATATATTTTTTGGCGGAAATAATTGCAGGATTTTCACATCCGAAAAGTTTCTGGGACAAAGAGCGTCCTTCGCGGAAAAAAAGCGCCGCTGAAATCTGCGAAAAAAAAAAATGAAACGAGGAGTCGGTGTGATGAAATTGCGACGTTTGGTATCCAAGGTTGGAGAGTTGGAGATCAGGGGAGAGTTGCGTGATGCGTTCGGCCTCCAAACGCATAAACACTTGTCTAATGAGTAAATAATCTATATGTGCATTTAAAGATGAGTTTAGATAATATTTGAAATCTAAGAATTACACACCAATATGATATCTTAAACAAGTTTCTCATCTTTCACGTGATGAAACATATTTAAATTTAAATATGATTTGCAAAAGAAAACACTTAATTAAATTTCACTAATAATTTGGTATTTTTATTCCAACTAGTTTTGACTTTGAGTCATTCTCAAGGAGTACAGGATTTTTTTTTTTTTGGGGAGAGAGGAGGAGACAATCCTCATGGATACCAGAGCTGGGATGAATCCTCAAAAACAGGATTCGAATCACGAATCCGAATCACCTAATATGATTCGAATCACGAATACTCGAATAAAGGATTCGTAAGTGAAAAATATGATTCGAATCCCCATTTTTGAATCACGGATACAAATCCTTTAAAAATAAATTTGAATCTATTATTTGCTACCAGTAATATTTTATTCCATCAGTTTCTATTAACAAAAATGTACATTTACCGACTAAATATCTGATTATATAATGATTTTAAATCTGTGTTTTATACGCGTGGCGCATGAAGTAAAATTTCGAGTTTAGAAAAGCCCCGTGAAAATTTGTCTCGGGTCGCTGCGCGACCCTCGACAAATTTTCTACGCGGGGCTTTTCTAAACTCGAAATTTTACTTTATGCTTAGTCTGGGAGTGGACAACACTCGTTCTTAGAAGTTTCAAATTAAGGATCACTCTAGATTACTAAGTTTATTACCATTTTACAAAGGCTACAGCTCGAAGGACCAATCATGGTCTTCGGAGACCGAAGGACTACAGGGAATCGAAGTTTATTTACAAGAAAACAACGAATATCTTAAGGTTTACAGCATGGATAGGAAAGAAAACATCCAATTTTGAAAAAATATCGAAGTTGGGTTGATTTTCAGTGCGTTTTTAACTTCACTTTAAATCAGTGTTTTATACGCGTGGCGCATGAAGTAAAATTTCGAGTTTAGAAAAGCCCCGTGAAAATTTGTCTCGGGTCGCTGCGCGACCCGAGACAAATTTTCTACGCGGGGCTTTTCTAAACTCGAAATTTTACTTCATGCTTAGTCTGGGAGTGGACCGTCAAGATTTTCTACATGTCGAGATTTTCGATATTTCTAGATTTATGTCGATTTATTCACAGTTTGTTATTGTATTAAATGCAACTTTAATATTAAATAAAAACGGTTTTTTTAGGAATAGAATAATCACAAATTAAGAGCCGACCAAATTATAAAGTTAACTCTAAAAGTTAATTTTAAATAAAATTTTGAATCTTTTTCTATGATTTCAATGAATGATTTATTATATTACCTACATACGTCGATTTTTTAAAAAAGTTAAATTTAAAATTCAAACGAGTGTTGTCCACTCCCAGACTAAGCATGAAGTAAAATTTCGAGTTTAGAAAAGCCCCGCGTAGAAAATTTGTCGAGGGTCGCGCAGCGACCCGATACAAATTTTCGCGGGGCTTTTCTAAACTCGAAATTTTACTTCATGCGCCACGCGTATAAAACACTGATTTAAAGTGAAGTTAAAAATGCACTGAAAACTAACCCAACTTCGATATTTTTTCAGAATTAGATGTTTTCTTTTCTATCCATGCTGTAAACCTTCAGATATTCGTTGTTTTCTTGTAAGAAAACTTCGATTCCCTGCAGTCCTTCGGTCTCCGAAGACCATGGTTGGTCCTTCGAGCTGTAGCCTTTCTAATATGGTAATAAACTTAGTAATCTAGAGTGATCCTTCAATTTGAAACTTCTAAGAACCAGTGTTGTCCACTCCCAGACTAAGCATGAAGTAAAATTTCGAGTTTAGAAAAGCCCCGCGTAGAAAATTTGTCGAGGGTCGCGCAGCGACCCGAGACAAATTTTCACGGGGCTTTTCTAAACTCGAAATTTTACTTCATGCGCCACGCGTATAGAACACTGATTTCAAGTGAAGTTAAAAATATACTATTAACGTTGGATATTTTTCATGGTTAAGTAACCAAATATCCATTCACAAATATTTGAATTATTCGAAAATTTCAATATTTATATTCAAATATGAATAATTTAGTGATTTAAATATTCATATTAGAATATTTAACTATTTGAATTAATCGAATTCGAATCCCAGCCTGAATAGCGATGATTCGAATTATTTTGGAGGATTTGAATCCGTGTATGAGGATTCGAATGCTTTTATAAGGATTCGATTCCTTTTATAAGGATTCGAATCCTTTTATAAGAATTCGAATCCTTTTATAAGAATTCGAATCCTTTTATAAGGATTCGAATCCTTTTATAAGAATTCGAATCCTTTTATAAGTATTCGAATCATCTACGTCTGGATTCGAATACGAATCCTTTTAAAAAAATGTAACGAATCCGGATCACGAATCCGTTTTCACTAAAGTATTCGAATGCCTCTGTTGAATCCTCTAAAAGGATTTGAATCCGGGAATCGAATCCTGAATGATTCGAATCCTGCCCAGCTCTGATGGATACCTTATGTTATGCCGCCCACGGATGGGTAGGATAACAGTAGGTTATGTCAGACTCTTATTGACTAAAACTCCCTCTAGTAAACCAGATTCGGATTGAATTTTTGCTACTATGTAGTGATGTTGGAGTGTTTGGTGACTGGGGAAAAAAAATAACTATTTCTGTTACTCAGATAGAGTAGCATATCTTGATGTCGAGTGGGAGGAGTATACATTTTAAAAGAAAATCAGAAACAGTTCTGAATAATTTTTAAAAAATTAATTGGTAACGTCCAGTTGTAGTGGCCGTTTTTTTTTCTGTACAGGAAATTACATTTTTGTAACATTATATACAAGAAGAGAGGTTACTTTGAATTTTATAGTTGGGCAATAAGGGCTGTCATGATGGGTAAACTCCACAGATCTTCGATGTCATTAACTATTGGTTTTACCTGTTTTATTGCTTTCTGAATTTCCAGCCCTTCGCGATAGTTGAGATGACGTTCTTTATTGCCTGGGTATAATATATTTAGCGTTTGGTTATTAAAGAAATGATTATTGTCAAACCAATATGATATTTGTTGAATTCATTTCTCACTTAATCCGTGGTGAAACATCAAAGTTCTACTATCAATATGATATTGTTAAGTATGTCGCTAGCACTACTTAATTATTTATTATTATTAGGGAAATCAAAGATTTGCACTGATCGGTAGATAAACACTTCATTCTTCGAGACCGCAGATTTGACTGACGCGTAGCGAAAACACCTGGCGCTAGGCGCGAGATAACAATAAAAAACTATATACAAAAGAGCGCGCTAAATTAATTCAAAATAAATAAATAATAATACGTAACAGATATTTTCATAATTTTAAAAACAATACAAAATGCTTAGGGTTTTACTCTTATAAAAGAACTTAGCAAACCATATCCAAAACAAAAGATTATTTATTAATTTTTTTGTACAATTTACTGTTTTCATAATTTAAAAAATAATCAATATTTCTTTGTTAATATTTTATATTTACTTTTGTATGCTAAAATATCAGTACAAATTCACAAAGGGCACAAACCCAAAAAGGTATGTTTTTGGGTTTGTGCCCTTTGTGTTATTATTAAGTTATTATTAATCCACCACAAAATTAAAATAAAATAAGGATACATGTCTTGATTAATACTGCTAATTTATAAAATTGAAGTATTCGAATATGCATTTAAATACATATTCAAATGCGAATATTAAAATATTCGAGTATTCAAATATTTGAATAATTAGAATATTTGAATAATTAGAATATTTCGAATATGTTTTTGAATAAACATTCGAATACATCAATTTTAAAAATTCCCAGCCTTTTCTTGAATTTCACTTTAAACCAGTGTGCATTAAATAAAAGCTGCAATAAATAAAATTTCGAGTTTAGAAAAGCCTGAATTTAGATTTGGACGCTTCGCGTCCAAATCCAAACGTATAGGGCAGGGTTGGCCAACCCAAATTGCCTCGAGAGCCAAAATTTTTACTAAAAATGTTTTAAAGGCCGCACCACAGTATTATTTTTTTCAAAATCAAGTTTTTTTGATATTTTGTTTTTATCCAGAAGTTTAAAAGAGTTCTTTTAGCATTTTTGACATTTATAAAAGTTAAGAAATTCTAAATTATGTTTTTTTTAACAGACAATTTTTGTTTTGTGTAGATATCACTGTATTAAAAAATATGTTCAAACATCATTCACATACGTAATAAGTATTAAATCTTGAACTTCGCATTCATTTAGTTTTATACGCGTGGCGCATGAAGTAAAATTTCGAGTTTAGAAAAGCCCCATGAAAATTTGTCTCGGGTCGCTTCGCGACCCTCGACAAATTTTCTACGCGGGGCTTTTCTAAACTCGAAATTTTACTTCATGCTTAGTCTGGGAGTGGAAAACACCCGATTCGGAAAAAATATAAAAAATTAAGAAAAGTCGTGAAATAATGAATATTAGGAAAAGATATGAAATTTGTTAAAAATAAAAGACAGTATAATTTTATTTTGATTGAATAGAATAATTAAATCAATTTTTTTTACGAAATTCGATAATAATTTTTACGATTATTTATTTTATCTGTCAAAATTCATTGTTGATATGTCATAATGTGATACAATTACGGCGGCTATTAAAATCAATATCTGAAATAGAAAAAATAGTCGATTATTCATGCCTCTTCCCCTCTCTCTCCCTCTCTCTCTCCCTCTCTCTCCCCCTCTCTCCCTCTCTTTTGCCATTTCTTCTTGTTCCTTTTTACGACATAAAATTACGTATAGTAGTCTGTGCTGTAACTTTGACATTGTTATAAAGTTATAAAAATAAAATGTAATAATATTTTTAATATTAAGAGTAATTTGGGAGATTTAGAAAAACCATCAATTTTTTTATTAAAGATTTTTACGAAAACCATGCAGATTTTAAAAATTAACTGAAATCTTAAAAATGTAAAGAACATTTAGGTGCTTGACGAAAACTGTCAAGATTTTAAAAATGTATGAAAACTCACGAGAAGTGTAAGCATTTTTAAAATCAACGAAAATCTAGGAGATTTTATAATTTTTCAAAAAAAGCGTTACATTTCTAAAAATTAACAAACATTCTAGAAAATTCATGTACAGCAACAAGATTTTTATAATTAATTGAAATAATCACGATAGGAGTATATTTTTTTTAATTTAACGAAAACCGTCAACATTTTTAGAATTACACATAGACTGTTATTTCTTACTCAAGTTTTTATTTGTATCGTTAGATGTACATTTCGAGACACAAGGTGCTCATTATCAATAACAAACTATCAATTGTGTCTCGAAATGTACATCTAACGATACAAATAAAAAGTGAAGTAAGGAATAACAGTCTTTTTATGTGTAATAATCACTTTACCTAAACTCAAAAACATACAGTTATTTTTAGAATTCATAAAAATCTAGAAAATTCAGGAAAACCATTAGAATTTTAAAAATGTGTTATTTGTGACGTTTACATCCGCTGTATGTAAACATTTTGGAATTTCACGTAAAGCATCGAAATTATAAAAATTAACGAAAATCTAGAAAATTCACGAAAATCTAGAAAATTCACAAATATTTCCAAAATTTCAAAATTGTCGAGAATCTAGAAAATGTAGGAAAACTGCTAGAATTTTTAATTAAAGCAAATCTTGAATATTTACAAAAAGCGCAGAGGTTTAAAAATGTCACAAAAAACTTTTACATTTACGAAAAACCGTAAAATTTTATACAAATTTTGGAAATTCATAAAAGCATTAACATATTTAAAGTTAACGAAAACTACAAAAAAAAACTAACGAAAATTCAGGAAAAGTATTCAAATTTTAACAATTAACGAAAATCTACGATATTCGAACTGTTAGAATTTTGAAAAACAAATTGTGGAAATTCATGAAAACATTTAAATTTTAGAATATATATATATCAAAAAAACATCAACTTTTTTACTGGGGCAGCAAAGCAGTCATACACACTTTATACATTTACTCTGCTTGTACTATTCTACAAGCAGAGTAAATGTATAAAGAGATGAAAAGATGGAGTAAAACAAACTGGCCTAGAAGTCAATAAAGATAGAATAATTTAGCCTTTATTGCACATAAAACTAGGTCCAATCAGACAGCCCTTAAAAGCTATAGACAAAAATGGCCGATATTTTAGTTATATAAGCAGGAAATTCTTTCGATTAAGAGGGGGGTTAGGTGCTCGCTTGTAAATTCAGGCTTAAGCATAGCATAGTGACTTTTTAACGTCATACAAGATGGCAGAACGTTCAAATTAAGAGGGGCCATCTATCAATTATCACTTAAACTTCTTATGTCACTTTTCAACGTCATTTAAGACGGCGAAACATTCAAATTGGTTATATGGAAGCAAAACTACTTCGACTTCAGAGAGATTATCGCTTGTTTGTTTTGCTTTCTGTCTTTCACACGTCAAGAGTGATCATTATATAACAAAATGGCGGAAATAGAATCTTTATAAGAACTTTTATTTCCATATAAATAATAAATTACTTTATGACCTCTAAACAAAAAATATTTCTGTGTTAAATAAAAACGTTGAAAAAAAATCGGTTTCGCCATTTTGTTACAAAAGCTTCAATGCATATATTTGTAAAAGAAAATTTGTTGAATATTATCTTATAATAACGCTAGAACCGTAGTCCTAAGATACAAATTTTACATGGCCTAACCCCCCTCTTAAGGGGAAAGTAAAAGGTATTATTTTCGACGGACCTCAGATCAGGCTTTAATCAAAGACAATAATTTCGGACTTTCCATGAATCTTTTGAGAATTGTTAGCCAGGATTTCTTTTGTCTATCTCGTCAAAAATTATTTAGGGAATCACAAGTCTGAAAATTACCCTAAACTGATGCAAAGCATGTTGGAATGTTACAAAAATCACTAGTATAATATCGGCAATCAAGTCCAATACCTTCACAGCTATTTGGACAAATTTGCCGAAAGCCTTGTCTCTTAGAGTGAGGAGCAATGGGAGAGGTTCCACAAAGACCTAACAAAATATGAAAGTGAGGTACCAAGGCCGTTGGGATGAGTACATGATAGCTGATTATTGTTAGGGGATCATGCTAGACAGGACCCGATTAAAACATCCACACAGACTCTCTTAATGCCTCTGAATGCCCAAGAATAACATTTGAAAGAGCGGACATTTGTTGTACGAAATTGATTATTTTGTTTTAGCAAAGTGGGCTTTTAAAACAAAACCAACACGATTGGTTTTAAAGAAAATATTTACAATTCGCGCACCATTAAGCACACTATTTTTAATGCAAATTGAATATTTTGATAAAAAAACTGCAAAATATTACAGGTATTTAAATTTATACTAACAAGTACGTACGTAAAAAGTAGATAGAAGGGTGGCAAAAATAGTGTGGATATTTTGATGGGTTCCCTGCGAGACTGGGCGCATTCATCAGATAAAATTGTTGACAATTTGATGCTAACAGTTGGGGAATTTTTTGATGCATGCACTGTCAACAGCAAACACGTTCGTCATTTTTGCAAGAGTACAAAATAGAATTGGTAGAGTAGCGTTCACTAGATACCAACGTAATGAGTAAAAAAAATCCAAACATGTTGAGAGTATATGTTTCTGATGAATGCACCCATTGTCCTGATAAATCTTGCATAAAGGAATCGCGAAGTCGAAGGCTTCTCTGTGTTCAATATTGAAATTAGTAAATTAAGTTAGCTAAATATTACTCATTGATCCATTTGTGATCAGATTGTAATTATAGTAAAATACAACTAAGTGTTTTGCAAATAATAATTTAAAAAAAATATTGAAATAAATGGTAACATATACAAAGAATTGTGTTTTTTGGCACATCCTTATATCTCCTAAACTGCATGTAGGATCGTGAAAAAAAAATACTCAATTACAATCAGCATGTCGAGTATTCTCAAAAACCGTATTAGTCTTTCCGGCATCAAATTCACTGTAGACCTGTGTAATTAATTGTTTGTTATTTTATTACAGCCTCGGCCCGTGTGAGCTCCAAGAGCCGGTCTGGGCCAAGATGAGTAGTGCCCTGGCCGCGGGTGTTACGAAGAAACGAAAAAAGTCAGACACCAAGCCTCAAGCTCAGCTGTAAGTATTCATCAGTGCAAACTATTAAAAGTTGAATTATACCTAGTTTTATTTTCCCATTTTTAACGCGATAATTAAATCTTAAATTAAAAGAGTATACAGGGAATTTTTCTCTTAAGTATACTTAAATTTTCCGACTTTCGTTGATTTTTTAAATGAGTTTGATTTGAATTTGTTACAAGTATTATACTCAAATATTATAGTTTTCAAAC
Organism: Philonthus cognatus; assembly: GCA_932526585.2. Classification (NCBI taxonomy): domain Eukaryota; kingdom Metazoa; phylum Arthropoda; class Insecta; order Coleoptera; family Staphylinidae; genus Philonthus; species Philonthus cognatus. The sequence goes on along the minus strand of OW052250.1, from coordinate 24,987,776 downwards.
TCGAAATTTTACTTCATGCTTAATCAAGGAGTGGAATTACTCGTTAGACGCTTTAAATTGAACGCTTTTACAGCGTATACATCGGGATATGTATACTTAAAAGAAAAATGCCCTGTACATTTAAATTATTTATCGTTGCAATTAAAAGGTAACTTGAGAATTTCCTTTTTGCCGTCCTCGGCCACGACCGATTTTCACGCTGAAACGGTATCGCTCGATACCCCAAGGATAACCATACTCGCTTAGTGGTCTGTTTGTGTGTGTGAATGTGTACGTACACAGCTCGTAAACCCAACATGAGTCGATATTTATTGTTATTATTATTATTAGCGAGACCTTACGCAATCAGAATTCGATGGAGAACCGGAATTCGTGAACGGAGCGAGCGAAGTCTCTTTGGCTATTATCGAACACACACACACACACACCGGTCTTAATTGCGTGCTCGTTCGCTATTTCGGATACCCAATAAACACAACTCACTCACTTACCTCCGAAACAGATTATTATCAATACGGGTAACTAACGAAATCGCGAGCGGCGAGCGTACGGAATACACACGTAAATGCTGTTAGCAATTAAATTCGAGTCGGATAAAGGAGATTTAGGTGGTTGTAGATTTCTGACTTGGGTAATTGAGATGGTAATGTCTACTACTACGTTTCGATGATAAAAACTGTATTTTATTATTAATTTTTATCATATACACTACTCAAAAGAGAAAAGTAGTCGCTTTTTCAAAGCAAAGTTTTATGCGAGTTTCGGAATCTTGTTGAAACTTGGTACATACTGGGTGTCCCATTTTAATCTTAACAGGGGAATATCTCAAAATGACTGCGTCCAATCGAGAAAGTTGCCGAATGAAAAGTTTTGTGGTTCGGAGGGGGACGTCCGATTCCCTCCATAAATTTCACCCCCCGACCCCCAAGGGGTGGATAATAGGGGTTACTTTAAAATCTTAAATAGGAACCCCCAATTTTTATTGCAGATTCAGAAAGAGCATAAAAAACTAGGTCAGTTTTAGCTGAGAACTTTTTTGTTATTTGCAACAGGTGGCGTTGTAATCGACAAAATTTGATAAATGTGATTTTCTTCGATAAAACGTAAATCTAGTGTTTGGCAGACAATTAATTGTTAAAAAATTCTCAAGTCACTTAAAATGAATTCCCATGTAGGTGGGGAAGGGTGCAAAGTTTGTTGACTCCAAAGAAACCTCTAATTTTTCATTGAAAATCAAAATATTCACTATTTGTTTTGAGTTATGTGAAGTAATAAATCCCTAATAAAACACGATTTAATTTCCTTTCTTCACTTATTTATTTTTGTTTGTTAAATGTACATTTCGAGTACCATGTACTCATTTTCAATAACTGAATGCTTTAAGACTAATTACAACTGTTTATATACGGTATAGGGATTAGTGGAAAAACCTAAATCTAATTATGTCGGGTATCTATTGGTGGACCGGGATTATTGATAATGGGAGAGTTGTTTGCCGGTTTACAATTGTTTTTCGGAATGAGATTTAAAAGCGGGTTTTCCAGTGGGCTTAAATCGAAATTTAACAACTTGTCTTTACATTTGTACATTTCTATTGATTCCAACATGTTTAATCTGAAACTGTTTGATTGTTTTAATAATTTTACGTTGTGTAATGAGAATTGGTGGCCGGTTTGGAAATTATGGAAAGCTATTGCTGATTTATCTGGGTTTTGGTTTTTTATGTGGTAATTGTGTTCTTTGAATCTCTTGATTAAATTTCGTTGAGTTTGACCAATGTATATTTTATTGCAGTTGTTACAGTTAATTGAATATATACCGGATTTGTGTAGACTATCACTATTGATTAAAGTGTTATTTAAATAAGATTTTACTTTCGATTCACTGTAATACGCAGTTGTTAGATTAAATTTCCTGAACACTTTATTTATTTGGTGACAAATAGTTGGATTGTAAATGAATTTAACATATTTTCTCTTATTAGTTTCTTTTGATGTATTGAGTTTCAAATCAAAATGACAAAGTAAAGTTCGGGCAAGGCCTATGTTTGAAAAATACCTAATTCACCTTCATGAACTGACCTTCACGCTCAAAAACGACTGACTGACAAAACTTTAATTGTTTTTAAACAGCTACCCAGATCACCGGATTTGACGTCGCCAGATATTTTTTTTTGAGAGTACATTAAAGATGCATTTATTTTAAATGGCTTGTGAATTTTTAAATAATAAATTGTCAGCCAAACACTAATTTTATGTTTTATCGGAAACAATCAAATTTTCAAATTTTGTCGATTACAGCGCCACCTGTTGCAAATAACAAAAAAGTTCTGAGGTAAAATCTACCTAGTTTTTTTATGCTCTTTCCGAATCCGCAATAAAAATTGGGGGTTCCCATTTAAGATTTCAAAGTTACCCCTATAATCCACCCCCTTGAGGATCAGGGTTTGAAATTCATGGAAGAATCGGATGTCCCTCTCCTAACCACAAAACTTTTAATCCGGCAATATTCTTGATTGGACCGACTCATTTCGAGATATTCCCCTATTAAGATTAAAATGGGACACCCTGTATATATAGATACCAGAGCTGGGACGAATCCTCGTAAAAAGGATTCGAATCAAGAATCCGAATCACCTAATATGATTCGAATCACGAATACTCGAATAAAGGATTCGTAAAAGATAAATATGATTCAAATCAAAGATTCAAATCACGAATACTCGAATAAAGGATTCGTAAGAGATAAATATGATTCCAATTAAAGATTCGAATCCTGTTTTTTCAAATCACGAATACAAATCCTTCAAGAATAAATTTGATTTTATTATTTTTTTGCAACCATTAACATTTTAATATTGCTAGCAGTTGCTTTAAGAAAAATATTCAAAACCTAATTATTTATTATTAACACTGATCATCGTTGATAACAGACTAAATATCTAATTCCGTGTTACTCTGATTGAAGATGTTGTTGTGTGTTTTTGAACTTTACTTCAAATCAGTGTTTTGTACGCGTGGCGCATGAAGTAAAATTTCGAGTTTAGAAAAGCCCCGTGAAAATTTGTCTCGGGTCGCTGCGCGACCCTCGACAAATTTTCTACGCGGGGCTTTTCTAAACTCGAAATTTTACTTCATGCTTAGTCTGGGAGTGGAAGACACTCGTTACTTTAAAATATGTCACAATTGTTAAAATGTGTATCGTAACTGTCAGGATGAAAAAAAACATGATATGTCTATCTTAACACTTTTCCCCCATGTAAGTAAAATAAAGTAAACTAATTTATTCATGTCTTACCATAGGACTTACATTCGTCATAACATATGGTATACAAAATAATATTTGGCATTACAAAGTCAGTTTAAAATAAATACAATATAAAACCATCAATAAAACGAAGTTACGTAAAATATTAAATAACACAGTACAATCCCAATGTCGTCTTATCTGTGATAATAGGCTCCGGCCTACTTGTGATATTAGGTTTGAGGTGTGTTTGTCTATTTTGTGTATAATCGGTGCAGGGTCTTTTACAACCCTGGTACCACAAAATCTGTGATTTAAGGCTTAGGTTTATTTGTGTATTATATATTTATCTTATTGTTTTAGTTGTTTCTTTTCTTTTATTAGTAAGTCTTCAAAGAGACAAGTAAACCGGCTAATGACCGTGTAGTCGAAGCCGGTAAGGTGGGAGGGGTTTTTAGTCGGTAGTCCTCCGCCTGGAGGGAGTCCGACACTCCGTCCGTAAATGGATTTTCCCCTCCCACACAAAAAAAAACACAGCACAAACAGATTAAAATTTCAAATCTTCAAATCCACCAGAAATACGTGATTACGAGTGTAATCACTCGTTCAAAACTTCAAATTGAACTCTTTTAAAAAATTGACGAATGCCTCAAAATTACGTACAAAAAATTCACTAAATATCATTAAACGCGGGAAAGTCAGAGAAAAGTCATTGAATTTCATTTAAATTGACCAAAACACTGAAAAAAACGTTTAAATGAATCGCGAAAAGTAATAAAATACACAGAAATTATGAAAAATATCAAAATTATTGACATTTACTAAGAATCATGAAACAATAAAAAAAATATTTATATTAGCAGAGTAATAAGAAATCATGAAAATATATAAATATCGTCAACAATTCTAAATATCTGGAAAATTAAATTGAAGTCAATAAACTTGAATATTAGTTGTGTAATGATTGATTTTGAAAATGTTTACTTCTAGTTTATTTTATCAATTAGTTTTGTTAGAGTTGACAACATATTGTTGTCATTATTTATTTTTAATGTTACAATTATTATTGTTATTTCAATTATAAACTATACAAATTTAGACAATGACAAATTCTACAAATATAATTTATAATTGGAATAATAATAAAATAATTTAACATTTTAATTGATAAAATAAACTGGAAATTACAGAAGTTTTCTAAATTAAACATTATACAAATAATATATATATAAATATATAATATTTTTATTGACAGAAAAGTAACATTTACAGTTTATTTACAATAATATTTGAGAATATATGAAAAATTAATTAATGTTAGGATGTCACTGTCGCTGTCAAATGGCTATCGGACCTGAGGTCTTTTTGCCCAGAGTGATGGTTAATGTCGTACGTCAGTCCTTAATGAGTGTATAGGTGAAATGATGAAATTAATTCAAATATTGTTATTGCTGGTTACAAATAATATTTATTTAAAAAAACGTAAAATTTGAAAAAATCATTTAACTTAACCTAGTCATTAACTTAATCAATATTGACAAATTCAAGAATAATACGACTTCAAAAATAATAATTAATAATAATCAACAAACAAAATTTAAAAAAAAACTTCTTAAAAAACAAATAGGATCAAAATTGACAAAATCTTTATTTTTGGTAATTTTGTCTTCTTAATATGTATTATTTTATATATCAACAATCTTTATTGTCAACAGGCAATATTACATAGTATGTACCTATATATATATATATTTCAATAACATATTATTACTATTGCCAATCGGCTATCGACCCGTGGTCTTTCCGCCAAAATTGTCAATTGTCATGGTATTGTCTGTAGGTCCGTCAGCTAGTGTCTTGATGAAATGAATTGAAATATGGTAGTAGGCGGGTTTTTGTATTTAGGATAGATGTCAGGATTACGTGCAAGGCACATGTGGGATAGAATGTCTAGGTTAAGGGGGTTGGTTGCGAATTTTTCGGCAAGGTATTTGAGGCGGTATTCAATAGGTATTATTTTTGTTGTTTCGTAGAGGAGGGGATTTGAAGGATTGTGTAGGGGCAACAATCCCCTACACAATCCTTCAAATCCCCTCCTCTACGAAACAACAAAAATAATACCTATTGAATACCGCCTCAAATACCTTGCCGAAAAATTCGCAACCAACCCCCTTAACCTAGACTTCTATCCCACATGTGCCTTGCACGTAATCCTGACATCTATCCTAAATACAAAAACCCGCCTACTACCATAACCTCAATGTGTCTCAATTTAGTTAGTGTGCGTAGGGCTGAACGTTCAGCAACTTGTAGGTGTTTTAACACGGATGGACGAGGATTGTGGAAAAGGATGGCTGCGTAGTCAAGAAGAGGGCGACAAATCATCTTGTATATGTGAACAGCGGTGTTGGTCGTAATTCCCTGTTTTTTGTACGTGAGAGTTCTGAAATGACGCGATCTCTTCTTGACTTTGTCTTTGAGGATTTGGGCATGGGATTTGAATGTAAATTTCTGGTCGATAATCACACCGGGGTATTTACAGGTTGAGGAAGGTGTAATTTGGTCATTGAATAGGGAGATTGACAGTGGGGAATTGTTTGGGCGGTGGAAAGGAATCAGGAGTTTGGACTTGTTCGGATTAATAGAAATTCTCCATTTTGCGAACCACGTTTGAATAGTGTCGATTAGGTCTTGGAGGGTGGTTAAAGCTTTTTCAAACGTGGGCGCATGTGAAATCAATGCTGTGTCGTCTGCGTATAGCAAGGGGTAAGCGTGAGGGTTTAGGAATTTGGGGTCGGGGTTATTAATATCTAGGACGAATAGGTTGTAAAGAAGCGGCGAGAGAGGTGAGCCTTGGGGAACACCTTGTTCGGGGCTAAAGGATCTTGAGAGGATGTTGCGGATTTTGATGTTTGTGGATCTACGTGAGAGGAAACTGTCGATTAAATTCAGGATATAGTGTGGGATATTTAGTGAGTGGCATTTAAACAACACACCTCGATGCCATACTGGGTCGAATGCTTTTTTTATATCCAAAAAGAGGACGGCGGATTTTTTTCCTTCGAGGTGTGCTGTCTGGCAGCTTGAAGTGTATTATTTTATTATTGTAAGAAGTTATCTTTTTGTAATATTATTCTGTAATTGGGTTATCCTGTTGGGTAATAAATATTATTAATAAAGTTAAAAGACGTAAACACTGAAAATAATTTAACATAATAACTGATAATATTTTTTTTATTAATAAAAGAATGGTTACATTTTTAACTGATAATTTTCTAAATCGATAAAACTTATAGAAGTGATTTTAAACAAATCGTCAAATTGATAAAAAATAGTCAAACAATGTTCACTTCATGACATTAATGATCACGACGTTTGAGACAGCCGTTAGACAAGTACTAGACATTAATGATCACGACCCCAGTATGACAGTTAGATTCAGACAAAGACAGTAGTTAACAATTACAACTATAACATTAACTGACAGACAGAACTAAGCAAATTCAGGTGGAAAGACCAATGGTCGATAGCCGATTGACAGAAAAATATTTAAGTTTTAAAATTTGTTATAGTAATAATATTTAAATGTTTTTATACCACATTTCTGTCAATAAAAATGTTAAATATATATAGTTAAACAAATCAAGGTCAATCATGAATATTCCAAAAAATGAGAAAAAACATAAACTTTCAATAGAATTGTCAATATAAACAAACATTGTTAATTATGTTTTAACGTGTATTTTATATTTTTAGTTGTACTATATTATGTATTTTTAAATATACTCCGTTGACTGAATAAACAAAGCAATAAATTTGCAAAATCTTCAGAAAATATAATTATATTTTTTCCTATTTCTGCATTTTATTTTTGTAAAAAATGAATAAAATTCAATCTCACCCAGGAAACATAAAAATTAAAAACCAATTTCTCAAAAATTACAAGTTATTAATTTAAAAACATATTTTTATTTCATATAAAATCTATAAAGGCAACAGACGATTATAAAAATTGAAGCAAAAATATTCAAAATTGTTAAAATAAACTCTAAGCAAATATTTACCAAATAAAAATATGAAACTAATTAATTTTCAATTATATACAGAATAAAAAACATATAAATAATGGCGAAAGTTGACGAAAAAAAAAAACATCATTAACAAATTCAATAATAAACAATACAAATAATAATAAAATAGATAGCATCACAAAATTGATTAACCAAATAATATTATTAATTTTTTTTAAAATCAGCAGGCATCTTAACAATTACAAAACACGTAAAAATTTATAAAACCAACTTGAATATTGACAAAAACAATGAAAACAATTTAACAAAATTGGGGTTTCCCACAGAAGAAAGTTATCAGGAAAAAAAATCTTGAATCAGGGAAATGTCGGAAATATTTTACATTTAAAATTGTGGCTACCATGTCAGTTTTACTTCAAATAATATTAAATAACATGTTTAAAACTAGATTATTATCTTTAAAAACATTTTCAGTCATTTAATGTTCTTATCAAAGCATTCAGTTTGAAGTTTCGAACGAGCGTTTCCACTCCCAGACTAAGCATGAAGTAAAATTTCGAGTTTAGAAAAGCCCCGCGTAGAAAATTTGTCGAGGGTCGCGCCAGCGACCCGAGACAAATTTTCACGGGGCTTTTCTAAACTCGAAATTTTACTCCATGCGCCACGCGTATAAAACACTGATTTATAGTGAAGTTAATAGCACTGAAAACAACCCAACCCAACTTCGTTTTTTTTTAATTGGATTTTTTCTTTCATACTCACGCTGTAAACATTATTATATATTCGTTGTTTTTTTGCAAAAAGAACTTCAATTCCCTCTAGTCCTTCGGTCTCCGAAGACTACAATTGGTGCTTCGAGTAGTAGCCTCTGTAAAACGGTCCTTTGAGTAATAAACTTAGTAATCTAGAGTGATCCTTCAATATAAAACTTTTAAGAACGAGTGTTGTTCACTCCCAGACTAAGCATGAAGTAAAATTTCGAGTTTAGAAAAGCCCCGCGTAGAAAATTTGTCGAGGGTCGCGCAGCGACCCGAGACAAATTTTTACGGGGCTTTTCTAAACTCGAAATTTTACTTCATGCGCCACGCGTATAAATCACTGATTTAACGAGAAGTTTAAAAACACACAAAACAAATTATTCATGTTAATCCTCACAATTAATTCGAATTATTTTTACGATTCGAATCCTTTTCTAAGTATTCGAATCCTTTTGTAAGTATAAATATTCGAATCCTTTAATAAAGATTCAAATCACTCGCATTTGGATTCGAATACGAATTCTCTTAATAAAAATGTAACGAATCCAAATGACGAATTCAGTTTAACTAAAGTATTCGAATGCCTCTATTGAATCCTCTAAAAGGATTCGATCCTGAATGATTCGAATCCTGCCCAGGTCTGATAGATACATTGTTTATTTAAACAATTCTACAACTTTTTAAACAAAAAATATCATTTGTAATCTTTGTATAGATTACAACTTAGTAGTAACAAAAACTAAAGTAATCTAGAAAATTTCCGATATGAAAATGTGGTATCTTAAGTCAGTTTTACTTAATGATTGTGAACTGCTCTTGCTAACAAAAAAGACGATCTTCACCTTGCATTTGTGAAAGCTTTGATTTGTTGTGCATCTTGAATGTGTTCACCCCTAATGTTTTATGCAGTTTTAACAAGTACACTAGCATTTATGCTACATGTTAACCACACTTTGTTTTTGCTTACTTAACTAATCTAACTTAATTTGACATAAGCACACTTGATGATATTTAGTAATATGTGAAAACTATTAAAGATAAAGGATAAGTGTTCACATATATTAAGTTTCAACAAAAATCCTAAACTTGCATTGAAGTTACGCCACATTAAAAAAATAACTACTTTTTTCATTTGAGTAGTGTAAATGAGCGTGAAAGTAAAATTTTGTGATTTCTAAAATATGACAGGCCATTTCACGCTAATACGAATATTTTCGTTTATCGTTCGACTTTTTTTACTACACACATCAAAACGGATATCGATCAACTACTTTCGAAACCTCGTCCCCGATTTTTCAAAAAATGTCCTCGTAAGTCATTAATTTGCTAATACAAGGGAAACTTTCTGATTTGAATTGAGCGCCAATGAGCGAGACGTGGTCAGAAAGGGGTACGGAGGGTCTCATTCGATAGAGGGGGTCTTGAAGTTTCGTTACCGCTTAAGCCAGTTGTCGTCATGCGTTGGACAAAGGACGAGCGTGCGTTCGCCGTCGAGGCCTACTTTTCCAATGGCCGTTCGGTGGCTGCCACCCAACGTGCCTTCCGAACTCGGTTCAATATTCATTCCACGGGTTCCGTTCCTGGGCGGCAATCGATCGTTTCGTGGGTGGACGCATTCAGGGAAAGTGGCAATGTGGTAATAAAAGGGCCTGGAAGTTAAGGGACTTCCAGAACATCAGAAAACGTCGAGAGGTTGAACACACTGTTACTGTGAATGCAGTTCGCTACAGAGAAATGATTGCGGCATTTTTTCTCCCAAAACTTGAAGAAATGGAACTTAGAGACCTATGGTTCCAGCACGACGGAGCCACGGCACACACAGCAAGAACTTCAATGGAACTTTTGAATACTTCCACGAGCGCATAATCTCCTTGAGGGGTGACGTACTGTGGCCGGCGCGCTCCCCCGATTTGGCTCCCTGTGACTTCTTTTTATGGGGATATCTCAAATCCATTGTTTACAATGACAAACCACGGACCCTGCAACATCTGAAGGACAACATTCTCCAAGCCATCGCCAACATTCCCGTCGATATGCTCGAAAGAGTGGAGCGAAACTTCAAAAAGCAGGTGGATCAGTGTATCGCTAATGAGGGCCGCCATTTGTCCGATGTCATTTTTAAAACCACTTGAAACAAAAATTCAGGATGTGCCCAATACGATAAAAAAAATTAAATTGATATGTGAAATATGTTTTCTTTTATTGACTTTTCAAATCAGCAAGTTTCCCTGCCGCACCCTGTATTCGTATAAACCATCTACTCAAAATATTTATTAAAAATCACTCATGATGACGTACCATAAAAAAAAAGATTACACAACTCATATAATATTTAAGTAGTATTTTGCGTCTCCTGTAAAATTTGACATTTAGGACTTATGAGGTTTCGGAAGAAGTTAATCGATATCTTGGGTTGGGTGTTTTGTAATGAACAAAAGTTTAATACAAAAAACCCAACGATAAACGAACGTGTAACGAAACAGATGCTTCTTCTAGTTCTTCTAGTATTCGTTATCTAAAAACGTGTTTTTTTCTTCTAATTTCTCATATCGAAAATGAGTGTCATTAATAGTAATTTACGAACTAAGTGCGGGAAAACAATGTTTCCGCGTGAACGCATCTTTGAAGCACGAGCGACGGAGAGAATCCCGTAATTGCGTGAACGCGGGAAAATTGTTCATGCATGAGGACTGTGCAATAATTTTTTGAACGGACGAAACTTTATTTTTTATGAGGGGGAATAATTCATATGAGAATGATCCGATTATTTTGGATTTTCTCACTCGCCGGGAAGTAATTTAAGCTAAGGCTGGAATTCGTATATCCAAATATTTGAGTATTTGAATACTTAAGTATTCGAACATTTTAAATATTTGAATATGTTTTTGAATGAGTATGTTTTCGTACATTTTTAATTTCGTTTGAAATCAATGTTTTATACGCGTGACGCATCAAGTAAAATTTTTAGTTTAGAAAAGCCTGAAAATGTTACTTCATGGTTAATCAAGGAGTGGAAAATACTCGTTTGGTAGCTTTTAGAACCTTTAATGACAACACTGATTTCTTAAAGAAAATGGAAAACAAACACAAACCGTAGTTGGTTATTTTTTTTTAAGAATCTGATGTGTCATTAAAGATTTTAATAGTTTTTTTTAACGCATTAACTGTCAAACAATTATAGAGTTAACTTTATAAGTTCTAAAATCAACTTATAAAGTTAACTCTATAATTGTTCGACAGTAAAATTCTGCAATTCTTTTTATGATTTCTATCAATAACATATTGAAGTTTCGAGTGTTTCCAATCCCAGATTACGCGTGAAGTAAAATTTCGAGTTTAGAGATGCCTGAAAATTTGGTTAGGTCGCATTTTTGTCGATTTGTTCTATTTTTCAAAGTTTTGAAGTTTCGACATTTTCAACAAATTTAATAAATTTTGTAGTTACATAAAAATCGCGACATGTAAAATTCTAATAAACCCATTCAGTGATTTGGCCAATTTTGACGATTCTAATTTAGCTATTACTATTTTGCTGGCAACAAACAAGAAATTTGTCTTTATAATGGTTTGTAAATTAAATTCACTTGGTTTTGTTTCACTTATATGTATTTTATTTTCTACTAGTTTCGGCTTAATGCCATTATAAGAAATTTGTCACCTACAAGACACATATCACAATTTTTTTATATAGATTTTCACACATTCGTTGTTTTATAAAAGCTTTCAATTTGAAGCTTCCAACGAGTGTATCCAATCCCAGATTAAGCATGAAGTAAAATTTTGAGTTTAGAAAAGCCTGAAAACCAAATTTTCAGGCTTTTCTAAACTCGAAATTTTACGTCATGCGCCACGCGTATAAAACACTCAAATATTCGGAAGTTATAAATACACTGAAAAAGTTTTTATAAAAAATGAGTTATAATCGAAATATTTAAATAACAAAATATTTACATTTTTCTTTGCACATTCTCAAGTAAGGTCAAACAAAACAATGTATTAAACTACATATTTTGTAATTTAATAATTAACAAAAAATGACTAATGTTGCGTTATTGCATCAGTGGCGCTTAATGGGTTAACAAGAGTTTTCCAATCCTTGATTAGGCAAGAAGTACATTTACTTTAGTTTAGAAAAGCCCGAAAATTTGGATTGGTCGCGAAGCGAAACCGAGCGAACAATACAAATTTTCAGGCTTTCCTAAACTTGAAATATTTACTTCATCCCTCGCTTTCCTAAACTTGAAAGATTTACTTCATACGCCAGGCATGAAGTAAATTTTTCACTGATTCAATATATAGTTAAAAATATACTGTTATTATTAATCTATGACAAGATTGCAATAAATTCATGTTAACAAAAATTCTGGCAAATTGTAAAGTTAAAGTAATTGGATATTTATTTAGAAAAATATTAAAATTCGAATATTAAAATATTTGAAATATTGGAATATGCAAATATTTAAATAATTATGATATTCAAATACTTTAAATATTTCAATATGTTTTAGAATGAAAATTCGAATACTTCAATTAATTTAAGATTTAAGACCCTAGTACTCTTTTCCGTTCATAACGCGATAAAGTAAGCATTCCTGTAAGCCATCTTAGAAAACTTAGAAGACTCCACTTGAAAACACTCAAGTCATCTTCTGCAACGGGCACATATTTTCATTATTATTCATTATTCGCCTTCTGCAACTGCCACAGACCCTAGTACTGTTTTTTTAGTTCATAACACGATAAAATAAGCATTCCTGTAAGCCATCTTAGAAAACTTAGAAGACTCCACTTGAAAACACTCAGGTCATCCTCTGCAACGGGCACATATTTTCATTATTATTCATTATTCGCCTTCTGCAACGGCCACAGACCCTAGTACTGTTTTTTAGTTCATAACGCGATAAAATAAGCATTCCTGTAAGCCATCTTAGAAAACTTAAAAGACTCCACTTGAAAACACTCAGGTCATCTTCTGCAACGGGCACATATTTTCATTATTATTCGTTATTCGCCTTCTGCAACGGCCACAGAACCCTAGTACTGTTTTTTCAGTTCACAACGCGATAAAATAAGCATTCCTGTAAGCCATCTTAAAAAGCTTAGAAGACGCCACTTGAAAACACTCAGGTCATCTTCTGCAACGGGCACATATTTTTATTATTATTCATTATTCGCCTTCTGTAACGGCCACAGACCCTAGTACTGTTTTTTTAGTTCATAACGCGATAAAATAAGCATTCCTGTAAGCCATCTTAGAAAACTTAAAAGACTCCACTTGAAAACACTCAGGTCATCTTCTGCAACGGGCACATATTTTCATTATTATTCGTTATTCGCCTTCTGCAACGGCCACAGAACCCTAGTACTGTTTTTTCAGTTCACAACGCGATAAAATAAGCATTCCTGTAAGCCATCTTAGAAAACTTAGAAGACACCACTTGAAAACACTGGCCATCTTCTGCAACGGGCATTGTTATTATTATTCATTATTCGCCTTCTGCAACGGCCACATATTTTATTATTCTTTTATTATTTTTTACTACTTGATGTTTAAGAAAAACACGTTGACGTTCTCTACAAACTGATCACCATCCGAGACAATTCAGTCAGGCAACCCAATTCGCTTACGTCATTACTATTTACGGCTATATTTTCTATTTTGATATTTCTAAACTTTTTCAAGAAAAGTCGTTATTGTCGACTTGCTAAAGTCATGCCTAATAATATACAATGCTGTAGATATTTGAAAATCTACTAGACTGATCGCATGTATTATTGTACTGTTTGCCGATTATCCTGGTCCAGTAGATCGGGAAATGCGGATTTCCGTTTATCGATCGGTGAGTACAAAAATACATGTATTCCAAGTTCAACCTATTTTCTGTAAATCTTTAGATATTCCCTGTTTTTTTAAGTTCAATTGGAAGCTTTAAACAAGTGTTTTCCACTCCCAGACTAAGCATGAAGTAAAATTTCGAGTTTAGAAAAGCCCCGTGAAAATTTGTCGAGGGTCGCGCAGCGACCCGAGACAAATTTTCTGGGCTTTTCTAAACTCGAAATTTTACTTCATGCGCCACGCGTATAAAACACAAATTTCTAGTGAAGTTTGAATATACATACATTTCACAGTATTATTAGGGCTTTTCTAAACTCGAAATTTTACTTCATGCTTAGTCTGGGAGTGGAAAACACTTGTTTAACTATATTGGGTCGTTTGATAAGTTTGGTAAAAAGCCAGTAAAACATTTTTTTTAATTCCCTTTTATTTTTCAACATAGTCTCCTTCGAGGCCTGTACACTTAGTCCGGCAAGTTTCCATTTTTTTAATATCGTCGAAAAATTAGACTGAAAGTCTGCATAATACTCATTCGGGTATTATTCGATGAGAATATTCTCCCATCGAGTCAAATTTTTAGGTTTAGGAACAGAAACAAATCGCAAGTGACAATATATGGAGAATATGATGGGTAAGGAATGAATTCATAGCCCAATTCGTTTAATCTTGCATAAAATTGTTTCACACTGCACGGATTTCGTTTTTTTTTTTTTCTGAGCCACTTGCTTCAAACGGATTTCGGATTTCGGTTTTTATAAATTTGTGAGATAACCTAAACATGCCTCTTTCATCAATATGCGGTTGTCTAAATAATTTGTAAATAAAATAGTGTGCTTAAAAAGTACTAATAAATGAAACTCAAACAGAAACTGCTGAGCCACTCGCTTCAAACGGATTTCAGTTTTTCAGGAACTGCACAGCCACTCGCTTCAAATAATTACTGAATGTGAACTACATGCCGCTTCTGCTTGAAATTTGGCCCGAGCGAGTTTAAAGAGTAGTGCCCGTTTGCACCCAAGTCGATTAACTTACGACTTGGGTGCAAACAGGCACTACTCTTCAAACTCCCTCAGGCCAAATTTCAAGCAGAAGCGGTATGTAGTTCACATTCGGTAATCATTTGAAGCGAGTGGCTGAGCAGGTTCTGAAAAAACGAAATCCGTTTGAAGCAAGTAGCTCAACAGTTTCTGTTTCAGTTTTATTGATTAGTACTTTTTAAAAACACAACAATTTTACTTACAAATTGTTTAGACAACCGCATATTGATGAAAGAGGCATGTTTAGGTTATCCTACAAATTATAATATTCATATTTTCTATAATGTTGACTTAATCAGAGGTTTAATCAATGGTTAGTGGATGATTAAAGTTAACCAGTCAGGGTGCAAATGGGCCTAGATCTTTCGAGATAAACGTCACCAAATCGATTGTGTAACCATTTCACAAAAGTGTACCATACTTACTAATCGACCCACGTACTTATTTTTTATTACAAATGTGTATTTCATCCATTCTAATTTTGGGCTCTCGAGATTCATGCTGTTAGAACGGTGAAGTACTTGCAGCTTGCCTAAATATCATGGTTGCTATCTTTAAATAGACACAAATATTGGCTAATTATTCCAGCTCAAAACTTCTTACAAAAAAAACTTCAAGATATCTACTCGTGTGTATATACCATACTATTATTTCCCGTAAAGACCAGCTAAATCTGAAGACCACTCCTGCCTCCCCTTGTGTGCCATCTAGGAATAATGAAAGGAAAAAAAAACGTTGCATCAGCCCTGGATGCATTTACAAAGCACTCGAGCAACGTCGGCAAAAAATGTGTAATACCATCAAAGGCCCAACTTCCCTCATTTCGTTGAAAATCTCACGACCTAATACTTTCCCCGGGATAATGATTAATCGCTTTTTAATGCGCATAGTGGCACTGACAGTAATATTTTTTGCAAATATCTAGCAAATTATTAATTGAAATTAAATTTCGTCAGTAAATTTCATAACGTGCCAATTGTTTCCTACTTGGTTAATTAATTTGTCAAAATATTGGTTAGAAACTGAGGATATGTCAATTGAGGGGTCCAATGCAATAACTAGCCAAATCCAATTTTATAAAATGTTGAGGAGAGACAAAAAACTGTTTACATACAAGAAAAAAAACATAATGATTATTATGCATGCAACTAACAATACACCAATGAATGTACAGCGAATTTAGACCAGATTGTTGCATGCTATAACACAAAATTTCAAACTTTATAAGAATATTGAATACTTAACTCATTTTCTCATAAAAAGGGACTTAGCTGATTATTGCATTGGACCCCTCAATTATTGTCACGTGAAACGTAAAAAATATATGATTTCTTGAATTATTGATTGAAAATAAATTTCGTCTGTAAATTTTATACCGTGCCAATTATTTCCTTTGTGGTTAACTATTTTTTTTTAAATATTTGTTAGAAACTGAGGATATGTCAATTATTGTCACGTGAAACGTAAACATCTTGATGTCCAGGGGGGCATTTTGTGCGATAATAATTTTGTTCGTGATATTTATTAAATGTGTATAATTTCAACTTAAACACGTTTTAATTGTCATGTGTAATCATAATTGACGTCACTTCATTAGCCATGGCTATAATCCTATATATGTGTATGTGTGTAGATATGTAATTTTACAAATTTACAAGGTGTCCGGCTGTGTTCGTGCGTGTAAGGCGCGCGCAAACACAGAGAAAAATGGTGTCGAGGTGATTTTATTGGAATTGGAAAATAACTATATTTGAAGGTGTCATTCCGTTCCGTTCCATTCTCGACATCAGACGTGATAACGCTCGCATTTACACAAGTCTCCCTGATAATGGACGACGACTCGAAAATAACAACGGTTTCTCCTTTCTTATCGCTCACAGAGTATTTATTTTTGCGATGCGCACTAGTTTTTTTATTATTATTATTATTTGTACAAATAAATCTTATTTAATAAATCACTCAATGTGGGAAAAAATGCTTAGTAAAAATGGATGTGTTCATAATGAGTTTAATTGATTCTGCCAGTTGAATGAAATTAATTTTATTGAATTTAGTTAAAGTTTCATTTATTGAACTGAATTCAACTTTCATCGCAGTTTAATAGTACAACGAGCATATAATTATAGCTATTAATGACGAGAACGATGTTTACGAAACGAGCCGTAGGCGAGTAGAGCAAGTCGTTCGAGTGATTAATAGCCATTATATTCGAGTTATCACTATACTTTCACTAAAAAAGACTGTTATTCCTTACTTCACTTTTTATTTGTATTGTTAGATGTACATTTCGAGACACAAAGTGCTCATTATCAATAACAAATTGTTTGTTATTGTTGTCTGTTATTGATAATAAGCACTTTGTGTCTCGAAATGTACATCTAACGATACAAACAAAACGTGAAGTAAGGAATAACAGTCTTTTTTAGTGTAATAATCACTTCACGTAAACTCAAAAACATACAGACACTATACTTTATTCACGACAACAATATACAACACAACATTTATTGTATAATATATTCACCAAAATGAATGTTGACAATTATATAAAGTATTATTCTAAATATTACATTATAGTTGATAGTATATTAAGAGTACATAAATACTACGAAACCAATGATTATGTTTCTGTTTAATTTAAATTTGTTCACGACAACAATATACAACACAACATTTATTGTATAATATATTTACCAAAATGAATGTTGACTATTATATAAAGTATTATTCTAAATATTACATTATAGTTGATAGTATATTAAGAGTACATAAATACTTCGAAACTAATGATTATGTTTCTGTTTAATTTAAATTTGTAGGAAGTTTTGTGTTCTCGTCTGTGTTAGCCACTGTAGGCGCTATTTCTAAATTACCTGGCTGCCTGATTCATTGATTCCCTGATTTACAGATTCACTGATTTATAGATTCACTGATTCACTGACTCACTGATTCACTGAATTTTTTTATAATAATTTGACAGAATTGTGTAATACTGCTTGTAACTGACGTCACCAGAAATTGCGTTCTGTTAACCAATTAAAACGTGAATTAGCGTAATTTAAAAACCACATTAAACACGCATCTGCCGTGTTTAATGAAATTGAGTGTTTAATGACCCCATTTATGCTGCCCACAAAATTAAATAATGCACATATTATAAAATTGTCGTGAACAAATAATATTCTACACAATTTTTAAACGCATAAGAACTATATTTTTAGTATGTCATAACTTTAAAATATGTTAAGTCTCTTTTTGTGTAATTAATTTAATGTGCCGAATGATCAAGAATTAAAATTACTGTTGACATTTAATACAAAATGTAATGTTACCAACAAGACCAGTTAAAGAGTATACTTTCAAATCAAGAATAATTAGCAGAAAATTATCACTCCCATTAGCTTCCCATGCGTCATTCTTATTTTCTTAATTATTTCCTGCTAGAGAAACAAACAACATATTTTGAAAAACTATCTAGAAATATTAACAACGCTTAACTACACATTTTAAAAGATAGTTGTACAATGCTTAATATGAACGTCTTTTTATCACTTTGTATAAATAAAATTCAGAATAACTTTGTGATTTTCAAAAAAGCGTGTTTATTTTCACAACAAATGTTTACAGTTTTCTCAAATATGCGGACTCGAAATTGTCTGGGCTTATATTATAATATACAAAAAAAATCAAAATGTTCAATTTCCTGTTTATTCCTTTAATTTGGTGAGAGAATAATTTGACTGGGTGTTACATTTTGCACATAAATTAAGCATAAAAGAAGTACATCTGTTTGCGTTACTCAAATATTCATTGTAAAATTCAATATCCATCGGGGTATTAGCTCGGGAAGTAGTTGTTTCAGTTAATATTTGGAAAAATTTAAAGAGCCTAAACTGTCGCAGAAAGTGCATTTTAATTCGTTTTTATGTTTTGTAAATGTTCTGCACACAAATGGTGAATTCAATTTTACTTTATATTATATTATAGAAGATTAGAGTTACATAAAATTGACAAAAATATATGTATTTTTAAAGCGGAGACAAAGAATGTCTTTGAATTAAATGAATCTAAGCAAGTCGAAAATTAATTGAACGAATAAAAAACAAAAATATTTTAAAAGTATCCAATAAATTTATACTCAAATAACGTTTGGATTTATATAATGTCAATATCCATCGGGGTATTAGCCCGCGACGTAGTTGGTTCAAATTATATTTGGAAAAGTCTTAAATAGCCTAAACTGTTGCAGAAAGTCTATTTTAATTTGTTTTATGTTTTGTAAATATTCTGCAAACAATTGGCAAATTCAATTTTACTTTATATTATAATATTGGAGAAAATTAGAGTTACATAAAGTTGACAAAAATATATGTATTTTTTAAAGTGGAGACAAAGATTGTCTTTGAATCAAATGAATCTAAGCAAGTCAAATATTAATTGAACGAATAAAAAACAAAAATATTTGAAAAGTATCCAATGAATTTATACTCAATTAACGTTTGTATTTATATAATATCAATATCCATCGGGGTATTAGCCTGGGACGTAGTTGTTTCAATTAATATTTGGAAAAGTCTTAAATAGCCTAAACTGTTGCAGAAAGTCTATTTTAATTCGTTTTATGTTTTGTAAATATTCTGCAAACAATTGGCAAATACAATTTTACTTTATATTATATGTTAGAGAAAATTAGAGTTACTAAAAGTTGACAAAAATATATGTATTTTCAAAGTGGAGACAAAGATTGTATTTGAATTAAATGAAATCAAGCAAGTCGAAAATTAATTGAACAAATAAAAGACAAAAATATTTTAAAAGTATCCAATGCATTTATACTCGAAGAACTTTTGAATTTAAATATTTTTGTTTGCCAATTTCGTATCATATTGTTAAAATAACAAACCAAAAATCCTGTACGTTCTATAAATCTAGATTAGTTTGTTAATCATCATAGGAATAATTGCATTATCTTCCAAATAGTGAAAACAAAAATACATTCATTTTATTAATGTAGTTGTATGAGTTACGTGAAGGTGTTAAGTCACTTAATTAAACACAGTTATATTCCTTTCTTCACTTTTATTTTTCTTGCTAGATGTACAAGTTAGCTATTGATAATGGGTACTTAGTACCCGAAATGTACATCTAGCAAGAAAAATAAAAGTGAAGAAAGGAATATAACTGTGTTTAATTAAGTGACATTCATTTTAAAACAAGTTTTTGTAACTTATGAGGTTGTTCCTCGAGGAACCCACTCTGGGCCAACATTATACTTTTTGCGAATGACACTGCTCTACTCCTTGATTAATATCATTACAGTTTAATCCTAGTTCATTTCTAATGAACCCATACGCGTCCAAGCCAAATTTTTGCTACGCGACTAATCCAAATTTTCAGGTTTTTCTAAACTCGAAATATTACTTCATTATTTCGAGTTTAGAAAAACCTGAAAATTTAGATTGTTCACGTAGCAAAAATTTGGCTTGGACGCGTATGGGTTTATTAGAAATGAACTAGGATTAAACTGTAATGATATTAATGACAATTCTATTAATAAGGCTGTTAGTTATTTTTGATATTATGGTAGGTATTTTCATTACTTTATAATGTAAATGCATTTCTTTATACAATAAATATTTCATCAACATATGAAAATTACTCCTATCACAGACAGAATGTTGTAAACTTGAATTAAGTTGTGACATTGTGAGAGGGAAATTAAAAGTTCATTTTGCAACAGCTTTTAATAACTCAATCTGTCTATTTGGGTTAAAAGACTCATTTTAGCGTTTTCATCCAGTCATTGCCTGGTTTCCCAACTGGGTAAATTGGCCCCGATTATGCATTGCTACTTCTTTTTAATTACAACACGTCATCCTCACCTGAGATTCGATTACAAACAACATCTAAATAAATGCTGACTATTTTTAAATATTTCAATATTAAAGAAATTGGAAATTAAACACAGGGATTTTTTTTTCTTAAATAACTTTCTCATTTATCACTTGGTGAAACATTTTGAAATAATACTAAAGGATAAATTAAAAACACTTGGTTTGTTTCACTATTTGTTTCTATTTACTCGACTACTCGACTAGATTAGGGATTTTTTTTAAGTATACCTATCACCTATTCTGATGATTACAGTGTTAAGTAAATTTTCAGGAATTTGTTGTTTTCATAAAAACGTTTAAGTTGAAGCTTCTATTGAGTGTTTGCACTCCTTGGTTAACCCTTTCGGCCCTGACGGTGGCATTTGCCACCACTAACATTTAGTAAACATACTGGGAATTTTTCTTTTAAATATACATACATGAATGCATGAGCTGTAACTTTTCCGATAATCGTTTGTTTTTTGGTTTAGTTTAATTTGAAGTCTTAAACGAGTGTTTCCACTCCCAGATTAAGCATGAAGTAAAATTTCGAGTTTAGAAAAGCCTGAAAATTTGGTTTGGTCGTGTAGCGCGTAGCGCTACACGACCAAACCAAATTTTCAGGCTTTTCTAAACTCGAAATTTTACTTCATGCGCCACGCGTATAAAACACTGATTTTAGGTGAAGTTTAAAATATTCTACTAAAGAATTATGCTAAAAACGTGTATTCTGAACATCACATCACATCAGTGTTTAATACGCGTGGCGCATGAAGTAAAATTTCGAGTTTAGAAAAGCCTGAAAATTTGGTTTGGTCGCGTAGCGCTACGCGCTACACGACCCAACCAAATTTTCAGGCTTTTCTAAACTCGAAATTTTACTTCATGCTTAAGCTGGGAGTGGAAAACACTCGTTTCAAAGTTCAATTTAATATATTTGCAAAAACAACGAATATCTGAAGATTTACAGCGTATACAGTATATTGAGATATGTATACTTACAAGATAAACTCTCTGTATATCTGAGATAGTAATAAATAATACGCAGTGTAAAAATCATTTTTTTGGGCACCAGAAAAATTCCAGGGCTGAAGGGGTTAAACATGAAGTAAAATTTCGTGTTTAGAAAATCCTGATAATTTGGCTTGGGAGCGACCAATCTAAATGTTTCCTTTTACGTAAAAGATTTTCTGCATGATTTTCCATTAATTCCCCATTAGATCATTATCGATCTATAAACAATTCAAAAATATTCACAAAACCGCTCATTATTATTCTTCTTCGGCTGTTTACCGTTATTGTTTGTATCTTATCATTTTAGATAGATATTTATCACCGCCGCAGTGTGGTATTTTATTTTTCTTGTCCGACTTGTTTTTGAATTCGCGCGCCGGTCATGTGAACATGTGCAACTTGATATCAGTGGTGTTCTTGAGCTCGGAACCGATGTAATGTTGAAATTGAAATTCATGAGCAAGCATTCTTCGGAGCCGAGTTGCTGAGACGCGTTTTGTAATTCGCCCGTATGTAATTCAGTCGCATTTCGAAGGTAGTGTGAAGTTGTACTAGTTTTTTTTGTGTCGATCGTAATTAAATATTTGTATCGGTAAATAAGTCGATATGGACTGAAATATTGTTCGTGATGGGGTTAGTAAATACTCGAAATGTACATTAACTACTCAAAAATTACGTGAACTTGGTAGACAATAGATCTAACTTTGAACTGCAGTTCAAAAATGAACTTGAAACAAGTTTACCCTTAAACTGCAGTTGAGAGATGAACTTGAAACAAGTTTACCCTCAAACTGCAGCTCCGAGATGAACTTAAAATAAGTTTACCCTTAAACTGCAGCTCAGAGATGAACTTGAAACAAGTTTATCCCTAAACTGCAGTTCAGAGATGAACTTGAAACAAGTTTACCCTCAACCTGCAGCTCAGAGATGAACTTAAAATAAGTTTACTCTTAAAGTGCAGCTCAGAGATGAACTTGAAACAAGTTTACCCTTAAACTGCAGCTCAGAGATGAACTTGAAACAAGTTTACCCTTATACTACAGTTCAGAGATGAACTTGAAACAAGTTTACCCTCAAACTGCAGCTCAGAGCTGAACTTAAAATAAGTTTACCCTTAAACTGCAGTTCAGAGATGAACTTGAAACAAGTTTACCCTTAAACTGCAGTTCAGAGATGAATTTGAAAGAAGTTTACCCTCAAACTGCAGCTCAGAGCTTACCTTAAAATAAAACAAGTTTACCCTT
This sequence comes from Philonthus cognatus, assembly GCA_932526585.2. Lineage (NCBI taxonomy): Eukaryota > Metazoa > Arthropoda > Insecta > Coleoptera > Staphylinidae > Philonthus > Philonthus cognatus. Next base: position 24,964,737 of record OW052250.1, on the reverse strand, counting down.
AAACTGCAGTTCAGAAATGAACTTGAAACAAGTTTACCCTTAAACTGCAGTTCAGAGATGAACTTGAAACAAGTTTACCCTTAAACTGCAGTTCAGAGATGAACTTGAAACAAGTTTACTCCTAAACTGCAGTTCAGAGATGAACTTGAAACAAGTTTACCATTAAACTACAGTTCATTTTTGTTCATATATCTGGCCCACTGTAATTGTATATTTTATGAAGATTTAAGGTCAGTTTTTCAATAATGGGTTACATTTGTGTTGAACTCAATTCCACCAACGCAGCTAACTTTGGTTCGTTTTTAACAATGCTGCGTCAGTGTTTGTACTTAAGAGTTAGAGGTCTTTTTGGATAATTTTCTTTGAGTTTTTCTGTGTGGAAGTGTATCATAAGCTAGAAAAAACATTTTAAAGTAACGATTTCGTTCTCTCTTTCACTTTAACCGTTAAATATCAATAAAAACCGTCTTATTTTCAACCCAAAACTAAAATTAAATACACAATACTAAGAATTAATTGTACCAGTAATGGATCTTATGATACTTTGGCAATGCGCTTTGATTATTTGTATTTAATTTTAATTATTGAGGTGGGAACAGAAGGCTGCAATTTCAGTGCGATATATCATTATTTAATTAATTGAAAAAAGACGTTTATTAATAAACGAACAAAACCAATGAGCAGAGCGTTTAGTATACTATAATATAGTTAATCGTGTAAAAACAGAAATAACGTATTTTGAGTGGATTTTCTTTAATTTGGGTTAGCAGTTTACATTGATTCTCCATACTAATAACTCAATAGATAAAAATGATATATTATCGGAAGAAAATAATCAAATATTTTGAGATCGCTCGAATGATTTCATTGTTCGATCAATAAATAAAATATTAAAGCATATGTAATTACCATATACTTTTGAACTTTACAATATTTCAGTGTTTTCTACGCCTGGTGCATTCAAATAAACGAGTTTAAAAAAATCGCGACCATTCATAACGCAAACAACATTTATATTTGAACTAAATCTTGTTCATTATCATCATTATTAGATTAATGCTGAATAAGCAATGAACTTTACAATAAATCAGTGTTTTACGAAGTTAGCGCATGAAGTAAAATTTCGAGTTTAGAAAAGCCTAATTTGGATTGGCCGCTCCGCTTCGCTACGCGGCCAATCCAAATTTTCAGGCTTTTCTAAACTCGAAATTTTACTTCATGCTTAATCTGGGAGTGGAAACACTCGTTAGAAACTCAAAATTGATCGAATTTATAAAAACTGCGAATCTTCAAATTTCAAATTAATTATTTTAGATGCACTAGAAAAGGTATAGATAATCTTGTTAAGAAATACATTTTTGTATGGTAATCTTCAAATAATGAAATCATATTGAAAAATACAACAAATGTGTCTTATTTTTCTAATCCTGAAAGAAAAACAAATCGTTCAACGTTCAAAGTCGTTCAACTTTAATAGGAATTGCATAATCTTCAAAATTTACTTACCTGAAATTACTGAAATTAAAGCATATGTAATTAATGTATATATTTGAGCTTCACAATATTTAAGTGTTTTCTACGCCTGGCGCAATAAAAACAAACGAGCTTAGAAAAAATCGCGACCATTCATAACGCAAACATCATTTATATTTGACCTACATCTTGTTCATTATCACAATTATCAGATTAATGCTGAATAAGCAATGAACTTTATAATAAATCAATGTTTTATGTAAATGACGCATAAAGTAAAATTTCGAGTTTAGAAAACCCTGAAAATTTGGATTTGCTGACGTGACTCGCTTCGCTCGCCGCGCCGGCAAATCCAAATTTTCAGGCTCTTCTAAACTCGAAATTTTACTTCATGCTTACTCCGGGAGTGGAAACACTCGTTAGAAACTACAAATTGAACGCATTTATAAAAACCGCGAATGTCCAAATTTTGTATTAATTACTTTATATGCACTAGAAAAGATATAGATAATCTTGCTAAGAAATACATTAATTTTATGTTAATGTTCAAATAATGTAATCAATTTATTTAAAAAATTACAGAACTTTAAATTGGATAAAATAATTAAAAATACAACAAATGTGTCTTATTTTTCTAATCCTGAAGAAAAAACAATCGCAAACAGTCGTTCAAATTTAATGAGGATTGCATAATCTTCAAAATTTGCTTCCCTGAATTTACTAAAAATAACACCTAATTCGTATTTAACTATAAAATATCAAAAATGTAAAATTATCAGATTGCTAAGAAATTAATCATATTTGTGCTACTGTACAATAATAGAAAATCAATAACTTCAATTAAATTTATAAAAGCTCAAAGTTAACTAAAGTTCTTTGAACTTAACAGAACTAAAGATATGTTCTGTTAAGTTCATAGAAATGTAATCAACTTTGAGCTTTTGTAAATTGTTTTGAAGTTGTCAATTGTTTTTCATTGATCACTTGGCGAAACAAAATCAAATATTAAAATAAAATTAAAATATCGATGGCTTAACGCACAAATGTGTTAAGTGCAGATTTTGGCTAAAATGAGTTGAGGGTGCCATATTATATACATCTGAACTTATTGTATGAGATGGCATACTTAACTCATTTTAGCCAAAAACTGCACTTAACACATTTGTGTGCTAAGCTAGACTTAGCTGAGTAATAGTTCCGAGTAACACAAGGGTGCCTAACCTTTTACCTTCACTGTGTTGTCTTCACAATAACTGAAGAACAATGAAACTGTTCATATATTTCTACTCACAATAAATACTATCGACTTGTCTTGAGCCACAATAACAGAAGAACAATGAAACTACACATATTTTCACTCAGAAAGAATTTGGAAAAGATTATTACTTGGACAAGAAGATATTGTTATTTGTGCCACTATAGTGCGTTTAGTTCTTAGATGGTAATGTATTGATAACTGATAGTAATGTATGTGTTTATCTTTTGTTACAGGAATAAATGTCAGAATGAAAAAAGGAGAAGAGAACAAGAGAATATCTACATAGAGGAGTTGGCCGAGCTGATTTCCGCAAATTTCGCGGACATGAGCTCGATATCGGTGAAACCGGACAAATGCGCCATTCTGCAAGAGACCGTCAACCAAATAAGGAACATAAAGCAGCGCGAAAGCGCTACCCAGAGCAGTGATCCCGTCCAGCAGGGAGAGGTCTCTTCATCGCGGCCGACGATACTGACCAACGAGATCTACGGTCCGCTCCTGCTGGAGGCGCTCGAGGGTTTCCTGTTCGTGGTGAACGCCGAGGGGAAGGTCGAGCACGTGACGGAGAACGTATCCACGTACATCAAGTACACGAGGGATGAGGTGCTCGGGAAGAGCATCTACAACTTCATCCACCATGGGGATCACACGAGGTTCAGCTCGAACTTGCTGCCCATGTCCATAGGCTGGGCCAGCGAGCCGACGAACAAGTCTCGGTCGTTCAGCTGCCGGCTGTTGGTCAAGTCCGATGATCAAGATGAGTCCATGGAGGAGAAGCAGCAGCGGGTGAGCCAGTACGAGGTGATGCACATCTCCAGCACCCAGCTGCGACAGAACTCGGACGAAGAGACAGCCTCCGCGGACAGCGGGCCGTGTTTGTTGTGCGTGGCCAGCCGGATCACCTACAGGGACAAAGTGATCAACTCGTCAGCTATCGAGCAGTTCACCACCAAGCTGGATACCTCGGGGAAGATCATCGGCGTGGACGTGTCCGGCATATCCGTGCAGTACTCCCAGTTCCTCAATAAGAACCTCACGGACAGTAAACTGCAGGATTTGTGCGCGCCCCACGAAGTGCACAAACTTACACAGCATCTCAAAGACACTTTAAGTGCGGGACAGGCCACCAGTGGTATTTACCGGCTTCGGCTAGGCCAAGACAAATACGTGCAAGTGCAAACCAAATCTAAGTTGTTCAAGCCCAATCCCAATTCGTCCACCGACACAGATTTCGTTATGGCCACACATACGATCATCACGTAAGTAAACTAAACCCATTCAACATTCAATTTTTATCAAATAATATTTCACAATGTTGTATTCTATTACTTGTACGTACATCTGTTGTCCCATGGCAAACTATGGCAAAGAACTTCTGGCATCTTGATCATACTTATCATCAGTTTTTGAGAAGTTCAGCCTTCATACCCACTACTCAGTTTCTAGAGAAAAGCATGAGAAATGGTTTGCACAACCTGGAGTAGGCAAAAGCCAATGATACATATGTTATACATATCAATACAGAAGTGCCAGTTATCAACCCTATTCTGTAACAGTGAAGCAATTGAAACACACTGCTCCAAACGCTCAACCATTTGTAATAGGAATTAATGTATTATGGGGGTTATAATAATAATAACGCCCAAGGGAGATAGTACACAATTCAAGGACTTCTGGTCCTTTTTTGGATATACGAAAATTGGACGCGGATATAAACACGCGCGTATTTTAAACGCGGTCTTTTGGACGCGCGACTTGTGAATGCGGTCTTTTGAACGCGCGACTTTTGGACGCAATCACAATTGGACGTAATGACAATTGGACGCGACGACATTTGGACGCGTGATATTTGGACGCGTGATATTTAGACGCGCGACAATTAGACGCACGACAATTGGACGAATAATGTAACAGTTAATTGGTTAGATTATATCTGCTAAAATATTTAAGACACAAAGGATAGACGTTATTTGTGTTGTCCAAATTTTTATTAAAATCAGTACTTGAAAAATCGGTTACGCTTTTCTAATCGAGTTGAATCTAATTTTTTTATGACATACTGAATTATGTAGACTAATGCTTGTTTAGTCAAGACCGATTATCTTTCTTAAAATTTAGGTTAAATTCCACTTTGGAATTTACATTTCTGCTGATTTAGTAATGTTTTAAATTTTTGTTAATTTGCCCTAATTTGCAATAATTATTTAAAATTTATGATTTTTCTTAAATACCTAGATACAATAATTTTTTCTTTTGATTATACTTTCACATATTCCCATGTAAACACACTTGTAAAATTAATGAACATGTAATCCAACCTAAGCAGTTTATGAACTTAAAATCAGTGTTGTATACGCGTGGCGCATGAAGTAAAATTTCGAGTTTAGAAAAGCCTGAAAATTTGGTTTGATCGCTCCGCTTCGCGGAGCGACCAAACCAAATTTTAAGGCTTTTCTAAACTCGAAATTTTACTTCATGCTTAATCTGGGATTGGAAACACTCGTAAAGGCTTCAAATTCAAAGTTTTTAATAAAACGACGAATGTCTGAAAATTACATGAAAAAATCGTGATATGTATACCTAAAAGACAAATACCCAGCATTTATATATCCATTTTATTGATTTCAACATCTCTATACTATTTTTATGAATCATTTTTCAATTTTAATACTTATTTTCAAAAAAATTGTGGTATTTCATATTGTAAATGGATCTCGTAAATAAATAAATACATTTAATTTGATCGATTTGTATACAAAATTACAGACATTGAAAAAATAATTACGTTTTCTTTTTAGTTATAATTGTCAATATTTACAAATTTTATACATTGACAAATTTGTATATTTGTTGCTTTTAACGATTTAATTTCAAATTTATGTTTTTTGAAATTTTTTTAGAAAATGTGTTGTAACTGATTTTGATAACTTCTAACCAATTTTATTAAATTTCACTATTTTTTTATCAATTCTCCGAGTACATGGATTTACAGGGAATTTTTCTTTTAAGTACACATACGCATACACTTCTGTTAAAAAAATTGAATTTAAAGCTTCAAACGAGTGTTTTCCACTCCCAGGTTAAGCATAAGGTAAAATTTCGGGTTTAGAAAAACCTAAAATTTTGGTTCGGTCGCTCCGCGAAGCGGAGGTTTACCTTTAAAACACACGATATAATCAAATAATTAAGCGAAGTATGTCTATTGGAATCTTATACTCGCTGCCACGTGAATGCTGCTCTTATTTTCTAGCCCAGTAATACAATATGAAGTCTGGATTTTTTGTTATCTCGCAAGGACAAGATGACATAATCTGTTGTAGACAGACACAGCTTTGCATATCGTAACTTAATCCACTTACATCTTGGAATTAGTTTGGTCTTCTTTACACGTTTTTGTATCACCGATATTTTTTTTATACGGTGTCGGATGTCAGGGATTTCCAAGAATTCATTAACTTATCTCTTCTAAAGTAATTATTTAAATTGTAGCTTCTATTTGTTTTATTTCAATATTTGATGAATGTGGTCATGAAATTGAAGATTTCATCCTACTCACAGCAATAATACAAGTGATTAAATATACGGTAGATATGGATTTACCCGCATTAAATTATTTCCACCCACAAATGTCCATAACTTCTATGTGGTTGACCCAGATGATTTTTTGCTATTCCGTTAATTCTCTGATTTACCCATTAAGAGACTTCGTAAACGATACGTAAATAATTAAGGTGATGAATTACATTTCATCAAATTATGGGGAATATTAGGCAGAGAAAATCACACTTTGTGCTATAATTTTCCGTTTCAGTCTGTTTGCTGAAATTAATCAAATTTCCACGCTGAATAATTTTTTTTTTTTCTCAAAATTTTGGAAAATATAATAAAGCTCAACTAGTCCGGATCAATGAAACCTTTTTAAAAGTCACAAAAATAGGCTAGAGTTAATGTATTGTGTGGTCTCTTTGACGCCATGATGCTTTTTAGCCATCAGGGAAATCCCGACTCATCGTTTTTGAGCTTTTTACATAAGTAATCCGGATTTTGGAATACATAATGTAAATAACTAATATTTCAATTTCGTCCAGATTACTGGATAATCCGGATTATTCGAGTTCGGATTCGCGAAGTTTTACTGTATATGAAATAAACACTATAATACACATTATATGACGCTTACCTCCACTGATTGCATCTGCATGACAACTGATTGTGTTTAAATGTGCGAACGTTTGCACTATTCGTGATTGTTTTCACATATTGGACGTATTACCAAATGGGTTCCGATCCGACCGTCCTATATATCCGCGTACGTAACTGTGTTTGTTATTTTATTCCATATAGATACAATTTTTTTTATCCATGCGTCAGCATTTGCATTTGTCACCCGATTGAGAAGCCTATTGTATAACAATTGTGTCACCGTCGGCGTGTGTTGCTGCACACAGCCATTACACCGATTATAATCGAAGAAGTCCGCACAATGCACGCTTGTTTAATTGATTAGCCGGTTTCACTACCGTCGGTTTTAATGTAAGTGTGTGATTTAAAATATTTTATATTGTGAGTGTAGATTAGTTCATTTTTGGGACAAGTACCAAAGACATTGAAATTGACCTAGTTTTCAATAGACAGTACTGAAATTATTGAGAAGCATAATGAGGTCAACAAGCATATATGATATCATTAAAAGTGCGATTCTTTACGCAATCTACAACAAATTAATCTTACATATCCGTCGGGACATTATCTCGGGAAGTAGTTGTTTCAATAAGTGTTTGATGTAGTTTTTGTAAGACTAATTTGTTATAGATTGTGTAAAGAATCGCACTTTTCATGTTTGAAGTATTCTGCAACCAAGCATTAGCAATTTCATTTATACTTATAAAGTCGACACATTACCTTTCTACCCTGACGTCATTAACTTCTATCTGTTTTCAATCAATGGATTCTGGTTCAAACAGAATATCTTCAATTGTTTGGCACGTTGAATGTTAAGTTTTCGTTTCTATCATCATGATATTCATGACGCCTGTCAAAATACTTCAAATTCGTCAATTTTATGAAAATGCTTAAAATCCCATCAATCTATTTTAAGAAGAAATATTTTGAAGTTATAATAGTGGGCGAAAGGTTTGCATTAAATGTAAGTGACAGAATAATTGAAATGTTAAAAATAAAGAGGATTCCTAGAGATTGATCACTTACACTTTGTTGTAGAACCAAGAGGAAATTGTTATGATTGTAAACGTATATTTTCTTAAATATTTTGACTGAATACTGAGCATATTGTTGATATCCAATTTAACTGAGGTTTGCGGTTCTGTCGGTTTCAGTTTGTTCTCGTTTGTCGTTTCTTCTTGTAAAATAATTTGATTGCTCACTGACAGGTGTGCCAAATAAAATCAAACAAAAACGAGGACATGCGTTTATGATACTATGTTTTGTTTTTTGTGACGTCACGGTAAAAGGGTAATGTGTTGACTATACTGTACGATTACTTAAAACATAATTTGGAGTAGGCTTTTAATTTTAAATTAGGTTGGCACTACTGACCACACATGGTTTACCATAACCTCATATATATTTCATCATTCAATGAGAATTCTAGGCAACTTTAAATCATAATTTAATTGTTTGCATGCGTGCGATCGTTAAAAACATGATTTAGAGTGGACTTTGAATTTTCAATTAGATTGGCGCTATTGACTGTTACCACATAGTATACTATAACCTCAAATGTATTCCACCATTCAATTAGCATTCTGGGCAACCGCACAAAAAAAATATCGCCTATTCTAAATCATAATTTAAACGATCGCACAGTATATGATATCATTACTTTAAAGCTCGTGTAATTTGTAGCTGAAAATGTCTCCATCTGTTTGATAGAGAACTACAAAAATAATTTCCTCAAAAAATTTGGACAAGAGCCTTTGATCTTCTTTAAATCAAATACTCATATCCATTTTTTTTAAATTGAATACTAGTGATGGTCAAGATCGAGTATCTCAAGTTTCAAGCAAGCGATGATCGAGTAGTTGAAGTATCAAGCAGCTCGTTTATTTACAAGAATTCACCATGGGCACTATTAATTAGTAATGGGCGAATGATTTCAATAATCGAATGATTGTTACTTGAATGATGTTGATAATCGAATAATCATTTGAATGATCCTTTGAATAATCATTCGGTTGATCATTCCTATCATCATTCAAATGACAATTCAAACGGTGATTCGAATTGCCTATCTATCCTGTATATTTTTCGAATTCTGAATCGTTCCTATACTTTTTGGAACACATTGTTACATTTTCCGTGTTTAATCAAGATGTTGCGGGTTCGAATCCCGTCCGGTGGAATTATTTATGAGTATGAGTGAGAGAGAGAATGTAATGTGGCGTCCAAATGAATTTAAAGTTAAGTGTGTGTGAATTAGTAAAAATTAAATAGATAAAACAAAAAATAATGGATGATGGCTGTATGGCTAAAGCCGAGGTAAAAAAAAGTTTTTTTGGAAACATATTATATTTTTACACCATATGTAACAAATGTACTTAGTTGCATACACATCTAAAAATAGGTGACTTTTGAGAGAGAGAGAAAAAATAAATTATATCACATTTGGCCCAATAGAAATTCATAACTTTGACCAACAATTTTGTAGTTGTTAGGGGCTAATATTTTCGTAGAAGTGCTCAAGAAAAACAATGAACATTATTTTGAACAAATTTAGGTTTTCTATTTATTAATTATTGTTCCTAAATTATTGTAAAAATCATTACACGTTAATTATCATTGATATAAATATTTTAATGATTGCTGACTCATACAGGGTGTTTTTCTTTTAAGTATACATATTCCAATTATATGCTGTAAATCTTAAGATATTCGTTGTTTTTTTAAAAATTCAATTTGAAGCTTGAAACGAGTGTTTTCCACTCCCAGGTTAAGCATGAAGTAAAATTTCGAGTTTAGAGAAGCCTGAAAATTTGCTTTGGTCGCTCCGCGCTTCGCGCTACGCGACCAAACCAAATTTTTAGGCTTTTCTAAACTCGAAATTTTACTTCATGCGCCACGTGTACAAGACACTGATTTCAAGTGAAACTCACTTGTTCACAATATTTCAGTGTATTGAACGTTTAATACGCGTGGCGCATGAAGTAAATTTTCGAGTTTAGAAAAGCCTGAAATTGGTTTGGTCGCTGTGTGAGATGACTCATACAAGCTATTTTTATTTTAACTATACATATTCCAATTATATGCTGTAAATCTTAAGTTGTTCGTTTTTTTTAAGAGTTTAATTTGAAGCTTTAAACGAGTGTTTCCCACTCCCAGGTTAAGCATGAAGTAAAATTTCTAGTTTAGAAAAGCCTGAAAATTTGGTTTGGTCGCTCCGTGAAGCGGAGCGGCCAAACCAAATTTTCAGGCTTTTCTAAACTCGAAATTTCACTTCATGCGCCACGCGTATAAGACACTGATTTCAAGTGAAGTTCACTTGTTCACAATATTTTAGTGTATTCAGGGTTTAATACGCGTGGTGCATGAAGTAAAATTTCGAGTTTAGAAAATCCTGAAAAGCGACCAAACCAAATTTTCAGGCTTTTCTAAACTCGAAATTTTACTTCACACAAACCTAGTGCTTTAATTACACATTTCACAAAAAGATTAAAAAATGTTTCACCACGGGTTAAGTGAGAGAAGAATTATATATACAGTCATGTTACTAACATAACGCGGCATTCTAACCCTGTGAGCTTTCACAAAATGTTGGGTTAGGTTACCTGCTGTAACTGTCGTCTAATCTAATCTAAGTTGGATGTACTTAGGTTGTGTAACAGCTATTGAACATATTTCTCAAATATTGAAATAAAGTTCGAATTTTGTAAAAAAAAAAATCGATTAATTTATGAACATCGGCCGGTGCAGGGTTCTAGGCTTAGCTCTTATTATGACTATGCAAAGATGCAATTTGCTATCATAAGAAAAATCAAACCATTGTTAAGATTCTAATCATTTTACAAGAATTCGAATCACCCACATTTGGATTCAAATACGAATCCTTTAAGAATTTGTAAGGAATCCGGATCACCAGTGATTTTTTACTGAAGTATTCAAATACCTGTTTTGAATCGTCTAAAAGGAATCGAATCTGTCTCTGCTTAGTTCTGGTTCTTTGAGGAGTATGTATGTCTGCACTGCACTTAGACCTCCTTAGGCCTACTGTGCTTCTTCCCGTCGACGACCCAGCCTCAGCGTAGCCAGCCTACCTGGTTTAGGTAGTCTAGCTGAGGTGGGTAGATCCCTTATTTAAGCCATCTTTCACCCAGTAAAGAGCCTCTAGATGACAAAAGTGCTGGGCAATCGCTGAGAATGTGTCCGGCAGTCTCGTCTTCCTTCTCGTCTGCAGGATGGAGAGTCAACTGTCCCCATCCTGTATAGGTGTGCGTTTAGCCCGTAGTGACCAGCCAGGGCCAGCCAAGGCCCTGCTAGATGCACTCATTTGTTAGGTTAGGTTACTAAAGTATTTGAATATCTGTTTTGAACCCTCTAAAAGGTATTGAATCTAGCTTTCCTAGCTGCACTTAGTTGTTAGGGATATTATTATGACTTGTTGTGCATTGGACATAAATACTAGATTGTCCAACAGGCTCAGTGAAGTCAAAGAGCCGAGGACCATTTCTTACCATCCCAAAAACTCATATTCAAGGTAATTTTACCCTAACTTAACTAAAGAACCTTTAACAGCAGAAACCTAATGTAGATTTAACTGTCTCTCATTTACTCAGCTTCTTTTCATCCATGAAGTTCAGAAGCTTTTGTCTTGTATTCTCAGCTCTTTATGATATATGATATAATTTGTTGGTAATGATTCTTTACTGTTCTATTTTTGACTAAGTAAAATGTTGTTGCAGTGAAAACGACTGTACGGGTCCATCAGATCCAGGAGGTGGATTGAGCGGCAACAACAGTGTCGGCGGACCCCTGATGACCAGCGTGGTGAACGGCACGCGGAACGGCGGCGCCCCCGCCAGTTCCGGCAGCGAGAGCTCGACGACGTCATCCTCCAACAACCTCCTCAACGCCAACTCAACCACGTTCACTGCCTTCACCCTGGACAACGACTCGATGGCCTTCAACTTCTCCGACATCTTCCCGACATCCACGTGGGAACAGTTGGACTCGGCGAATTGGCCCGAGGCGCGTCCCGACTCCAGGCAAAGCGTTACGGTGACGCCGGCGTCGACGCCGACACCCAGGCCGCCCTCGGCGCCGGCCTACAGCCCGGCGGCCACGACGGTCGCGCAAAGCCCGCTCGGACCCTACGCCCACCAGCCGAGTCCGACGGTGCCCAACAATCCGCCCACCCCCTACAGCAGCGCTTACGGCTCCTACAGTCCGATGGGTGACCAGCAGTCCGCCGGGGGATTCGGGATGGATGGGAGCGGAGGCGTCGAGCAGAAGCCAGATACCAAAGTTAACGTTTTAGAAGAGGCCAGCACCATGATGGCCGATTCCGCTAGGTTAAGGAATTTACTGACTAAGCCCCCTAATACTTCGGACAGTGGTGATAGTGAGAATAGGAATAAGAATACCATTTTGAAGGGTCTCTTGAACCAGCCTGACGACGACGACAAGGGTGGGGATAACAGGGGTAGTCCCAGGATACCGGGAAGGGGCTCTTCTTCTTCATTGCCCGGAACTTCCGAGTTACCAAAAACTACTTCAACGGGCGGTATGCTTTTACAGGTAAGCTTATTTATTATAACTACATACCCATATAAATACAATCAACAGAGACAACTGATTTTCGCAAATAGATTATTTAAAACTGAAAGACTGATGAAATTGCTACTGAATTGAATCACGTTAGTAAGTAACTAATACAATAATTGAGGAAGCCAGTTTTAAAGTTTAGGTTATTATCGACAAGATTGGTAGAGAATCACCTGAATTGACCAACTTTGTAATGAAAACTGGTAGGATTAGCAAATTCTGCCCAATCCACCTTTTGGCTAAGAAGTCTGAAAATATAACAGAAAGCTATACAATTTGCGATTATGCGACTTCACTAAGGCATTTGGAAACTTATATTCTGTTACGCAAACTGAAATTTATTGGATTTGGTAATAAAATAGTTGATTGGCACAGCAGCTATTTGAAGTATAGAACTCAACGTTTACGTATCGGCATATATTTTTTGAACCCGATGTATTTCACATCAGGTGTGCCACAGGGTTCGCATTAAGGACCGGTACTATTAATACTTTAAATAAATGAAGTACATGTTTCTTTTATGCCGACGACTTAAAAATATACAGAAGCATCACTAGTATTCATGATTAAATAAAGATGATCTGCATAGAATACGAATATGGTATAGTGAGCGTCAACTTCAACTAAATTTGAAAAAATCTTAATCACATTTCTTTTTATCGTGTAGCTGGTAGAAGCTATTGATATTTGATCGGGAATCATAAGTTAAAGTCAACATGAAAAATTAAAGATTTGGTTATTATTTTTACAACGAAATTAAATTTTTCAAAAAATATTTCTTATAGAGGACATTTTTCGTTTAAGTATAAATACAGGGAATTTTAGTTTTATAATATGTATATGTATGCATGCAAACAAAGTGAATTTTCCGACATTTGTTGTTTTCAGTTTAAAGATTTGCATTCGTTGTTTTTTAAAAGAGTTTAATTTGAAGCTTTAAACGAGTGTTTTCCACTTATAGATTAAGCATGAAGTAAAATTTCTAGTTTAGGTTTATTTCTTAGCAATTTTCCAATTTTTTTATTTTTTAAATAACAATAATAAAATTAACTAAAAATTGGCGAAAATCATCAGCAATAAATAAAGTTGATAAAATGCATTAAATATATCGCAAAATGAAATATAGATTATTTTGCATTAAAATATCGATACTCAAAATATCGATATATATCGAAGTAGGGAACTTCGATATATATGGACATTTTGAGTAATACAAAATAATCGATATTTTATTTTGCGATATATTTGATGAATTTTATCAACTTTCTTATTATTCTAAAATCTAAAACCCGTCTCCAGACTTGTAACGCCAATTTTATAAATTTTGCACTTATTTCCCTTGGTTCTCAATTATAACCTGGAAAAAATGTAAGGAATTGATTATGTAAATATTGGCAAACTGTATTAGTTAACAATTCTTCTAAACAATTCATAGGCGTTCTTAAACCTCAAGAAAATGTTATTTAAATGATTTAAATGTCAACGTAGATTACGAATCCAAAGATTACAAAGTTTTTTTTTGAGATATTAATTACCTACATTGCATTTAATAATAGATAATCCACACAGATTATAATTTCCATGTTGGGAAATCAAAGTTACGCCACTGCGTGTGTACAACATGCGTCATCTTTCAACTCACCCGTCAATTCTGCCAATGTCCAAGCGCGAAAATCCCCCGCGAATCACATTACGTCTTGTCATCCTCGACAAGACCTGTCAAATGCGAAAATTCCCGCGAACGCGACTTTCAACTGGACACAATGCACCAGAGCGTAATTTCACCACATCAATACCCTTTCCGTAATGAAAACTGTTATCGTCGCATGCACATATTCACATGCATCCGGCTCGCAGTTGGCAATTCCAATTCCGAAAACTGATAAGCGCGCACTTCGGCGTTTTACCTGTTGCTCGCGAGTTTTTCTTCGCACGCGTGCGCGCACCCGATTCGCACAAGGCTCGCTCAGTACGAGACGAGGGACTGTTTGGGGCACACGTCCTCAATCAATCCTGATTTATCGTTGATTTTTTTTTAATCGATTCCACATTAAAAGTGAAAGTGTTTTACATGCTTTTTAAGTCCAATCGCGTTTATTTTTGGATTTGAATTTCATTGTTGTGTTTTTCGCGAAGACTAGGAGGAGGAAATCGCCATGGTGGTGTGTATAGATGTAATATAAAAAATACTCATTTAGAATTTGTGTTCGTATGATTCATGCTTTCATATCTGGTTTGTTGTGTAGACAAGTTTGTGTATATTTAAATAGATAGGAATTTTGTTTATTGCTAGAATTGTATGCTTTAGAGTCCTAGACTGTAAACACATGGATTTGTGTATTAGTATAAATATTGAAAATATATATATAAATTTCTTTATAATTATAAGTTTGGCTTAAGCCCAGTTTAAAATACATTCATTGTAATCTGTGTATGAGGCCAGTGTGTTTAACTAAGTTTAGCTATAAATATTGGATGAGAAATATACAGGGAGTTTTTCTTTTTGGTATATATATTCCAATTATATGCTGTAAATGATCAGATATTCGTTGTTTTTTTTTAAGTTAAATTTGTAGTTTTTAACGCGTTTTTTCCATTCCCAGATTAAGCATGAAGTAAAATTTCGAGTTTAGTTTGGTTGAAAGTAAATTTAAAACCAAATTTTTAGACTTTTCTAAACTCGAAATTTTACTTCATGCGCCACGCGTATAAAGCACTGAATTCAAGTGAAGTTCACTTGTTAACAATATTTCAATTTTTCAAGTTTAGAAAAGCCTGAACATTTGGTTTTAAATTTACTTTCACATCCCAAAGAGTTTGCTCAAATTTTAAAAGCGCAAAATTTGACTACAGTAAATAAATATTTGTAAAATTTATTAATGTGAAATCAAACGTCAGCAGCATATTTTGAACTTCACTTGAAATCAGTGTTTTATACGCGAGGCGCATGAAGTAAAATTTCGAGTTTAGAAAACCGTGAACATTTGGTTAAATTTTACTTTTACTTTACACTCGAAATTTTATTTCATGCGCCACGCGTACTAAACACTGATGTGATGTGATGTTCGGAATACACGTTTTTAGCATACTGCTTTAGTAGAATATGTTGAACTTCGTTAACATTTTCAAAACAAAAATAGAGTAGGATCCATTTTTCTTGTATATATCATGTAACGACATTTAGTAGTTTTTTTTGCCGTCAAGTTATTAAAAACTTCTATAATTTTTGAATTCTGCCGCTTTTCCCCAAAAGTTTATAAAAGTTTTTTATTTAATGTAACTTCTACAAAAAAAGTGTTAATTAATAATTAACTTCCATTAAGTTATTCTATACATTAAACATACGCAATATAAAATGTGTATTAAATTAAATCAATAATTAATTTCCCACAATGTAATTAATAAACATGTTTTACTTATAAATAAGTGTGTTAATCAAGAATTAATTGATTTTCAATAAATAATTTATTTACATTAAGCACGCTATGCTGTTAATTATAGTTATGCATTAATTTATTAATTACTTACAAAAAAGGTACTTAAAAAAAACAACTGGACAATCATTTCGTTAACTCCTCAACTAACCATTTATTATTACATTACAGGGATTTTTTCTTTTAAGTTATACGTTTACATATTCTAAAAACTAGACGTGCAAATTAATGAAAATAAACAATTGCAAACTTAACTTACAAGAGATCAAACATAAACAGTATAGTATAAATGAAATTGCCAATTCTTGGTTGCAGAATACTTCAAACATTAAAAGTGCGATTCTTTTCGCAATCTACAACAAGTTAGTCCTACAAAGACTATATCAAACACTCACTGAAACAACTACTTCCCGGGCTAATACCCCGACGGACATTGAATTATACAACAAGTGTTTGCTGTTACATACAGTAACCTACTGCAAATGTAACAATTTGGGTCAAATTATTCAGGCCATCTATAGACGCGTTTCGAGATTTATCTCTCCTCAGTATAGCTTTGCCATTCCCTCTAAACAATTTGACACCTTAGACTGGCGGTCACGTTACCGTTCAAACATTAGTATAAATGAAATTGCCAATTCTTGGTTGCAGAATACTTCAAACATTAAAAGTGCGATTCTTTTCGCAATCTACAACAAGTTAGTCCTACAAAGACTATATCAAACACTCACTGAAACAACTACTTCCCGTAGGACTAACTTGTTGTAGATTGCGAAAAGAATCGCACTTTTAATGTATAAACAGTATATTTTGAATTTCACAGTGTTTCAGTATTTTTTTTTATATCCCCGGCGCATGAATTAACATTTCGAGTGTAACCCTTTCAGCCCTGGAATTATTCTGGTGCCCAAAAAAATATTTTGTACACTGTATAGGGTGGTCCATCTAACGGTCTCTTTTTAAAAATGCTATTAAGTAAACTCGGATCATAAGAATTATAAGTTCTTCACCTCAAGAAGCAACAACGTTGCGAAACAATTGTCGTAAAATACACAATTAGTTGAAAACTATTAAGTGTTTTATTTAAGTGATGATGGATTTTCAAAAACTAAGTGTGTCAACTATCTATGATCGGATCAATATTTTTGAAAATGTTAGTACTTTGTTGGCAAGCGCAATCCTTCCCATTAATAATTGAATATAATTTTATTCATGTGGCTGCCTCGGCTGGCAACGACAGAAACCCAATTTTTTAGTACATTTTCGATGGTTAAGATTTTTAACAACTAAGTGCCTCAACTATGTACGATCGGATCAATATTTTTGAAAATGTTAGTGCTTTGTTGGCAAAAGCAATCCTTACCATTAATAATTGAATATAATTTCATTCATGTGGCTGCCTCGGCTAGCACGACAGAAACCCATCTTGTCAAACCAATTTTTTAATACATTTTTGATGGTTAAGGGCTCTATCTTACGAATAGCTCGACTAATATACCGATGTGAAGATAGCCACGGATTTTCCAGCCACGGATTTTGGCGCCTCCACCATCACACGAATTATGAAACAGATTCCCCAGAATTTCAAAACTTCATAACTCCCAACCCACATATTTTATTTTCAAAATTTCTTCAATATTTGATTAAACAATACACATAGAGCGAGTATAAATAACCAGAATGTTCTAACTCTTAATTGTTCTATATTTAAACAATATATTGCTGTCCCGCGTATGTCACCGTTCATACCAAATATTAAAAAAATCATATCTCTAAAAACTCCTATTTTATTTTCCAAATTTCTTCACTAATTGTTTAAACAATATATTTAGACCGAGCATAGATGATCAAAATGTTGTCACTCTTATTTGTTAATTATTTAAATAATATATTGCTGTCCCGCGTATAGCACCGTTCATACCAAATATTAAAAAAATCATATCTCTTAAAACTCCTATTTTATTTTACAAATTTCTTCACTAATTGTTTAAACAATATATCTAGAACGAGCAAAGATGGTCAAAATGTTGTCACTCTTATTTGTTAATTATTTAAATAATATATTGTTGTCCCGCGTATAGCACCGTTCATACCAAATATTAAAAAAATCATATCTCTTAAAACTCCTATTTTATTTTACAAATTTCTTCACTAAATGTTTAAACAATATATCTAGACTGAGCATTAATGGTCAAAATGTTGTCACTTTCATTTGTTAATTATTTAAATAATATATTGCTGTCCTACGTATAGCACCGTTCATACCAAATATTAAAAATATCATATCTCCTAAAACTCCTATTTTATTTTACAAATTTCTTCACTAATTGCTTATACAATATATCTAGACTGAGCATAGATGGTCAAAATGTTGTCACTCTTATTTATTAATTATTTAAATAATATATTGCTGTCCCGTATAGCACCGTTCATACCTATTATTTAAATAATTAACAAATAAGAGTGACAACATTTTGACCATCTATGCTCAGTCTAGATATATTGTTTAAGCAATTAGTGAAGAAATTTGTAAAATAAAATAGGAGTTTTAGGAGATATGATTTTTTTAATATTTGGTATGAACGGTGCTATACGCAGGACAGCAATATATTATTTAAATAATTAACAAATGAGAGTGACTACATTTTGACCATTAGTGCTCAGTCTAGATATATTGTTTAAACAATTAGTGAAGACATTTGTATAATAAAATAGGAATTGTAGGAGATATGATATTTTTAATATTTGGTATGAACAGTGCTATACGCAGGACAGCAATATATTATTTAAATAATTAACAAATGAGAGTGACAACATTTTGACCATCTATGCTCGGTCTAAATATATTGTTTAAACAATTTGTGAAGAAATTTGTAAAATAAAATAGGAGTTTAAGAGATATGATTTTTTTAATATTTGGTATGAACGGTGCTATACGCGGGACAGCAATATATTATTTAAATAATTAACAAATAAGAGTGACAACATTTTGACCATCTATGCTCGGTCTAAATATATTGTTTAAACAATTAGTGAAGAAATTTGGAAAATAAAATAGGAGTTTTTAGAGATATGATTTTTTTAATATTTGGTATGAAAGGTGACATACGCGGGACAGCAATATATTGTTTAAATATAGAACAATTAAGAGTTACAACATTCTGGTTATTTATACTCGCTCTATGTGTATTGTTTAATCAAATATTGAAGAAATTTTGAAAATAAAATATGTGGGTTGGGAGTTATGAAGTTTTGAAATTCTGGGGAATCTGTTTCATAATTCGTGTGATAATGGAGGCGCCAAAATCCGTGGCTGGAAAATCCATGGCTATCTTCACATCGGTGACTAATATTGTGCTTAAGCGCCTGAATCGTTTGTGGATTGTCTGCATAACATAGATATTTAACAGCACCCTATACAAAATAGTCCAACAGCATCAAATCGCAGCTCCTTGAAGGCCAATTGATATCACCAAAACGACTAATTACACGATTATCGCACTTAGAACACAAAGGATCGATTGTTTGATAGGCTGTGGTATTTTGCGCCATCCTGCTGAAACCAAAGATCGTTTAAGTCTATGTCCTTAATTTCTGGCCACATAAGTCGATAATCATGCCTCTGTAGTGCTCCCCGTTGATCACAATGGCGAGTTGATGTTTTTTCTTATGAATTATTTGACAGATTTGCGTACAACAGGCGCGGTTGGTGCTTCATTTCGACCGAAATTTCTTTTTTAAATTCGCACTGTTTCGATAACAGAGCCGTTACTTTTAAAATAAGTATTTAATATTTCCCAAGGTTGAATTTTGTACATTTCGTACCGGGGGCATACGATACGGAGTTTTTGTCAATATTTTAAGGGCAAAAGATTGGTCAGAGTCAAAATAACATATGATTTAAAAATAAACCGCTAGATGGACCACCCTTTATATTATTTATTACTATCTCAGATATACAGAGAGTTTTTCTTTTAAGTCTACGTATTTCAATATACTGTATACGCTGTAAATCTTCAGATATTCGTTGTTTTTACAAATATTTCAAATTGAACTTTTAAACGAGTGTTTTCCACTCCCAGATTAAGCATGAAGTAAAATTTCGAGTTTAGAAAAGCCTGAAAATTTGGTTTGGTCGCTCCGCGCTACGCGCTACGCGACCAAACCAAATTTTCAGGCTTTTCTAAACTCGAAATTTTACTTCATGCTTAATCTGGGAGTGGAAAACACTCGTTTAAGACCCTAAATTAAACTATTTTAAAAAACAAACGATTATAGGAAAAGTTATAGCTCATGCATACATGCATGTATATTTAAAAGAATATTTGACAGTATGTTTACCAAGTTTTAGTGGTGGTACAAATTGGATTAGTCGACCAAACCAAATTTTCAGGCTTTTCTAAACTTAAAATTTTTCTTCATGCTTAATCACGAATTGCAAACACTCGCTTTAAATTGAAGGCTTTTATAAAAGCATCTAATGTCTGAAATTTTACAGCGAAAAATCGTGATATGTATAAAAGATAAAATTCGTGTATACAATATAATAAAAATAAGACATGACAAATACCTCAATCAAAATATTATTATTTACGTAGTAAACTAATGGGCAAATAAAATTGCGTATTAAAAAGCAAGCCTACCAAATAAATAGCAATTCTAGAAATAAATAATTTAATTAGTAGATTCCCGACCGAAATTATACATTTTCATTGTGGCGATAGCTGAAACCACCAATTTTCAAAATTGAATTGTCAATCTTTCAAATTGAATTGTAAATCAAATCGGAAGTTTAGTATATTTCCTTATAATTATGGAGAATAACCGTGGAATAGGACAGAATTACACAGAACAAGAAAAATAATGCTTATTAGAAATTATAAAAGACTTAAACAAGAGTTTTCCACACCCAAGCTAAGCATGAAGTAAAATTTCGAGTTTAGAAAAGCCTGAAAATTTGGTTTGGTCGCGTAGCGCGAAGCGACCAAACCAAATTTTCAGGCTTTTCTAAACTCGAAATTTTACTTCATGCGCCACGCGTATAAGGCACTGATTTCAAGTTAAGTTCACTTGTTCACAATATTTCAGTGTTTTCAGTCCTTAATACGCGTGGCGCATGAAGTAAAATTTCGAGTTTAGAAAAGCCTGAAAATTTGGTTTGGTCGCTCCGCGCTTCGCGCTACGCGACCAAACCAAATTTTCAGGCTTTTCTAAACTCGAAATTTTACTTCATGCTTAATCTGGCAGTGGAAAGCACTCGTTTAAAGCTTCAAATGGAACTCATTTAAAAAAGCGTATGCATGTGTATAAAAATCCCTGGTTATGTCAACGGGTTGCTTCTGACTTGAAAAACTGTAGGTCTTCAACGCCTTAGAATTTCAAATTAATCACTGTCAGGGAAGATATTATAAGTGAACTTAAATCTGACATGGATGGTATGATATGGTGTGGTATGATAACCGCAATGAAATTAATAAATACATAGTAATATAATACACTTTTGACTTTTAACTGTCAAATTATTTAGAGAATAAAATTTATTTGGTAGAAAAACAAACAAATAATTGACTAAGGAGATTTATTAGCCAAATAAAGTTATTTTGAGTTTATAATACCGAAATCTTTGGAATAAATTAGTTTATTCCTAAAGTAAATTTTATTTTGGGAATAAAACGTGTTATAATACCAGGCATAAATGTATTAATTAGTTTCAAGAATTGAAGACTTTTACAAAAACATCGAATGCCTGAACATTTACAGCAAAAATCGGAATATGCATGCAAACTTTAAAAAAATCCTTATGTCATAAACAGTATTTATGAATAAAAATGGAAGTTATTATATTGAAAAAACAGATTTTACTTCATGCTTAATCTGGGAGTGGAAGCACTGGTTAAAAGCTTTAAATAGAACACTTTTCAAAAACAGCGAATGTCTGCAAATTTACAAATTGGAATATGTATACTTAAAAGAGAAATAATTTATGTGGTTAATTAATTCAAAATTAAATAATATTTTAAATTCGAAATAGAGTAGTTTAGAATTAAAAATAATAAATATGATTTTAGAAAAGGCCTTGAGATGCAATCATACATTGTTAGAATAAGTTAAGGATCATCGTTCAAAGATTTGTATGGTTTTAGCGTTTATATCAGTAGATGGCATTTGTGGCCGGAAATTCAAATTGGTGGACACCACACAATAAGTTTATACTTTAATTAGTTTTCTTTTAAGTTATGATCAGTTGATGTTATTTATTTTAAAAAATTGTAATATGTCCATCATAGCACTGTCTCCGTAATTTAAACAATTGATAATTGACATACTGAATTTATTTTGCTCTAACCAATCGGTCAGAGATTTCACTTAAAGCTAGTGATTTGTACGCGTGGCGCATGAAGTAAAATGTCAAGTTTAGAAAAGCCTGAAAATTTGGTTTGGTCGCTCCGCGAAGCGGAGTGACCAAACCAAATTTTAAGGCTTTTCTAAACTCGAAATTTTACTTCATGCTTAATCTAGGAATGGGAAAAACACGTTTAAAGCTTCAAATTTAACTTAAAAAAAAAACAACGAATATCTGATCATTTACAGCATATAATTGGAATATATATAACGTGGTTCCTGGACTACACAAATCTCGGCCGATATTTGTGACACATTAAAATCGACTTGGTCATTACTTTTACAAACTGTTGTAATCACATCACATAAATTGTTGGAAGAAATTTGATATCCACGTGCACAATATTTATTACCTTGCATTTGTTTGCCCGTTGTTTCTTATCTATAAAAGTGTGTAATTACAAGAAATAAGAAAACGTAAATTAGATAATAATGACGTTTTCTTTAATTTATATGACAACTTTTACAAAGAAATTCAATTTTGTTATTTTAAATAAATTGTGTAGTTTCAGAATTGAAGTGGGCAGTGTTTTTTTGATTAAATTTAGCCATAAAGTATTTATGTTTTTCTAACACTTGTTAGACGTTTCGACTGAACTATTTTATTCCCAAACGTTTTTCGACCAATTATCACCTAACATATGTTTTAATAATAAAATACCGGAAATTTTTGTTTTAAGTATACATACCTTAATATACAGGGTGTTCTAAATTATTGGTAACTTTGTTATCTTTCTAGTTACGAAGTCGGTTACATTATCAAACTATAGTTCGTCCGAGAATGCAAGTAATATCTAGTTGTTTTCATTGCCATTCCGACATCTCTAAACTCCCTAAACACAACGTTAAAGCAAGCGTTAAATACATGACGTTTTGTTGGTAATACCCCACAGCGTTGCCGCTTCACCACTCGTAATAAATCCAGGCGAAAACTCCGAGTCCGAGGAAAAGTGAATTTGTTAGAACATTTCAATGCACGTTCAAATTCTTATTGATAAATGGGAGTTTTATGTTATTTGGTGTGGATCTGGGCCCTCTCCTTGCTGCGTCACTACAGCTAAACCATAATTCACCACTTTTTAACCATTCATAACTCAACCTAACGTTTTCGGACGGGTTTTTAGGTTATGTTGAATGTTTACATGTACTCTTGGCAACAATGCGGGGACTTTAAATCCATTAACATATTGCCTGGATTCTTGGATATACTATGGTAGTATTTTTTGCGTACATTTCGATGGTGTAAACAGAAAAACAAGTGAACCTCAAGTTTTTGATTTATTCGCAAAAACAACATTATTTTAAATGGGATGCCCTGTATATTTTGACATATTTAGAAAGTGAAAAAATACACAAACAAAAAAGGCTTAATAAATGATTATCCTAAAATGTAACTGAATTTTTTTTTTCTACAATTTACTCAAATTTGTGATCGTGCGTGTATTTGAAGTAATTACTTATTTCTCGTTATGACAAAAAGGCATGGCAAACATAACGATAATACAAGAAAGCTTGTTTATCGCCATTTTGATTTCGAGTAGGTAATCCTGTTACAAAGTATGCAAAATTTTAATGGCCAAGACCTTCTATATATATATGAACATATTTATTCAGACAATTACAATAAAATTATATAATACATATATATTTATTTATCTATTTACACTATGGGGTTAGTCTGTTTAGGCTATCGACCAGAGGTCTTTCTGCCCTGTCTAGAATTTATTTTATTTGAAACAATGTGATAGTATGTTAGGCTTGTGGACTGTCTTGATGAACGGTACAAATGAACTGATGTATAGTGAGAGTAGGATGTTTGTATTTGGGATGGATATTTAGGTTTCTAAGAATACAGAATCTGTTTAGGAGTTCTATTTGTTGGCAGCGAATTTTTCGCTGAGGGTTAATATGCGTTGGGAGATTGGTGTTACTTGAGTAGTTTCGTAGAGGATGATGTTTGATGGATTATGGAGAGGATTCGTTATGTGTCTGAGTTTTGTGAGGATTCGTAGGGCTGATCTTTCGGCGACTTGGATATGGTGTGAAATTGAAGGACGGATGTGAAGGAATACAATTGCGCCGTAATCTAACAAGGGCCGGCATATCGATTTGTATATTTTAACTGCTGTTTTTGTGGAAATTCCTTCTTGTTTATACGTTAAAGATCGGAAATGCCTAGCCATTGTTGGATTTGGTATGTGGGAGGAAGGAAAGTTTTGAATCAAATTCGATGCCTAGGTATTTACAGGAATAGGATAGAAGAATAGTGGTGTTGTTGATTATTATTGTAGGAGATCGTGAAGTGATTTTATGGTAAGGGATGAACAATTTGGTTTTGGAAGGATTTAATTGTATTCGCCATTTATTGCACCATTTTTGTATGGAACTAAAAGACTTTTGAAGGAGATTTTGGGATTGTTGAAGCGTCGTCAGCGAAGAGGAGGGCGTATTTCGTTGGATTGAAGTAGGAACGGTTGGGATTGAATATGTCATAGCAATATTTATTGTAAAGGGGTGGGAATAGCGGAGAGCCTTGCGGGACACCTTGTATAAGGGGGAATGAGCGAGATATCGTTTGGCGGATTTTTACTTTACAGGATCTATTTGTTAGGAAATGATAAATAAGGATTATTAGATGCTTTGGGATGTTTAGGATGTAGAATTTGTATAGGAGGCCAATATGCCAAACCGTGTCAAAAGCTTTAGTTATATCGAGAAAAGCGATACTTGCTTTTTGACCTTCTAGGTGCATGGTTTGTATATTGGAGGTTAAAATGGAAAGGTTGATTTTTTGGGGAGGAATCCGAATTGGTATTGGGGGATAGAATCCAGACCTTCTTTATCTTCAACTTTAAGATAATCAATTATTTAGACTTTTTTGTTTATGTATTTTTTCTCTTTCTAAGTGTATCAAAATATACAGGGCATCCCTTTAAAAAAAATTGTTTTTGCAAATAAATAAAAAATCTGATGTTTACTTGTGTTTTTGTTTACATCATCGTAATGTACGTAAAAAATACTACTAGTTTGCTAATTTAATCGACTTCATAGCTCCAACGATAACAAAGTTACCAATAGTGGCCCGATAATTTAGAACACCCTGTATACGCTGTAAATTTTCAGTTATTCGTTGATTTTAGCGATCAATTTTACCTAGTGTTTCCACTCCTTGATTAAAAATGAGGTTGTTGAAGATTTCTTTGTCAAAAAATGTCCTAACAGATCACAACTTATATAAAACAAATCAAAATATAAAAAAAAACAACTACACAAACTTCATTTTTGATATCATGTTTATTATTGTGACAATTAATATATATTTTTACAATTTTAGACATTTTTTCGGTAATCATGATCTTTTTTCCACAGTTTTAATATACAGGGTGTCCGTATTTCAACAGAATGTAGAATCTCGGTTATTTGAGGCAAAGTTGCGTAATTTAGGGCCCAATGATAATTTGAAAACAAATTTGAAATATCTTTTTTCATTTTTGAGATATTGTCAAAAAACGGATATTTTGAAATTTCGTTTTTATTTTTTTATTCAAAAACTATTGAATTCAGACATTTACAACTTTGACATTATACAGGCACTTTTTAATGATAAATCTAGTAACATTTTATTTTAAGATAACTATAACATTTACCCAGGGACCATAGCTAACTACTGTTTTTCTTATGGGCGCCATTTTGGATTTTCATATTTTTTGGAAGAATATTTTTTACTGTATTCAATTATGTATCACACTTATAGTTTATTGTACATTTTATATGTAAATTTTTAATCTTTTGGTTTTTGTAAAGAGTGCCTTGGAAACAGTTGAGTAACTCACTCATTTGGAAACTCCTAGGACCCATAATTTGCTTACATATTACTGAAGACGGGCATCCGACGATACAGATTTTAACAATTGTGTTGTATTTTAAACATCACAGTGTCTTCCACTCCCAGACTAAGCATGAAGTAAAATTTCGAGTTTAGAAAAGCCCCGCGTAGAAAATTTGTTGTTTTTCACGGGGCTTTTCTAAATTCGAAATTTTACTTCATGCGCCACGCGTATAAAACACTGATTTAAAGTGAAGTTAAAAATGCACTGAAAACCAACCCAACTTCGATATTTTTTCAAAATTGGATGTTTTAAGAAACTGTAAGCTGTAAACCTTCAGATATTCGTTGTTTTCTTGTAAAAACACTTCGATTCCCTGTAGTCCTTCGGTCTCCGAAGACCATGATTGGTCCTTCGAGCTGTAGCCTTTGTAAAATGGTAATAAACTTAGTAATCTAGAATGATCCTTCAATTTGAAACTTCTAACAATGAGTGTTGTCCACTCCCAGACTAAGCATGAAGTAAAATTTCGAGTTTAGAAAAGCCCCGCGTAGAAAATTTGTCGAGGGTCGCGCAGCGACCCGAGACAAATTTTCACGGGGCTTTTCTAAACTCGAAATTTTACTTCATGCGCCACGCGTATAAAACACTGATTTAAAGTGAAGTTAAAAATGCACTGAAAACCAACCCAACTTAATTTTTTTTTTCAAAATTGGATGTTTTAGGAAACTGTAAGCTGCAAACCTTCAGATATTCGTTGTTTTCTTGTAAAAACACTTCGATTCCCTGTAGTCCTTCGGTCTCCGAAGACCATGATTGGTCCTTCGAGCTGTAGCCTTTGTAAAATGGTAATAAACTTAGTAATCTAGAATGATCCTTCAATTTGAAACTTCTAACAATGAGTGTTGTCCACTCCCAGACTAAGCATGAAGTAAAATTTCGAGATTAGAAAAGCCCAGAAAATTTGTCTCGGGTCGCTGCGCGACCCTTGACAAATTTTCACGGGGCTTTTCTAAACTCGAAATTTTACTTTATGCGCCACGCGTATAAACCACTGATTTACAGTAAAGTTAAAAATATATAATAATTAATATTTACCGAGATGTAGCGAAAAAATACAAAAATTACTTTTTTTGTGAAGCATTTTGGAATAATAATAATAAATTTAGTTTGTGCAACTTTTGTGTGATAATAGATACTTATTATTATTATTAATACAAAAGATTGACAGGTATTAATTAATTTTGAGTGCTAACAATAATTGGCTGCTGTCAAGATTTTATTGATTAACAGATATGACGTCATTGGTTCCAAGGCACTCTTTGCAAAAAAGAAAATATTATAATTTTATATATAAAATCTAAAATAAATTATGAGTGTGATACATCACTGAGTTCAGAAAAAAATAATCTTAAAAAATATGAAAATCTAAAATGGCGCCCATAAGAAAAACAAATGTTGGCTATGGTCCCCGGGTTAATGTTATTTTTTTTATATATTTGTTAATTACAGCGCGTACGCAGTTATAATTATCTTTAAAAAAAATACGCTACTAGATTCCTCATTAAAAAGTGCCTATATATTGTCTAAAGTTCTAAATGTCCAGATTCAGCAGTTTTTGAATAAAAAAAATAAAAACGATTTTTCAAAAAATCAGTTTTTTGTTGATATCTCGAAAACAAAAAAAAGATATTTCAAAATTATTTTCAGATTATTGTTAGGCCCTAAATGCGCAACTTTTCCCCAATTTAACCGACTTTCTATCTCTTCAAATAACCAAGATCCCTATACATTCTGTTGAAATACGGACACCCTGTATATTAAAACTGTGGAGAAAAGATCACAATTACCGAAAAAATGTAAAAAATTTTACCTGTAAAAATATATCTTAATTGTCACAATAATAAACATGATATCAAAAATGAAGTTTATATTGTTGGATTTTTTTGTTTAATATTTTGATTTGGTTTATGGCAGTTGTGATATGTTAGAACATTTTTTGAAAAAGAAATCTTGAATAACTTAATTTATTCTCTATCTCTTCAAATAACCGAGATCCCCATACATTCTTTTGAAATACAGGCACCCTGTATATATTGTATGTATGTATTTTGTAATATTTAATTAAACATATTCTATTCTAGACAACAGTAGCATAAAGTTTGTAATTTTGCCCGTGAGCAACAACTTTTAACTATAAGAGCGTGTTTCACACTATCTTTTGTTTCGTACTCGAAAGTGCAATTTGGCGCCTTCGTGGCGCCTTAGGCCCGTAGCTAATGGAAAATCCGGCACTGCACGTAATTATATTCAATAAGTTATTTTTAGGGACAAAGAATAATGAGATTGGCAATTGTGTTTGAAATTAGTGTAAATATATTAAGATTGATAAGGGTCCGATTACAAAGGAATGATTTTAAAAAGCTGCCATTCAAATCCGAATGTCAACAATCGTGACCAACAATTTCCCAATCAATCGCAATGCTATTCGGAAATCTGTGTTTACTAACAAATATTTAGCAATCACGTTCCACATTATGTGCATTAAACATTACCAACTATAATACTGTGAACTAATTAATCATAAAAGAAATATGTTTTCCTTTTGTTATGAGTATATAAATTCCTGGGTTTTTCTTTTGCGCGAGCAATTCCAAATGTTCAGACATTTCTAAACTTGAAATTTTACTTCATGCTTAATTAAGGAGTGGGAAACACTTGTTACAAGTTCGAACTTGAGTGATTTTATTTCCAAACATTTTTCAACAATTTATCACTTTATAAAATGTTTAATAATAATTCAGGATTTTTTTTTAAGTATACATACATATCTCGAAGTGTATTTTGTAAATATTTTGAGATATTCGTTGTTTTTTAAAAAACATAAAATTTTAAGTTTAAAGTGTAGATGGCGCTTTTTGAGGAATTAAAAATATACAGGAATTTTGTTCTTTCAAGTATACGTATCCTGATGCGTGTCAATGTTGAGGCATTTATTTTTATAGTTCAATTTAAAACTTCTAACGAGTGGTTCCTCTCCCAGACTAAGTCCTGATGTGTGTAAATGTTTTTTATAGTTCAATTTAAAACTTCTAACGAGTGTTTCCATTCCCAGACTAAGCATGAAGTAAAATTTCGAGTTTAGAAAAGCCTGAAAATTTGGTTTGGTCGCGTAGCGCGAAGCGCGGAGCGGCCAAACCAAATGTTCAGGCTTTTCTAAACTCGAAATTTTACTTCATGCGCCACGCGTATAAGACAATAATTTCAAGTGAAGTTCGAAATGTATCACTTAAGCAGTATGCTAGAGCAGTATAATTTGAACCTCATGTTGAATCAGCGTTTTATATGCGTGGCGCATGAAGTAAAATTTCGAGTTTAGAAAAGCCTGAAAATTTGGTTTGGCCGCTCCGCGCTTCGCGCTACGCGACCAAACCAAATTTTCAGGCTTTTCTAAACTCGAAATTTTACTTCATGCTTAGTCTGGGAGTGGAAACACTCGTTAGAAGGTTTAAATTGAACTACAAAAAACATTTACACACATCAGGATATGCATACTTGACAGAAAAAATCCCTGTCTATTTTTAATTCCCGAAAACGCGCCATCTACATTAATAATCCTAATAAACCAACCTCTCAACAATTATTTAAAGATTTTTCTGATAAGCGTGCCTCGAATTGTATCTCATGCACGAGATAAGCCTTGTCATTCAAATTACCCAAGTTCGCGCATTAATTTCATTTTCTCACACTCGTGTAAACTCCGCTCATCCTCCATGAAAAATTTTCCACAAATCCGCCGGCTGCGATTTTCCACTCGGGAAAAAAATGCATAAACACATGCAATTCGCATAATTAAACATTGTGCAAACACGCGCGAAGTCAATCAACTTATTATTATCATCTTATCACCAATAGAGGCAATTTATCATCGGCAGATACTGAATTTCATTACAATTGGAGTTTTTAAGTGACGGTGTAAACATATGGACGACGGTGAATTTTTTCGCGTTGCGAGAAGACGAAGAGATGTTTTACGAACGGTCCAATCATTTGTTGTTGAGGATGGTATGGTTGATTATTTATTTTTATATTAATGTTGATACTGAATGTTTTTATTATTGTTTTGTGCGGATCTTGAAAAAAGAATTAAATTTGGCTGTCAAGGTCATTTATGATACTGATTATATTTGATAGGCCTTGTGATTCAAATTATTCAAGTTTTTTTTCTGTTAACAATTTTGATCATAGCATTAGTTAGGTAATACATTTTTATCCTTATTTAAAATTCTTAATTAGGTACGAATTAATTCTCAGTTTATTTTTAACGATTTGAAAACCATATTTAAAACAGTTGACTTTGTTTAACCACTTTTATTGTAACTTTTGTTTAAACAATTAGATAAAAAATTAACCACCAAAACAAACCAGTGTTTAAGAATATGAATTTGTGTTCAGTATTCATTCATTCACCGGATAACTATATACGCGTTTCAGGCTTCAACGCCATCATCAGCATAGTCCCGGACTAGTGCTTGAAGAATGCATCTTTGACCATTTATTATGGCCCGTGCAGTTTACATATGTTCGAACGCGTAAACGTCATCTAATGCTCATTAGTTTAAGTAGCATCGTTGACGATGCTACTTAAACGAATGGGCATTAGATGGCGTTTACGCTGTTGAACATATGTAAACCAGTGTTTAATTTATTACCTAATTCGTTTATTGTAACTTAACTACAAGCTTGTCATTATCAAACTGCAATGTAAAAGTAGAATGTCACTTAGTTTGATGATGACTTGTGGTCGTAACTATAGTCACTATAAAGTTAAAATAATGTAACAGTAAATAAAAATACAATGGTATTTTTTGTGGCAAATAACTTTTGACCTTTTTTCATCTTTTACGCATACGCACAAATGAATGTTGTTAATGTTACTGAAACAGCTGGGTAATTTACGGTAAATTACCGGGGGTAGTTACCAATGTTAAATTACCACTAACATCACTAATTGTAAGTCATCATACTTTTATTGTTGATATTTTCATTTCATAATTACTAAAATTGTGTTTTATTACAGTTGTTGAATGAAAAGAGTGATGACGATGACGTCGAAGCGAGAGCCGGACTGAAAAAGAGGAGCGAGCTCCTCCAAGAACTCCTGAAGGACGACGAGGACCGAAAACCCGTCAACCAGGGCGACACGCTCTTGCAGAGCCTCGGCTTCACCAGCTCGCCCTCCCCGCCGAGCGACCCGGGCCGGGCCAGGAAACGGCCGAGCGAAGACAAAGACGAGAACCCTCTGAAACGCTCCTCGGACGGCTCCCAAGTCTCCTCATCGGGCTCGACGGGCAGCAAGCTGTGCGAGAAGAACAAGATGCTGGCCTCGCTGCTGGCCATCACGCCGTCGCACCACAAACCCATCCCGCCCGTGCCCGCCAGCGTCATCTCCGCGACGCCCCAAGAAAAACTGCCTAGGATAACCGATCCCAACCTCAACAAGAACCGTAACAATAATATTACTCAGCAGCAGCAACAGAACGTAATGAACAACAGGGCTCGTATCGCGGGCAGGCCGCCCAACTCAAACTACCTCAACCAGATGCTGACGCCGGATAACAACAACTTACAACGAAACCCGAATCGGCAGTACAACCAGGTCGATTCGTCGTTCGCTTCGGCCGCGACGTCCAGCACAGACAACAACAACCAGTGGGTCGTCGAGCAGAGTTCGGACCCGTTGCTTTCCATCATTCTGGATCAGGTGATCGACATCGTGCCGGACGCCGTTATGACGAACCCGACTGATATTCAGACGCTGTTAGAGGCTATGTCGCCGCAGGCCAATGAGATGATGGCCATCAACATGATACAGAAGTCGTTGATGCAACAGTGCGAGCCGGTGCTTAAAAGTCCGTCATCGCCTACTATCACATCACCCGCATATTCAACTAATACGGTAAGATTTCATTTTCAATACATCTCTTCCATTCTCAGCACGAAATAAGGGTCTTGATCTCTATATCTATGGAAGCTAATGCCTTCACAATGTGTTAGTCTTCGTCACTTAGGTCCAGTTTTGTAAAGTCTAGTTGGCTAGAGTTTGGTGTCCAACTGGACGTCAACTAAAAGTTTTCGGTTGCACAGTCCAGTTGACAGGTAAATCAACGTTGACCAGATGCTGAATATTACTTGTATGCATTATTGTCAATATTACATGAAACTTTACAAGACTCTTATGCCGGGTTACATTAAGGTGCCAGTCAACATCTGGTTCGCAATATAACTTGTATGCATTATTGTCAATATTACATGAAAAATTACAAGACTAATATGTTGGGTTGCATTAAAGTGCCAGTCAACATCTGGTTGTCAACTGGATATTGGCGGCTCAACGTATTGAATACATCACAATTATCAATTGCATCAATCATAGAAAAATATTCCACAAGGCACGAGGAGGGAATATTCAAATTAAAA
This sequence comes from Philonthus cognatus, assembly GCA_932526585.2. NCBI lineage: Eukaryota > Metazoa > Arthropoda > Insecta > Coleoptera > Staphylinidae > Philonthus > Philonthus cognatus. The sequence continues at coordinate 24,932,086 of OW052250.1, read as the reverse complement.
AATCGAGACGAAAAAAACGAACAGTCATTGTTATATTTTATGACTTATGTAAATTTGTAAGTGTTCCGTGATAATGACAAGACCTACAATTTAGAATTTACAATTTTACGTCAAGATTTCAGAGTGCTAGAGATTAAAGTTCAGAAACCAATTTAAAGTTGAGCATCTAATCCACAGTCTAAAGTTTTGAGTTCACTGGCGATTGTCTAGATTCGACTACTAGAGATAAGAGTCCAGAAAGTAATCTACAGCTAATCACATGCTAGAGTTTAACACTGCGAAACACAGGGAAAGGTGAGAGAGCCTCACAACATGCAGTCAAACACAGACATACTTGTCGGCACCTGACTGCCAAAATACAATGAAGTTTATAAAACTCTCAAAACAGAAACTTCGTACTCTAACCAGCTACATTACCGGACACTACAGCCTTCAGTATCATCTCGCCAAAATGGAAATCGCCGCCGATGACCTTTGTCGAGGATGCAATGAAGAAGAAGAAACAGCAAAACACATACTTTAAAAGTGTCCAGCGTTGTCAAAGATAAGGAAGGTACTAAAAGAAGAAACCCCAAATCGTGGAGGACCCAGATGGCAATGGTCACCCGCACAAATTCTGGCAATTGCCGACAGTGTAGAGTGGGTCTAACCATCGGGGGGGAGGAACTACAAGGGCCCGACGTGGCCTAAGTGAGTGCGGCTGACGCTGCCCTCCCGCCAAACAATCCTTAATCTACAGACTACCGTAAAAAAAACAGTTTTAGAGATGAGTCTTAAGTTAGACGTTTAGAATGCAGAGTCTAGAAATTAGAGTCCAAGAAAGTAGGAACCAATCTAGAGAGCAAAGTCTAGGGACTGGTCTTTCAGAGTTTTCACTTGCCTGTGTAGAGTCCAAAAACCAGTCTAGAATCTAAAGCCCGACAGACATTGGAGTCTAACTATTAGAGATTGAAATGTAGATATAGTATAGAGGCTAACCTGTATATTCTTGTCTACAGTGGAGTCTACAGACTAGTCTAGACTCTCTAGTTTAGAATCCATATCCAATGCATAGACTGTAGAGCTTGTAGACTGAGTGTAGATGTTAGAGTAAGAGAGAATTTAGAAAAGGCTAATCAAATTTAAAAATTGGTGAAAATGTTTTATGGTTATTAAGACAAAAAAAACGAAAACATAAGTCATTATTTTATTTTAAAAGTGTGTTCTGCAAAACTCTTGTAAATTTCTAAGTGTTCTGCGATTATAAAAAGGTTTAAATATAGAGTCCAACAAACTAGTTTACTGACTTTATTCTAGCGTTTAGTCTTTAATCCAGTCTATAATCTGTAGAGTCCAGAACCTAGAGTTTAGAAATCTAATTTTGCAGGCTTTTCTAAATTCTAAATTTTACTTCATACTTTATCAACGAGTGAAAACAGCCGTTAGAAATTGATTTCAACTAAATTATTCACGAGGAGGAAAGTTTTACAAACATGAAAATGTGATATTTTTAGTAATAAAAACAGTAGTTCTCACTGTACCATCGAAATGTCAAAAATAACTTTGTTTAAATCAAATGATAATCGAATGAAAAATCAAAATTGATATACTAATGTATTAAATATTAAATATTTGATGTAACTGTTTAGATATCACAACCAAATCAAGGAGGATTTCCACCGCCACCAAATTACCCGCGCATGGCCAACGTGCTGCGAACGCAACAGGTGCGCCCTGGTGCCGCTCAGTATTCCATCAGCAACCCCCAGCAGCAGCAACTCCTCCTCCAGCAGCAGCGCAAACAGATCCAGGCACAACAGGAGAACCGCAGGCGGTTGCTGGAGCGCCAGAGCCAGCAGCAGCTCCTCATACCGTCCAACGCCGGCCTCCAGAACATCGACGCCGGCCTGCAGAACATCGACAGCCTACTCAACAACACGGTGGCGCCCAACGTGTCACTGCAGCGGTCCTCCAGCGTGCCCGAATCGCAGCTTTCTCCCAACTACCAGCTCAACCAGGCGAATCAGAGGATCAGCGGGCAGCAGCAGCCGTATTCGCCGCACTCGCAGATGACCAGTCCGATCGGGGGTGGTCAGGCTAGTTTTCAGCAGAATAATTCGAGTAGTTATCAGCAGGGCGGGGCGAGGCTGTCGCCACATCCTCCTTTCAACCAGCAGTTGTCGCCTCGGCAGGCTTACCCGCAGCAAGGTGGCGCGCAGAATAACAATTGGCAACAGTCGACGCCGAAACTTAGTGTACAGCAGCAGCAGAATCCTATGCTGAATGCACAACTTACCGTAAGTCGCAAAAATAGCAAGGTTTAAAGTATGTCATTAGATGCTATTATTTTATTATCTAATTAATTATAATACCATTACTCTTAACCCGACAACAGGACTGAGAAAGTACAAACTCTAGAAGAATCTTTCAATATTTACAAAAACTCTAACGCATGTCTATTTGTTATATTATTAGGAAATAACACAATATTTCTGAATTGGTCATTAAATGCTATTATTTTCCTATTTATTTAATAACCGTTACTTTTAGTGATGGGAATAATCGATATATTTTAAAAATCGATTATTTTGAAACGAGATATTTTAATAATCGATTAAATGACTAGTTGAAAATTAGTAGTTAACCTTTCAGTTCAAAAATATAAACGTGGGGGGCTGAATAATTATGTAGTACAAACAAGCAATATAAAGCGATCTTGTAAAACAAAAACGGGCCACAGAATAATAAGCGATACATTTGTTTATAATAGTTAATAGTCCAGTCTACCGAGATAATAATCAATTATTTTAGTATACTAATTACTAATTTGCCCAACGAAATAATCGCGTAAATTAGTATATACCATTTTACCCGATCAAATAATCGCTTAAATTATTATCTACTAATTTGCCCGATCAAATAATCGTTTAAATTAGTATATACTATTGTACCCGATCAAATAATCGCTTAAATTAGTATACACTAATTTATCCGATCAAATAATAGCTTAAATTCGTATCACTATTTTACCCGATCAAATAATCTCTTAAATTAGTAATTACTAATTTACCCGATCAAATAATTGCTTAAATTAGTATATACTAATTTCCTCATAATAATCAATTATATCGATATATTTCAATAATCGACTAATTACTAATTAGTATATCGATTATTCCCATCACTAGTTACTTTTAAACCGCCTGAGAAAGTAAAAACTTTAAAAGAATCTTTCAATAGTTTGCAAATGTCCAATACATGTCTATTTTTTTTATAATATTAAGAAACAACACAATATTTCTCATCTTTATTAGAAAAAAAACTGCAATGAAATAATGTAGTTGTATGAGTTACGTGAAGGTGTTAAGTCACTTAATTAAACACCCGAAATGTACATCTAGCAAGAAAAATAAAAATGAAGAAAGGAATATAACTGTGTTTAATTAAATGCAATGAAATAACCGAAATTGTTGGTCACTTTTTCACTACCAACAAATATGTCACCCTATCAAAGCTTACTGCGGTGAGAATAAAATTGAACAGAGTTTAGCTAAAGTCGACTTCGCCTATCCAACAAAATAAAAGATGTGTTTTATACTTCCTAATCTGAACTATTATCAATAGGGAAACTATGACCATATCTCCACATTGAGTAACTAAAGTTAACTGCGCCTATCCAACAACATCAGAACTGCGCCGGACACTTTCTAATCTGAACTGTTATTTATCAACAGGGAAATTATGTACCTGGTTCGAACGGGAGAGGGTTCACGGTGCAGAGGGCCGGGCAACAGGCCCAACAGCAACCGAGGGCGGTGGGCAGCCCGGGCACGACGGCTGCGACCCGGCACTCTCCCTTCCCAGCCGAACAGTTCCCACCGCCCGCCTCGCCCAACTCGGGATTTAACCAAAGCCAGTACCTGAGATTGCAGCGCACCAATAGCGCTCCGACGGCCACTACTCAACTTCCAGGTAAGGACAACACCAAAATGAAACTACACATTTTTACAAAAAAGAAACAAAGCACAGCGGCGACCACTAACCAATCAAAATAAAATGAAAAAAATAAAATAAAATAAACAAAAGTAATGGTTGTGAGTTTTATTAAAATAGAAATAATTCATTAGTATCTATCTCTCTATTTGATATATTTTTTATTCTGTCTTATTTCTTATCTATCGGTAGTAGAACGAATAAATATTCAGGAGCATTTATTTAAAGTTTTTTTTTTTAATAATGTATGAGAACCCTAAAAGTCAACACACATGACATGTGCATAAAACTTGATTTGCTACCAATGAATAAATGAATGTATCTAAAATCCACTGTAACTTCTTCAACTTTTTTTTAATTTTGCCCTTATTGAGAACTAACATGACTGATGAGTGCGCTAAAGTCACACCGAGGAAGGAGTACTATCGATAAGCTGTTCTGGCTTTTAATTAAGGAAAATTTAGTAATATGTTTATACACATTTAAAATTTTGTCTCTGAAAGGGTGCCAGGACCTTTTTTGAAGATGATCATTTTAATATCATTCATGATAAACGGAGAAAATCAATACGTTGTGCGGTAATAAAAACTAATTTGTTTTTATATCTTCTTCATACATAATATGAGGGCTGCGCCACTCATTTTCACTAACACTCAATTTACTTATCAAAAATAATCCCATTTTCATTAGTTAATGCAACACCAATGCAAGACAACCTTTAATTCTATGCAAGTTTTGGAAACTTATGGATGCTAAGTACCATATTTCAACTTGCTATGTAATTAAGCAACAGTTTATCCGCAATTTTACACCTTTTGGGTTTAATTTCAACATTTATGAGACAAATAAAGCACAACAAAACACACAATACGCAGTTATGCACATGTTGTATATAACAGTACTCCTTTCTCTAGTATTTTTTCCTGCCACCAGGTGGCGCATTCGAACGCGTTAGTTCTCGATACCTCTTGGGTCTAGGGTCCTGATATTTTTATTGATATTCAATAATTAGCAGTGTTTTAAACCACAGTGTTTCGAATAGGTTGTTTGTTTCTTGATTTTTTTATACTAAAACAGCCTATTCTAAATGTGAGGATTTTTAAAACAATCTCTACTTTAATAAAATGCGCCGAAAATAATTATAAAACTAAGCATGTCGAGTTTTTGCTACCAGTAGAGCCATGCATTACGTTTATTACATTTTTACGTAAAAGTTAAGTAGAGAGTTTTTTCTGAGGTGATGCTGTTGAAGATTTTTTGATGCATGGTAGACATTTATTTTTTAAGTTAATTTTCAAATTTTACTTTAATCGTTATACTTAGTGAGTGATTTAGAGTAAGCTTATCTCGGCATAAAAACGAAACGGAAGCAAAAACTTGCACAAAAGAGAACCACAAGTGGTCTCACCGAGGACAGAGAAACGAGACAATTTTTTTTGAAGGAGGTTTGCGTGTGTTGTTGCAGGTGGCCTGGGATCGCCCCGGCCATACGCCAGGGACCACCCCTCACACTCTTACCCCCCTATCCAACCCAACCCCCACCACCCACACATGATGTACCAACAAGAGTCCCAGTACTGTTACGATCAAACAAGTTTACAGTTATCTTACAATGGTGCCGATAGGGGCCGAGCGCCCCCCCATCTTCAGGCCGGTAAGTCTCGAAACGGCTAGCTGAGAAACACACACACCAGACTTTTTTTTATATAATACATACTGAAAAGAACAAGTCAATAATCTCATCTCCGGGGCACTTCTTGTATTTTTATCCAAACACACCACCGCCGTTTTTACCATTTTCTGCATCATCACCCGCCCCATTACTGCACACGTTGACTTACCACTCATTTACGGTTGTTGACGTGTCTGAAGACACTTTCTCATCCATTGAGGTTATGTTTTAAAACACATAGAAAATTGTACCTACTTTAGTTTTCAAATATTTCACTCTAACTAAAAGTTAAAACCATAAAATTAAGTTGTTAATATTTTAATCATGAGAGATACTTCAAATGTTAACAATCCATTTCCATTGTCCAACAAATGTCCAGCAATGGTGATTGATTAAAATGTAAGTTTAAAGGAAAAAGACATTAATAAGGTTTAATTAAAACACTAAACCGCCTCTACTCTAGTTTTCATTAATAAAAGTGGTAAAACAAAGTTAAGTGTTTTAATCAAATTGTTATGAAGATGTACCACAAAGTGAATGCCAACCAAATTAAGGATTAATAAGGTTGACAACACTGTCATTTTGACCTAAAAAATGTAAGCTACAAGTTCATATTTTTTGTTTCAACACACACTTTTTGTACAAAAATTAAAAATAATCAAAACATGATGCTTAGTGATGTTTGCGAAGTTAGGGCCCATAGTTTGTTTATTTTGACAGTCAGAGTGAAACGTCAAAAACAAAAAATGTACGTAAGTTTTCATTTGTTTTGACAGAATGTAGACAACTTTTACCATTGCGCCCCTAGTTAATTTATTTTGAGTGTCTGAGCGAAAATTCAAAAATGAAAACGAGCGTAATTCACATTAGTTTTCATTTGTTTAAACAGAATTTAAACAACTGTCATAGTTACAGCCCCCAGTTAGTATATTTAGACAGTTGACACGAATAACTCGTTTGTTTTGACGGAGCGAAATGTTTCAGATATAAAATGTGTGGGATTGACTCTAGTTTTCATTTGTTTTGACAGAATTTAGACAACTGTCACCGTTGCAGAGTTAGCGCCTGTAGTTAGTTTATATTGACAGTCAGAGTGAAACTTTAAAAACGAAAAGCGTACGCAATTCACTTTAGTTTTCATTTGTTTTATCAGAATTAGGCAACTGTCACCATTGCGGAGTTAATGCCCGTAGTTAGTTTATTTTGATATTTAAAGCGAAACTTCAAAAACAAAAAGCGTACGTATTTAACTCTAGTTTTCATTTGTTTCAATAAAATGTAGACAGCTGCTATCATTACCGAGCTACAGCCCGTAGTTAGTTTATTTAGACAGTTGACGCGAATAAGTCGTTTGTTTTGACAGTTGGAGTGAAATGTTTTGGATATAAAGTGTGGGGGATCGACTCTAGTTTTCATTTGTTTTGACAGAATTTATACAACTGTCACCGTTGCTAAGTTATCGCCCGTAGTTAGTTTATTTAGATAGTTTGAGCAAAATTTCTAAAACAAAAAGTATTCGTAATATACTCTAGTTTTCATTTGTTTAAACAGAATTTATACAACTGTCACCGTTGCTAAGTTATCGCCCATAGTTAGTTTATTTTAATAGAGCAAAATTTCTAAAACAAATAGTATGTGTAATTTACTCTAGTTTTCATTTGTTTAAACAGAATTTAGACAACTGTCACTGTTGCTGAGTTATTGGGCCTTAAAATACGTAACTATGCCCAAATTTAACTGACTCTCTTCAAATAACTGAGATTCCTTTGCATTTGAATGAAATATGGACACCCTGTACATACAAGGTGACAGAATCTTTAGCAACATTGCAACAGCAGTGCAATATTTTTGAGTCATGTTGTGCTATATGGATAATACTTAATGAGTTCTGCTTTTAAACTGATGAAATGTAATTTAAAACAAAAAGAAAAATGGATTAGATTGTGTCCAATGCTCATTAGTCTTACTATGTTTAATCACCAAGCACCCCATCATTCGGCACATAGTTTTGTGTCTAACACACACACTCATACATATACATGTGCTGTGCTAAAAAGAAGCAAAACCACCTGGGATTCCCCTTCAAGAGAAAACTCCCTCCCTCCTCCAACCCTTATATAATAAAAAAAAACAATTTTATATGTGCTTTGAACTGTTGTTAATGTCATTACGCTTGTTAAATGTTTTGTGTTTTTTGTCTTAACAGGACCTCCCCCTCCACTCGATTGTATTAACTTATTTTATGTTTGTTTGTGTTAAAGCATGTGGATGCATAAAAACCGCTTGTGTATGTTTTTTGTTTAAAATAAAAAAAAAATGGGGATTATTTGGGTTGTTTGTGATTTTTCTTTGTTTTAATAATATTCTTTGCGGTGGTTAGGTGTATCGGCTGGAGGTGGTGGACCGGCTTCGGACTACGTGAGGCAGGAGCTGAGGGCGGTCGTGGGGGCGAGGACGGCGCAGCAGATACCTTCGGCGAACACATCCCGGCCCTCCACCCAACAGCTGCTCAACCACAACGTGAACCCGGCGGACTTGGAGGCGCTCGGGCTGAGCTTCGAGATGCCGTCGTCCGGTAAGTTCGCATAAGAATTGGGCCCGGCTTTTATTTATTATTGTACATTCAAACGATTAACCCTGTTACATGTGGGATTTTTTTTGTATATAAAAAAATTACGGGGATTGTGGCATTCGAGGCACGTTTGCGCACACATTTGTTCCTATTTATTTATTTTTTGTCCTTATTTATTTCAATCCTGTTGGAGAAAAAGTGTTGCCAATTTGTTTTGTATGGTGTTAGACGCAAAATTGTATTAAACATTTATAACAGTGCTTTCCAAAGTGGTGATCTGGTTCGTAGACTGGAACCAGTCCACAGGAGAGAATTTGTAGGTAAAATATAATGTCTAATTTAAATTTCAAAAAAAAATTATAACTAAACTCTGTTTTTAATATGACCGAACTTAGGGTGTATTTACTGCGAACAGCTGCGGTCCTGCTTTGACAGTAGGGTATTTTAAACATCAAATTTTAAGATGTTGGTAAAAGATTATCAATGTGACATATAAATCATAATTTCTCAAATAATTATCACGATGCAGAGATTTTTAAAAAAGAGAACGCTTCAACTTGCAACTTTACAACACATACAAAGATTTTTCTTTAAAGTATACTTTCACATATTCCATATAAACATTTATAAAATTAATGAAGATGTGATCAAAATTAAGTCAAAGTATATTCTGAATTTTACTTTAAATCAGTGTTTTATACGTGTGGCGCATGAAGTAAAATTTCGAGTTTAGAAAAGCCTGATTTGGCTTGGTCGCTCCGCTGCGCTACGCGACCAAGCCAAATTTTCAGGCTTTTCTAAACTCGAAATTTTACTTCATGCTTAGTCTGGGAGTGGAAAACACTCTAGAGTTTTTAAATTGAAAGTTTTTAATAAGATCACGAATGTCTGGAAATTTACATTGAATAATCGCAACATGTATACCTAAAAGAAAAATTCCTTGTGTTTAGAACTTCTTTCAAATTTGAACATATAAATGGGCAGATAATATAGAAGACGGATTTATTACATATCGATTTACCATGATTTTTAAGATTCTGAAAACGGAATTGGGGTAAACGTGTATGGGACGCACGAATCTAAAGTTCGTTGGTTAAGGCGACTTACCTTTTGGCCGCAAATCGAATTTTAAGTTCCACTTTTGAGGTTATATATGGTCGTATTTTCGACTAAATAAGCACATTACAGATGCAAATTACACACATGATGAAATTATATCCAAAATGATGACGTAATTCATCGAATTTGTAGTGTTATAGTCATTAATTCAGCCAATATCATGATATTAATTTTACACGAGAATTGAAATCTACTGACGTTTCTTCAAAATAATTGATATATAAATCCAAATTGTTTATTAAATCATAAGTATTTTAATATACGATATACAAAATAGATGGCGCCACCTTTGTACGATAACTAGGATATTCTTTAATTTGGTTGGCGCTCACTTTGTGGTACATATTCATAACAATTTAATTAAAACACTTAACTTTGTTTTACCACTTTTATTTTTACTTTTCAGTGACCATAGTTTCGACTACAAGCTAGTCATTATCAAACTAAGTGACTTAGTTTGATAATAGCTAGCTTGTAGTCGAAACTATAGTCACTGAAAAGTAAAAATAAAAGTGGCAAAACAAAGTTAAGTGTTTTAATTAAACTAGGATATTTACTGCAATAGTAAAATATCAACAACTAAAATAACAATATATAATAACAGCTACAAATATTACTTTTATATTTAATTCACTGTTTTTAATGCAATTAAATAAATATAGGCTAATTGCCATATTTTTGACTTACCTGAATAGAAAAATTGCAATGTTTTTTTTTAATTGCATATTATACATAATCATATGTGCTTAGTATATTTGTCACAAACATACTATTTTTATTTGACTACATTTTGCTGGCAATTTTATAGTTTCACAATAGAACAAACTGTACTTTATAGTGATACTATGCACATCACTTTAAGGAAATCTACATTACCGACCGAAAGATGAAAAATTCAAATGTTTTTTTTGTTTTGTTTTATTGTTTATTATAACAAATCATTCATGCATTTTTCCTCAAACATAATTTTCTGGGTATCATTTTTGCGTTTTGTGTATAATCAGTACTTTCTAATGCTACTATGTACATCACTTGTAATTTGAGGAAATCTACATTACCGACCGAAAAATGGAAAATTAAAATATTTTTTGTTTTGTTTTATTGTTTATTATTACAAATCATTCATGCATTTTTTCTAAAAGACAATTGTCTGTGTATAATTTTTGTATTTTGTGTAAAATCAGTGCTATTTAGTGGTAGTTTTGCGTTTTTTTTTCAAAAAAAAAGTACTTTTTAGTGATGTTGATGACAGTTTTCGTAAGCATTTATTACATTTTATTACATCTAGTGCCATCTATTTTTATATCGTAAATTAAAATACTTATGATTCACTAATCAATCTTGATTTATATATCCATTATTTTAAATAAACGTCAGCAGACCTCAATTCTAGTATAAAATTAATATCGTGATATTGGCTGAATTAATGAAGATAACACTACAAATTGGATGAATTACGTCATCATTTTGGAGATGATTTTATCATGTGTGTAATGTGTATCTGTATTGTGCTTAGTTAGCCGAAAATACGACCATATATAACCTCAAAAGTGGAACCTAAAATTTAATTTGTGGCCAAACGGTAAGTCGCCTTAGCCAACGAACTTCAGATTAGGGCGTCCCATACACGTTTACCCCGATTCCGTTTTCAGAATCTTAAAAATCAAGGCAAATCGTTATACAACAACCCCAAATTGGTAGTAGATACAAATAATTTGATAGATAAATACATATCGTCGGTGTAATTCTAATACCTTGTAACCCAATTTTTTGGATTATGGGGTTATGAGCTAATTCTATAGTAAAAAGTGTACTAAATTGAGTGGAAAATACTTCGTAAGCCATAGAGCTACAGCACAACCACTAATTGCTCTATGGCTTACGAAGTATTTTCCACTCGATTTAGCGTATTTTTTACTATAGCTCAAAGTCCCAAAATCTAAAAAAAAAAAAATGGGTTACGAGGTATTAGAATTACACCGACGATACGTTAATCTTTGTGAGTTAACTGAACTGTCATATTTATGTCAGATTTCCCTTTACATAACCTACAAATTAAAAGCTGATTTACAACATAACATGTGATCCATCTTGTCCTAACCTAAAACACGCAACCTGCATCACACCACTAAATTCTTGAAATGTCAAATTTGATTGGTCATATTAAAAAAAAAAACAGATTATAGTTAGAACTCATTTCATTTAACTAGGTGGGATTGTGCACATAAAACTAAAAGTCCTAAGAAGCGACTTGCTTTATTTATCAAAAGTGATACCGTAATTTATTTTTGATAAGTTAAGCAAATCGCTTCTTATTACTTTCAGACGTGTCATTACATTTAGGCTAATTGCTGAATTAGTTACACAGATAAACTTACCAGACATTAAAATATCCATTCAGATGACCGCATTCCTCGCCTACTTAAATAGAACCAGCTCTATCTGAATAATGCTTGATTTCATTTTAACACAAAATTTGACCACCACTAAATGGGATGCCGACATTTTAAAAACAGGGTGGGTCACGAGACACAAATTATGCGAAATTTATTTAAAATCATAAGAAACATCAAATCCTTTTATATAAAATGTTACAAAATAATAAAAATTATTCAAATATTGTGCTTACTAAGTTTGTCATAATTGGCATTATTAGACTTGTTTGTACATTTTAGTATTACTAGTTAGTTTTGAACTATCGAAAGAGTAAACATGGCAACATTGCATTTTTATATGTACCAACTTTATTCTAATCAAATTTGAACTACAGTAGAACCTCGCTATACCGGGCCTCGAGATACCGTGATTCGGATATATCGGGATCATTTTTCAGGTTTCTTTTTTTTTTTTAAAGATGTTAATTTTAACAATTGACTGCGTACCGCCCTGATTAGGTAAAACGTTCCGGCGTCATTATTGTATTATATAGTATGTCTTGTTATGTAGGTGGCTACTGCACATATGTATATATATATGTATATATATGTATATATATATATATATGCGCTTGTGTGTATGTGACTATTATACAAATTACATATATTCGGATATACCGTGTTTTCTTTATATCGTGCTAGGTATAGCCAAAAGCCATCCCGGTATAACGAGGTTCTACTGTATTTAGATGTTACGTCATATTGTTAATGTTTGTGAAAATGCGTATCTTCTGCTGAATTATTTCATTTAAATTTACTTCAAACAAATAATTCCACCCCTTGGTTAAGCATGAAGTAAAATTTCGAGTTTAGAAAAGCCTGAAAATTTGGTTTGGTCGCTCCGCGAAGCGGAGTGACCAAACCAAATTTTCAGGCTTTTCTAAACTCGAAATTTTACTTCATGCGCCACGCGTATAAATCACGGATTTCAAGTGAAGTTCAAAATATACTTTTTAGGTACGTACATTTTTAAATCTTAAATAAATCATGGGAATTTAATTTAATAAGTTCGTTTTGCTATGGCATTTGAGGTTATGTATAACACAAATCTCGTGCCATAAACTAGGATTATGATGTTATTAGATTATCAGTTGTAAACGAACAAAAGTAATCTACTAAAATGTTTCAAAATATACTTTTTAGGTATGTACATTTTTAAATCTTAAAAAAATCATGGGAATTTATTTTAATAAGTTCGTTTTGCTATGGCATTTGAGGTTATGTATAACACGGATCTAGTGCCATAAACTAGGATTACGATGTTATTAAAATATCAGTTGTAAACGAACAGTAGTAATCTACTAATATGTTTCATTAATGCAAATATGTTCAATATCATCCTTAGTACAGTGTTAAAGCTGTATGCTAACGTCCTTAAATAAGGCAGAAAATCGTTAAGTTTAGACCAACAACGCTTAATAAAGAAAAACCTACAAACCAATAGAATAAATTGGCAACACTGTGTTTAACCAAAGTACAATGTAAATAATGTCCTCGTTTTTTTATGTTTATTTTTTACAATTATTATTTTAATAAAATCGAAGATTTTACTAAAATCTGGGGCAGTTTCATACCAAACCTGCTTCGCTTGTATAATTTTTCAAAGGAGACAATTTCTCAACAAAAAAAAATTATGCGTTGACTTGAAAACTTCACTCGTATAATTTTACAAAGGAGACAATTTCTCAACAAAAAAAAATGAAGCGTTGAATTTTAAATTTCGCTTGTATAATTTTTAAAAGGAGACAAATTCTCAAAAAAAAAAAATAATGCATTGAATTTTAAACTTTGCTTGTATAATTTATCAAAGGAGACAAATTCTCAAAAAAATAAAGCGTTGAATTTTAAATTTCGCTTGTATAATTTTTCAAAGGAGACAATTTCTCAACAAAAAAAACTAAGGCATTGAATTGAAAACTTTGCTTGTATAATTTTTCAAAGGAGACAATTTTTTAGCAAAAATGAAGTGTTGAATTCAAAACTTTACTTTTATAATTTTACGAAGGAGAATTTCACAAACAAAATCAAGTGTTGAATTTGAGAAAAAAAGAGGCGAGCGGAGCAAATTTGGTATGGCTGCAGGGAGTGCGTACAATGATGGCATTGTTGCGTGCAGGTGCGAGTGAAAGCCCGAAACTTTGGGGTGCGATGGGGTCAGATATGGGCTCAATGTCTCCTCCACAGGCAGCAACCTCCAGGGTAAGCTATACACACACACACACACTCACATCCACACCGAATACACTCCCATTTATCTCCCTTTCACATGAACACACTAGCTTACCGAATTTACCTCGCTGCTGATTTTTTTTTTATCTAACTAACCTTACATTTAGTCCCGCTTGCATGATTTGTTTGTTGTTGTTTAGCGGCCTTACTTCATTTGTGTAAATGTGTATATAACTAACCGAATTAGATTTAATTTTGGGATGAATGTACGTGTGTTTGTTCAGTTGTTTTTATCATTAATTGATTTTGTTGATACAGGGTGTTCCACCTAAGAATACAAGCCCAAAAAGCAGCGCAATACACAAGTTGGCCGGTGTTGGCAAGGCCGTAGCCAGAAAATCACACAACTGCTGCACCAAAAAAAACAAATACGGGGTGTCCCATTAGTGGATTCTCGGAAGATATCTCAGCTCCCATTAAAGAGAAAATAAATTTCTTCAGCAAAGTTTATTGACTTTAAGGGCTGCATAAGATAAGATAAGACCTTGCGCCATATAACAGTAGCTGATACAACTTTGTATTTTAAATGCATCACCTTGTATATTATTTGGTTTTTGAACTCCTTGTAAAAACTGATTTTTATATTATTAAAAACATTTGGTGTAAGTTGTACCGTTTCAGAGTAATCCGACATTTTTCGAAATGATTGATGTAATATTCTATGGTAGACCACCAGTAAATGAATTAAAAAATGACGTTGTAGTGGTTTCATATAACTGAAATAGCTCCAAAACTAAATAAAATAGAGAGTTGGCGTTTTCACCTTTATCTTGAAAATAGAGGACGAGTTAGGTGGCTATAAAAGAAAATGTATTGAAATCCGAACTTTTCAATCAAGAAAAACATGATTTTTTTAAACGGAATCAAAAAATGGACTTTTTTGTTGTTGATTCTCATAATTTTTAAGAGAAATGTAGACAATTTAATGTGATTTAAATAGTGTAATAATGTAATGTAATGTAATAATATAAAAGAAAATGTATTGAAATGCGAACTTTTCAATTAAGGATAACATAATTTTTTTAAACGGAATCTAAAATGGACTTTTTGTTGATTTTCATAAATTTTAAGAGAAATGTAGACAATTTAATGCGATTTAAATAATGTAATAATGTCAGTTATATTTCAGTTAAGCCGCAAATCGGTACACGTTAAATACGTAAATAAAATTATCTAACCGTTGTGTTTTGCTGAAATTTCAATTTAAAATCTACCAGATTTGTTTTTTTTAGCTTAATTAATTCTCTTGTAAAGTGAAACAGTAATATTTCAAATATTTCACAAAATTGATTTTTGTTTACGCATTCAGTGCTTCTATTATTTAGTTCATTAATTGTCGAACAAGCGTTTTCCACTCCCAGACTAAGCATGAAGTAAAATTTCGAGTTTAGAAAAGCCTAAAAATTTGGATTGGTCGCGTAGCGAAGCGAAGCGACCAATCCAAATTAGGCTTTTCTAAACTCGAAATTTTACTTCATGCGCCAACTGCGCAAAACACAGATTTATTGTGAAGTTCATTGCTGATTCAGTATTTATCTGATAGTAATAATAATTAACGAGATGTTGGTTAAATTTGAATGATGTTTAGATTAAGTGTGGTCACAATCATATAGTTCTTTTGACGCCATTTGACTCAAAATTTAATTCTCTTTTGTTTAAGCCAAATATTTTTTCACGTAGTTGTTAAATAGTTTTTTTAAAAACATTTATAATGTACGGATAACAATGATGTACTTAATCGAAAGAGAATTAAATTTTGAGTCAAAAAATATATTGTTCTATCGAGATTTGTTTGTTGTGACCAGGAGATCTTGGAGGTCGTCTGGTCGCCAGTTGTGTTGGTGCTTTAAGAATTTTTTTATTTTCTAGAGCCCCCCAATTTTTTCTACTTACCAACTGTTATTAACTTGTTTCCCATTGTTCACTTGGTAAAACATTTCTACTAAATATAAGTGTTTAATTGAATTCACTTGGTTTGTTTTACTAAAAAAATTTTATTTCAACTAGTTTCGGCTAAATGCCAAGAATGATGTACAAAAGAAACAAATTGGTGTTATATACTAGATGTCGGCGTTTCAGGTAATAAGCGCTTTTATTATCGGGGAATTCCAAAGCTCCTCGTTGTTTGTTTCTTTTGTACATCATTCTTGAAAATGGCATTAAGCCGAAACTAGTTGAAATAAAATATTTTTAGTAAAACAAACCAAGTGAATTTAATTAAACACGTATATTTACCATCTGTCGCAAATCTGAAACAGCTTTTGCCACGATTATATTCAAACGTGTAATATTATACGCCCCCTAATTTTCTCTAGGTTTTCTTCTACTGCCCCCCTGAAAATCTTATTCGCCCACAAGGGGATTGTCGCCCACATTGAGAACCTATGATTTAGTGTTATCCAGAGTGCATGTGTAGTATTCTACAGACGCAAACTAGCCTTTACACCTTTAATGGGGTTATGTACCGAGATTTTTATTTGCTATGCGCTAAATTAGTAAATACTGTTCTATTTAAAAAAACTCATGTTATCTGTTAATTTAAAATTATCAATTTCAACTGTCATTATTCAAGAGTCACCTAAATTAATCAAGGCAACTGTGTGTTGTTAATAATAACGCCCTTTATGCTTAAGAGAATGATGGAAACCACAACTCTGTATCTTATTTAGTTTCGGAGATATTCTAGTTTACCGAACCCACTGCAAACGTCATTTTTGAACATAAATCTCGGATAACTCACAACTTAGAACGTTTTTCGTTTAAATAACACTCATTTTTGGGGTCGCGGTAGCCGAGCGTTTGAGGCATTGGTTTCGTTTGGTCCTACACTGCGGGGTGCGTGTTCGAGTCTCGCCTGGGGCGGATAATTTTTCTGACGAGAAATATTCGTCCCGGATTCCATGGGTGTTATTTGTGTTGTTTACATTTTTATTAAAATGAAATATAATAACAAAACGTAGTCGTGACTGAATGGCTAACCGCCTAAGTCAATTCCCTCAAATACATCTCCTCCTCCAACCCCATTTCCCGTCCACTTTCAATAAAAAAGGAAAAGAAAAAAGAAACACTAATTTTATGTGAGTAATTCATAAACTAAATAATATACTGGGCAACGGCTACTGTCTTTATGGCTCACCCTGTATACATAAAAATATTTTTGGGTTATGCAGTTCTTAAAGTTAAGCAACTGTGGTGAAACACTTTTTTCCTATTTTTAACGAGAGCTCAGATATATTTCGAGAACGCACTAATGGGACACCTTGTATCGTATGTTCAATTAAAAAAAATCTCTAGAGTGCCATGAAAAATATTGTAGGTTGGTAACTCTCAAAATATACATTATAATTAATATGTCTGACGTTTTATATGTCATTTCCTGAAGTGTGTAGCCAACTTAATTTTAAAAAAAGATTAAATCACTCTAGAGGTTTTTTTTATTGAACATATGATTTGTTTTTAATACAGTTAAAAATGAAAAATATCCATTGTCTCTGGAGCCAAATTGGATAGAACTAATTGGTGCACCGGGAAATGATTTGTCCTGACTGTAAACTTATTGTATTCCGCATAAATAAATTATTACTGTAGAAATACAGGTTGAGATCGGAAGGATTATTATTATTATATCTTGGTAATTTTGTTACATTTCAGCTCACAGGTTTGTATTCTTACATGGAACATCCTGTATGTAGTCAATACGAGAAACATAGTTATTTATAAATGATTCATTTTTCCAGCTGTGACTTTCACGCCACAGAGATCGTATTTATTTTTATTTAATGCACATATATTATTTTAAGAATTTATCTTGTAATATTACTCTGTAATTGGGTTATCCTGTTGGGTAATAAATATTATTATTAATATATAGGTAATACATATTATTATTAATATATAGGTAATAAATATTATTATTAATATATATTTTGAGTAAACTGTATTTCAAAGTCAGTTATGTCATGACGGTAACTAAGCACCACATGTTGTGTGAGATTTTTTAAATCATGGCTGGCTTGATGGAATCTTTTATAAGATCACTGGGTATCATTGGTTAAAGTTTCCTAATTTTAATGTTTTTATTTGATAAGTTAACATGTTGATTTTGTAAGAATTCAAAATTTTCTTATAGTCGCAGTTAACAGGTTAGCTAATTCACGATCTGCTTTATAATATATAGTCGATTACAAAACTTTAAAGATTGTGATAGTTGTCATTAAAATTAAAAGTTGTTAAAATCATTAAGCATTTCAATTAATCGCACGTAATCTTGCAAGATTGATCGAAATTGGTTAAAAAGACGTCAAGATCAAGGAAGAACATTTAATTGTAATATACAGGGTGACCCATTTTAATTTATCCACTGGATTATCTTGACAAATATGCATCGTATAAAAAAATGTTTCGAACAAAGGTTTAATGGTTTCGAGAGAGCCATCCGATCCTATGAAATTTTCTTAACCCCCACCTCCCAGGGAATAATCGATATACTAATTAGTAATTAGCCGATTATTGAAATATATTCGATATAATCGATTATTACGTGGAAATTAGTATATACTAATCTAAGAGATTATTTGATCGGGTAAATTAGTAATTACTAATTTAAACGATTATTTGATCAGGTAAAATAGTGATACGATGTAAAGCGATTATTTGATCGGGTAAATTAGTATATACTAATTTAAGTGATTATTTGATTGAGTAAAATAGTATATACTAATTTAAACGATTATTTGATATGGTAAATTAGTAGATACTAATTTAAGCGATTATTTGATCAGGTAAAATAGTGATACGAATTAAAGCGATTATTTGATCGGGTAAATTAGTATATACTAATTTAAGTGATTATTTGATCGAGTAAAATAGTATATACTAATTTAAACGATTATTTGATATGGTAAATTAGTAGATACTAATTTAGGCGATTATTTGATTGGGTAAAATAGTATATACTAATTTAAGCAATTATTTCGTCGGGCAAATTACTAATTACGGCCGGTTTTATAATCAAGTTTAAGCTTCATAATGCATTAGACGGCTTTTTGATACTTTTAATTGATAAAGCCTGCTTTAAAACTAATCTAAAAATATTCTCAAATATTAAAAGGAATATTCTCAAATATTAATTGCGCGTTTGACATGTCTGCGAAGCCAGGGCCATTAATTTCACAGAAGAAATAGAAGCATGAATCACATTTTGGATAGTAATCCTTTAAGCGATAAAAAAGATAATATGATTAAAAAGAAAGCAGTGTTTAGAATGAGGGAAAATTGTGTTAATGCATTCTGCGGTACATAAATGTTGATTATCAAAGGAAAATTAAAGATAAAAGTTCACTTGAATCGACCAGGCTAATTTATTAAATATATTTTGTTTCGTTAAGTCATTACTTTAAAAACAACTTAAGGGGACTCCCCCTTTATAATTGTGCCAAAACTACCTGATGTTTGGCAATTTTTTTGGGGAAACTGAAAAGACTTAGACACTTGCGGTTTTTGGCACAATGTTTATTCATCTCTTGTCTACAAAATGGAATTTTTTCGAAGTATAATAATTTAAAATGGCGTCCATAATGGCGGTCATGTTTTGAAAATATTTGTTATCTGCGGGATGGATAGAAGCCGCAATACGTCACCTAGAAGCATGAAACCAAAAAATAAGTAAAGTTTAAACTCCAAGGAGGCATCTGAACCTAAGAAACATGAAAAATTCCTTATAGAAACAAAATGGCGGCCGTTTGAAAAAAACATACGAATTTTCGCATGATTATTTCAACTTTGGCATGTCGTTAAAAATCGTAAGTCATCCAAATGTTGCGATTTTAAAGGTTCAGAGGTCCATAAATTCAATTTCCTTTTAGGCAGTCAAAACTAGAAGTCGATTGGTTGAACGGTTCGCAAGCTAGAATTCCCGCAGATTTGAAAAATCTTGTTTCGAGATAAACGCGTTTGAAGTTTGGTCGGTATACAAACACGTTGCAGGGCGCGCGGCGCAATTGCTACCTGAGCGGCCGCTCCGCGCTCAGGACAATGGTTCATTGAAAGCCGTATAGCGACGGAACTAATGCACGGACCGCCATATAATTTTAACCAAATATTCTTCAGACATGTGGCATTAGATTTATGTAATAAAAAAAAATCGATTTTTTGAAAAAATTATAAAAATACTCCCCTTTAAGTAGAAATAGCGCAAGAAAACAAAAATAATTGAAGAAGTTCTCAGTGAAATTTTTGCATAGAAATGAATATTTTTGTTAGAAATGAATATTACTTTTGACGTAAATTTCATTTTAACATAATTTGTTATTCATTTATAATTTGTGTCATGTAACTATTTGGCACTATATGAAATAAAATACTTAAAAAACCTTCATCATCAGGTTGTAAACGTAAAATTTCTGTAGGGCAATATGAAGAATACTTAATACTCTTAATAATTTGTAATGATTTTAAACTAATTTTATTTAACAACATGAGGTTTTTGAAAACAAATAATTCCTTAAAGCTCAATGAATTTTATAGAAATGATGTATGGATAATTAAATATTACAGTTTTCTATAAAACGCTAAAATTAAAGCTGCAAATGTTTGTAATAGATTATTTATACATTATTACAAAAAATTTGAATGAAAACTTGGAACGTTGAACTTAATGTTGATGATTTTTGTCAGTTTTAGTTAATCGTAACACACGTTTTGTCTAAATTTTTATTTAATTTAAAAATTATAAAGGTTTTTTTTATAAATTTACAAGATTCTACTTAATCTTCAAAATTTTGGATTTTCATGATTTTCTTAAATTTTAGAATTTTAAAACTGTCGACGATTTTTGAGCCATTTTTAAAAATTTGTGCGTGAATGTTTAAGATGTTCGTTAATCTTCAAAATTTCGACATCTTCTGCAAATTTCCAAGATGTAACAATTTGATGCGTTTCATAAGGAATTTCATAGATTATTGTTGATTTTCAAATTCTAGGACATTTTACATGAAATTTCTTGAATAACTTTCTCATTTATCACTTGGTGAAATATTTTGAAATAATATTAAAGGATAAATTAAAAACCCTTGGAACTCCCACCGGGTTCGGCAAAATTCCCGGATAGCTGTAGACCTAATCTCCGGCGTCATGATTGGCCTTAGCAACGGAAATAGATGACGTAAAACCCAAAATAAAAAAAAATAAAAAACCTTGCTTTGTTTCACTATTTGTTTCTATTTACTCTTTAATTTAAGTAAATAGAAACAAATAGTGAAACAAACCAAGTGTTTTTAATTTATCCTTTAATATTATTTTACATGAATTTTCAATATTTCGACTATTAAAATATTGACACTTTCCGTGAGTTTACAAGATTTTTATAAAAATTGCTGTCAGTTTCTAATGGAAAAAATTGTAGTTTGTTTTTTCATTGTTAATAAATTAGATAGCTTTTTTTAATATTTAACATTTCACGACTTTTCTTAATATCGCATTTTTTCGTATAAAACAGAAAAACACAAAATAAGCTATTGACAATTGTCGAACAAGTGTTTTCCACTCCCAGACTAAGCATGAAGTAAAATTTCGAGTTGAGAAAAGCCAGAATTTGGATTTGGACGCTGCGCGTCCAAATCCAAATTCTGGCTTTTCTCAACTCGAAATTTTACTTCATGCGCCACATGTGGAACACTGATTTATTCTAAAGTTTAAAATATTTTTCTCATTTCATAAAAAATTATATAATTATTATTTTTATTTATTGTTTGTTGTGACGTTTCCAATGACATTACTAAAATATAAACAATCAAAATATAGGTTATGCAACATTATATAATAAAAATAACTATAAAAAGGCGCTACCAACCTATATTCATTACCGTTAAGTTGACTTTTACTAAAGTCAGATCAGAAATTGATTATTAAATGCATTAATATTTAAAGTCGAATTTAACTTAAAGTCGACTCTTATTAAAGTCACTTCAACCCAATTATTATAAAACCGGCCGTTAGTATACTAAAATAATTGATTCTCAGTAGACTGGACTATTAATTATTATAAATAAATGTATCGCCTATTATCTCGATAGACAGGACTACTAATTATTATATAGTAAAATTATTTATTACTGATTTGGCGGTTGTTTTGTGTTCCATTAAATAAATCATTAAATATTAATAATCATATAAAAATTCTAATCTTCACTACTAACAAACATCTCCCCAGAAAAAATAATTGTGAATAATAATATTATTATTAATAACAAATGTATTATTATTATTAACTCTGTGAATTATATACAATTCCAAACAAATCCAAATTTGCAGGCTTTTTTAAACTTAATGAAATATTGTGGAGTTTTACATTAATTAATTTTACAAATGTTTATTTCTTCTAACCAAATCACTTTTAAAATTCGAAGTATACTTTGAGTGAGGGACAGACAGTTTTAATCAACTCGAGGGACCACTAAAATTTTTGATTTAAAATTTTTCTCTAATACAATACTATCCCTTTGTTTCACAAATGGGGGGAAACTAAAAAGTTCTTCTGGGAATCCCAATTTTTTTTAACATTGCAACAGTCAACGTGTTTGTTAAGAATTCAAACATACATTTCATATTATAGGGTAATACAAAAATGTGTTAAATTGTTTTCTTAGCTTGTTTATATTTTTACTAAATTTATATTTTCTGCATTATATTTTGTAAACATTTTTATTATAGAGGGTAATGCTATCACAATCTTTAAAACTTGAGAATCGATTCTTATAATTATCAATATAAACTCATGTAGTTAACACGTTGATCGCCGCGAGGCATTCACTCTGTGCCGCGTTAAATTTGCGTTCAGGTCCCGCGGCGATCAACGTGTTAAGTAGTGTTAAAAGAGTGATTTTTATGTGTGTGAGTGTGAATACAGAATTTTCATTGTAGTAAAATAAGAAATTATAATTTTTCAGAATACTATGGAGGAGGGGGGGCGTCAAGGTGATCACAAGTCGTCACTGCTTCAGAAGTTGCTATCGGAGTGACAGATTGTACATAATAGAGATATATACTACTAGGTACCTCATTGGTTAAGTACCGCAGGCTGTAATCTAGACAGGTTAGCTGTATCAAGTGCATTACTACGTTGCTTGTTCAATTTTGGTTAGGGTAGTGCGG
The DNA here is from genome assembly GCA_932526585.2 of Philonthus cognatus. Classification (NCBI taxonomy): domain Eukaryota; kingdom Metazoa; phylum Arthropoda; class Insecta; order Coleoptera; family Staphylinidae; genus Philonthus; species Philonthus cognatus. Next base: position 24,908,937 of record OW052250.1, on the reverse strand, counting down.
AGCAGCGAGAAAGGCGCGGGGAAGATGATGAAGATAAATGGAGGCGCATCAAAGAAAAAAAAAAAGAAGGGGCCCGAGTGCAATTGTACATAACGCAGGACTTGTTTATATTTATAAATATTATATATATATAATATAGATTATATTATATTTTATTATATTGGACGATTCAAAAAAAGCAAACAAAGAAAAATTCAAAATATTATATATTTGTCTGTTCTGTACCACTTGCACGTGAAACTATAAAAAAAAACAATTCTCAAACAAAAAATTGACGATGATAAAACTGTGGTATGAACGGATGATCTGTTATTATTTGATGTGTTTCGTGTTGTCTTCCTTTCAGTGAGTGTTCATGCTACGCATTACCAAAATATGAAAAAAAATTACAAGTAAAAGAAAAAATGACGAAAAAATAAATAAAAAAAAAATAGTAACTGTTAATATTTTATACATAATTTAAAATATGTTATTTGGAGAGATCGTTTTGTTGGACATTGTGATAGGCAAACGCCATGTTACTGTTGCTAGGTAATTTTCCTAGACCTTATTAGTAATAGCGTTCATACTTGATTATATTGTCAATTACACCCGCAGCCACTAAATTTAAATAAAAAAAATATGAATAAATGAAAGTGAAATAATAAATGATAATATTGAATATGAACAAATTGACAGACAAAACAATTATTAATTACACAGATATTTTTTGTACATTATTGGAGTTTTGAAATATATCTATATATTACAATAAAAATATAATTTCTATTTTAAAAATAAGTGCGACGTCTACTCTCATCTTTTTATAACCCTTTTGAATGTTTTTTATTTGTTTTGTTTTTTTTTATTCATGATCTTTATTAAATCATTTCATTTTTACTTACTTTGAAATTGTTATTTTATTCACTTTTAAAGCATCACACCGTAAAAGAAGCAGATGTAAAGGTAAGTGCTTATTTTCTTTATCAAAAAAGTATAAGGCTAATTATAGTTAGTTAAGATTAGTGATAGGAATAATCGATATACTAATTAGTAATTAGTTGATTATTAAAATATATCGATATAATCGATTATTATGCGGAAATTAGTATATACTAATTTAAGCGATTATTTGATCGGGTAAATTAGTAATTAATAGTTTAAGCAATTATTTGATCGGGTAAATTAGTATATACTAATTTAAACGATTATTTGATCTGGTAAATTAGTAGATACTAATTCAAGCGATTATTTGATCGAGTAAAATAGTATATACTAATTTACTAAATTACTAATTGGTAAACTAAAATAATTGATTGTTATCTCGTAGACTGACTATTAATTATTATAAACAAATGTATCGCTTATTGTCTTGGTAGACAGAACTACTACTTATTATACAGTAATATTAATGATTACTGATTTGACGGTTGTTTTGTATTTCATTAAATAATAATAATTATAGAAAAATTCTAATCTTCACTACCAACAAACATCACCGCTAGAAAAAAAACGCTCATGAAACCGCAAACAAACCTTAAAATTCACTCCCTCAAAAACTACACCTTAAAAGACTACTCCTTGTAAAAACTTATTTTGAAAATCACCTCTACGAAAAAAAACACGTCTTGAAAAACTACCCCATGTGAAAACATTCCTGGAAAATCAGCCCCACTCCCGAAAAAACATCTCCCGAAAGGAACAATCCCCCTAAAAAGCATCTTTACGGAAAACTATTCCTGAAATTCATCCCCCGAAAAAACCCTTCCATAAAAATCACTCCCTGAAATGCCAAACCTTAGAAAAACCACCCCCCGAAACAATCACCCATAAAAAACTTTGCCTGTAATATTACCCCTCCACTCCCTCAAAAACAAAACCACCCCCAAAAAAACGACCCCCAAAAATACCCCCTGTAAAAAACATTTTTGGAAAACCAGTTCCAGAAAAAAAAGTTAAGGGGATTATAACAGGAGTATAAAACTTTAATGTGATTTTTCTTGAGAAGTAATTTTTGTAAAAATTTGAAATTTTGACAGCTTAAATTATATATAATTTTCTGCATTTCTATGTTTTAATTTTTTTTAAATTTAGTATTTTCCGAAATATGACTTAAAAAATTTGCAATTTTTAAAATTAAAAAAAATTAAAACATGGATCATATAATAATAGCATTCTTCATACAAATGTTAAATTTTATGGTGATGCAATGATCGATAACCGCTAAAAATCGATATAAAATTTCGCCCTTGTTCCTGCTGCCACCAAACGGATAAATTTACGCATCAACTCGACCTGCACGCAATTTATAGTAATGAACCAGCCATTGACTTTGTTTTTTAGTTCATTCCAATCGGTCAATAACTAACAGTTATATCGTTGAGCGTTTTTTATCGAACACAACAAGTATACCGGCTTGTTGTCGTTCTTTTAATTTAAAAAAAATGTAAATTTTTAAATTGTTTCAAATTATGTTATTGTTCTATCTCCATGAACATTAATAATAAGTGATGGAAATGATCGATATATTAATTATTCTATAACATTTTAATTTGCGATCGGGACCCGTGTTGTTCACAGCATTTTTTTAAATATTAAATTAAAATTAAATTGCATTTGTGAACATGATTAATAAATATGGAGAATATCTTGCTTGAAAAAATGTACAACAATCAAGAACTTAGAAATTACAGTAATGATGGAACAGTAACTTTATTTAAACAAAAATTAAGTTTACTTTGAAAAATCTTGAGGCAGAGTTGATATTTTATATAAGAAAAAAAAAGATGTAAAATGATAAAATTAATAATAAGTTATTTCATAATTTTGTAATAATAATTAACTAATAACTAAACATAATTCAGAGAACATTGAAATTTTTGACTTAGCTTTGTTTTATAACTTTAATTTTACGAATATAATCGATATCGCTATCTTTAAAATAGATGTTTTAATTCTTTTTATCTACATTATTGAACTTACTTAGTGAAAAGAAGAAAAAACATTCCCCTATTTAATAACAATTCAGAACCATTTTTTGTTTTTATTCAGTTTTATTTGAATTATCGCTTAAAAATATGAAGAAAGAAGAACAAAAATTAGCAAATAAAATCCTCAAAAGTCTAGTTGCTAAAGAAAATGAAGATCAGTGTATATCATCTATGTATTTGAGACCCTATAGATTTTTAAATTCAACATGAGTGTTTATTCCAGAAAAAAACACAAATCACTTTTGGCGGATAATCTTCACAGGCTTTTTTTACTTTCCCCCGTATGTAATACAAAGGGAAAGTATTGTTTTCGTGAAAATTTTCGAATCAAAAATTTTAGCGGAAATATCCGTTTTGAGGTCCCCTGAGTCGAATAAGACCATTTTTGAAAAATGTCTGTCTGTCTGTGTGCGCTGTATCACAAAAACCGCTAAAGATATCAAGATGAAACTTGAAACTTAAGCTTTTGTTACAATCGGAAGAACTAAAATGCTTTTGGTGAAAATCGGAAAACCGGAAGTGGTACTTTACTCTTAGCGTTTTTCAGTTTTTTCAGATTTTTTCAATAAATGTTCATCAAACAAAAAATTCTTTCAAATAAAAGTTGTAGATAATAACAAAATAAAGATGTATTGTTCACTTACTTTTTGTCATAGCACTCTTAGTTTTTGAGATATTTAATAAATAGTGTTTTTTATCTAGTCATTGATTTGTGTCAGTGTGTGTGTTAATATAATTGGCAAATGTTTCAAATAAAAGTTGTAGATAATAGTATATTAAAGATTTTTTGTATCTTCACTTTTTGTCATAGCACTCTTAGTTTTTGAGATATTCAATAAATAGTGTTTTTTATCTAGTCATTGGTTTGTGTCAGTATGTGTTGATCCAATTGAAAAATGTTTCAAATAAAAGTTGTAGTTATCAAATAGTTGAAGACATTTTGAAAATAATAATGCTACAAATATTTTAAAAGTGATTTAATACGCAATTTACGGGGGAAAGTACTATGATGGACACATCACCATTTTTTATTTTTCATTTTGAAAAAAAGGTTTTTTATTTCTTAACTAGTAAAAAGTCAATTTAAAGCCGATCAAATAATAAAAGTAGCTAAGAAATTAATCAACTTTGTTTTAACATTTGGTTTTGTCGTTTTTGTGTGTAAATTCGTGTTACTTTCAAAACATTTTGAAAATCAACTACTCATCCTTTCTGGGAAATTTAGAATTTTGCTATCCATGTAAAAGCTTTCTAATTACATCGAAGGAAATTACAGGACAGTGTACTGTAGTAACAGAATACTGCACGGGCCAGGCTTTAGCCCGTCAGATTTCGGATTTTCTGAAGCGGGACCGGGACGGGACGTTTTTTAGTGTGTAATTACATAACACGTTCACGATAAACAATCCGGTCATCAGATAATTCCCCAACACTTGACAGTACTCATCTCCCGTTCAGATAAATGCCTCGAACGGAACGGGAATTACGTTGAAAAATAGCGAAAGGATGTTGGTTATTGTAGAAATAAACATTTTAAAAAGCGTTTGTTGAATTTACTTTAAATCAAAACGGTTTACCGTTACTTTTTTTTATTTGTTTATTGCATTTTTGCAAAAAATCTGTCACAGACAGATTGTAGCAATCAACTCATCTTAATATCTTTTTTTTTTAAATTAAAAACAGAGCCGCTACAGCTTGGCCCCGTTTTCGTGGGACACGCGGTACATGCCGGTATGAGGCTGTAGTACGAAATACGTACGGGTACGCTTAGTGTTTTCGAGCACACTACACGGGGCACGCATTTAAAAAAAATCATCGTGTAGCGATAGGGTGAAGCTGCTACTAGAGAGACTTTTAAATTTCTAAAAATGTGAATAATTTGTGATAAAATAGGCATTAATCAGCGACGGCTCGCAGCCTAACTTCAGGGTAGGCCACAGCGCCAAGGCACACAAAATTTAAGGTTGGGATCGCGCTTTATAAATACAAGGAATTGCACAACAAAGTCACCTTTCAATAACGGATACATATTACCTTGGGTTTCTGGCCTACCCTGAAGTTAGGCTGCGAGCCGCCGCTAGCTTTAATGTATTGAGATAAGTATAAGCACTTAAACAAGGATTATGGCCAATTGATAGATTGTCTACTGTTTGTAAAACTTTAAAAATTATATATTGTTTGGAAAGTAAGTAGATCAGATTATTTATAGCATGTGTAAGATAATCTTCAAGAACATTTTGAGAATTTTTAAAAATAAAAATGTTTACATAATAATCAACTTTTTTCCATACCAGGTATGTCAATTTTCAGATGATTTTTTTTAATCCAAAAGCACAAATCTTTCTAAGAAAATTAGCAATAATTTATGCAGATTATTTACCTTTGAAAAAATTGTAAAACCCACTGAATTAAATTGACTGAGGGGCCGCGGTGGCCGAGCGGTTGAGTCGCTGGGCAGGACTAATCGGTCACGGCGGTATGCGAGTAATTTTTCGGACGAAATAATTCGTCCCGGAGTCCATGAATGTGTTGTGATGTCCAAATATATATAGAGTTATATGTACTTAGTAATCAGTTAAATAAGCAAATGAATACAGCAAAAAAGACTGTTATTCCTTACTTAACTTTTTATTTGTATCGTTAGATGTACATTTCGAGACACAAAGTGCTCATTATCAATAACAAACTGAATTCTTGCAACTATTTGCGCGGTATATATATCTAAAGGGATTTAGGAAAGGGTTCGGCATGGTTTTCGGTAGAATTACATTCTCTATGGGGTACTTTTTGGGTAATAAATCTAATAATGGATTATCTAAGGGACTAAGATCAAAATTTAGCAAAACATTTTTATATTTGTACTTTTCAATTGATTCAAGCATATTTAATCTACGATGACCTGACTGCTTTAAAAGTTTAATATTGTTAACCGAAAATGTGTGTCCTGTTTCTAATGAATGGTGTGTGACCGCTGATTTGTCCGGGTTTTGAATTTTAAAGTAATATTGGTGTTCTTTGAATCTTTTTAATATATTGCGTTGTGTTTGACCTACGTATATTTTATGAATACACATAATTAAAATTGATGATGGCTAATAGACTCGTAACTAAGGCCAGGCAAAAGCCAGCCACCCTCCCGCCTACCCATAAAAAGAGATTTTTTTTCAGAAAACGTATAAGTATTAGTTGAAAAAAAAAAAATTAATTACCCCTAAATCTTTATAAAATGTTCAGCAAACTACAGGCTTTTAAAATATGTAAACATTGGCAAATACCCATTCGAGTTATTTTCACTGAAAATAAAAATATTTTATTGTTTACCCTTACATTTGTCGCATTGTCGCAGTTGCATTGATTTTTATAAAACTTTTTGTATGTATTAAGAATACTATGCAAACAAAAAATGCAAAACGCTTCTTTAAGTTTCGAGTTAGTTTCGCCAAACTGTGTAATTTTAGTGTGATTTTTGCAGTCATAAAAATCAATTTGTGGCTAAGTATATTTAAAATATATAAAAACACATATGACATTATTTTGAATATACCCTACCACAAATTGTTGTTTATGACGGAAAACTTCAAATTATAAAGGTTATAACAAGTCAACAACAACAAATAAGAAATGGACCTAGGCCACAAAATTTACGTCAGTCGAATTAATATACGCTGTTTTTGTAAATTAAAAAATATGTTTTATTCTTCAAATAAATTAATTATTTCGTGCATACGTGTTTACAAAACACAAGAAAAAAATAAAGATAAGAAGAGCGCACGCAAGTAACAAACTCTGACCTTACAATAAAATTAAGTCATATCCTATAGGAACTTATACAAATACAAATAACAATGTTATTAAATTAAATACAAATACGATTGATTAGGCAGTGATCACACAACTTTAAAAAAATAATACTGGGTTTGAAAGTCGAAGTACATCACGTTGTACGCTTGTTTACAATATACTTATTTAAATAAATACCAAATTCGTATAAACACAATTTTATATAGAATATACGATAATATTCGTATATGCTATATACAATTCTTACAGCGACGGCTCGCAGCTTAACTTCAGGGTAGGCCAGAGACCCAAGGTAATATGTATCCGTTATTGAAAGGTGACTTTGTTGTGAAATTCCTTGTATGCGCGATCCCAACCTCAAATTTTGTGTGCCTTGGCGTTGTGGCCCACCCTGAAGTTAGGCTGCGAGTCGTCGCTGCATTCTTAGTAGTCTTATAAATCAAGACACACTGTTTGCGGCTTATACGAATATTATAGAAATTTTGTACTTTGAAATCTTGTTGAAATCAACATTTCAAAATTTCATATTTTTGTAAATATGCTTTTATTATAAAAAAAGCATATTTATGAAACAACTACATTGCAATGTTTCTTCTTTACACATTGTACTTTTTTAGTTAATACATTAATACAAATTAATTAACAACTCTGTACGTGGGAGGTAAACTACACCAAGTCACATTTGTTTCAAATGCGTTTTTTTATACTGTTAGACTCGGGATTTTTTAAACTATCGAGAGGTAAAATTTAAAAAATGTAACTCGGTGTAGTTTACCTCCCACATACAGAATTATTACTATCAATAACATTTTGGCCTTTGGAATAAATTACATGTTTAGTAGCCCACTAAACTTTCACTTACAGTATTGATTTTATGCGCAAGGAAAGTACAATCATGTTTGAATAATTTATAAATGTTCGCAAAATAATACAAATAATCACATTTTCAACGTTTTCTCTTGTAGCATTTAAAAATATTTGCTAATTAAAATTTAAAAAAATGCACTGCGCAAAAACCAAACAAATAACGCTTTATTAACATCATAGCAATATTAGACGTTGCTTTAATGTTGAACCAAAATAAAATTATAGGGAATTTTTATTTTAAGTATACATGATTTTATAAAAGCGTTCAATTTGAAGCTTCTTACGAGTGTTTCCACTCCTTGAATAAGCATGAAGTAAAATTTCGAGTTTAGAAAAGCCTGAAAATTTGGTTTGGTCGCGTAGCGCGGAGCGACCAAACCAAATTTTCAGGCTTTTCTAAACTCGAAATTTTACTTCATGCGCCACGCGTACAAAACACTGATTTAAAGTGGAGTTCAAAATATACTGCTTCAGTTTAATGTTAATACATATTACGAATGGTTCGTGTAACAAAATCTTACAAATTTCAAACGCCTGGAGAAATTTGCTTTCGGATGTTTTTTTTTTTATTTATTTACATATCCCAAAGCAAATTACTCGAATTTTGCAAGCGCAAGATTTCGTTAAAGGTAATAAACACTTCTGTATGTGGGAAGTAAACTACACTAAGTAACATTTTTTTGAAAATAAGAACAAAATATTTTATAACTCCTGCTGTGTCGGTGTAAGTCCTTTATTATTGTTAGTATTTTTAGTTTTAAGCTTTTCACAATAATTGTATGATTTGACCTGTGTAACACATTTGTATGTGATAAACACTAAAAAAAAAAAAACGAAAATCAGTATTTTTTTTTACTAAATAGGTAATTAGCGGAAGGACTGTAAAATTTAAAAAATGTGACTTGGTGTAGTTTACCTTCCACAAACAGGTGTATAAAAGTTTTTAACGTGGGATCAAATATAAGCAGTATATTTTAAACTTCACTTGAGATCAGTCTTTTATACGCGTGGCGCATGAAGTAAAATTTCGAGTTTAGAAAAGCCTGAAAATTTGGTTTGGCCGCTCCGCTTCGCGGAGCGACCAAACCAAATTTTAAGGCTTTTCTAAACTCGAAATTTTACTTCATGCTTAATCAAGGAGTGGAAACCCTCGTTAGGAGCTTCAAATTTTTATAAAATCAACGAATGCCTAACAATGTACGTATACATCAGGATATGTATACTTAAAAGAAAAATTCCTTATATATTTGTTCGTTCAATGCGAATACAAACAAGTTTGTATCTTTTCCAAATTCAAGTTGATCTTAAAATAATTAAGGCCCAGTTGCATCAATTCAGACAGTTCTTATAGTTCTTGATAATGGCATTAAGCCGAAACTTGTAGAAAATAAAATACATATAAGTGAAACAAAACCAAGTGAATTTAATTTACAAACCATTATATTTTAAAATGTTTTACCAAGTGATTAATGAGAAAAAAGTGTCCGATATACAGTTCTTATTGTTTTAATGTGACTTTAAACTTGAGTTCAGAGTTGAACCATTTCAATGTATTTGGTGCAACTGGTCCTTACTGAAACAATAAATTAAATATCAGTCTCTAATTTTTTCACTAAACTAATCTTTCTTAAAACGAAATATTCACACAATTAACACGTATCCTTCTCACGGACTTGTGAACAATTTTCGGCTTGAAATTCGGCGTTTTCTCCTCTCCTTTCGTTCTCGACGGTTTCTCCTTTCCTCCCAATTTAAAACTCTCACCAACATTGACAATTTGCGCCTCCTGGACACCAACTCCATGAAACACATTGCCGTGATTCCCGGTGTAAAAAATCGAACCACTTCCCGAATTCATCCGCACCGTACAGTGATTTCCGATTACCTTCACTGTACCGTTGTTCACGTCCACGTTTATCTTGTTTTTATTTCCGATGATTGTTGTTTCACAACTGTTGCAATCGATGTTGATTTCTTGTTGGTTTCCGATGTATTGCTTCGGGGGCTTCTGGATGTTTTCACAAGCACTCATTTTGACTACCATTATAGTTTTTTTTTTAAACACTTGAGATTTTATAGTTGTGTTCACGGAAAATCACTTATTGCAGAGAATTATTTAATCACTTATTGCAGAGAATTATTTAATCACTTATCGCAGAGGTTTATTTAATTTAAAAATTGTATATTATCGACGAGAATTTTTTTTTGCAGCAGCAATTGTAAAAATCGTGTGTTATCCTCAATGTGTTTGCACTGACGAGTCTTTTATTTCAATACTAACAAGTCATTCATTTTAAGATTAGACTTTTTTTTATTTTATATCAGTAATACTAATAAGTCATATATTTGCAGATTAGACTTTTTTTAGTTTTCACTGTTTGATTTTTCCTTCTAATTAGGCGAAGTTTATCACAAACGAAACAAAATTAATTACTAATATCGTTTCACTTAATTAATTAAAACGAATCACTGATTAACAATTGCGTATATTTTCAAACACGTATCAAATAATGAATGAACCGTTCGCACACTCCTCCTTCGCTTTATACGAGCTCCCAAATCGCGGTAAATTACCCGCGCTTCGTGTATTTTCGGACTCATCGTTGGAGCATAACTCGAATCGTTTCGTTCACACCGCACTTAACTCGAGGGGATTTACAAAAATACCTTAATTACTCCCACCAATTTCGCCGTGTATTTTTTTAAATTTGTTTTGCGGTCGGATTCAGGCGAATTTTTCGCGCAACTTGATATAGTTTAAAAATGCTAATTACGGTCGTCTAGTAAAAGTGCCAAGTTTACACGGAATAGATAAACACAAGGTGCTTTCCAGTGTCATTGGTTGTCGATGGCGAGGGGATTTTTGTGCTCGATGATTGCGCAAAACAAGAAAATGCTAATTGAATGGCTATTTATGCTCGTGTTTGTTTTGGGTTAATGGGACGTTTTTATTTTTGCTGGCAATTTTAAGGTTTTTTAATACTAATCGCAATCAGATTACGATTACAATCGCAATCAAATTACGATTGCAATCGCAATCAGATTACGAATGCAATCGCAATCAGGTTACGATTGCAATCGCAATCTGATTGCGATTGCAATCGCAATCACATTACGATTGAAATCGCAATCAGATTGCGATTGCAATCGTAATCTGGTTGCGATTGCAATCGTAATCTGATTGCGATTGTAATCTGATTGCGATTGCAATCGTAATCTAATTGAAATTAGAATCTATTGAAATTAGAATAGGCAATATTTATTTAAATCTAATTGTTTAAAATAAATTTAGATAATAATAAATTTTTACAATACAATTAACCCATCAACGGCCGTGCAATTATAGAGTTAACTCTAAAAGTTGAAAGTCTGCACTCCTTTTTGTGATTTCTATGAATGATTTATTATATTCCATCATGGTAGTTTTTCTTTTAAATATGCATAATAAATACGCTGTACATTTTCAGGCATTCGTCGATTTTATAACAGCGTTTAATTTAAAGTTTTCAAAGAGTTTCCACTCCCAGATTAAGCATGAAGTAAAATTTCGGGCTTTTCTAAACTCGAAATTTTACTTCATGCGCCACGCGTATAAAACACTGAAATATTGTGAAGTTAGAAATACACTTAAAAAAATGAGTAATAATCAAACTATTTACATAACGAAATATTTACATTTTTCTCCACACATTCTCAAATCAAGTCAAATACTACGATGTATCAAATTAACTTATTTAGTAACTCAATAAGAAAAAAATAAATCAATGGGTTAACATAAAAATATTATATTGGTATTATTGTAATAATTTAACACACTTACCTCTGGACTCAGTGGCGTAGTAAGGGGGGGCCGGCCCCAGGCGCATCAAGCAGAAGGGCTAATTGCTAATTGAATGGCTATTTATGCTCGTGTTTGTTTTGGGTTAATGGGACGTTTTTATTTTTGCTGGCAATTTTAAGGTTTTTTAATACTAATCGCAATCAGATTACGATTACAATCGCAATCAAATTACGATTGCAATCGCAATCAGATTACGAATGCAATCGCAATCAGGTTACGATTGCAATCGCAATCTGATTGCGATTGCAATCGCAATCACATTACGATTGAAATCGCAATCAGATTGCGATTGCAATCGTAATCTGGTTGCGATTGCAATCGTAATCTGATTGCGATTGTAATCTGATTGCGATTGCAATCGTAATCTAATTGAAATTAGAATCTATTGAAATTAGAATAGGCAATATTTATTTAAATCTAATTGTTTAAAATAAATTTAGATAATAATAAATTTTTACAATACAATTAACCCATCAACGGCCGTGCAATTATAGAGTTAACTCTAAAAGTTGAAAGTCTGCACTCCTTTTTGTGATTTCTATGAATGATTTATTATATTCCATCATGGTAGTTTTTCTTTTAAATATGCATAATAAATACGCTGTACATTTTCAGGCATTCGTCGATTTTATAACAGCGTTTAATTTAAAGTTTTCAAAGAGTTTCCACTCCCAGATTAAGCATGAAGTAAAATTTCGGGCTTTTCTAAACTCGAAATTTTACTTCATGCGCCACGCGTATAAAACACTGAAATATTGTGAAGTTAGAAATACACTTAAAAAAATGAGTAATAATCAAACTATTTACATAACGAAATATTTACATTTTTCTCCACACATTCTCAAATCAAGTCAAATACTACGATGTATCAAATTAACTTATTTAGTAACTCAATAAGAAAAAAATAAATCAATGGGTTAACATAAAAATATTATATTGGTATTATTGTAATAATTTAACACACTTACCTCTGGACTCAGTGGCGTAGTAAGGGGGGGCCGGCCCCAGGCGCATCAAGCAGAAGGGCGCCATCGAAGTCAAAGATCATAAATTTACATCAGAAATTCAAAATTATATAAGTAATCTATATTTTAAATGTCACAATAAATCAGTGTTTTATACGCGTGGCGCATGAAGTAAAATTTCGAGTTTAGAAAAGCCTGAAAATTTGGTTTGGCCGCTCCGCTTCGCGGAGCGACCAAACCAAATTTTCAGGCTTTTCTAAACTCGAAATTTTACTTCATGCTTAATCAAGGAGTGGAAACACTTGTTCGAAACTTCAAATTAAACGCTTTCCTAAAATGCAACGAAAGCCTGAAATTAATAATATACAACTTTTTAGTTTGACAATAAATATAGAATACGTCTAAAAAAAAAAAATAACATCAAAAATCAGTCAACTTTGGCACGCTGTCATTTTTGCCAAATTTTGTTAGACATGTGAAAACAAAACTCGAATTTTTAATCAAAGAAAAAATCAAGTTTAAATTGGAATTTGTTTGAAGAATTATAAAAAATGAACGCGCCTTTTCATAAATTTCAAAACGACAGCGTTTGCTTGGAAATGAACGAGTTTCAAGATTCCAAAGAGAAAATGCAAATATGTCAATTAGTTTTCCCGAAATATCGCTTCAAAGTGGAATTTTGTAAACAAATTTCTATGTAATCTCGACAATTTCATGAGGTCATGAAATTGTCGAGTTTACATAGAAAAATGCATAAAAAAGGTGGAAATAAAATTCACTTTATTTCAAAGCGAAACGAATATTTCCGCAAACAGTATTAAACCAGTGTTCACGTGCGTGTTTGGTCCGAAATAAATCGATTTTTTTTTTTTCGGTTCAGTTCCGGTTTTCGTTCCGACAGTTCCGGTTCGAAGCCCTGGTTTTAATGGCAAAAATATTATGTAAGCTCTTACAGAGAGGCCCTGTAACAGCTTACATAATATTTTTGCCATACATACAAAAAATTAACATTTTCAAATTTTCGGGGGGGTGGGGGGTGGGGTGGTTGAACCCCTATATCCCCCCCTGGCTACGGCCTTGAAGCAAAGTGTATTTATGCCTGTACAACGATGTGAATTTAAAATGTACGAAGTGATGCGTTAATTTTTTATAATTCATCAATCAAATTTAAGCGTATACTCGACATTTTCTTTGTATCAACAAAGTTCCACCTTCACGCGATATTCCAGAAAAACTGATTGACATTTTCGCATTCTCTCTTCAGAATATTGAAGCTCATTTAGTTCCAAACAAAAGCTGTAATTATGAAATTTACGAAGTAACGCGTTCTTTTTTTTTATTCCTCAAACAAATTCCAGCTTAAACTCGAAATTTTCATTGTCTCAACAAAATTCCACTTTGACGCGATTTTTCGAAAAAACCAATTGACATATTTGCATTTTCTCTTCAACATGTTGAAGCTCTTTTATTTACAAGCAAACGCCATAATTTTAAAATTATAAACAAATTTCTATGTAAACTCGACAATTTCATGACCTCATGAAACTCGACATTTTCATTGTCTCAACAAAATTCCACTTTAACGCGATTTTTCGAAAAAACCAATTGACATATTTGCATTTTCTCTTCAACATATGTTGAAGAGAAAATGCAAATATGTCAATTGGTTTTTTCATTTTCTCTTCAACATACGTTGAAGAGAAAATGCAAATATGTCAATTGGTTTTTTCGAAAAATCGCGTTCAACTTAAATTACTTAGATTCTTGCAAAATGGTTTTTATTCAAGAAAAGATTTTAACACTACCTTGCATTTACATTTTAAAAATGTTATGTTATATTCACTCAAATAAATCTACTTTCATAAGACATTGTGACATTCATAGCTACCAAACTAGAAATAAAGAGAAATTAGTATCATACCAACACACACATTCATTCTTTGGTAAAGCTCCTCAGCAAGCCGGTATTAACCTGTATAACAAACTTCCAGAGTCGCTGACAGGATTGACACTAAGTAAATTCAAGTCCAAATTAAAAGCTTGTCTCCAAATAAATGCATTCTACAGTATAGAAGATTTTGAACATTTTAATCATTCGGAAATAACTTAAAATTATCCAACTGACCAAATTTTATTTTTTATTTAATACATGCATATCAACATTTTAATGTATCACTGTAATCAAATGTCCTTATACTCTGTAGTTTATATTGTAATATTTTATTTCTACTTATTTATATAGTTAAATTTCACGATTTGAAATTTTAATTTTTTAAAAAGTTTTTATTTCACTTAATTAATTGAGTTACAAAGGTATTTCATTTGTCGCAACGGTTATAACGATAAAGGACACGGAGATGCTTTCCGAACGAAAGTACGATTGTAATTGATTCATGCATGAGATAATTGTCCATGATGAAGAATGGGACGCTCTGGAACGTGCCTGCGATAAGGCGCATCATTCCTGGGAACTGTCTTCTCAGCATTTTGGTATGTGGATACCATTACATAACTATATCATATATTTATTTCTTTGACGTGTCTAATATTGTAAAATTAAACAATGAAGGACCAATAAACAATTTGAATTTGAATTTGAAAGTGGAATTTTGTTGAGACAATGAAAATGTCGAGTTTCATGAGGTCATGAAATTGTCGAGTTTACATAGAAATTTGTTTATAATTTTAAAATTATGTCGTTTGCTTGTAAATAAAAGAGCTTCAACATGTTGAAGAGAAAATGCAAATATGTCAATTGCTTTTGTTTGGAACTAAATGAGCTTCAATATTCTGAAGAGAGAATGCGAAAATGTCAATCAGTTTTTCTGGAATATCGCGTGAAGGTGGAACTTTGTTAATGCAAAGAAAATGTCGAGTTTACGCTGAAATTTGTGTGATGAATTATAAAAAATGAACACATCACTTCGTAAATTTTAAAATTACATCGTTGCACAGGCATAAATACACTTTGTTTCAAGGCCGTAGCTAGGGGGTGGGGGATATAAGGGTCCAACCCCCCCCCCCGAAATTTTAAAAATGTTAATTTTTTGGACGTAAAAGCTGCCCTGTAAGAGCTTACATAATATTTTTGCCATTAGAACCAGGACATCGAACCGGAACTGTCGGAACGAAAACCGGAACTGACTCGAAAAAAAATATCGATTTATTTCGGACCAAACACGCACGTGAACTTGGTTCAATACTTTTTAAATCAAAACTGTTTGCGGAAATATTCGTTTCGAGGTGCCCTCACTCGATTAAGACCATTTCTGATTTTTTTTTTCGTAAAAATTTTAGTTTTCGTTCCGCTTTGAAATAAAGTGAATTTTATTTCCACCTTTTTTATGCATTTTTTATTGAAGTTTTTATCAAATTTTTCATCAAATGTTTTTTGTCGATTTTTTCGAGATTCGTCATTGTTTACATGAATTGTCGCTTTTGACAAAATTTGATTATTTTAATACCAAAAAAGTATGTCTTGATAAAAAAATAGACTCATATTTATGTGTGTAAATAATTTTCGAATATTTCGAATATATTGATGAGTTAGATAAATTAATTTAATATATGACGAATTAATTTTTGAAAATTGTTCTAAATCTGAATAAAAATATTGAAAATCTGAGGAAAATGTTATAAATTGACGAAATATTGAACAGTTCATGAACATTTTATAAATGAATAAAAATCTTGATAAGTTGAAAATCTAACTAAAATTAAATGAGTGTCGTCCACTCCCAGACTGAGCATGAAGTAAAATTTCGAGTTTAGAAAAGCCCCGCGTAGAAAATTTGTCTGGGGTCGCGTAGCGACCTGAGACAAATTTTCACGGTGCTTTTCTAAACTCGAAATTTTACTTCATGCGCCACGCGTATAAAACACTGATTTACAGTATAGTTAACAATATATATTGCTGAGATGTGATAGATATTTACCAAGATATAGCAAAAAATGTACATAATATTTATTTTGTAAAGGCGATAATAATAATAATAAAAGTAGAACTAATTTAGTTTAAGACACTTTTCCATATTCTTAATATTTAAATCATCATATCTATAACGAGGACAAATCAACATTTAACATGAGGAACACATTAACATTTTTTTTTTAATATGTAATAAAAACATTTGAAAAAGCAATCACTCGGAGCTAAACCGAAAACCGCAAAAAAACTTTCTTTTTTCCGGAACGAAATAAATAACGATTCGAAGCCCTGATTAAATTACCCCCCCCCCGAATTTTTAAAACCCCCTCCAAAATTTTGTTCTAGCTGCGGCCTTGCTTTGTTTGACTGTAATCAAAATTTAAATATCTCACCTGGATTTTCTAAAATATCAAACCAAAGTTGAAATTTCGTAAAAGAAAAAGTGATTAATTAAAGGGTTGTATTTAATTTTAAGAATTGTAAAAAATCCAAGTTTTACACAATCAACATGAAATTTACAAATGTACTTACTTTTAATGGAACTAGCATCTTCTTTAAATAAAATTGAAAAGTTTTAATGCGCCTTTATAAAATATTGAGCCAAAGTTGAAATTATGCACTAAAATCAACGATTTTTAAAAAGAATGTATTTTTGTTTAATTATAAAAAAATCAACAGAATATCAAATCAACGTAAAATGTACAAAACTTACACAAAAATGAATACACTTTTTCATTCGAAATCTCTGCTTTTTTAAAACATCAAATCAAAATTGAAATAAAAAAATTGTGATTATATTTTATAATCAACTTTAAGCGCCTGCAATTCTTCTGTTAGATTTTGTTTTTTCTGAAGTTCAGACTGAGAATTTTTTAACAAGTTCTGTGAATTTCATCGAAATGTGCCCCGCCGGTTAAAATTGACACCAGAGCTCGGACGAATCCTCGTAAAAAGGATTCGAATCACGAATCCGAATCACCTAATATGATTCGAATCACGAATACTCGAACAAAGGATTCGTAAGAGATAAATATGATTCGAATCAAAGATTCAAATCCTGTTTTTTCGAATCACAAATACAAATCCTTTAAGAATAAATTTGATGTTATTATTTTTTGCAACCATTAACGTATAAATATCGTTACTAGCTGTTTTAAGAAAAATATTCATTACCTAATTATTTATTATTAACACTGAACATCGTTGATAACAGATTAAATATCTGATTCCCTGTTACTCTGATTAAAGATGTATTGTGTGTTTCTGAACGTCACTTCAAATCAGTGTTTTGTACGCGTGGCGCATGAACTAAAATTTCGAGTTTAGAAAAGCCCGAAAATTTGTCTCGGGTCGCTGCGCGACCCTCGACAAATTTTCACGGGGCTTTTCTAAACTCGAAATTTTACTTCATGCTTAGCCTGGGAGTGGAAACACCCGTTCAAAACTTCAAATTTAACTCTATTATAAAATCAAGGAATGCCTGAAAATTCACTGAGTATCATTAAAACTGGGAAAGTCGGAGAAAATTCATGGAATTATATTCAAACTGACCAAAACTAACAAAAAAGCCACATGATATTATTAAATTTGTGAAAATCAGCAGGCAAATTACAAAACACGTAAAAATTTATAAAATTTACGTAAATATTGACAAAAACAATGAAAACAATTTAACACAATGGGGGTTTCCCACAGAAAAAAGTTATATTAAAAAGCCAGGGAAAAAGTCTTGAATCAGGGAAATGTCGGAAAAATTTTACATTTCAGATTGTGGCTACCATGTCAGTTTTACTTCAAAAAATATTAAAAAAAATTTTAAAAACTAGATTATTATCTTAAAAAACATGTTCAGTCATTTAATGTTCTTATCAAAGCATTCAGTTTGAAGTTACGAACGAGCGGATCCACTCCCAGACTAAGCATGAAGTAAAATTTCGAGTTTAGAAAAGCCCCATGAAAATTTGTCGAGGGTCGCGCATAACAATCTTCTGCAACTAACCCCTTAGGCTGTAGCCACCCTTGCCCATTTTTTTAAATAGCACGACCCTACTTGTGATATATCATTAGAAAGGTCTTTCAATATGCTAATCAGTGGTACCAACTAACATTATTATTCTTACATAAAAAATGCAAAAAAAACTATTTAAATCAATTTGTTTGATTTTAAAATTGTTGTCAAATTAGGTATTATAACAATTTATTTTTACAAATTCCAAATGTAAAAGCACAGATAAACTAAATAATACCCAATATTTATCAGAGTTATCTATTGTTTTATTAAAATATGGACAACTCTAAAAAAAATATTAAAATAATAACAAAACTTGGTTATTAACTGAATAAATTGCACCTGTCCGCAATAAAAAAAAAACGTTGACAAAAAACACCAATGATATAAAAATAAATCTTTCATTAACTTAATTTAAATAAACACAATATGTGACACTGCCATTAGTATTGTTGTGACTATCTTTAAGTAATCTGTGCTCTTTACCTTAAACTTGTTATTAATTTTTATAAAATAGTTTACACAATCGCCGAACGTGTTGAAATTATTTTTATTTATGGTTCTTAAAACTGTTATGCTAGACAAACTACAATTTCATTCAATGAATTGCATCCTAAAAAAAATGTACGTCATCAGTATGTCCTAGATCTAGTTTTAAAATTTGAACAAACAGGATCGGTCATCAACAAGAAAAGAGATCAACCTCGGCTCCTAAATGAAACGGCTCAAATTGAAGTCCTGAGCCAAATTGCTATGGACCCTACTTCATCACTTCATTGTATGTCTAGAGTAACAGGATTAAGTCATGAATCCATTCGTAAAGTCTTGAAAAAGCACAAATTTTATCTCTATAAAATGCATATTACGCAAGAACTTGGAGATGATGATCCAGACTGACGAATTGAGTTTTGCGAAATGATGACTCATAAAATTATAGCTGAGCCCGACTTATTGAAAAACATTTGTTTTAGCGACGAATGTACTTTTTATCTTAATGGCAATGTAAACAAACAAAATTGTTGATATTGGAGTGGTGACAATCCTCATCTTATTAAAGAAGTCCACACGCAGTATCCCGAAAAAATTAAAAAACGCGCCACTTAAAAATTCACGTTTTTTCGTGAATATTCAAACAGCCATAACTTCGGTCGATGTGGATGAAATTTGATGAATTTTTGAGTTTTTGGAACGCTAAAGTTTTCTCTTTAAGGACACATAAGTGGATATAACGAAATTTAAGCACTTCTGCATTTAACAGTCCTACCAACAAAAAATGTTCAGAATGTTAGAAATGATAAAAGTTGAGAAGTTATACTGTGCCCAAGAAAAATCGTAGCTCCACTTCAAAAAGAGCGCAACAAAATTCCATCATTTTCCTTTGAAATAAGCGAAAAATCATGTCGATCCAATGATTTGGCTCGAAGTTATGGCAGTTTTTTTAAAAAGTGTATTTTGGGGCATAACTTTGGCGGACAGGCATAACTCTGCTCGCAAACCTGTGACATTATGCGATTTAATAAGATTGAAGTTTTCTCTTTAAGGGCATGTTAGTCAGATCTTCAAAGATGCACATTTTACCCCCTTCTACCCCCTAAAGGCGATGAAACGTTTTTCACTTTAAAACTTTTAAGTTTGTTAACTTGTACAATGCGCAAAAAAAATTGTGGCTTCGAGCAAGGGACATCCAGAATAAATTTAGTCCTTCTCCTTTAATATGCGCAAAAATTCAGATCGATAAATTGATTTGGAGTAAAGTTATGACAATTTGAGAAAAATTGATTTTTTCCCCAAACTCAATGAGCAGAAGTTAATTTTGGCCTGAAATAAGGCAAAAGCCTTACATAAACTTGCATTTCACATCTACCGAAAAAACCTACTGCCAAATGGCTGGGTGACAATTTTTTGCCCCAAAATACACTTTTTAAAAAAACTGCCATAACTTCGAGCCAAATCATTGGATCGACATGATTTTTCGCTTATTTCAAAGGAAAATGATGGAATTTTGTTGCGCTTTTTTTGAAGTAGAGCTACGATTTTTTTTGGGCACAGTATAACTTCTCAACTTTTATCATTTTTAACATTCTGAACATTTTTTTGTTGGTAGGACTTTTAAATGCAGAAATGCTTAAATTTCGTTATATCCACTTATGTGTCCTTAAAGAGAAAACTTTAGCGTTCCAAAAACTCAAAAATTCATCAAATTTCATCCACATCGACCGAAGTTTTGGCTGGGTGACAATTTTTTGCCCCAAAATACACTTTTTAAAAAAACTGCCATAACTTCGAGCCAAATCATTGGATCGGCATGATTTTTCGCTTATTTCAAAGGAAAATGATGGAATTTTGTTGCGCTTTTTTTGAAGTAGAGCTACGATTTTTTTTGGGCACAGTATAACTTCTCAACTTTTATCATTTTTAACATTCTGAACATTTTTTTGTTGGTAGGACTTTTAAATGCAGAAATGCTTAAATTTCGTTATATCCACTTATGTGTCCTTAAAGAGAAAACTTTAGCGTTCCAAAAACTCAAAAATTCATCAAATTTCATCCACATCGACCGAAGTTATGGCTGTTTGAATATTCACGAAAAAACGTGAATTTTCAAGTGGCGCGTTTTTTTTGCGGTCGAGTGTAGTTCATGAATTAGAAAATCAAAGAGATGAAAATGATGAACTAATCTTGAATGACAATTTATTACATTTTACATTTTCAACAAGACGGAGCACCTCCGCATTATGTAGTACCGGTTAGAGACTGGCTAAGTCACACTTTTGGGAATCAATGGATTGGTAGAAGAGGATAAATTGAATGGCCACCTAGATATCCAGATTTGACCCCATTAGACTTCTTCTTATGGGGCCACTTAAAATTTGTCTATAAAACTCAGCCCGAGTCTATCGCAGATCTGCGACAACGAATAATACAAGAGCGTCGAGCTATTCCACGACAGACCTTCCAAAATGTACGACAGGAATTTGATAATAGACTTTATTATTCTCTCGAAAATAATGGAAATCATTTTGAGCAAGCTATAATTTAATTATTATTTTTTTTACATTTTTTATGTAACAATAAAAATTTTAGTTGGTACCACTGATTAGCATTTTGAAAAGCCTTTGTGATGATGTATCATAAGTGAGGTCATGCCATTTAAAAAAATGGGCAAGGGTGGCTACAGCCTAAGGGGTTGGTTGCAGAAGATTGTTATGTGGATCAAAATGGTTCCTCCTTCATATCCTAGGAACGGTTTTGGAAAATTTTCTCTAACTGTTACGGTTCCAAAGATATTGTGGCTGGCTTGTTTTCAAATTGACACCCTGTATATGAGACACAAAAGTGTTCATTTCACTCATATTAAATAAAAGAGAAAAATTTAATAAATGTGAATATATTATTTACGCAATAATCGTCAAGGATAAAAACATTGCATTATCGGGGATTATTAAGTTGATTATAAAATAACGACATGCTTAATTCCGGTGAAGTACAGATGAGCAAATTATGTTTTTACTTCATCATTTAACACAGGAAAAAATATATGCATAATGGATTTGTATTTTTTTCCCTCAATATTAAAGAATTATGAATGTATTTCTTTGCAAATATGTTTGTGACATCAATATAAAATATGTTCTAATTTATTCATTTAACGGTGGTCTACCATTAAATATACAAAAACTAATACATTAAACATTAGACTTAAAACATAAATAATAAAATATAAGAATATATACATTAAAAATAACAAAATATCGACCATATATTAAATTAAATTGACATTTATTACATGCTAGTTTCAAAAACACTCAATATATATCCATACGGCTGGATGAATCGTAAATTTCGAAGAATGATATTTCGCCAAACCGCATCCGCTTTAAATATTTTGGGTACCTTGGAACTTCATTCTTAAATAAATCCATGAACTATAACATTCTTATAATCACACACAGGAGTGAATTCCATTTGTGGTTTTAATGACGTAATTTATTATCTATGGGTTAATTGATTAATAAAATACTTGTTTTATTGTAATGTAATTATTGCACTCGATTTAGAGACCATTTTTTGAATGCAATTTATTTAATTGATGCATTGAACCAAATTGATGATTTCATATTTGAGGTCAAGGTTGTATGCAGTCTAGTTTCATTTTGGTGTCAATGAATGGAATAAAATCATCAATTCCTGGTAAATTCCTCATCTCCTGTACTTTTTTTAAGTGATTCAGAGTTGATATACTAATGGTGCGTAAACAGATATGGCAATGTGATGATGTAATTTGTTTAATTAGTTCTACCCACTATTTTTTTAGTTTTCGTTCCTCATTAAAAATTTATAATGAATACACAGTGGTACACTTAGAATACAAATCAAAGTTTTCAAATAAAATACGATTAAGTTTTAGAAAAATATCTAAACTGTCTAAATTAAAGAAAAACAAATATATTAGAGAAATTTAAGTTACATAAAGTTGACAAAAATATATGTACTCGTATTTTCAAAGTGTAGACAAAGGTTGTTTTTAAATTAAATGAAATTAGGCAAGTCGATAATGATTTGGAAATCATAAATACAAAAATGAAAATATTTTTTTATTTGAAAAGTATTAAATGAGTTGAAACATATTGAATCTGTATGTTCATCATGACTAAATTCATTTAATTCTTTAAAATTAAATTACATACTCCAATTGCATGCTGTGAATCTTCAGATATTCGTTATTTTTTTTGTAAAAATTTCGATTTGGAGCTATAAACGAGTGTTTTTAACTCCCAGGTTAAGCATGAAGTAAAATTTCGAGTTTAGAAAAGCCTTCAAATTTGGTTTGGTCGCTACCAAACCAAATTTTCAAGCTTTTCTAAACTCGAAATTTTACTTCATGCGCCACGCGTATAAGACACTGATTTCGAATACTTTAGTTCAACTGGATTCGCGATCCGGATTCGTTACATTACTTTAAGAGGATTCGTATTTGAATCTAAATGTGGGCGATTCGATCCCTTATAAAAGGATTCGAATATTTATAAAAGGATTCGAGTATCTATAAAAGGATTCGAATATTTATAAAAGTATTCGAATATTTATAAAATGATTCGAATACTTACAAAAGGATTTGAATCGTCAAAAATAATTCGAATTAATTGTGATGATGAACATGAAAAATGTCTTTTGTGTGTTTTTAAATTTCTCGTTAAATGACTGTTTTATACGCGTGGCGCATGAAGTAAAATTTCGAGTTTAGAAAAGCCCCGTGAAAATTTGTCTCGGGTCGCGCAGCGACCCGAGACAAATTTTCTGGGCTTTTCTAAACTCGAAATTTTACTCCATGCTTAGTCTGGGAGTGGAAACACTCGTTTAAAACTTCAAACTGAATACTTTGATAAGAACATCAAATGACTGAAAATGTTTTTATAGACGTGAAGACTTTGCACCCCTGTTTTATACTGTAACTATCCTTCTTACCAATCCTATAAATATTTTCCATAATGACAAATTGCAGTCTATGCTATCAGTTTATTGCACCAGCTAAAATTAAAAGTTGCTCTAAATCGAGTGAGGCAAAATGGATGTGCCCCAATTGCCGTCAATTGTAGAATTTACCAGCTAATGGTACATCCTAAAAGACTGCTTCTACTTCATCTGACATCCTGGTTGCGATAAATACTATTTTCAAGAACCACTTTAAGCCTTTCTCAAATGATATCAAGCAACAGGTTGGCACTTGCGCAAGTGCAATTACATCTCTTACTGATGAAATTACTCTATTGAAGGCAGCAAATAATTCACTCAAAACCGAACTCCCAGACTAAGCATGGAGTAAAATTTCGAGTTTAGAAAAGCCCCGTGAAAATTTGTCTCGGGTCGCTGCGCGACCCTCGACAAATTTTCACGGGGCTTTTCTAAACTCGAAATTTTACTCCATGCTTAGTCTGGTAGTGGAAACACTCGTTTAAAACTTCAAACTGAATACTTTGATAAGAACATTAAATGACTGAAAATGTTTTTATAGACGTGAAGACTTTGCACCCCTGTTTTATACTGTAACTATCCTTCTTACCAATCCTATAAATATTTTCCATAATGACAAATTGCAGTCTATGCTATCAGTTTATTGCACCAGCTAAAATTAAAAGTTGCTCTAAATCGAGTGAGGCAAAATGGATGTGCCCCAATTGCCGTCACTTGTAGAATTTACCAGCTAATGGTACATCCTAAAAGACTGCTTCTACTTCATCTGACATCCTTGTTGCGATAAATACTATTTTCAAGAAGCACTTTAAGCCTTTCTCAAATGATATCAAGCAACAGGTTAGCACTTGCGCAAGTGCAATTACATCTCTTACTGATGAAATTACTCTATTGAAGGCAGCAAATAATTCACTCAAAACCGAACTAGCAGCAATAAAAAGGCTCTTCCACATCAAACTGACGAAATTCTGCAAGAAATTAAAGAAAGAAATAAAAGAGCTTTTAATGTGATGGTATTTAATCTACCCGAATCTCAGGTCATTGGCCCAAAAACTAAGAAAGCAGATGATCTCAGTTCCTTGAAAAAATTGTTAGTTGCCAACAACGATGCTCTTAGCACTCTTTCGGAAGTATCCTTATTTAGAGTAGGAAAATCTGGAGCTCGTCCAAGGCCGATCAAACTTCATTTTTCAAAACCAAGAGAAGGCTACCGATTTCATGAAGTCATGCAAGAACATGAATATGAAAGATGTTCATATAGGACCCGATCGCACCTCAATGCAGGTCAGCACTCTTAACAGTGCCCGGGATGAACTTGATAATAGACGTCGTAATGGTGAAAATAACTTAACTATCAAATACGTTAAGGGTCTTCCAAAGGTTATTTCTTTACCCACAAACCAATGAAAATATGCCTCAACAGGAACATCACTGGTTACTACCAGAATGTCTGTGGCTTAAATACGAAAACTGCAACATTTTACAATAATGCCAATGTGTGTGATTACGATATTTTACCAAGTACAGAAACTTGGTTAAATTCATCCATCTACAACAGTGAGTTAATTAACGATGCGTAACTGATCGTAACGCGACTTTATCAGGTAGATCTAAAGGCGGCGGCGTATTAATTGCCGTGCGGAATACTTATAAAGTGGAGTCTTTATCTACAGATCATTTTCAAAACCAAGTGCCCATCATTGATATTGTTATATGCAGATGTAGGATCATACGTTGTTGGTTATATATAATTTTAGTTTATATTCCGCCTAGTACGCCAATTTCTGATATAAATCTGTTTTTTGACTTACTAATGCAGTTGAACTACGAAGCTAGTAAAATTGTTCTAATAGGAGATTTCAACTGTCCTTCAATTAACAGCATTACTGGTAGTCTTTCTCAAAAAGCATGTATTATCACCAATTTTTTTAATTTCTTAGGCATTCAGCAATTTAACACTATCCCAAATATGACACATAATATTTTAGACTTGCTATATTCGAACATGTTTTGTAAAGTTGAAAGAGATAAGCATGCGTTGGTCGCAGAGGTGCACATCATCCTGCATTTACATTTAACTTTTAGTGTAAGCTTGAAATGTCCAAAGTTAATGAAGATGCTCGTGTATTTAATTTCAAAAAAGGGGACTATCCTGGATTATATGCATACCTGTGTGATATTGATTGGAGTGGACTTTCATCTTTCACTGACATAGATCGTGCGTTTGATACGTTTTATAATATTATAAATACAGCACTTATTCAATTTATTCCTAAGTTTAACATAATATATAAATATAAATATCCACCGTGGTTCACTACTGAAATTATCAATCTAGATAGACGTAATCCCCGTCTATTTCAACAATTTTCTAATATTAGATCTTCCATCAGAAAGAAAATAAAACAGGCACATAATGAATATATTATTTCTATCGAACAGAAGGTTATTTCCGACCCCAAACAATTTTGGTCATATGCCAACTCTAAAAAATCGAATTCATCTAAATTTCCTTCAACTATTACATATAATGATATCATTTTGGAAAATCCAATTGATATTGCAAATGGCTTTAGTGAATACTTTAAGTCCGTTTACAGTCAAGTCATCAAGTAATCTATTAGATAAAAGCTTCAACCTGCTTCCGAACTAGTCTTTGACCTTCTTAGGAAGCTTCCAAATAATAGCTCTTCTGGGGAAGACAAGCTACCCTCATTCTTATAGGGCATCCATATCATTAATTAAATCATATCTCAGTGAACGTAAAACATATGTAGTTGCCAATGGTTTCAAATCTTACGAATATTATCCAACATCTGATGTACCACAGGGTTCCATTCTTGGTCCATTACTTTTGAACATATTTATTAACGACCTTTCTCTAAACCTTGATTGTCAACACCTGTTGTATGCAGATGATTTAAACATTTACAATACTATAAATAATTTCAATGACTTGCAGATTAGCCTAAACAAAATTGTTACTTGGTGTTTAGAGAATGGGCTCGATTTGAATATTGATAAATGTAAATATATGTCTTATACTAAAAAAACTAATTTTGTTCACTTTAACTACGCAATTGTAAACTACTTGAACGTGTTACAACATTTAAAGATCTGGGTGTTTATTTCGATTGTCACCTTAGCTTTAACTACCATATTGACGTTACGGTAAGAAATGCATTTAAGTCATTAGGTTTTATATGCCGTAATGCGTCCCAATTTAACAATGTTGTCACACTTAAAACTTTATTTTATTCTTATATACGGTCAAAGTTGAAATATGCGACGTTAGTTTGGTTTCCTCAAAATCAGTGTCAAATTAGAAAGATCGAAAGTGTGCAACGCAAATTCCTAAAGTTGTTATACTACAAATTTAAGGGAAGGTATCCAGAGAGAGGCATCGAGCATAACATATTATTGAAAATATTTGAAGTTAAGTCGCTTAAATCTCGTCGAAAAACTACATGTATTTCTTTCCTCAATAAACTTTTGCACAACACAATTGATTCGCCTGATTTCTTAGCTAAACTCGGACTGCATATTCCTTCTTTTTCCAGCAGGCAGAAACCAACAGTTCATGTATTTGCGCATCGGACTAACGTGGGATTAAAATCTGCTGTTAGTATTATTTGTAATTGTTTTAATACAATTTCGCATTGTAGTGACATCTTTTACGATTCTCTAAAAATATTACTCTGTAACTTGGAGCAAACTTTGAATTAATTATTCTTACTAAAAATTGTTTTTATATTAACAGGACACGCCTTCAACATTTAATAAGTAATTTTATTGTTACAGAATTTATTCTAATTTAATTATTATATTTTTATACAGGGTGTCCCCGAATGGTCTGTACAACGCTCTACCACATATTCTCCGAAACAAAATAAGACGATTTAACTAAACTTATCTCTATCCAAAAGTGGTTCCTAAGCCATCTACGAGGCCTCAAAGATATTTTTTTTTTCATTATTTTTCAAATATTTTTATTTTGGAATTAGGTAAGAAAACCTAATTTGGCACATTTAATTACATTGATACCATGCACTTTTTGCGATATGTTTCTTTATCCTACGTTTAAAGTAAGTGGTCAAACTAGGACCATCGACTTCTTAAGATACCTAAATCTTTTTATTCAACGGGTCAAATCATAAGGAATACTTTTTTTTCTACAAGATCATTCAATTTTACGTATTTTTTGTCTCTTATAAAATTTTGCTATTTTCCCCACAAAAATAATATTTTTATTTGTCAAAACAACAAAGAAATAAAATTCTAAAAAAAAACTGATTCTTTATTTACAAAAATAGAAATTGAGACACCTGTGAAATTCAGTTATCGGTGATTTTGTGACAACGTCAGTCATGTACTCAATTAATGAATTAACTGATATTGTTTTAGTTTTTGGGTTTTGTGAAGGTAATGGCCGCTAATGTGTAAGAGTGTACAGTGAAAGATTTCCAAATCGCCGAATACCAAACCATCAAACATTTGCTTCCGTAGAAAGGCGACTTCGAGAAACTGGCCGCTTAGAACACTCTGCGAGGGATTGTGGTAGAAGACGCACTGTACGAACTGTGGATGTTGAAGAAGAGATTTTAGAACGGATAGATGAAGATCCATCTAAAAGTACCCGGCGTTTAGGTGCTGAACTAGGCGTATCTAAAAATGTGCATAAGGTGTTTAAAGAGCAACTGCTATACCCATATCACATTCAAAAAGTTCAAGAGCTAATGCCTCAGGATCACGATAACCGACTTCAGTTTTACCAATTTATTGTTAATAACCAAATTGACAATTTGAATTTCGCCAAGACAATTTTGTTTACAGACGAAGCGTGTTTTACCCGAAGAGGTATAACAAATCATAAAAATGAGCATGTTTATTCCGAAGATAATCCACATGCAACTAAAACCATGCATTTCCAACAGCAATTTAAAATAAATGTTTGGGCCGGTATAGTAAATGATATTATTGTAGGACCAGTAATTTTACCACAAAATTTAAACGGAGAACAGTACTTACAACATCTTCAGGAATTGCCAGTCTTACTGGAGGATGTGCCGCTTTTACTTAGGCGTGATATGTGGCTTATGCATGATGGGGCTCCACCTCATTTCACTTTACAGTGCGTACTTTTTTAAACCAAAAGTATCCCGGTAAATGGATTGGGAGAGGCAATGACGCACCACTGCCTTGGCCTCCACGTTCCCCGGATATCACCCCAATGGACTTTTTTTGTGGGGAACTATTAAATCTATTGTTTATGGTAAGCCCATAAATACGCACGACGAATTATGGGCGCGAATACAGAATGCGTTTCAAACAGTTAAAAACAATGTTGGTGTTTTACAACGTGTCCATTTTAATTTTTTGCGACGTGTAAATTGTTGTATTGCTGAAAATGGCAATCAGTTTGAACATTTATTGTGAAACTAATAAATTTGTGTTTATTGTTAGGTACCTATCTTTATTTCTACTTTGTTAATTATTTTGAGAAGCAAAATATTGTTCATAATTTTATTACTTTTTTTTGACAAATAAAAATATTTTTTTGTGGGGTAAATAGCAACATTTTATAAAAGACAAAAAATACGTAAAATTGAATGATCTTGCAGAAAAGAGTATCCCTTATGATTTGACCTGTTGAATAAAAATATTTAGGTATCTTAAGAAGTCGATGGTCCAAGTTTGACCACTTACTTTAAACGTAGGATAAAGAAACATATCGCAAAAAGTGCATGGTATCAATGTAATTAAATGTGCCAAATTAGGTTTTCTTACCTAAATCCAAAATAAAAATATTTGAAAAATAATGAAAAAAAAAATAATATCTTTGAGGCCTCGTAGATGGCTTAGGAACCACTTTTGGATAGAGATAAGTTTAGTTAAATCGTCTTATTTTGTTTCAGAGAATATGTGGTAGAGCGTTGTACAGACCATTCGGGGACACCCTGTATGTACCAGGCTTATGTTTTGATTTTGTCTTGTAATTGAGAAATGTTTCCTGTTCGACAATAAATGGATTATTATTATTATTATTAAAGATATTTATCTAGTTTTCAAAATTTTGTTTAATATTATTTAAAGTAAAACTGACATGGTAGCCCCAATCTGAAATGTTAAATTTTTCCGACATTTCCCTGATTCAAGATTTGTTTGCCTGGCATTTTTCATCCTTCAGTAAGAAACCCCCATTTTGTTAAATTGTTTTCATTGTTTTTGTTAATATTTAAGTTAATTTTATAAACTTAATAAAATCATATAAAAGCCATATGATTTTATTAAATAAATAGTGTTTTGGTCAATTTAAATATAATTCCATGACTTTTCTCTGACTGTCCAGGTTTTAATGATATTCAGTGAATTTTTTATTTACGTAATTTTCAGGCATTCGTCGATTTTATAATAGAGGTTAATTTGAAGTTTTGAACGAGTGTTTCCACTCCCAGGCTAAGCATGAAGTAAAATTTCGAGTTTAGAAAAGCCCCGTGAAAATTTGTCGAGGGTCGCGCAGCGACCCGAGACAAATTTTCGGGCTTTTCTAAACTCGAAATTTTACTTCATGCGCCACGCGTACAAACCACTGATTTGAAGTGAAGTTCAGAAACACACAAATACATCTTTAATCAGAGTAACAGGGAATCAGATATTTAGTCTGTTATCAACGATGTTCAGTGTTATTAATAAGTAATTAGGTTTTAAATATTTTTGTTAAAACAACTAGTAACGATATGTATATATTAATGGTTGCAAAAATAATAAAATCAAATTTATTCTCAAAGGATTTGTATTCGTGATTCGAATCTTTGATTCGAATCATATTTATCTCTTACGAATTCTTTGTTCGAGTATTCGTGATTCGAATTATATTAGGTGATTCGGATGCGTGCTTAGAATCCTTTTTACGAGGATTCCTCCCAGCTCTGGTACATATGCACACGCTTTTTTTAAAATATTAATTTGATGCTTCAAACGAGTTTTTCTACTTCCAGGTTAAGCTTGAAGTAAAATTTCGAGCTTAGAAAAGCCTCAAAAATTGGTTTGGTCGCTTCGCGAAGCGGAGCGACCAAACCAAATTTTTAGGCTTTTCTAAACTCGAAATTTTACTTCATGCGCCACGCGTATAAGACACTCATTTCAAGCGAAATTCTTTTATTCACAATATTTCTTGTTTTCATTGTTTAATACGCGTGGCCCATGAAGTAAAAAATAAGAATTCCCTGTATAGATTTTATATATTTTCGTTATTTTATATCATTTATCAAACTAACAAACCACGTTCTATAAATCTAAAAATGAGTGTTTTCCACTCCCAGGTTAAGTAGAAGTAAACCCAAAAACCTATACGTTATATAAATCGAAATTATTTTTTTGATTGCTAGGATTATCTGCTAAATCGTGAAAAAGACTATTTAAATTTCGAAACCACTTTCCATAAATTCTGGGGTCCCTCAAGGAACTCACTCTGGGCCAATAATAACAAATAATTTATAAATATATTATTATTCTGAGATTTACAAATCATTTTTACTCTACATTATTTTTTTAACAAAATGCTCCACCAAAATGCAATTAAATTTTAGAAAATATCCACTTTGTATGTTAAAACTTAAATTCTAGATGGAATATAAACTTGAGAAATAGAATCTGGGCCTTGAGTAATTGCAATATTGTTCAAAATGTTAAGATAATGAATGAACATATCTTTTTACGCGTTTTGTCATAGGCCTCGTTGTTTTTGTGTTTTATTAGAAAATATAACAACCTCCACTCTCCCCAAAGCACTTAACACTCTGCAGGGCCTCATAGACACTATACAAACATGGTCCGCTAAATGGCGAATCTCTATAAATCCTAACAAATCACAGCTTCTTATTCCATTTCTCTGATCCAATTCATCCCCATTTACAATATCAGTAAATAACCACATCTTTCGCCCCTCAATCTCCTGTAAATACCTAGGCATAAATTTTGACACTAAACTCACTTTTAAAACCCACTCTTCAATTCTTAAAGTAAAGATCAGACAAAGGGCGTCATATTTCAGAAGTCTCACATATAAGAAACACGGCATTAACACTGAAACAGCAGTTAATGTATACAGGGTGTCAATTTGAAAACAACCAGCCAGAATATCTTTGAAACCGTAACAGTTAGAGAAAATTTTTCAAAACCGTTTCTAGGATATGGAGGGGGAACCATTTTGACCCACATAACAATCTTCTGCAACCAACCCCTTAGGCTGTGGCCACCCTTGCCCATTTTTTTGTAATAGCACGACCCTACTTGTGATATATCATTAGAAAGGTCTTTCAATATGCTAATCAGTGGTACCAACAAAAATTTTTATTTATTCATAAAAAATGCACCTCCATATTCTAGGAACGGTTATGGAAAATTTTCTCTAATTGTTACAGTTCCAAAGATATTGTGGCTGGCTTGTTTTCAAATTGACACCCTGTATAAGATGATATGCCACCCTTTGCTTGACTACGCTGCAATCCTCTCCCACAATCGACACCCATGTACCCTTAAAAATTTACAAATTGCTGAAAGATCGGCAAAATAATCCACTGAGCAAACACATTGAAGTAATGTTTCAACAATATTAATACAACGTTTAATGTTGTTACAATGTTGATACATTATTTGTTTTTTTTTTGCTCAGTGGGAAGACACCCACAAAATCCTCTACATAATCCTTCAAACCCCTCCTATACGAAATAACTAAAATACTCCCGATAGAAAACTGCCTCAACCAACTTTCCCAAAAATGTGCCTCTAATTCATTTCATTACAATCTCCTTAATACCCTATATATCCCTCGTAATAAAAATATTGTCCCTAAACGAAAATTTCCCTGCACCACAATTTATGAATTCATCTCTTCACTTCATGACAATAATGATCACTACGTTTGAGACAGCCGTTAGACAAGTACTAGACATTAATGATTACGACAGAACTAAACAAATTCAGGCGGAAAGACCAATGGTCGATAGCCGATTGACAGAAAAATATTTAAGTTTTAAAATTTGTTATAGTAATAATATTTAAATGTTTGTATACCACATTTCTGTCAATAAAGATGTTAAATATATATATATATATATATATATATATATATATATATATATATATATATATATATATATATATATATTACAACAATAACATATTTTCTCTTAAAAATCATAAAAACAAGTAGAAAGACCGGTCGATAATCCAAATTGACGATAAATTCTTTAAATTAGATGTATTGTAATAATATATCGAATGTTCAATAAAAAAACACCTCTAGAGTGCCATGAAAAATATTGTAGGTTGGCAACTCTGAAATTATATATTATAATTATTATGACTGACGTTTTATATGTCAATTCCTGAAGCATGTAGCCAACTTTCATTTAAAAAAGATGAAATCATGGCACTCTACAGGTTTTTTTTTTGATTGAACATACGATATAATCTTGTCAATTAAGATGTATTGTCATAAAAACACTATTATACAACAAAACTCCAGAGATCTGTTAATTCAAAAAAAAATATTGAGAAATTCATGAATTTTGTTTTAACGTTCCCACTGAGCAAACACAATTAAGTAATGTTTCATCAATAATAAAACAACGTTTAATGTTGCTATAATGTCTTGCTCAGTGGGTTAACAGATTTCTTCCATGTCATATGTTAGATATTCAAAAATTGGTATTGTTAAATGGATCCTAATAATTTAAAATCATTTTTATTATTAATAATTTGTGGTGAATCTTCTAATAAGTCTACAAAAGTTTTTGAATATTTGACTCTTTTAACTTTAATTTGAAACAAAACATTTTTTTTTTTTGTTAAATAATAAAAATCGAAAATTATGATTTATTATTTACATTATGAATACTCAGAATTTCTAGTGATTTTTAATAAGCGTTTGAATAAAAATCCACAAGAAAATCAGTTATTTTCATACAAAAACCACTTTACTTTGGAGCCTTAAAACTTAAATGTTTTAAAATTACCTTTGGATTTTTGTGTTATAGATATAATAAAAATGGTTGTTTTTAAATGGATCCTGAGAATTTAAACAATTTTCACTTGCGAATTCCTAAACAAAATTCTACAAAAACTTGCTTTTTCATCATAATGATAAATATTCAATTAGCGCTCCTTAAACTTTATTTTAGACAGAATATTTTTGTTTTCTATACCTACTACATAATTTAAAATAGTCAATATTAAAATAATGCTTCTCAAGTCAAAGTTATTGAAATTCTACATGATAAAAAATAATTACAAAATTATCTACATTACCTTGCGAATGTAGATAATTTACTTTTATTGTGTAGAATTTCAATAATTTTGACTTGTGAATTGCAAATTATCTATAAAAAAAGTTATTATAAATATCCAATCGAGGTCCTAAGACTTTAATTTTAGACAGAATACTTGTTTTTAGGTATTTAAAATTCTTTCAAATACTTTTTGCGAAAAGTATCATACTTTTGATACTATATATTTTAACTCATGAATTTTTTCAAAATAAGATTACAATGTTTGTCTAACGAGCGTATTGATTAAGTATTTTGAAAGAAACATTTTGAATTTAGAACAAAAAAAATAGTATGTTTAGGGACAATCTGTATATTAAAGTATGGTATAATATATTCCATTTGTTTCTGGATCTCGCCTAGCCATGCTTTCGTGTTGTTATGTTGCAGTATCAACATTTACATTTTTTATTAGTTGCCACTCCTGATTCCTTATTTTAACAGTGTTGCAATAATTTATGATATCATAAGTAATCCTCTTTTTAATTTTCAAGAGGTTTATTGTTAATCTTGCAACAATTATTTCGCCACGCGGTCGCTTCTTCGAGCATTTTATTATTAAATCAAATTAATCTAGTGTTGCAATGCTGTGTCAATGTCAAAGTGAAAAATAATTTCAGGCACATATTAAATATTAACATGCCAAAGATTATCTCTGAATCAAAAAGGTTACAAATTCTGAAATCCTACAAACATTTTAGGCAAAGTAATCCAAATCTACAGCATCACAATATTATTACGATTTTAATAGATATTTTTGGGGTATGTCTAGTATTTTAATTATCATATATATTTAATTAAAGATAATTACGTTTCAGGTAGGGAGATCTTCATTACAATTAATTTTACGACAAAGACCTGACGAATTGAAATCTACTACTTCTGGCAAACGATCTAAAAACAGCCATTTTTTGAATCACCTAGCTAGAAAAGATCTGCAACAACTAATTTGGCAATATAACTCTAGAAATCAGTATTTTACTTTGAGAGATCTTTTGAATGATATGAAAGAAAATTATGAGTTCCATGGGAGTAGAACAACACTTTATAGGGTTGTTAAAAGTATGGGGTATAAATTCAAATTAATTAATGGGCGCAAAATTCTCTGTGAACAAAAACATGTTGTTGCAGCTAAAATTATTTTCCTTAGAAAATTTTTACAGTATCAAAATTCCAGTGAAGATATCCAATTCGTATACCTGGATGAAACATGGATAT
Source organism: Philonthus cognatus (assembly GCA_932526585.2). Lineage (NCBI taxonomy): Eukaryota > Metazoa > Arthropoda > Insecta > Coleoptera > Staphylinidae > Philonthus > Philonthus cognatus. The sequence goes on along the minus strand of OW052250.1, from coordinate 24,873,540 downwards.
ATCAGAATGAATCCGTGGTTCGACGCTGGGTACATGAAACGGATATAAAAAGTAATCCAACTAAATTCAAAAATGAAGGCAAACGCTTCACCATTCTACATGCTGGGTATAGGGGTGGGTTTTTGGATGGGTGCGATTTTTTATTACATTCGAAAAATAATGACCGAGATTACCATGCCACAATGGATGGTAATACTTTTCAAAATTGGGTGGTTAATCAACTTATTCCTGCTTTGGCTAAGCTTTCAGGGAAATGTGTAGTTATTATGGATAATGCTGCATACCATTCTGTGCAATTAGACAAAACTTCATTTTCTTGTAAGAAATGCGAAATGCAGGAGTGGTTGGTTAAACACAATGTAAAATTCAATCCAAAATTAACCAAAAAGGAACTATGGGCTTTATTTATACCTTTTAGATCAAATGACAAAATTTACGTAGTTGATGACATTTTGAGAAAGAACGGGCACGAAGTTCTTAGATTACCGCCATACCATTGTCAATACAATCCAATTGAAATGGCATGGGGGTTTTGCAAGACTTACTACAATAAGCACATAAATTCTAAGCAACCATCTAAGGATCGTGTTCAGAATTTATGGCTTGAGTCTCTCTCAAAATGTACATCCGATATGTGGCAAAATTTCTGTGATCATTGTGAAAAACTTATTTCGGATGACTGGACAAAACACATGGGGAACCTTTCTTTTGAAACCATTCCTCCTTTTATTATTTCGCTTGGGGAATCTGGCTCAGAACAAGCATCAGAAGATTCAGATGCAGGTACTCTTGACTAAATAATAAAAGTGGAATGAGGGCTTAAAAATTGTTTGACATGAAAAATATCAGTATCACAAGAGGGTGGGAATAAATTTGCAATTCTACAAAAAAATACTGAGGGCCAACAGAAGAGAGAATGACCAAAATTAAGGTGAGAAATACAAATGGATGACGAAATAAGTTTGCAGAGCCGAATTCATTATATTTGTTATATACAATATTATTGCTGTGTTTGTATGTACAAAAACCAAGTAGTAAATTTTGTTAATCTTAAAACTGCATATTATTATCCTTTTATATCTGAAAATTTGTAAAACAGGCAACAGTGTAAGATCACAATAGTCAGAAATTATAACCTTAAAATCGAACATCTGACAGTGACATTTAAAAACCCTGATTTAAAACACAACCAGCCCCATTTACAATACTTAAACTGTCACTTTTCCATAGCTAGGCGAGATCCAGAAACAAATGGAATATATCATATAAGCAAGTATTACAAAATATATGATATCTTAACTTAATAATTCGTAAACATTATTTGAATTACAATCATTGTAAAAACTTTAAATAAAAAAAGAAATTGTAATAAAGTTTTTATTACAGCAATATTAACAAAAAACATACAATTTGAAAAAAAATACATTCAACATCAATAAATTAATTAGTGTGTGGAGCTCTCATCATCCCCAAATATTCATTAGCATTCTTTTTAGAAGCAATGTTCTTTGTGAATGTAGCTAATGGCAACAACGAGCCAAAGACGAAATGCTGGGCAACTGGAAATTTCCCCAAAACCTAAATAGTAAAAATGAATGATTTAATAAAACAAGTCCACACACAATGAAATATTAATAATGCAATAAAACAATCACATACAGTGGTAATCCAAATAAAACTGTGAAGAAAGGTTATTAGTGTAATCTTGAATAGGTTTCTCATCTTTTACGTGGTGAAACATTTTTAACTATGATTTTAAAAGAAATCACTTGGTTAAATTTTACTAATATATTAGTGAAATTTAACTACAAGAATAATTCAAATTCAAAACTATTTGAATTCGAGAAAATAAGCTTACGCTTCTTATAGTTCGCACACTTTAAACATTATATATAAAATTACGAAAATGTTATTCAATGGATATTTATTGTCTTAAGTTCTTATTAATTAAGATATTGTTTGCATTTTCACGAATAACATTTTCGTAATTTTATATATAAACAAGTGTTTTCTTTTAAAATCCTAGTTTATTATTGCTTTATTCATCACACACATAATTAAACATTACCTCAGCTTTGTACATTTTAATCAATCCGGAATTAACTTTGGTCCAATTGGAAACCCCACTGATTCCCCAAAGCTGATTAGAATGTTCAGCAAACGGGCCAGTTTTCACTTCGTTTATATATTTAATGCATGCAAAAAACATGTATTCTTCGGAAAAATTCTCGATGACCATTTCTTGTAGGAAAGAGCATGGCTCAAATTTGGGATGAGCTAAAAAAAAACAACACATTTTAAAAGGTTTTCAAAATGTTTAACAGTTTTTGTAATACCTGTTAATTGAGAGCTGCCCCAAATAAATGGAACAAACTGATAATCATCTAAGCTCCAAACACCGTGACTTCCAGCAGGTTCCATTCTGTATGTTTGTTGTAACTTCCTGACCAAATCCAGATAGCTACAAATTTTAGATTGATTGACATTAAGATAAAAACATTTAAACTAAAGTATTCCAATATTCATTCTAAAACATGTTTTAATATTAGAATTGTTCTATTTGAATATTCAAATTTTAATATGTTTTTATTGAATACTGCAGTTTTAAAAATTCCCAGTATTTCAAACATGTATCATTATTTATTTTAATCTTGTAATAGATTAACAATAACAAGTATATATTTTACCTTCATATTAAATTAGTGTTTTATTCGTTTGGCACATTAAGTAAATATTTTGAGTTTAGAAAAGGATTGGTCGCTCCGCTTCGCTTCACGACCAATCCAAATTTTTACACTTTTCTAAACTCGAAATACTTACTTCATGCCTTATCAAGGATTGGAAAATTCTTGTTAAAAATCTATTAAAACCTTTAATGACAACACCATATTCCTAAAAAATTAACAACAAGTAAATTAACGAAACCAACTTTTTGCCAGGCGTATAAAACACTGATATTAAGCGAAATTTAAAATATAATATTAAGGCTTAGAGTTTTTCAAATTAAAGTATTCAATTATTCACTCTAAAACATGTTCAAATATTTGGAATGTTCGAATATTTCAATAATCGTTAAAGAAAATTTAGTGATTATAATATTTGAATGTTCAATTATTCGACTATTTGTATTGTTCGTATTTGAATTCCAGCCTTAGTAGAAACGATCAACAATTGATAGGGTATATAATAAAATAATACTGGGAATTTCACTTTACATGCCTAAAGATACAAAAGACAAAATTTACCTGGGGAAAACTTTAAGTGCAACATGGACTTTATCATCGTTTCCGAGCGCTCCAATCTTAAAGAGGCAACATAGAAACATGACGAATGCCGTTTCGTGGCCGGTACCATAATCGATCCTGATAGAATTCCCGAAGGACTCCATGAAATACACAGAAATCTCAGCCAAAGATCGATGGAATGGTTCAGGCAAAACATCCCTGAGCAAGTTGTATGATTCCTAATAAATCCAAATGTAAAATTTACAATATTTGTATGTTATAATTGTGAGCACTTACTGTTTGTAATTTTTCTAACCAGGTCCTGAAAGCCTGATTACCAAATCTTTGAGGTTGATTAATTGGTGGTGTATCTTCAATTAAATCATCCAATTTAGTCAAGAGCTTAATCAAGTTATTTATTACGTCAGATTTTATTTCACCACAATCTCTGGCTGATACTCCTTTAATCGATTCATTTATTGCTAACACAAATCCCATATATTCCTATTAAAAAAATTTAGTAAATTATGTACAAAAATAAAAATTTGATTTTAACATACAGATAATAAAAAAGGGAATTTTTCTTTCCAGCATACATACTTTTACATATTTGAAAACAAATTGCTCCAGACAGTCAGATTAATCAAAATAAACATTTGTAAAATTAATTAACAAAAGCAGTATATTTTAAACTTTACAATATTGCAGTGTCTTGTGCGCCTCGCGCATGACATAAATTTCGAGTTTAGTATAGCCTGAAAATTTGGATTGGTCGGACATTGCTACACGACCAATCCAATTTTTCAGGCTTTTCGAAACTTAAAATTCTACTTCAAGCTAAATCAAGGATTGGAAACACTTGTTAGAAGTTTTACATTGAAAGCTTTTATAAAGACAACAAATATGTAAAAATTTATAGCAGAAAATCTCACCTAAAAGAAAAATTCTCTGTATTTAGTAAGTTAAAATATTCGTTGGGTAAGCATTGAAATAAAATAATGAATATATTTTTTCTCTATGTAACATCAAACGAAACACTTTTCATTTAATAGAAGCATAAATTAGCTTCATAATAGGGCATATATTGAATCATCATATAATTCATATAAATTAAGAGTGTTCAAAGGCTATTCAAATTGGAGTAGGCGCATGTCCTTTCCAGACAATTGACATATTAATGTCAGCAGATGTGTTCGAACTTATAAAGAACTCAAACATTAATGTTAACTACTATGTGCAGTCCTAAAATTGTCCTAAAACTGCGTGTAATGTACTTAAAATATTTACGTGGTAAGCCACTGAATTTTCCCATAAGGTCATATCCTCGGGGGTTTTGATGAATTTCTTCGGCACGAGGAATTCATGATCTGGTCCGACTGAAACATACAATTAATAATTTACTCAAAGCTAGATTTTTTCCGCTAAACTTACCCGGTGTACTCTCCATATTTTTTTGTTATTTACTAAATTATGGCATAACCACAACGACTGCGTAGTGTAGGCAACGTTATTTAAAAATAATAGACAAACCATAACAAGAGCGACTAGCATTTAGGTATACACAAAAGTGCTACCAACCAAATTTGTCTTTTCTGACACCCAATATACATTCAATGTTGTCTATATATATATTTTTTAACGAAGTTAAGTTAGCAAACCTTTTTAAAGGAAATTTAAAAACCAAGCAATTTGATAAAGCAAAGTTGTTTTTGTCACATAACCAAATTTCAGTAGTGATTTAGAAAGGTAAGAAAGTATTATTTTAACTGATATTTGTTTTCATTTATAGAGTTATTCTGCTTACAAGTTAAAATTGGGGCTATTCTATAAAAAAAACATTACAATTATTAGGCATGTAATACAAATGTTACACCTCACAATTTGATTCTTTTAACACCAGACAAGAAATATTCATAATTGTTCCATTACAAATAATGTAAATTAAATGCAACGTGTAGAAAGCAAAATAACTCATGTATTTATTTTGCTTTATACACGTTGACCTCAAAACAAGTGATCCTCCCCTAAGAAAAAAAATCTAGATGCGCACCCGATTTAAAGCTACCATAATAAATAGTAATAGATTTTTTCAATAAAACACATTTGGATTGTTCAAAACTAGTTATTTGTTCAAAAATATATACACATTCCATTAAACAATACATGTTATTATAACAAATCCGGATCGTCGTTGTTTCTCCAAATTCCATTCCCAGTAAAATGGTGATCCTTTTCCAATAAATACAAAGCCAAATTTAATTGTTGCACCTTTGAGATTCTCCTAAATCTGTTTTTTAAAGACTGATCTGAATGTATTTTATGCAAGACCATCGATATTTTATCTCTAATAAAGTAAAAACAATGGGTCATCATTTAATACGAGGCCAAGTACAAAATATTGCTCATTCCCGTTTGGACCCCAGTAAAGTGAAATTTATCAAAGTAACTTCAAAATGTAATAAAAATTAAAAATTCCAACGATCAATTTATTAACTAAATATCGGTGCAAATGATGCAGCTGGATTAATCTAGTTATGTGTGGGTTTGTTGTAATTTCATATCAAATATTGTTTATTATTTGCATGGAGCTAGAAACTTAGATTAGACTTTAAGGCCTAAAAAATGAGGTTGTACATACTAATAATGATACATTTTTGATGATTTATTCTGAAACAATATTTTGTGACTCACACCTTTAATAGTTTGATTTTTTTTTGACAAATGCAAATGGTGCGTCATCGACCCCGATTAACGTGTAAGAGTGTGAAAAACGCACCACATGCATCAGGGGCATCAGAAGTGTTAAGATAAAACAGTGCCATACATACTTGGGATAGAGTAGTATTTGTATTGCTTTCCTAATGTTATCATTTGTAAAACGCCTCCTCTTCAAAAAATAATACGTATCTTCAATATCCACCAGCGGCACGTAAAGATAATAAGGGTGGTTTTTATATTGTATTTCTTCACCTTCGTCGGCTTTAACCAACATTCTTAAAAACGTTTCCATCTCAGATTGTACATTAACATCTTTTCCTTCTTTTATATGGTTTTCAAATTTATCACTTTGTATGCCTAAAAATTTCATAAAAAAATTAAAATCAATGGAAATTTTAATGTTTCTATACTCATTATTTATTACCTACAACCAGTAAGCTAGCGCATCGCAGTTTAATACTTTGCAAAAACTTTAATCGAGTTTTCGCAGAATGGTAATGAATGATGAGTGACAGCATTCTAGGATTGTGCATTAAAACCCTAGTCTCTGGTGTGCTTTTTAAATCATCCAAGCGTGTTTGTATCGTACTTGGACTTAAAGTGAAAACATTGAAATATCTTTTAATAGCCTCATCGGAAATATCCTCTTTCTAAAATACAAAAAAAAGTTGTAATTTTTTATAATTGGGATCTTAGTCACACTAAATAAATAATTTTTAAAGGTTACATACTCTTAAAAGTTCATATATCCTTAGTATATCTTGTACAGAAATTCCAATTAATTTTGGATATCTGAACATTTGTGTCGCCAAATCGCTTCCAGCAAGTTCAGGCAGAGTTTCAAGCACCTCTTTAGTGATTTTCGGTGATACTGCCATAATGTAAGCGTTTCGCATAATTTTCCTCTTTGTGTAACCCAAACTGAGGGCTATGTTAATGTTTTCGCAAATGTGTGTTAGAGGTCTCATGTAAACAATGTGATGAATTCTAGATATTTTTTCAATATCTTCATCTTCTGCACCTAACCTATATTCTAATATAAATTTATCATTAATTTAATTATATTTAAAACAATAATGTTTAATAATAATATTTATAAATATCATTAAATTTACAATATTACACTCACTCAAATATCTGTTAACAATTTTTGTATGGATTTCCCCAAGAGACATATCCTCATCTTGCAAATCAGAAATATCTAAATTCTCCGGCAGCGGATTTAAATAACCCACTAAATGCTTAGCAACATTTACATTTTTCGGTAAAAACCTTAATTCCTTTAATTTGCTAACAGAATACCCTGCTACTCTCCTATGACTAAAAACAAAAAATCAGGAAATAGCGAACTAACATTTTCTTGTTATTTTGAATATCCATAATGACAATTCCTAATTAACCATTAAGATGAGTACAGGTGAAATAATAACTAAAATCTAATATGAATATATCGATGGCTTAGCGCACAAATGTGTTGAGTGCAGTTTTTGGCTAAAATACACTCAACTCATTTTAGCCAAAAACTGCACTTAACACATGTGCGCTTAACCATCGATATAGTCAGTTCATGTGTTAAATTCATTAGGAACACACAGAATTAATCCCAAATTTTACCTTTAAAACCAAGATTATGTATGAAAACTTACTGCATTAAATCTGGAATTAAAATATTTTTACACCCACACTCTTTATAAAATGTGTAAGCTTGTTCCATTCGACGGCCGCCAAAAGAAAATATTTTTGGTTCGCGGAGGCATTCGTCTACGTCAATATTAAATGATGAGATGAATTTGAATGTCTCGGCTAAGCGTATCGTGTCCAAGTTGTTTAATTTGTGTTTTTGTACAAACGTCTGAGCTTCATTATTATCAATTCCTGTAAAAGTTAGATTGGCGGTAATTGTAATAACATCAAAAATAAAAGTTCATATTCGGTTTCAGCAACTTCAGTTAACTCTTATTCATAAATTACATTTTTTGTCGATTGACATTTTCCATGTCGTCAATGTAAAAAATTGTGAATTGATTGAATTTGTAGCATGTTTGTAACTATTGCTGAATTTTAATCAATGAATAACTTGTTCGATTTAACTGATGTTAGTGAAGCCCTCCATCAATAAATCAAAACTATATGGATTGAATGTTTATTAAACAAGTTTCGACATTGAAGTTTAAAATTAGACCCTGTTTTTCAAATCAAAAAGAAAAGGTTTTTATAACTCACCCAACATATTCGACATTAAGTTCCCCTGGGCGCTCAACGCTCTCGTACAATTTAAGTGGACACATTTTGCAAAATTAAATATTTGTTTACGTAAATTTAAATTCATGATCCTGAATGTTTACACGCAAAATTTTAGGTTATTGAATGATATCATAAATAAGATAGAAACCTATGAAAATAGTCGAAATCTAGATTTTGTTTTCATAGAGTATGCTAGCACAAAAGTACTGCCAAAATTAAGATATTTTCAGTGTGTAGGCAACTTAACTTACAATTAATAAGAGTATAAGAAAAAAATATTTTGTAAAATTTAATAAATTTATCCAGTCCACTAGATCTATTTTGTAATACTAATGCTATAATTTAAGTTAACGATATATTATGCAAACTATTATAGTAGTTATTTAATTTCATTACACTTGCGTCTTTTTTATTCTAGACAGTTGATGATCTTTGTAGAAGAAATCTATGATAGAAGAATATTACCAATAAGCAAATGTCCGATTAGAATTAAAATTTATCGGAATTTTTACAAGAAAAGCTGAATAAAGTAGTATCATCGCGTGTTGAATTTATAAAAAGTGTAACAGAATGAGTGCGAATAAATCCCAGAACAGGAGATTGAAATGGAGTTTGGAATCGACGAGGTAACCTCAAATATGCATTTTTAATTATTCCATCCTGTGTATTGTAATGAAATACGTGTTCTAATTTAAATCGATAATTCAATTTAATTTATAAATATGTAAGTGGATTGATTCTTAGTACCTTAGTATTTCTTTAAATTGAGTATCAACATATGATTCTGAAATATTTTAGTATGTAGTTTAAAATGTGTTACTTAAAATAACATTTTTCCATGGAATGATAGTTTCACAGTACAGTTTTATTCAGAGAAACAACTCTAAACTGCATATATTTAAATTATATGGCAGTATTTTAGCGAAATTGCCCTCATAATGTCTAGTTAATGAATTATCTAAATCAGGGGTCTCCAAACTACAGCCCGAGGGCCACATACGGCCCGCGGAGAGCTAGCATACTTGAAAACTCCTTTTAGAGAACATATTTTTGGAGTGGACTATTTCACTTTTTACCACCGGCAACAATGATAATATGGTTTTGGCCCTCGGAACTTACTGGAGTAATCAGTATGGCCCTAAGGCTGGAAAGTTTGGAGACCTAGGATCTAAATGAATGATAGGAGTTACAATGAGCCGTATGATTTCCCTTTCGTTAAAGTTAAAGACAGTCGTTAAGTTCGTTTGTCCCTGTTATATATGTCAATTCTGATATGTTTTCACTCACTCTAATGAATTATTTTGTTAACGAAAGCCTTACCAAAGGGGAAATCAAACAGCCCACTGTTATTATTCTGACGGACACAAGTTTTCATTAATAATAAGCGATAATTTTAGGTTAGTGTTTTTAATACAGACTGTTTGATTCTGTCTTGTTTTATTGTGCAAAAACATTCATCTGTAGAAAGAATTAATTGTACATTTTTTGTAACAAAAAAATGTAACTGAATTTTTCATATACAAATCGACGATACCCGTTCATTATACAGGATATGTATTTGTAACGTTCAGTTGCATATGAAAAATTCTATATAATTCTTGGTTACAAAGTATATGAATGTCTTGAATAAACTTAAAATTTTGTTATCAATTTTATATGGTGTAAACCTTATCTTAAATCCTGTTTATAGCAATGGGATCACAAAATATTTATTTATAATCTCAACTGCTCCGTTGTTTTTTAGACGGGCAATTAATTTTGTGTCATTTATGTTTGTCTAGGTCAAATAGGGCTCTTTCGAGCACTGATACAGCATTGGCAAGTCCACCTGCTTACAGCCCATCCAGCTCCATAACCAACATCGAAGTAACCAAAAAAACTGATACTAGTCATCTCATTAAGAAAAAATCATGGGAAGTCGCACTAGCCCCGTTAAAACAAGTCCCGATGAATTTATTCATCATGTATATGGCAGGAAATTCTATTTCTATATTTCCTATAATGATGGTGGGAATGTTGTTTATGCGACCGATTCAAGCTTTATTCTCAATCAACAGCACGTTTAAAATGGTGGAGGATTCGAGTGCGGCTGCACAGAAATTGGTTTATTTATTGGGAAATTTTATCAACATTGGGCTGGCGTTGTATAAGTGCCAAAGTATGGGGTTGCTGCCGACGCACTCGAGTGATTGGTTGGCGTTTGTGGAGCCGCAAGCTAGACAGGAATATTTGGGTGGGGGAGCAATGCTGTTCTAATTAAATGAATAAAGTCAGACTAACGACTATGTATTTGTAATAAAATATATTTACATTGTTTTAATCTTTTTTGTGCTTATCTGCGAAATCCTTTAGTTTTTGGACTAGTGCGCCTGGATCGTCCACTCGTGGGACCTGCAAGTAGAATTCACTTTGGTGAAAATAAAAATGGGCGGACAAACATAATTTTATGTTCAAATTTTACAACACTGTGACATTTTTATATCAGAGTAATAAATAAAATAAACAGAGTGTTTCGAGATATTTTTTTCTACATTTTTTGTGTTACATAATGGGTTAATAAGTCACCTGCTTTTTTATTACTTACATCATAATTTTGGGAAATGTATATCCCTGCATACACTCCAACTAGAAAACTGAACTGTGAAATGACAAGAACAAATGTGACAAATTACGCTAAAACTTTCGGGGGTTGTATTTGGGTACTCACGAAGCCCCTGACCATGTCGTAATCCAGGTTTATTTGGTTTCCCAAAGAAACGTACGCGAAAAAATTCGACTAGTTTTTTGTGGAGATGATTTAACAATAACACTTTTTTATTATTACGGATATTGACTTCAATACCGCCAACTGTGGCATATAAAATGTTTCATTTATACGAGTTGGCACCACTTATGAGAGCGGAACGCTGCCAACTTTAAATTTGGGAACATTTTTGTTTAATTGGTTTAGGTTGGTAGCAATCATTGGGTATACGGAATGCCAACTTAATACTAGGGGATTATCAAGAAGAATTGTATTAACATCTGTGGCTTTTTCATGAATTATAATTGCCAATTTCATACTAGGGGATTTTTATGAAAACTGATGGATGTTAGTTCCTCTAGGAGGATGTTTTTAATTTGAATGATATTACAACCAATGCAGATAATTTAATCTTTTATCTGCAAGATTTATAAGGAGTCCACATTGTTGCAACACATGTCTGTACTTTCAAGGTAAAGGTAAGTACATTCCATACAATGATCGGTGAAAAATATTGTTCACTCCGTGATATTTCGAAAAAAGTAACATTGGGTTACTGCCAACTGTTGGGGAATTCTCTGATGACCGGATTGTTAATCGTGAACGTGTTTGGGATTTTTGCAATCGTACGAAATAGACCGACCGGAGTACTGTTCATTAGATACCAACATACATCACAAACAAATCCAAACATGTTAGATGTTGAATATTTTGATGAGTGAAATTTTCGATTTACGAAAATATTAGATAATGAGTTTAAAGAATGGAATTTCTGCCTAACAAAACACGTAGAAAATTAGTTAACATAAGTTAAAGTGTATTTTTAACTTCACAATAGATCAGTGTTTTATACGCGTGGCGCATGAAGTAAAATTTCGAGTTTAGAAAAGCCCCGTGAAAATTTGTCTCGGGTCGCTGCGCGACCCTCGACAAATTTTCTACACGGGGCTTTTCTAAACTCGGAATTTTACTTCATGCTTAGTCTGGGAGTGGATACACTAGTTCGAACTTTAAATATAACTCTTTTATAAAATCGACGTATGTAATATAATAAATCATTCATTGAAATCATAGAAAAAGATGGAAAATTTTACCTGAAATCAACTTTTAGAGTTAACTTTATAATTTGCTCCGCTCTTAATGGGCTATTATTCTATTCATAAGAAAAACAGTATTTATTAGATATTAAAGTTGTATTTAATATAATAACAAACTGTGAATAAATTGACAAAAATCTAGAAATATCGAAAATCTCGACATATTGAAAATCTTGACGGTCCACTCCCAGACTAAGCATGAAGTAAAATTTCGAGTTTAGAAAAGCCCCGCGTAGAAAATTTGTCGAGGGTCGCGCAGCGACCCGAGACAAATGTTTACGGGGCTTTTCTAAACTCGAAATTTTACTTCATGCGCCACGCGTATAAAACACTGAATGTTTAAAAAATACTAGTCTTTATTTTGTTCGGGCGGTTTACAAATTGTGTTGAATCTTCTAAGCTGATTATACATACTAATTCTATTTATAAATTTTGATCAGTATTAAAAGTACAATTTTGTTTCAAGGCACACTACATTTAATGCCAAAAAATCATGTGAACAAGGTTTATTCTACATTTTTTCTAGCATAAATATTAAATTAAAATCAAAATATCGAGCATAATTAAATTCAGAAAAACAATGTCCAATATAATAAAATAAGAAAAGTATATGCAGCCATTTAAAAATGTAAAGTTGATTTTATTTGGCAATGAAGTTGATTTTGAAAAAATATATAATTAGTGTCAATTTATGGTCGATAAATAAATAACAGAGTTATGGCGTTGGGCGTTTATAATCGAACACCCGATATATACAAAAGTAGCTCTCGTAGTAGGAAAGGTTAGATAAAAACGATAATTGTATAATTAATTAAATTTTAATTTGAGCAAAGATGATTGATTTGGACAAAGTTGATTGATTTAAACAAAGATTGATCCATATTCTCGATCAAGTATTGAAAAACTCACAAGAACACCCCAAAAGATTATTTTTAAATTCATAGACAATAAAAGAAAGTGTAGTCATAACTAATATTTTATTCCTATTTTTATTCATATAAATATTATAAATTAGTGCGTATATCAATTTTTGGTTTCACCATCTGATTTGTCCGCCAACACCCCAATTCGGCTTTCCTCCCCTGTTGGTGTCTTTATTCCAGAATACTTTCGTGTCATGATTTTCCGTTTTCCGTTCAACAACAACGCCGGCATTATCAACCCCATCTTTTCTATCTACATGAGGGGTGATTTCATAATCAGCATCCCTTCTGGCCCTTTCGAAAGCTTCAATTGGAGATTCGTGCAAATCTTCTACAGGGATGAATTCGACTTGTATTTCAGATGGCGCTTGATAGTGATTGTCATTTACGTATAATCCATTTGGGTAGGAGTAAACGGTTGCGATTAAAGCGAAAAGAATCAAGAATTTCATCTGAAAAATTAAAATTCTTTCAATTGATATTATAAAATAAGATGGAAATTGAAGTTGTGACTCATTTTTCACAACTGAAGTATTTTTGAATAAATAAAATATGCAATTATTAACATACCTTGGTATTAAATTTGCTCGTTATATATTGTGTTTATAGCGATGTAAGTTTGTTTACTGATGACTGAATACACTTTTCCAGTCGTATTTATATCGGTGGAATATCTTTAATGTATTTGGGAATTTCCCGTTTTTTGCGCATTATCAAGATGTGGGTTTTCTGTCTGGGGTCGCAAACTTTGTTTCAATTTACAATTTGGGATAGGTCTAAAGTTTATAACTTTTTATAAACACAAAAGATTAACAGATTTTAATATTAGTGTGAGAATTTATTTTTACTGTTAAAGAAAAGGGAAATACAGGGAATGTTTTTTTAGTATACATATCACGATGTATACGCTGTAAATTTCGGGCTTTCGTTGTTTCTGAAAAGTTTCCACTCCCTGATTAAGCATGAAGTAAAGTTTCGAGTTTAGAAAAGCCTGAAAATTTGGATTTGGCGGCGCGCGAGCGAAGCGAGTCGCGCCGGCAAATCCAAATTTTCAGAATTACTAAACTCGAAATTTTACTTCATGCGCCACGCGTATAAAACACAGATTTAAAGTGATGTTTACATAACACGTAGTCTTTTTAACTATAATCACATACAATTAGTTGTCTGTGCTATAACATAACCTGACTTTATTTCCGAATAGATCCAAGACTTTGTTGTAGCTATTGATTTTTCAGATATTATATTTTTTATATTAAATCGTCAATGACATGGACACATATCCATTTTTCATCTTTCGTGTTTTACCTATTTTTTTGTCACTATACCATTTGGGAAGAAAGTTTCCCCATTTCCCCATTTATTATTTTTCAAAATTCAAGCAATTTGCTTTAGGATATGTAAGTAAGTACAGGGTGACCGACGGGAATAAACAAGGAATTATATTCTACAAACACCTTCGTAATTAGTTGATTGATTGAGTTACGTGAACATCAAATTATTTGACGAATAAAAACACTAATAACCTTTCTTCACACGTTTATTTGAATTACCAAATGTACATACATTTTGGACACAAAGTGACCATTATCAATGGATTAACACATAATCCATTGATAATGGTGACTTTGTGTCCAAAATGTATGTACATTTGGTAATTCAAATAAACGTGTGAAGAAAGGTTATTAGTGCTTTTATTCGTCAAATATTCGTAATTATATGCTATGTCCATTGCATATAATGCCCTGGTTGTACACTCTCTTGAAAGCAGTTTTCAAGCCTTTACTCAAAATTGGTCTATACGCTTTCCAACATCTCATGATCAACTTGTAATTGAGATTTCTTCACAAAAATCAATTAAACGTAATCAAATAAGAGTCCTTGAGGTAACAGGATGTTGCCAAAAAGAATAATGACCCTTTCTGGAAGCATTAGGCAAACCACGACCGTTGCCAGTTTCGCAGTGCTCGGGGTGTCCCCAAGTATATCAGATTTGACCACTTGTGACTATTTTTGTGGAGATACCTCAAATAATATGTCTTTGTTCACGATAATCTTATAATATGTGCATTATTTAATTGTGTGGGCACCATAAACGGGGTGCATTTAACACTCAAGTATATTTAACACGGGATTTGCGTGATAACTGTGTTTTTTTTAACAAGAATATAAATAATTGTCTAGTTAAATATTTTGCCGCTATGCAGTAACAGCGCTGTGCTAGCCAAATCAGCTTCTTTTGTCTTACATTTGACCATGGTGGTGTCGTCGATGCCATTTTGTTGAAGTACGAAGTAACGCGTCAACATCTCCGCCGACCTCACTAGTTTAACCCGCGTAAAACGCGTTCTTTTTTTAAAGCGAAACAAACCTTAACACCGTAAAAACTCTATTCAAACGGACGAGTTCGATTTTTGTGCTAAGAGCGTCTTTCTATGTAACTTAGAAGAAAGGGTAGACTGTGTGAGTAATATTTATTGTTGAACGATTGTTCATATTTGTGTTAAAGTGGAATTAACCCTATTACACATTCAAATCATAGTACCGCAATCTGTCATCATTCATCAGTCATTTATTATAAAACGAAATCGACCATTAATACTGACGCGTATTTGATAAATATATATAATAAATGTTGTGTTGTATATTGTTGTTGTCGTGAACAACTTAATTGAAACCATTTCTTTACAAAAATCAAAATTACTTTCGTCGGTACAGTACTACACATTTTTAAAACATGTATTAAATGAACGCTGCTTGAAGTTTAAACATATATTTAAATTATGTGGAAACGCAATAAGTTTTGTTAAGAATGGAATTATTTTATCATAATACAGTATGAGCTGAGAAATATTACTAAGGAAGATATTTGGTTGTCATATATAAGTTAATAATATTAAAACTAGAAATTACTTATAACTTCAGATGTTGTCATTGGATTCATAAGATATTGAATTGTTTATTTGTAAAGTCTCATTCATGTTTGTTAATAAACAATGAAGTTACAAGCGGTTACATTTGGGTTCATCGGGAAATGAAGTAAAAATACTCATTTTTTTGTAACGCTTTTTACAATAATAATTTATCGTTATTAAAAATTGTTGAAATGTTAATATGTTATAAGAAAATGTTCTATTTTTTTCGTTTGCAGATTTCTTAGAAGGGGGCCAAAACTTTTGAAACGGATATTAGATTCCTTATTAAAAAGATTTGAGAATTTTTTATTAAGAAAGATAAACTAAATAGAAAAAGAAAACAGGGTTTTCACTATATCTCGAAAACTAAAGAAGACATTTCAAATTTGTTTTCAGATTTTGATTTTGTCATGTATTGGGTTAGTTACTGCACTATTACTTCTTACCATGAATATTTTATTTTTTTGTATTATTATTTTTTTTTAATGCTATTCTGAAGCGTATTTATTAAATGAGCCGTTTATTTTAAAATAAGCCTAACTATACTTCTCAATTTTTTGTATATTCAAAATATATGTTATATATTTTGAATATACAGTCAATAACAAAATATTGAGAAATGGAGTTATGCCACTTTCAAAATAAACGGCTCATATTATTAATATTGTTGTATATTACTTTATTTCTGTATTTTTTTTCTGTATTTTGTTTTTCCGTTTAGACACTAAAGATTATTATTATTATTTTATTATTGGCCCCTAAAATACGCAACTTTGAGGCAATTTAACCGACTTTTTATCACTTCATATAACCGGCGAATTAGTAAAATATCCATTATGGAATAACAATTGCAAAACATAACTGAAGCTTGTATTAGACAACACTATTTTCTTGTACAAGAAAATAGTATACTATTTTCTATCATGGTGTAATACACAAAATATTACCAAACGCAAATCTTGTACAATTTTTATTAATGGAAATAGGACATGTTCTATTTGGTTTGGTGATATTTTGTGTATTACACCATGATAGAAAATAGCATAGTATTTTCTATTACAAGAAAATAGTGTCGTCTAATACAAGCTTTAAGAAAAAAATATCAATATTCTAGAGCGTCGACTGAACGCAAGATTAATCGGGAGCCAATTTAATTTCTCATTTACAATCACAGAAAACTATTATTAGAATTTTGACATAGACAAATGATTACTGATAAGAGATGTACATTTATAGCCGTGATATTTATAGTTACTATTAACTAATCAAATGAATGTGCAAACATAAACAAAGTATTATTGTGGAATTATTCATAAAAACCTTGAACAAATAGGTGTATACATACATACACTGTTTATCTCTAGGCTATACGAACGATAACCTCTTATGGAAATTCAACAGTACTATACTGGAACAAAAAACACTAATATGTGTTACCGAATTAAATGTCCCATGCAGGAATTCCCGAAGCACACGAAAGAAAAATCCCCCTAGAAGTGTGTATAAAAGACGATTGAATGGAGACGAACAGCATTCCAATCACAACCACTAATAGCCAAACAAGTCAAGTGAATTGAGAAAGTATTTACTAACTAGTATAAAGGTAGGTCAATTTATTTCTTGATTAAATATGTGTAATTAATAACAATAATATAAAAAACGATTTGAAACAAATAATATCGTATTTTACACGAATATTATCGTAGTTTTATATATTATAATAACGTATTTATTTCTCACAGTGCAAATGTTTACATTATGCAATATATCTAATACACAATTTTATACTAAAAATGTTCACCTTATAAAACAAAAGGATTTTTTCTTTTAAGTATACATATCCTGATATATACGCTGTGCATTTTTAGTGTGGAGCGTTTGATTTGAAACCTATATCAAGTACAGTACAGTTAGCTCCGCTAATCCGAACTCCAATAATCCGTATTCTCCAGTAATCCGGACGAAATTGAAATATTAGTTATTTACATTTTGTGTTCCAAAATCCGGTTATCATTGATTCGGATAAGCGGAGCTTTACTGAATCTAAAATACTGATATATTGTAAACTATAAAATGTATGGCTTTAACATAGTTCTTTAGCAGTATTTTAAACTTCAGAATATTTCAGTGTTTTATACGCGTAGCGCATGAAGTGAAATTTTGAGTTCAGAAAGGCCTGAATTTGGATTTGGACGCTTCGCGTGCAAATCCAAACTTTCAGGCTTTTCTAAACTCGAAATTTTACTTCATGCTTAAACAAGGAGTGGACGCACTCGTTCATAATCTAAACTGATTTATTGTCTTTAAATCTAGAGCTGGTAAAGAAGTTAAGTAAATAAAACAGAAACATTAGTTCATTTAAAAATGAATCAAGTAAAACTTGAATATATCCTCATATTTATTCTAATATAATTAATTTAAATTACAGATGATGAAAGTTATTATTTTCCTCGGCTTCATTGCCTTATCCCAATGCCAACCACTGGAAGACTTCTACAACGAAGATCAACAACCCAATGCTTACTACTATCCTGAAGAATTCGAAGTTGTTCACAGGGAAAGAAGATCTGCAGACGACTATTTCGTCGAAGATAACGAACAACAAAACATCGAAGAAACCGAACTAATCAGACAAAGAAGATCCACTCCAGACAACATCAACACCGATAATTTCATCCTCCAACATCCAGCCTTAGTTTTGTATTACTATCCAGAAGAAGTTGAACAGATTGAATCTTTGGAAAGGCAGAGGAGGTCTTTGCAACCGGGTGCTCCAACTTTCCCTTTACCTAATCAAGAACCTCCAACTAAAGTAACTCCTCATGTGACGCATCAAGATGGCACCACTAATGTTGGAGCTAAAGTTGATCATAAATTTGGAAACCACGACGCTAGTGCTTATTGGAATAAAAATGTGCGTGGTCCAGGCAGATCGAAGCCAAATTATGGAGTTCGTGGAACCTTCAGATTCTGATTTAGTCGTGTATTTATTTATTTAATTTATTTTTTTTAATAAATATATTTATTAATATAACAATTATGATTTCTTTATTATTAATTTTGTTGGTATAAAGCAAGATTGGCTAATCCAAATTGCTACGAGGGCAAAAATTAACACTACATTTCTAAATGTGTTTATTTTAATATTTGTCATCACTATCACTATGCCTTGTCTCGTGAGAGTGAATTTGAAAATAATATGTCATTTTCCTCTAAAATATAAGGAAATGACATAAATAGTCTTGTTATGACTTCCATTGAGTAAACTATATCAGCAAACAACGTACATTTTATTTTAACTACCGTGCGATCGTTTAAATTATGAATTAGAGTAGGCGGCATTTATTTTTGTGCGATTGCCCAGAATGCTAATTTAATGATAACATAAATTTAAGGTTATGGTAAACTATGTGTTAGCAGTCAGTAGTGCCAATCTAATTTAAAATTTAGAGCCTACTCTAAATCATGTTTTCAATGATCGCATGGTAGTACCTACGTATATCAATTTTGAGTGCTTCTTTGACCCAAAAATAGAGCCAATCATTTTTATTTTTGTAGAACTACCTTTATATCAAGGTTATACTGTTCTCGATTTTTAGAAATTGTAGCTTATTTATTTATTTACTATTATTATTTGTTATTTATTTAGTCTTTGCAATACAAATTGTTGTTGATTTCGCAAAGACATTTTAATGTTTTGAAGAATACACAACTAAGTATTGACAATTTCATTCTCACTTATTTATTCAATTTCAATCTTGTACATTGTTAACAATATCGACAGAATTTTGGATCTTATAATTACAAGCAGAAACATACAAATGAAAGTTACAAACTGTATTCGTGCCAATGCTTTTGTCGAGGGTCGCTGCGCGACCCTCGACAAATTTTCTACGCGGGGCTTTTCTAAACTCGAAATTTTACTTCATGCTTAGTCTGGGAGTGGACAACAATCGTTCTTAGAAGTGTCAAATTAAAGGATCACTCTAGATTACTAAGTTTATTACCATTTTACAAAGGCTACAGCTCGAAGGACCAATCATGGTCTTCGGAGACCGAAGGACTACAGGGAATCGAAGTTTCTTTACAAGAAAACAACGAATATCTGAAGGTTTACAGCATGGATAGGAAAGAAAACTTCCAATTTAAAAAAAATATCGAAGTTGGGTTGGTTTTTAGTGCGTTTTTAACTTCACTTTAAATCAGTGTTTTATACGCGTGGCGCATGAAGTAAAATTTCGAGTTTAGAAAAGCCCCGTGAAAATTTGTCGAGGGTCGCTGCGCGATCCTCGGCAAATTTTCTACGCGGGGCTTTTCTAAACTCGAAATTTTACTTCATGCTTAGTCTGGGAGTGGACCGTCAAGATTTTCTACATGTCGAGATTTTCGATATTTCTAGATTTTTGTGCAACTTTAACATTAAATAAATACGGTTTTTTTTAGGAATAGAATATTCACCCATTAAGAGCCGAGCAAATTATAAAGTTAACTCTAAAACTTAATTTTAGGTAAAATTTTGCATCTTTTTCTATGATTTCAATGAATGATTTATTATATTACATACGTCGATTTTTTAAAAGAGTTAAATTTAAAGTTCAAACGAGTGTTGTTTACTCCCAGACTAAGCATGAAGTAAAATTTCGAGTTTAATAAAGCCCTGCTTAGAAAATTTGTCGCGGGGCTTTTCTAAACTCGAAATTTTACTTCATGCGCCACGCGTATAAAACACTGATTTCAAGTGAAGTTAAAAATATACTATTAAGGTTGGAAATTTTTCATGGTTAAGTAACCAAATATACATTCACAAATATTTGAATTATTCGAAAATTTAAATATTTATATTCAAATATGAATAATTTAGTGATTTAAATATTCATATTAGAATATTTAACTATTTGAATTAATCGAATTCGAATCCCAGCCTTAATAGCGATGATTCGAATTATTTGGGAGGATTTGAATCCGTGTATGAGGGTTCGAATCCTTTTATAAGGATTCGATTCCTTTTATAAGGATTCGAATCCTTTTATAAGAATTCGAATCCTTTTATAAGGATTCGAATCCTTTTATAAGAATTCGAATCCTTTTATAAGGATTCGAATCATGTACGTCTGGATTCGAATACGAATCCTTTTAAAAAAATGTAACGAATCTGGATCACGAATCCGTTTTCACTAAAGTATTCGAATACCTCTTTTGAATCCTCTAAAAGGATTCGAATCCGGGAATCGAATCCTGAATGATTCGAATCCTGCCCAGCTCTGGAATGAACTCTACAAATGCCAAACATCTAATAGATCTTGCACAATATTTTATAACACACTATATGGCATTGTAGACAAATGGGTCCCCAAACTCAAATTAAAGAAAAGAACGCGTTACCCTATATGTTTTAATTCAAACATAATCAGACAAATCCGTCTAAAGAACAGGCGCCTCAAAGCCTACCGTTCACACAGAACAGATAAATCGAAGCACGAATTCAGAAAAGCTGAGTCTCAACTTAAAAGGAGTATACATACTGCATATATAAACTATATCGAATCTTCAGAAAGGCAGCTCTTTAGGGATCCGACCGAATTTTAGGATTTTGTTAACGACAGAAGAAATCAAGATAGTGTTCCCTTAGTTATGCTTTGGCAGGGAGGTACTCTGGAACTGGACTTGTGGACGCCTTTGCTGACTACTTCGTTCGGAATTACACAGATGGCCCAATACTATGTGAAAATGCAGCCACAATGTCCTATATGGGGTAAATTAATTTCTCCGAAAAAATGGTTATGGCGGAATTGAGGCGAACAAAGAATAAATTCATCATGGGCATAGACAACATCCCATATTTTTTTTTGCAAAGGATACCACGGTCATATCGGCGAAACCATTAACTCATATCTTCAATAATATTTTGAATACCGGCATATTTCCAGTATTATGGAAATCAGTAAAAGTAATTCCTGTATTTAAAAAGGGTGATAGGTCGGATGTAACGAATTATAGACTAATTTCTTTATTATGTAACTTTTCCAAAGTATTTTACGATTATTAACAGATTACATCTATAATTCGGTTAAGTCTGACCTCTCTCCTAAACAGCATGGGTTTGTACCGAAAAGATCAACCATGACCAACTTAATTAATGTCACTCAGTATATCTCCTGTAATATGGACCAAAGGATACTGATCTAATATACACAGACCTATCAAAAGCATTTGATCGTATGCCTCATGAAATATTGATTACCAAACTGCACTTGTTTGATTTGCCGAAATGTATCATTAACGTAATAGCCTCATACCTCGTTAACAGATTTCAGTATGTTGAGCTGAGAGGACACAAATCACGTAACTACCTTGCTAGAAGCGGTGTTCCTCAGGGATCTAACTTGGGTCCTCTGTTGTTCTGTTTGTTCATTAACGATGTGGTTAATGTACTTAATTGTGATGTGCTTATCTATGCTGATGATATAAAACTGTATAAAACTGTGACTTGCCCAAAGGATTATAATATATTACAGCATAACCCTAACATTTCATTAAGACGACTAATTACAGCATCATCAACAGTATAATCGTATAGAACGGAGTGTACGTTACGTGTATAGGACAATATTAAGCACTTCCTCTATTGTCCTTAACCCAGGTATTTGGTATAAGGACAATAGGCTTTGTTTAAATTCCACCAAGTGCTAAATATTGTCCTATACACGTAATGTACACTTCGTTCTATACGATTATACTGTTGATGATGCTTTAATTAGTCGTCTTAGTGAAATTGTCGATATGGGAGTACTTTTTGATAACAAGCTAACATTTATTGCACACATTTTCAACATAACAAAAAAATGCAACAGGCAGATTGGTTTCATTATCCGAACAACTAGGGACTTTAAGGATCTACAAACTTTGAGCCTATTATTTAATACTTTAGTTAAAAGTAGACTCAATTATTGTGCACCCTTATGAAGCCCCTACAAACAGCTCTACATCCGGCATGTTGAATCTGTCTATCTGTCTACATGGGTCTATCCTGTTTGCGGTTACCCTTACGACAATTTGCTCTGAGAATTTAATATGGTATCCGTTGCCGATAATCATAATCTTATTATTGTTTTAACTCTGTATAGAATCCTACAAAATCAAATAGATGACATCCATTTACTGAAAAAATTGTCGTTCCATGTACCACGATCGAATGCTAGAAACTGCCCAACCTTTTCCTTCTCTTCACCCAATTCTAACCACCACAACTATTCCCCTATTACAAAAATGATCCACAAGTATCACCGAATACAGTATGATGTGGATATATTTGCAGTTTTTTCTTAATTAAGGCTCAAGAATGTATGTTTATTAACATGTAAGTGTGATTGCAATTATATGTATCTCTATTAATTATTTCCTTATTTTTTTATATTTTATATATAAAAGTCCGATTTTAGTTTAAAAAATCATAGAAGTTGTAAAGAAATGATTGAAAAATCATTTCTATTTTCGTCTATGGTACCGTGCGATCGTTTAAAACATGATTCAGAGTAGGCTTTGAATTTTAAATTAGATTGGCACTACTGACTGTTAACACATAGTTTACCATAACCTCAATTGTATTCCATCATTGAATTAGCATCCTGGGCAACCGCACAAAAAAAATGCCGCCTACTCTAAATCATAATTTAAGCCAGTGGTCTCCAAACTACGGCCCGCGGGCCAAATCCGGCCCGCGACTTGCATGAATCCGGCCCGCGATTGTTTGTAATTTTTTTTGTAAATGTCATATTTTGAAAAATCATTGTTCCTTAAATTTTTCATAATTTGATAAAATTAATCGGATCTTGGAAGACTTTATTATGTAGAATTGTATTTGCGGACCGCGAAGAAGATAGTTTGGAGACCCAGGATTTAAACGATCGCACGGTATTTTAACATAATAATTACTTTTTGCACTAAAATATATTGGCAATATGTAAGTACTGTTTTATAAAATTACAGTTTTGTTTAGTTTAAATATTAATTATAATAATACGTTTAATCTGATAATTTAATAACTATGAAAACAAAATGAAAAAACATTTACTTACCTTAAGAGTTAAATTACACACTTATGCCCACTTGCACGGGACTCTGATTAACTTTTCGATTAACTAACCACGATTAACTTTAATCGACGGCCCCCATAGAGAAATAATGAAGATAGCACGCATTTTACTAGGGAATTCTAGGGAATTTACTTTATTCTTTAGCTTTTTTTTGTCGTACTATTGTGAACAGCGGAAACAAATGCGCGGGATTTATAAATGATACATATTTCTATATTTAAAGTGATTGTAACTTTATTTATCGCACATTTGCTTATTAAAAAAGCACAATAGGTGTTCAAAGAGTTGGAATAAATAAATAAACATTACAAACATCGAACACAAACAATTAATAATTTCACGGAAATAAACGTAGTGAAGTTATTGCGCTAACTTCACGACGAATGCTCGGAATGTTAATCGGTCGAAATCGGGTGATTAACTATTTGAGGTTTTTAGGGGACAGTGCAAGCCGATTTCTGACTTAATCGCGATTATTTTTTTAGCCATGATTAAGTACCTGTGGTGCAAGTGGGCATTAATAAAATACGTTTCATCTAACGATTTAATAATTTTAAAAAGAAATAGAAACATTCACTTACCTTAAGAGTTAAATTAAAATATACACTTATTAAAATATATACTGGATTTGATTTTCAAGCTACTTGATATGATGAAGTACAAAAACTAATTAAAATTAATATAAACATTTTGCAGAAAGTTGATATTAGTTTTAATTTGTTTTTATATTTTGTAAATACTCTGCAAACAATTGGCAAATTAAATTTAACTTTCCCACTGAGCAAAACACCAACCAATAACGTTATATCAACATTGTAGCAGCATTAAACGTTGTATTAATGGGTTACTTGATATGGTTATTTTGAAGAGTCCAATCACTAACATAAACACAGTTACGTTTCTTTTCTTACAAGTTTTAAACTCAACATTTCCTAGGGAATGAATATAACTTTCTTTTTGCTCGTTCCTAAGGAATGATTATAATTTTATTTTTTCTTTCTGCACAATTTGAGCGTTATTTGAACAATTTCTTAAGAAATTAATGTTATTAAGAATAGTTAGATTCATTTTTAAATTATTTCTAAAGTAAGGAATGCAACCAACCGGCAATTATCAGAATGAAACGTTATTGCAATGTTGATTAAACATTACTTACGTGTGTTTGTTCAGTGAGTTTATTCTTCACAATTTGCAAATCAAGGATTATAATTATTTTTTCTTCAAACTTCGCGAAGAGGAAGAAAGCAATATAACTTTTCTTTTGTTTACAGTTACTGAAAAAATTAAATTATTTCTTCTTTCTTCGAAATTTACGAAAAAAGGGATATACAGGGATTTTTTCTTTGAAGTTCCTGAAGCAAATTGCTAGAATTTAAAAAAAATGATTGGTTGGACGGAAACAAACATTTGGCAAAAAAAGTGAAACGAGTGTTTCCACTCCCTGATTAAGCATGAAGTAAAATTTCGAGTTTAGAAAAGCCTAAAAATTTGGTTTGGTCGCGTAGCGCGAAGCGCGGAGCGACCAAACCAAATTTTCAGGCTTTTCTAAACTCGAAATTTTACTTCATGCGCCACGCGTGTAAAACACTGACCTATTGTGAAGTTTAAAATATACTGTTGAAACAGTATGCTAATCTAGTATATTTTGAAATTTACGTTAAATCACTGTTGTATACGCCTGGCGCATGAAGTAAAATTTCGAGTTTAGAAAAGCCTGAAAATTTGGTTTGGTCGCGTAGCGCTACGCGCTACGCGACCAAACCAAATTTTCAGGCTTTTCTAAACTCGAAATTTTACTTCATGCTTAATCTGGGTGTGGACAACACTCGCTTATAGCTTCAATTTAATTAAAATAGAACGAATATCTGAAGATTTTCAGCGAATGCATTTGTATGAGTTTAAAAAAGCCTGAAAATTCAGGTTTTTCTAAACTCGAAATTTTACTTTATGCGCCACGCGTATAAAACACTGATCTATTGTGAAGTTTAAAATATACTGTTGAAATAGTATGCTAATCCAGTACATTTTGAACTTCACGTTAAATCAGTGTTGTATACGTGTGGCGCATGAAGTAAAATTTCGAGTTTAGAAAAGCCTGAAAATTTGGTTTGGTCGCGTAGCTCGTAGCGCTACGCGACCAAACCAAATTTTCAGGCTTTTCTAAACTCGAAATTTTACTTCATGCTTAATCTGGGAGTGGACAACACTCGCTTATAGCTTCAATTTAATTTAAAAAAAAACAACGAATATCTGAAGATTTTCAGTGAATGCATATGTATACTTAAAATAAACATTTCCTGGAAGAAACAAACAAAAAATCACTGTACATCTTTAACTTCTTTTTTTTTATTAATCACTTAGCGAAATATTATCAAATATGCTTTAATAATAACTTAAAATATAACTCACAATTTCTGAACAAAAAAAAAACTCTCCTTTATTCACAATTTGTAACAAACCGATCACAACTCTTATTTCTTCAAAATGTGCTGTTCTTCGCACATTTTAAAGAAATAAGAGTTGTGATCGTTTTCATTTATTGTAACTACCTGATTTTTAATTAAAAACAATACAATTTAATTAACTTGAAAATCCAGCCAGAGAGTAAAACACAAAAAATAACAAAAATAAAAGTTAAGAATAATAACGGAAACTAGGTAAACATTATGAAAATCATGTATTTTTTTATTATCAATTACATAATCAAAGCATCATTTTTTTAAATTTCCTTTGTTAATTCATTTTTAGTGTAACAAAATCATATATTTAGTTCATTATTAACAATCTTTTTTTTTTCATTTCATATTGTATATATTTTAATGTACACATTTTTAAATAGTTTTATAGTTTCGTTCTTTTTATTCATCTTTATCATATTTTTTTTATTAGAATCATTTTTTTAAACATCGATCTCTCGTGTTTCCTTCATTTATTATTTATTCAGTTTACAAAAAACAAGATAATAAGATAGAGATAGAGAATTAGAGAGATGGAATTTAAATTCTTTATTGATGGGAATTAATATTATTATTCTTTTTCGTTTTTTTTTTATATTTCATAACAATATGACAAAAACTGGATTAATTTGCTAAAAAGAGGAAGGGGGGATTTCGGGCTGTACATTTTTCGTTTTTTTTTTTGGATATTAATGTAAGTTTTTTTTAATGATATGAGCCTGTGTTATTTTTGTTTAATTAATATATCATAAGACGTTTCCGTGTGTGAAACACGTGCTAAAAATAATTAATTAATTAATTACAATAATTAATAATAATAATAATAATTAAATACCTATGTAACAATATAGCAACAAATATATATTCATTATATTTCTATATTCGTAAAATCTTCATCGTCTTCTCTATTTTTCTTAAAACATTTTTGGATTCGTGGACATTTATTTATTTTTTTTCTCATTTGCGAAATTAAGGATTTTCCACATCACACTATACACGTAATTTTTTTGGCGCGCGCGGGGGGGAATTTAAATTCAAATCGAATTGAAAAATGTATTTTTAATTTAATTTCTTCTCAAGCATAGAACACCTTAAAAATATTTGGTCTCACTGGGTTCGCTAATTTTCCTTAACTAGATGAACTTGGTTTTTCGAATTCTTCAGATGGGTTGAAAGTATAAGCTCGGATTTTTTTTGTTCGGAATTTTCTATACGTTATATTTATATAATATAAATTCTACGAGGATGCTCTAGAAAATACTTAAATATCTACATCATATCTATGTTTTTTTTTTCATCACCATGTTTTCTTTTTCTTTAGGTGATGGAGAATATTAGTAACATGGCAGTTATGTTGTTCCGGATTCGGATCCGGAATTCCCCGTAATTTTTTTTTTATATATTTATATTTTTTTTGGGGTGATTGCGGGTGTTGGTTTAATTGACATTTATACGAAGCTCCGTTTTTTTTTGCAACTAAACGTAGTTCCCACGTGTTCGGGGAATTCCGGACTGGTCTCGGTTTTCGTGGAGTGTCTTCGGAGTATGGTATCCCTCGAGGCGGGATGATTTTTACATTTTATTTTTATAAAAAATGAATTAAATCAGGATAAGATTGGTCCCTGCATGCATGCGAACCGCTCTATTGGAAACGGGATTTGTTTCGTTTACGATCCGAATGTTTCCTAAATTGAATCTTGAATTATTTTCTATTCCCAATAAAGAAAAATACACCTTTAATTATATTTTTGTAAATGAAAAATACTAGATTTTAGTAGAAAAAAAAATTAACAATTTCCCTTAAAAATGTATTAGATGTTAGTAGAAAATTGCAGGGTTCTAGTCAAGGGGGGCAGGTGAAGGAAACTAACTTCCCCTCCTTGGATATCAAAAATTTCATACATTTTAAAACACATAATTCAAGAATCTTGGAGGCGTTTACTTCGTGGTACAGTTTCAATTTGATATAAAAAAACACTTTTTTATACCACTTTTATTTTATTTTTGTTTTTGTGACTAGTTTGAAAGTAGTCAAAAATAAAATGAAAGTGGTAAAAAATTTGGCAAAAAAAAGTGAAACGAGTGTTTCCACTCCCTGATTAAGCATGAAGTAAAATTTCGAGTTTAGAAAAGCCTGAAAATTTGGTTTGGTCGCGTAGCGCGAAGCGCGGAGCGACCAAACCAAATTTTCAGGCTTTTCTAAACTCGAAATTTTACTTCATGCGCCACGCGTATATAACACTGATCTATTGTGAAGTTTAAAATATACTGTTGAAATAGTATGCTAATCTAGTATATTTTGAACTTTACGTTATATCAGTGTTGTATACGCCTGGCGCATGAAGTAAAATTTCGAGTTTAGAAAAGCCTGAAAATTTGGTTTGGTCGCGTAGCGCTACGTGCTACGCGAGCACACCAAATTTTCAGGCTTTTCTAAACTCGAAATTTTACTTCATGCTTAATCTGGGATTGGACAACACTCGCTTACAGCTACAATTTAATTTCATTGGACAACACACGCTTACAGCTACAATTGAATTTCATAAATTTTAAAACACATAATTCAAGAATTTTGGAGGCGTTCACTTCGTGGTACAGTTTCAATTTGATATAAAAAAAACCCTTTTTTATACCACTTTCATTTTATTTTTGTTTTTGTGACTAGTTTGAAAGTAGTCACAAAAACAAAATAAAAGTGGTATAAAAATACATACATATTTTTTTTATATCAGTTTTATTTGATAAAAAAAGTACCATATTTTTTTAACTTCACACTAAATCAGTGTTTTAAACGCCTAGCGTATGAAGTAAAATTTCGAGTTTAGAAAAGCCTGAAAATTTGGATTTGGACACTTCGCTTCGCTCAGCGTCCAAATCTAAATTTGCAGGCTTTTCTAAACTCGAAATTTAACTTCATGCTTAATCAAGGATTGAAAACCAGAGCTGGGCAGGATTCACGATTCGAATCCTTTTAGAGCATCCGGATTCGTTACATTTTTTTAAGAGGATTCGTATTCGAATCCAAGTACGGGTGATTCGAATCCTTAATAAAGGATTCGAATATTTATGAAAGGAATCAAATACTTACAAAATGATTCAAATCGTGAAAAATAATACGAATTAATTTTGAGGATTCGTATAAATATTTTTTGTGTTTTTAACCTTCAGTCTCTTATACGCGTGGCGCATGAAGTAAAATTTAGAGTTTAGAAAAGCCTGAAAATTTGGTTCGGTCGCTTCGCTTCGCTTCGCTTCGCTTCCCTTCCCTTCGCTTCGCTACGCGACCAAACCAAATTTTCAGGCTTTTCTAAACTCAAAATTTTACTTCATGCTTGATCTGGGAGTGGAAAACATTAGTTTAAAGCTTTAAATTAAATACTTTGATAGAAATATCAAATGACTGAAAGTTTTTCTTTAATTATGTTATCCACTTTATTACATTTTGTATTGTTTATTATTAAATTTATCAATTTAGTAACTATTATTTTTTTTTATAACTTTGGGTATTATTTACGTGTTTTTCTATTCTGTAGAAATTTGTAAATTAATAAGTGTTATATTTTTATCTAGTAAATATTTGCTTAATGTTCATTTTATCTATTTTGAAGATTTTTTTAAATTTTTATGATCGTTTGTTGCTTTTAAAGATTTCATATAAAATTAAAATAATATATTCAAAATTTTTGAGATATTGGTTGTTAAATTTGATTTTATTTTGATGTTGGTTTTTTTATACAACTAAATTTTATCTATTTTTTTACTAAAATATAAAAATAATAAGAAATCGAAAAAAATATAATTATATTTTTTTGTTGATTTTGAAGATTTTGACACGTATCTGCCAATGTTTGTTTATACTGACAATTTTATTTATTTACCGGAAGTCCATTTAAATTGATATTTTAAAGCTAAAACTAAAATGAAATATATATATAGCTTTTATTAAAAGTTTATGTTTTTTTGCAAATTTTTTGAATATTTATATATATACGAGGGTCATTTTTAAAGTATAAACCGCTGGATGCCAGTTCTCTCTGCGCATAGTATTATCTGCGGTCATTTAACCTATTAACGTCTTCTCTGGTCATTCGTCAACGCTGTCAGTTAGTCTCAAGTTGCTAGCGAAAGTAGAAGATATTGTGCAGCAATTTAATATCAGCTATGCCCATTACTAATCCCGCCGATTGTAAAGTTCGCGCTGTAATTCGATTTTTAAGTGCAAAAAACATTCGTCCTGCTGAAATCTATCGGCAACTCGCAGAAGTGTATGGGGAAGGTGTGATGAATGAAGGGAATGTGCGAAAGTAGTGCCGTTTATTTAATGGTGGAATAACAAATGATGAGGACCGTTCAGGCCGCCCAACCATAATCACAGGCCAACTGAAAGCAACCGTTGATGCACACATTCGGCATAATAAGCGCTTTACTGTCGACGAACTGTATAACAATTTTTAACATGTTCTCTATGACATTGTCAGCAACCACTTGCATTATGCATGGTCAACATGGTCAACGGTTGGCTAAATGGACTGGCGGTTGACGAGGGGATCAAACTCATCTCCCGTTCGGAAAAATATCTCGAACGGAACGGGGATTACGGATATTGGTTATTGTAGAAATACATTTTTTGGAATTTTTATATATTTTATTTTAGCTTTAACGTCATCTATTTCCGCTGCTATGGCCAATCATGACGCCGGAGATTAGGTCTACAGCTATCCGGGAATTTTGCCGAACCCGGTGGGAGTTCCAACCCACCGGTAGGGATCTTTAACGTGCACGCAACATCATGCATTTAACGTCATATCTGAGAAGACGAAGTGTTTGGCATTTTTATCCTAACCTATATAAATGCAGACAACTTATTACGCCGGTATTTGAACCCCGGCCGGTGGCGTGGCAGTTCAACACTCTAACAACTACACCACCGAGCTGCTATTTTTAGAAAAAAAAAGTTGGTTGTATTTACCTCGAACCAACACGGTTCTTACTTTAAAAATGACCCTCGTATATTTATATATTATTGACTTTGATTTGTTTGACTGTTTTTTATTATTTAAAATAAAACAACGCAGTTGGGAGGGTTTCACTTTTATTGTTGAACACTGCAACATGTTTCACCACACAGTGGCTTCATCAGGCAGATGAAATAATGAAATCATTTCATTATTTCATCTGCCTGATGAAGCCACTGTGTGGTGAAACATGTTGCAGTGTTCAACAATAAAAGTGAAACCCTCCCAACTGCGTTGTTTTATTTCAAATAGTATTATGGAGTTTCATCATGTATCCGCCTCATCAATTAAATATTTTTTATTAATTTGATGATTTGTTTAGAATCACTTCTATGAGTTTCATTGATTTTGAAAAATTAATAATTAAAAATATCATATTTTTCTATTAATGTTAACGATTTTTTCAGTGTTAACGTCTTTTAGAGCCCTGCATGGGATAATGTTTTTTGAGTCAGGTTCGGCCCAGCCCGGGTAAATAATAGAACAGGCCCGGCCCGGTAAATATGTTAGTCTCAATAATTCAAAGTTTCAAAACTCTAGTTTATGAAGATTTAGCACACTTGTAAATATAGGTATATTTACAAGTGTGCTTATGTCATTATATAGTTTGCAATTAAAAATAAAAACAAACTTTAAATAAATCAGTCTGGCCCGGGTCTGCCCGGCCCGGTCTCTAATTTTGGATTGAGGGCAGGTGGTGGCCGAGCGATAACGTAGGGTTCGATACCCGTGCACGGCGAGATTTTATTTAATAAATAATTTCTCGTCCTGACCCTGGGTGTGGTATGAATCTGTGTGTTTCTCCATATAGTAAAACAATAAAAAATGAGGCTTGTCAATATGAACACTCTAGTTCAAAGACCATATTTAATATGTAATTTAGAGTGAATGGTTCTTTAGTAAAAAAAAAATTGGATTGAAAGCCTGACCGGACCCGCTTGAAAAAATTCGAGGCGTTTGTTTTTCAATTTTGTTTGTTGACTATTATAAAATAATGTTTTTGACGTCGTATTGATCTTGAATTTGCCAATATTGACAATTTTTGCTCATTCAAATCAACTTTTGGAATAATTTATTCAATTTTAACGTTTTGTTTTTAAATAAATATTATTTGTATAAATAATAATAATAATAATAGCCTAATAAAGTTCAATTTAGAAGATTTCAGTCGTTTCTAGTTTATTTTATCAGTTACAAGGTTTACAATTATTATTTCCATTATAAATTATATTTATAGAATTTGTTATTGTCTAAATTTATATAATTTATAATGGCAATTAAACATTAATAAAAACTGCCAACATTTAATAAATATTATACATCAAGTGAATTAAACACGATTTTATTCACGAAAAGATTTTTGATTTCACGAGCGCCTCGGCGCGAGTGAAATCATTTCTTTGAGTGAATAAAGGTGTTTAATTCACGTGTATATATGTTTTTATTCAATTTTGACGAAATTGTAAAGAAAATGTACTTTACATTTATTTTTAAATAAATTTTTTAACTCACTAGTGACCTAAAAAAATTTTAGTTCACTAGTGAATAAAACCTTGTTTATTTCGGTTGTTATGGAGTTAATAATGTCGATTTAAATTAACAAAATTGAATAAAATAAAAAATGACCAACAATAGATGTTGTCAACGCTTACAAAACTCATTGATAAAATAAACTAGAAATAGAAATCATTAAAATTGAACATTACACAATTGATATTACAGTTTTTTGACTTACAATTTTTCTAGATTTCTATAATAGTATTAGTATTTTTTCATGATTTCCTATTTTATTTACTTGCTACTATTGATTTTTTTGTTGTTTCATGATTCTTGTTAAATGTCAATAATTTTGATATTTTTCATAATTTATATATATTTTTTTACTTTTCACGATTTATTTAAAAAGCGTTTTTTAGTGTTTTGGTCAATTTGAATCAAATTCCCTGACTTTTTATTGACTTTCTCGCGTTTAATGATATTCACGGAATTTTTCTTTTAAGTAATTATCAGGCATTCGTCGATTTTATAATAGAATTCAATTTCAAATTTCGAACGAGTGTTTCCACTCCTAGGTTAAGCATGAAGTAAAATTTCGAGTTTAGAAAAGCCTGAAGATTTGGTTTGGTCGCGCAGCGCGAAGCGCTACGCGGCCAAACCAAATTTTCAGGCTTTTCTAAACTCGAAATTTTACTTCATGCGCCACGCGTATAAGACACTGATTTTAAGTAAAGTTCAAAAACACACAATTGCGTTTAATTAGAGTAACACGAAGTTAGATATTTGCTCTGTTATCAACGATGTTCAGTGTTAATAATAAACAATTAGGTTTTGAACATTTTTGATAGAACAACTGGTACCGATATTAAAATGTTAATGGTTGCAAAAATGATCAAATATATTTTAAAAGGATTTGTATTCGTGATTCGAAAAAACAGGATTCGAATCTTTAATTCGAATCATATTTATCTCTTACGAATCCCTTATTCGAGAATTCGTGATTCGAATCATATTAGATGATTCGGATTCGTGATTCGAATCCTTTTTTGAGGATTCGTCCCAGCTCTGTTGAAAAACTATGTTAAAAACAAAATCGTAATATGCCGATTTTGTTTTTAATATAGTTTTTCAACAGAGCTGGGACGAATTGGATTCGAGTAGAAAGTTTTGAAATTACTGTATTTTCAAATTCAAGTTGGCACTAAGCAAACGAAAGTAGGGAATTAAAATCAAGTTCTCACTAATCCAATGCAACTTGAATTTGATTAATGTCGGCTTGATTTTAATTAGTGCGAACCTAAATTTGTTTAGTGGTGACTTAACTTAAATCAAGTTGCCCCTAAACCAATGCAACTTGAATTTGATTAGTGACAACTTGATTTTGATTAGTGCCAATTTAAATTTGTTTAGTGGCGATTTAAACTTTAATAAATGCAAGTTGGCAATTAAAATCAAATTGCCCCCAAACCAATGCAACTTACTGAATTGTCTTACAAAAGATCTTTTAGGTCGAGGTAACTTTGAAAGGCCCAGAGGCCACACGACCCACCGACCCCATACCATACTGAATAGTCCGTACTGCACCTCGAAAGTGGTCAGAGACTGTAAAAAATCGCTAAATAGGCTTGCAAATAACTGTGACGTGGGACTCATGTGGGTACCTGGTCAAAGTGATATCAGGGGAAATTCAATTGCCGACGACCTTGCAAGAAAGAATAAAGGACCTGTCTACTGAACTCTCCACCCACATTCCTCTTGTGGAATGCAAGAGACTACTTAGGGACCAGATTATAGCATCGGTCAACCATAGGTGGAGAGAAGAAGATACGTGTCTCATAACAAGGCAGCTATGGCCTATACGGGATACTATAAACAGCAACAGGTTAATTGCACTTAGCAGAATCGACATAAAGAAGGCGGTAGGCATCCTCACGAGCCACTGCCTCCTAGGCAGACATGCACAAAAGATGGGTCTTGAGCACCACGACTTTTGCAGAGGAGGCCTGGATTTGGAGGAGGAAGAGACGGTACTCCACTATCTAGGACAATGCCCTGATCTCGAAGAGAAAAGGATAAAGTACCTTGGTATGCACTTCGCGAATGGACTAACGGACCTCACACCTCTAGATGTGAGAAATCTGATCGGGGTTATTAGGTGCTCGGATTGGTTTGTATAGGTGGGAAGGGAGGGGAGGAGTGACAGCTTGATTTTGATTAGTGCCAGCTAAAATTTGGTTAGTGGTGACTTAAACTTCAATAAATGCAAGTTGGCAGTTAAAATTAAATTGCCCCTAAATCAATGCAACTTGAATTTGATTAGTGAAAATTTGATTTGGATTAGTGCTCGCTTAAATTTGTTTAGTGGCGACTTGAACTTAACAAATGCAAGTTAACAATCAAAATCAAGTTGTCACTAATCCAATGCGTCTTGCTTATCATTAGTGACAGCTTGACTTTAATTAGTGCCAACTTAACTTTCCTTAGTGGTGACTTAAACTTCAATGAATGCAAGTTGGCAATTAAAATTAAATTGCCCCTAAACCAATTTACGCTTCGCGCTACGCGACCAAACCAAATTTTCAGGCTTTTCTAAATTCGAAATTTTACTTCATGCGCCACGCGTAAAAACACTAAAATATTGTGGAATTCAAAATATTCCCGCAAACCGTATATATTTAATCCTGTTTTAGTAGTTTATTTTTAATATTGATTTAGCAGTATATTTTTATTTTCACAATATGTTGGTGTTTTATACGCGTGGCGCATGAAGTAAAATTTCAAGTTTAGAAAAGCCTAAAAATTTGAATTTGGGCGCTGAACTTCTTGAACTTCTTTTAACACGTATAAAGCACTGAAATATTATGAACTGTACAGTATAATTTGACCTTCTTGACCTTTTTTCAACTCATATAAAACACTAAAATATTGTGAAGTATCCAGTGTGTTTTAAAGTTCGCAATATTTTTTCAGTGATTTATACGCCTGGCGCATGAAGTAAAATTTCGAGTTTAGAAAAGCCTGAAAATTTGGTTTGGTCGCTCCGCGCTTCGCGCTACGCGACCAAACCAAATGTTCAGGCTTTTCTAAACTCGAAATTTTACTTCATGCTTAATCTAGGAGTGGAAAACACTCGTTTAAAGCATTAAACAACTCTTTTGAAACACAACCAATATCTCAAGATTTACAGTATAATCACTTTAAATCGGGACATGTATACTTAATAGAAAACCTTCCTGTAAAATTTATAAATAATATAAACATAGATATTAATAAATAAGAATACTTGATCAATCTTCCCAGATCGAATACTCAATTGCACCAACGTTTAAATTACTTAAACTCGAGTTAAATCACATGGTGCATCTTAATGTGATATAAGTGATACCTCAAGTTAAATCTTGTTGCAATAGAAAATAGAAGTTCAAATATTAATTCATAAAAAAATTCATATAAAATTTAATTTTAAATTGGTTGATACGAGGAGTGATAATAAAGTAAGGTTACAAAGCCTGCAATGAAACGTGCATAAACCTTACTCCTTGATTCGGAATTCATAATTATTGTCACGTATCTAATACAACTTGATTTCAATTTTGATTAATGCCAATTAAAGGTTGTTTTGTGCTAACTTGAATTTAATTTTCTACTAACTCTACTAGAAAGTGGAACTTACTGTGGACTCTACTTAAGTCTTACAATTTTCTACCACACTTAAAAAATAACATGTTTATTTATATACGAGCGTGCCAAGTAACGTGTTTATATCAAATATTCTAACAAGTTAGAATGTTTGATATAAACACGTAACATGTTTTTATCAAACATTCTAAGAAATTAGAATATTTGACGAAAACTCGTTACTTGGCAGGCTCGTATATAAACATATTACTTGATTAAGGTAATCATTTATTTTTTTTAGAGTAACTCAACTAGAAATTGAAACATATTTCTACTGACTTAACCGAAGTTAAAAAAATGCCTGTTGGAAAGTAGTTGAGCTCTCTGTTGACTAAACTGATGTTTTACAATGGGTCCGTTTATCAAAATGTTCAGCATTCAACATGTTTTGATTTGTTTGTTATGTATGTTGGTATCTAATGAACGGTACTCCGGCCGGTCTACTTCGTACGATTGCAAAAATCCAAAACACTTCCCCAATAGTTAGCAGTAATCTTTTAACTGTTGATTTTAATGAACGGGCCCAATGTTTTACTAATTCTGATTGTTTTGATTGTTGTTTGAATTATTAGTGCTCTATTTTTGTTAAAAGGGGTTTTCCCGTATAAATAAATAAATAAAATAAATAAAAATTCTATTAGTAGTAGAATCATCTGTTGACTCAACTGAAGTCAGTTACTTAATTTGAAATTAAACTGAACGTTTATGAGCAGTGTGAATATCACTGGGCAAAAACAGTAGTAGTAAGAATACTTTAAAATTGTAGAGCATAAGCATGATTTTTTTTGTTAAAGGCGCATTTTTCTTTTCCTTATTTTTCTACATTAATCTCAAAACCACCCGTGATAATTTTTCCACAAGTACCCTAATTAAGTCATATAGTACCATGTTTATTTTTTCATCATAATTTTTGTTTGTAAGTATACATCTATCGACCGCAATCAACTACAATTCCTGAATATATTGATTCATTACAATAATTTGAAAACGCGGGGTGATAAAAAGGGAGTTTTCGAATGTTTGTGTGTGTGTGTGTGTGTGTTGTGTGTGAATGTGTACAATTCGAATGTAGCCGATTACGATGTATATATTCTATATATTTATATTTTTTCTTATCAGTATTAATATCAACCATAAATATGTACAGGACCTCACAGCATGCGCACATTTTATCGACCTAGCACCAAAAAGACACATTTATAAAACATAACCTCACTCGCAGGGTGTCGACTCGCACTATTAGAAAAAAACCTACCGGGGATTCATTTTTTTAAATACAGTCTGTATATATTTAAATAGTTGGCAGTTAATTAAGTATTCAAGTCTCACTTATTATTTCTCTCATATATTTTTTTTGGCAATTGGAATCGGAACAAAAAAATCACTTGGTTAGTTAGTGTTTAGTAGCCGCCTTTACACGATGTACTGCACGAAGACGTGCTTTTGGAAAATGTTGTAAGGCAGCACATTTTGTTGTTAAATGATGCTCTCTCTGTTGCGTTCGTTGTCGTTGTCTTCCAAGCTGCTGGTGGACCTCGAGCCGCATATCTGCATCTCGATTTCCGCCAGGCGGTTCTCCAGTTCCCACTGCTGCTGATTCAGCTTGACGCTCATCGCGGCGTTTTCCGTTTCGACCGTGTGAAGGCGTTCCCGCAGTCGTTTGATTTCCGTTTCCAGGGCCTCGTGGGAGCCCAGCAAGGGGGTTGCGGCGCCTGATACCAGCTGGGTCATGCTGTCGCACTGCAACGTCGTACCTACAAGAAAAAAGTTAATAGTTGTAGTTGAAGGACATTTTAGTATGTAGTTGAGAATGTAAAAAGTTAATTTAGTACTCTATTTTAATTAACTTGAGGTAATAAGACCACGATTTAGGGTCAAAACATAACTAGCGGGGAGCTGAGGGACCACCCCCCGCTCCCCCCAGCTGAGGCAACCCCCCTTAGCTCCCCGCTAGCCTACTCGAATAATTTTACTATGTTTTGACCTTTAGTCGATGATTCAACTTGCCAGCTTGCAGGTTTGCAGGTTATTTTAAAAAATAAAAATGGAATTTGAAAAAATCTATTTTTTGACAATATCTCGAAAACAGAAGAAGATATTTCAAATTTGATTTTAGATTATTATCGGGCCCTAAAGCATACACATTTGTCCCAATTTAATCGACTCTTTATCTCTTTAAATAACCATGATCCCATGCATTTCTAGAAAATATGGACACCCTGTAGATTACATTTTTCAAGAATATTTTCTATAGACACTTGTTACAGAGATGTTAAAGACTCTTTTTAACATCAGATCCTCTAATAGTTGCATTGCGACGGCTCGCAGTCTTCAGGGTCGGCCAGAGACCTAGGGTAGTATGTATCCGTTATTGAAAGGTGACTTTGTTGTGCAATTCCTTGTATTTATAAAGTGCGATCCCAACCTCAAATTTTGTGAGCCTTGGCGCTGTGGCCTACCATGAAGTTAGGCTGCGAGCCGTCGCTATTGCGATCATTTCCAAGAAAAAGAAACGGAATTTGTAGATAGAGATAAGATGGTGATTTTTTTTAACGTTTCTTCGGACATGGAGGAGTATATTCCATCATCAAATGAAGAAGTATAGGATAATTATTGATTATCAGCATAAATGAATGTAAATATTTAGCAAACATAATTTTGGCCCCATCTTTAGTTATTCTGGAGTTTTTATATGTTTTGACGTTAATAAATAAAAAAAACTATTTTAAGTTGTTTTGTTAATATGGATTTATATTATTAATGTTATAACAAAATACAAAATCTGGTGATTTGTGGAGATTTGTTAAGCGACATTTTTAGACATCTGGTAGTTTAGAGTTGGCAACACTGACGTTGTGCATTATTTCACTTATTCACGTAAGTGAAGGTAAATAGAATCAACCTAAACACATTAATTTAAGGTATTAACCATCATATGTTCCTATTTGAAAATTAAGGGAATAGCTCCCGCCTATGGATAAAGCTACAAGTGAAAGATGACAACACTCGCTGTTACAATTGAATATCAGATATTTGTATTGTAACCTATTCTCTTGATTAATATTGCCTCATTATGGCGGATGACAGGAAGTTGTCGCCACTGTGTTTAACTAAGTCACTGTACTGTCAAACTAGTGTCCCTATATGAAAGCAAGGTACGTCGATGGGCGTAACACATATGGACACAATGTGTTACAAGGTATGACAGAATTGTATCTTGCCATGTTTTCTCCTATCCCTTTCCCCGCAAGCCCCAGTTTGTGCGAGAGAGAACAATGACGTTGATTTGGTTACGTTTTTGAGTCTATCATAACCTCTCTTTCCGGTTTCCCTGTACTTTCATAGATAGATTTTTAATATTTTGTGTTAAAAATAAGTGTTATTAAAAAAAGACTTCGTGTTAGTGTTAAGTATCGATCAACCGGTTTCAGTGCAATATATCGTAATGTACAAATTAAAATGAAAAATTCAGTCAAAATAATGCACAAAATAATCTGCCAGGGAGAGCTGACTCAATTTCGTCGAGGGCAAAAAGTGGAAAAGACCCTTAAATATGTATTTACATTATACAGAGAGTTTTTCTTTAAAATATATATACCGAGTGTCTGGGATAAAGGGCGAACATAGGAATTTAACATGAAAAATTGAATATGTGTAATTATTAGCTCCCCTATTAATTTTAGAGAAAAATCGTAAGGGAATATTTTTTAGAGTATTAAAAACTGTATTAAATGTATCCATTTAATTTACGTTTGTACCAGAATCCACCTTAAAAATAATAAAAATTCACGCATTATAATTGTTATGAATAATAATCTGAGTTATTCCAATGAAGAGAGGGTATTCATTATAAAAACATTTTACAGTGGCGTCAGTTTACGCAGAGTTCGTAACTTATTCTCGGTTAAATTTAACAATCGACCAATTCCGTCTGTACAAACAATTACCAAGTTTGAGAAAAAGTTTGAAAATACAGCAAGTGTAGCAGCAGATGATTCAAAAGGTATTTTAATAGTCCAATTTCAACAAATATTAATTCAAAAACATAAACTTTACAGGCAAACGGAACAGAAGATGCAACAATGAATTGGAAGAAAGAGTTTTGAGTTTGATAAATGCTGAACCAACAACTAGCATACGATGTATTGCTCGTGAGTGCAACGTGTCTAAATTCTCTGTACATAAGATTCTGAAGAAGCATGGATATCATCCCTACAAACATCAATGTCATCAGGAGATATTACTAGTGGATGAAGAAAGCAGGCGTGTATTCTGTGAAATAATGCAGGATCGATCAAACACAGACCGAAACTTTTTTCAGTCTATCTGTTTTACTGATGAATGCACGTTCACTCTTAATAACGAGCCCGATATTGGACCCAGGAAAATCCACGGATACGCTTACAAACTAGTTCCCGCAAAAAGTAAATATTTGGGCTGGTATTTTTAAGAATAATATTATTGGGAAATTTGAAATTAATGGAAATTTAAATTCGAATTCTTATTTAGACCTTTTAATCGACCAGGCTGGTCCTGCGTTAGAAAAAGTTGCACGTGAAAATCAGGAGATATGGTATCAGCATGATGGATGTCCGGCACATTATGGTTTAAATGTGAGGGAATATCTGAATGCTAATTTTCCCAATTGTTGGATTGGTCGCGATGGCACTATCAACTGGCCACCAAGATCTCCTGATTTAACACCACGAGATTTCTTTTTATGGGGTCACCTGAAAAACAAAATTTATAAAAAACGCCATCCAAATATTGAATCTTTGCGGGAAGCAATTTTTGTGGATTGCACATTAATTACAAATAGGCAGTTGGCTAATGTAAGGCAGGCATTTTATAACAGATTGGGTTATTGTTTACACCAGAATGGAGAACTTTTGAGTACTTGCTCTAACATTTCCTATTAGGCGTAGATACAGTAAAATAAAAATTCAAACAAATATAAATCACGAACTGTTTGTAATCTGACACCACTATAAATTATCTTGATAATGAATAAATTATCTTTTTTCCACTAATTACGTGTTATTATTATAATTTATCCCAAACGAGAAGCATGCATTAGATATTTTTCATCATTTAAATTTCTTTGGTAGCATTTCGATAATATGGATTCTGGTACAGTTTTTAATACTCTAAAAAATATTCCTTTACGATTTTTCTCTGAAATGAATAGGGGAGCTAATAATTAAACATATTTAATTTTACATGTTAAATTCTTATGTTCGCCCCTTATCCCGGACACTCGGTATATATTCTAAATTCAGCCTATTTTCTGTAAATCTTGAGATATTCCCTGTTTTTTTTAAAGTTTATTTCAAAGCTATAAAAAAGTGATTTCCACTCCCAGACTAAGCATGAAGTGAAATTCCGAGATTAGAAAAGCCCAGAAAATTTGTCTCGGGGCTTTTATAAACTCGAAATTTTACATCATGCTTAGTCTGGGAGTGGAAAACACTCGTTTAAAGCTTCAAATTGAACTATTAAGGAAGGTACGAAAAGAGGAAATTATTATTTTTAAACATGTTAATAATTTTATTTATTTACAATTTATTAAATTTTCTCCTATTTGCATTTCATTTTATTTGAGAGATATTGCTCTTAAAACATTTGTTATTTTTAAAAAGTTAATAGTCTAATATTAAAAAATCTATCTATGAAAGTACAGCGAAATCGGAAAGAGAGGTTATGATAGACTCAAAAGCGTAACCAAATACAACGTCATTGTTCTCTTACGCAGGACCTGCGGGAAAAGAAGTAGGGGAAAACATAGAAAGATACAATTCTGTCATACCTTGTAACACATATGTGTTCATATGTGTTACGCCCATCGACGTACCTTGCTTCTTACCGTATACTCGACCGTCCTTGTATGAAAGAGAGTACCGAAAATTGACATCTATTTTGACGCGCTTAAAGCGCCAAATTCAAACTAAATCATTCTACATTAAATTAAAACATAATTTTTACTACCCGGGGTAATGGGGTCGGTGCATAATGTGTGAAAAGAACCTCTAAATCGCTAAACATAGAACTATATAAACAAGTACCTTCTTACCAACTTTGATCGCGTATAGCGGTAAATCCTGACGTCTAGAGAAAAAACTTAGGCCATATTCAGCATGCCGAAATTAATTATGAATACCCTCTCTCATTAAAGTACCTTTTTTGGTGTTGCACAGTGTAATTATACAAGAAACGTAATTGGTGGTGATTAATCATATATTTTTCGTTGCAGAAAAATCAATTAATATTAATATATGTATACAATTACGATAATGTTCGTATAAACTGTAAACAATAATGAATTAGACTGCAAAGACTTGATTATGACGTATTGTTTGCAAAATAGCTTTCAATTCAATTATTTTTTTCTTTTATTAGTATTGTTTCAAAATAAAACTTTTGATGTGAGATAAATTCATTTGTTATAATAATTAAGATATACCGGGTGTTTGATTATGGGTGGCCATCGGCTGTATCTAAGAAACTATGCATCATAGCATATTGCGGTAAAAAATGTCTTAGTAAAAGTGGCCAAGAGAAATCGCTGTAAATGTTTTTTAAGTTCCTAGCTTTGCCGCTAGAGGGCGCAATCTTTTTCGTTCATGTTAAAAACAAGTTTTTATCAAATAAATGGCAAATTAAGCTACGTCGAAAATATGAAAATCTTAATCTACGCAAAATTTTATCTTTTCGTTTATTTTGCTTCCACACAAGACGCAGGGGAGAATGAAAAAGTCTACTCATTTAAATGGCTGTAACCTTAGTTAGGTTTAACAAAATTTAATAAACTTTGGCTCATTTTATTGATAATTGAATGCACCTTAAAACGTTGTTGACTCTGATTCACTTTCGTTTTGGTATAAAGCGCCAGAGAACGCGCTTGAGACAATCACCGTAATATTTCCATTTTCTTAAAATTTTCAAATTAGAAGGTACACTTTAGTTACATTAGTTAATTAAAGTAAAAATTACTGTGAAAACTAGTGAAAACCGCATTCCGATATCTTTATCCTAGCCGGAGATATAGTGAACATTTGACAGAATGGGGCTATTCTACACCACGCACTCTAGAAAAATAATATAAAATCTAGTAGGGTGTTGGGTTAGTAAACAATATATTCTTGTTTAATGTGCAAAAGGTAAACACCTTTTTTTAAATAATGGGGCCTCGTCAGAACGTTTATATTTTACTAAGAAAATATGTAAGTAAATCAAGGAATACAACAAATATTAAAATAGAGTAGGCTATGCTTACTATTGCTTACGTAGGTGTATATTTGAACTAATTTATAACTGTAATTAAAATAAATTATTGAAATAATAGCAATAAATAAGTAACAAAATGAAACTAATTTAAAGTTAAAATTAACTACACTTAATAATTTTTGTTGTTGTCTATTCAAATGTAGACAAGACCGCGGCAGGTGTTACGATAATAATAGAAGAAAAAACAATACAATCCATCTATAAGAATCTTGACTTGCCAAAAGGGTTTAGTAGTTTACTTTTCAGTAGTAGAAAGAGAAACAGCCATTTTAATACCCAAATACCATTAAAAAATTAAAATTACATCAATGACTATTTTATTCATTTTTTGTATAGGCAACAAGAAAAATCATTAGGTATAGTTAATATTAATTTTAAATTAGTTTAATTTTTTAATTTATTTATTATTATTATTTGAATAAATTAATTTAATTGCAGTTATGAATTAATTTAAATATACTCTTAAATAAACAATAAACTTATGCCTTAATTATAATATTCTCCATTTCAATATTTTTGACAATCATTGATTTACTCACATCTTTGATTAATAAAATATAAAAGTTTTCATGTAGCCCATTATTTAAAAAAATGTGTTTTACCTTTTAGAACATAAAACGAAAATACAATGTTAGTTAACCCACCAGCCTACTAGATTTTATCTTATTTTTATAGAGTGCGTGGTGTAAAATACCTCTAATCTGTCAAATTTTTACTATATCTCCGGCTACGATAAAGATAACGCGATGCGGTTTTCACTAGTTTTTAAAGTATTCTTTATTTTAGTTAACTAACATAACCAAATACCTTCCACCTTAAAAAAATTAAGAAAATCAAAATAATATGGTGATTGTATAAATCGCGCACTCTGGCGCTTAACATCAAAACTTAAGTAAATCAAAATAAATAACATTTTAAAGTAAATTTAAT
This sequence comes from Philonthus cognatus, assembly GCA_932526585.2. Classification (NCBI taxonomy): domain Eukaryota; kingdom Metazoa; phylum Arthropoda; class Insecta; order Coleoptera; family Staphylinidae; genus Philonthus; species Philonthus cognatus. The sequence continues at coordinate 24,828,723 of OW052250.1, read as the reverse complement.
TATCAAATAAATGTGCCTAAATTTATTAAATTCGGTTTAACCTAACTAAAGTTACAGTCATTTAAATTTGTATACGTTTCCATTCTCCCCTGCGTCTTATATGAAAGCCAAAGAAATGAGAAGATATTTGAAATCAAGTAAAATTAAGCGTAGATTAAGATTTTCATATTTTCAACATAGCTTAATTTGGCATTTATTTGATATATCTATATATTTATCTTTAATTATAGGGATTGCGCCCTCTAGCGGCGAAGCTAGAAACTTACAAAATATTTCCAGCGATTTCTCTTGATCAATTTTACTGTGAAATGTTTTACCGCAACATTCTACGATGCACATTTTCTGAGATACAACTGGTGGCCACGCTCAATCAAACACCCGGTACAATAATTCTTTTTTTTTTCAGTTGGAAATAAATTAAGAATTACCCCTTTCCGCTTGCTCTTCAACTTCCTTGACGATAGGCTCATCTGAAGGCCCTAAAAAATAGAAGAAACATCTTCTATGGCATTTTACACCAAAACTCAAAAACCTTAGAATATAGAAATAGAAAAGAATGAATGGTGTTTCAGCACATTCAATGTTTGATAAAAACATCGTTCATCAGCATTAAGTATTTTAAAAAGGTAGGCAACGTTCAAGCAATAATACTAAAAAAGTAGTAAAATACATTGAAAAATAGATACAGGGAATCTTCTAAGTATACATGTACCGGTTAACTGTAAATTTTCAGGTATTCGTTAATACTATAAAATCGTTTAATTTGAAGCTTCTAACGAGTGTTTTCCACTTCCAGATTAAGCATGAAGTAAAATTTCGAGTTTAGATAAGCCTGAAAATTTGGTTTGGTTGTGTAGCGAAGCGAAGCAACCAAACCAAATTTTCAGGCTTTTCTAAACTTGACATTTTACTTCATGCGCCAGGCGTACAAAACATTGAATTATTGCGAAGTTCAAAACATACTGCACACTTTACAGTATTTTAGTGTTTTATACGAGTTCAAAGAAATTTAAATCGTACAGCATACATCATAATATTTCACTGTTTTATACGCGTTCAAAGAAGTTCAGAAAGTTCAAAATACACTAAAGACTCCACAATATTTTAGTGTTTTATACGCTTGGCGCATAAAGTAGAATTTCGAGTTTAGAAAAGCCAGAAAATATGGTTTGGTCGCGTAGCGCGAAGCGTGGAGCGACCAAACCAAATTTTCAGGCTTTTCTAAACTCTAAATTTTACTTCATGCGCCACGCGTACTAAACACTGATGTGATGTGATGTTCAGAATACACGATTTTAGCATACTGCTTTAGTAGAATATTTTGAACTTCACTTAGAATCAATGTTTTATACGCGTGGCGCATGAAGTAAAATTTCGAGTTTAGAAAAGCCTGAAAATTTGGTTTGGCCGCGTAGCGCTACGCGACCAAACCAAATTTTCAGACTTTTCTAAACTCGAAATTTTACTTCATGCTTAATCTAGGAGTGGAAAACACTCGTTATAACTTTCAAATTGCTCGTTTTTCAAAAACGATGAATTTCCTAAAATTTATAGCATTTTCAGGCTTTTCTAAACTCGAAATTGTACTTTATGCTTAATCGCGGAGTGGAAACCACTCTTTAGAAGCTTCAAATTGATCGCTTTTAAAAAACGAAAAATGCTTTAAAATTTACAGCATAAACATCGGAATATGTTTACTTGAAAGAAAAATCCCCTGTATGAACAGCATGATATTGATGATATGATATAATCATGCTGTATTTTTTACAGGTAAAACTCATTAAGTGTTATTACTTCTATATGTATTTAATGACGTTAACTTCTAAATTTACTACATAAAGTAGGCAAAAAGAAAAAAAAATGAATAGCATTGATAAGAAATATATGGGGTTATGGAGACATTTTAGTCTGAGTTTGAATGAAGAAGTTGACCTGTGTAAAATATGTATATTGTTATTGCATCTATAAACATGAAAGTTAATGTAAAATTTGGTGTAATTAGTAATGAAGTTTTAATATTCTTTGTCAAAAACTGTATGTTTTTGACTTTACGTGAAGTGATTATTACACTAAAAAAGACTGTTATTCCTTACTTCATTTTTTATAAAGTAAAGTAAGGAATAACAGTCTTCTTTAGTGTTCTTTGTCAATGTTAATGGTAAATGATCACTGGAGTTGAGTGTCTTAATAAAATTGAAAGGTGGTAGTCATATTCACATTCCGATTAGAACATTAAATAAAGTATATCTAATTCTGGATATTTAATTAAAACACTTGGTTTGTTTCACTGATTTATAGTTAAATATCCAGAATTAGATTCAAAAATGTTTCACCACGGGTAAAGTGAGAAATTAATTAAACATATTAAAGTATATCATTCTCATAAAATGGAACTCATTGAGCAATCATTTACCTATCTTTTTGTTATTGATATCATATATTGTGAAATAATTGTCCCACTTCTAAATTTATACTCGTCGATGTAATTTCCCGTTTTCTGCAACTGTAAATCACAGACATTACAAAATGTTCGGCTACAAAACGCAATAACAATCCAATAAATTTACGTTAAAAACAAATTTTTAACGGCGGTAAATCAAAAGCGAGATGGGGGCGAAATTGAGCCTTCGTCGGCATTGTTCATCCGAGATAGAACAATATCGGACCGTTCCTTCGGGAACTCGTCGGAGAAGAAGAAATTTCCCAGGAAAGCCGGGCATAGCGAGGTATTCAACAGGGCGCCGGGGATAATCCCGCCTTAACTCGAATAAATAACGAAAATTCCACTTCACTTCGAGGCGACCGCCTCCAGTTATATCTCGCGAATTATAAATTTATTGAAAGCGAACGAGTTTTGAGTTTTGTCTGCGCTTTCTTTTTTTAACGTTTTGATTGTACGAGAACGAAATCCGTTGAGTGTGTTATGCAGTGGCGGCTCGTCAGAATTTTTTCGGGCTTCGCTGCGCTACGCGACCAATCCAAATTTTCAAGCTATTATCAACTTAAAATTTTACATCATGCTTAATCAAGGACTAGAAGACGCTCGTTAAAAGCTTCAAATTCAACACTTAAGAAAAAATGAATACCTGGACATTTACAGCATATACATTTGGATTGAAATGAAAGGACTTAGATTAAAACTAATGTCAGACTATCTATAGACGCGTTTCTAGATTTATCTCTCTTCAGTATAGCTTTGCTTATGGCTTTTTTAAAAAAGATATTTAGGGATAAAATTAAAATAAACTTACTGGAAAAAGTGTTGTGTGTGTCGGAAAAGTTTAACATTTCAGATTGTGGCTACCATGTCAGTTTTACTTCAAATAATATTAAACAAAATTTTGAAAACTAACTTATTATCTTTAAAAAAAATCAGTCATTAAATGTTCTTATCAAAGCATTCAGTTTAAAGTTTCGAACGAGCGTTTCCACTCCCAGACTAAGCATGAAGTAAAATTTCGAGTTTAGAAAAGCCCCGTGAAAATTTGTCGAGGGTCGCGCAGCGACCCGAGACAAATTTTCACGGGGCTTTTCTAAACTCGAAATTTTACTTCATGCTTAGTCTGGGAGTGGAAACACTCGTTAAAAGCTTCAAATTCAACACTTAGGAAAACAATGAATACCTGGACATTTACAGAATATACATTTGGATTGAAATGAAAGGACTTAGATTAAAACTAATGTCAGACCATCTATAGACGCGTTTCTAGATTTATCTCTCTTCAGTATAGCTTTGCTTATGGCTTTTTTAAAAAAGATATTTAGGGATAAAATTAAAATAAACTTACTGGAAAAAGTGTTGTGTGTGTCGGAAAAGTTTAACATTTCAGATTGTGGCTACCATGTCAGTTTTACTTCAAATAATATTAAACAAAATTTTGAAAACTAGCTTATTATCTTTAAAAAAAAATTCAGTCATTTAATGTTCTTATCAAAGCATTCAGTTTGAAGTTTCGAACGAGCGTTTCCACTCCCAGACTAAGCATGAAGTAAAATTTCGAGTTTAGAAAAGCCCCGTGAAAATTTGTCGATGGTCGCGCAGCGACCCGAGACAAATTTTCTGGGCTTTTCTAAACTCGAAATTTTACTTCATGCGCCACGCGTATAAAACAGTGATTTAACGAGAAATTTAAAAACTCACAAGACATCTTTTATGCTAATCCTCACAATTAATTCGAATTATTTTTGACGATTCAAATCCTTTTGTAAGTATTCAAATCCTTTTATAAATATTCATATCCTTTTATAAATGAGCCGTTTATTTTGAAAGTGGCCTAAATCCATTTTTGAATTTTTTTCTGATGACGGTAGAAACGGTTATTATTTGACGTTATCTGTCATAAATAACAATTTGCGACTAAGAATATTTAAAGTATATGATAATTATTAACACATACGTTTTCACAAACAATTATTTATTAAAAAACATTATTTTGAAAGTGACCTAAGTCCACTTAATTAGTAATAATGTCCGATAGTGCGGATCTTCAAATTTATGAAGGTAGTGATGAAGGTAATTATATTTAATCACTAATCAGTATTAATTATGTTTAATTATTGCAGTGAAAATATTCACTTAATATACACTTACAATTGAATTTTAAGATAAAATATTAAATTTATAGAAATTATTACACCTTTGGGTATGAATAAAAGTACAAGACTATTTAATTCAGATAGTGAAGACGAGTTGGAAAATATTGATTTTAACCAGAATCGCAAGAGAAGGAGAATTTTAGAACAATATTCATCATTTGAAGCTGAAGATGCAGGTGAGGCTTTTCACGACAAAACCTCTGGAGCAAGATTTAGAGAAAAGAATGGTGACACCTACATTCAAAAATTGCGAAAAATTAAACGAAATACCAGGAAAAAATACTATACTCAAACTGGAAACATTATACCTGCAAAAGTGTTTCAAAACAAAAATTGCCTTTGTCGTAAAGTTTGTATAAAAATTTTTGAAGAAACAGAAAGAAAGAATACTTTTGAGAAGTTTTGGAATTTGGGAGATTTTAATAAGCAAAATGTATTGCTATACGAAGCTACCGAACGTTATGCTGTGAAACGAAGACGTCCAAAAAACGGAAAAAGTTCGCCAAGAAATTATAGTTTTAGGTATTTTTTAAATTCTAAAAACGGGAAAGTCTCCGTCTGTAAAAGAATTTTTTTGGATACCTTTAATATATCTGAAGGACGATTAAAACGTGTATTAAACTCGGCAAATGTAGGGAATGATTTACGTGGACATATGGCTGGATCATCGACAAGGATTTCTAACGAAGAGAAAAAGGATGTTCAAAACCATATTAAAAGTTTTTCCAAATTTGAATCCCATTATACTAGATCTCATAACCTTAATAGAAAATATTTACATCCTGATCTAACTCTAAAAAAAATGTTTAATTTCTACGAGTTTTATTGCAAGGAAAATAATAGAAAAGCAGTTAAAAAGTGGACTCACAGAAAGATATTTAAAAAGGATTTTAATTTGCATTTCCACCAACCCCGCAAAGATACATGCCAAAAATGCGACCTATTAAACATTAAAATTAAAGCATCGGATGATTATGATGAAAATAATAAACTTATAAAAGAACATGATGTCCATTTAAGACTAGCAGAATCAGCAAGGAAATCATTAAAACAAGATCAAGAACTAGCATTACGTAATCCAGATCATTATTTCGCATTTTCTTTCGACTTGCAAAAAGCATTACCTTACCCAAAGTTGACTACTTCAGTAGCATACAATAAACGCAATATGTACGTTTTAAATTTGGGAATTCACAATTTTCATGATGATAATGTTCACATGTACGTTTGGGATAAAACTATTGCATCCAGAGGTTCACAAGAAATAGCTTCATGCATCTTGAAACATCTTCAAAATTTAAGAAGTCAAAAACATATTATAGCTTACAATGACATGTGTGCAGGACAAAATAGGAACATTAAAGTAGCTTTAACATGGCAAAAACTTGTCCAAACTGTTGAACATAATGAGAAATAATAGATCATAAATTCCAAATATCAGGACATTCGTTTTTACCGAATGATAGAGATTTTGGCGTCGTAGAAATGTCATTAAAGAAAAATAATTTAATGTTTGTTCCTCAAGATTATTATAATGTTATCAAAAAGTGCCGGAAAGGTAATAACTTTCTTCTAAATGAAATGAAACAAGAGGATTTCAAATCAACAAGATTATTAGAGGACGCAGTTTTTAAAAGGTTGAAGAATTCTAACGGAGAAGCAATAAATTGGTTACAAATAGTCTGGATGCGTTTTTTGAGAAATGAACCATATAAAATTTTCTATAAGATATCAATGGATGAGAATGCAGAGTTTAAATTCCTGGATTTATTTCCACGTCGGGGTAGACCAAGAAAATTTGAAAATATTATATTGACACCACTTTATAAAAATGTAAGACCAATTACGACATCGAAGTACAAGGACATGATGGACTTACTTCGATATATACCACCGGAACACCATGACTTCTTTAAATTCCTCCCGCATACACAAAATGTAAATGAACAGTAAATTTTTATGTAATTTATATAGTTAGAACATTTCTTGAATAGTATAAATTGTGTTTTTAAAGTATTGTGAAGATACATACAATAAATTGGGTATTGTTTTTCAATTTGAAGCAATTTAAAATATGTCGAATGGACTTAAGCTCCTTCAAATTTTATAACATATATAGGTGTTAATTTTAAAAGTGGCTTAAATCCATTTGTGGTAAGAAAACAAATATTATTCACTTAATTTTTGGTATTATTTTAATAGGAATTGTAAATTTAACTCTCTTAGATACATTTAAGCAGTGTGGAACATTGCTATCCTATACGTATATATTTAATATTAATGAAATGCAAACTTTTAAATATCTCAATTTAAACATAAATGGACTTAGGTCACTTTCAAAATAAACGGCTAAAATATTCGAATCCTTTTTATAAATATTCGAATCCTTTTATAAATATTCGAATCCTTTTATAAGGATTCGAGTCACCCACATTTGTATTCGAATACGAATCCTCTTAAAAAAATGTAACGAATCCGGATCACGAATAGAGTTGAACCAAAGTATTCGAATGCTTCTTTTGAATCCTTTAAACGGATTTGAATCTAGGATTCGAATCCTGCATGATTCGAATCCTGCCCAGCTCTGGTTTCAAGTGTGCAAAGTATAAGAAGCGTAAGCTTATTTTCTCGAATCGAATAGTTTTGAATTTGAATTATTATTATTATTTTATTGTGTCAAATCTTGTTCTTTTATCAGTATTATATTTGTAAGTTTGGTCTTTGAATTTATGAAATCTTTATCGAATTCTGTAAATTTTTTTAAGTCATGTAAAAATTACGATTTTTATTCATTTAATTAATTTAATAATAATTTAATAATCGTCTTTTTTAAGTGATTTTTGATAGTTTCAACCCACCTTGACAATATTGACTATATAATTTTAATGTTATATTTCGCAATTTTCAAGCTTTCCTTTTTTTCCTTTTAGGTACATTTTCAGGCATTCGTAGTTTTAAATTTAATGTTTCTAAAGAGTGTTTCCAAACCTAGGTTAAGCATTAAGTAAAATTTCTATAATATTTTTTTGTAAATTTTTGCAATTTTCATCATTTAAATTTAGCCAGTTCTAATGAGTTTTTCTTTTAAGTACATTTTTAGGCATTCATAGTTTTGAATTTGAAGTTTCTAATGAGTGTTTCCAAACCTAGGTAATGCATTAAGTAAAATTTCGAGTTTAGAAAAGCCTGAAAATTTGGTTTGGTTGTTTCGCGACGCGGAGCGACTAAACCAAATTTTCAGGCTTTTCTATACTTAAAATTTTACTTCATGCGCCACGCGTATAAATCAATTAAATATTTTTAAGTTAATAATACACAGTAAGTAATATTTTTTTTGTATAAAAGAAAACATCGCTGTATTACTATTTACTAATATACATATGCTCTTCTTGTTCTAGCTTTTGGATTTCGGATATTATCTTTATTATATTGGGAGAGTAAGCATGCTGCTTATAACGACAACGGTACAAGATTAATACACTTTGCTATAGACCAGAAAATGAAAATCATGAGCACGCATTTCAAACGAAAAGAAACACATAAAGGGACATAGTTAATGCCAGAAACTCACGAAGCAATTAAATAGATCATGTATTAATTAAAGATCGCCACTCAAATTTGATAACAAACGCGAGAACAAAACGCGGTGCAAATGTTAACTTCGACCACTTCTTAATAGTAGCGAAACTGCAACTAGATACAATAAAGGTTGAGTGGAAGGAACAGAATAAAAGAAATGTGAATTACGACATGTCAGGACTGCAGAACGAGGAGGTGGCAGAGAGGTACAAAAGAGAAATATACAGGGAGCTGATACATGAGGAATCATTGTTGGGAATAGAGGAGAGATGGGAGAAAATAGAAAAGGCGTCAGAGATTTCGTTGCCTAAGCAGAAACTACGTCAGAAAAAAGAATGGTTTGACCAAAAATGCAAACAAGAGACTGATGAGAAGAGAAAATTAAGACTAAGATACCTAGAATTATGAAAACGCGAGGACAAGAAAAGATATCAAGAGTAAACAAGGCTCACGAAAAGACTACGCAGAGAAAACAAAAGAAGAATACAGAAAGAAAAGCTTCAGGAAATGGAAGAGTGTACTCATACACGAATAAATATTAGGAATTTCTATAGAATAACCAAAGAAACAAAGAAAGGATATAAACAAAAGAAGATATTTATCAAAGATGAGAATTGCGATTTGATCGGAAGTACAGAAGAAAAGCACCACTTTGAAAACTTATTGAATGAGGAAAAAACAGACCAAGAAGAAGAGATGGTGATAGGAAGAAAAATAAGGAGGAACCATTTTTGGGAATAGAGGAGAGATGGGAGAAAATAGAGAAGGCGTCAGAGATTTCGTTGCTTAAGCAGAAACAATAGACTGACGAGTAGAGGAAATTAAGACTAAGATACCTAGAATTAGGAAAAAGCGAGGACAAGAAAAGATATCAAGAGCAAACAAGGCTCACGAAAAGACTACGCAAAGAAAACAAAAGAAGAATACAGAAAGAAAAGCTTCAGGAAATGGAAGAGGAGTACACACGAAAAAATATTAGAAATTTCTATAGAATAACCAAAGAAACAAAGAAAGGTCGATATTTACCAAAGATGAGAATTGCGATTTGATCGGAAGTACAGAAGAAAAGCTTTAAAGATAAAAACAAAACTTTGAAAACTTATTGAATGAGAAAGAAACAGACCAAGAATAAAAGATGGTGATAGAAAGAGAAATAAGTAAGGAATAGGTGGAAATCCCATTGAAAAAGAAGTAAATGAAATAATCGATTACTTAAATAAAACACTTAATGATTTTCAACTAATTGTGTATTTCACGACAATTGTTTCGCAACGTTGTTGCTTCTTCAGGTAAAGAACTTATAAGTTTTTCACTTGAAGAAGCAACAATTGTCGTGAAATACACAATTAGTTGACAATCAACGCTTAATGATTATTTAAGAGATCATGAATTTTCAAAAATTAAGTGCTTCAACTATCTACGAAATAATCAATTGCTTAAAAAACGTCAGGAGCCCAGAAAAAAAACAAATAACGGGAGAAAATATAAAGTATGGTGAAAAAGCATTTAGAGAAGAAATAATAAAATTGATAGGCGTTATATCGACACAAGAAAAGATTCACTGACTATAGAGGCTTCTACTTCGTTATACATTGTTGAACATAAATAAAACACTGTTTATCACTTTGTTTGTATAACAATTGGTTTATATGGTGACTATAGTTTCGATACTACACGTATCATTATCAAACCGTTAGTAACAAAAAACTACAAAGGAACATTATTTATATTTGCAAATTTTCTAATAACAGCGTTAAAGAGGGGGGTGTATTTAAGGTCAAGCTGGTCGTTAATTACGGGAATTTCCCGATTAGCGCGGGCTCTGTGAATCTCCAAAGACTCTAGGAGGTCCATCTTTCTACCCTTCTCGGCAAAGTGAATAACTGAAAGTATATCCTCGCCAAAAGAATGGTTATTTTCAATCAAATGTTTGGCGAAAGATCAATTAATCTATGCCGAAAAGAGTAAAGATGCTCACTGAGTCTGGTCTTAAAATTACTACCAGATTGACCTATATACACTCCCTTACAATCATTACAGGTTAATTTATATATTCCTGATTTGTAAATACTTGGTATCTGAGTCTTATGGTTAAAAATATTATTGTAAATGCTATTTATAGACTTTAACCCTTAGCTGCCACCTGGGGTATTTTAGTACCCTAGATGAAAAAAGTTGTAATTTAAACATTCAAAATCTTTGAAAACGATACTAATCCCGATTTTTACGGACAGTAGACCAATTTAACTTTCTCATGCGATACATACTAGAAATAATTTAGCTTCAGCAGCGCCACACGTGACAAATTTCAACAGCATCATTTTTTCATAAAAGTTAAATATATTTTTCGCAAAAATCTAAAATTTTAGCTCTTTATTTTTTAAATTAAAAGAGTTATGATTTTTTTTTCAAAAGATGCCTTGTGTCGTTTATCTCCATATATTTTTTTTGACACCGAAATCAACATATAGCTCATTCTGCAAATATAGTAAAAGAACATGTTAATGATGGTCCATGAATTTTCTTGCAACATCATATAGCATACAAACATTTTAAGATCGGTTTTTTGCGTGGGGTATTGAAGTACCCCATATGGCCGCAACGCTACAGGAGTGAAGTGTGGCCGCTATAGGTTAAGTCAGTATACGACTCAGTTCACAGAACAGAGATAACAGAAATGTTATAAAAACCGGTATGCCAGGAAAACTAATTAGCTTAGTAAGAATGACCCTGCAACAAACAACAAATACGGTCAGAGTGGAGGGGCGAGAAACCAAAGAATTTGAAGTGAGAAAAGGACTACGGCAGAGAGATCCTTTCTCGACGTTGCTGTTCAACTTAGTTCTTGAGAAAGTTATACGAAATGGAAATATAAATAGACAACGAACACTAAACATAAAAAGTCATCAATGCCTAGGTTAAGCTGATGACTTGGTATTAATAGCAAGCAGCAATAGAGAACTAAGTAGAACTCATACAAGAGGCAGCGAAGAAGGGTTTGCAAGTAAACGAAGCGAAAACGGAATATATATAATTAAAAAACAAACACTATAACAAAATCAACAACTTTGTAAGAATCAAGACAGGCGACAAGAAAGAAAAGAAAATATTTAAAGGAAACCGAGAGTTATCGATATCTGAGCGCATGGATTAACAAGAAATCTGAAGAGGGTCCCGAAATAGATTTCCGATTAGTAAAAGCAAACAGATGTACTGCAGCGCTGTAAAGACTATTAGAAGACAATGAACTATCGTGGGGACTAAAGTTAAGAATTTCCAAGACAATAATTAGGCCCACCCTACTCTACAACAGCGAAACATGGACGCTAACAAAAAAGGAAAAAACGAAGGTATAGGAACGGAAGATCCCCAGAAATCCTTAGAAAGGAAGATGTGAAAAAGAAGATCAAATGCAGAAATGTATAGCATTCTGATAAGCCCACGATAGATGCGGTGATAAGATCGAGGAGACTGTAATGGCTGGGACACATGGAGCGGATGGACATCTCAAGGGCAGTAAGAAGAATAACAGAGGGACAGACAGCTAACTGGTAAGAAAAAGCGGGGATGATAAAGAAAGGAATGGAGAGTTGTAGTCATGGAGGATATTGAGAATAAACGGATAACGAATTGGAGAGAGAAAGCGAAGAGGACAGGAGGAGATGGAAGGACGAAACGAGACCTTAAGAAAAGAATATCGCAGGCAGTAGTATTTTTATATATATATATATATATATATATATATACATATTGAACCATGTTAATAACTAGTTATTAGTATTATACAGAGAGTCTTACTCAATGTTAATTTTCCTATGTTTGATGTGTACTGGGACGCATCAAAGCATTGAGTACGATGTGATTGGCTACGATTTCTGATGGTAATATAGTCAACTCAATGTACACTCTTCCCCTCAAAAATAAATTAAATGTGTCAATTATTATGTTAACCGCAATATTTTGTATTATGAATATTCTAGTTCAACGGAATGATTAACAACTTTTGTTATATTTTTAATCAGTCAAATACTAGTTAAAGAAGGTAAGAAAATATAAACGCTTCATTAGAAAGCACGAGTTTTCGTCACATTTCGTTGTTTAATTTAACATATTAAATACAATTTTACGAACATTTTATCGCTTAATTTTGTCGTACAGCAACTAGTAATGTTGAAATTTGTAGGACCTAAACTTAAATTCTTGTAGAACTCTTATGTATAGAGGATTTTTAAATAATAAATGATTTTGCAATAGTAAGGATATTATTCGACAATCTTCGACATAACAGAAATTGTTTAATTTGATCTTTTTCGATTATATCGACGGACTTTTAACTCCTCGCTTGTGAAATTTATCCAAACAAACTATTTTATAAGGTTCGAAATGGTTGAAATAAATGGTATTGGTTAATTAGAAAATTTTACAGAAACTGAACCAAGGGCATTTTTTTAACTGTTTTCTCCGTGGTTAGAGTTTATCAGAATTTTTTTTTCCTCCATTGTATGCATTATTGATATGTTTAACTCTCCATTCCTCGTCTACGTCTGCTTCAAGTGCTAGAACAGCAAATATCACTTGCTTGCGATAACTGACAGATTCAATTTATTTTTGAAGGAAATAGTGTAAATTGGGTTAACTATATTACAATTAGAAATCGTAGCCAATTACATCGCACTCAATGCTTTGATGCGTCCCAGTACACATCGAACCTAGGAAAATTAACATTAAGTACATTTTTGCATGTTCGGTGTTACATAAAACTCTCTGTCGATATGTAATATTTTTGGTGTTTTTTCTGGCTGACCTTTTGATGGATAGGAAATTTCTTAGAATAAGTGTTTTATATGCGTGGCGCATAAAGTAAAATTGGCGTATATATCGAGATACGTATGCTTAGAAGAAAAATTCCCAGTATATACATGTGTAAGTATAGCATAAATTGAAAAAAGTCTTAAGCATAATTATAGTCTCTGATTACTATAGTTATTTTCTACATAAACAATAAATTTTATTAATTGCTTAATTAAAATATACTGTTTATGTCCAAAAATAAGTATTGTACACCAAACAGTATATATTGCGAATATCCCCATATTCCGCCAAAGTTCATCAATCCCCTTTTAAACCCCACGCCAGTTATAGCCACCAAAAAAATAATTTCGAGCGTTGGAAAAATACGATATTTTCTGTCCGCTCAACGATCAGAGCATGGATATTGCTGAAAGCCGGAGCATGTCGCGTGTCATAAAACGAATCCAACTTTATACACATGTGTGCCCTCGCATATCTGGACCTGCTTAACAGTCGTACCATAAATTCGAAACCGGCTCCTCCACCTCCCAACCTAACCCTACCACAGTCGACACATCAAATATCATGTTATCGTGTTACGGGGCGTAAGCTGATAATGCACGTCTCGTTTAAGCAAACATTCCCACTTTGCCTCTCCTCTTCTAATGATACAAAACACCCGACGTCGACGCCATACCACCATCACGTATTTCTCTCTGCGTTTGTGTCTGTGTGTGTCTGTGTGAGAGAAAAGTTCAGCGAATTTCGGATGATCATAATCCGCATCAGCAGTTATTCTTATTTATGTTGCTTTATGATCGTGCATTTTTCGGTTATCCATTTCTACAGAATCTGTACAACAAATATGATATACATGCTAGGTAGCAACACTGATACCAATTATGGAATAAATTCATGACTAAAATCACCTTTAGGCATTCGATTTAGTACATTGTTAATTACATAATTCCAGGAGTGTCTTAACCCTTTGGGATGGGATTTTTTCTTTTAAATATACATACATGTATGCATGAGCTGTAACTTTTCCGATAATCGTTTGTTTTTTCAAGTAGTTTAATTTGAAGTCTTAAACGAGTATTTTCCACTCCCTGAAAACTGAAAATTTGGTTTGGTCGCGTAGCGCTACGCGAAATTTTACTTACTTGAAAGTTAAAATGAGTGTGTTCCACTCCCAGACTGAGCATGAAGTAAAATTTCGAGTTTAGAAAAGCCTGAAAATTTGGTTTGGTCGCGTAGCGCGAAGCGCGGAGCGGCCAAACCAAATTTTCAGGCTTTTCTAAACTCGAAATTTTACTTCATGCGCCACCGTTACAAAACACTCACATATTACGAAGTTTAAATCATACCGCTAAACTTTACATTAAATCAGTGTTTTGTACCGGTGGAGCATGAAGTAAAATTTCGAGTTTAGAAAAGCCTGAAAATTTGGTTTGGCCGCTCCGCGCTTCGCGCTACGCGACCAAACCAAATTTTCAGGCTTTTCTAAACTCGAAATTTTACTTCATGCTTAGTCTGGGAGTGGAAACACTCGTTAAAAGCTTCAAATTAAACGCTTCTAAAAAACAATGAAGGGCTGAACATTTTTAAGGGAAACATCTGGATATGTATACTTAAAAGAAACATTCCCTGTGTATATCAGGATAAGTATACTGTAAAGAAAAATTCCCCTTATGTAACATCTAGGATTATTTAGTCAATGACCTATTCTGGGGGTACTAAAAATTGTACTGATATTCTTTGTTCACGTGTATGTTATTTATTTGATGTTGTACATGTATGATGTGTTATTATCGATGATAGATAGGGTAAAGTATTAAAAAAGGGGGGTTGGTAGCACGACATCAGCAGGCAGGTTAGGATTTACCTGATCTGGCCTGTGACCCGGGGGTGTGGTGCCTGCTCCTTCCGCTGCTGGTGGAGCCCGGAGAGTCGGGTGCCTGCCTCGGGGGCGAGCCCAACAGCGACCGGGGGTAAGCCGGCGTCAGCCCGTGCAGACCGGATGGCACCCACATCTCCTCCAGAGGAACCTTCCCCCTAGACTCCACCAGACCAGGAGTCGACTGGCTCCTACCCATGGCAGCTGCAATACACAACACACACTTAACACAAGCAAAAAAATCGGATCTCTATTTTTTTTTGTTCGACGATTAATCATGTGGCTGTGTGAGAGGGAGAAAAAAGTGATTAGAGCAATTAAAATGAGTGTAATTAAAGCGATCCGTCTTGTGATGCGAAACGCCAACAGGGGAGTGATTTGCGAGTAGTCATCTCGGCCTTAGAGCCGTTTTCAGTCATCTGCAATGATTCATTGTTTTGATAAGGCTCGTGTTTCTTAATTGCGCGTCCGGCGCCGAATCCAATTTTAATCTCGGATGGCGCTAAAACAGCCCCAGGCCCTCCAATCAATTATGCACTACAATGGTTTCGCCTTTCAGTACACAATCATTTAAATTCACGAATTTCTCAATAATCGAATCAATCATGTTATGTTTATTTATTTTAAATTATAAAAAAAAAATAATTTTTGTAGTAAAAAACTAGTCGATTATTGTCATTTTACAATATATAAAGCTAATACCGGTTTAACCATTTGAATAATTAATTAATGTTATTAAAATATTATTTCGCGCGAAAGTCAGAACAGTATTTGTTGTTGTTTAATTCCGCGGGGTGGACAAATCCGCAAATTTGATGCCCGGCGCAGAGCGATTTTCGCTCGCATTTGTTTATTAATTATTCAGGGAAATGGCCAATCTGCATGCATGAATTTTGAATTTGATAATGCGCCCTTTTCCTCGCCCCCAGCCCCCTGTCCTCACACCCACCCACACACACACACACACGGACACCCGAAATTAATTAGCCATTACGCAATCGCCGAATCCATCTTTGTGTTTCGACCCTCCGGCTCTCGAACGGATTCACCTTTCCGGACCTTCGGAGTGGCCCTTTTTAAATATTCATAGCTATTATGTATAGCGCGAGCCCTTTCTACTCGAATTTCCGCAATTATAACTTTAAAGGACGCGTTCATGAAGTGAGAGTGAATTAATGTGTTTATTAGGATTTTGGGGGAAATATTGGTTTGTTAAGGGCAACGAAAATAGTATATTGTACAACGAGAGTGGATATGGTGCTTATATCTCACGATGGCAAGTTTGGGGCACGATGCCGTAGGCGAGTGCCCCAAATGCCGAGTGAGATATAAGCCATATCCACTCGAGTTTTAAAGTCAACTTTTCCTACGACTAATGGAAGAAAGGGAATTAAAAGTTAAACATTATTTGTTCGCGCTAAACATCGCGAATTAAGTGTTTTTTATATATTTTTATAAATTTGTGTGTTATTTCTATTTCTTTGAATATTTTGTAAACATTACATTCGGGTTGTGAAATGTTTGACCATTTTACAATTCATTGTATCCTTTCTGGTACCTGCAGCCCTTGTGTCGCAGAGGCAGGGTGCGTTTTATAACTTCGAACTCCTGGAAAACATCGTAAACCGAGCGGTAAAACTCATTGTCAAAAATTTTGGAGCAGACAATGGTTTCCAGCAGTACGTGCCTTAAATTCCGTAATAAAGATTGAGCTCTCATCCAAGACTCAATAAAAATAAGTTATAAAACGCAGCCCTGACCTAAAATATTTTCTCATGAATTTCCTTCCCCATCTTACTCTTTTCTGTGCAAAATTACTATCATCTCTTTCCAAACATTTTCCCCACTTTCAAAACTTTCAACCAATCCTGTGCTTCCTTTAGTTTTCATTCCACAACATCCCTTCAACTGAAATCATTTCTAATTCCAACCACGACACAAGTAAGTTTAAAATATCTCACCTAATTGTGAAACTTTGTTGTAATTCATTTTCTTGTATTTTTTCAATCTTTAACTTTGTATTTTTTCGTCATTTATTCTTGTCATTTATTAATTTACTTTATTCATTTTTGTTATATTTTTGGTTTGTATATATATTCAGATGCACATTTATTTAATAAATAGTTTGTTTATTTATAATACAATGTGTTTATTTTAATTAACTATAAAAAATCGTTAAACTCGTAAACATTATTAAAATAATTATTTGTTGCACATAAAAATTTAATTATAGAAAGTACAGTGAATATATGTAGTGCTTACACACAATAGTGTGTAAGTTCACAATTAATTTCATAACTATTAATATCATTTAACTTAGCATATAATTTTTAGTAATACGGTTTAAGTTCTTGGTAGTACAATATCCACAGTAAAGGGATGCATAAAACTTGATTTCAAGAAAATATATTTTAAAGTTTACAAAAAATAAGTATTACCTCTTACTTATCGTATTACCTCTTAATACGAGTAACAGTAATATTCAGTTTCAACGAATAATTGAATTGATCTAAATCCCAGATTCATACTTCTATCTCTAATTTTACAAATTTTGCACTGTACATACAGGAAGTTTTTCTTTAAAGTATACTTATTACAAATTTAGCTTGCTTTCTTTAAATCTTAAGTTATTCGTTGTTTTTTTTAAGAGTTCAATTTGTAGCTTTAAACGAGTGTTTTCCACTCCCAGACTAAGCATGAAGTAAAATTTCGAGTTTAGAAAAGCCCCGTGAAAATTTGTCGAGGGTCGCGAAGCGACCCGAGACAAATTTTCTGGGCTTTTCTAAACTCGAAATTTTACTTCATGCGCCAAGCGTATAAAACACTAAAATAATGTGAACTTTATGTATATTTGAACCTCACTTGAAATCAGTGTTTTATACGCGTGGCGCATGAAGTAAAATTTCGAGTTTAGAAAAGCCCAGAAAATTTGTCTCGGGTCGCTGTGCGACCCTCGACAAATTTTCACGGGGCTTTTCTAAACTCGAAATTTTACTTCATGCGCCACGCGTATAAAACACTAAAATAATGTGAACTTTATGTATATTTGAACCTCACTTGAAATCAGTGTTTTATACGCGTGGCGCATGAAGTAAAATTTCGAGTTTAGAAAAGCCCAGAAAATTTGTCTCGGGTCGCTGCGCGACCCTCGACAAATTTTCACGGGGCTTTTCTAAACTCGAAATTTTACTTCATGCTTAGTCTGGGAGTGGAAAACACTCGTTTAAAGCTTCAAATTGTACTCTTTTGAAAAACATCAAATGTCGAAAAATTTACAGGGTTTACCTAAAAGAAAAATTCCCTGTAAATCTTCTGGCTTACAGGGTTTTCATATGCTAATTTAATATTAATCGCGCGATTTTTTGAGCAGGTATTCTTGCTCTGTATCTTTAGCAGAATGTCTTAACTCCAAGGAAGTATCACTTTCACACTTACTATATATAATGTTATTAATTATAAGGACAATTTAAAAAAAAATCTTATGACGGAATCTCTTGACATGTGTCGTTTATAAAACCAATCAGCTCAGTATGAGTTGTTACCCGGGTACGAAAAGCAAACGTAACTAACAAATTTTTATATCCTAACAAGAGTGGATATGATGCTTATATCTTTATACTTTAGTGTGCAAATATGAAATCAATTTCAGGATAGGAATAGGAAACACATTATAATATGCTCGAGGTAATCTTAAATTTACTTTCACTCGTGACCTAGCACTAAGCTATTTTATATTCAAGATCATCTCGCTTTCAATATGTTAAAATAATCGATCGAAATATCGCTCTGAGATATTATACAGAATTATGCATATTAATGAAATCACGGCACTATTCCCCATATTCTCAAATTATAGATTATCCAGTAAATGCATTTCCTTGACTAATTTCATATAATCAAATCTAAGACTCGATTTAACAGACAACAGCTCAATTTGATAAAATACTTTAAAAAGTGCACAACTTGAGTTTAAGGGTATACTAATTTTTTCTTCGTCGGACCATATTTATTATTTGTAGGCAAAATTAAGAAGCCATATATGTTTGTATCGAGTTCAATAAAAAATAAAATTGCCTATGCCCGTTTGCACCCAAGTCGATTAACTTAATCAGTGATGAGTACTTTATAAAAACACAATTGTATTTACAAATTGTTTACACAATTGCATATTGATGAAAAAGACATGTATAGGATATCTTACAAATTTATAACATTCTTATGTTCTAGAAATTTGACTTAATCAGAGGTGTAATCAATGATTACTGGATGATTAAAGCTAATCGTTCGGGGTGCAAATGGACCCTATTCTTTTAAATCTGAGGCGAATATGTGATGCGCTCACCGGATTAGGTGACGAAAATGAAAATTAGTGTTATGGCTCACAACTTAGTATGGTGAAACGAACAAGTATATTTTTGTAATTTAAATACAATATTAAGGTCGGAAATTTACATGTTATTTGGCCATAAGAACGAACAACGATTAATCTTCCACAATAATGAAAATAGATCTTTGAAACTTATACATATTGCACATTGAAACTTTGCGAATAAATTGACAATATTCTTTTTTCAAAAAAATGTTATTTAAATTATATATAAATCAAATAATGGAACACTCTTAAATGGTCACATAAGTCCGTGCAATACTTCCATAGAAAACATTATTTCTTCTTCATATTGCTTTAATTTATTAAAGTAATTATTATAAACATGTTGTATTAAATAGATTAATCTAAAATAAATGATAAATAAAATTTTTCGTTGCTTAGAAATCTCCATAAGGGCAATGTAAATTTTGATAATACTTTTAATAAATAGAGGGCAGCATGGTGCTGTTTTAGTAATATCTTAAAATGATACTGTAATTTCTAAAAACATGTGAAAAGAAATTGGGTTTGATATGTAGAATTCGTGTACGGCATTTGTCGCGACACGTGTTCCCGATGCGCAACCTTGAATTAATTATACAGGGAATTTTTCTCTTAAGTACACATATGCATGCGGTGCAAATTTTCCAATATTCGCTGCTTCTTAAAAGAGTTCAATTTGAAGCTTTAAATGAGTGTTATCCACTCCCAGGCTAAGCATGAAGTAAAATTTCGAGTTTAGAAAAGCCCCGTGAAAATTTGTCGAGGGTCGCGCAGCGACCCGAGACAAATTTTCTGGGCTTTTCTAAACTCGAAATTTTACTTCATGCGCCACGCATATAAAACACTGATTTCAAGTGAAGTTTAAATATACATAGATTTCATAATATTTTAATGTTTTGTACGCGTGGCTTTAAGATGAATGAATATTCTAATACATTTTTGTTAAAAAGAAATGCTATTTTTAGGAAGGAATCATTCTCTGAAAAAAATTAATTGAAATATATGCTGACACAATATTAGTTTGTTATTCCATATGAGTATATACAGGGAGTATACGTATTCTAAATCTTAAAAAAAAAATCGAGTTTAGAAAAGTCCAGAAAATTTGTTTCGGGTCGCGCACCGACCCGAGACAAATTTTCACGGGGCTTTTTTAAACTCGAAATGTTACTTCATGCTTAGCCTGGGAGTGGAAAACACCCATTTATTATATCAAAGTCAAGGAATGCTGATAAACATATTTTTTTTTCAGAAAACACAATTTTAAGTGCTGTATTTTGTTGTATAATTTAACCGCATATAAAATGCATTTCGATATTTTTAAATAATATAAAGTCTTATGACGAATGTTAATGTTAAGAGGGCCAATTTTTACTAGTTGTGTGTTTCTGGGATACGAGATGGCGCAGAAATAGCAAAATTACAGAAATTAGTTTTGACTATGTATTACTTTATAGTGCTTGCCGAATTTTATCACAACGAATACTAAAAATGATGAGTGCGGAGCGCGTTGTTTGTTTGTTTACATACCGCCGTGCAAATGAATGAATGGGTATTGAATTACAGAAGACACAAGTAAACTGGACAAATATTCACGATTCTAATTTCTATCGACATACATACAACTGTATAACGAAACAGATGCCTTTTTAGTTTGATATTCCATATGAGTAGGAGTATACGTATTCTAAATCTTAAAAAAAAATCGAGTTTAGAAAAGTCCAGAAAATTTATTTCGGGTCGCGCAGCGACCCGAGACAAATTTTCACGGGGCTTTTTTAAACTCGAAATTTTACTTCATGCTTAGCCTGGGAGTGGAAAACACCCATTTAAAGCTTCTAATGGAACTTTTTTTAACAAACTACGCATATCGGAAGATTTAAGTATATACGCTAGGTGGCGGCCCTAGCAAAATTTTTAGGTGGTGCGAGATCTAATGGTGCCGCCCCTCCCTCCGCGTTTCGTTTTCCGTTTTGGGCGCCCCAAATGACGGCGCCTGGTGCAGTCGCACCGCCCTAGGGCCGCCACTGTATACGCTGTAATTGCGACCTGTATACCTAAAAGAAAAACTCCCTGTATAACAATTAGCATAGGTGCTTAATCACAAAAAGTGCTGAAATTGTCTTCCATTCTGATCGATCCATATTTGGACTCGGCTTGTAGCTGAATGAGTGGCGTTATAGATGTGAATATTTAGCCCTCTTTCAATGCAATTAATAAAATTTGCTCTAAGTTCTTCTACAGTATTACTTCGGGTTTTATATATTTTATTTTTGATAAATCCCTAAAAATAAAAGTCGAGTGGCTTAAGGTCGGGGGAACACGAATGCTATCTGTTTGGTCCATATGTACCAAGCCAATTTCGCCAAAATTGGCAGTTAGTAAGTAGATGGTAAGTAAGCCTTACCATCAAGTCATAAGAGGTTCCCGTAAAAGGATGGAAGTCGTGGTATCACAATGGGCCTTTTAGGCCTAAGTGTGCACCTCCTAGCACATGCTAGCCATATGGTAAGGCACTTAGGTTAGGTTAGGTTTTAGTGGCTGCACCAAAACATAACCTAACCTAAGTGCCTTACCATATGGCTAGTATGTGCTAGAGAACCGTCTTGTTGTAAATAAATATTATTTCTTGTAGCTAATGGCGCGTTATTCAACTAGATTATTACACATTGTTCCAAATTTTGGATGTATCCTTCAGTATTCCAATTTTTGTTAAAAATCCTGTAGTTACGGACTCTATTTTGATATAGCGCCACCCATACATAGAACCCAAACCGTCCTTGTTGACCCTGACGACCGTTTGATAAGGATTTATATTTGACCAATGTCGATTGTTCTGTCGATTAAAAATTCCTTCGCTAGGTATAATAGCCTTGTCAGTCCATATTATATTTAAAAAAAGTTTGGGATTCCAAATAATCTGTTCCAAATACCAATGACAAGATTCTAAAAGCCGCTCCTCATCTCCAGGATGCAAGTTACCAACCTTTCTTATTTTATACGGTTTAACGTTTTTAAAACTTTAAATTTACTTGTGCCAATTTCTTTCTCAATATTTCGGCTAGATACCATCGGATCAGCAGCAACAGAATTTAATAAATTTATTTCATCTCTTTCTCTATTTTCTTTATTGTAAATCTTATCTCTTGGTTTTCCAAATGATCCATACTCACGTAAATTGTGATATAATCTTTGAGATATTTGTTTTTCTGGTTGTCGTCGTTCAAAATATAGGTTTAAAGCCACGTCTTTATTTTGATAACTCTCAATATAGCACTCAAACATGTATAATTTTTCATAATTTTAAAAACTATTAATTTTACACTCCTTTTTTAAAAAAATATAATCGAAAATATTTCGTTAACAAAGGAATATCAAAAGCAATACGTAATTGTTATTGAATCTTAGGACATGTAAAATAAAAAAACCTACGCTTAAAGAATTCAATTTATGGCTATCTAGAAAATCATTTTTTTTGTTTTTTTAGTATTTTAGTTATTTAGGACAGAGTAAAATATTAAGTGTTACATATTGTTGCATTCACAAGAAAAAATGCAATTTTTTGAAATGCTCAGATACGATGTCCAATTTAAGAAAATGATAGTTTTGATAATATCTCAAAAATAAAAACATCTATCATTTTTTTAAGTGCACCACTGGATTCTACGTAAAAAGTAATAAAACCGTAGCATTTAATTTTTTTTATCTCCATAAATAACCAAGTCATAAGATATAATAGAAAGCGACAGATTTTGAGAATCACCCTGTATTTTCTAAACCAATCTAGTTAGCAAAGATCTGATTCGGCCATTAAACTAAACACTACAAAAGAGAACAGGATACATGTCTTAGTTTTTTGTATCTCTTACCGTTTAGCCTATGCCCTATAATATCAACGAAAAAAAACACCCTGTGCACTGCAAATTATTTATTACTATCTTAGATATACAGATTAGATTATAACCCCCTAACCTCGTCCCCCTATATACGCCACTGATTCTTTGGAATATGTTAACAACATAAAAATATTACTTTCTATGTTCATTATCATCTTAAAGTTAGCTTTTGCGATTCGATCAAAAATGTGTTTATAGATGGTAAAATGATTCATGTCAGTTCCAATATTTAAATATAAAATAGCACTACTCTCCTGAGGGAGTTAGCGCTTCTTCTCGAAAGCTTTCATGATCTGATTTATGGGGCGAATCAATCAAACTTTGAAACTGTTTTTTTCTATTCCCACTTTTTCTTATAAAACTTACTTGTGAGTTTCACGTATTTAACTACAATTATTTCGCTTACATTAGGTTATTTAAATAACTAATTATCCATTGATAATAGTCACCTTGTATCCGAAATGTATGTACATTTAGTATTTAAAATAAACGTGTGAAGATAGGTTATTAGTGCTGTATTCGTCAAACTATTTGTAGATTTTACTGAAGTTAATGAAACCCGACATAAGTATTGAAGAGATAATTTAAATAAAATGCTGTTGCAATAGTAAACAGGAGTTTAAATATTTAGTCATAAAATAATACATATAGAATTTAATTTTAAACTAGTAAATATTTCACAATTTATATTTATTAAAACTCTTGTATGCTGATATCGCGCAGATATTTTAAACTTTTTAAACTGTTTGGAAAGTTCTGTTGGATAGTTTCAAATGACGGGTATTAATGCCAAATATTGGGCAAAGTTTTGTTTTACGTTAGGAATTAATTCCGGATGCACATATGTCCCGCGGGAAATCTGAACGCCGTTATTGCCCGGGCTGTGTACGTTTCCTTGTTATGTTGCTTTTTCGCTTGTCTTTTTATATTTTCATCGAGTTTCAAATTTACTTCGTAAAAATCCACATAAAAGTTTTGTATTTTTTTTAATTCTAAAACTCAATTAAAACAGTATTAGAATTTATTTTAACATCCATAATGTGTAACATACAGTGCAATCGTTTAAAACATGATTTAGAGTAGGCTTCGAGTTTTAAATTAGATTGGCACTACTGACTGTTAACACATAGTTTAGCATAACCTGAAATTTATTCCATCATACAATTAGCATTCTGGACAACCACACAAAAAAGCCGCCTACTCTAAATCATAATTTAAATTATCGTGGAGGCTACTACTTCGTTATACATGTTAATTCAATAAAATAAAACACTTTAACTTTGTTTGTATAACACAATATTTTTTATTTTTGCGACTACGCTCCGTTTGATAATGACAAGTTGAGTTGCCGAAACCGCAGTCACAAAAATAAAAAGTATTGTGTTATACAAACCAAGGTAAAGTGTTTTATTTTATTCTTAGTATATGTTATGTGATTAAAAATGTGTCTATTAAGATTGCTTTTGTTCTATGGACAATTGTCGCTTTCGTTGCATTTTATAGTTTTATCTCTAGACACAAACTAAAGAGTTATTCTTCACTCCGTTCTCTAGGTTATAGATAACCCCGGCGCATCCACCATAATTAAATATCTAATAGCATTCACTTTAATTGATTTTCGGTTTTGATGCATAAAAGAGTAATTACAACCACCCATAAGAGGATGATGTCGAAAGTTAGGACGTTTAAAAATAATGTGATGGGTGTGCGGTAGGAATCGATAATTCCTTTATTAAAGCGAGGATAGGAAACGATAGAAAATAGACGAGCGAGGATGGACGTCGCAGTGTGCACTTAATGCCTGGTAATTTCATCACGAGGACGTAAACTGGTCATAAAGTTCCTCCTCTGCACCCGAAGATTAAGAGGACGTTAAAAGTGCTAGAGCTATGTTAATTGTGTCCATCAGACTTTTACGATTATTAGATTTTATCGATATTTGAATATTAAACATATTTTTTATACATATGAATCACCTAGAAGCAAAGGGGTGTAAGTGACTAATAAAATATTATAAAATTCTTGTAATAAAGCGGAACGGATTGTTTACGTTCGTATTTTTTTATTAATTGTGTTGTGTGATTTTATTATTCATGATTCCTGTTACATTAGCGTACAATTTGTAACTAACGTTAGTTTTCAGTGTATGCAGCATACTTGAAGATATTTGAGTAGAAAATACATTTTTCTGGTGTCCATAAACATGTTTTGTACACTGCATATTATTTATTACTATCTCAGATATACAGAGAGTTTTTCTTTAAGGTATCCATATCTTAATATACTGTATACGCTGTAAATCTTCAGACATTCGTTATTTTTACAAATATTTTAAATTCAACTTTCAGACGAGTGTTTTCCACTCCCAGATTAAGCATGAAGTAAAATTTCGAGTTTAGCAAAGCCTGAAAATTTGGTTTAGTCGCGTAGCGCGAAGCGCGGAGCGACCAAACCAAATTATCGTACTGAACATCTTTGATCACTTATTATGATTTAAAAAAATGAGTTTAGCGAAGAAATTGAAGTTCAAAAGAGTCGTAGCGGCAAAAACATAGATTTAAAGTGATATGCAGATCTTAATTTTTTTTAAAGAAGAATTTAGTCGTTGGATAGTGAAATATTAGAGCGAGAATGAGTACTTTTCTTTGGATAATTTATTAAAGTTTGCTCGGGAAGAATTTAATTTTGAATTTATGAGGTAGAGATAAATTGAATTGTACTTTAAAATCAATTTTCTACAAATATAAAATAAAATAATTGTGTAAATGATGGCTTTATGAACTCTAACCTTACAACATGATATGTCATTGTGATTCAATAAAATGTATTTATTATACCTGGTGATTTTTTACTAAAATTTTAACATTGATAATTTATATAAAAATCAAATGGACCATAGTAATACTAATAACAATATATTAATAATAATAATATGTAAAAGCCAAAGAATAAAAATATTAACATAAATAAGACAGTTAAACTTTGTTTGTATAACTGAGGTTTTTTTATTGTGACTATAGTTTCGACAACTTTAACTTGTCATTATCAGATTACAAGCACTTGTAGTCTGATAATGACAAGTTAAAGTTGTCGAAACTATAGTCACAATAAAAAAACCTCAGTTATACAAACAAAGTTTAACTGTCTTATTTATGTTAATAATGATGTATAACGAAGTAGAAGCCGTAACAGTTAACAATAAAAACATTGTTTTTAATAAATTAATAAAATGTGAGAAATTGTTTTTATGAGGAATGTGAGATCACCAACCTCAAAATAAATAAATACATTATAATTTACATGAATAATTGACGATACATATAGAGGCTAAAAATACTGTTTTAGAATAAATTAATAAATATACATTAGTAAATAAACATTTACAAACATTCATTAATTGAATTGAATTCAATTAGTTACATAATTTGTCTGTGATGTTAGAAAAATGTCAGCTGTTTCTTTTTCTTGTCAACAAATGTATTTCGATAACTTTACAATTACTTTTTCATTCACTAAAAAACAAATGTAAACAACCAAATTATTAAATGTCAACTAAGCACACAATTTTGAACTGCGATTGCGGTGATTAAAATTGATTAATAAGAGGATAAGTGTTTTAATATTACAAAATACAAACATATCCAAATTTTACGAGTCTTATGAAAACTTGTGTTGCGGAGTTTATTACATTTTCCGATAATGATGTTAAATTATAGATAAATTACTCTGTTTTTATATAGTTTACAATAATTAAATCGCATATGATCGTGTTTCAGTTTACATAACTTTTGGGATTTCTCAAGAAACCCACTCTGTGCCAATATTATTTATACTTTTAATGATTGAAACTTCTAACAAGTGTTTCCACTCCTTGATTAAGCATGAAGTAAAATTTCAAGTTTAAGAAATGCCTGAAATTTTGGATTTGCAGGGGCGCGCGAGTGAAGCGAGTCACGCTCCGGCAAATCCAACATTTCAGGCTTTTTTTAACTCGAAATTTTACTTCATGCGTCACGCGTATAAAACAAAGTTCAAAATATATTGCTTAGGATGTATATGTTTACTATTATAGGAAGCTAAAGTTTTATTGTATATGTACTACTATTATTTAGGAATAAATTATGTTCTATTTGTAATACAAAAAATATTGTTTTTTCTTTACTTTTTTAAGCAGCTTTACTTTTTTTGCGCCGCAAATTTTAGTAAATTTTGTGATTTTAATGATTATTTATTTTGTGCCTGTTTACACTAAGCGTTTGAAATAGTGTCAAAATGATCAAAAGAGCAATATTTCTAACAAAAGCAAGCTTTAGGATAACTCAAATTATTGGGCCACCATTGGTAACTTTGTTATCTTTGAAACTACAAAGTCAGTTAAATTAACAAACTAGTAGTGTATTTTTGACGTACATTACGATGGTGTAAACGTAAAAACAAGCGAACCTCAGGATTTATTCGCAAAAACTACATTTTTTTAAATGGGATGCCATTAATATTTTAATATATTTAGAAAGAGAAAAAATACGGAAAGAAAAATGGCTTAGTAACTGATTATCCTAAAACTGAAGATAAAGGAGTTATGGGCCATTAAAACACTGCATATTTTATAATAGAACTACCTATTCGAAATCAAAACAGCGATAAACAAACGATATCGGATGTTGTCAAATTATAAATGCATATTGTCGTTTAGCCAATTATCTTGTGTTATGCTTTTTTGTCATAACGAGAAATGTGACATGTTAGAGCGCTTGTTATTATGTTCTAAAAAACGCAGCTGAAACGGCGAAATGGCATGGCAAAAATCACGGTAATTCAAGAAAATTCGCTAAACGTCAAAAAGCATGGATACTTTGACAACATCCGACATCGTTTGTTTATCGTCGTTAGGCCGGTCGTCCACTGGAAGCGACAACACGCGGCTACGCGCTCACGCGATACGAGCGGCAACGGGCGGTTGCAAGAGTAGCGGCTACACGCGACAGGGGTCGTACACTACATGTGTACACTTCGCGCTGCTCAGCTTGTTAGAACCGTCAAAGTTGTGAATTTAAAATATATATTTAATGGATGCAGAGGATTTTTATCTTCTGGAACATCCCTAGGTGATTAGGGGTATGATTGGAATTCGAAAAAGGCGATCATGTTGGGTAAACCCAATATTAAAAAAAAGGAAATCACTGGGAGAATTTCATCATCTCCACAGCGATCTAGAACAAGATCCCTAGAAATTTAGTGACTATTATCGAATGACCCCAGAAACCTTCAAATATAGAGCTATAGAGCCCATTGTTGTTAAAGAGAGTAATTTCCGGAAGACAATATCACCACGGGACGTCTAAGTGTAACTCTAAGGTAAGAAAGCGGCATTAATTATAAATGTATGATCTTAACAAAAGCTAAGAAAAGTACACTGTTTCGAGAGAAAGTATTTTTTTCTTAGTGTTTACGCTTATTTGAATATATATAATTTTAAAATCTGCCTAATTACGATGAATGAAAAAATATGCTGAGTATAATTCTCCCGACCTACCACAATACAATAATAAAATATTTACATTTGAAATTGAAACGATCATGAGCGATACAAAACGCCGCACCCGCCGACCGACCGGCCCGACGGGCCTGACAAAATCCTGAGCGTCGCCCGCCCGAAATTCACCAAACACCATCAAGCAAATACCAATATCCAGCCTACACGCGACCCGGAACTTTCCGGCCCATCGGTATTAGTTGAACATTGCAAGAAATTACAAAAATATAATCATTCCAAAAAAATACATACGCACAAAATGTTCAAATAACAGCACAACCGACACAATCAAACGAAACTTAAAAACGTGTGTTGAATGGATAGTAACAATATGACATCAAGATTTCTGTAATTTTACAGAAAACGCCATGAGTATTAAGAAAAATGCAAGAGACGGCAGCACTTTACAGAGGGCATTTTTATGATTTACAGAGGTCATAAGCACTGCTGTAAAATTTCGCACAGAGCATGTTTTTATTTCTAACAAAACCTTTCTCTTAATATAAATAGTACACTAAAAAGAATCACAAGTTATGCTATTTTCTTTCATTTTATTTTAATGATATTCATGCTTTTATAGAAAAATGAACTCAATGGATGAGTCGACTAATCCTTTATTTGCTTATATTGAAAATATGAAATAAATAGCTGTCTAAATAACGAAATTACAGCCGTAAAATGGAAGCGTAAAGGCGCAGGACTAGACGCGGCTACGAGCGACAGATCCCATTTCCTTGGGACTTGACGCAGCTACACGCTTGGCGCGAGAATCCGCAGGTCCGCGCACGCTTGCAGTGGATGAGATTCATTGGATTTACACACGACGGGATCTGTCGCGCGTATCCGCATGTTGCCGCTAGGATCGCGTAGCCGCGTGTTGTCGCTTCCAGTGGACGACCGGCCTTATGATTTCGAATAGATAGTCCTATTATACAATATGCAGTATTTTGTAATAGGTAGTCCTATTAAACAATATGCAGTATTTTAATGGCCTATACCTCCTTTATCTTCAATTTTAGGATAAAATTGACTTTTTTGTTTGTGTATTATTTTTTTCTTTATAAAAATGTCAAAATATACAGGGCATCCCATTTAAAAAAATGTTGTTTTTGCGAATACATAAAAAAATCGAGGTTCACTTGTTTTTCTGTTTACACCATCGTAATGTACGCCAAAAATACTACTAGTTTTCTAATTTAACTAATTTCGTAACTCTAAATATAGCAAAGTTACCAATGGTGGCCCGATAAATTAGAACACTGTATATGTACTAGTATATTTAAAAAAAAATATTTTACTGCAACATTTGAAATTAAATCCAAGTTTTTGATGATGTTGTCTCGAGTAATTATTAATGGGCAACTCAATTTCCGGAACAAGCTTGAGTGATTTCCTTACATTTTGCATGCGTGGAGTGGCATCTAAAATAAATTTAAGATGATCTTGAATATAAAAATATCTTGGTGTATGAAGAAAAATTCAATTTGCCAATAGTTTACGGAATATTTACAAATATAAAATCGATTATCCTAAGATTTTTTTTTTAAGATTCCCTGTATTTGTTTCAATTTATTTCAATTTCCTGTTGGTTCATTTAGTTTGGCGAGAGAATAGTTTGACCTGATGTTACATTTTGCATATAAATTATGCATAGAACAGTAAATCTGTCGTGTAACTCAAATATTCATTGTATAATTCAATATCTTTTGGGGTATTAGCTCGAGAAGTAGTTGTTTCAATAAATTTTGGAAAACTTTCAACGAGACAAAATTTTTGCAGAAAGTCGATATTATTTTAATTCGTTTTTATATCTTGGTGTATGTTTGGGAGCGGTAGCAATGTTTTTTGTGTTGGAAAATAAAAGTCTTAAGTGCAAATGACAGCAAGTTTTACATGTTACTGTAGCAACACTATACATTATGAGGTTTTATGTTTACTCTTATCGAATTTATAAAACAATACAATGTAATAAAATTTATTGAATGCAAATATTATCTACTGTATACATATTTTTATACCAAAAAATCACTTACAAAACAATACAATGTTATCAAATTTATTGCATGCAAATATTACCTCCTGCATACTATTTTTATACAAAAATAAAAATCACATTTTTATCTGTTATTTAAATGAATGGGAGGTAAAGCAAATCACGGATAATATTCCGAAACGGTTGCGTAGCTTTAATCGAATGACGAAACAATTTCAATTTAATGACAGCACAGGATATTAATGGAAACGGCGGTGCTTCATCGCCGTTTCGGATTATTAAATAAATATCGATCAAATTATTATTGCGCAACGTGTGTCGCATACCGCCGCCCCCTCGCTTTTCGCAATTTCGAATGCGACGTTTTTTTTTTATTTCCGAATCCTCGACTCATTCAATTTTTTCCCCAATACCCTCGCTCGTACAATTTAAAATGCGTTAAGAGTGCTAAGAAAATCCTTGCGGAGGTTTCAAACGCCAAACATACATAGCAAATATAATAAATAGGGAAAGTATCTTTAACTTGAAATAAAAACTCATTTGATAAATAGAGAAAACAGATAAAACCGTGATTTATACGCTAGGTAAATAACATGACAAATTTTTCTTTTAGGTAAACATATGCATAAGCTGTAAATTTTCCGACATACGTTGTTTTTTAAAAGAGTTCAATTTTAAGCTTTAAATGCGTGTTTTCCACTCCCAGACTAAGCATGACGTAAAATTTCGAGTTTAGAAAAGCCCCGTGAAAATTTGTCTCGGGTCGCGCAGCGACCCGAGACAAATTTTCTGGGCTTTTTTAAACTCGAAATTTTACTTCATGCGCCACGCGTATAATACATTGATTTCAAGTGAGATTCAAATATACATAATGTTCACAATATTTTAGTGTTTTATACGCGTGGCGCATGAAGTAAAATTTCGAGTTTAGAAAAGCCCAGAAAATTTGTCTCGGGTCGCTGCGCGACCCTCGAAAAATTTTCACGGGGCTTTTCTAAACTCGAAATTTTACTTCATGCTTAGTCTGGGAGTGGAAAACACTCGTTTAAAGCATCAAATTGAACTCATTTAAAAAACAACGTAAGTCGGAAAATTTACAGTTTATGCATATGTTTACCTAAAAGAAAAATTCCCGGTATTTGTTATGTTATGTCTGGGAGTGGAAAACACTCGCTTAAGCTTTAAATTAAACTCTATATAGAAAAAATAACAGCGAATATCTAAAGATTTTGAGAAAATAAGTTGAATTTAGAATAAGTATACTTAACAGAAAAACTCCCTGTAGAGTTTAGATTAATTTAGCTTAATTTAAATTTTCCGACATACGTTGTTTTTTAAAAGAGTTCAATTTGAAGCTTTAAACAAGTGTTTTCCACTCCCAGACTAAGCATGAAGTAAAATTTCGAGTTTAGAAAAGCCCCGTAAAAATTTGTCGAGGGTCGCGCAGCGACCTGAGACAAATTTTCTGGGCTTTTCTAAACTCGAAATTTTACTTCATGCGCCACGCGTATAAAACATTGCTTTTAAGTGAGCTTCAAATATACATAATGTTCACAATATTTAAGTGTTGTATACGCGTGGCGCATGAAGTAAAATTTCGAGTTTAGAAAAGCTCAGAAAATTTGTCTCGGGTCAACCTGTATATGTTATGTTGTGTCTGGGACTGGATAAAAACTCGTTTAAGCTTTAAATTAAACTCTATAAAGAAAAAAAAGCAGCGAATATCTAAAGATTTAAAGAAAATAAGTTAAATTTAGAATAAGTATACTTTACAGAAAAACTCCATATAGAGTTTAGAAAAGGCTTAATTTAAATTTTCAGACATACGTTGTTTTTTAAAAGAGTTCAAGTTGTAGCTTTAAACGAGTGTTTTCCACTCCCAGGCTAAGCATGAAGTAAAATTTCGAGTTTAGAAAAGCCCCGTGAAAATTTGTCGAGGGTCGCGCAGCGACCCGAGACAAATTTTCTGGGCTTTTCTAAACTCGAAATTTTACTTCATGCGCCATGCGTATAAAACACTGATTTCAAGTGAAGTTCAAATATACATAATGCTCACAATATTTTAGTGTTTTATACGCGTGGCGCATGAAGTAAAATTTCGAGTTTAGAAAAACCTAGAAAATTTGTCTCGGGTCGCTGCGCGACCCTCGACAAATTTTCAGTGGGGCTTTTCTAAACTCGAAATTTTACTTCATGCTTAGTCTGGGAGTGGAAAACACTCGATTAAAGCTTTAAATTAATCTTTATAAAAAAAACAGCGAATATCTAAAGATTTAAAGAAAATAAGTTGAATTTGATATACGTATACTTTAAAGAAAAACTCCCTGTATAACTATACTGTATAATTTGCGGCAATAAATCATTAAATAATTGAACATGTAACAAAGTTTATACAATCTAGCAAGCGGTGGAGTGAAAACGGTGGGATGGGGGGACAACAAGAGCGAGTCCTCCCGTAATAAATCCAGAGAATTCGGCAGGCTCTTATGCCTCGTAATCAAATCTAAATTACACAAAGTTCAAGAGACTTACAGTCTAAGCGCATTAGGCTAGGATACCCTGCTCGGGGTGGCTGAAGGCCCTTTTCCTAAACCTAGTTTCATAAACATACATTCCTCCTAGTACTACTTCACGGAGAAATTACAAAATTATCCTCTCCCCGAAACCCCCCCCCCCCGCCCCTCGAGGCAACTGCGACGTCTGCAAATTGATCCACTCTCTAATTGCAATTTAATAAAGCATTTTAATATGGAGTGTGAGTCAGCGCTCGCACTAACTTTCCCATCTGTGTCAAATTAATTTAATCATAATTTACACACAAAAAGAAATACACACTTAGGAGGTTTCTAACTAATTCTTAGTAAACTTACTATTATTTATAAAAATTCAGTACGTTTTACTGAAACAGGCGCGGATCCAAGAGAGGGAAAATTATCTTAATTAATAAACAAAGCTTATAAATATAACGAGAATTTAAAAAACTTATAAAATCAGGGCTTCGAACCGCAACTAAATCGTTAACCGAATACCGAAAAAACCGTTATTTTTGTGGGAAGAAAAACCGGAAATAAACCAAAAAACAATATTCTACAAAATTTTCTATCTACTATTTTGCGGAAATATTCGTTTCGAGGTCTGCAGACTCGATTAAGACCATTTCTTATTTTTTTTTCGTAGAAATTTTAGTTTTCGTTCGGCTTTGAAAAAAAGTAAATTTTAGTTTTTAATTTTTAAAATATAAAACTGATTTTTTTTTTATTTTAGACAACTTTTTTCGCTTATTTGTATTACATTACAAAAAAACGTCAGCTCTTGAAAAATTCTGAGTATTAATAATAATAATAGTTTATTTGTGTTATTACAATAAGTTTACACATGTGAATATTAAAAAGTGTACAAAGTCTATTAAACAAAATACAATAAAAATAAATATTGATATAAATCACATTAAACATAAATGTAGATATAAATCACATTTACAACATGTTAAAAACAATGGCGTTTTACATTTCCTATATAGTATGTTATAAAAATATCATAAAGTATTTAGCTCAGCAAAATTGTCATTGATATGTTCCTCTAGAGCAGTGGTCTCCAAACTACGGCCGCGGGCCAAATCCGGCCCGCGACTTGCATGAATCCGGCCCGCGATTGTTTGTAATTTTTTTTGTAAATGTCATATTTTGAAATATTGTAACAATTGTTCCTTAAATTTTTCATAATTTTATAAAATTAATCGGATCTTGGCCGACTTTATTATGTAGAATTGTATTTGTGGCCCGCGAAGAAGATAGTTTGGAGACCCAGGCTCTAGAGTATAATGGCGCTTATTGCTAAAATATCACTTCATTCTTGTTTTGAAGTTTTTACATCCAAGAGACTTAACACATTCTGGTAATTTATTGAATACCTTCGGCCCATAATAATTTATTCCATTCGTTGACTTCGATAGCCGTGGACGTGGTAGATAGATATTACGTTTAGTTCGTGTGTTATGTGTGTGATATAGCTGAATGTTTTTAGGGACGTATATAAGACATTCTATTATATACAACGATGGCAGGGTTAAGATACCAAGTTGTTTAAAATTTATAATTCCGCAGGTTAAATGCGATTGACAGAGAAAATAATAAGTGGTTCTTAATACTGTAGGAGGTGCAAAATAAGTCAATTGTCTTAACAGATATATATTCCTACAAACTCTAGCTGCTGTTTCTTCTCCATGATAGTACCATGTTTATTTAGGATCTAATGTGACACAGAAGAACTTGATTTTAATTGTTGTTATTGGAGCCTGTCTAGAGAAAAGGTTAGATTAACGTTTTTCTCTTTATTTTCGGTTAACTTATTACTCATGAACCATTTAGATATAATAGATTCACATTCTTTAGTTTTCTTCAAGGCAGATTGCAATACTATTGATTTATTTAACGTGGTCGTATCATCAGCGTAGAGGAAAAAAACTACATTCATTAGAGATCATTAATATATATTAAGAAAAGAAGGGGTCCCAATATAGAACCCCGTGGCACCCCATGAGTCAACCCTACTTTGTCTGAGAGTTGTTCATTTATTCTTGTTACTTGTTTCATTTACTTTATTGCTTATGCATTGTGTGTTTAAGAAATAAACATTAAGTTCACAATAATTATTAGATTTTTTTTTGTGAGTGGGCTGGCCTTCTAAAAATATTTCTTCTAAAATCATGTCTCTTGATTCCAATGCCTTCTTCCCTGTTGCTAGCGTTAGTTAGATTGTAGTGATATTTAAAATCCGCACCGATTTTGTAGGCCTTTTTTGTATTATTTATTTGAATTTGTTCGCATACGAAGTTTGATGAATTAATTATGTCTTTTATATAGTTCATTTACATTTTTCACAAACAACCATGTTTTTTACCTTGGGCACGAATTTGGTTCCGCTGTTCCTATTATTTGTTTAGTGTGTTAATTTTGTTTTTGTTTGTTTATTGTTTTTGTTTTGTTTTTAGATACATCTTTTTCATTTTTTTGTAATTGTTTTTGTGGAGTGTGCCTTTTTTTGTTGCTTTTTGTTTGGAATCGATTCTTCGGTGATAATGATATCCGCGATGTCCTTTGTCAATAACGCGCTCTTTTCGGCCGGAGCGTTTGCTTGGCTGAGATGTTGGTGCTAGCGCACTTTTGGTTGTATATTTTCGCTTGGAATAGAACAGGATCCATTATTTATTGATTTCTGCTGCCGACTTTCCCAGGTAGATGTCACTTTATTGGATATGGATGATTTTTCCAGTAGTTCAATATGTTTCTTCATTATAATGATTTTGTCTTGCAGTTCATCGATGATAATAATAATAATAATATTTATTTGCCCAATGGAAGACCAATACAGGGACAAAAATATAAATAAAAACTAAATAGTAATACAAAAATAGCACAAAAAGATACAACTTAGGAATATAAGTACAAGCCAATTTTTAGTTTATGGTATGAAGTGTTATACATGGTCACCAACAAAAATATCGCTAAATAAATTATTTGAATTAACAGACATATGAAAAATGGGTGACTTACGTAAAATATTTGTTCTTGAGTGTGGAATATGAAATGTGCTGCTGTCTTGACAATATACGTGGAACATGAAAATTAATTTTAGAGAGTAATTGCGGACAGTCAACTTTGTTTTCAATTAATTTACGCAAAAACGTTGCACTGAATTCTTCTCTCCGTGATGTCAAAGAGACGAACTGAAATTCATTTAATAAGCTCACATAATCACAAGATACATCCGGGTACGTGCCGTGAGTTTTAAATGACAAGAATTTCAGAAACCTTCTCTGAACACGCTCAATTGACAAAGATGCGTTGCTATAATATGGATACCATTCAATCGATGCATATTCAAGCTTACTCCTAACAAGAGCATAGTATAAAGTTTTTAACAACGTGAGGTCCTTAAAATGACAGGATGTACGCATTAAGAAACCTAGCGTTTTTAATGCAGAGGTTGATGTGCATTTTATGTGTTCCGAAAAGGAAAATTTGCTGTCAAATAAAACCCCCAAATCTTTACATTGAGTGTTGCGTTCAAGAATATCGTCCTGAACACGGTAGGTAAATTGTATAGGTGTATTCTTACGGTAGTAAGACACTACAAGACACTTACTAATGTTCAATACAATTTTATTTACTAAACACCAGTGTGTAATATGATCAAGGTTATTCTGAAGTAGTAGAGCATCATCAACACATTTAATTGTGCAATATATTTTTATATCATCTGCGTATGCTAATACCGGACATGAAATAGAGGTCATCAGATCATTGATGTAAACAATAAATAGAAGCGGACCCAAATTCGAACCTTGAGGGACCCCTGACGTACTAACAAACTTGTTAGATCTAAAGCCATTAAAGTGTACATAGTTCACTCTGTTACTGAGGTATAAAGACATAAATTCAAGAGATGAACTAGTAAATCCAAAACTATTTAGTTTATGCAGCAATTAGTTGTGATTAATTGAGTCAAATGCTCGACTGAAATCGGTATAGATAACGTCGGTTTGTAATCGTTTATCGATAGATTCACTTATATTTTGAGTAACTACAGCTAAATTTGTTGAGATCGATCTGCCCGATAAAAAAACCATGCTGAAATGGAGACGGATACTTATGAATGTGATTATAAATAGAGTTATAAATTATATGCTCAAACACTTTAGCAAAGTTTGATAAAAGGGCAATTGGCCGATAATTAGAAGTAATAATAATAATAACCATTTATTTCCGAGAGACATGATGTCTTACAAAGAAATATACAAACATAAGTTAAATGCATATAGTATTCGTTAACATTTATTTCATCAACAATATTAAAGATATGCGCCTATATTAAAGAAAAATGGATCGCCTTTCTTAAAAACAGGCGTAACAACAGCAGTTTTCCATACCTCAGGAAATGTCGAGGTCCGTATAGCTAGATTGTATATAATAGTCAGTGGTTTTGCAAGGATGTATTTGCAATCTCTAACTAAAAAGCTTGGCATTTGATCATCGCCACACACTGAAGAATTCTTTAATTTACTTATACTATTTACAACAACATATTCGTTAGTATGACTAATGGAAAAAGATTCAAGATTAGAAACTATATCGTCAAGTTCAGCTGTTGTTTTTGGCAGATATGATTTTGAGAAAGTATTTGCAAAGCCATTTACAATTGACAACGGTGACGTTAGTTCAATACCATCATGAACCAGTTGACTAGGAAATCTGGATATTCCTTTTTTTGCCTGACGAATTTCCAAATGTCCTTAGGATTTTTTTTAAGATCAATTTCAATTTTTCTAAGATATTCTTTATACGCCGAGGAGATTTGAGATTTTGTAAGGTTGCGTAACCTTTGGAATTCTGAATAATAGAAAGGATACCCAGTTGATTTCCATTTCCGATGATATTGCAATTTTAGTTTCACATTTCTTTTAATATCTGTTGTAATCCACGGAGGAAAATTATTATTTTTATTTAAGGTATACATCGGCACATTTCTTTTAAGGCGTTGTATAATATATTGTAAAATTTACCGGTTACTTCATCGGAAGTATGATGATGATGTCCTTTTGTGATAGCAGTTATTTCAAATATCTGATTTCTACAGTACCTTCGGCTTCGTCGCTGCATCCATCTTGACCGATATTATGGTTATTGAGGCTAGTGTTTTCACTGACCGGGGCACAACATATCATTGTGTTTGAATTCACTTATTATTCATAAGTTTCCTTTTCTTGTTCTTGAAGCATCCCTACTACTTTTTCACAGTATGCACAGGATGTTTTTGTGTTTTCGTTTACTATAACGACGTTGCAAAATAAACAAGCATTAGCTTGTTCCGCTATCTTGACTTCAATTAGTTTATGACTTTGAAGACTCGACTGCGATTTCAGGCAAGTTATTTTAGTATTCGGTACAGTAATATTTCAATGAATTATCTCTTAACTATTTTTATTATTACTGTACAAGAAACTAAAATATCTAAAGTAGTTTTAACACCATGTGATTTTTGAAAAATAAAAATGAAGAAATCATAATTTAAAGAGTCTTTACTGCAGACGATATGTGATTTTATTTTTAAAAATCACATATCGTCTGCAGTAAAGACTCTTTAAATTATTCATTAAAATTTAATGAATTTTGTAGAGATGTCCATACATCAAGTATTTCAGTTATCAATTTATAAAATCCTAAAATTAAAGCTGCACATGTTGTATATACAGAAAGTTTTATGTAACACCGAACATTTTCATAACGTGAATTTTTCTTTTAAGTATACATTAAGCATACGTTGTACATTTTCTGACGCTCGGTTTATTAAAATAATTCAATTTTATACGAGTGTTTTCCACTCCCAGACTAAGCATGAAGTAAAATTTCGAGTTTAGAAAAGCCTGAAAATTTGGTTTGGTCGCGTAGCGCGAAGCGCAGAGCAGCCAAACCAAATTTTCAGGCTTTTCTAAACTCGAAATTTTACTTCATGCGCCACCGGTACAAAACACTGATGCAATGTAAAGTTTAGAGGTGTGTTTTAAACTTCGTAATATGTCAGTGTTATCTACCGGTGGCGCATGAAGTAAAATTTCGAATTTAGAAAAGCCTGAAAATTTGGTTTGGCTGCTCTGCGCTTCGCGCTACGCGACCAAACCAAATTTTCATGCTTAGTCTGGGAGTGGAACACACTCATTTTAAGTTTCAAATTGAACTCTTTTAAAAAACAACGGGTATCTAAGATTTACGGCATATACGCTGTAATTGGGACATGTATACTTAAAAAAAACTCCTTGTATGTACAAGTTGAGGCATTAATTGCGATTGATTGGCTACAATTAACCCAACCCAAGTTGCACAAAATTTAAAAATTAAAGGTGTCAAATTTTATTGGATGAAAATGTTCGGTGTTACATAAAACTCTCTGTATGTTATTTATACATTAATAAATAAAAAGGAAAATAAAATTTAAATGAAATTTCGGAACGTTAAACATAGATATTAATGATTTTTGTCAGTTTTAGTTAATTCTTTAATTTTGACAGCCAACTATTACAAAAGGCAGTCAGTCGTAACATACCATTTAACCTATTGTCACGATCATTATGATTTTTAACTTTCATCTTGATTTGTTATCCGATGATTCTATCAAAATAGTATTTTTTTAAATCGTTAAAAATCAAAATATAAATGTCTTGTAGTATACAGGGTGGCCCAGACTACCCGTATCAGGCATTTTTTTGAGAAAATGGCTAGTCTTAGAGAGTTGGGGTAAAAAAAATTATGACTAAAGCCATATTGAAGAATCGAATGGTGATATTGTTTTTTCCCTAAAAGGTTGGCATCCCAGCTTTCGCCTAAACATGTCAAAAACTTAAGATTTTTAAACGGCATGATAGATCAGTAGTACCATTCAAAAGGT
Organism: Philonthus cognatus; assembly: GCA_932526585.2. Classification (NCBI taxonomy): domain Eukaryota; kingdom Metazoa; phylum Arthropoda; class Insecta; order Coleoptera; family Staphylinidae; genus Philonthus; species Philonthus cognatus. The sequence continues at coordinate 24,788,625 of OW052250.1, read as the reverse complement.
CTTCGAAAAATAAGCAACTTTTGTAGGAAACATATTTTTGTAACTGGCGTTTGTTTTGAGTAATTTTGGATTACAGTTATCAAATATCAATATCTCATGGCTACCTTATTTTAAGAGTAGATACTTAGGGCCACTGATATCAGGACCAGAATAGTTAAACAGTGTTTAGAAGTAAATGGAAAACAGTTTGAACCAGTGCTGTGAACTCTGAGTCGGAGCTAGTCAAAACTGTGGGATTGGAATTGTATTGTATTTTTGTGATGAGGAAATCTGAGCCGTGAAGTTGGAAATTTCGTATAATTCCGAATCCGATTTTCAATATAATTATTTAAATATCAATGTGTTAAACATATTTCGTGTTTTTTTTTAAATTTGAACGCAAATAGAGTTTTTAATTACAATGGAAATTTATGTAATTCGCATATGAGAGACAACCAAAAATTCGATTTTTTTTTAAAAACTATTAGATTGCAATTATGCAGATGTAGTAACCATTAAACATTAATTTGTATTGCAAAAAAATGTATCATTAAGTGAAGTTTTAAAATTTTCATATGATTCAAAGCAGCAAGCAGGGCAGGTGGTGGCCGAGCGGTATCGTCGCCGGACGGTAAATCGCTCGGCGAGCCACAGACTGGGTTCGATTCCCATGCACGGGGAATTGTTATTTAAAAATTATAACTCGTCGTGTCCCTGGGTGTGGTGTGAATGTGCTGTGACGTCCAATATATGTTAATACAACTTATGAAATAAGTTATAAATTAAATAATATAGGTTAAAAATAAATAATTGATGTTGGCTAATAGTCAAAGCAACTAAGGCCAGGCAAAAGCCAAAAAAAAAAGCAGCAATCGGAGTTGGCGTAGGATTATCGAAAAATAGAGGAGTCGGAGACGGAGTTGGAATCGAATATTTTTTTAGCGACTCCGCGGCCTTGGTCAGAATGTATCTGAGAGGTTTAACTGACATTTGAAACTTAATCTTTTAAAATAAGTTAGCCGTGAACAATTGAAATTTAATAACTTTGATCAGATATTACTCAAAACTGATTCTAGTAACAAAATTATGTTTCTTACAAAAGTTGCTTATTTTTTAAAGACCTTTTCAATGATACCATTTTGACCTATCGTGCCATTTAAAAATCTTGAGTTATTGACATTTTTAAGCAAACTCTCCGGGATGCCAACCTTTTTGCGAAAAAAAAAACAATCTCACCATTCGATTCTTAAATACGGCCTTAGTTATACATTTTTTGTCCTAACTCTTTAGAACTAGCCGTTTTCTCAAAAAAAGGCTGATACCCTGTATAACAAAAAAATATTTGTCTTACAAAAGTATATAAGTAGCACATCGTTGAAATCGGCACAAAAAATGCTTTTCAATGGTGTGCACATCTCTATATGCGCCCATAAGACAAAAGTGAAGTTGGTGTAGGAAAAAATAAAACGAAGCGTCCTTGAAATAAAATACGTACGTATTTTAATGAGGGTAAACAGTTGCCTTAAGAAAGTTTTTACAGTTTGGTTATAACTATAAAAGCAAATGAGTTACAATAATTTTATAAAAACGACATTTTATTAACTTCCGGTTATAGAGTAGAAACGGTTGGAAATGGATCGATTTTCTTTTCACTGTTGATTAAAACACGAAAAATTGACTCTGGCTTGCGAAAACGTCGTTTCAATATATTTTTAAATAAAAAAGTTTTCCATATATGGCACCTCCAAAATGCACCATTCTGTACATTGTCAATTAATGCAATATTGAGTTGTAATTGTATACATAACTTAATTTCAACGACTCATAAATACGAAGAAGTTGTCAAATGTTGTAGAGGGTTTATACTTTAATGTCGTATCTTGAAAATCGGACACACTGTATAAAATCTCCTAATTTTAATGTTTCTTGGAAGTTATTCGAAGTATATTTTAAATTTCAGTTCGATATCTTCCTAATAAAGGAAGTTATACTAAAAAGAAAGTTTTGATTTTCACTTTTTTCACCATATCTGGAATACAAATAACACTTGTTAAAATTTGTTAATGTCATTTTATTTTGTATCAAAAATAGAAATTTGTCTAGTTTAACCATCTTCGTGTATCTAAAAATTTGCGAGATCTCAATGGTTAGCAAGATAAAACAAACGAACGGTATAACCAATTTTAAGTTACAGATCATTTTTCATCACTGTACTCGTTATAAACTAATAGTATAATAATTAAATTGAGGCTGTGTCTCAGTACAGTGTAAAAACACACAGCTCACTTGTAATAATTAGTAGTAGTGACTTCATTAAATTAATACACTTCGTTGGGATCACGATTTCAAACATTTATAAACTTAGTAATTAGTTTCCCTTTAATAATAAAGTTAACATCATCATAACGTTAAAATCGTTATAAATCAAAATATAAATGTCTTGCAGTTTCATAAATTTAGTTATTTTTGAATATTTTTTTAGTATATAACTTAGTCGTCACCTTTGGGTTCATTTTTCGTTAAAACATAATTTTTGTTTTCATTTCATAGCGATTTAGGTCGATTTAATCAAAATACGATAACGATTAAAGTAATAGTATAATAATTAAATTGAGGTTGTGCCTTAGTACAGTGTAAAAACACACAGCTCACTGTTAATAATTAGTAGTAGTGACTTCATTAAATTAATACACTTCGTTGGGATCACGATTTCAAACATTTATAAATTAAGTAACTAGTTTCCCTTTAATAATAAAGTTAACGTCATCATAACATAGAAAGATAGTAAAACGAAATCCTCAAGTAGAATATTTCCCGGGAAAGTTAATTATAGATATGCATGTGTGTGTAATCCGTTCGGTTGCATTTGAGGGAAAAGGCGGTGTTTAATTAATTAGATGGATAATGAAGGGAATTTGAGCGCGGCCATTACATTAGCGCTGACCATTAACTGGCAATTCGATAATTAACTGAGCCCTGGCCCTTTTCGTCCGTCAAGATTTCAATTATTTCTCTCTTAATTACGCACTTTATTCAATTACTCAACAGATGCAATGAACGCAAATTGTCCGCGGCTCCAGCTCGTTTCGTGATTTTCGAATTTATTACCAAATATAATTAAACCGAATGAAATACGAAATACAAGGATTTTGTCAAATTATAGATATGCATACGCTTTTTTAAAAGAATTCAATTTGAAGCTTTAAACGAGTGTTTTCCATTCCCAGGTTAAGCATGAAGTAAAATTTCGAGTTTAGAAAAGCCTTAAAATTTGGTTTGGTCGCTCCGCGAAGCGGAGCGACCAAACCAAATTTTCAGGCTTTTCTAAACTCGAAATTTTACTTCATGCGCCACGCGTATTAAACACTAAAAACACTGAAATATTGTGAACGTCACTTGAAATCAGTGTCTTGTACGCGTGGCGCATGAAGTAAATTTCGATTTTAGAAATGGCTGAAAATTTGTGTTGGTCGCTCCGCTCCACCAAGTTTTCAGCCTTTTCTAAACTCGAAATTTTAATTCATCTTTAACTTGGGAGTGGAAAACACTTGTTTAAAGCTTCAAATTGAACTCTTTTAGAAAAGCGTAACAAAATATAAATAAACTGAATGAAATATGAAAAACAATATTTTTTTTAAGTATACATATGCATAGGGATTTCTAAAAAAGTTAAATTTGAAGCTTTAAGCGAGTATTTTCCACTCCCAGGTTAAGCATGAAGTAAAATTTCAGGCTTTTCTAAACTCTAAATTTTACTTCATGCGCCACGCGTATTAACCACTGAAAACACTGAAATATTGTGAACAAGTGAACGTCATTTGAAATCAGTGTCTTACACGCGTGGCGCATGAAGTAAAATTTCGAGTTTAGAAAAGGCTGAAAATTTGGTTTGGTCGCTCCGCTTCGCGGAGCGACCAAACCAAATTTTCAGCCTTTTCTAAACTCGAAATTTTACTTCATGCTTAACCTGGGAGTGGAAAACACTTGTTTAAAGCTCCAAATCTAATTCTCTTAAAATAATAAGATACAGCATATAATTGGGGTATGCACACTTAAAAGAATTTTCTTCCCTGAATATCATGTTAAATACTTTAATAAATACTTAATTAGGTACGAAAAGTACAGCTAAAAACCAAAAATAAAACATTCCTCCTTTTTAATTTCACGTCTATAACAAATTCAATTTTTATTTACCGACGCTCAAAACACTTGAAACATAAATAACTTAAGAACAATGACATTTTATGTAAACGTTGGTATTAGAAAAATAAACACTGCAACATGTCCATCTACAGTGTTCTCCAATAAAGAGTGAAACCCACTTAGCTTTACTGTTTTTTATTTTAAATGTTTATTGATATTAATCGAACATCGTTTTTTTTTTTAAACAAAATTATTAGATATTACATACATTTCTATCCATTATTCTTGAGTTATTTTCAATTGAGCTTCAAGAAGAGTAATTTTATCTAAGTTTTAAGCGAATTGAAATTTATACAAGGTGGCCACAGGTTTTAAATAAAATCATATCTATCAACAACCAGCTTTACACTAAAAATGTTTCTGTAATGTTTACTCGATTGTTAACGCCTAAAATTTTATACAAAATGGTAAAAACAAATTCTAGTCACATATTTTTAATATTAATGGCATACAATATGTTTTTTTGGTTTTTATTTTTTAAATTGTTTAATTTATTTTTAATTTTGATATTTTTTTAACCATTTTATGTACTCAAAATTGATTAACAAATCACGCTACGTTAAGATTTTTACTCCTTTTTTTCACATAAATCGTGTATAAATCGCAAACCCATAGTGAAATTTCCATGAGATTTTAATAATAATAATTATAATATATACTACTATATCATCTTTATTGAAAAAGAGAAAAATGTATTATAATAAAATATAATTTATAAATATATTTACAAGTAATTTTTTTTTCTTCCCTCTCTTGCAAGAGCTATCGACCATAGGTCTTTCCGCCCTGTGCCATGTGTGCGTGTTTTTTTAGTCGATTTCAAGGTGGGAAAGTAGGATAAAAGGAGGAGATGTATTCATATAGGGTTCTAGGTGGGTTTTTGTATTTTGGGATGATGTCGTGGTTTCTAGCGATGCACATTTTTTTAAGGTGTTCATAATTCGACTCGTTATATGCGAATCGTTCTGCGAGAAATCGAAGTCTTTGTTTTATTGGGGTGATTTGTGTTATTTCGTGGATGGATTGTGGAGGGGATTTAGAGGGTGTCGAAGTTTTGTAATGGTACGGAGGGAGGATCTTTCGGCTACTTCGAGGTTTTTAATGGTAGATTTATATAACGGATGGAGCTGTAGTCTAGGATGGGACGGAAATTATTTCATAAATTTTGGTACAGGTGTTGGTACTAATTCCTTGATTCAAGTATGTCAGGCAACGGAAATGTTTCGCTCGCTTTACGATGTTTGCTTTTATATCGGAGGTGTGTTTTTTAAAGGACAGTTTTGGGTCTAATAGGATTCCTAGGTATTTACATAATGGGGAGGAGTATATAGTGGATCCGTTGTTTATGGAGAGAGGATTAGGCGGTATGCTATGGTAGGGTAGGAATAGTTCGGATTTGTTGGGATTAATTTTAAGCCTGCACTTGGAGAACCAAGTATCGGATTTGTTTATAAAATCTTGGAGGGAGTTAAGGGCTGATTATATATTGTATAAGAAACGAGATAGAGGGGAGCCTTGAGGAACACCTTGTTCAGAATGGAATGTCGAGGATAAGGTTTGTCGTATACGGATTTGAAGTTTGCGGTTAAAAAGGAAGTTTTGGATTAGGTTGATAAGGTGGTTGGGTAGTTTAAGGATACTGCGCTTATATAAAAGGCCCCGATGCCAAACGGAATCGAAGGCCTTAGATATATCTAGGAATAGAATGGCAGATATTTTACCTTATAGATGCATTGTTTGGCAGTTGGATGTAAGAATGGTTAAGGGTAGGGTTGTGGAGCGATTTGGAAGAAAGCCATATTGGTAGATAGGGGTATGGGGTAAAACATGGCTGAGTATTTTTTGTACGGTAGTTGTTTGAATGTATAGGATCAGTTTTGGGTTTGTGGATGCAGGTGATTATTCCATGTTTCCATTCAGAGGGAAAGATTTGATGGGTATAATTAAAATTAAGGATTTTTAGGATATATGTATGAATGGAATGTGGAAGGGCTTTCAAAATTAGTCGGTGTACTTTATCATGTCCTGGTGCTGTATTTTTTGTCTTGTGGAGTACCAAAAAAATACGTTTCTTCGTCCAGTCTATCGTCAGGAGGAGGAGGAGGTAGGGGTTCTGGAAGGATGCGGTTTTCGTACCAACTGTTTACCGTTTCAAAATAGTCATTATTAAAGGAAACATCGTTCGTCTGTGTGTATACATTTTTAAAATTGTCTGCAAATATCTCTGAAATGTCTTTGTCTGTTGTTCGTTTGTCATTTGTTACTGGGTCGATAATTTCTGAGATAGTCTTGTAAGATTTATATTTACTGAGTTTTTTTATTTCAGTCCAATATTTTTTTCCTTGAAGGTCATTGATATTATTGCATGCTTCAAGCCATTTATGTGTTTTATATTCTATAATGAGTTTTTTAATGTCCTTATTTAGTCTGTTGAATGTCAATTTAACTTGTTCGTCCTCTAACTGTCTAAAGTCCCGGTATAGTTGTCCTTTGTATTTTATTAGTCGAAGGATAAATTTGGGTAAATTATATTTGTAGTGTTATTTGAGAATTTTGGGGGTATGTTGATCTATAGATTTTACAAGTAGCCTGTTGAACTGCGAAGTGGTACACGTTTCAATTTCTGGGTGTATATCTAAAAATTTTAATATGTCATTTGTAATTTATGGAATATTTGCATTTTTGTAATCTGCTATGGTTTCGGGTAACAATTGAGTAGGATTGTGTTGGATTTTGAGTTTGAAGGAAATGGAAAGATGGTCTGAACGTAGATCTGGAATTAGTTGGACTGAGTGGATAAGGGGTTTCAAATTATTGGTACATAATGGTTTATAAATTAAATTCACTTGGTTTTGTTTCACTTATATGTATTTTATTTTCTACTAGTTTCGGCTTAATGCCATTATCAAGAATGATGTACAAATGGATTTTACATATAAGTGAAACAAAACCAAATGAATTTAATTTACAAACCAATATATTTTAAAATGTTTTACCAAGTGATTAATGAGAAAAAAGTGTCCGATATATTAGTACATAATAGGATATCGGGCGTGCTAGCTTGGTGTTATAATAATAATAATAATAATAATAATAATAATAATAATAATAATAATAATAATAATAATAATAATAATAATAATATCTTTATTGGTGTTAGCAACTTAACAAGTTTTACACGGGTCAACAAGAAAATAAATCAATGAAGTAGTGCCTATAAGTACGATCAAGTAGTAATAATATGTTGGTTCATAATAAAGGTGGGATCGGTATTAACTTGGACAACATTTGAGTGGGAGAGGAAATGTGATAAGTGCATCTTTTTGGCAGAGCTTATATTGGAAGTCTCCTATAATTATTAGGTTATCGTATAGGGATGCCTTTGTAAATATTGTGTCTTCAATTGCCGAGGAAGGATGGATGTATACCAGGAATAGATGAATTTGGAAGGATGGGAAATTGAGAGTTGCATGTATACATTCATTTAGGATATTGTTTATTCAAGGCGGATTAGCTTTTCCTAGTGAAATGGAGGGGTAGGTTAGTATAGAAGCGCCACCTCGTCGGTTTTGGTTGTATACAGAGGCATGGATTTGGATGGATGACCAATTATGGAAGAAGATGGGGTTTGGGAACTTTGATTCTACCATCATATTGATATGGACAGGATTGTTGGAGAGGTAGTGGTTTACTAGTTGGGATTTTCTGTGGAAGGAGTTAATGTTGGTATATAAAAAACAAACATCGCTAGCCATTTTTACTTACAATTACCGTTGAACCTGACTGTACACCTATCGTTGGGATAACGGAGGGAATAATTTCTGGGAAGTCTAAATCAAACATAACGATGAACATTCGATTTCCCGAGAACGAAGCATGAGTGTGTACGCGAAAAGAGTTCGTGAATCGTTCTTTGAGTTCTTTTAGTAGAGCTTGTCTATCACTGTGTTATTATTTATTTCCGTTGTATACGTGTCTATAATGAAATCGTGCAGGGTTATGGGTTGATGGACTCGGGAGTTTTTGGTAAGTTTGGGGTCGATTTGGGATGATTTTTTGTTTGTAGAGTGAATTTTTACATTGGGAATACCTTGAATTGGCTGTAGCGGTCTATTCGGGCACTTGGTCGACCTATAATATATATATTAACGGAAATCCATTTTTACAAATAAATTAACAAAAATTTGAAATAAAATAAATTCAAGCAAAAATTGACAGTACAAAAACAATTAATTTATATTAATATAAAAAAAATGAAAGAAGTAAAGTAAAATAGTTGGTGAACAAATTTTGTGTGGCTTTGAACCAGCTTTGCTCTTTAAAAACAGGTAAAAATCACACAAGAGTAATTTTATGTAATTTACAATCAAATTAAAATTTGGAGAGAATATAATTTTAAAATACATCTTTTATTTATTATTAAAATTGTATAATATTGCTTTTACACTTATACACCAGTTCATGAGAAGTGCTTTATGACCTTTAAGAGGAAGGTTACGCTATGTAAAATTTGTCTGTTTAGCGTTGTTATAAGATAATATTTTACAAATGTTCTTTAAAAAGATATGCATTAAACCTTTTGTAAGAAAATGGCGAAAACTGATTTTTTTAACTGTTTTATTTAACGCAGAAATATTGTGTGTTTAGAGGTCTATTTCGACATAAAGTAATTTATTATTTATATGGAAAAAACATTAATATAAAGATTTCATTTTTACCATTTTATTATATAATGAACGGTCTGCCTTCTTATATGACGTTAAAAAGTGATTATGAAGTTCAAGCGATGTTTAAGCCAAAATTGACAACCGAGCCACCGGGGGTTAGGTCTTAAGTTCAAATTAAAATAACTATAATAATATGAATCGCCTAGTTTAAAAGAGTTTAGTATAAGTTTCAATTGAGCACACAGAAGTAGAAGAAATAATGTTAATATAAAAATACCCCAAGGAAAAGTTGTACCATATGTTTCAAATCTGGAATCACAGGACATATCTCGTGAATTCTACTATACGTAAAATTACATTGTTCTTGAGTTATTTTCAATTGAGCTTCAACAAAGGTACTTTTATTTAAGTTTTGAGGTAATTGATAACTAAACAATAATCGTAGCTTTTAAAACTCATTGAGAAATTGCAATGGGATTTATTGTGGATTTTGAAGCAAATTGTCTCTTTCAAAACATATAAAAATCACACAAAAGTAATTTTACGTAATTTTCATGGAAATTAAAATTTGCAGAAGAAATAACTTTGAAATACATTCATATATTTACTATTAAAACTTTTTAATGCTGCTTTTACACTGACATAAAATCTTTTTGATCTTGAGTTATTTTCAATTGAGTTTCAAGATGGATAATTTTATCTTAGTTTTGAGAGAATTGATTTTAAATTATTATAATGATGCTTTTAATTATTTATCAATTTTCTTAATAGTTAGATAAAAACACCCTTCTTGAAACTCATTTGAGAATAACTTAAGAACAATGGAATTTTATGTAAGTGAATTCCATTGTTATTAAGTTATTTTCAAATGAGTTTCAAGAAGGGTATTTTTGAGTATTAAGGAAATTGATAAATAATTAAAAAGTCATAGTTTACAAATCCAATTCCTGAAAACTGACCAAACGCTGTAATTATCAGGATATGTTTACTTGCAAGAAATACCCGTATGTTTAATTACGCAAAATATTTTATCCTCTATTTTTCACATAACATTAAATACCACAGTTATTTATAATTAAGCTGCATGTTTGTGCACTTGGTCCATATAATAATAGTTGAGAATTATATTTTATATTAAAACGCTCGCCGTTATATGAAATTTATTAATTATTTAGAATTAATTAGTAACATACATGTAATTAATTGAGTGTTTTCATTAAATTGAAAAGCATGTTCCAATTTTATGTTTCGCATTATTCAAAAACACTCAATTTATTACATGTATGTAACTAATTAATTCTATGGAAATATAAATATGAATGTTGCTGGTATCACACACTTTTCACTTTATTCTGGGTAATTGGGTAAAGTAATACACTTGATTTGTTCTACAGGGATTTTTTTTAGAAGTAAACAAATGCAAACGCTGTAAATTTTCCGACATTCGTTATTTTCAATTATTTTCAATTTGAAGCTCTAAACGAGTATCCTCCAGTCCCAGATTTAGCATGAAGTAAAATTTCGAGTTTAGAAAAGCCTGAAAATTTGTTTTGGTAGCGTAGCGAAGCGAAGCGACCAAACTAAAATTTCAGGCTTTTCTCAACTCAAAATTTTACTTCATGCGCAATGCGTATAAAACACTAGTTTTGAGCGAAGTTTAGAATATACATCTAGAGCATACTGCTTTTGTACTTAGGTCCGTAATAAGGAGGGGGCCAAGAGGAGAGGCGCCATCAAAGCCAGACATCATGAACTTCATAAATTTAAATCAGACATTTTTATTTATATAAGTAATCGATATAATTTGAACTTCACTGTAAATCATTGTTTATACGCGTGGCGCATGAAGTAAAATTTCGAGTTTAGAAAAGCCTGAAAATTTGGATTTGCAGGGGCGCGACTCGCTTCGCTCGCGCGCCCCTGCAAATCCAAATTTTCAGGCTTTTCTAAACTCGAAATTTTACTTCATGCTTAGTCTGGGAGTGGAAACCTATGATAAAAAATAAAGTTAATCACTAATATTTGACATTTGTTAAGATTTTATAAGGATAAGTAAGTTACTCACAAGGCCAAAATTACAAATTTTAACCCACTTTTTTAAAATATTTGACACTTTTTTCTTTTATTTCCTATTAATGTTAATAATAATAATAAGAAAAACTTTATTTTTAAAAATGGTCATAAAATAATAATTTTAAGACACATAAGTAAAATTGTGTCGAAAAAACAATTACAATATACTAACACATTTTATTTATTTATTTATTAATAGGATCCATTTACAATAAAACACTACAATTCCCAAAACTAACAAAATTATGTTGATTTGAGACTTCTAAACCTAAAAACATTTTACAAGTTACAAATGAACACTTACATAATCATTTTTACTATTCTCTAAGTAATAATAAGCGTAGAATTTTCAAGTTTCCACTAATAATGTTAAAATTAATTGGTTTTGTATATTTGTTTATAAAATAGCTTAGTATTCTGCAATAGAGCGACTTGGAACATGTTAACGTTCATGTTCCAAGTCGCCCTATTGCGGTACACTAAGCTAAGAACGTTTAAACTTAGAAGCTCTGGACAGAGTATCATAACTAATATTAAGTTGTGATAAATATTAAAATTGTCAAAACTCGACATATTTTTGTTAATTTAACGAATTTACCTTTTTCAAATATTTTCATTTAAATAGTCAAATTTTATAATACAACTGTCGAAAATTATCCAAAAACGTCGTAACTGTTAAAATTTATCATTACTATCACAAAAAACATAATGTCCAAACATTTATGATAGATAAAATATGTCCACAAATATCAGAATTGACGAACAAAAAATGTAAACGATCGCACGGTATTATAATCAGAGAGGAATGTACCGTGCGATGGTTTAAATTATGATTTAGGGTAGGGGCCATTTTTTGTGCGGTTGCCCAGAATGATAATTAAATGATAAAATAAATTTGAGGTTACGGTAAAGTATGTGTTAACAGTCAGTAGTACCAATCTAATTTAAAATTCAAAGCCTACTCTCTAAATCATGTTTTAAATGATCGCATGGTATTAACATAGTTTCACAATTCATAAGAAAAACGTCTTTCTGTGCGTTAAAATTTTATGTTTTTAACCAGTAAAGTCAATTTATGCCAATAATAAAAACATAAAACAAAAATATAAATTTATGTCAAAAATGTATTTCTACGTAAGATCACACAGTAAAGATAATTGTTCTTTACTCTGTGGTAATATTGTTTTAGTTATTTTTTTTTTCAATTTTTGTAATTATTACTAATTGAGATAATTTTTTTTCGTGATTATTACTTTCAATCGTACAACAATGTCTAAAAATGTTATGTCCGTTGAAAATTTACATACATAAATGTCTAAATAATTAATTTAAAAAAAATAATGTTAAAATATCACAACTGCCACAGATTACAATAACTGTCGTAAAGCACACATGGTGGTAAAAAATATTATAATTGTTAAAAACTGCTATAGAAAATCTACTAAAAAATTGAGGAAATTGATTATAATTGTCAAAAACTAACTGTGTGTTTTTGAGTTAACGCGAAGTGATTATTACACTAAAAAAATTGTTACTTACTTACTTTTTATTATTATTGTCAAAAACTGTTATAGAAAATCTACTCGAAAATTAAGAATATGTGAATGCGTTACCTAACCTTACCCTTAGATGTCACTTTGTCAATTTGAAGATACACAAAAAAAAACGAATGACTGTCATTTGTTTGTATTGACTATACTGACAAGACCAATTACAAATTGACAATAATTTGACTGTAAAAAATAGTTATAATGTTAAAATATCACAACTGCCACAGATTACAATAACTGCCGTAAAACAAACATGATGGCAAAAAATATTATAATTGTTAAAAACTGGTATAGAAAATCTACTAAAAAATTGAGGAAATTTCAATGCGTTTCCTAATCTAACCCTTAGATGTCACTTTGTGAATTTGATGATACACAAAAAAAAAACGAATCACGGTCACTTGCTTGTTTTGACTGTACTGACAAGAATAATTACATATTGACATTAATTTGAATGCATATTGACTAGCTATATTTTGATAATATTTTTTATTTTTGACGTCATTAATCTGTTAAATATGACCTAACTGTCAACAGTTTGTTCGCAAAAATAAATTTGTTATTTTGTTGTTATTTCCGTGATTTTTACACAGAACAATAATTCAGTGCGTTACTGTTTTCTGTACAGTCGGCGCAACCCAAATCTAAACGCCAGCATTTAAGGGGAATATAACAGAGGTCTGAAATTTAATGTCAGGTTTATTTAAAAACTAAAGATCCTAGAAAGTTGAAATTTTGACAGCGTATATTAAGCTTAATTATCTAGTAAAATATCGAAGTACTTTTTTTTTAAACAATTTGCTTTCAGAGGTATGAAAAAAATAATGTTATATTTTTCAAAATTAAAAAAAATATTCCCATATCTTACTAGTTTATACTATAAGGAATATAATGTGAACATTTTATAAGGATGCGATAGCTCATGCCCGAGTCAGGTTAAAATAAAAATCTTAAAAAATAAGACCGTAAAATACCGCCGCCTTGCGGATCTTCTCTTAGTTGAACGCGTTGTACACTCATCTGCACAATTATTGGAGGGGCGGGCAGCATGCGGCCAGCGTTTATCCCTGGGCCGGTGAACGCTGCGGGGCTTCGCGTTTGTTTTTATTTTCTTTTCTCAATCATAGTTAACAAAAACGGCTCGCGTCGTTAGCATTTATTCTCGTAAAATTAATATTTCGCAATTATAATCGATATTTTATTGTACTAGTGTTTTATTTTTATGCTTTCTGACTACTAATGGAATAAGTATTTTTTTATACTGCATGTTCACTAATATAGAAAACACGAAATGTTTCACTAATTTAAATAAAGATGTGTAATATACCTTTAATATTGGCTTTCCTAATTATTTGACAGTGTCGGTATTATTAAATTATTTTTAAAGTGTTTTAAGCTGATTAATAAGCAGAAGCAATCGAATAACAATCAGTCTTGTTCAAATCATTATTTCGTCTTAAATATTTCGTTGTTAAAACAGTTGTTAAATGCCATTAAACTTCTCGCAATAAAACTATTAAAGTAAATTGTAAAGTTTCTAGCAATCAGACACATTTGAACCAACTGCGACTTCATCAACGAATCAATGATATCAAAACTATAAGAATAGTGAGAATAACGTCACCAATATGACGTTGTCGTAGATTAATGTTACAAATCAACTATTTTTTACTGAGCACAGGTAATATATGTTTGACGAATGTTTACAAAAATGTAGGGTTTAACTGCGTACATATTCATTGTTAATTATTTAAGAAAAAATAGAACTATAATAATAATAAGGTAGTTATTATAATGCATTTCAAATAACAAGCTTCTTGCTTTTGGCTGATTTATGATGAGTCATATTTTGATAGTAAGTAAATAAGGAATAAATGAATTGTAATTGAAGGTTATTGTAATCCTCTATTTATACACATCATCATTTTGTAAACCCTGTACTAATTATAAAAAAAACAGGGCAGCTGTCCGTTTAATTTTTTTCAATCTATTATTTATTTGTTGCATTCATAAAAACTAGAATATTGGATAAAATAAAAATTGAAATTCTCCCCAAAATCTGGGGTATTTACCCAATTTGGCAGAGGCCAAATTAATACACATTATTTTCATGGCAATAGCAGTTATCAAAGATAATATTCCTATATAAAAAATATCATTGAAAATCCTATGTTCCGTTTTTTTCATATACAGAGAGTTTTATATAACACCGAACATGTTCATCCAATACAATTTTGACACCTTTATTTTTTAAGTTATGTGTAAATTGGGTTGCCTCTATGACCATTAAAAACTGTAGCCAATCAATCGCAATTAATGCCTCAATTTGTACACACAGGGAGTTTTTCTTTCAAGTATACATGTGAGAATTACACAGTATATGTCGTAAATCTTTAGATACTCGTTGTTAGAAAAAATAATTTGAAACTTGAAATGAGTGTTTTCCACTCCCAGACTAAGCATGAAGTAAAATTTCGAGTTTAGAAAAGCCTGAAAATTTGGTTTGGTCGCGTAGCGCGAAGCGCGGAGCGGCCAAACCAAATGTTCAGGCTTTTCTAAACTCGAAATTTTACTTCATGCGCCACCGGTACAAAACACTGACAAATTACGAAGTTTAAAACACACCGATAAACTTTATGTTGCATCAGTGTTTAGTACCGGTGGCGCATGAAGTAAAATTTCGAGTTTAGAAAAGCCTGAAAATTTGGTTTGACCGCTCCGCGCTTCGCGCTACGCGACCAAACCAAATTTTCAGGCTTTTCTAAACTCGAAATTTTACTTCATGCTTAGCCTGGGAGTGGAAAACACTCGTTTAAAGCTTCAAATTAAATTCTTTTAATAAACCTAGCATCGGCAAATGTTCAGCGTATGCTTCTGTATACTTAAAAGACAAATTCTCGTTATGAAAATGTTCTGTGTTACATAAAACTCTCTGTATATCCGGCATATAAATATTCACAAGGAGCTTATGAACATGAATTATTTTATTATTATATTTTTAAGAAATAATCTCTAATTTAATAAAATGAAACACATAGTTTGTTCAACTGTCGAAACTGGAGTCTTAAAAGTAAAAATAATTAGTTATAATGACAAGAATAAGAATCATCGGTTTTGTAAATACCGAAAAATAACACAGGATCGCTTTCTAACGAATTGAAAACAATACATAGCTTGTATGTATTATCAGCGTGTTTAAATAATACGAATCGACACTATCCTTCGATCCGTTTTTTTTTTACGTTTTTTTTTCGTCTATTCCACGCGACGCGAGACCCTATCCGTTCATGCCAAGGAGCAATGCACAAATGCACAGTGAACTGCCGCTTTTCTCTCTGACTGTATTCGCCCCACTTGTCCTGTAAATTTGGCATCGGATGAGCTACTCTAAACTATGTGGGTCTTTCCAACACGATCGGCGTGTTACACTGCGATAATACCCTTAATGTAGTAATTTACACTTTGCATCATAGTTGATCTTCGAAAATAAATTTGACAGCTCTCAAAAGTTATTGTCAAATATGTATATTCTCCCGTTTCTTTATAATACCACTGGCCAAAGCCAGAATTACAGGAATGAATTTCAGTAACAAATACCATGACGATCAAAGAGCGTTCACATTTGCGTTGCGTCGACTGTACATTTTGGACACGTATTTGTTGTGTTTCTGAAAACTTTGACGCGCATAAGCCTGAAATTTACACGCATTTTTCGTATTTTTACACGTTTTACGTCACTTTTGACAGTTGACATTTATCAAGACACTCGGACATAGTTCGGCGTCGTCAGCAGATATTGACATTTGTTAATAGTAACAGTTGACATTAGTGATATTTGACATTAGTAGCAGTTAACATTAATTTAAATTTACTCTATGACACATGATATTTAGGTTATTTTGACTGTCAAGTTGAGGGTGCAAATTGGATATTTATCCCTAGGCGCAAATTTTCTTTACTACGGCGCTGTTTGTACAATATTGTGAACTTCATAATATTATTTAATATTTAAGTGTTTTATACGCGTGGCGAATGAAGTAAAATTTCTAGTTTAGGAAAGCCTGGAAAAATTGGTTTGAGGCTCGAAATTTTACTTCATGCTTAATCTAGGAGTGAAAAACACCTGTTGAAACATTTAAATTGAATTCTTTTAAGAAACAACGAATATCTAAAGATTTACAGCATATAATTGGGTTATGTATACTTAAAAGATAAACTCCCTGTATATTATTATTCTCAGTTACCTGACACGTGCTACGATCGCAAGTTAAAATTACAAAATTCGGAGTAGTTTTGTCTTCTTTGTACATTAAATACTTTCGAATTTCTACACAATTTAGTTAAAATGATTACGCTAGTCAGTTTTCTTTAATATTTTTTATAAATTTTTGTGTCATTTCAAAGGTTTATTATTAATATTAATGATTTCTCATAATGTATAATGGTTAACTATTATTTTAATTATCATACATTAAAATTACACAGAAATGTATTTATTTGTACCAGTGAATTTTTTAATTTTTACGCTACTAATTCTGCTCGGATATTTTTTCATGAATTAGCGTAATTTCAAAGGTTATAATTATTAATATTAATATTTTATGCGTACAGAAAATTCCTTGTTAATTTATCCTGATTTTGATATTTATTTTAATACATTCCCCAGTTTATGATACATTTTAAAAGATTGCTATGTTGTCATTAATCATTATTAGTATATTGTTATTTTGTAAAATATTTTTATATTCTGTAAAATGGTTGTAATAGGTCAGTAGGGGTCATGTGCAAATATTATTTTTGACGAAATTAAATTAAAATATTAATACAAAAATCACCTAACAAAATAATAAAGAAAAATCAACATTCAGTAAATACGAGAATAACATTAGTCGATCAAAATTTTTATCTGAAAGAAATAACAAATGCAGCATCGCCTTAAAATAATAAACAAGTACCGGCGCGTGGAGAACTGCTAAGACATACAGAAAGATTTAGTTCAGGGTTTAACGAACACAAACACAACAAGTGTGCAAAGTCAGGGAAATTACGTTGACGTCAGAGAGGAAAGGGTTTTGTGACCATATATGGTAGTAGATAAAATTTAAGCAACAAAATTTGGAGAGGGGAGAACTTTGAGAGCAGCAAAGAAACGATTCTAAAAATCAGTGAGTTTTGGGACCGGGACGGGGACAGTCAGTATCTGAATGTAAATGGGGACAGTTGAAAATGGAAAGTTTTAGGGGGAGAGTTCGGAGAGAGTCAAGAAAGAGTTCGGAAGAAGAACATCACGAAAAGCACCACAAGTTCCAAATCACAGAGGGAAATAAGAATAATACAACAAAAATCAAAATTATACAACAAATATAAAAACTATACAACAAAAAAGAATACAAAACAGTTAACGGGTGTGGTCGAGCTGTGCGTGGAAAACGGAGGAGTGTTCCCGCTAGTTAATTGCCTGAAAACAATTAACGGGTGTAATCGTCCCGAGTTAGTACTGCAGAGTTATGTTCCCGCTAGTTAATGACACAAAACAATCAACGGATGACGTCGGGATCTGCTTGCTAATCAGAGGAGTGTTCCCGCTAGTTGGTTGTCTGGTAAGCTCCGAGATGGTTTTTGTGGGTTTCCCATCTCGTAATGCAAATGCAGGGGTTATTTAATTTTGCTCCCACAAGTAGAGTCATATACTTTTTGAGTTTAACTAAAATGCACATGGCTTCTAAGTACAAACGAAAATAAAGTATTTCGAGAATATAAATAATTTAAGAAACACAAATTAATTAGAAATGTCATAATTGAGGTCAATAAACTTTGCATCCGTTAAACTCACATCCTGTTTTATTTATTGTCCACACATACTCCTGGTCATTAAAAGGGAAGAAAGACATAGTATTTCCGATAATGCATGTTGACACAAACAACGAATCTGTTAAATAAATAAAAAGGGTTACTACATACACAACACAACGTAAATAAAATACAAATTATAAATTTGTATAATACCTAGGGTCGAATCATTACATGGTACATCCGTGAATAAAGATTTATTTAACATTGTTTTCGCTTAACTGTTTAGCTCTGAGGACTATTTCTCAAAAATTATGTAACTCATATTGTAATTGTTACCTTAGTATTTCTGAACATTTCTGATTTTTTTATTACACTATGCTGTGATTCGAAATGTAATCCAATTTATTTCAAAATAATAACACAAAAGATTTTTGAGTGAGTGTCAGTTACAGCTCGAAAGACTTTTCTAGATAAAAAAAAAAAAAACACTACCTATCTGATAAATGGGTAACAACCTCTTCTCGTTTGTAGGACACGACAATGACCGTCCCTTCTTGCCTCGCACACAAAAAAGTGCGAGGAATCCGTTTGTTATCGGTGGACGAAAGTGAAACTTGCCGATCCAAATAATTTCCTCTTTGAAACCCGCTTTATTTAATGGCCGCCATCGATAACGGTCCATCGGACTCGAAGGGGAGACAGAATTTGTAAAAAAATGTCGGACTCGAAGGAGGATGGAATAAAATAGAAAAAGGAGGACTTTTTTAAATATATCATATAGGACGAAATTGCCGGCTTGAACAAAGGTGGAAAAATAATACTATTTTTTTCAAGGTAAAATTTAACGCTGTTATTAGAAAATTTGCAAATATAAATAATGTTCCTTTGTAGTTTTTTTGTTACTAACGGTTTGATAATGATACGTGTAGTATCGAAACTATAGTCACCAAATAAACCAATTGTTATACAAACAAAGTGATAAATAGTGTTTTATTTATGTAAAATTATTAGTGAGACACGTGCAAGGAATTTTAAAATTACATCTTTCGAAAACGACTTAGATCGTGGAAAAAAAAATAAATTTCTAATTCACTGATTTTTATTTGGCGTTCAAACTTTTTTTTTCCGTCTTATTAACATCTTAGTATTTCTACAATATATACATTGTAGAAAAACTAAAAATGTTAATAACACGAAAAAAGGTGTCCATCAAATTACATTCTCATCATACGATCATATACAAATATTTTAATTTTTAATTCTTGAATCGCGGAGACGTTCACTTTGTGGTAGATTTTTAATTATGATCTAAAGAAAATACCTAACTTTTTTATACCACATTTATTTTACTTTTGTGACTAGTTTCAATTACACGGTAATCATTATCAAACTAACACATTTTTTAGTATTTAAATGGCCATTAACTTTGGTTTTCAGTTCAATAAAATCCGCTAATAAATAACAGAGTTATGGCGTTGGGCGTTTTTTATAGAATACCCGGCATGATATAAAAGCTATAAATACTGTTTTAAAATCGATTAATAAATGAACATTAATTACCGCTGCTCATAATGTAAATGATAAAAATACTAATAAAATAAAACACTTTAACCTTGTTTGTATAACACAATATTGTGTTATACAAACAAAGTTAAAGTGTTTTATTTTATAAAATGAATATGTATAACGAAGTAGAAGCCTCCACCGTTTATTATAAATATAGTGTTTTTAATAAATAAATAAATATTAAAAACACTTAACTTTGTTTCACCACTTTTATTGAAACTTTTACAGTGCAAAAGTTTTAATAAAAAGAATAAAACAAAGTTAAGTTTTGAATGTTATTTTTATATAGATGTACCACAAAGTAAATGCTTACCAAATCAAAGATTTTAATAAGTTAATATTAAAAAAATAACAATAGGCTGAAAAAATAATAGACTGGCAATATAATATTTAATACTGATTTAGCAACTGTATGTATTTGAGTTTACGTGAAGTGATTATTACACTAAAAAAGACTGTTATTCCTTACTTCACTTTTTATTTGTATCGTTAGATGTACATTTCGAGACACAAAGTGCTCATTATCAATAACAAACTGAATTCTTACAACTATTTGCGCGGTAATAGTTGTAAGAATTCAGTTTGTTATTGATATTGAGCACTTTGTGTCTCGAAATGTACATCTAACGATACAAATAAAAAGTGAAGTAAGGAATAACAGTCTTTTTTTACTGATTTAGTAGTATATTTTAAATTTCATAATATTTTTGTGTTTTATACGCGTGGCGCATGAAGTAAAATTTCGAGTTTAGAAAAACCAAATTATCAGGTTTTTCTAAACTCGAAATTTTACTTCATGCTTAATCAAGGAGTGGACACACTCGTTAGTAGCTTTAAATCGAACTTATTACAAAAAAAAACATGAACGAATGCCTTAAAGTATGCATCTGGATATGTATACTTGAAAACAAATTCCCTGTATGCGAAATTGTATTTTTGGTCTTTCTTTAGAAAAAAATACCATTGTATGAAATTAATATTATTTTATAAAATGGTCATTTGTTTCTCTTGAATCAAAACACAATTGATAAAGCAATTCCGATTTTATTTATATGTACAGGGTGTCTCAGACCACCCGTACCAGCCTTTTATTTCGACAACGCTTGGTCGAATGTGAATGGGACAAAACATTTTATTACCAAAGTGAACCCAAGGAATCCACTAATGAATTTATTTTTTACCGGAATAATCCGGAAGTACCCGGAACCGGAAGTAACTTTAAAATTTCAAACGGCAACATAGGTCGAGTATGGTATTAATTGATAGGTCTTTTTAAAAGAAACAACTTTTATTGAAATGTTTTTTTAATATTTTGCATATTTACAAAAATAATCAAAAAAAAACTAAATTAAAAACTAGTTATCCATGCAACACTCAATTTCCTCAAGTAGGCTTTGTTTTTTTGTTATGTCAAAATAATTGATGTTCGTGAATATTTGAAGTAACATAAATTATTATTATCACAGTATTGAATGTGTCAACATGGTTTTTACAAACCTTGAAGGTTTTGATATGCTGATGATATTAGGTGAATGCGGCCAAAACTATCGTGCTGCTGAGCGAATTTATGTTGAGCGATACCCTCAACGAGCCAGACAAAACATGTTTTTCGGTGCCTTGCAGAATGAGTTAAGACAGTAAGCTACAGCCCAGCCACAACAACGGTCGAAGTATCAGAAAACGTGTACAAGATGAAAGAGCACCAGATATTCTTGCAGCAATTGCTCTGGACCCGAACATCTCGACTAGAAAAATTGAAATCGATGCTGGAATAAGTCGCTCTACTGCTTGGAGAGTTTTAAAAACAAACAAATTCGATCTACACCATATCTCTTTACACCAGAAACTTGAAGAGCGGGATTTTCAAGATAGGTTGAATTTTTGTGAATAGATGTCTCATAAAAATTATAATTTCCATTACAAAATTTTATGGACCGATGAGGCGACATTCAAAAGGAACGTAGTTGTTAATTTACAGAATGCTCACTACTGGAGTAATGAAAACCATCATTGGTTAAGAGAAGTTGATAATCAACACGTGTGGTATTTTAGGAAAACAAATAATTGGTCCGCATTTTCACCTAATATCATCAGCATATCAAAACCTTCGAGGTTTGTAAAAACCATGTTGACACATTCAATACTTTGATAATAATAATTTATTTTACTTCAAATATTCGCGAACATCAATTATTTTGACATAACAGAAGAGCAAAGCATACTTGAGAAAATTGAGTGTTGAATGGATAACTAATTTTCAATTTAGTTTATTTAGTTTATTTTTGTAAATATGCAAAATATAAAAAAAACATTTTAATAAAAGTTGTTTCTTTTAAAAAGACCTATCAATTAATACCATACTCGACCTATGTTGCCATTTGAAATTTTAAAGTTACTTCCGGTTCCGGGTACTTCCGGATTATTCCGGTAAAAAATAAATTCATTAGTGGATTCCTTGGGTTCACTTTGGTAATACATTTTTTTGTCCCAGTCACATTCGACTAAGCGTTGTCGAAATAAAAGGCAGGTACGGGTGGTCTGAGACACCCTGTATATTCATCATTCAAAACCATATAAAATTTAATTGAAAATATAATAACAGTTTTTATACGCATCTGGATATGTATGCTTGAAAGAAAAAAACCCTGTATGCGAAACTGTATTTTTAGTCATTCTTCAGAAAAAAATACCATTTTATGAAATTAATGTTGTTTTTTAATATGGTGATTTGTTTTTCTGAAGATTGATTTAAAACACAATTGATAAAGCAATTCTGACTTCATTTTTAGATTCAGCACTCAAAACCATCTAAAATTCAATTGTAAAAATAAAAACAGTTCTTAAAATAGCAAATATTTACAGGTTAGTGTTGTTTTCGTAACGTGAAGAGCTAAATAAATGTATTTACCTTTTTCTAGTGGCGCCCTTTTGTACTTCTCCAGCCTCTTGACGGCGATGGCTTCGAGTCGTACCCTCGCGGCCGGATATTCCTTGAGGACGTCCCACATATCCTTCTTGCTTAACACGAACAAATCGCTGTATCCCACTGAACGGACGCTCGCCGTCCTTCTGTTTCCTAAACACACAACCGGCATATTTTACTTATTTTTATATACACTCACTCACACACACACAAATAACACTTCAGATTCGTTCTATGCTACTGGGGATTGAGGTCTTAAGTAAAGAGGGATGTTCAGAAAAAGATAGAAAGAGATAAAAGAGAAAACATTTTATAAAGCGAAATGTACAGGGAGTTTTTCGTTTTGGTACACATAACTCAATTATATCCTGTAAATGATCAGATATTCGTTGTTTTTTTTTTAAATTCAATTTGAAGCTTTAAACGAGTGTTTTCCACTCCCAGATTAAGCATGAAGTAAAATTTCGAGTTTAGAAAAGCCTGAAAATTTGGTTTGGTCGCTCCGCGAAGCGGAGTGACCAAACCAAATTTTCAGGCTTTTCTAAACTCGAAATTTTACTTCATGCGCCACGCGTATAAAACACTGGTTTGAAATGAAGACCACTTGTTGACAATATTTCAGTGTTTTCAGTGATTAATACGTGTGGTGAATGAGGTAAAACTTTGAGTTTAGCCTAAAATTTTTGTTTCAAATTTACATTTTTATCCCAAAGAATTTGTTAGAATTTTGAAAGCGCGAGATTTGCTTAGAGTAAAAAAATATTTGTAAAATATAAAAACGAATTAAAATTAATATCGACTTTCTGCAAAAATTTAGTCTCGTTAAGACTTCTCAAAATATTCATTGAAACAACTGTTTCAATGAATATTTGGAGAAGTCTCAGCGAGACTAAATTTTTACAGAAAGTCAATATTAGTTTTAATTCGTTTTTATATTTTGTAAATATCCTGCAAACTATTGGCAAATTCAATTTTTCTAAATATTTGTAAAATGTACTAACGTGAAATCAAACCTTAGCAGCATATTTTCAACTTCACTTGAAATCAGTGTTTTATACGCGTGGCGCATGAAGTAAAATTTCGAGTTTAGAAAAGCGTGAAAATTTGGTTTGGTCGCACCGCTTCGCGGAGCGACCAAACCAAATTTTCACGCTTTTCTAAACTCTAAATTTTACTTCATGCTTAACCTGGGAGTGGAAAACACTCTTTTTAAGCTTTAAATTGAACTTTTAAAAAAACGTATGTATATGTATACTAAAAAGAAAAATTCCCTGTATAAGTGATCCATGGTGTTTTTTTTTTGTTGTAGTCGTTTGGATTGTGTATTAATATTCTTTCAAGTATCACGGTGCACTTAATTTTTAGTACAAATTTATGTTTGTTTAATTTAACATTTAATCACAATAAAAACAGTTTCTGTTCTCCTCTTCACTTTTATTTTTATTCGTTAGATGTACATTTCGAGTGCTAAGCACTCATTATCAATAACAGTTATTGATAATGAGTGCTTAGCACTCGAAATGAATACCTAACGAATAAAAATAAAAGTGAAGAGAGGAACAAAAAGTGTTTTCATTGTGATTAAATACTCCACATAACTCAAATAAACAATTACTTAAAATTTTATGTTTGAAAATATTTCATATTTACCGGATTTGATTTGATCTGGTCAAATTAAAAAAAAAACTTACAGACTAAATTCAGAATACTATTTAAGTCTTCTAGATGAGACCCTTTTTGAAAGCCATCCCCCTTATAACTAAGAGAAGCGCCAAAACTTGATTTTTGCAGGATTTATTACTATTAACTTTAACGTTTCAAAAATGGAATAAGTTCATAAAAAAATATAGCTGAGGAGAAAATTACTAACTAACGTTGTTTTCAGTTTTCGAAAGTTTATTTATAAATTAAAAAGTGTAAAAAGTTAAAAGTGTGAAGAAAGGTTGTTAGTGCTTTATTCATCAAATTATTTATAAAATCTTGAATAATTTATTTCAATTTTTTTTTAATATTTTTGTTTTGATGTAAATCGACAAAATGTGTGAATTTTCAATTGTTTTCCAGATTCTTAAAAAAAATCACACAGTTTCTCTATGGCGTTAGGAACAATTTCAGTTAATTTTGTTCTTGAAGAAAAATTGTTTTCTATAACCTTTCACTCACTTTGGTGAATTCTCAAAACTAGAATTTCTCTTTTTAGTCAGTAAACTGACCGAAAAGAGAAATTCTAGTTTTAAGAATTCACCAAGGACACAATTTTCAATTTATAAAATACGAGTTACAAGAGTCTAAGTAAAGTAAACCGATTTTTAATTACTCAAAATGTAATCGACTCAGATTTAAATTAGCCTTAAATTGATGTAACGATGTATATCGTTATTTTATGTCATCAATCTTTATTAATTCTTCGATACTTATTTATTTATCAAAAACGTAAAAGGGGTGTTACACTTTCAAATATTTAATGATAGCAATAATAAATTGAGATGGCGGAACATTCAAGTAAATACTTTACAACACTAACAATACTACAAATGTCTTTTAATATCACTTTTGAATTTACTATAATGTGAATTAAATAATTCAAACCATGATTTATCAGAAAAACCATTGGATATTCTCATCATCCTGGTCAATGGATTATTGTGGCAGTCGTTTGTAGAAAACGTTTTGGTTCGAAAAATTGGTTCGCTCCTCAGGATCCCACCAGTTTAAGGAAAAGGAAAATGAAATTGTGCCAGAATATCAGGACAATCAATTTGACAATTTAATATTTTATGTAGAGTGCATAAATCAATTATGCGACGACAAACCTCTAAACTTTTAATATTCAGTTCAGACATCATTTCGACGTAGCATCCTGGTATATGCCTCTTACAGTCTTACCTAACTTGAACTCCATGGTACATTGTATCATTTACAATCTGTTTATATGTGTTAACGTATATGGAGACCAAATTACTGATGCATATTTTAAGTTGCCCCGAATTAGGACGCAGCACAGCCGCTTTAAACATGATGGACCGAGATTACAACAAATTCTCCAAACAATAAACCTCACATTCTTACAGATGCAAACGTTCACAATATGCCTATCAAATGAGTGCTTGTTATTTTACTTTGTTTAATTTATTTATATCTTTTTGACTAATATTATATATATTGTAGAGAATACAACTCATAGCCTACTAGAACGAATTTTAAACCAATGAGATGCAAGGAAAGCCGTAGGTACATGTCTATCACCGCGATGATAAAAAAACAAAAGAAGCGGTGGGTGATAAGTTGTCCTGTCATTCGAAACGTCAAAATAGGTAAAGTTTCCTGCAGTGATATTAATAGAAAAGTGAAAAGTACGACGCCAAAAAACACCGTCATGAATAAAGAATCACAGTGGCGGCAGTTTACGAACTTTTGTGCGGTTAAAAAATTCTCAATCAATAGGGAAACAACAATATCTCAGCTGTCGATAATGTTAAGGGACTCACATTATTTTATTCGTTATATTCTCTCACTAAATATAACTCGTGATATGATTAATTATCGATGATATTTTGTCGTTGAAACCGAAGCAGCACATTCAACTCGCCCTTCAGCCTCGTTGAATCTGCAGCTCGGTTTCAACTCCAAAATATCATCGATAATAATCATAGCACTCGTTATATTACGGCTGATTATAGCACGCTTTCGGGAAAATGAGACCTGGTTACATTTATTTTTATTCACAAGTATTTGATTTGTAATGCACTATTTATTGACGTTATTTAAATCTGTAACTTTTAGCAATCGTCTAATGTATTTATGTTCTTATAATATCATCCGCATAGATTAACATCTCACTATTTGAAATATACTTTTTAATGCAATATACATCTTGAAATGTTTATTATATATTCATTAAAACATTGAAAATTATCGTTCTCATGAAGAAACCCACACCTACAACACCAAAAATAAGGGAAACATCTGTCTGTATCGATCACGATTCTCAAAATCACAAAGTGGTGTAAGCTATGGCCCTAAAATTTTTAATAAACTGCCAGAACCCATAAAAACCCTTAATTTTATACAGTTTAAAAGAACGATTAAGAACTATTTCCTTAGAAAAAGTCACCACAGGTTAGAGGATTTAATTTCAGATGAATACAACATACTATAATGCGTGAACACTATCTAAATATATTTTTTATATTGGAATTTTTACTTCTGTACTAAGTTTACACCTTATTCAATCATTTTACATTTTTACTGTGGTTTTTTTATTTATTTATTTATTGGACTTTTATAAATGTATTTTAAAATGTTTTAATATTTAATGCAATATTCAGTTTTTACATTGATATATATAAGTTTACAAAAAAAATTCTAAATTCTAATATTTACTAATTTATGTTAATGTAATTTAATTCATATTTTGATACGTCAGTAAAATATGAATTAAATTACATTAACATAAATTACTAAATATTAGAATTTAGATTTTTTTTGTAAACTTATATATATATCAATAAACTTTTTGTACTGGTACTAATAAAGAATTATTCTTATTTTAATTGTCGTTAACAAATAATAAAAATAATATTGGCCAGAGTGGATTCCTCGTGGTACCCCAGAAGTGACATAAATGTGTTTGGGTATGAAGTTTATTAGTTAAACTATCTGGGAACAGAATGTGAAAAAGCCAACGAACTGTGGAATCATTCAAACCCATCAATTGTATTATATGTAATAAAATATTGTGGTTGACTCTGTCAACTGCTTTAGAAAAGTCCAAGTATATACAATCTACCCGACAGTTGTTTTCAAAAGCACTTATTAGATATTGATTACAACATAATAAGTTTGAATTCGCCCGGGTGTATAACCACGTTGGTTACTTGATAAGATATGTTTAGCCATCCAAGAAATCTATTTAGCAACAATTTTGTCTAATATTTTAGGTATGCAGGATTGAATGCATACCCTTCTATAATTGGACATGTTTTTACTTTTGTCAGATTTATATATTGCGTTAACATAGCTCGATTTCCACACAGATGGAAATACTTCACATGATACGGATTTTGAAAATAAATATCAACCTTAACTTCAACTTCAACAAAGAATTAAAAATCCTCCACATCGCCAACAAAGGAAGAAAATTAAACTTTATGAAAAACCTGAAAATAAATAAACACATTCATCAGGCGTCTTGCTGAACGAACAGATCGAGCTCTTCAACTCTCCACTGTTTAGGCTGAGAAAGAATCCTCGCTCCACTGCCATGCCATAAAACTGTATATATATATATATATATATATATAATGTAAATTTATCTGTAAATACCATCATTAACATTTTACATCTGAAGAAGCTACAGCGTAGCGAAACAATTGTAGTGAAAATAATTTTAAAAAGTTGAAAATCAGAAATATTTTATTTATTAATCTATTAAAGTTACCAAATAGTAATATTTTTTCTAGAGGTATAATATTATCCGTATATACAGTAGCAAAGTTGTCAGCAAACAGATCTGTAATTTGTTGCCCATCAGAACCCTTTATCGACTCATATTCAATTAAGGTATAAATTCTTTGTATCTCTGCTAACTTTTAATTCAATATTACTAAAATAATTGGTACATAAATGATTTAATAACGTTTTACATTGACTAATGATTTGAACGAAAGGTAATCTTCGTAATTCCCTGTTATCTTGTATTGGCTATTAATCAATTTGTTTTGATTGAAAAGAAGCTTTAGATCTCGCGACATTCATTAGGGGTATAAACTATTATAATTTATTAATGTTATATGAGGTATAAAATTATTCATTCCCTTATCAATGCAATGTCACTGTGGGATGTAGGTCTGGATCTAATATTTAAGAAAATGCATTTTCTTTTATAAGTCAAGAAATATATCTCCGATATTTGGAATTCTTTTTATTTGTTCTAAGTTTAGAAAATTGAATGTTTCAAAAACTAATTGAGATCTAGGATTATACAAGTTTAAATTTTCAAAATGTTTAATCATGTTTTTATTATTATGGTCATAGTTTATGGATTTCTTCAATTTTATAACGTTTTGATGATTTTCACTAATTATATTTTATTTAAATAATTTATCAATTTAGCATTATTCTTTCATCACGATTAATTGAAAATTGATAAAAAGCTGAGAATTTTAATGCAATTTGATGGATTTCTCCAGAAAATAACAATATTTGAATTAGATTTATGGATATTTCATCAAAGTTACACGATTCTAGACACATTTGAAATTTAATTTTCAAAAAAGATGTTAATTGAGGAAAAGAAAATTATAAGAACCTTTTCTTATAATTTTCTTTTCCCCAATTAACATCTTTTTTGAAAATGAAATTTCATGTTTTTCATAGAAATTAAAATAAGTAATGTTAAATTATTTGAGTCGCCTGTTTCAAAAAAAACCCTAAATCTATTTTTACTAAAATTAAACTGGTGTCCCTATCTCTTAATATATAATTAATGGCATATTTTAGCTTGAAATTATCCATCTAATCGAACTAAATCCTGCTGTAAAAACGTTTCTAAGATCGCTGTTGATTTCAAAAATCTGTAAATCCACATGAGCTTTTTGACTTCCTACCGTAACTTAGCAAATGAAAACCGCTAAATCCATTGTAGACTTCATTGTAGTATTCGTTTTATAGAAAAAGTAATTAAATTCAATTTTTGTCGATTTTCGCGCTAAATTAAGAGTGATTAAAGGAAACATATTAGTTCGTGGCGAATTACCATTTAGATGTCACCAACTCTCAAAATATATCTAAAAGAGGTAAAGAAATTGGCTCAATTAACCCATACCTGTAGAATAAGATAATGTAAAATTAAACTCAGAATAAATTTACGTAAATTAACTCCTATCAAAACACTTTCTATTACTGGCAGATAGAAAAAACCTCAACTACTATAAAAACGGCATCGCAAGATATGAAGCTTGATGAAGACAAGAAGAGGACAACGACGAGACCGAAAATGATGAAATTTGTAAAAAAAAAAAAATCAAATATCAGATAATATAATATATAGATAAAATATAAGTTTTTTTAATTAACCATTTTGTATGACACGTTTAGACGGTCTTTGAAGAATAATATTTTATATAATTACTCTCTTGTTAACCATTGTGGATACAACCGATTTTTGCAATTACAATTTGAATTAATTATCATTACTTGAGTAAATATAAAAATAATGAATTACTTGAAACGAACTAAAGTGGATTTAGGGGTTTTGTCAAATAGGTGACTCATTTGTTTCCACCATACTTCTTTATTATATTTGTTGTCAATGAAAATCCTATTTATCGCTTTACCGTTATTTTCACATGATGTTGGAATGGTAGTCATTCTGATGAAATTACATTTTTACAGTTCATAAATAAATAAATGATTTCATGAAATTTTACAACGGATATTTGCGAAATGTGTACCCCAGGGTATCCGTGGTTATCCTGTTATTGTCAGTTTATTTTGGAATTACATATATTTCAGCTTCATTTCCATAAAAGTAAACTTTTTAAGTCAGGGATAATAAGTACGTTTTTGTTTAATAAATTATATTTGGTACATTATTATTTATTTTGCTTAATGTCTTTTGGTTTTGATTTACGGTAATTTTATTTCATATACGTTAAGCTTATATTTCTGCCAGATTCTAAATTGGTTATTTTCAGTAACATTTCTATGAATCTCAAATATTATACAGAATTTAAATAGTTGGATTTTGAATACAGAATATAAATGCTATACATTTCTAAAACAATTGTTGGTGGTGCGAATTCAAATTTGCACTGGCGTTCTTAACAATTTGTTAGCTATATTTTTTTTATTAAAAAAGCACCAAAGATGATTTGTGAATAATTATTCGGGGCCCTACGCGTTAATTTGCTTCTAGATAATCTAATTATCTTTTCATTTCATTTCATTTGTAATTATGAAATAATAACATTATCACTATTATTATTTGCTGTTGATTTTAAATGTTTTTATTTTTGTTACTATAACTATGTATTCTATTCCCAGACACTATTTAATTTCGTCGCTTTCGATAACGTCAACACGTCTGGATGTATCGAGGACGTCGTCGTATCTGGGCGAACGGAACATTTTTAAAGCTCGATGTCGAACAGTCGAACACAATATCTTTCCGTTACATTAAGTCCTTCGTTTTCTTATTCTCGCGTACACACACACGAACTGACTGAGAAAACAAGAGAAATGGATTCGCCAGATATCTGCGGACATTGACAAGTGGAGAGATACACAGTCACAACGAAAACGTATCGCAATTTCTATTTATACCTACTATCTGCTGGATTTCACTCGTAAACGTAAAAATGCACAATATTTTACTTAATATAAGGTATTTATTTCGTAAATGTATTGCAGATTCTTTGTTTTATTTACGATCTATTTTGTTAATTGAACGATTAAATATTATACACAGTTTATTTGCTTTTAGGTAGGATATTATTATTTATACTATTTTTAAATTTAATTATTTATTAAAATTGCATTAGTCACAGTGGCGTAGCGTGGGTTTTAGCCGCTGGGGGCGGAGACTAAAATTGCCGCACCCTCATTTGGGTATTATAGGTATTATTAATAAACTTCAATAAATCTTTTCAATAAATGTTCATCAAACAAAAAATTCTTTCAAATAAAAGTTGTAGATAATAACAAAATGAAGATGTATTGTTCACTTACTTTTTGTCATAGCACTCTTAGTTTTTGAGATATTTCAAAAGTTGTGTGTTTTTTCTAGTTATTGGTGTGTGACAGTGTATGTGTCGATACAATTGAAAAATGTTTCAAATAAAAGTTGTAAGAAATGAAAAAATAAAGATTTTTTGTAGATTCACTTTTTGTCATAGCACTCTTAGTTTTTGATATATTTAATAAATAGTGTTTTTTATCTAGTCATTGATTTGTGTCAGTGTGTGTGTTGATACAATTGAAAAATGTTTCAAATAAAGGTTGTAGGTAATAACATATTAAAGATTTTTTGTATCTTCACTTTTTGTCATAGCACTCTTAGTTTTTGAGATATTTAATAAATAGTGTTTTTTATCTAGTCATTGGTTTGTGTCAGTATGTGTTGATCCAATTGAAACATGTTTCAAATAAAAGTTGTAGTTATCAAAAAGTTGAAGACATTTTGAAAATAATAATGCTACAAATATTTTAAAAGTGATTTAATACTCAATTTACGGGGGAAAGTACTATGATGGACACATCACCATTTTTTATAAATGTTATTTAATTTTGATGTTTTATTTGGACACTATTAAATTTTATCACAAATCGGAAAAAATATATTTATTTTCCTCTTGCTTAACCCTCGCCGGTCAACATTAAATAATATCGAAGTCGCAGAACGATCAGCCCTTGGAATCCTCACAAAAATCCGACACCCCAATAACCCACTCCACAACCCCTCCAATACCTTATTGTATGAAAAAACAGAAATAATCCCTATCCAACAACGACTTACCCAACTATCCCAAAAATTCGCATCTAACCCACACATTCATGACATCCTTAATCACCTCTGTTTAGTACGAAACCCCAATATTTCTCCTAAATTCAACAACCCAGAAACCACCATTTATCAATTCATTTCATCTCACATGAATCATAACTAACTGACAAGACAAGTACAACTCAGGCTGAAAGACCGATGGTCGATAGCCAAGGATCCAAAAAATAAAATATAGTGTATATTTATTTTTTTTAGTTGCAAGTGTTGACTATTATGATATATTTAAAAGTGAATATGCCCACAACAGTTGACATTTAGTTAACATTAAGTCTGTAATATCTGTATATCACAATGAATTTATATGTTTTATGTTTGTTTACGAAAATTCCATTTAAAGTACATAATGCTAACAATAAATTAAAAGTAATAAATAACTTAAAATATCAAATCAGAAACAATATACAAATAAAACAAACAAATGTAATTTAAAATGTCAGATTTATCTTATATGTCACCTGGCATTTAGATTATTATGACAGTTGCCATTCGTAATATTTCTCAGTTTGAAATGCCCATATCTTCACTTTAAATTAGTGTTTTGTACGCGTGGCGCATGAAGTAAAATTTCGAGTTGAGAAAAGCCCGAATTTGGATTTGGACGCTGCGCGTCCAAATCCAAATTCTTAGGGCTTTTCTCAACTCGAAATTTTACTTCATGCTTAGTCTGGGAGTGGAAGTCACTCGTTTAGTTTTTTAAAAATCTTGATAATTTTATAATTTTCAGTTTTTGTTAATTTTTAACGCTTTTCGTAAATTTCTAAGATTTTATAATTTTCAAAATTCCGACGGTTTTCCTAAATTTCCTAAATTTTGGTTAATTTAAAAAAAATCGATATTTTTTATAAGGTAAATATTTTCAAATTCTTAGCAATTTTTATGAATTTAGTAAATATTGTTGAACTTAGAAAATGTTGATGTTTTTCATAAAATTCCAACATTTCCGTTAATTTTCAAAAATCTAACGGTTTTTCTGAATTTTCTAAATTAAATTGAATTGAATTGAATTGAATTTGGATTTGGACGCTGCGAGTCCAAATCCAAATTCTTAGGGCTTTTCTCAACTCGAAATTTTACTTCATGCTTAGTCTGGGAGTGGAAGACACTCGTTTAGTTTTTTAAAAATCTTGATAATTTTATAATTTTCAGTTTTTGTTAATTTTTAACGCTTTTCGTAAATTTCTAAGATTTTATAATTTTCAAAATTCTGACGGTTTTCCTAAATTTCCTAAATTTTGGTTAATTTAAAAAAAATGATACTTTTCATAAGGTAAATATTTTCAAATTCTTAGCAATTTTTATGAATTTAGTAAATATTGTTTAACTTAGAAAATGTTGATGTTTTTCATGAAATTCCAAGATTTCCGTTAATTTTCAAAAATCTAACGGTTTTTCTGAATTTTCTAAATTGAATTGAATTGAATTTGGATTTGGACGCTGCGCGTCCAAATCCAAATTCTTAGGGCTTTTCTCAACTCGAAATTTACTTCATGCTTAGTCTGGGAGTGGAAGACACTCGTTTAGTTTTATAAAAATCTTGATAATTCTATAATTTTCAGTTTTTGTTAATTTTTAACGCTTTTCGTAAAATTCGTCCAAATCCAAATTCTTAGGGCATTTCTCAACTCGAAATTTTACTTCATGCTTAGTCTGGGAGTGGAAGACACTCGTTTAGTTTTTTAAAAATCTTGATAATTTTATAATTTTCAGTTTTTGTTAATTTTTAACGCTTTTCGTAAATTTCTAAGATTTTATAATTTTCAAAATTCTGACGGTTTTCCTAAATTTCCTAAATTTTGGTTAATTTTAAAAAAATTGATACTTTTTATAAGGTAAATATTTTCAAATTCTTAGCAATTTTTATGAATTTAGTAAATATTGTTTAACTTAGAAAATGTTGATGTTTTTCATAAAATTCCAAGATTTCCGTTAATTTTCAAAAATCTAACGGCTTCTCTGAATTTTCTAAATTGAATTGAATTGAATTGAATTTGGATTTGGACGCTGCGCGTCCAAATCCAAATTCTTGGGGCTTTTCTCAACTCGAAATTTTACTTCATGCTTAGTCTGGGAGTGGAAGACACTCGTTTAGTTTTTTAAAAATCTTGATAATTCTATAACTTTCAGTTTTTGTTAATTTTTAACGCTTTTTGTAAAATTCGTCCAAATCCAAATTCTTAGGGCTTTTATCAACTCGAAATTTTACTTCATGCTTAGTCTGGGAGTGGAAGACACTCGTTTAGTTTTTTAAAAATCTTGATAATTTTATAATTTTCAGTTTTTGTTAGTTTTTAACGCTTTTCGTAAATTTCTAAGATTTTATAATTTTCAAAATTCTGACGGTTTTCCTAAATTTCCTAAATTTTGGTTAATTTAAAAAAAAATCGATACTTTTCATAAGGTAAATATTTTCAAATTTTTAGCAATTTTTATGAATTTAGTAAATATTGTTTAACTTAGAAAATGTTGATGTTTTACATAAAATTCCAAGATTTCCGTTAATTTTCAAAAATCTAACGGTTTTTCTGAATTTTCTAAATTTTTGGTGATTTTTAATCATTTTACACTTTTAATGAATATTCGTAGATTTTTTAAATTTTGGCAGTTTCCGAAAATGTTTTTAATACTTGTTAAATTTAAACATTTTGATACTTTTCATGAATTTTCAATTTAAATTTTTTTCATGATTTTGTCATCTTTTTTTAAAAATTTTAATAGTTTTTGTAAACTTCCTAAACTGTTGTTGCATTTAAAAATGTCGAAGGTTTTCATGAATTTCCACGATTTTAAATAATTTCAAAAATCTCGACAATATTTCGTGCATTTTCAAAATTTTTATTAATTTTCAAAACTTTTTATATATAGTTTATTTACGGATAACCATTTTACAATACAAAATATGAATCAAACTGGTAATTGATCCTACAACAAGTTAGATTACAATAAATATACACAAAATGACGCACAAAACATATTAAAATATTACAGAAAAGATACATCAATATTGCTTTTACACACTGCAAAGTTATTTAAATTAAAAATATAGTTCCTTAATTTCTTAAGAGTGATAATAAAAAAAAGATTTCATTTTCTGAATTTCCTTGATTTTCTTTTATTTTACAAATCTTGGCAGTTTTTCTGAAATTGAGTTTTCAAAAATTAGACGCCTATCGCGATTGTATCTACGATTTTCATACATTTTTAAAATATTGATGAAGCGCATCAATATTTTTAAAATAAATGAAAATCTTAGATACAATCGCGATAAGCGTCTAGTTTTTTTAAACTTAATTTCACAAAAACTGCCAAGGTTTGTAAAATAAAAGAAAATCAAGGAAATTCAGAAAAAGTTTTGACAATTAATAAATTAAACATTAAAAGTGCGATTCTTTTCGCAATCTACAACAAGTTAGTCTTACAAAGACTATATCAAACACTCATTGAAACAACTACTTCCCGGGCTAATACCCCGTGACCGTAACGTGACCGCCAGTCTAAGGTGTCAAATTGATTAAAGGGAATGGCAAAGCTATACTGAGGAGAGATAAATCTCGAAACGCGTCTATAGATGGCCTGAATAATTTGACCCAAATTGTTACATTTGCAGTAGGTTACTGTATGTAACAGCAAACACTTGTTGTATAATTCAATGTCCGTCGGGGTATTAGCCCGGGAAGTAGTTGTTTCAATGAGTGTTTGATATAGTCTTTGTAAGACTAACTTGTTGTAGATTGCGAAAAGAATCGCACTTTTAATGTTTGAAGTATTCTGCAACCAAGAATTGTCAATTTCATTTATACTAATTAATAAATTTCCAAGATTGTCGCTAATTTTATGAATTTTTCAAAATTTTCGCTAATTTTAAAAATAATGATGTTCATTCGTGATCTTCCAAAATATCCGTTAATTATCAAAATATTGTAAATTTAATAGATTTCCGTTATCTTCTAAATTCTAGACGATTTTCGCGTTTGTTTATTTTATGAAGTTTTTTTTAACAAATAATGGCCAGCTGCAGCAAAAACCTTAAACTCAAGTTCAAGCTTAATTTGAGTTTAAGTAACAGTTCCTATTGTTCAGTCACTTTGAACTCGAGTTCAGAGTTGAACCAGTTCAACGTGTATGGTGCAACTGGCCCTTAGAGTTGATAACTCTGATAGCTACTAACTTCTATCGATGAAAAAAATGTGTTTTGTTATATTAATAACGTTTTTGTGTAAACATGATGAAATATTTGTTATTTATAAACGAATAACAAAATTAAGAGCCATCTGCATTGCACGGTTTCCACGATTTTCATTCATATAATAAATATATAGGGGATTCTGGATATTCTGGGTCTGACGAGAATATTTGGAGTGTTGCCAGTGTTTCTCCGCATAACTACCCCTTTAATAATTTCATCTACGTCGGCCAATTCGGGCCCTCCCTTTTCAGCGCTCGCCCTTTAAATTAAACCGCGCCATCAGCGTCCGATTCGCCCTCTCTCGCTCCCTCGCCACAAAGATGAATTTTACATGTAACCACCCCCCTCACCCCCCCACATGTACGTATGTACTACGTGCATTGCTCCTAATGCGGGATTTCACCCCCTCCTGATTTTATTTCATTTTTATTGTTATTGCTGTGATTTTTTTTATTCGTGTTTTCTCTTATCGTGTATTTTATAGTTGAGTTAGTGTTAAATAATAAATTAAAATGTATGTATACATGTAAACAGAGAATGTTTCTTTTATGTATACATATTCCTATGATGGTACGTTTTCAGGAAGTCGTTGATTGTGTAATAGCGTTCAATTTGAAGCTTTTAACAAGTGTTTGCGCTCCTTAGTTAAGCGTTATGTAAAATTACATTATTAAACATAACATTTTATTAGAATATAATATCACAACTGTGTGTGCATAAATGTGATTTTTAAATACAGGGAATTTGTTTTCAGGTATAAATTTGCATACACTGTAAATTTTACGATATTCGTTGTTTTTTTTTCAATTTGAATCTTTAAACGAGGATTTTCCACTCCCAGACTAAGCATGAAGTAAAATTTCGAGTTTAGAAAAGCCTGAAAATTTGGATTGGCCGCGTAGCGAAGCGGAGCGGCTAATCCAAATTAGGCTTTTCTAAACTCGAAATTTTACTTCATGCGCCACACGTATAAAACACTGTAATATCGGAAAGTTTAAAATATACGGCTTTAGCAATCTAATATGTAGATATGAATTAAACGTGAGTCAAATTCTGAGCTCAACAAATTGTTTAAAACAGTAATTATAGGCAACCCAATAACTCTAACGTATATTAGGTTGCCAATAATCGTTGTTGTATGTGTGTGTTTTTGAACTTCACTGTGAATCAGTGTTTTTAAGCGTGGCGCATGAAGTAAAATTTCGAGTTTAGAAAAGCCTAATTTGGATTGGCCGCTCCGCTTCGCTGCGCGGCCAATCCAAATTCTTAGGCTTTTCTAAACTCGAAATTTTACTTCATGCTTAGTCTGGGAGTGGAAAACACTTGTTAAAAGCCTCAAATTAAACGCTTTGAAACAACGAATTCCCGCAAATTTTAAAAACGCTGTAATTATCGGGATATGTATGCTCAAAAGAAAAATGCCCTGTATGTTCTGTTTTAAATACGTTTTAAACGTGTTTTAAACATGTTTTTAATTGTTAATGTTTTAAATGCCGTTTTAATGAAAAAACACGTTTTGTTAAAAAATCTGTTTGTTTTATTAAAATAAAAAAAAATAAAAACATTTTTTAACAACCCTGATTAGTTTGTACCAAAATATTTTGAAAAATTCAAACTTGAAGTAATATGAAAACATCAAGATATTTTGATCAGTATGAGAATAAATAAGGAGTTTATACTCGTATAATATTCATACGAAAATTATCTCAAGCGGAAAACCAGATAGGCAAACTCAACTTCGAGTTTTCTCCTGACTGCAGTTCTGAATAAAAAATGGCACACAGTGGAAAGTATGCGGTAAACTTTACTGTTTGAAATTAAGAAATATAGTTCGCCGACTTCAGTGGAGTAAAGTGTATTCTGGCCCGAGGCGAGAGCAAAACTGTTTCAGAAAGTCTCAGCACGACTCGTCTCGCCGACCCCATATTGAGTTAAAGATAAGTTAAGAAGTGTCTTGTTTGCGTAAATAAGATACGTTTGATTATTTAAGTAAATTGTGGAACTGAATATCCAGTCGTTTTCTCTTCTGTAGTTGGGAATTAGATTAATCTTAATATTATCAGAAACTTTGGGTGAACTCAACATCAAACACTTTGAGTAAATGTAACTGAATAAATGTATGGACAATTTTTATTAGTTTATTAAATAATTAAAAATATTTATTAATTCAAGACCATAATAATTAAAACATAACAATATTTCTTATTAGTTTGGGGTTTCAAAAATTAAATTATTCTATACGTATTCTATAGATCAAGAAAATAATACTTTATCAGATATTTGCCTGATTTTTTATAAATCACAATTTTCAAATTGACAATTTATGTACGTGTTGTATCCATAAAGTAAGTTCCGCTTGACTGGTTAAAGAAAATAAATACATATTCAGAAAAAAAAAACATATAGTGAAGGAATCTTTGAACCTTTTCGATATAACTCTCACCATTTTATAGGCACTTGTCATAGCTAGGTACACGCTTTTGTAATCCCTCATTATAAGAAGGTGATGCCTCACAGTAGATCAAAATCCCGAAAAGCTGGCCAAAAGTAAAAAAAAAAATACTATATGTGGATTTTGACGTTACTATTTCGAAAGATTTGTATTAGCTCTATCAAATTCTCTATGCAGTTACCGTTTATATCTTGTACCTAAACGTAGTGCCAATTACAAAAGTAACCCTGGAGCGGTGCACATCTGGCGAGCACAATTGCGAGATTTTTATGATTTTTGTATTTGTAGATTGATAAGCGGAATTTAGATCTGTAAAATAGAGTCATCTCCTTAAAGTAAGTATAATTATTGACTGCATGATAAAAATTGTTCAAGTAATATATTATATTAATAATTAACAATCTTTGCCAATGAAAACCTACATAAAAAATAATAAAAATATGAAAAAGTTATTTGTTCTGCGGTGTTCGGTCGAAAGCTTAACGCCACCTTTTTTGTAATGCTACTGTGAAAATAAACAGCAAAAAACTAGTTGCCATTAGGTACCAATTCGTTTGCAGTGCAGCTTTTGATATTAAGGGTCCTAATATCAATTGTGATGGAGAATGATCCAAGATTCCCTGCCGTTTATTTTTTCTACAATAAATTGACAATAAATGCCTATTTATTTAAGCGATTTATTTAAGCAACTAACCAGAGTTGCTTAAATAAGTTGCCTAAATAAATAGGCATTTATTGTAAATTTATTGTAGGAAAAATAAACGGCAGGGAATCTTAGATCTTTCTTCATCACAATTATTGTTTTTTGGAGAGTAATTACAAAAAATTACAGCTGGTTCACCGTTAGTATACGGCGAAGACGAAACCTCTTCTCGGAAAACATTGCCTCCTGGCGGAAGTCCTACAGATCGCTAGAATTGTCAGAAACAGTTCAGCATCCAATTTTTTTGCTGAGAATGAGTGTGATTCTAAAATACACTAAAAGAAATCAACTTCAATGAAAATTAACAAAATGGCGGCAACTAAACATTTCTGCTGGTTTTTTGTTGCTAAAAAAGACTATCATACATTTTGAAACAATTCTTGTTATCATATGGAGAAAGCATTTCTAAACACGAAAAGCTAATGTTCGAATGTAATTCGGTGAAAATTATGTTAGTTATTATTTTTGCTAGATAAAAAATAAACGTTTTCTTCTAAATATGTTTAAAGATTTTATATTAAATTATATATTAAGAATAAGTTTCTCTTTCAATAATTATTTAATTATATTGGATCCGTCATTTTGTTTTGCGCATTTTTGAGTTTAGATTCTCACTCAGTGATTTCGAAAACCCTATATCCGAAATTTAATTAAATAATTACAATAATTATAATTTATCTCGGTGATTTTGTTTTTTTTTTTTTTGGTTTGTTTGGCATAGGTATTACCATTCAGCCACTAACGTTGATTTTATAATATCTATATTAACATATATTTCGACTAATTTGGACGTCACAACACATTCACACACATCCATGGAACCGGAGACGAGTATTTTTCGTTAGAAAAATTACTCGCCTCCGCTGGGAATCGAACCCAGATCACCTCCGTGTCCGATTGGCGAAACCGGCGGTTCAACCGCTCGGCCGCGGCGGGCCCGGTGATTTTGTTTACAACTTTAAATTTCAGATTCTTAATCAACGACACAAAAAACCCTATATCTGAAATATCATAAAAGTATGACAATTTTTATCATTTTTGTCCGCTATTTTGGAACCACCATTTTGTTATTCAAATTTGTAATTACATATTCTTAATAAGAGTCCTCGAAATGCCTGGTATCCGAATTTTCATGAAAATATGACCATTTTTTTAGTTTCTGTACACCATATTGAATCCGGAATTTTGTTTTTCAAATTCTTTATTTCAAATTCTTAATCAGCGACGTCAAAAATTCCGATATACTAATTTTCATTCAATTCGAACAACTCCTTCATATTTTGGCCACATTTTCGGCATTTGGGACCACTGTGCGCCTGTAGAAAAGCCTGAGCGGAAAAAATATACTGGGATTTTTTTCTTTTAAGTATACCTACATATGAAATATAAGTAGTATACAGGGAATTTTTCTTTCAAGTATACATATGCCAATCATAGTGTTTCCCCTCCCAGACTAAGCATGAAGTAAAATTTCGAGTTTAGAAAAGCCCCGTGAAAATTTGTCGAGGGTCGCGCAGCGACCCGAGACAAATTTTCTGGGCTTTTCTAAACTCGAAATTTTACTTCATGCGCCACGCGTATAAAACACTGATGTGATGTGTAGTTTAAAATATTCTTGTTTAGCAGTTATATTTGCAATCCTGCTTTAGCAGTCAATTTTTAATCCTGCTTTGGCAGCTGATTAATCCTGCTTTAGCAATTTATTTTAAATCCTGCTGAGCAGTTCATTTTTAATCCTGCTTTATCAATTCATTTTTAATTCTGCTTTAGCAGTTAATTTTTAATCCCGCCTTAGCAG
Organism: Philonthus cognatus; assembly: GCA_932526585.2. Classification (NCBI taxonomy): domain Eukaryota; kingdom Metazoa; phylum Arthropoda; class Insecta; order Coleoptera; family Staphylinidae; genus Philonthus; species Philonthus cognatus. Next base: position 24,747,170 of record OW052250.1, on the reverse strand, counting down.
TACATTTTTAGCAGTACACATTTTACTTCATGCGCCACGCGTATAAAACACTGATGTAATGTGTAGTTTAAAATATTCTTGTTTAGCAGTTATATTTGCAATCCTGCTTTAGCAGTCAATTTTTAATCCTGCTTTGGCAGCTGATTAATCCTGCTTTAGCAATTTATTTTAAATCCCGCTGAGCAGTTCATTTTTAATCCTGCTTTATCAATTCATTTTTAATTCTGCTTTAGCAGTTAATTTTTAATCCCGCCTTAGCAGTACATTTTTATTCCTGCTTTAGCAGTTTAATTAACTGCTAAAGCAGGATTAAAAATGTATGCTTTAGCAACTGGATTTGGGTGAGTTACGTAAAGATGACAATAACTTGAAATAAAACACTTTTAACCTTTCTTCATATTTTTTTCTTTATTCTGTTTAAGAATCAATTTGTGGGGAAAGGTTAAAACTGCTTTGGCAGTTAACTATTAATCCTACATTGGTAGTTAATTAATCCTGCTTTGGCATTATTATTAATTTTCAACCCTGCTTGGACAGTTTATAATCCTGCTTTGGCAATTAATTTTGAATCCTGCTTCAGCAGTTAATTTTTATTAATACTGACTTAGCAGTGAATTTTGGATCTCGCATTAAATCAGTTTTTATACGCGTGGCGCATGAAGTAAAATTTCGAGTTTAAAAAAGCCCAGAAAATTTGTCTCGGGTCGCTGCGCGACCCTCGACAAATTTTCACGGGGCTTTTCTAAACTCGAAATTTTACTTCATGCTTAGTCTGGGAGTGGAAACACTATATTGTTATTGTTTATTTACGGATATCCATTTAAAATAAATACATTCGGGATATACATACTTGAAAGAAAATATCCCTGTTTACTACTTATGTTTCATATGTAGGTTTACTTAAGAGGAAAAATCCCAGTATATTTGTTCCCTTTATAAAACCATTCAAATTATTCGTTTGATTTTAGCGATCGTTGCTACTGAACTTAGCATGATTGAAGATTTTATTTGAAGAGAATATAATTATATTTTCATAAAATGTTGATCGATAATTCTTAAATCATTTTTTTTTAACAATGCCAGTTCATATTATTGAGAGAAATAAATTCCAGTATATTTTTTACATTTAAAAAACGATTAGAATTATTCGTTTGAGAAAATATAATCATTAGTAGAGCTTTCATAAAAGCACTAAATGAGTAAAACAAACCAAGTGTTTTTATTAAAGTTCTACTAGTAATTAAATATACAGGGTCGCTAAAAAGTATGGATACAGCTAAATATTTTCAGAACGGTTTAGCGGAGCTCGCTTAAATTTGGGCTACAGTTAGAAGTGTTTAAATTCTATCATCTTAGATTTTTTTCAATCTAAATGGTACGGGTAGTCAAATTTTTTATTTTTAAAAAGAGCATATTTTTCTAAATTCAGTAATGTAATACATGCCAACCTTTATTTTTATTAAAAGGAAAATAAAATCAGACATGTATTTTGTGTTTAAGCTTTTTTCTTTTATAAAAAGTTTTCTGTTTCAGATAAATGTCTAATTTTTACATTTATTACTAAATTTTATATATTTTTGGTCAAAGTTCAGGCGGCAAGGAACTATCGACAGATAACGACAATATTTCCAAAGCTAACAATTTTTTTTATTTTTCAAAATGTTGTTAGTTCGATAAGTTTTTTTAAAGTTTCGATTAAAATAAGATATGCATGTATTACATCACTGAACTCAGAAAAAAATTTTCTTTTTAAAAATAACAAACCCGTGCCATTAAAAAAATCAAGTCAACCTTGTATTTTCAAAATAAATGATCGTAGAAAATTGAGAAAAAAAATAAAATAAAATATTGAGATGATAACATTTAAACACTTCTAAGTTAATCCTAAATTTCAATGAGTTCTGCTAAGCCGTTCTGAAAACATTCAGCTGTATCCATACTTTCTAGCGACCCTGTATTTCACCACGGGTTTAGTGAGAAATTAATTCAACAGATATAATCATATTTTTATAAAACGTTGATCAATAATACCTAAATGATTTTTTTAATAATGTTAGTTCATATTATTGACAATCATACAATTTCAAATTGTTGGAAATTTTATTCAAAAACCAATAAATAATTGCTCATCGCTGATCTAAATTAATAAAACAATTGAAAACATTTAAAAAATTAAAAATCTGTCGGAGCTGAACCAAAAACCGTTATCTTTTCCGGAACGAAAACCGTAAATGAACCGACATATTTTTGTTTAAACCGGAATCAAAACCGAAACGAAAAAAAAAACATTCGAAGAATTAATATAATTTTATTCGCTCCCTAAAAAATGTCTATTGATTTGTTGTTTTCTAATTTAAATTTTTTAATATATTTAAAAACAGTTCTGTAGTTTCGTTTTAATCGGTTAGAAGGCTTATATAAATTTAGTATATCACGAAAGAAATCTATTAAGACATCAAAAAAAAAATTTTTTTTGGCGATCTAAATGCATTAGTATAATTGATGAAAAACATCGAAGTTTTTTTAAAATTTTAGATATAATCTTCAATTTTAAATAGCTATGCAATAGCCTGTCATAATCGTGATATTTTTAGAGTGAATTCGCTTTTCGTAACTGGGAATTCAATTGATTTTACGTTTGGTCTATAATTCTATAATTGTGCAGCATTTATGGTGAACGCGCCGGGCTGTTTTTAAAATTCTAATAAAATTTGAGCCTTAAGACTTGTGAGAGTTTTATAATTTAATACAACCACTAATCTAAGCTATTAATTTCCGTTGCACTTAATGATTTTTTGTTTTAAGTACTATCTTATTGAATTTAATCAAATGTATTTGGTTTAAGTTACGTAAAGAGATGAATTTAATTAAACTTAATAAAACACTAACACTTGTGAGAGTTTTATAATTTAATACAACCTCTAATCTAAGCTATTAATTACCCTTGCACTTAATGATTTTTAGTTTTAAATACTTTTTTATTAAATTTAATCAAATGTCAAAATTGAATTTGTGTTCAGTATTCCGGCACCAGATACCCACAGACGCGTTTCGGACTTCAAGGTCCTCTTTAGTGTGGCCCCGACCCAGTGCTGAGGAATACTAAACATTTCTAACTGTGTATATGCACTTTGTGCATTCGTGTCACTGACGATGCCACTATGGAGCATTAGATGGCGTTAGCTATCGAAATCCATTAACGGTTTGATCATATGTATTTGGTTTAAGTTACGTAAAGAGATGAATATAATTAAACTTAATAAAACACTAACACTTTTTTTACTAAGTTTTTGTTTTAGTATTTTATTAGGTTTAATTTTGTTTAATCAAATTTTAAATAAATTATAATATCAACGTGCACTTATTGAAAATTACCATAATTTCCAAGCGGGTTCAAACGTGTTTCCACTAATTAGGCGGTAAAATTAATTCGCGTACAATCAACATTTTCAAAGCCGCGCAAGGCCGCAAAAACAATTATATCGTTTGTAATTAATTCCCGTATTGCGAAAAGTTAATTATATATAGTCGTGTGCATATTCATAATTATTGTGTATAATTCACGAGCGTGGGTTCGGTTTTAAAATTGTGCAGCTTAATTGGGGGGCGCGGGGTTAATTTAACAAAGTGTGATGGCAGATTAACAAACTTTGCCCATGAATATTTCATTAAATAATTGCACGCACGTATACCTGTGATAAATTAGATTTAAAAGAGAAATAATATACACAAAACATTATTCATTCTATTATTTAGATTACTAAAAACATAAAAGCTAATTAATTTAATCAGGGGTGTAGATATGGTGGAGCAGCTGGAGCAAACTGCTTCAAACAGTTGAATTATAAAGGAACAAAAAAAAAATGGATGATATAAACATTTGTAAAATTGTTAAATGAAACAAGTTATCCTTTTTTTAATTAGTTTATTTTAATCACTAGATGTACATTTTCAATAGTTGTACTAAACTTACACTTATACATTTACAGTTTAGTACAACTACACATAAAAAAGACTGTTATTCCTTACTTCACTTTTTATTTGTATCGGCTTGTTGAGTTTGTTATTGATAATGAGCACCTTGTGTCTCGAAGTGTTCATCTAACGATACAAATAAAAAGTGAAATAAGGAATAACAGTCTTTTTATGTGTAATAATCACTTCACGTAAACTCAAAAACATACAGTTATAATAATGGTTTGTAAATTAAATTCACTTGGTTTTGTTTCACTTATATGTATTTTAGGGTCTGTCAACTTGGCCCCCCCAACTCAAAATTTTCAAATAAAAAATATTGCGCCCCAAAGGTCTTAACTTGCGCTCACTTGCGCCCAAATATTAAAACTTGCGCTGTTAAGGGTAGAAAGATATAGCGATTTGAAAATAGGGGGGGCTAAGTTGACGCCAGCCCCCCCATTTAGGAATTTTCAACTTTTTCTTTCATAAATACATTCTATGGAACTTGCGCTGTCGATACCACCTAATTTTACAAGTTGCGCTGCAAAAATACACCCCCTATAAACGAAATAAAGGAGGGTGCCAGCCCCCCCACTTTACATTTTTTAAGTTTTATTGCATTGTACACAAAGCTTAGAAGTTGCGCTCACTTGCGCCATCGAAATTTCTTCAATATCAGTTCTCATGAAAAAGTTATGGCATATTTTATGTATACTTACAAATAATTTATTATTTAATTTAGTTAAATATTTTCAAAACCAAATGTGAAAATTTTAATTTTTTAAGTGATTTTACTTAAACAATGCATAAGAAATGTATCTATGCCAATGAGAAAAGTTGCGCTGTTTTCCCAGTGGCGTCACAATTAATTTATTATTATTGAATTAAATTAAATATTTTCAAAACCAAACGGGATACATTTAATTTTCTAAGTGATATTACTTTAACAATGAATAGGAAATGCATTTATGCTAATGAGAAAAGTTGCGCTGTTTTCCCAGTGGCGAAAACAAAAAACAAAAACAAAACAAAATTGCAGTTTGTGTAATAATAAATTATTATTTGAAACACAGTTAAACAATTTCATATTCATAGAACCCGTTAACACGGACAGTAAAACATTGAACTTAGTAACTAATTTAGAAAATATTATTTAATTTAATTCAATAATTATAAATTAATTGTGACGCTACTGGGGAAACAGCGCAGCTTTTCTCATTAGCATAAATGCATTTCCTATGCATTGTTAAAGTAATATCACTAAGAAAATTCAAAATTTTCCGTTTGGTTTGAAAAATATTTAATTTAATTAAATAATAATAAATTAATTGTGACGCCACTGGGAAAACAGCGAAACTTTTCTCATTAGCATAGATGCATTTCTTATGCATTGTTTAAGTAAAATCACTTAAAAAATTTAAATTTTCACGTTTGGTTTTGAAAATATTTAATTAAATTAAATAATAAATTATTTGTAACGCTACTGGGAAAACAGCGCAACTTTTCTAATCAGCAGAAATGCATTTTAAATACATTGTTAAAGTTATATTTATTAATTGAATCGAATTATTGTTATTTGTTTTGGAAATAAAATTATTTAAGTAATAATAAAAATATATATTTCCACCATGATACGGCACTGGAATAAATATGCAAATATTGTAGAAAATTACTGTTTTGGTTGTATAATGTTTGCTTTTCGACGAAGATGGACAGTGGTTGCGAAATAAGTATGTTTATTGTATTACTCTTCTGTAGTTGCATGGAGATTATGGGAATACGCGCACTGGATTGGAGTATATATAAAATATGCCATAACTTTTCCATGAGAACTGATATTGAAGAAATTTCGATGGCGCAAGTGAGCGCAACTTCTAAGCTTTGTGTACAATGCAATAAAACTTAAAAAATGTAAAGTGGGGGGGCTGGCACCCTCCTTTATTTCGTTTATAGGGGGTGTATTTTTGCAGCGCAACTTGTAAAATTAGGTGGTATCGACAGCGCAAGTTCCATAGAATGTATTTATGAAAGAAAAAGTTAAAAATTCCGAGATGGGGGGGCTGGCGTCAACTTAGCCCCCCCTATTTTCAAATCGCTATAACTTTCTACCCTTAACAGCGCAAGTTTTAATATTTGGGCGCAAGTGAGCGCAAGTTAAGACCTTTCGGGCGCAATATTTTTTATTTGAAAATTTTGAGTTGGGGGGGCCAAGTTGACAGACCCTGTATTTTATTTTCTACTAGTTTCGGCTTAATGCCATTATCAAGAATGATGTACAAATGGATTTGTTTGGGAATATATACAGTTTCGAGTTTTAGGTTTTATTGGGTAATAAGGGCATTTAATATCGGGGAATTCCAAAGGTCTTCGTTGTTGTTGACCACATTCTTACTTGCCTTTATGGCTTTTGAAATTTCTAAACCCTCCCGGTAGTTAAGCGTTAATCCCTTATTACCTGTATGCAGAATTTTTAAATCGTTTGAAGAAAAATGGTGATTAGATGTGATACAGTGCTTAGAAAAACCGGTGGTTTGTTTTTTATTCTCTATGTCTTTTTTATGCTCTTTTAACCTGATATCAAAAGACCTGCCGGTTTGTCCTATATACACTGCATCACAATCATCACATTTTAATCGTAAATACCACTTTTCTTCAATTTACAATTTTTAGTTTTGATTTTATTGGTAACTATTAATTTTCCTAAATTATTTGTGTTTGTCAAAATTATGTTATTATTCTTTCATTTTAAATTATTTTTGATTTGTAAAGACAGTGGCTTAATGTATTCTAATCTATTCCATGTTATTGTGTCTGAATTTGTCCCACTATAAAAGTAATTTCGTAATTGTTTGTGTTGTTTCTTTTTTAACATTTTATTAATTAAATCTTCAGTGTAGCCATTGTTAACTGCTATTGTTTTTATTGTGTCTAGTTCATTTTCAAAGTCTATTTTATTTAGAGGGATATTGATAAGTCTGTGTAAAAGAGCGTGGAATGTACTGTATACACTGAAGATTTAATTAATAAAATGTTAAAAAAGAAACAACACAAACAATTACGAAATTACTTTTATAGTGGGACAAATTCAGACACAATAACATGGAATAGATTAGAATACATTAAGCCACTGTCTTTACAAATCAAAAATAATTTAAAAGGAAAGAATAATAACATAATTTTGACAAACACAAATAATTTAGGAAAATTAATAGTTAACAATAAAATCAAAACTAAAAATTGTAAATTGAAGAAAAGTGGTATTTATGAATTAAAATGTGATGATTGTGATGCAGTGTATATAAGACAAACCGGCAGGTCTTTTGATATCAGGTTAAAAGAGCATAAAAAGACATAGAGAATAAAAACAAACCACCGGTTTTTTTAAGCACTGTATCACATCTAATCACCATTTTTCTTCAAACGATTTAAAAATTCTGCATACAGGTAATAAGGGATTAACGCTTAACTACCAGGAGGGTTTAGAAATTTCAAAAGCCATAAAGGCAAGTAAAAATGTGGTCAATGACAACGAAGACCTTTGGAATTCCCCGATATTAAATGCCCTTATTACCCAATAAAACCTAAAACTCGAAACTGTATATATTCCCAAACAAATCCATTTGTACATCATTCTTGATAATAGCATTAAGCAGAAACTAGTAGAAAATAAAATACATATAAGTAAAACAAAACCAAGTGAATTTAATTTACAAACCATTATATTTTAAAATGTTTTACCAAGTGATTAATGAGAAAAAAGTGTCTGATATATACAGTTATTAGTAATTAAATGTGTTCACTTGGTGATCGAAATGTAGATTTAGTGATTAAAATAAACCAGCGGAGAAAAAGGATTACTTGTTTTATTTAATATTAAATTCATCTCCATGTAACTCTAACCGAAACATTTGTAAAATTCATACCGCCAAATAAAACATAAATTAAATAATATTTAAATATTATTTCTAGTAAGGCTCTTTCTATGCTCGGTTTCATTAATAGATTTTCAAAACAATTTAGTTTGGATACGTTCAACACCCTTTACATTAGTTTAGTGAGGCCACATTTGGAATATTGTTCTGTTATCTGGTCTCCTTACCACAACTGTAATATTGAAATCGTTGAAAATGTTCAGAATTGGTTTTTGCTACTTGTTTCATTTTAAATGGGGATCGCACGCATTGACTATAGCCGGTCACACATATTAGATTGTCTGAATTTAGAATCTTTACAATATAGAAGAATATCACTAGACTTGTTCTATGGGTTTAAACTGATTAATGGGCATATCAATTGCAGTTTTTTATTATCGTTGTTGAACTTTAATTTTTTTGTGATAACTCCTGTTCGTTGTAGGCCCTTATTCCCTTTAAACTTCCATCGAACATTGTATGGTTCTCATAATCCTATGACACGTATAATGCGGTATTGTAATGTCCTTATGTTAAATCCTGATTTTTATATTAAGGAATTCTTATAGTTTATTCCAGTGGTCTCCAAACTACGGCCCGCGGGCCAAATCCGGCCCGCGACTTGCATGAATCCGGCCCGTGATTGTTTGTAATTTTTTTTGTAAATGTCATATTTTGAAGTATTGTAACAATTGTTCCTTAAATTTTTCATAATTTTATAAAATTAATCAGATTTTGGCCGACTTTATTATGTAGAATTGTATTTGTGGCCCGCGAAGAAGATAGTTTGGAGACCCAGGGTTTATTCAAACGTCGTTTACGTTTAATTAAATTAATCTAGATATTGTTAATTAGTATAGTTGCTTTTTTTATATTTTTCACACTATTTTATGTTTTATTAAATTTATATTAAGTTTATCTTAAATTACTGTTGTTAAAATGTATTATGTACAAAGAATATTTCCGTAAATTAATAAATAAATAAATAAATAAAGCTAAGGAGCAGGATATATTGAATCCATATAAGAAGAAGTAATAGCATAACTTCAAATTTATTTTATTTTAAGATAAAATAAATTAAAATTATCATAAGAAACTCCAAGAAAATCAAAATATTTTTAATTAAATTCAAGACAGGGCAGAAAGACCTCTGGTCGATAGCCCAGACAGACAAACCCTATATTGTATACAAATAAATAAATATATATGTATTATATTATTGTATTGTAGTTGTCTGAATAAAGATGTTCTATATACAGGGTGTCCCGTTAATGTGGGCAAATGGCTTAACCATAGATTTCTGGGATAAAAATATGATGATTTAACATATGATTTAATAAAGAAAACACTTGGTTAAATTTCACTAATATTAGTGAAATTTAACCAAGTGTTTTCTTTATTAAATCATAGTTAAATATGTTTCACCACGTGAAAGATGAGAAACTTATTCAAGATATGATTTAACATAACTTATCTATATCCAAAAGTTTACGGTTAAGCCGGAATTAGTCTTCAAAGTTCAAACAAAATTTTATTGATTTTATTTACAACAATTGAACGCTATATTCGATCCGATTAAAATTTATTATGGTTGATTATAATGATAAAACTCATCATTTCAATTATTATGGTCATCATTAATTGACAAGAAGTATAAAAAACAATAGTTCCACAACATAGAAACTAAAATATGTTTTTATTGGCGCACCTTATAAAAATTAAAAAAATACATCTTGAATGATTAGTTCATTTAAAAGCTTTTCTGTCTGTTAATAATGTTTGATATTTTGTACGGTTTTGCCACAAAAAAATAAAATGCCAATACATTTTTTTAATTAAATATAAATAGATCATTAGAGTGTCGACTGAATTAAAAATGTCCCGATGGATAGGAAATGGAAAATACAAATGCAGCTAGCAGGATGGAGGTGCATTAAAAGAAAATGCAAGGAATTGCAATATTAAAAAAGATGTGACCCAAAGGATGCGGAGTTAAATGGCTCTGGAATTGTCAATATTTGAAATTAAATGTTTTGCTTTCATTTAAGCGTAACTTGATTCTTTCCATGAGAATTATAGTTTTTTGACACCAATCGACTTAAAACCAGGGTTGTTAAAAAAAACGTTTTTTTTTATAGATTTACTGGATATTGGTGTTTATTTATAGTTTTTGACACCAGTCGACTTAAAACCAGGGTTGTTAAAAAAAACTATTTTTTATTATACATTTACTGGATATTGGTATTTATTTATAGTTTTTTGCCACCAATCGACTTAAAACCAGGGTTGTTAAAAAAGCGTTTTTTTTTATACATTTACTGGATATTAGTATTTATTTATAGTTTTTTGACACCAATTGACTTAAAACCAGGGTTGTTAAAAAAACTTTTCTTTTTATACATTTACTGGATATTGGTATTTATTTGTAGTTGTTTGACGCCAATCGACTTAAAACTAGGGTTGTTAAAAAAAACTTTCTTTTTATACATTTACTGGATATTGGTATCTGTTTATAGTTTTTTGACACCAATCGACTTAAGACCAGGGTTGTTAGAAAACACGCTTTTTTTAATGCATTTACTGGATATTTATATTTTTGTATTTAACTATATTTAGACGCCACATTTAGACACCACAAACGTTTTTATCCTTTTTAATTAAAACAAATAGTTTTTTTTTACAAAACGTGTTTTTTTTCTCCAAAACATTGTTTAAAACATTAACAATTAAAAACCTGTTTTAAACATAACCAACCTAATTAATAGACGCTAGCATACAGCTTTAAAACAGTTCTAAGGATGATATTGAGATTTTCGGATTTATATAACGTTTTAGTAGATTACTATTGTAAGTTTATAACTAATAATTCAATAGCCCTAGTTTAACATAACCTCAATTGTCATAACAAAATAGGGTTATTTAGAATTTATTTAATAATGCAATATATCCTACATGTATATATAAACCTTATCAAAATATTTTGAACTTCACTTGAAATCAGTGTTTTATACGCGTGGCGCATGAAGTAAAATTTCGAGTTTAGAAAAGCCCCGTGAAAATTTGTCTCGGGTCGCTGCGCGACCCTCGACAAATTTTCTACGCTGGGCTTTTCTAAACTCGAAATTTTACTTCATGCTTAGTCTGGGAGTGGAAGACACTCGGTCGGAATTGATAAATGTCAATGTCAAATATCACACGTGTCAATGTCGATTGAATAATTAACCCATTAAGCGCTATTGGTGCAATAACGCTACATATTAAGTATTTGCTTAATAAATCACTAAATAAGAATTTGATGCATTATATTATTTGATCTCACCTAAGAGTGTGTGAAGAAATATGTAAATATTGTATTATTTAAATATTTTTATTATTACTTATTTAAAAAACGTAATATTAAGTGTATTTCTAACTCCGCAATATTTCAGTGTTTTATACGCGTGGCGCATGAAGTAAAATTTCGAGTTTAAAAAAGCCTGAAAATTTGGTTTGGCCGCTCCGCTTCGCGGAGCGACCAAACCAAATTTTCAGGCTTTTCTAAACTCAAAATTTTACTGCATGCTTAGTCTGCGAGTGGAAACACTCGTTCGATACTTCAAATTGAATGCTTTTACAAAATCGACGAATGTCTAAAACTTTATAACGCATAGATTATGAATGTTTAACATAAAACTTCCCAGTATGTGATATAACAAGTCATTCATTGAAATTATAAAAATAAGTGCAGAGTTTTACCAAAATCAATGGGTTAATAAAATTTCATGTGTGTCAAATTTTCATAAGGTTATCAATATTTCGAGATTTTCGTCAATTTATAAAATTTTCACAAGATTTTCAATTTTTCGAGATTTTTATCCGGTTTTCAATATTTAGAGATTTTTGTCTATTTATAAAATGTTCACTAGACTTTCAACATATCGAGATATTTGACGATTATTAATATTTGTAGCTATCAAATTTTCAATATTTCGAGATTTTCATTAGATTTTCGATATTTCGAGATTTTAGACAATTTTCAAAATTATCCTCAGATTTTCAATATTTCGAGACTTTTATCCGGTTTTCGATATTTAAAGATTTTCGTCTATTCAGAAAATTTGCATCAGACATTCAACATATCGAGATTTTTTACGGTTATTAAAATATGTATCAGATTTTCAATATTTCGAGATTTTCATCAGAAAATTTTTAATGTCCCAATTTAAGTTATTTGAGAAATGCCAATATTGACGTGTTTCATGTCGACAAAAACGTAAAATAGAGCTGAGTGTATTTTAAACTTAACAATAATTAAGTCTTATATACTTTAATTAGTAAAAACGAAATCTAGTTTTTCTGGTGATTCAAAATATATGTTTTTTCTTTATCGCCGCCATTGATTAACAAACGACAATTGTGTATCATTTTAATTAACGAGTGTTTTTTGAAAATTAATTGTTATCATCATTGTGGTTTATAATTATTTATATTCCTCCGGAGCAAACAGATACAGGGAGTTTTTCATTGAAGCATACGTATTCAAAATTCAGCCTATTTTCTGTAAATCTTTAGATATTCCTTGTTTTTTTCAAGTTCAATTTGAAGCTTTAAACGAGTGTTTTCCACTCCCAGACTAAGCATGAAGTAAAATTTCGAGTTTAGAAAAGCCCCGTGAACATTTGTCGAGGGTCGCGCAGCGCCCCGAGACAAATTTTCTGGGCTTTTCTAAACTCGAAATTTTACTTTATGCGCCACGCGTATAAAATAAAGATTTCAAGTGAAGTTAAATATACATAAATTTCACAAAATTTTAGTGTTTTATACGCGTGGCGCATGAAGTAACATTTCGAGTTTAGAAAAGCCCAGAAAATTTGTCTCGGGTCGCTTCGCGACCCTCGACAAATTTTCACGGGGCTTTTCTAAACTCGAAATGTTACTTCATGCTTAGTCTGGAAGTGGAAAACACTCGTATAAAGCTTCAAATTAAACTTTAAGAAAAAACAACGAATGTCGAAAAATGTACAAAGAATGAATAGAAAGCTTATATACAGTAAATTTTTCTTTTAGGTAAACATATGCATAAGCTGTACATTTTTCGACATTCGTTGTTTTTTAAAAGAGTTTAATTTGAAGCTTCAAACGAGTGTTTTCCACTCCCAGACTAAGCATGAAGTAAAATTTCGAGTTTAGAAAAGCCCCGTGAAAATTTGTCGAGGGTCGCGCAGTGACCCGAGACAAATTTTCTGGGCTTTTCTAAACTCGAAATTTTACTTTATGCGCCACGCGTATAAAAGACTAAAATATTGTGAAATTTATGTATATTCGAATTTCACTTGAAATCTATTTTATACGCGTCGCACATGAAGTAATATTTCGAGTTTAGAAAAGCCCAGAAAATTTGTCTCGGTTCGCTGCGCGAACTTCGACAAATTTTCACGGGACTTTTCTAAACTCGAAATTTTACTTCATGCTTAGTCTGGAAGTGGAAAACACGTTCAAAGCTTCAAATTGAACTCTTTTAAATAACAACGAATGTCGGAAAATGTACAGCTTATGCATATGTTTACCTAAAAGAAAAATTTACTGTATGTTGCTTGTATTAGGATTTTGCCAAGGAAATTTAGGATACCATATTCATATTTTATATTTTTGTTGCAAAACCATACAAGATATCAAACATTATTATCAGACAAGAAAGCTTTCAAATAAACCAATCTTTGAAGTAATATTTTTTTAGTTTTTATAAGGTGCGCCAGCAAAAACATATTTTAGTTTTTATGTTGTGGTACTTCTGTTTTCTTATACTTTTTTTCAATCAATAATGACCATAATAACTTAAATGATGTGTTATATTATGATAATCAATCATAATAAATTTCGCTCAAGTCGAATGTAGCGCTCAATCGGTGTAAATAAAATTAATTATATTTTTTTGAACTTTAAAGACTAATTTCGGCTTAGCCGTACATTTTTGGATGTAGATAAGTTGTGTTAAATCATCATATTTTTATTCCAGGAATCTATGGTTGAGCTATTTCCCCACATTAAGGGGACACCCTGTATATATACAAATATTTTAACAAATCGAAAATCTATGATCTAAGAATATAATTTTGTTTGTGTTAAATGTATTTAAGTTGGTTGGATTATTCTAAATCCGTAAGTTCATTAATAAATATATGTTTAGAACAATTATTACTATTCTGATTTACTACATCGTTACGTTAGGACTTTGTTTTAATAGTCATAATGGTAAGTGATAAGTTTTCCCTGTACAAAAAATGTAAATTTTGTTGGGAAATAAACATATTATTATTAAGATAAATTCAAATTCAAAACTATTTGAATTCGAGAAAATAAGCTTACGCTTCTTATAGTTTGCACACTTTAAACATAATATATAAAATTACGAAAAAACTCAAACTCAAATTAAATAAGATTTTAAATATTTCATTGTATAATTCAATATCCGGAGGTGTATTTGCACGGGAAGTAGTTGTTTCAATGGATATTTATCGTCTTAAATTGTCTTATTAATTAAGACACTGTTTGCATTTTCACAAATAGTTTTTTCGTAATTTTATATATTATGTTTAAAGTGTGCAAACTATAAGAAGCGTAAGCTTATTTTCTCGAATTCAAATAGTTTTGAATTTGAATTTATCTTGTTTGAACTGTACCGGAAGGTAAATAATAAGGTCTCACATTCTTCATACCTGCTAATGACATAATCCCCTTTTTTACCTATAAATACCGACCATCATTTCACTCATTCCATTTCTGTGTACCTGTTCATTCCACACAACACTTTTTCCAAGTAAGTTTGTTTTAATTTTATTCCTAATTTTTTTTTAAACGTCATAAGCAAAGCTATACTGAAGAGAGATAAATCTCGAAACGCGTCTATAGATGGCCTAAGACATTAGTTTTAATCCAAGTCCTTTCCCTTCTAATTTGTTGCTATCTCTCCTTTCACTTTAAATTGTATTGTTAGTTGGTTTGAAGAGAATTTGACCTAAACGTTACATATACTTTAATAGAGCGTTGTAACAAATCAAATTATATAAGATTTTAAATATTTCATTGTATAATTCAATATCCGGAGGTGTATTTGCACGGGAAGTAGTTGTTTCAATGGATATTTATCGTCTTAAATTGTCTTATTAATTAAGACACTGTTTGCATTTTCACAAATAGATTTTTCGTAATTTTATATATCATATTATTATTATTATAACTTTATATACACAACAATTTTTAGACCAAATTCGTGAAATAGTAAAATTCACTTTTCACATGTAATACCAATATTGTTTGAAATTTTCGGAAAGCTCAGTTGTCTAACAATGGAAGGAGATGAAACTTTCTCTGAAAAAGGCACGAGCTCGTAGAGCGAGTGACTTTTTCTGACAGTTTCATCGAGTTGAATTGCTTAAGACAACTAAGCTTTAGTGTATAAAAACAAAGTCATTCTCGACAAAAATTTCAAACAACGGGTGGTATTCGAATGATTATTTAATGAAATTCAATAACAAAAACCGTCTTGTTTGTTCGTGTTATATGCCCTTAATTTTAAAATACTTGCCAGATCTGTCAATTAATGTCAATTCGTAGTTGAGGACGTTCCAAAGGATATGAATTGTTTTCAAACATAATTATGGTATTGATAATGAAGGTTTAAATTAAATTACACTTGGTTTGTTTCACAATTTTTTACTTTACTCACCAAGTGATAAGTGAGAAAATTATTCAAGAAATAATTATGGTTTCTAACCGTGTTTGTTGGAATTGTTTTCTTTAAAAATGTATGAATTTTTTGATCTGTGTTACTTCTAAAGCGATTCATTATAAAATTAATGATTAAATATGACAGGTGACAGATTTACATACGCCATAAAAAAAATCTATAAGACGAATTTGGAAACACGATTTTGGAAAGACCACTACGATAGCGAATGTTTCACGGAAAGACCGTAATGGCAACCAATCCGTTATTTAGATTTGAATTAAATAATTAACAAAATAAGGAATTAATTTAATTAAAAATATTTATTAAATATTATGTGTATGTATTATATATTTATCATTTTCAGAATGTATTTATAATTTCATGCTCAGTATATAAGCGCGTATCTTTTTACGAATGTAAAAGTAGCACATGCCGCAGGAATTAGGCGCGATCCCGAGAGATTGAGAGAGAAAAAGAGAAAGAGATAGAGATAAAGAGGGGAGAATAGGTGGAAAATACAAATCTGAGGAAAAAATTCAATAAAGAAAAGGAAAGTGAGCCTGGCGGATCATCCCCTTGATCGTCCCAGGTTCCTTTTCCTTTTACAACATCTATATTATCTCTTAAAAAAGTAAGCCAGTCCTGCATGCAAGGCGTGGTGGAGAAAATAAGTGAAAATAGTAAGTATTTAGTTGCAGAACACACGGATATTTAAGAATTTGTTTGTTTGTTTACAGAATAATCTGCATTGCATTCTGTGTTTGTTTTATTTTAATGCTGGGGATTTTACAGCGATATAACATATGCAGTTAGTTTGATTTAATTCAGAATTTACAATTAGTTTGAGATTTGATTAGTTAGTGAGATGTTTAGTTTTAAATGTAACTTAATAATTGCTAGATTTGGTATTAGACTAATGCCCACTTTCACAACAGCTGATTAATTTTAATCAGTGATTAGTACTTCTTAAAAGCACAACAATTATGGGATGGGTTATCTTACAAACTGAAATAATTTTTATGTTCTAGAATTTTGACTTATTCGGTCAAAATCAAACTATAAATAAGTATCTGCAATGCAAGTAGGCATATACCGGTTGTTTGATTAAGCGTGTTCACCGGCTGTATCTCAGAACACAGTTTCGTAGAATGTTGCGGTAAAAAAAATCGCAGTAAAATTGGTCAAGAGAAATCGCTGGAAATATTTTGTAAGTTTATAGCTTCGCGCAATCCCTATCATAAAAGATAAATATATAGATATATCAAATTAATGCCAAATTTAGCTATGTTGAAAATATAAAAATCTTTATCAACGGATAATTTTACTTAATTTCTACTATCTTCTCGTTTCTTTGGCTTTCATATAAGACGCAGGGGAGAATGAAAACGTCTACAAATTTAATTGACTGTAACTTTAGTTAGGTTAAACCGAATTTAATAAACTTAGACACATTTGATTCATAATTAAATGTACTTTAAAACGTTATTTACTTTGATTTACTTTAGTTTTGATGGTAACCGCCAGAGGGCGCGATTGATACAATCACCATATTATTTTGATTTTAAAAAAAATAAACTATAAGGTATACTTTGGTTATGTTAGTGAACTTAAATAAAGAATACTTTAAAAACTAGTGAAGACCGCATCGCGATAACTTTATCCTAGCCGGAGATATAGTAAAAATTTGACAGATTAGAGGTATTTTACACCACGCACTCTATGAAAATAATATAAAATCTGGTAGGCTGGTAGGTTAACCAACATTGTATTCTCGTTTTATGTTTTAAAAGGTAAAACATATTTTTTAAAAATAATGGGCTGCGTGAAAACTTTTTTATTTTATTAATCAAAGATGTGAGTAAATCAATGATTGTCAAAAATATTGAAATGCAGAAGACTATGTATGATATGTCAAAATTAACGCATAAGTTTATTGTTTATTTAGGAGTATATTAATTGATAACTGCAATAAGAATAATTTATTCAAATAATAATAATAAATAAATATAAAAATGAAACTAATTTATAATTATTATTAACTATACTTAATGATTTTTCTTCTTGCCTATACAAAAAATAAATAAAATAGTCATTTATGTAATTTGCATTTCTTTTAATGGTATTTTGATATTAAAATGGCTGTTTCTCTTTCTACTACTGAAAAGTAAACTACTAAACTCTGTTGGCAAGTCAAAATTTCTATAGATGGATTGTATTGTTTTTTCTTCTATTATTATCATAGCACCTGCCATTGTCTTGACTACATTTGTATAGACAACAACAAAAATTATTAAGTGTAGTTAATTTTAACTTTAAATTAGTTTCAGTTTGTTACTTATTTATTGCTATTATTTCAATAATTTATTTTAATTACAGTTATAAATTAGTTTAAATATATACCTAAGCAAGCAATAGTAAGCATAGCCTACTCCATTTTAATATTTTTTGTATTCCTTAATTTGATCACATCTTTTCTTAGTAAAATATAAATGTTTTGACGAGGCTCCATTATTTAAAAAAAATGTGTTTTACCTTTTGCACATAAAACAAGAATATTTTGTTTATTAAACCAACAGCCTACTAGATTTTATATTATTTTTCTAGAGTGCGTGGTGTAGAATAATCCCATTCTGTCAATAGTTTACTATATCTCCGGCTAGGATAAAGATTTCGGGATGCGGTTTTCACTAGTTTTCACAGTAATTTTTACTTTAATTAACTAATGTAACTAAAGTGTACCTTCTAATTTGAAAATTTTAAGAAAATCGAAATGTTACGGTGATTGTCTCCAGCGCCCCCTCTGGCGCTTCATACCAAAACGAAAGTGAAACAGAGTCAACAATGTTTCAAAGTGCATTCAAAGTTCATTCAAAGTGCATTCAATTATCAATAAAATGATTATTAAATTTGGTTAAACCTAGCTAAGGTTACAGCCATTTAAATGAGTACACTTTTCCATTCTTCCTTGCGTCTTGTGTGGCAGCAAAATAAACGAGAAGATAGTTAAAATTGAGTAAAATTTTGCGTAGATTAAGATTTGCATATTTTCGACGTAGCTTCATTTGGCATTTATTTGATAAAAACTTGTTTTTATCATGTACGAAAAGATTGCGCCCTCTAGCAGCAAAGGTAGGAACTTAAAAAACATTTCCAGCGATTTCTCTTGGCCACTTTTACTAAGATCATTTTTACCGCAATATGCTATGATGCATAGTTTTTTAGATACAGCCGATGGCCACCCATAATCAAACACGCGGTATATTTATTTTAATTATGTTCTTTTTTATTTAAATACTATTTCTTTTTCTGTAATGATACATTTTTTGATTAATTTGTTATGTTAACATTTAGAATTGTAAGTTTGATTTGTATATTTTTTTGTAAAAAGAAGATTCCGTTTAATAAAGAAACTTTAACTTAAGCAGTAAGTGTAACTTGTTAGTAAGGTGTTTAGTTTTAAATGTAACATAATTGTGTCAGTAAAATCGATCTGTAAATTGACAATTTATTCTTTGTGAACAAAGTTTGCTATATACAAATTTTGCAACAGCAAATTGCCTCATAAAAGTGTACATGTGTTTTTACTGCATTATTAAAATTAAATAACGTTTTTTAATAACTTAGTTTTCAATCTATACACCTTATTTTTTGTAATATGAAGTGAAAACTTAATTCAGTATCACTGCAGATTTGAACAAAATGCGCTCTTTAATTATTTATTTTTTAGTTTTGAGCGTCTCTGGTGGAAAGTTCAGTAGTTCGATAAATGATATTTTAACACTAAAACGAAGTATAATCTTTGTTTACATATTCTCTGTTAAAACAGTGTTTATTGAAGTTGAAAATCAATTATTGCTAATTTGGTTGCATTACGTGCTTAAAAGGATATATACAGGGAGTTTTTCTTTTAAGTATACATATTCCGATTATACTTGTATGGTGTAAATCTTTAGATATTGGTTATTTTTGAAAAGAGTTTAATTTGAAGCTCTAACCTAGTGTTCTCCACTTGCAGGTTAAGCCTGAAAATTCGGTTATTTTGCCACTTCAATGCTAACTTATAAAATTTAAGGTTAAGCCAGACCGATTTTGTAATTTTAGTTGTTGATGCTCATACATTGGAAATTTATATCATATTACAATAAAAATAAATATGCATAAAGTACACATAGATTGCAATATTACGAAGAATTAAATGAGGAAATATATTATGTTGCTAATGCTATTTCCAAATCGAATTATGTCTTTTATCTGAGATCATTTTTATATTATTAATATAATTTAATAATAGGGATTAATATTAAGTTACTGTAATTACTTGTAAATATCTAAATCATGAAGTAACCACATTTAAATTCAGTGCGCATTTGTGATGTAAGCGATCTCTATCCCCACTCCAAAATCTTCGATTCTGTCGATCCTTCTTACCCGAGTATACGGTAAGAAGGATCAATAGAATCGAACCGACCGAATCGAATCGACCGTCCTTGATGTATATGTACACTTAAAAGAAAAATTCGCAGTGTGTATTCTAGCTTAGAATATTTTGCATATTAAGTTGTCTATGTAACAGATTTACAGGCAATGTTAAGCAGCTTAACGTACACACCTGCTTTAATATGTTGTATTTAAAACTGTATATATTATTTAGATTTTATTGATATGCACCCAAAGAGAAGTAACGGTCGTACTTCGTTGCATCACACGAGAGAAGATGGTCATCTCTAACGATAACATCTTTGTTAGCTTCGATTGTTTATTAATATGTTCAGAACTAACCCAAATTCCATATTACTTTGAAAACTCTGTATATAAAAAACGAATTAAGTTTAATATCGACTTTTCGCATAAATTTTGTCTCATTTAGACGTCTCTAAATATTCATTGAAACAACTATTTGAATATTTGGAGACGTTTTAATTAGACAACATTTTTGCAGAAAGTCGATATTAATTTTAATTCGTTTTTGATATTTTGTAAATATTCTGCAAACTATTGACAAACTCAATTTTTACTAATGTTAAATTTCTTTATGTAAAACTGTGTATATTTGCTGTGGTCCGAATTAAATCAAATTTACTGTATGTAAGAAATAAGTGTAGAGAAAATGCGAGTATATAAAAATTGAAAAATTTTGAAGAATTATATAAATAATTTTTTTTAACCACCAATTAGCTTGCCTGCGGATATTTACCAAGGTGTTTACCTGCCGTGCCCATGTTTAGGATTGATATTTCACCGAAGTAACTACCTGCTTTCAGGGTAGCCAACACCGTCCGTCCGTTATCAGCTACCACTTGAAGTCGACCCCTGTTCACTATGTACATTTCTTTGCCCACTTCACCTGAAACACAAATAAAGAAATCATCAATTTCACAGAAAATTTATTCAAATGCACATAACAAATCTCTTACTGTAAAAATGGATAGAATTTCAATGGATTCTGCCGAGTTTTATACTGAATAAAACTATTATTGAGGAAAAAAATATTAAAATGATATTTTTTAATTTCATGTATGTGTAGGCCAATTTAAGAGGGTTTATCTACTACATACTCGAAATTCTTTTAATATAGAGTGCACTAAATAATGTATTCATTTACTGATGTATTATTTCATTCCTTTTTGTCTCAATTATATATTCAATTGATGAGGCGGATACATGATGAAACTCCATAATACTATTTGAAATAAAACAACACAGTTGGGAGGGTTTCACTTTTATTGTTGAACACTGCAACATGTTTCACCACACAGTGGCTTCATCAGGCAGATGAAATAGATAATAATTTCATCTGCCTCATGAAGCCACTGTGTGGTGAAACATGTTGCAGTGTTCAACAAAAAAAGTGAAACCCTCCCAACTGTGTTGTTTTATTTCAAATAGAATTATATATTCCCTGTCAAAGTTAATTTTAATTTTAAAAAAAAAAAAAAAGTATTAACTAAGGCGAATATTTTGTTAAAAAATAGAACAGATTTTTGTTATTGCATACATTTTTATGACAATTACAATAAATATATACAGGGTGTCCCATTTTAAAGTACCACCTGGAATATCTTCAGAACCATTCACCTAATGAAAAAAATGTTTCAAATAAAAGTTTATTGGTTTGGAGGGGGACATCCAATTCTGTAAGAAAATTCAACCCCCCAGGGAAGGCTGGAGGCTAATCTTAAATAGGAACCTCTATTTTTTATTTTTATAGATTTGTATAGAGTGTGGAAAAGTAAGTAAGTTTTGTCTAGAAACATTTTTTGTTACTTTTATAGATGGCGCTACAATCAACAAAATTGTTTTTATTAAGTAAATTTCTCGAAACCAATGAAAGCGGTGTGTACGCGTGCTTTCTGGAAAAATAGAAATAAATAAAATTTATAAAATCTACACAGAAATGAATAAAATTTGGTAGGCTGTAATTGAAATTTAAATATCGTCACGGGATATTTCAAAATATCAAATAAAAGCTAAATTTTGATTTGAAATATTTATGAGTATTTTTATATTGAATTAAATTCTACTAATTTTGAATAATATCTGATCACTTTTAACTTTTGCAATTATTTATTAGGCTTTATTTTACATAACTTAAGCGTTTCCAATGTGTTCGTCTAAGTTTAGTAACACATAAATAATGCACAGGAATTTGTATTCGTTCTAAATTTGAAGTAAGAAATAACATCAACTCTATTCATTTTAAGTCATAAATTTGACAACAAAGGAAATTTCAAACTAAGTTCCTGATTAATCGTCTAACGAGGGTTTCCACTCCCAGATAACGATATAATGAAGTAAAATTTTGAGTTTAGAAAAGCCTGAAAATTTGGATTTGTGGAGCGCGCGAGCAAAGCGAGTCGCGACCCAGCAAATCCAAATTTTCAGGCTTTTCTAAACTCGAAATTTTACTTCATGCGCCACGCGTATAAATCACTAACTTTAAGTGAAATCTTCAACTAATTGGTTAGAGTAAAATAAATGTTGTATGTCAATGTATCAATTCTTTAGTTTTGTTGATTGCAGCGCCATCTATCAAAGTAACAAGAACTGTTTTTAAGTTACACTTACTTACTTTTCCCAGCTCTATCCAAATCTGTAATAAAAAATTGGGGTTCGCGTTTAAGATTTTAAAGCTACCCCCTCCCCAGCCTTCCCTGGCGGTGAGGGTTTGAATTTTTTGGATGTCGCCCTCTAATTCATAAACCTTTTATTTGAAACATTTTTTTATTCGGTGGTTGGTTCTGAAGATATTCCAGGTGGTACTTTAAAATGGGACACGCTGTATATGTATTTAGCACTTAAATAATAACGTGTAAAAAATAAACAAAACATACAATGATAAAACAATAACAATTAAATGGTCATACGTCCAATGTTCCAGCATAGAAAAAAGTTTATAGCTCATTTAACTGTTTAATAGGGGATTAACATAACACATGGATAAACTATTAATTATAATACTTGGAATTGTTTTAATGATTTGATTAGTGAAATAATACCAAGTTTTGTAACTATTAGTCTAGTTCAAAATGTTTCACCACGGATGAAGTAAAAAATTATTGAAATATATAACATTTGTAAATATCGTATGTTCAATAAAATAAAACCTCTAGAGTGCCATGATTTTATCTTTTTTTTAAATTTAAGTTAGCTACACGCTTTAGGAATTGACATATAAAATGGCAGCCATAATAATTATTATGTATAATTTCAGAGTTGCCAACCTACAATATTTTCCATCGGACTCTAGAGGTTTAATTTTATTGAACATACGATATTTTAGTTACACTTTGCTTAAACGTTTACAGCCTTAATAATAAACATTAGCATACAGCTTTAACACGGTTCTAAGAATGATATTAACACTTTTGGATTAATGTAACGGTTTTGCGGGTTACTATTGTTAGTTTACAACTAATAAATTAATAGCTTGGTACAATTACCTTAGGTCCTGAATTGTCAACAATGAATTAATTTAATATTTATAAAAATTAAATAGATTATTTATTATTTCTATAAATCAAAAATCTACATATCAAATCAGTATAGTTTAAACTTCACTTGAAATCAGTGTTTTAGACGCGTGACGCATTAAGTAAAATTTCGAGTTTAGAAAAGCCTTAAAATTTGGTTTGGTCGCTTGGAGCGACCAAACCAAATTTTACTTCACGCTTAATCTGGGAGTGGAAACACTCGTTAGAAGTAAATTTCAATAAAAAAATGTAGCAATAGAAATATATTTTCACTAAACTTAAACAATAACAGTGTAACGTAACCCCTACAGGGTACGGCAAACGTTTCTGCACACATTTTTTAAATGCAGATTTACCTATCGTTTTTAGCATTTTGTATTGTTATCGTGTAGCCTATCTTGTAGCTCTTCAAATTCTCTACAAACAATGTTTATTTGTTTCTTTGATGTGTCAAATCGTTATTACTGTTTGGAATTAGAACCTCGAAGTACGATCGAATCGCGATCATTAGACTTTTCAAATCAAGTTTGTGACCTTCAAGTTCTCCTGACCGAAACCTGATGTATTTTTTCATTTGTTCCATTTGGAGAGAAAAAAGCCTCTACCAACGACAAGTCAATTAAATCCCTGAAAGCGTCCCTGCAGCGAGAATGGGTCAACATTTCAACTAACGACCATCGTCAAACATTTTCGGAAGGCCTGTGTGGCAGCTAAAGGTGAACATTTTGTAATTATGTTTAAATATTCTCGTAGAGAATTTTCTTGGCTTTCTATTGATGTAATTTGTTGTTGTGTTTTAGTTGCCGATAAAACGGTTATTATTGAATGAATGTGTGTGGGAGCTTTTACCGCACCTTGTAAATGATTTCAATAAAATGAAGTTAGCAGCATATAAAAATGTAATGTTGCCACGTCCAATTTATGTATAGTTCAAAACAACTAATAGTATGGATGGAATTGAAATAACATTTTGAGGCATGTAAAATTGTTTAGTGTGTATCACACTATGGACTTGTCAGTTAATTGTCATTTGGTAAGTCAAAGTTTCAAAATTACCACAATAATAGGTCTAATTTGCAAATCGATCTGAAGTGTAGTATTTTCTATGCCTCATAGACTACAAAATGTTA
Source organism: Philonthus cognatus (assembly GCA_932526585.2). Lineage (NCBI taxonomy): Eukaryota > Metazoa > Arthropoda > Insecta > Coleoptera > Staphylinidae > Philonthus > Philonthus cognatus. Next base: position 24,722,494 of record OW052250.1, on the reverse strand, counting down.
TAGACGGCAACGGGTAGATGACAAAATATTATCTATATTTTTTATAAAATTATTAATAAAATTAAAATCCTATGATAATAATAGTGATTTAATAATTTCTTTCATTTACTTATTTTCATTATCCCTTCATATTATAACCTTTCTTTAAAAAATTTGACCTAACCGGAATAAATTTACTTATCCAGTTTTCGCTTTGCCCCAACATTTTATGTTCACTAATGGTACATTTTTTTATGTTAATACGAAATGCCGGTTTTGTGTTTGTACGCGATTAGTTAGCATTAAACTATAATAATATTAACGGCAATTCTATTAATAAGGCTGTTATTCTTTTATAATTTTACCTAGACCCTATCTAGTAACGGCATCATACCACACTGTCATCTTAACAAATATGATTGACATTACGTACACATGCACGTAACAGCTTTGACAAGTACATTACTTGCTGACAGCTGAACAGCTGATTGTTTACCGTACAACCAAATGACATTTCTTTGATGTACAGAGATTTTTTCTTTAGAGCATACGTATTCCAAATTCAGCTTATTTTCTTTAAATCTTTAGTTATTCGTTGTTTTTTTTAAGAGTTCAATTTGAAGCTTTAAACGAGTGTTTTCCACTCCCAGACTAAGCATGAAGTAAAATTTCGAGTTTAGAAAAGCCCCGTGAAAATTTGTCGAGGGTCGCGCAGCGACCCGAGACAAATTTTCTGGGCTTTTCTAAACTCGAAATTTTACTTCATGCGCCACGCGTATAAAACACTAAAATATTGTGAACTCTATGTATATTTGAACCTCACTTGAAATCAGTGTTTTATACGCGTGGCGCATGAAGTAAAATTTCGAGTTTAGAAAAGCCCAGAAAATTTGTCTCGGGTCGCTGGGCGACCCGAGACAAATTTTCACGGGGCTTTTCTAAACTCGAAATTTTACTTCATGCTTAGCCTGGGAGTGGAAAACACTCGTTTATAGCTTCAAATTGAAATCTTATAAAACAACAAATGTCGGAAAATGTAGAACTTTATGCATATGTATACCTAAAAGAAAAATTCCCTGTATATTGATCAAGTAGTAATTTAGTTTTCATCATTGTCATGGTACTAATAAAAATTATTACAATAAATACGTTGTTCTTTCATGCTTATTGTTTATTTTGTTAGGGCGTAGGTAAAGTATCGTACGTTTCTCGAGTGGTATGGCAATAACATACTCGCGGAATACTGCACTCGCCGCTGCGCGGCTCGTACGTAACATGACCGCTCATATGTAATATGCTGCATACCACTCTTGTTATGTAATATATTATTAATAAAGATAAAAAAACATTATTTAATAGTGCTTTTTTACAAATTACAGCCTAATTACAGATTTCAATTTTCTTAGCTCTTTAACTATAAAATACGCAAACGGTTATCGTTTTATAAGTTTAATAAGCATAAATGACATATTAACTTATGTTTTTCATTTCACTTGTCAGGTTTTACTCACAAGTTTTAAAATTCAATCTTAAAAAAATTGATTGTACATTAATTAGGGTCGAGCATTATTTTCAGTAATTGTTATTTTTTTAACCGTAAATAAGAAATAACTTTAGTAATTGTTATTGTAAAATATATTTTAAAAGCTCTCATTTTGGACAAATGCATGTTATTCTCGAATAACTGTTTCATTCGAATAACTGTTTCATTTAATAAGGTTACAAAGTAAATGTTAGTAATATATATATTAACCAATTTTCTTTTCTATTTTTACAGGAAAGAATGTATCTGAAACAAATTTATTTATTAAATTTGCAATGTACTTCAATATTTTAAAGAAACGAATCAAGATATTTAAATTTTGTTTTAAAATGTTTGACAATTAATTATTTCTGAGAAACTTCAATTAGTTTTGCATTAATTTAATAATGTGTTAATTTTTTTTTTAATTTTTGAGTTATAACATACAGTTCTATTCAATAAAAAAGCGTACACCTAAACTTTTACAGTATAAATGTTGATTATAATTCAAGGTTGCTCTATAGTACCTTAGCTATTGAACCATTGGATAGTCATGTGATAGTGTTTAATGCCTTCAAGTTTGTTAGATAAAAAAGTAATTTTGTAATTTATTAGGTATGATAACTTATGTATAAATACCTAAATGGCTTACATTTGTAAAAAAAGGAGAATTCCAAAAATAAAGTTTAATAATAATGATAATAAATTGCATAATCTACTGATCTAGCTTTAAAATTGCGATATTTTTTTGAGAAAAAAAAATATTTTCTATAATGGGATAATCATTATTAAAGATTATCCCATTATAGCAAATATTATTAAATATTTTTTTCTTTTGTGTAAATTTAATTAATATTATGTTGGTTGAGCAATGATTGAGTTTTTGTCAATTTACAAAAACCAATATTCGCCTCAATTCGCGAATATTGCCCCCCATATTGATAAGGATTATGATTACGCCCATGATATTGATTTTTGTATTCGATTGATTACTTTTTGTGGTAATTTTCGTATCTAATTGTTTAAAAAGTTTAATGTGTTAGGTACAAGATTTTAAAAAATATATCACTTGAACGCCCATGCAATTATAGAGTTAACTGTAAAAGTTAATAATAATAATAATAGTTTATTGATGCCAGAACTAATACATTTTACATAAGTCAATAGATGTATACATATATAAAAGATAGAATAAAAGTGATACACATAAATACAAATAAGACAATATGATAAAATTAATATTAAGATTATACACTATCTTAATATTAATTTTATCATTAATTATTTATTAAAACTGGTAAAAAAATCGTCCAAAGAGTAAAAAGCATTGTCGAGTATGTATTTTTTTAAATGCATTTTAATTTTTTTTAATGATAAACCTTTTACCACCAACGGTAGCACGTTATAGAATTTGGGGGCCCAGTAATTTGGTCCATTTCGTGATTTATGCAATCTAACATGCTTGACATAGATACTGTCTTTGTTTCTCGTGTTGTGATTATGAAGAGATTCAGATATCTGATAGTCTGTGATATTCTTTTTGACATGTACAAGACATTGATATAAATAGATTCCCGGCAGAGTCATGATACGCAATTCACGAAACACTGACCGGCAGTCGTCTCTATAACCGAGACCTGCCACTACGCGCACTGCTCTTCGTTGCAGTCCGAATATACGGTGCCTGCCGGCAGAATGACCCCAAGCTAGTAAGCCATAGACAAGAATGGAATGACATGTGGCAAAGTAGGTGGCTTTCAGAGTATATGGCGAGACTGAATTAGATAAATTTAATAGTTGAGGCTGTTACTTGGTGAAATTCCATATCAAAAACTTTTAGTAAATAACACACTTGGTTAAGATTTCACTGTTTATTGATTGACACTGCAACAATTGTTTCGCCACACAGTGGCTTCATCAGGCAGATGAATAATGAATTACAAACTTAAACTAACGCTTAAATACTAATGACGTGGAGGAGGTGGTGTTGCTTAGGGAAAGGGGTGGAGGGTGGTGCTATATTTTCATTACTGTACGGTGTAATTTTTCCTATTTTTAGCTTGTTGTATATATGTATATGGCATAGATTAATGTTTTTATACGTTTTTGTGTATGTATATGTATATATTTACTTGTGTGAATTTGATTTTTATACTTATCTTTATTTATTAATTTAATTTGTCCTGATATTTTATCCTCTGTTTATACGATTTGTTAACGTTTGTATATACTTATGTATGTTTATATGCATATATATTTCTCACATAATTCACTACCACCCCCACCCCTTTCCCTAAGCAACACCACGTCATTAGTATTTAAGCGTTACTTTAAGTTTGTAATTTATTATTCATCTGCCTGATGAAGCCACTGTGTGGCGAAACAATTGTTGCAGTGTCAATCAATAAACAGTGAAATCTTAACCAAGTGTGTTATTTACTAAAAGTTTTTGAATTAGATAAATTTCGCAAAAGAAATATGTTAGAGCATAATCTGTTTGCTAGGGTGTCAGTATGTGTACTCCATGTCATAGTAGGATCGAGATGAACCCCAAGGAATTTGACAGAAGGTGGGGTAGCAAATTCATATCTCTTCAAGGTGAATACCATATTAATGGTTTTATTTTCATTTAATAGCAGCTTATTGCTACTAAACCATTCATTGCACTTATCATTTGCCCTTTTATTTCTAATGATTACGTCATCGAGAGTACCAGCACTATTAATTAAGGTGGTGTCATCGGCATAAATCACTTTAAAGGTATCAGAAACAAATGGTGGTAAGTCGTTTATGTATATTATGAATAGTAGAGGCCCAAGGATTCATCCTTGTGGTACACCCAATTCAACTCGTAGTGCACTCGATTTAACACCACCATAGTTAACTATTTGAGTCCTATTAAATAGGTAGGACCTAATCAGATTAGTACTAGCCTCGTTGAAACCCTAGCGTTTCAGCTTGCCTATCAGTATATCATGACTTACGCAATCAAATGCCCTGCTTAGGTCCACGAAAGAAGCCATGGTGAACTGCCCACTTTCATAGCCCGATAGTAACTCGTTTAGCAAGGATATAATGGCATCACTTGTGGATTTTCAACTTCGAAACCCAAATTGAGATCTATTAAATAACTGATTTTGTTCAAAATATTGCTTTATTTGTGACACTAGGATCTTTTCTAATACTTTTGAAAATACCGGCAAAATAGATATTGGTCTTTAATTTTGGACATTACTTTTATCACCGTTTTTGTAAATCGGGACTATTGATGCAATTTTCATTGCGCCTGGAACCAATGATGTTTTTATACAGTTATTTATAATAGATGTAAGAGGTGGGATAATTGATTCCTTACATGACTTTATTAAGTCAGAAGTGAAGCCATATATATCCTTGCTTTTGCTATTTTTTATGTTATTAATAGCTTCTCTTATATCTCTACTGTTTATTATATTGAAAGAGAAACTAACTGTCGCATTATTGGGAGTGAAGTCTAAAGGATCTAAACCATGGTTCTCGATAGAATCAATAACATTTTTATAAATGAAATTGCCAATTCTTGGTTGCAGAATACTTCAAACATTAAAAGTGCGATTCTTTTCGCAATCTACAAGTTAGTCTTACAAAGACTATATCAAACACTCATTGAAACAACTACTTCCCGGGCTAATACCCCGACGGACATTGAATTATACAACAAGTGTTTGCTGTTACATACAGTAACCTACTGCAAATGTAACAATTTGGGTCAAATTATTCAGGCCATCTATAGACGCGTTTCGAGATTTATCTCTCATCAGTATAGCTTTGCCATTCCCTCTAAACAATTTGACACCTTAGACTGGCGGTCACGAATAATTTGACCCAAATTGTTACATTTGCAGTAGGTTACTGTATGTAACAGCAAACACTTGTTGTATAATTCAATGTCCGTCGGGGTATTAGCCCGGGAAGTAGTTGTCTCAATGAGTGTTTGATATAGTCTTTGTAAGACTAACTTGTTGTAGATTACGAAAAGAATCGCACTTTTAATGTTTGAAGTATTCTGCAACCAAGAATTGGCAATTTCATTTATACTTATGTTTGAACGGTAACGTGACCGCCAGTCTAAGGTGTCAAATTGTTTAGAGGGAATGGCAAAGCTATACTGATGACAGATAAATCTCGAAACGCGTCTATAGATGGCCTGAATAATTTGACCCAAATTGTTACATTTGCAGTAGGTTACTGTATGTAACAGCAAACACTTGTTGTATAATTCAATGTCCGTCGGGGTATTAGCCCGGGAAGTAGTTGTTTCAATGAGTGTTTGATATAGTCTTTGTAAGACTAACTTGTTGTAGATTGTGAAAAGAATCGCACTTTTAATGTTTGAATAACATTTTTTATGTATGATATAAATTCGTGGTTGAATTGCTCACTGCTGATATTAGAAGGTTTATCATTGTTACGTTTTGTTTTACGATTAGTATTTATAATGCGCCACATAGATTTTGTCTTATTGTTAGAATTTGCAATGAAATTATCATTGGCTTTTATTTTTGCCGATTTTATTGCAGCATTGTACTTTAGGCGATATAATTTATATGTGCTTGGTTTTAAGTAGAATTCTGAACTTCTTTTTATGATTTCTATGCATGACTTATTGCATTGTATACTGGGAATGTTTATTTTAAGTATACATAACGCACAGGCTGTAAATTTTCAGGCATTTGTCGGTTTTATAGAATCGTTCAATTTAAAGTTTTTAACGAGTATTTCTACTTCCAGATGAAGTAATTTTTTGAGTTTAGAAAAGCCTGACAATTTGGTTTATTCGTTCCGCGGAGCGGCCAAACCAATTTTTTTTTTAATAACAAAATATTTACTTTTATTTACACATTCCCAAATCAGGTCAAATAATACAATGAATTAAATTAACTTAGTTAGTAATTTAATTAACAAAAAATCAATAATATTGTGTTATTGCATCAATAGCCCCATTTTAAATTTAATATAAATGCATCGGTACGTATAAAAATATACAGGTAATTTCGAATATTTAGTTTTACTGGCGCGTTACGCTTCACTTCGCGCCGACAATTCAAAATTTTCAGGCTTTTTTAAACTCGAAATTTTACTTCAAACTAAATTCAGGAAAACTAAAACCTTTAAATTAAACTCTTTTCAAAAACAACGGATGCCTCAACGTACTTACAACATAATAAAAAAAACTCCATGTAAATCTTAAGATATTCCTTGTTCTTTTTCAAGTTCAGTTTGGAGCTTTAAACGAGTATATTTGTTGAATAATTTTCTCACTTATCACTTGGTAAAACATTTGTAAAGTAAAAAATTGTGAAACAAACCAAGTGTAATTTAATTTAAACCTTCATTATCAATATTTAAACGAGTATTTTCCACTCCCAGACTAAGCATGAAGTAAAATTTCGAGTTTAGAAAAGCCCCGTGAAAATTTGTCGAGGGTCGCGCAGCGACCCGAGACAAATTTTCTGGGCTTTTCTAAACTCGAAATTTTACTTCATGCGCCACGCGTATAAAACACTAAAATATTGTGAAATTTATGTATAAATGAACTTAACTTGAAATCTGTGTTATATACGCGTGGCGCACGAAGTATAAAGTATTTCATTTTAGACAGTAAAATCAGTTTTCAACAAACATTTAAAAACATTTCCAACAACTACAAACTATTTCATCCCCGTTCGAATATTTAGACATTAAAACCTCTTGAACAGATTGTTTATTCGTGAGGTTATTATTCAAGATCCTGCGGGGGAAAGGCACTTGAAAATAATTTGAATAACTTGAAAAGGTAACTTGCGGCATTAACCAAAAGCATTCTTGAAGTTTCAATTTTGTAAAGTGTGGCACGGAAAGGGGAGGGAGGGAGGGATGCACCTCTTTCCAGCGATAATATTATGCGGGGGGGCTTGAAAATAGTTGCGGCAACTAAGTTCGCATACCATTAAGATGTTAACTGCTCGTCTTATCGTTTTAATCTGAATCGCAAACTTTCGGATTAATTTATATAATTGCGTTTCGGTGTAAAATTTTTAGATTCGCGAAGAGTTTTTTTTTTTCTAATGAAAACAATAAGCACGTAAATAATGCAAATCCCGTGTTTTTACGACACTTAACTTCACGACTTCAGGAATTTAGAAAATTCACAACACCGGAAAAAATGAAAACATTCTAAATTTAATATAACGGACATAGTCCTTTATTTGCAAACTTTTATAAGCGTCTCCCATTTCGCATTTTGTATATATACATATCTCCCCCGGCGCATTCACCATTTTTATACTATATTTTTTCAGCGGTAGTGAAATTGGATTTTGACGATAAAGTTCGTCATCGTCTGCGGGGTTTAATGAGGCATACATTTTATTGAATAAAATTTAACTCCATTTCCGTATTTTTTTCCTCAGTCGACACACACACCGTTTTCAACGAGTATTTACACTCGACTTATTTTGGGCGAAATTTATTTCCAGCCCGGTTTTCCCTTCGCTTTACCTTTTCACTGTTTTCGCGAAATTGCTGCGGTAATTTTGTTTAATGAAGAATGGCTAAGCAGCGAAAACCTTAATATACGAGTATGTTTTCTGCTTGTGCTCAAATATAAAAGAAGCTTGTAATTTATACGAATTTATTTACGAATGTAGAGCGGGATAAAGTAAAATGGGGGCGAAGAGGCGAGCATATTAAATGATTAAATGGCATTAAAATTGCTATTAAAAGAATACCAAATTATGGTATTAACCGATTAAGCACCATTGATGGATACACGCAAAATTATTAATTTTTTGTTAATTAAATTACTAAATAAGTAAATTTGATATATATTATTTGACCTGACTTAAAACTGTATGAAGAAATTTATAAATATTTTGGTATTTATATATTTCGATTATTACTCATTTAAAAAAAATTATGTGAGTGTAATTGTAACTTCACAATATTCAGTGTTTTATGCGCGTGGCGCATGAAGTAAAATTTCGAGTTTAGAAAAGCCTGAAAATTTGGTTTGGCCGCTCCGCTTCGCGGAGCGACCAAACCAAATTTTCAGGCTTTTCTAAACTCGAAATTTTACTTCATGCTTAGTCTGGGAGTGGAATCACTCGTTATAAACTTCATACTGCACAAAATTATCAATTTTTTGTTAATTAAATTACTAAATAAGTTAATTTGATATATATTATTTGACCTGACTTAAAAATGTATGAAGAAATTTATAAATATTTTGGTATTTAAATATTTCGATTATTACTCATTTAAAAAAAATTATGTGAGTGTAATTGTAACTTCACAATATTCAGTGTTTTATGCGCGTGGCGCATGAAGTAAAATTTCGAGTTTAGAAAAGCCTGAAAATTTGGTTTGGCCGCTCCGCTTCGCGGAGCGACCAAACCAAATTTTCAGGCTTTTCTAAACTCGAAATTTTACTTCATGCTTAGTCTGGGAGTGGAATCACTCGTTATAAATTTCATATTGCACATTTTTGTATAAAATTGACGAATGCCTGAAATTTTACAGCATATACATTATGAAAATTTAAAAGAAAAATTCACAGTATGTAATACAGTAAGTCACACATAGATATCATAAAATGAAGTGCAGAATTTTACCTAAAATCAACTTTTAGTGTTATCTTTATAATTGTTGGGTTAAGGGAGGAGAGGGGTAAAATATTGTTACTAATATTATGAAAATTAAGAATAGTTTGTTCAGAATAGGTGTAAAAAATTTACATTTTGTTCAGGGACACATTATAAGACAATGTTTTTTTTTTAAATCTAATTCTGTTAGAAAATTCAACCCCCCACCCCCAGGGAAGGCTGGGGAGGGGGTAGCTTTGCAATCTTGAACGCAAACCCCTAACTTTTTTGATTTTCCCAAAATATTTTATTATTTAATACTACCATTAATTACTTAATTTTGAGAAACACATTAATTTTCTCTGAAGCATGTGAACAATTATTAATTTATTCATATACATTAAAAATTAAGATAAGTATGTAGTTTCATTTTCTTCGTTCAGATCTTTATTTTTACTGAAGTGTTCAATAATGTTTCAACGTGTGTTTGTACTCCTTGTTTAAGCATGACGTTAATATTTCAGGCTTTTCTATACTCAAAATATTTACTTCATGCAAAATACATAATTTTTACAATAAATATAAAACCATCCCAAGAAGTATTTATTAACACATTACTCTTTTCTCGGTTAATAAATCGATTATTTCTATTTCAAGTTATTCTGGCTGCATTTAATTAACAATACGAATAATTTTTGCAATAAATTACGGTGTTTGTGGCCGCGGGCCGCGGGTTGGTCAGCCTTGATTTAGAACCTGGGTCTCCAAACTTTCCAGCCTTAGGGCCATACTGATTACTCCAGTAAGTTCCGAGGGCCAAAACCATATTATCATTGTTGCCGGTGGTAAAAAGTGAAATAGTCCACTGATAAAAAAAAAATGTCCGAAAAAGTACGCAACGTTTAAAAAAGGCTGCAAATCGGACTAAAGTCCGCAAAACGGCAACACTGCATATTATTAATTTTCCTGTCATTAACTGTAATTTCTAGATCGGTCGTAGAGTACGAGCCATGAGGAGTAACGTGACACGACATCTGGTGGACACAAGCGGAAATAGGTAGTACCTTCTATCGCTAACAGATGGCGCCAATAGCACGTACAGAATAATCTCGTTGGTTCGAGAAAGTTCTGGTGTCTTCCACTCACTTCTAGATGGCAGTAATTGGAATATATAAGAAGGCTAGTGGCGCAACCACAAGTCAGTTCCTATGACACTGTTGTGAAATAAAATAGTGCGTACCTCCTTAAAACGTGTTTGTGCGTGTTTAAGTTTAAGACATCTTTGTAACAGTATTTTGATTTGAATTGTTGCTTTTGTGTGTGATTTAGTAGTATAGAAAAGAAGCGGAAAATTGATAGTGAATGCAGAAAATTAATTCAAAGATCAGTGGAACATTCAGTATTTCGTAATTGAGTCCAGTAACAAGGCGCTATGTTTGATTTGCAATGAAAGCATAGCCGTTCTCAAGGAATATAACATTAAACGTCATTATGAAACAAAACATTTTCAAAATTATACAGGAAGTTTGCGGACAGAAAAATTCGAAGCTATGAAGCGCGGATTGAAATCGCAGCAATCTTCATTTACAAAACTCAAAACTGAACAAGAGGCTGCAACTCGTGCCAGCTTTCGTGCGGCTCTTGAAATTGCAAAACGTGGAAAACCATTCACCGATGGAGAAATGATCAAAGAATGCATAATTGCAGTAGCCGAAGAAATGTGCCCTGAAAAGGTAAATTTATTAAAAACTGTCAGTATGTCAGCAAACACTGTGGCTCGAAGGGTAGAAATCATCGCTGAAAATATATCCTCTCAACTGTTCGACACAAATGGACATGTTGAGTGGTTTTCTTTGGCCTTGGATGAGTCAACGGATGTGTCAGATACTGCTCAGGTGTTGATTTATATTCGAGGAGTAGATAAAAGCTATGAAGTGCATGAAGAACTTCTTGATATGTATAGTATTCATGGCACAACCACTGGTACAGATATTTTTAAAGGAGTTGAAATGGCCATTAATCAAAAGAACCTTCGATGGAAAAACTTGAAATGTATTACAACTGATGGAGGCACAAACATGAGTGGGAAAGATAAAGGAGTGGTCGCTCTTGTGTCAAAGGCTGTAGAAAATGACGGTGGTTCAAAACCATTAGTCTTACATTGTATCATTCATCAACAGTCTTTGTGCGGAAAATGTTTGGATATGTCTGAAGTTCTGAAACCAGTCATATCAACTGTTAATTTTATCAGATCTTTTGGGCTGAATCACCGACAATTCCGACAATTTATTGAAGAGATTGGAGAAAATGACTTACCTTATCATACTGCCGTGCGTTGGCTTAGTTGTGGGAAAGTCCTTCAGCGCTTTTTTGAACTTCGAACAGTGATCGAAATTTTTTTGAATGAAAAGCATCGCCCTCTTACTGAATTACAAAACAACGCATGGCTGTGGAAGTTAGCATTCTATGTTAATTTGATAAAACAAGTGAACGAACTGAATTTGAGATTGCAAGGAGAAAACCAGCATCTTCCTGATTTATACACTAATATCAAATCATTCCGGAAGAAATTGATACTGTTTCAATCACAACTACGAAGTAAATGTTTTTCACATTTTAAAACATGTGAAATATTCAGCCACACCACTGAGACTGAGTTTCCTATCCATTTTGCAATCGAAACTTTGAGTGCTTTGAAAAAAAATTTTGATACTCGTTTCTCGGACTTTGATGCCATTGCGAATCAAATTAAGATTTTTCAGAATCCTTTTGATACTGACATGGAAACCCTAGCCCCGGAACTTCAAATGGAAATGATTGATCTACAGTGCAGTGATATAATTAAGAACAAATATCAAAACTCATCTTTGTTAGAATTTTATAAGGGTCTTCCACTGACACAATTTTATAATTTGCATAAATTTGCTCGTGGGCTGTTCTCTGTTTTTGGTACTACTTATTTGTATGAGAAGACCTTCTTAAAAATGAAGTACACAAAAAATGTTTACAGATCTAAATTAACTGATGAGCATCTTAAATCTGTTTTAATAATTGGTACAAGTAAAATTAGTCCACAACTACAAACTATTGTCAGTGGAAAATCTCAATTACATAAATCTCATTAGTATTTTATATGTCATTATGCTTGTTATAAGTTATGTTTTTATTTAAAATGTATAAAATGTTCATTTCAATAATTTGTTAGTTATTATATACTGAAGTTAAATTTTCTGCATATTATACATGTCTTTACTCATTACAATTCTGTGTTTCTTTATCCAACTTATCACAAAAACAATAACAATAAGCCTACAACAATGTTATGAGTAGTTAGCCCATGACCATATCAATGTAGATGTCATATTAATAATTATTCAACGTAAAATTAGAATACTTCAGTAAACTTAATTTAATTTGCTATAAAAAATATGTTCTCTAAAAGGAGTTTTCAAGTATGCTAGCTCTCCGCGGGCCAGACAAAATCTGTCCGCGGGCCGGATGTGGCCCTCGGGCCGTAGTTTGGAGACCCCTGATTTAGAAGATTCTTATGAAAAATTGCGAGTGGAAAAATGCTTTAAAATAACCGAAAATGATTTGTTATAAACTATTAACTAAAAAACTTAGTATTGTTTCACCGATTGATGATCAGTGAAACAATACCAAGTGTTTTAATTAATAATTTATATAGTATGTTCAATAAAAAAAAAACCTCTAGAGTGCCATGATTTTATCTTTTTAAAAATTTAAGTAGGCTACACGCTTTAGGAATTGACATATAAAAAGTCAAACATAATAATTATAATGTATAATTTCAGAGTTGCCAACCTACAATATTTTCCATGGCACTCTAGAGGTTTTATTTTATTAAACATACGATATTTAGTTCAACAAACAAATTATTTAAAGAAAGATTTGTTTTTAATTCAAACTTCGGTGTGTTTCTACTCACCTTTTCTACAAATATAATCACCAGGCGAAAAAAGCACCGGTCTCAGTCTCAACACTAACTCACAGAGAAACCCGGCCTCGGTGTTCTGAAAAATCTCGACCCTCTTCAGCGTGTCCAAGTGAACGTTGATGGCGATCTCCGCTTTCAGCTTATCGGGCAGACAGGACACCGCCCGTTCTTCGTCCGAACACTTCTGGGTGAGCCACAGGTAGTCGAACCACTTGATGACCTTCACCTGGAGGTGGTTCGGCACCCGGCGCATCCTCATGTACGTCTTCACGCCGTCCAGTTTGGCTGTAACAAACAATACACGGATCAGTCCGGAATGAGCTGGAACGTTCCAGAGCGGATCTAGGCAACTAGTGAGCTACGGTTTTAAAGTTAAATAGTCAAAAAGAAGAACAAACTCGGGGTTTCGGGGGGAGTGCACCAACAAGGCCAACTCACTAAAAAAAACTGGCTTATTTTGTTAAAAAAGAGGGTTAATCTAGAAAAATAAGCTGAAGCTAGAACTATGTATTAATATTATATTCTAATTTTATTTAAAATATTTTAATGGGGGTGTAAGTGTATTTGTGTGTGTGAATGATATGAAATGAGATGATATTTTATTATAACACCACGATGTTTTTTACCGTTACTACGTAGTAATCCATATTAAAATTATATGAAACTATTACTATGTATTTTTACCACTTTTATTAATTAAATATATACAGCTGTAATACCTGTATATATATAATTAATAAAAATTGGTAAAAAACATAGTAATAGTTTTATTTTGATTGATAAAAACCAGAATTGTTAAATAGCCAACAGGGTTGTTTAAAAAATCGTTTTTTTAATTTAATTAAAACAAATAGTTTGTTTTTTAGCAAAACGTGTTTTTTTATTGAAACAGCATTTAAAACATTAACAATTAAAAACATGTTTAAACGTCCAACAGGGTTGTTAAAGAAACGTTTTTTTATTTTATTTAAATTAAAATTATATATATAATTAATAGGTGGTAAAAAATATAGTAATAGTTTTATTTTATTTGATAAAAACAAAAATTGTTAAATAGCCAACAGGGTTGTTTAAAAAACGTTTTTTTATTTTAATTAAAACAAATAGTTTTTTATAACAAAACGTGTTTTTTTTTTCATTGAAACAGCATTTAAAACATTAACAATTAAAGACATGTTTAAAACGTACTTAAAACATGTTTAAAACGTGTTTAAAACAGAACATACATGGGCATTTTTCATTTGAGAATACATATCTCGATAATTACAGCGTTTTTTAAATTTTCGGAAATTCGTGTTTTTAAAGCTCTTAATTTGAGGCTTTTAACGAGTGTTTTCCACTCCCAGACTAAGCATGAAGTAGAATTTCGAGTTTAGAAAAGCCTAAGAATTTGGATTGGCCGCGTAGCGAAGCGGAGCGGCCAATCCAAATTAGGCTTTTCTAAACTCGAAATTTTACTTCATGCGCCACGCTTAAAAACACTGATTCACAGTGAAGTTCAAAAAGCACACACATACAACAACGAATATAGGCAACCTAATATACGTTAGAGTTATTGGGTTGCCTATAATCACCGTTTTAAACAATTTTATCAGCTCATAATTTGACTCACGTTTTATTCATATTTACACATTAGATTGATAAAGCCGTGTATTTTAAATTTTTCGATATTTCAGTGTTTTATACGGGTGGCGCATGAAGTAAAATTTCGAGTTTAGAAAAGCCTAATTTGGATTGGCCGCTCCGCTTCGCTACACGGCCAATCCAAATTTTCAGGCTTTTCTAAACTCGAAATTTTACTTCATGCTTAGTCTGGGATTAGTAAACCCTCGTTTAGAGATTCAAATTGAAATATTTAAAAAAATCAACGAATGTCGTAAAATTGACAGTGTATGCATATGTATATCTGGAAGAAAAAATCCTGTATTTAAAAATAATTCTTATACACACACAATTGTAATATTTCATTGCAATAAAATGTTGTGTTTAATAATGTAATTTGAAATATCTTCAACAATTTAGCTAAAATTTAAAAATGTAAACAAATAATCTTAATGAAGTAGTGTAAAATATAATTTAATAAATTTAAGATAATGAAAAAAATGTTTTAAACAAATTTAAAGTTTAAAACATGTTTTAAACAAATTTAAAGTTTAAAACATGTTTTAAACAAATTTAATGTTTAAAACATGTTTTAAACAAATTTAAGATCTAAAACATCTTTAAAACAAAACCGTTTAAAATACGATGGCTGTTTTTAAACATGTTTAAAACACTGTTTTAAAACAAAGTGTTTTAAACATAACAACCCTAGTATTCAAACATGCTTGAGGTATTCACTATCGTTTAATGTTAATACTCTCTAAAGTTGTCAAAACGTTATAAAATATTCAATTTTATTACAATGAATATACGGGTTTTTTCTTTTAAGCCCTTGACTTACGATTTAAAATTACTTTTACGATATATAAAGGGATTTTTTTTTAAGTATACTTTTACATATTACAAAACAAATTGCTCCAGTCGTTAGAATCAATCAAAATAACATTTCTAACATTAATTTAGATGAGATCAAATACAAGCAGTATATTTTTAACTTCACTTTAAATCTTTGTTTTATACGCGTGTCGCATGAAGTAAAATTTCGAGTTTAGAAAAGCGTGAAAATTTGGATTTGCCGGGGCGCGACTCGTTTCGCTCGCGCGCCCCGGAGAATCCAAATTTTTACGCTTTTCTAAACTCGAAATTTTACATCTGGGAGTGGAAACCCTCGTTAGACGATCAATCAGAAACTCATGTTACAGTTTACATATACCTTACAAAAATTTCTTGTATCATAAAAATGTATTTATCAAGAAAAATATAAATATTTGGTGGTGGAAACGGTTACTTTGTGAAACTTTTTAACTATTTAATCAAATAACACTCTTAACTTTTTTGTATTCACTTTGTTATTTTTACGGTGACTAGTTTTGACTCGTCACTGAACCATTCTTAAACCATTTGGTTTGAGAATGGCTCACTGACGAGTCGAAACTAGTCACCATAAAAATAAAAAAGTGAATACAAAAAAGTTAAAAGTATTATTTATTTAAAAATATAAATGATTTTTTTTTAATTTTAAACAAACCTGGTCATGGGATTTTATTTCAAAAAATTGGGTTATGGACTATACAAATCTTGAGCGATATTTGGATTTTATTCCAAAAACTTGGTTTCTGGACGATACAAATCTTGAGCGATATTTGTAACCTCGGCCATATATTAAATACGACTTTTTCATAGTAAAATAATTAACGTCTCTTGTATCTCATTGTATGTGAATAGCAGAGGCGGCTCGCAGCCTAACTTCAGGGTAGGCCAAAGACCCAAGGTAATATGTATCCGTTATTGAAAGGTGACTTTGTTGTGCAATTCCTTGCATTTATAAAGCGCTATCCCAACCTCAAATTTTGTGTACCTTGGCGCTATGGGCGACCCTGAAGTTAGGCTGCGAGCCGTCGCTGGTGAATAGGTAAAGTATCCCGATAAATACGCTATACATTTTAAGAAATTTTATGTTTTTAAAAGCGTTCAATTTGAAAATCCTAACGATTGTTTCGACTCTGTGATTAAGGAAAAAATTAAATTTCAAGTTAAGCAAAGCCTAAAAATTTGGATTGATCGCTTAACAAGGCGCCAAGGCCCCTAGATACTCAAAGATATTTACATCGTTGATTGTTGAGGCATTTAAGTCTTGAAAATCCATACTACTTTACTTATTTTAAAGAAAAAAAATCGTTGATTTTCAAAAGTTGGAATGTTTATTCACTACATCTGAAGAAGCAATAAATTTGCGAGACAATCGTAGTGAATAAACTTTTTTTAAAATCAACGAGTTTTTTCTTTAAAATAAGTAAAGCAAAGATATTTAGATAATGACACTTTTTTTGTTCTTCACTTGTGATGGGTAAAAGATTTTACTTTTGAAAAGGGATGTGACCTTTTTTTTGCTCTTTGCTTGCGATAGGTCGAAGATTTTAGTTTTGGAAATGGAAATTATAATTTCTGGAATTAATTTCTCACCTAATAATTGGTGAAAAAAATACACTATGTAAAGTTATTGTGAGGAAAAAAACTTGGCATTGTTTCACAAATTAAAAACTTGAATCCGACTAGTTTCGGTTTGTTAGATCGTTTTCTAAGTAATGGACAGATGATAATCTTTTTTCTTGCTCTTAGCTTGTGATGGGTAAAAGATTTTAATTTTGTAGTTTTGGAAATGGAAGTGATCTACTTTGCCTGTATGTACTTTAAGGTCCCCTCACTTGAATAAGACCATTTCTGAAAAATGTCTGTCTAACATTAAAAGTGCGATTCTTTTCGCAATCTACAACAAGTTAGTCTTACAAAGACTATATCAAACACTCATTGAAACAACTACTTCCCGAACTAATACCCCGACGGACATTGAATTATACAACAAGTGTTTCTCTAAGGTGTCAAATTACTTAGAGGGAATGGCAAAGCTATACTGATGAGAGATAAATCTCGAAACGCGTCTATAGATGGCCTGAATAATTTGACTCAAATTGTTGCATTTGCAGTAGGTTACTGTATGTAACAGCAAACACTTGTTGTATAATTCAATGTCAGTCGAGGTATTAGCTCGGGAAGTAGTTGTTTCAATGAGTGTTTGATATAGTCTTTGTAAGACTAACTTGTTGTAGATTGTGAAAAGAATCGCACTTTTAATGTTTGAAATATTCTGCAACCAAGAATTGGCAATTTCATTTATACAAATGTCTGTCTGCCTGTGTGTGTGTGTCTGCGGACGCTGTACAGCAAAAACCGCTAAAGATATTAAAGTGATACTTCACACTTAAGCTTCTTATTATAATATGAGGATCTGAAAAACTTTTGGTGAAAATGCGAAAACCGGAAATGGTTGTTTACTCAAGCGTTTTTTCGATTTTTCTTGATATTTCCTTAACCCTTAAATGCATGATTTGCATGAAAAAATATTATGTAACATAAAATATTTATTAATAATTTAGTTTTTGTTTTAAATAACTGGATTATATGTTTTATAAATAAGAACAAAATCTTTGTTTTTGTTTTATTGGCTTCGGTTTTCGCCATACAGCCATCTGCCATTGTATTATTTTTTATTCAATTAATTAACTAATTCTCACACTTATTTTATTTCGTTTGGGCGTTACAATACATTCACACTACATCCATGGACCCGGATGGAATAATTTATTACTCATAAATTATTCCACCGGACGGGATGTATACATTTCTGACATAAAATGTAATGTTTCAATATTCAAGCAAAGCTTAATACGATATTGGAAACTATTAATGGATATCGATAGCTAACGCCATCTAATGCTTCATAGTGGCATCGTCAGTGACACGAATGCACAAAGTGCATATACAGGTCACTGTTTCGTCCACGAATGAGCAGAATTCTGTTTGTGAAACTAGAAAACAAATATCAAAATTGAATTTGTGTTCAGTATTCCGGCACCAGATACCCACAGACGCGTTTCGGACTTCACACTGAAGAGGACCTTGAAGTCCGAAACGCGTCTGTGGGTATCTGGTGCCGGAATACTGAACACAAATTCAATTGCGATATTGGAACTTTTTGGCTAAAATTGATTTGTTTCCAAAATACAACATGATGCATTTAAGGGTTAAATATTGATCATATTGTAAAATGTTTAAATTAAGAGTGCGCTCTACCCTATGGAAGCTAAGAATACTGATTTTTTGTTATTATTTTGAATTGTTTAATTATTTATTTATACATTTGTCTAAAATTCAATTGCAGAGAGCATAATCATTTGATTTGATTTTTTATTTTGGTATATTAAAAAATAAAAAAAAAAAAAATAAAAAAAAAACTCTAAAATGTGACTTAATCATGCTCTTTTCAATGATTTTGTGAATATATAACTCTAATATCATTTTTTCATAAAATGTATAGTTATGAAAAAAATCCACTTTTTCCTTTGAAAAATGATTTGTTCATAATATCAATACAGACTATTTTATTGGATAACTACATTTATTTCCAACAACAGTGCACAATTATGTACCAAAATATGTAATTTTAACAATTTAATTAAAACACTCAACTTCGTTTTATTTAACTTTTCAGTGACTATAGTTTGGACTACAAGCTAGTCAATATTAAACTAAGCCAGAACTTCATAAGCATTAATATTATTAAACGAGTGTAAATTGAAACGACAGCACGGGTTAAGCGCAGCCTTAAGGGTGCTCTTATATGGACGTTATGAACGCGAGGCGGAACGGGAGCGGGCGCAAGCGTTTTAACACATGGGTTTACATGAGAGTTCTTAGACAGACGGGTGGTGGCGTTTTCTCCGCCTCGCACCCGTCCGTCTAGGAACTCTCATATAAACCAATGTATTAAAACGCAAACGTTTGCGCCCGCCCCCGCTCCGGCTCGCGTTCAAAACGTCCATATAAGAGCGCCCTAAAAGATGTAGATTGTGGTGGCTAACTTTTTACACTCAGGAGGCTGGGTCGTAGTTCAAAAAGAAAAAATTTTTAAATTAATAAATGATAACCACAATTTAATTAAATTAAAAGTTTTGCACATCCAAAATGTAAATTAAAATAACGCTTTACTTAACTAAAAATATAAAAATAAACAAAAAAATAGATTCCACAATGACCTGTACAAAAATAACTTAAATTGGGCGCCACCTAGGAGCACAGTCGTAGTACGATAGTATTACAACTGCTTGTAAATAAAATTTCATAAATTAACGCTTGAATTTCGTAAATTCACTTTCAAGGATTTTCAGGTAACTTATCTGTCATTCCCTTCCGCAACCGGGGTTAATTCTACCCAGTTGAACGGCAACACGGTGGTCGGCGAATAAGAAAACATTTATTGGTTATACAATTTTTATTGTAGAACTATTCCTTTTCAGTCAATTTTGAAATAAGTGAATTTTCGCATCCTCTCGTAATTTTTTGAGAAGAAAAATTATGGAAATAACTAAATCTGACAAAAATAATCAATATCAAAGCATACATTTGGATAAACTTACACATAAATGAAAATAAACCTTAACTGATTGCAATCGAAATTTAAATCTCTGCACTGGAGTTTTCAAAATATCAAATCAAATTTCAAATTTTTTAAGAAAAGTGATCGATGGATCTTTATGTTTAATTAATTTCTCACTTAACCCGTGGTGAAACATTTTCAAATCTAATTCAATTCAATCAACATGAAACTTACAGAATTCACTTAAAAGTGATCGAACTTACATCTGCTTTAAAGAAATTAAATTATCTCAAGGAATGCTTGACAAATATTCGGCCAAAGTAGAAATGATGCAATAAAAATAACGATTTTAGTAGAATGTTTTCCTTAAAAAAATTATAAAAAATCAACAAATTATCGAGTCAACATAAAATTTATAGAATCTACACAGAAATTAATAAAATTTGATTGGCTGTAATTAAAATGTAAATATCTCCACTGGATTTCATAAAATGTCAAATCAAAGTTGAAATTTCGTACGAGAAGTAGTTTACGAGTATTTTGTTAGAAAAATAAAGTTTTATACTATTGACATAAAATTCCCATTTTCCATTTAATGCTGTTAATTATGTTTTAAAGGCCTTCACCTGAGATTTATAATATTGCCAAGAATAGTTTAATGACGGTTACTATATTATTAATATTAACCTTTTACAAAATAATAATAATAATATTTCAATGTTTTATACACGTGGCGAATGAAGTAAAATTTCGAGTTTAGAAAAGCTCCGTGAAAATCTGTCTACGCGGGGCTTTTCTAAACTCGAAATTTTACTTCATGCTTAGTCTGGGAGTGGAAAACAATCGTTTTGTCGATTTATAAAATGTTCATAACATTTTTGATAGTATGTGATATTTGTCGATTTAGAAAAATTTCATAAAATCAATGCTGCGCGACCCTCGACAAATTTTCTACGCGGGGCTTTTCTAAACTCGAAATTTTACTTCATGCTTAGTCTGGGAGTGGAAAACAATCGTTTTGTCGATTTATAAAATTTTCATAACATTTTTGATAGTATGTGATATTTGTCGATTTAGAAAAATTTCATGAGATCAATGTTTCGAGATTTTCATCAATTTATAAAATGTTCATGAAGATTTTCGATATTTCGAGATTTTTGTAAACTTTTTTTTGTCGATTTATAAAATGTTAATGACATTTTCAATATTTCGAGATTTGCATAAGATTTTCGATATTTTGAGATTTTTTATCGATCTATAAAATGTTCATCAGATTTTCGTAAAATTTTCAATTATTGACGATTTAAAAATTTTAATTGGATTTTCAAAATTTAGAGTTTTTCGTCAAAATTTCGGTATTTCAAGATTTTCGTTAATTCACAAAATGTTCATAAGATTTTCAATATTTCGAGATTTTCAATTTATAAAATTTTAATGAGATTTTCAATATGCCGAGATTTTCGTCAAATTATATGTTTTTTACATAGATTACATCAGATTTTCGTAAAATTTTCAATTATTGTCGATTTATAAAATTTGAATGAGATTTTGAAAATTTCCAGATTTTCGTCGGAATTTCGGTATTTCGAGATTTTCGTCAATTTATAAAATGTTCCTAAGATTTTACATATTTCAAGATTTTTTTAATATTTTTTAAAAATGTTTTCGATTTTTCATGATTTTTTTCTATAAATTTTCATCGATTTTAAAAATCTTGACAATTTTCATGAGTTTCTCATATTTCTAGAATCTTAGCAGTTTTTGTCTATTTCTCAGATTTCCGTTAATTTTAAAAATGTTGATACTTTTCCTGAATTTTTTGAAGCTTTTACACAATTTTTACTCAATTTTTAATGAATTTTTTAGATTGTAGTTAATTTTAAAAGTGTCAATAGTTTCAATAATAATAATAATAAAAATACTTTTAATAAATTTTCTAGATTTTCGTCAATATTTAGAAAAACGTTGACGCTTTTCGTAAATTTGCAGCGTTTTTATTTTAATCATTACTTCTTAAAATGTTGACGATTTAGGTTAATTTTTGAAAATATCGACTACTTTCGTGAATTTTAAAGGTGTTTAATTATTGTCAATATGTTTACAACTTTTATTAATTTTCTAAGATATTTGTTAAATTTTAAAAAATATGAGTTTTTAGTGAATTTCACAAATGTTTGTTAATTTTCAAATTCTCGACGTTTTTCATAAAATCTCAAGACTTTCGTCACTTTTGAAAATGTCGACTCTTTTCGTAAATGGTCAAGCATTTCATCGATTGTTGTAAATAATAGAAATGCGTTAATGTTCTTTTGTAATCGCAGTCGAACGAATTTATATTTTAATTCACCACTAAATAAAATGATGCGATTATACAACACTGTTCGCAACTCAGCCGATATTTTTGATCACAGTATTTTAAAATTTATAAGAGATATTATGCCTCACTTATAATCCTCGTATGTATTGTCTACTTTTGTTAATTTTACAAAACTAGTAAATTTAAACTTTAGTTAAGTGTCATGTGTTGTACATGGAAATGTTCCCTGTAATTGGATGTACTTCTGTTGGGAAATAAAAGAGTTATTATTATTATTAAAAAAATTGATGATTTCAATTTTAAATGGAAGAAGTGGTAATTTTTTTCGTTTTAGGCAAATTTTTGCTTTCTTATTATTCATTATTTTAAAATTTTTCTTAATATTATTATTTTTTCGTCTACAAAACAGAAACAAACAATATAAGATATTGACAATTGTCAAACGAATGTCTTCCACTCCCAGACTAAGCATGAAGTAAAATTTCGAGTTGAGAAAAGCCCCAAGAATTTGGATTTGGACGCGCAGCGTCCAAATCCAAATTGGGGCTTTTCTCAACTCGAAATTTTACTTCATGCGCCACGCGTGTAAAACATTGATCTCAAGTAAAATTCAAATTTTAACATCTTAGCAGTTTTTGGGAATTTTTATTAAACTTTTAATATTTTAAGATTTTTCAGGATTTATAACATTAAAAATGTTTATGAGATTTTCAATATTTTTAGAATTTCTTAAGATTTTTAAGTATATTAGATTTTCGTAGTTTTCACAAATTTTACAGTTTTCGTGAATTTTCTGGCTTAAACGTAAATTCTAAAAATATTGATACTTTTCATGAATGTCATAAATTTATGAATTTCTAAAATAATTGTTAATTTGTACTTTTTGACTCCTTTCAGATTTTTTTTGTTTTAGTTATAAATATCATGACGGTTTTTTTTTTGTGAATTTTTTCAATTATTGAAGTTCTAATGCGTTTCGTGAAGTTTCAAAGATTTTCGTTCTCTCAAATTGTTTAACGATTTTCATAAACTTCCTAGATTTTCACGTTAATTATCAAAAATCACGAATTTCTTAGATTTTCACTATCTTTAAAAAATGTTAAACATTTCATGGATGGATTTTCAAGACTTGAGTCAATTTGTAAAATCTTGGTATTGAATTTCCTAAATGTTCGTTAAACTGTAAAATGTTGACGTTATTCACAAATTTTCAAAATTCTGTCGGTTTTCCTGAATTTCCGTTGATTTTAAAAATCTTCGGTCGGTTTTCGTGAAATTAAAAATTCAGTGACTTTTTCAAGATGTTCAATAATTATAAAAATCTTATGATAAGGGAACTTTTCGTAATGAACTTGGAAATCGTCAGCATTTTCAAAATTAACGATAATTTAGGAAATCTATAAAAACTGCCGAGATTTCATTTCGCTTTGATACGCGATCAAACCAAATTATCAGGCTATTCTTAACTAGGTATTTTCGTCATGCTTAACCTGGGAGTGGAAAACACTTGCTTTAAGCTTTGAATTGAACACTCTGAAGAAACAACGATATCGGAAAATTTAGTACAATTTCGATATGTATACTTAAAAGAAAAACTCTCTGTATGTAGCTACTATTTATGAATGAAATGACAATCATTTTCCAAATTAATCTGACTAGTACAATGACAAATATAAATCATAACCCTCAAACGACATCCCATTCAGAAATAATAAAAAGTCCTTGAAAACTTAAATTATCCTCCGGCGATAATCACCGAGGGGAGTTGAAATTGAAGGGACGCTTTTGAATAGTTCCCCACGAATAAGTTTACGGCGAATGCGAAATGATGATACACGTCCGCGTTTAGAAACGGAATTCTGGAGGTCTCAACTTTGCACATTGGGCGAACGAAACAACGAACAATAACTACTGCCCAAATAATATCACGACTCAAACTTAATTAACCGTACCGACTAAATTGCCTTATGTTTCTCTAATAGTCGAATAACTTTGCGCAACTCGGGACTAGTCGCTACTGCCGCTTCCCGACCGGACCAATTTTATATTTCCATCATAAACAATTTAACCTCCGACAATTGTTATTTACTGCATGGAGTGAGGGGTTCATTAGAGTTTCATTTGTTGCATCGTTCTTGTGCTGTAATAAAGTTTATCGCGTTTGTATTGCAGGAAAAGGACAACATTTCTAGTTAAATGTATTATTTTCTATATATGTACTTATATTCTCACATTAAAGTCTTTCTTAGTGTGAGTGTTAAACATAATTTACAGAATAAAACTTAATTTTATATATATATATATATATATATAATATCTTTATTTATAGACTTTTAACAACTTCACTTTTACAACTCGAATAAATAATTTGATTAAATACGTCTATAAACAGGCTATCAACGATCAGTTTTTCAGCATACTTAATTTTATATACAGGGATTTTTTCTTTTAAGTATACAAATCTTGATAGTTACAGCGTTTGTTTGATTTTCAGGGTTACCGTGTATTTGTACACGCAAAATTTTACTTCATGCTTACCCAAGGAGTTTGTTAAACTATGTTTAACACTCACACTAAGGAAGACTTAGATGCCAAGCAGTTCGCATATCAGGCTGGCAAACCCACCGTCGATGCTCTACATCACCTCGTCAAAGAGGCAGAA
Organism: Philonthus cognatus; assembly: GCA_932526585.2. Taxonomy (NCBI): domain Eukaryota; kingdom Metazoa; phylum Arthropoda; class Insecta; order Coleoptera; family Staphylinidae; genus Philonthus; species Philonthus cognatus. The sequence continues at coordinate 24,697,419 of OW052250.1, read as the reverse complement.
CGAGCCATCCTACATAAGGAAATAGCACTCGGAATATTTGTAGACATAGAGGGGGCCTTTGATAACACCTCATTCTCTGCAATAAAACGAGCGGCTATAAATAAAGGAATATATCCTTCCGCGATAAGGTGGGTGGAAACCATGCTCCAAAGCCGAAAGGTTACGGCTTCCCTAGCAGGATCCACAGTATCTATGACTGTAGCAAAGGGGTGTCCTCAGGGTGGAGTTTTGTCCCCCACACTATGGTCAATAGTGGTGGACGGTCTCCTGGATGAACTGCGCGAAAGGGGCTTCACAACCCTAGGCTACGCAGATCACCGTAATAATCAGGGGCAAGCATGAAGGAATTCTTACAAACCTAATGCAAAAAGCACTGAATGTCATCAATAATTGGTGTGTTAGGGAAGAACTGTGTCAACCCGAACAAAACGACAATAGTCCCATTCACGCGTAGGAGGAAGCTGCATTTAAAGGCTCCCTCGCTGAATGGAGTAGAAATAAACCTCTCCAACTAAGTGAAGTATCTGGGAGTAATTCTAGATGCCAAACTGACGTGGAATCAGCATGTCGACAAAACCATGGCCAAAGCAACGGCGTCGTTCTGGGCCTGTCGGCGGCTAATGGGGAAAACTTGGGGATTGAAGCCTAAAATCACATATTGGATGTATAGAACGGCGGTGGTACCCATAGTCACCTATGCCGCCCTTGTGTGGTGGCCAAAAACCCAAAAACTAGACACGCAAAAGAAGCTGGCTAGGCTTCAACGGCTAGCATGTCTAAGTATCACAGGGGCCATGCAAACGAGGGGAATGAAGGCAATCATAGGTCTCCCACCGCTCCATCTGGTGGTACAAAAGGAGGGACTCGTGGCGGTCCTCCGACTACACCAGAGGAGAAAAACTCTGCCGGGAGACTGGACAAGACACTTAGAAGTACTGCAGCAAATTGACCCGGTCCTCCTGTCCAAACCAACTGACATCATGACCAGAAGGCTCGAATTCGAAAAACCGTTTAAGGTGTTGATAGAAGACCCCAAAACGGCTTCGAAGAAAGTCAACGAGCCTGGTTGAGGCACATCAGCTTGGTACACGGATGGTGCCAAGAACAATAGAGGTACTGGAATAGGCATCTATGGGCCTAACCAAAACCACAGGAGCTGCATGGCTCTGGGTAAGACACCCACGATTCTGCAAGCGAAAGCAATTGCAATTTATATGTGCGCCAGGGAATGCCTGGGTAGGCACCTAAACGGCGCGAATATATATATTTGCTCAGACAGCCAGGCCGCACTAAAGGCCGTTCGGGCCTACAGCCACGACTCACAGACTGTCTGGGAATGCCTACGATCCCTTTCGCAACTGGCTAAGAACAACTCGTTGACACTCATGTGGTTCCCAGGGCATGGTGGTATCAAAGGCAACGAAGTGGCAGATGAACTCGCCAAAAGAGGTGCAAATGCCACTCCCATAGGACCAGAGCCGTTTTGCGGACTCCCCATGGCGCACCGAAGAGAGGTGGTGCAAAAATGGGAAGAGGACAGAATACGTATGTTAAACACTGGAACAACGTCCCAGGCCTACGTCAATCAAAACGACTCATCAAGTTAGATCACAGCCATAAGGTGCTCGAACTCACAAGGAACGAGCTGAGAACATTCACGGGACTCATGACAGGGCACTGTGCCCTTCGGTACCATTTGTGGAAAATGGGAAAAGAGGAAAGTGGAAATTGCAGGTTATGTGATTCGGCAGATGAGACGACCGAGCACATACTCTGCACTTGTGACGCGATTGCCCACAAGCGTTTTTCACACTTCGGCAGGGACCGATTATCCCACGAAGAAGTGAGTAGCATCACTCCCAAGGAAGTTACCAGGTTCATAGAGGACGTGGGACTGCTTGGGAAGTGACTGGGTAAGGGCAGAACAATAGATCGGATAGGTCGCAGTTCACGAGAGGCTGACTCGCCTCACAATGGCCCTATATAACCTATAACCTATATAAGGAAGACTTTAATGTGAGAATATAAGTACATATATACAAAATAATTAATTTAACTAGAAATGTTGTCCTTTTCCTGCAATACAAATGCGATAAACTTTATTACAGCACAAGAACGATGTAACAAATGAAACTCTAATGAACCCCTCACTCCATGCAGTAAATAACAATTATCGAGGGTTAAGTGGTGCAAACTCCTTGGTTAAGCATGAAGTAAAATTTCGCGTTTAGAAATTTTCAGACTTTTCTAAACTTGAAGTTTTTTTTCCAATTTAATCAAGGAGTGGAAACACTCGTTAGAAGCTTTCAATTGAATGCTTTTATAAAACCAATGAGTGCCTCAAAATTTAAAATACAAATTTCTTGTATAATGATTTCCAATAAAAAACATCCTATGATTTTAAAAATTTAAAAGTAGTAAAACAAAATCTCAGCATGCTTTAATTCAACCACATACTTTATGCTATACCTTTCCCCACCTTTACATTTCAGTAGAAACATTTTGTCGTAGAAAAAAAAAAACAAATCAGAAATTCTTTTGAAATGTCACCGTTTCAATAGTGACTAATTAAACCGGAGCTTTCCCCACTGGAGCTTTTATTTTAGGCCCCTTGAATTATGCTGATTCGAGCGTGTGTGCATGTGAAAGCGCAATTATGATTATTTTTTTTTTTCTATTTTGCCCGGCGCGTAAACGTATTCCAATTTAAAGCGTAATTAAAAATATAAATCTTTGAAATGAATTTCTTTGTAAGGGGTTGCAGCCCGAGCGAAACGGCACGAATTAATTAAAACTTAAACCCAGCGTTTCGAATAATAATCGGAAAAGATTTCATTACTGCAGTAAACTATTTCTCCTCGACTACTTGTACACAATATCTAACAGAATGTATTTAAAGTATTTTAATATATTTAATTAAATGTACTTTTAGTTTATTTTTTTAATTAAAATACTTAGAACCTTTCTTCAACACTTTATTTTGTAACCAAATGTACATTTCGGACACATAGTGTCCATTATCAATGGTTTGATACTGATTGTATTAGTATGAAACCATTCATAATAGACACTTTGTGGAGCAGCTTGGTGGTGTAGTGGTTAGAGTGTTGGACTGCCACGCCACGGGCCCGGGGCTCAAATATCGGCCTAACAAGTTGTCTGCATTTATATTGGTTAGGATAAAAATGCCAAACACTCCGTCTTTTCAGATATGACGTTAAATGCATGTAGGATCCGTGTACTGCCTGGATGTTGCGTGCACGTTAAAGATCCCTACCGGTGGGTTGGAACCAGGGTTGTTATGTTTAAAACACTTTGTTTTAAAACAGTGTTTTAAACATGTTTAAAAACAGCCGTCGTGTTTTATACGGTTTTGTTTTAGACATGTTTTAGATCTAACATTTGTTTAAAACATGTTTTAAATCTTACATTTGTTTAAAACATGTTTTAAATCTTACATTTGTTTAAAACATGTTTTAAATCTTACATTTGTTTAAAACATGTTTTAAACGATAAACTTGTTTAAATTTTTTTTATTATTTAAAATTTGTTAAATTATATTATATACTACTGCAATAAGATTTTTTGTTTAAATTTTCAAATTTTACCTAAATTGTTGAAGATATTTCAAATTACATCATTAAACATAACATTTTATTACAAGAAAATATCCAATATGTGTGCATAAATGTGATTTTTAAATACAGGGATTTTTTTTCAGGTATACATCTGTATACACTGTAAATTTTACGACATTCGTTGTTTTTTAAAAAGATTTTAATTTGAATTTTTAGACGAGGGTTTTCCACTCCCAGACAAAGCATGAAGTAAAATTTCGAGTTTAGAAAAGCCTGAAAATTTGGATTGGCCGCGTAGCGAAGCGGAGCGGCCAATCCAAATTAGGCTTTTCTCTTCAATCAGATCCGTCCCTCCACTCTGTATCACATCCAAGTAGCCGAAAGGTCAGCACTCAGAACCATCACTAAACTAAGACATCCTAACAATCCCCTTTATAACCCTTCAAACGAACTCCTCTACGACACCACAAATCTATCCCCAATCGAACAGCTTATGCTTACCCTAAGTACCAAATTCTCCACTAACCCCAAAAATTTTAAAATCCTGAACAAATACTGTATTCCCCGAAATCCTAATATCACGTCTAAATACAAATTTCCAACAGAAACTCTTCACCAATTCATTAGCTCGTATCATTCAGACAGTTAAACAACCTACTGATTGTTAAATTTTAAATAGCAAATAGTAGATTCTAACAGGGTAGAAAGACCGTTGGTCGATAGCCCAGACAGACTAACTATTTATTTATGTGTATATAAAAGTGTTATAAATCTAAATGTAATTGTTGTCTAAATTAAGATGTACTATATATAAACACAGTAATAGCAGAAATTTCAGTGAAATATTTTTTTCATACCTAAAGAAAATATCCCAGGCTATTTCTAACATAAAGAAGAATACTCGAGATTTTTTTCAGATTTTTTCAATAGTAAAAATGTTCGTTCAAATTTCGCAAAAGTCATAAAGGTGAAAATCCGATTTTCACACAAATTTTTTATTTTTTTAAAAACCCCAAAGAATTTACAAACACTATTTGCAATGTTAGAAACAATGCGGGTTATTTATTTTTTCAAGAAGGAAATGTTTTATTCATTTTGGCTTACTTTTAAAAATTGCAGAAAATTATTAAAGACACTAATAGTAGAAATTGCAATGAAATATTTTTGTCATACTAAAAGAAAATAGCCCAGACTATTTCTAACATCAAAAAGAATACTCAAGATTTTTTCACATTTTCCAAAAATAAAAATTTTCATTCAAAATTTGCAAAATTCATGAGGGAAAAAATCATATTTTCACACTAAATTTTTTATTTTTTAAAAAATCTCAAAAAATTTAGAAAACACTCCTTGCAATGTTGGAAACAATGCGTGTTGTTTATTTTTTCAAGAAAAAAAGTTTTATTTATTTTGGCACTTCTAAAACTTACACAAAAATTAATAAACACACTAATAGTAGAAATGTTCGTGAAATATTTTGTTCATACTAAAAGCCAATAGCCCAGGCTATTTATAACATTAAGAAGAATACTCGAGATTTTTTTAAGATTTTTTAAAAAATAAAATTTTTTATTCAAAAATCGCAAAATTCATAATAATGGAAAAAATCAGATTTTCACACACATTTTGTTATTTTTTACAAAATTCCCAAAAAAATCACAAACACTTTTGGCAATGTTAGAGACAATGCGTGCTATTTATTTTCTCAAGAAGAAAATGAGGTAATAAGCTAAAGTTGTACATTTTTGAAAATGATGTAAATTACGCACGCCAATTATGTGTTTGCATTGACTGATGCGCTAATAGAAAAAAATCATTTATTTTGGGGGTCAGATCGATAAAAATAAGATTTTTACATAGGGTTATAGAGGAGACATTGTCCGATTTTTTGCAGGTAGTGCCAGACCTCTACTTTTAAAAAAAAATTATTACGGCCCAACTAAAGTTATAATTAAGTAGTGAAAATGACCCGTTTTTAATTAGAAACACATTTTGTCAACAAAAAAAAACTTAGTTTTATATATATATATATATATATATATATATATATATATATATATATATATATATATATAATTAAAGCTAATTTAATAACATAAAAATATATAGGGTGTTCCATTTAAAAAAATGCAGCTTTATATCATAACTCGGAAATTAAAAGTCCGAACAAAGAAACAAGTACGCCACTACATTTTACGGTAAAAACTACACAAATAACTCACAAATAGAAAGACTGTTATTCCTTACTTCACTTTTTATTTTTATGTTAGATGTACATTTCGAGACACAAGATGCTCATTATCAATAACAGAGTTTGTTATTGATAATGAGCACCTTGTGTCTCGAAATGTACATCTAACATAAAAATAAAAAGTGAAGTAAGGAATAACAGTCTTTCTATTTGTGATTAATCACTTCACGTAAACTCGAAACAATACAGTTACACAAATAACTATTGAAGTGTTTTTTTGTATATTTTATAGTTATTAGGATAAAAAATATTTTAAAATAGCCAACAATTGAAAAACGCTTGATATTTTCCAAACTAATCAAGTTCGCCATGATCTGTCAACGCATCATCTGTCAACGCCATTATTGATATCTTAGAAAAAGAGGTCATGACGTGTATATTAAATGTTTTCTACTCTTCAGGTTACCGAGATACCCTATGAAAACATCGAATTTGGGCCACCCTGTACATGCAGTACTTTTTATGTTAGTATGTAAAACCAAAATTTGGTATAAATGGTATAAATGATAATGGAATATCATAAAAATGTTTGAACTGATGATCTCTAACTTATTTTAATAATGTACGCTTGAATTTCAGTACTTTATTTACAGAATTATTAAACAAATATGACATTGGATATATTTATATTTGGAACAAATATGAAGTGGAATGTTTTGCAAACAAAGAATCAATAGTAGATTGCGCTTGGAGTATCGCGCGTTCAGTGTTTTAGGGTTTATTAAAATTTCGATATGTAACAGGTGAGTCGCGGGGCATTGAAATTGAAATTCCATTTGGAACAGGTGAGTAAGTTTGGAATTTTGCCCAAAATGGAAATTGAACTCTCGCGCTTGTGTCGCTCTTTAGCGGATCGATAACTAAATTGCAAATTACGCTCGGCTTTCGCACAAAAATTGTTATGATCTTCATTTCGACGAAAAATAAAACAGATAATGAAATGGTATAAAAAATCACTACTCATATCTGTATCATTTACCAAAATTGGATTTCTAAATATCTATAGAGAAGGGGTAAGAGCCCTTGTCCAAGGCCTTAGCCAGGAGGGAGGATATGGGGGTTCAAACCCCCCCTGATATTTTCAAAATGTAAAATGTTTCTATTTAAAAGCGGCCTTTTAAGAGCAGAAACAATATTTTTACCATTAAAACCCTTCCCGAATTTTTTATCAGCCCCTTCGAAATTTGTTTATGGCACCGGCCTTGCCCTTATTGGAAGTGCCTATGATTTATAATAAAATTAAAAAAAAAAACACAGAATGAAATTTTACAGCGCATGTATCGAAATATGTACTTAAGGTAAAATTCCCTATACAAGGAGTATAACTGGCATTTCTACGGAAGTTTAAGTTAAACTTCCGTAGAAATGCCAGTTATACTCCTTGTATAGGGAATTTTCTCTTTAGTACATATTTCGATGCATGCGCTGTAAAATTTCAGACATAAATTGCTTTTTTTGAGTTTAGAAAGCCTGATAATTGGTCCAAATTCGAAATATTTATATCATGTGCCAGGAGTATAAAGCACAGATTTAATATAAACCCAGCTTGATTTTATGTTTGATATTACGGTAAAAACATAATTTATAGAAAATATGCGAAATTAAAAAAGAGCTACATTTTTGTGTAAAGGAATATTTCATCTATTATTCTTAAATACAGGGAATTTTTCATCTATTATTCTTAAATACAGGGAATTTTTCTTTCAGGTATACATTTTCCTATGTATACCCATATAAAAAACGCACTGAAACGTTCGTGTATAATATACACGAACGTTTCAGTGCGTTTTTTATATGGGTATACATAGGAAAATGTATACCTTATGCCTTCTGTTTTGATTACACGCAACCAAACTTTCATACATATACTAAAATGTCAATAAGTAATCAAATCAAATTTCAATTTAATATAATTGCAACACAATTAAACATAATAGTGGTTTGAATTAAACAATATAGGAAGAGTATTTATTATAACCAACATTGTTAAAATGTTGCTATCTTATAAAAATATTAATTAATTTATTTTAATTGTTTGGTGTTGTAGGCGTTCACTTTGTGGTACATCTTAAATTTAATTTATTTTATGTTTCTGTAATTAATACACATAATCCCTTTTTTTACCTATAAATACCGGCCATATTTTTCAATCATTCTATATGTGTGTACCTGTTTATTCCACACACAACACTGTTTCCAAGTAAGTTTATTTTAAATTTATTCTTAATTTTATTTAAACGTCATAAGCAAAGCTATACTGAAGAGAGATAAATCTCGAAACGCGTCTATAGATGGCCTAAGACATTAGCTTTAATCCAAGTCCTTTCACTTCTAATTTTTTATTATTTATCCTTTCATTTTAAATTTGTATTTGTTAGTTGGTTGGACCTAAACGTTGCATATACTTTAATAAGTAAAATTTCGAGTTTAGAAAAGCCCAGAAAATTTTCACGGGGCTTTTCTAAACTCGAAATTTTACTTCATGCTTAGTCTGGGAGTGGAAAGCACTCGTTTAAATGAAGACAACCTTATACAAGACTGCCTCAGTTTAAACCGAGTCGACCATATACAGTAATGACTTTAGTTTTGACGTCATGTGAGGATTTCCGCGCGTGATAAGGTCGACTTGGTTTAAATCGAGACAACCTTGCACAGTACTGATCTTGGTTTTAACATCACGTACGGATTTCCACGCGTGACGACATCAACCAAGTTGTGTAATTAAGTTTGTCTTGATTTAAATCGAGCTGACCTTGTATTGTTTAATTACCTTGATTGCTGACGTCACGTGAGGACTTCCACGCGTGACGTCAGCAATCAAGGTGGTTAGTGTATAAGGTTGTCTTAATTTAAAACCAAGTCGACCTTGTTAGTTTAATTACATAGACTTTTCACGTCACGCGAGGAATTTCATGTGTGACGTTTAAAAAACTTCCTGTATTTCTCGGGACATAGATATTTCTAATAAAATCAAACAGTTTGCTATGAAATTCAAACATAATAAGTAAAAACCAGTATATATTTTTAATTTCACAATATTTCAGTGTTTTATCTGTTTCGCTACGCAACTAAACCAAATTTTCAGAATTTCCTAAACTCTATATTTTACTTCGTGCGTAAACAAGGATAGTAAATCCATGTTAAAAAACAAAAATGTACATTTTCTAAGATATAAACTTTTTGTCTCGTGTAATATAAGGCAAAAGTAATGTCATATTATGAATTGGCTGCCATTTTATTAGAAATGCAAAAAATGGGCAATATTTTGACTGAAAGTTAATTTAAAGGTGTAAAATTGATTATATAAAGTTAAAAAAATAATATCGGTCAAATGACCATCTCCTGAGTTGATGTTGATTGTGCTCGTCTTACGGCATTTTGAATTGTTGTTCGTAAAACATCTGGCCCCAAATTGGCGATTTCTTCTTCAATGTTAGCTTTCAAGACTTGCAAGGTTTGTGGTTTGTTGTGGTAAATCGGAAATTTCAAAAAGACCCACAGGGAGTGTAAACGCTCGTTCGAAACTTTAAACTGAATGCTTTGATGAGAACATTAAATGACTAAAAATGTTTTTAAAGATAATAATCTAGTTTTCAAAATTATGTTTAATATTATTTGAAATAAAACTGACATGGTAGCCACAATCTGAAATGTTAAATTTTTCCGACATTTCCCTGATTCAAGATATTTTCCCTGGCCTATTAATATAACTTTCTTCTGTGGGAAACCTCCATTTTGTTAAATTGTTTTCATTGTTTTTGTCAATATTTAAGTTAATTTGATAAATTTTTACGTGTTTTGTAATTTGCCTGCTGATTTTGACAAATTGAATAATGTCATATGGCTTTTTTGTTAGTGTTTTGGTCAATTTGAATATAATTTCATGACTTTTTACTGACTTTCCTGGTTTTAATGATATTCATTGAATTTTTTATTTACGTAATTTTCAGGCATTCGTCGATTTTATAATAGAGTTCAATTTGAAGCTTTAAACGAGTGTTTTCCACTCCCAGACTAAGCATGAAGTAAAATTTCGAGTTTAGAAAAGCCCCGCGTAGAAAATTTGTCGAGGGTCGCGCAGCGACCCGAGACAAATTTTCGGGCTTTTCTAAACTCGAAATTTTACTTCATGCGCCACGCGTACAAAACACTGATTTGAAGTGAAGTTCAGAAACACACAAATACATCTGTAATCAGAGTAACAGGGAATCAAATGTTTAGTCTGTTATCAACGATGTTCAGTGTTAATAATAAATAGTTAGGTTTTAAATATTTTGGTTAAAACAACTGGTAACGATATTTATATATAAATGGTTGCAAAAAATCTTAAATCAAATTTATTCTTAAAGGATTTGTATTGGTGATTCGAAAAAACAGGATTCGAATCTTTGATTCGAATCATATTTATCTCTTACGAATCCTTTATTCGAGTATTCGTGATGTGAATCTTATTAGGTGATTCGGATTCATAATTCGAATCCTTTTTACGAGAATTCGTCCCAGCTCTGGTGTATATTAACTACACAGCCTTTTGAAGAAAACTTTGTGATGATCTTTTGGACTGAAAGAAATATTTTGTAGAAAATAGGTGCCTTACACTCTTCACCAATGTGATGCTAGGTGACTATTTCAATTCTTTCTTCTATGGAATATATTACTACTGGGAAACTTTCACGCGTACGCAATAGAAACAAATTTTATTACTAGTTGACGTTTTAATGCGTAAGTTTGGTTGCCTATAATCACAATATAAAGCGTTGTACACACGCAAGGTACGTCGATGGGCGTAACACGTATGAACACATGTGTTACAAGGTATGACAGAATTGGATTTTTTCATGTTTTCCTCTACCCCTTTCCCCGCAGGCGCTAGTTCCTAATAGAGAGAACTATCACGTTGTATTTGGTAACCTCTCTTTCCGGTTTCGCTGTACTTTCATGGATAGATTTTTTAATACTTAGTGTTAAAACTCAATGTTATTAAAATAAGACTCTGTGTTAGTGTTAAGTGTAATTAAAATAATAGTTTGTTACGTGTAATTACATTAATAAAAAAGTTGACGCTGATTGGGTTAAAATAAAAACATATTTAAAAGAAAGATTATTTATAAAAGTTAATTATTTAAATTACTAATATTCAGTTTTTAAAAATAACAAAGGTATTAAGAGCAAAATCTCTTAAATAAAATAAATGTAAAGAGGAGAGTTTTTCTGTAAAGTATACGTATTCCAAATTCAGCCTATTTTCTGGAAATCTTTAGATATTCGATGTTTTTTTTTAAGTTCAATTTGAAGCTTTAAATAAGTGTTATCCACTCCCAGACTAAGCATGAAGTAAAATTTCGAGTTTAGAAAAGCCCCGTGAAAATTTGTCGAGGGTCGCGCAGCGGCCCGAGACAAATTTTCTGGGCTTTTCTAAACTCGAAATTTTACTTCATGCGCCACGCCTATAAAATACTAAAATATTGTGAAATTTATGTATATTTGAACTTCACTTAAAATCTGTGTTTTATACGCGAGGCGCATGAAGTAAAATTTCGAGTTTAGAATAGCCCAGAAAATTTGTCTGGGCTTTTCTAAACTCTTTTCTAAACTCGAAATTTATACTCGGGATACTTCCTTAGCTCTTTAGCATTCCGAATAATATCCAGGGCAACATCAGACGATTTAAAGATGACTTTTAATGGCCGTGCTTTGTTGTCACTGCGTTCAACACCTAATCTGAATACTTTCACTGAATTAGGAGTAATCGTTGTTGGGTAAATTTTATTTATAGCGGTTAGTGTGTCTATTTGTTCAGTTTCAATATCAGTATTCTCAGGGATGTTAGTAATAATTATATTTTTCGACCTTATATTTTGCTCCTGCAATTAAGTTAGTACAGATTCAATTATATCGTCAGCATTAACTGTATTAACTGTACTATTCACATTTACATTTTTCAATTCTGAAATCTCCTGTTGAAGATTTAGTATCATATCTTTTAGACTGATAATGTGTTGTGTTAGGTCTGACGTACAACAACCTGTGCAGGATTATGTTTTTTATCTGAGAACATTTTTATATTATTAATATAATTTAATAATAAGAATCAATATTCAGTTACTGTAATTACTTGTAATTATCTAAATCATGAACACATTTAAATTCAGCGCGCATTTGTGACGTGAGCGATTCTGTCGATCCTTTTTACCGTATACTCGACCCGACTTGGTACACACGAACGTTCCGATGTGTTTTTTTTTATCTGGGTATACATAGGGATTTGTATACCAAATTAAAAAATTCCCTGTATATTCATGTATAATATACATTGTTTAATATTTTCAATCAATTTTATTGGTGTACTTTTGTGTTGAATTGTTTCAAACTTATATAAATATAAACACTTATTCCAGTCACTGTTTTAACTTTGCCGAAACCATCTTTTAAATATTCCATGAAAGTGTAAGGCAATCAGTTACAAAAAAAATGTATAAAAAAGTTATGATTTATGCGGAGGTGTTTTGTTTGGCTCAGGGGTGGTTTAATTAAAATTTCGACCGTGGCCGGGTTTCTGTACATTTTTTTCCCCGCCCTCTTTGCATTTTATTCGCAGGCGAGAACAAAGGGTTCTCCTCTGGACGGGGAGCGCAATAAGACAAATTCCGATTAAGGGGGGATTTAACTTTTCGATAGAGGGGGAAACGCGGGAGGGGACAGGAGGAAGAAAGCGTCGTCGACGGGACGCCCTTTGTGCAAGAAAATTCAAATTCCTCGCCTACTCGCAAACAATTAATACGCAAACTTTTACGACCTAATTACCCACTTATGTATACTTGAACTTATTTAAAAATACATTTTATTAATATCGTATGTTCAATAAAAGAAGCCTCCAGAGTGCCATGGAACATATTGTAGGTTGGCAACTTTTAAATTATGTATTATAATTATTATGTCTGATGTTGTATATGTCAATTTCTAAACCGTGTAGCCAACTTATTTTTTTTAAAGATTAAATCATGGCACTCTAGAGGTTTTTTTTAATGAACACACGATATATCTCAATTTGTTATTGACTGATATTTGTCGTGATACCGTATATACTTGATAGAAAAATTCCCTGTATATTATTAAGCAATACATTTTTATATCGTATGTTCAATAAAATAAAACCTCTAGAGTGGAATGGAAAATATTGTAGGTGGTAACTTTCAAATCATACATTATAATTATTATGTCTGACGTTTTATATGTCAATCCCTTAAGCGTATAGCCAACTTAAATTTAAAAAAGGGATAACTCATAGCACTCTAGAGATTTTCTTTTATTGAACATACGATATAAAAATGTATTGCTTAATAATATACAGGGAATTTTTCTATCAAGTATATACGGTATCACGACAAAAGGACGCGAACATATGGACGCGCGACTTCGGGACGCGGTCATTTGGACGCGTGAAAGATGGACGCGGCGAAAATTGGACGCGTCGACATCTAGACGCGAGACAAATAAACGCACGATATTTGGACGCCTGCATATATTTATAGCATTCGACAATAATAGAATAAATTGCGCAAGTCATTTTGCGCACGATGCCTATTCCACATACTTCTAGGTTAGGTTAAGTTAGGAGAAAAGTTTGCAATAGAATAAATTGCGTAAGTCTCTTTGTGTACGATGCTTATTCCACATACTTCTAGATTAGGTTAGGTTAGGAGAAAAGTTTGCAATAGAATAAATTGCGTAAGTCTCTTTGTGCACGATGCTTATTCCACATACTTCTAGATTAGGTTAGGTTAGGAGAAAAGTTTGCAATAGAATAAATTGCGTAAGTCTCTTTGTGCACGATGCTTATTCCACATACTTCTAGATTAGGTTAGGTTAGGAGAAAAGTTTGCAATAAAATAAATTGCGTAAGTCTCTTTGTGCACGATGCTTATTCCACATACTTCTAAGTTTGGTTAGGTTAGGAGAAAGATTTGCAGTAGAATAAATTGCGAATGCACGATGCCTATTCCAGATACTTCTAGGTTAGGTTAGGTTAGGAGGAAAGGCTGCAAAAGAATAAATTGCACAGGTCATTTTGTGCACGGTGCCTATTTCACATAGGTTAAGTTAGTTTAGGAGAAAGGTTTACAGTAGAATAAATTGCGCATGCACGATGCCTATTCCACATAGTTCTAGGTTAGGTTAGGCTAGGTTAGGAGAAAAGTTTGCAATAAAATAAATTGGGTAAGTCTCTTTGCGCACGAAGCTTATATCACACACTTTTAGGTTGGGTTAGGTTAGGAGCAAGGTTTGTAATAGATTTTATTTATTTATTCAGTTGTGTGTGACGATTTAGAGTATTATAATTCCACAGGCAGTAAAAAATATGTTTTAATTTAGTGTACAATGATTAACTTTGAATTTGGCGCTTTTAACGCGTCAAAATTACTGACAATTTGCGGTATTCTCTTTAATATAGAGACACTACAAAGTACTAAAGCAATCTCCTCTAAAAGCTGCACGAGGCAACAGCGTTTAAATGTCGCGCGTCTAAATATCACAAGTCCAAATGTCGTCGCGTCCAATAGTGGCGCGTCCGAAAGACCGCGTCCAAAAGTCGCGCATCCAAAAGACCGCGTCCAAAAGTCGGGCGTCCTTATTTCCGCGTCCAATTTTCGTATATCCAGTATGCATAGAGAGTTTTTCTTTTAGGTATACATGTCCTAATTTACAGTTTACATGCTGTAAATCTTTAGATATTAATTTTTTTAAGTTCTATCTAAAGCTATAAACAAGTGTTTTGTCCCAGATTAAGCATGAAGTAAAATTTCGAGTTTAGAAAAGCCTGAAAATTTGGCTTGGTCGCGTAGCGCGAAGCGCGGAGCGGCCAAAACAAATTTTCAGGCTTTTCTAAACTCGAAATTTTACTTCATGCGCCACGCGTATATAACACTGACGTTTTGTGAAATTGAAAATATACTGCTATCAGTATTAAAAATAAACTGCTAAAACAGGATTCAAAATAGTCTGCTAACAGAACATTTGAATTGTACAATATATCAGTGTTTTATACGCGTGGCGCATGAAGTAAAATTTTGAGTTTAGAAAAGCCTGAAAATTTGGTTTGGTCGCGTAGCGCTACGCGCTACGCGACCAAACCAAATTTTCAGGCTTTTCTAAACTCAAAATTTTACTCCATGCTTAATCTGGGAGTAGAAAACACTTGTTTGAAGCTTCAAATTAAACTTAAAAAGAAAACAATCAATATCTGAAGATTTACAGCATATACACTGTAAATTGGGACATGCATACTTAAAGAAAAACTCCCCGTATATCCCAATTTGAAGCTACCTACTAACGAGTGTTTCTACTCCTTAATAAAGCATGAAGTAAAATTTCTTGTTTAGAAAGGCCTGGCTCACTACGCTATTAAACCAAATTTTCAGGTTTCCCTCAACTCGAAATTTTACTTCAGGGTTTTCTCAACTCTAAATATTCACAATCCAAATTTTCAGGCTTTTTTAAACACGAAATTTTAAATTTCGAACAATTTTCTTTTGGATTTGTAAGTAATATGATTAAAAGAGAAAATCCGAAACCAAATTTTCGAATATTTGGTTACACGAAAAACATTTGTAATATTAATTAACTTGGTATCAAAGAAATCGAAGAAAGTTGTAGATATTCAAGTGAAATCATCCATCGTATTGCCACAGTTGCGTTCTGAAGAAAAAGTCGGATTCAGAGAATTTTGAGGAGTGGTTCGAGTCACATCAAGAAGTATGCTCGGCGAATCATTCCGGAAGTGCAGGGAAAATGGAGGTTGACTGCGTTAAAGAAATGTTTTCGAGATCAGATCAATTATTCGGCGTCAAATATAAATATTACATAGGGGACGGTGATTCTAAAACGTTTACAACAGAAATTCTTGATTTCGACCCATATTTTGATTTTACCGTCGAAAAAACAAGAATGCATCAGACATGTAGAGAAACGTATGGGCACGCGACTTCGAAATAAGAAAAACCGGAACAAAGGGCTAGGCGGAAAAGGACAAGGGAAGCTTACCGACAAACTAATCAAGGACTTGACGATCTACTACGGCTTGGCCATCAGACGGCATTCAAATTTAGTGGACGACATGAAGACGGCAATTTGGGCTACATATTTCCATAAATGTTCGACAAACCACCATCCACAACACCAAAACTGTCCGGAGAGAGAGAAGAGCTGGTGCAAATGGCAAGTCGCAGCGGCGACCGGGAAGTTGGACGAATTTGACGACCAACCACCGATCTCCAAAGAAGTTCAGAACGTCATCAAATCAATTTACGAGGCTCTTTCTTCGGATGATCTACTGGTCCGGTGCTTAGGAGGCAATACTCAAAATTGCAATGAAAGTTTGAATGCCTGCATTTGGAGGTTGGCGCCCAAACATTTGCACACCGGGATGAAAACCATCGAAGACGCAACATTTTTGGCCGTCGGATTGTTTAATCGCTTCTGAAAACCATGACAACGGTGGGAATAACCGTGGGGTTCAACGCAATGCAGTTCGCGAAAAAAGCCGATGCGAAGCGGATCAAGCATGCAGAGCGTAAGCTGACTCCAGCGGTACGAGCGGCGATGGTGGAGCAGAGAAGGGGCCGCCTCCAGCAAAACACCTTCTACGAGGAAGAGGAGGGCTTACTTTATGGTGCTGGCATCGCTGATTAGCCGTAAGTTGCATAAAAATGGTTATTTTCTGAAGTTAAAACTTTAAACGCGTTTTTCTCGAAATCATATTTTTTAAATCGCGCGGTAGAATATCTCGACAACGAATTAACCTATTTAACTCTCGATAAGCGCATCTTAAAGGTAACAAAATTCTCTAGGAGTTTATCCTCGACGAAGTGTGTCCGACAATTATTCATATTTTTTAAGGTCGGCCAAAGCAGAAAAAAGGTTGCAAAAAATTAAACTTTTCGTACGATGGTCGCCATTTTGCGAATTATGGTCCAAATGGACCACCCGAGGGTCAATTCCTAGACAATTTAAAATACTTTAAAACCCTTTTTTTTGTTTCAGACGACTTGGACCAGAGTTATGCTACCGCGCGCCAACCAATGCTAAATTGAGCTGTCCACTTTAGACCTGGACGTCTTCGACGGGGCTGAACGTTCCCAACCTTAATAAAGAGAAAAGTTGAATAAATACGATACGAAAAACGGCGTGCGAATATCTCGAACGTACCCTGAGAAAAAAAAATGTCAAAAAACAGCCTTTTTTCGTGCTCTAAAGGTGAATGCCCCCTTAAGCAATAGTGTTTTGTACGCGGGGCGCATGAACATAAATTTTGAGTTTAGACAACAGTCAAGGTTGATGAAAATCTTGAGATTTCATGAAAAATGTCGAGAATTTGAAAATTAACGAAAATTTTGGAAATTCACTAAACACTTTTAATTTATTTAATTTAACGGAAATCTTAGAAAATTAATAAAAGTTGTAAACATGTTGACAATTATTAAACATCTTTAAAATTCACGAAAGGAATCGAAATTTTCGAAGATTAACCGAAATCGTCAAAAGCAATTAAAATTAAAACCTTTCAAATTTACGAAAAGCGTCAACATTTTTCTAAAAATTGACGAAAATGAAACATGTGTAATATTTATTAACTTGAGATCAAACTTAAGCTGTAGTGTTTTGTACGCGGGGCGCATAAACAAAAATTTCGAGTTTAGAAAAAAGTCAAATTTTCAGGCTTTCCTAAACTCAAAGTTTTACTTTATTTTTATATAAATAAAACAATTTAAACACTTTCAAATATATATTGTGCATTCGCTACAATTGTTTCGCCACACTGTGGCTTCTTCAGGCCACACTGTGGCTTTATCAGGATAAATAAAATTTGTCGAGTCAGGTATATATACAATGCTTATGGGGGGTGGGTTTTAAAAAAAAAAAATATTTTAGAGGGGTGAATTTGTTAAGTCTACAGACTTAACAAATTCGCCCCTCTTAAATATTAATTTTTTGAAAAAACCCACCCCCCATAAACATTGTATATATACCTGACCCGACAAATTTTATTTATCATTTCTTCGCCTGAAGAAGCCACAGTGTGGCGAAACAATTGTAGCGAATGCACAATATATATTTGAAAGTCTTTAAATTGTTTTATTTATATAAAAGTGAAGATGAATTTTCAACATTTATCAGCCTTATCAATCAAGTTTTACTTTATGCTTAACCAAGGAGTCCAAACACTCATTAGAAGCTGCTAATTAACTCTCTTATAAAAACCAAACACTATAATCTTCGGGATATGCACATTTAAAAGAATAATTGCCCTTATCTGTGATTTAAAATCGTTATTATAATTTATATTATATTATACTAACGTTTATAATGGTGGTAATGTACTATTGTCATAACATTTTAAAGGTACAGATATAAAAAAATATTAGTTATGCTTGTTTCAATAATTATATTTGCACATTTGTAGTTATTATTCTCAGTTTAGTCGATTAAAATCTTTAATTATAGCAATACGCTTGAATGCTATCATTTCAGTGGTTTAATCGTGGTTATTATGGATGGAAATGGAAATAAAAAAAGAGGGTGCGTGGGAGGAAGCGTAGGAGATGAGTGTGCATGGTCGAGTATTATTGGAGTTAATTAAATTTGGGTTAATTAAGAAAAAGAAGGGCGCGAGACGGAAAAGAATTACGCCGCTTCGAAAATTACTTTTTTTTATCTCTCCCTTTGTTTGCTAAATAGACAAGTTATGGTTAATTTAATTCTTTCTGAAGGGGAGCTGAAAATTTGCCCATTATTTGAGTTTAATTGGACTCGCGCAATTACTTAACTTAAATTCTTTGATATTAAACATTAGTTTCGTGTATTTAATTGCAATTTCACACTGACTTAACTTACATTTTTTCACTTTCCCCCATCTGCAAAACAACTCACTAAACAAGGAAACATTTTAAACATTTCACGAATATTGTATATTACAAGAAATAAGATTTTAAATATTTCATTGTATAATTCAATATCCGGAGGTGTATTTGCACGGAAAGTAGTTGTTTCAATGGATATTTATCGTCTTAAGTTGTCTTATTAATTAAGACATTGTTTGCATTTTCACCAATAGTTTCTTCGTAATTTTATATATTATTGTATATTAGTATCATGTACCAATATTAAACAATGTATTAAAAATATTACAACAAAGTTTTAGCTACGTTACAAACATTGTATAAACGTTTTCTGTGCAATATTGATATATATATACATTACATAAATGTTGAAAGTAATAATAAAATGCAACATTGTTTTGAGGTGTTATTACTATTATTTTTTGTTCCAGTTTTGGTTTTAATTAATATATTATCATCACAAATCAGTATTTGGTCTAATTAATGATTTTGTTTGATGCATTGTGTAGTATAAGATTAACCCATTAAGCGCAATATTATTATTTTTTTGTTAATTAAATTACTAAATAAGTTAATTCAATATGTTATATTATTTAACCTGACTGAAAAATATATGAAGAAAAAGGTAAATATTTTGTTATTTTAAGATTTCGCTTATTACTGATTAAAAAAAATGCAGTGTATTTCCAACTTTACAATATTTCAGTGTTTTTAACGCGTGGCGCATGAAGTAAAATTTCGAGTTTAGAAAAGCCCCGTGAAAATTTGTCTCGGGTCGCTGCGCGACCCTCGACAAATTTTCTACGCGGGGCTTTTCTAAACTCGAAATTTTACTTCATGCTTAGTCTGGGAGTGAAAACACTCGTTATAAACTTCATATTGCAAGTTTTTATATAAAATCGACGATTGCCTGAAAGTTTACAGCGTATACATTATGTATATTTTAAAAAAAAATCACAGTATGTAATACAATAAGTCATATATAGAAATCATAAAAATAAGTACAGAATTGGACCTAAATTCAACGTTTTGAGTTAACTACACACACCGGCAAAATTAAAGGAACGGATACAACATTTAATTTTATTCATTAAATTTCTTTTTTTACTGGCTAGATCTAGACGGCGTCGCATTTCCTACTACCATATGTCATTTTTTAAAACATTAGTTAAAACTTGAGACTTGTAATTACATGTTGACATCTCTTTAAGTTGTATAGTGTTGTGTTAATTGTTGCCTTACATTTGAAACGCGTGTTTTCTTTTGACAAAAGTTCGTATTTTTTAATAAGTTATCGTTCGAATTTGTTTTTTTTATTTACAATCGTCAATTTGGTTATCAACCAGTTAATAATGGGTGATTTAGCACCGACTGATATCGCTAGGGCAATAGAAATGATCGAAAATGGTCGGACCTTCCGAGAGGTTGCCCAAATGTTTGGAAAATCAAAATCAACGATCCATCGCAGTGTTACCCGTTGGAGACAGACTGGTTTGTATGTCAGAAGACGAGGTCAGGGTAGAAAACGCTCAACCACTGCCATAGATGATCGATTTATAGCGTTGCAAACACTGCGAAACAGACGTCAAACTGCAGTTCAAACAAGAAACGTACTGGAAGAAGTTCGTGGAACCAATATAAGTGAACGTTCAGTAAGAAGAAGACTTAAAGAAGTTGGTTTGAAGTCGTATGTGCCAATAAAAGCCCCAAAACTTCAGAGAGGACATCGAGTAGCGCGACTAGACTTCGCTCGAGAATACCAGCATTGGAATAATGACCAATGGGGTCATGTTTTGTTTACGGATGAGAGCCGTTTCTGCGTACATTCGATTGACGGTAGGGAAAG
The DNA here is from genome assembly GCA_932526585.2 of Philonthus cognatus. NCBI lineage: Eukaryota > Metazoa > Arthropoda > Insecta > Coleoptera > Staphylinidae > Philonthus > Philonthus cognatus. The sequence goes on along the minus strand of OW052250.1, from coordinate 24,676,848 downwards.
ATTGTATCGACGTCAAGGAGAACAAAATGCACCATTTAATTTTACTCCTGCTGTCTCTTTTGGTGGAGGCTCAGTTATGGTATGGGGCGGCGTATGTTTAGGGGCACGCACAGAGTTGGTGGTGATTCAGGACGGCACTTTAAATGCGGATAGGTACATTAGGGATATCCTGCAAGACCATGTGATACCTTTCGCTCCACATATTGGGGAAAATTTTGTTTTAATGAAAGACAATGCTCTTCCGCACGTCGCTCGCTGTGTAATTGCCTATTTAAACCAAATGGGTATAACAAAAATAAATTGGCCAGCATGTTCTCCGGACCTGAATCCGATTGAACATGTCTGGGACATACTAGGTAGACGACTTAGGTCAAGAATTCCTGCTGTCCAAAACACAGAAGAAGTGAAAGCTGCTTTAATTGAAGAATGGGATAATTTGCCTCAAGAAATGATCGACGGCGTCATCAGAAGTATGGGAAGGCGGATGACTGCAGTCATAAGGGCTCGTGGAGGCAATACACGATATTAAAAAAATAATATGTTTAATTTCTCTTATTTATTACATGTTTAAACAAAGTCAAAGTGTATAATTCTTCTAGAGCAAAAACGCTACTTTTTGGTTTATTTTTTTAAGAGGTTTCACAATGGCACATAGCTTTGCAAAAGGAACTGCTATTAGTTAGTTTATCTTGGTTGTACGACATGCCGCTGAAATTGCCCAAGAAAAAGTTGCACGGAGAAAAAAATATCGAATTTATCTGCGTTCCTTTAATTTTGCCGGTGTGTGTATAACTGCTCGGCCGTTAATGGGTTAAGTTAAATAATTAAAATAATATTAAAACACTTAACTTTGTTTTACCACTTTAATTAACTTTTTACAGTGACTATAGTTTCGACTACAAGCTAGTCATTATCAAACTGAGTCACTCAGTTTGATAATGACTAGCTTGTAGTCGAAACTATAGTCACTGTAAAAAGTTAATTAAAATTGTAAAACAAAGTTAAGTGTTTTAATATTATTTTATAAAGATGTACCACAAAGTGAACGCCGACCAAATCAAAGATTAAATAAGTAAATTTTCGTTTTTTGTTTGTTTAGGAATTAAGTTTGATGTGCTATAATTATTTGTTCATTTTTGTTTTTATCCTGTTATTGCTGTAAACTGTTGGGCAATAAAGTTGATATTATTAAAGTTTTAAAAATGTTGCGGCAAAGTAACACAACGTTGTATAATCATTAAAATTTGACTTTTTTGACATATCCTACCTAAAGGGTGTCCCAACAAGAGCGCCGGATTTAATTATAAAGTAAAACATATTTATTTTTTGAATTAAGCAAACATTTTTGTTTCAACATAAAGAAAAATAGTTCTGATTAAACATTAAATACAACATCATTCAAATGGCCACCACGAAACCTCTGGCACAGGGTTATTCTTTTGTTGAAATTTTGAATAACGTTTTCGCATAAATGTGGCTGTATTTCACCAATAACGCGCCGGATTTTTTCTTTAAGATGTTGAACTGTTTCAGGCTTATTTGCATACACCTTTTGCTTCACATAGACCCAAAGAAAAAAGTCCATCGGCGTTAGATCGCACGATCTTGGTGGCCAATGTTGATCGCCAAATCGAGAAATGACACGGCCTGGAAATTTGGTCTGCAGTAACACCATTGTTTCACGTGCTGTCTGGCAGGTCGCACCGTCTTGTTGGAAAAACATGTGCTCCACATCAATTACATCCAATTCGGGCCACAAACATTTCCCGATACCGCACACCAGTAACAGTTAGCGCATTTCCAGCCGCATTTTCAAAGAAATACGGCCCAATCACTCCGCCAGCCCAAAATGCGCACCAAACCGTTACTCGCGGTGGATGCATTGGCTGTTCGAGTACCACACAAGGATTTTGAGCACCCCAAATCCGACAGTTTTGTTTATTTACGTATCCGTCGAGTTGAAAATGTGCCTCATCTGAAAAAATGATTTTCTTCAAAAAATCCGGATTAATTTGATGATGTTCCAACACCCAATCAGCAAATCCACGGCGCTGCTCATGGTCCCTTGGCTTGATTTCTTGCACCAATTGAATCTTGTACGCGTGCAAATGCAGATCGTTTACCAAAATTCGTTGCATAGTGGTTTTGGAAATGTTTAATTCTTGACCACGATGCCGAATGGAAGTTACTGGATTCTCGGCCACAGATTCCCTTACTGTGTCTATATTTTCGAGTGACCGACAAGGGCGACGACGAACAATGGTCTTCTGATCCATCAGCGTAAATTTGGTCTCAAATTTTGTAATTAAACGCCTCACTGTCGATTCATTTGGCGCATAATGGCGACCGAAAACTTGACGTAATATGCGAATTGTTTTCGCAAAACTTTCACCATTTTTGTAATGTGTTTTTACAATAATTAAACGTTGTTCGTTTGAATACTTCTCCATATTCTTAAATCGCGTGGTCTGTACTTGACAACTGTCAAAAAAAATCACCGTACAACTCGTATTAACAAAATGGCGGCAAATTTAAATCCGGCGCTCTTGTTGGGACACCCTTTATATGCAGTAAATCTTCAGATATTCCTTGTTTTTTTAAAAGAGTTCAATTTAAAGTTTTAAACGAGTGTTTTCTACTCCCAGACTAAGCATGAAGTAAAATTTCGAGTTTAGAAAAGCCTAAGAATTTGGATTGGCCGCGTAGCGAAGCGGAGCGGCCAATCCAAATTAGGCTTTTCTAAACTCGAAATTTTACTTCATGCGCCACGCGTACAAGCCGCTGATTTCAATTGAAGTTCACTTGTTAACAATATTTTAGTGTTTTAAAAGTTTAAGTGTACTGGGTATTTAGGTACTGGGGCACTGCCCCCCCCCCCAAGACTATATATTACTTTTTGTAAGACAGTTTTTTCTTGTTTTCTTGTAACCAATATATATTTGTATTTTTTGACCCATTTAAACACAAAAATCCCACTAAGCAAACACTATTAAGTAATGTTTCATCAAAATTAAAACGTTTAATGTTGCCATCAATGTTGACATAAAGTTATTTGTTTATTTTTTGCTCAGTGAGATAAATATTGCATTACGATTACGAGAAACATTCCTATAACGTTCTCTTAAGGGGGATTTACTCGTTAGAAAATTCGACAATTCAAAATTATTTTGTTTGCATTTTATTATAGTCTGGGGTCCTGCGGGTGTCTTGAAAATATATGCGGCGCGTTGAGGCGCGGCACTTATAACGTCGACCGTTATACCTCGACCGGTTGTCTATTGTTTCCCGGTATACCGGCTGAGGAAGGTGGTCTCTATGGCCCCGGTACAGCTGATTAAGGGTGAGTTACTCAAATCAGTTGTTATCCACCGTAAGTTCAGCCGTATCAATGCTAAATGTATGGCAAACTATGAACGCGTTTTCCTCGGAACGACATTTTTCAAGAAGGGCGCACGTTTTTCTCAAAAACTATTGAACCGATTGACTTGCGGTTGGTTGGAACTAGGATGATTTTGATGGCTTGTATATTTCACTTTCAATCTGATGTTTTGGTTGAAAATTTTTCGGAAAAATTGAACTTTGATTTTTAAACCGCGGCCGTTTGGATTAATGTATGTGTACTTGTTTAGTTCTAGTTCGGACGATAACTACACTCATATAGATTGAAAAAAAAATGGGTTTTTTGTTTCAGACGATTAGCATCGCCGCATCCCGTGCGCCCGATTGGACGAGCGTCTCACGCCGCGACATACATAGAAGCGCATAACTTGTATATATTTCGATTAAGTAATTTAATAACATTTGTATTGTTAGTTTAAACATGTCTTAATATGAGTGAACAATCCCGACACTGTAGGTTTGATAGATTTCGCAGAATTAATTCCTAAAAATTACTGTCAAAACACGCTTCTGGAGAGTAATTCTCCCTTAATTGCTGTACATCGGGTTGTATACAATGAGGATTCTATGCATTCATCGTATGCAAGTTAACATACATACATTTGTATGTTGGGTTGCATACAAATAATAGTAATCACTCGTTTTGCGTGGGCGTTGCTTTGTCAGCGGTGCAGCAACATTTTTCGTTGAACGTTAGCTTACAACGTTCCTGTAGACGGGCATTCAGCGTTTATGCAACGATTTTTCAATATTCATGCAACTTAGACCGCAACGTTTCGTGTTACGCGGCAACATTGATGCAACGTGCCATGCAACGTTTATTTGCTCAGTGGGAAAGGGAAAGTATTCTTTTCGCGAAAATATTTAAATCAAAAATGTTAGTAGATATATCCATTGTGAGGTCCCCCGAGTTGAGACCATTTTTGAAAAATGTCTGTAATTCTATAATTCTGTAAGAAAGTCTAAACCGATTGAGCTGTTAAGATGACACTATAAACTTAAGCTTTGTATTACAATAGTACAGTGCGATCATTTAAATTATGATTTAGAGTAGGCGGCATTTTTTTCGTGCGGTTGCCTAGACTGTTATTGAATGAGGGAATAAATTTGAGGTTATCGTAAACTATGTGTTAACAATCAGTAGTGCCAATCTAATTTAAAGCTTAAGGCCTACCCTAAATCATGTTTTAAACGATCGCACGGTAGCATTCGATGAACTTTTGGTGAAAATTTGGAAACTGGAAGTGCAAGTTTACTCTTAACGTTTTTTTTTTGATTTTCCTTCAATATTAATCATATAAAAAAAATCTTGTTAAGAAAAGTTGTAGATAATCGAAAAATAAGCATAAGCATGTGTGTAGTTCTGTAGTAGCTCTTTTGGTTATTTTTTTAATATTTTTGTAAATATCTGATTTTTAAATTATTTGAATTAATACGCCTGGTCTCTCACGCCCGACGCGCCCTCATGCGGCCAAAGCTGTAAGTTGTTGATTGGGAGTCACGTTGACAGGCGCAAGCGGTTCGCATGCTGCACAGCTGTGAAACGCGTGTTTTTGTTATTAATAAGCGACGAAATGAGCAGGAAATCGGAGGGAAAAGTGTGTTGCGTGCCTGGCTGTCCCAACGCGCAGTTGAAAAATGTCGGTTTGACATTTTATACGTTCTCGAATCGTGATAATGAAGTACAGCGGAAGAAGTTGTGGATTGCGCGTGTACGACGAGAAGGGTAAGTAATAATGTTAACATTCCTATTTCACCTGAATAGAACTATTCAATCAATCTGCAATATTAAAATGAAAACAAACCTCATGTTGCCAGCAGCATTCCTAACCTATAAAACTAACAGTGATAATGCTTGGAGAAAAATTATTTGAATGCAACAATGCGAATAAAAAGTCATCTTTTAATTGAAGTGTCCTTATTTCAGAGATGAAAATGGACCCTGGGTGCCAACGAAGCACACAAGAATTTGCGCTGAACACTTTGTTGACGGTGTGAAATCAAATAATCCCACAGAGGAAAATTTTAACCCGACAATCTTCCCATGGAAACCGGCAAAGGAATCCTGTGAAGCTCGCAGACAGAGACTTGCCCTTCGAAAGGAGAAGAAAATTGTGAACTCGGCCCGTAATTCTGAAGGTACAACTTTAATTGAATGTGTTCATCAATAATTATTGCATAACCTTGCATGTAGTATTTCTGTTTAATTTCTTTGAGCAATATAAGTTACAAATTACATTTATATTTACGTTTACATTTGTTTATAGAACTAGCCGAATCAGTCGAATCATCTGACTTAATGGAGGCTGGCGATCCACTCCCGGCATTGCCAGAACAACGGGGTAGTTGTGAGATATCGGTGCAGACTGACGAGAGCTTATTTGGCGAGTCTGATCAAAACGAGACAATTTTGTACTGCTGGCAGAATTCACTGCACTGCACAATAGTTGGCATGTTTTGCCGTCAAAACGGAATGTAACGATGAAAAACCACGATCTGCCGTAACAGGTTTAATCACGACATTTAAACGGCCCCAGTCAACAACTTAGCGGCGCTGCCACCAGAGCGGCGCTCGAGTCGCGCGGCGAAGAAGAGACCAGGCGTATTGCAATAAACTAGGGCCGCGGTTATCCGGATATAAATTATTCGAATATTCAAATAACAGATATAATGAATATTCGTTTTCCAGATTATCTGAATAACGAATATTCGGATAATCCGCAACAATAAATTCGAATACCGCGGATATCCGGATAATGCGGATATCGGATAATGCGAATATCCCGATAATGCGGATATCCGTATTTTTTTTAAAATTTTCATGAGTTATGACCTAAATGAGGTTGAGCACTCCTGGTATAGAGTTTTTTTGGGTTTTTTGTGACAGGGAACAAAATAGTAGCATCTTTGTCTTCTCACTAGGGATGCTCGATGTATATCGTTATATTGAAATATCGATATTTTCATGCAAGACAATCGATAATTATATTGATATTTCTTTTTCCGATATTATCGCTAATAGCGATACCAAATAGAAATGGAAAAAAATCTAAATACAATAGGTGGAGTCTAATGAATAGCTAGTATCGTATATAATGCTATCAACACACGATACTAGCTATTCATTAGACCCCATTGTATTTAGATTCTTTCTTTAAAAAAATGTTTCTAGGTAAAACTTAAAGCATTTTTTTTTTTAAGTATACCAACACACTACAACTGAGGCCATCGAATTTTGCTAAGCGCTATATTTTGAACTTCACTTGAACACAGTGTTTAACACGCTCGGTGAAAAATAAAAAATAACATACTAAGTTTGTTAATTAACTTAAATTAAACAAGACCTTAATGTACTCAAAAATGCTGCCTTATTGTTAGAAAAGATATCAACTCCGTACTGAATTTCGTGATATCTTTTTATCATCGTTAGCTAAGGTGAAAATGAATGGTAAGTTGTGCGAGGAGTTCTGTAATTAAATGCTTAACTATTCCGGCTTTCTATGCGCGGTACAGTTAGGTAGATAAGATTTACAAACTCATGAATGTCAGTGAGGTTATGAAATATATTATATAATTCATAAATTACAATAAATCTAAGTCTATTGTAAACTGATATTAAATTAAATTCCAACAAAAGTGAGTCATGAGAAACAGAATAATCTGGATAGACACGATGTTTAAAATAATAAAGATATCTTGCAAACCTCCTTTGTACACGTTCAAGTAATAACATCCGTTGTTTGTATCCCTGGGACTAAACACATGCACAGTAATTTAATTTACTTAACACAAGGGCATCAAACAGTCTCAAAGGTGTATTAATATTCTCAAAATCCCGACAATTTCGTATAATGAAACCAAGTATTTTATATGACACACTGCACACTTTTTGAATATGGTTGGTAAATGTCAAGTTTTTATCAAACTCAACTCCCAAATTATTAACGCCGTTTGCTTTGCGAATCGTGGAGTTGTTCAGACTATACTCATACTCACGGACTTTACGACCTCTGCTATACGTTAAACTACAGCATTTAGATATGTTAATTTTCAGACCATTTGCTGAACACCAATTTGACATTTTTGTGAGATTGCTTTGTAACTCATAACAATGCTCTGCACTCTTAATAGCAGCAATCAGCTTTACATCATCCGCATACATCAAAAAGTTGCAATCAATGACTTCGGTTATTTCATTAAAGAATAAAGGGTGAGCTATCTGATGGTTTCTTTTTGAACTGGCTAATAAAACTACACTTTTGAATATTTTTAAATGATTGTTGGTGTATTCAAGAAAGTACACTTTCCGATTATTTATGGATAACAATTTCAGTTAAATGGCCGCCGCGGCTAGCTTGACAGTAGTCCATCCATTTCACCCAATTTTGCTGTGCATTTTCGATTGTTTATGGCTCTATTTGACGAATAGTTCCAGGAATGTTTTCCTTCGGTGCGTCAATTGTTTGTGGTTTGTTGAAGTAACAACGGTTCTTAACATACCCCCCAAACAAATAGTCCAACGGCAACAAATTACAGCCGCGCCATGGCTAATTAATGGCTCCAAAACGACTGATAACACGGTTACCAAACTTAGTGTATAAAACATCGCCAGTTTCACGTATGGTGTGGCATATTGCTCCATCCTGCTGAAATCAAAGCTCGTCCAAGTCGAAATCGTCTTATTTCGGCCAGAAAAAATCAGTCAGGATGTCTCTGTAGCGCACTCCATTGTGACACAGCACACTTTGAAAATATATTTTTTATATTTCCAAACGTTGTTCCAGATTAAACCGACTTATATCTTACAGCGGAGGTTTGACACTACATTTATGTTAATATGTCAAGCGCGTTAGTGCTGCCAATGTGGAAATAACACTCTGTTCAAAAAGAAACTAATAGATGGCCCACCCTTTATAAGAAACAATAATAGACCCAGGTTTGATCCCTGCGGTACACCACGATTCGCAGTAAAAAAGTCAGAGTTGCATCCCATGCAGCTGACATTAAGCCGCCTAGCCGCCTATCCTATATAATGAAGTTTCATAATTTATCCGCCTCGTCAATAATATTGACTATATCCCGCCAAAGACGGCCAGCCGAAACACGAATGAATTAGAACCAATCAGCTTCTAGAAGTCGTTGTTGCCGTGATAACAAATTCATGTAGAGTTCGATTTCGGCACTTTGATTGGTTCTCTACTCGTATTATGTTTCGGCACGTGATTGGTTATCCCAATTCATTGTTCAATTTTTGTAAATAAACTGAACGTCAAACTACTGTCAAATAAAAATTATACACTTCAGTTTTTGTGAACGCTATAAAAATGATCGCAAACACATGGTTCGGAAGTACACCTCTACAAGCAATTCATGAAAAAGTAAGAAACGCCCAGCCTATAAATACATTATTATGAAATTCTGACCATCATACTAAGATTATTAACAACCTCAGAATAAAAAAACTTCAATACTCTAGTGACAAGAAATGAATAACATAATGAACCTGATAAGCAAAATATAGTATACAATAATTGTACAATTAATAAATATTATACTCAATAAATGTCTTCGTTTCTTTTGAATAGATTCCTTTTTTATTGTAATATTTTTGTTGGGATATAGTCTGATAAATTGCTCTCGTGCATTGGAAATTATCGCAAGTTTGCACTCTTTCGACAAACACAGTCGTATTGCTTTAGGCAACAGCCCCTCGCCCTACGGGCTCGGGACTGTTGCCAAGCAATACGACTTTGTTTGTCGAAAGAGTGCAAACTGGTTACCCATAATTTCCAATGCACTTGTGCAATTACTGTTGAAAACAATATGGGCACTATTAATCTTGTACATTATCAGCTGCAACATTTTAGTTGACAATTTTTCAATAGCAAGTTGCATTTCGTCGGCTTACCTGTAATACCTTCTAAGTCCAAGTTTTGGCTATTTTGCTTTTTTTCCGGTAATTATTGTATTAAATTACAAAAAAAAAATAAAACACTAAACTGTTTTGTTCATTATAACTGAAATAAGATTCAGTGATGTTGAATAAAAAAATCTAAAATCAGACTTCGAAAATAGTGGTAGCAGCAAGTTTTTTTTCTCTCCTGAAGAGTTTTGTTTCTCATACCTGTAAATCCTTCTTTACAGGTAAGCCGACGATTAGCAAACAACAGAATGTCAGTTTAACCCATTAACGGCCGAGCAATTATAGAGATAACTCTAAAAGTTTGATTTTAGGTAAAATTTTACACTTATTTTTATGATTTCTACGAATGACATTGTATTACATACTGTGAGTTTTTCTTTTAAATATACATAATGTATATGCTGTAAATGTAAGGCATTCGTCGATTTCGTATAAAAACGTACAATATGAAGTTCAGAACGAGTATTGCCACTCCCAGACTAAGCATGAAGTAAAATTTCGAGTTTAGAAAAGCCCCGCGTAGAAAATTTGTCGAGGGTCGCGCAGCGACCCGAGACAAATTTTCACGGGGCTTTTCTAAACTCGAAATTTTACTTCATGCGCCACGCGTATAAAACACTCAAATATTGTGAAGTTAGAAATACACTGAAAACGTTTCTTTTAAATGAGTAATAATCTAGATCAGTGATGGGGAAACTACGGCCCGCGAGCCAAGTCCGGCCCGCGGAAAGGTTTAATCCGGCCCGCGGAAAGGTTTAATCCGGCCCGTTTAAGAGTGCCGTCGTGAGAATGTTGAACGCGTTCTTACTTCGTAATGTGACGACCCGCATAAAAACTACCTACCTACGATTAAGCATTATTCTTTGGCCCGCTACGATTGTCTGGTTATTACAAATGGCCCGTCTTAAAAAAAGTTTCCCCACCACTGATCTAGATATTTAAGTAACATAATATTTACGTTATCTTTATACATTTTCAAGTCAAGTCAAATAATATAATAAATCAAATTAACTTATTTAGTAATTAAATTAACATAAAATTAATAATGTTGCGTATATGCTTCAATGGCGCCTAATGGGTTAAAGTCACTCAAATCAATAAACATTTATTGTTTGTGAAGAAGAAGAAACAAACTTGTTCACAAACAATAAATTTTCATTGATTTGACAACAGCAAGTTGCGCCCTAAGAGTGTATTTGCTCCATAAATAACTTTTTTAAAATTTTTTTTGTGAATCTTACAAGTTTTGCCCTGTACTTGTATTGTTATTTTTTATATTTTTACTTCACCATAAAACTTTATTTTTTATAGTGTTAGGATTAATTTGAATAAATAAAAAGGTGTTGCAGGTCGTTAGGCGTTAAGCTAAGCAGGTAAATGGAGGCAGGAAGGGCTGTAAAATTTTTATAGGGGATGTAAAAATATGCGGGGTAAAGATTATGCCTCTTGGAGAATTATTATTCTGCCGGTGGAAATCGGTGCGGACGCACTGCAGGAACTCCCAGTAAATTTATACCCACCAGAATTACACAAAGAGGAATGAAAAAAACGAAATCCCTGATAATATTTTTAAAATTGTACTTTATGTGTAGTACATACATTAAGGATATTGATGGCTAGTTGCATCCAGAACAGGAATAATTTGTATGTATGTATTCAATGTTTGTGTTTATCTAGGAGAGTGCGTTTTCATCTTGTATTGAACATTTACTCTAATTTTATTCACATTACGAACTGTAATATTGGTAACCAGGTTTACCGATTTACCGATAAATCGTAAAAATGCTCTTCAAAATTTACAGAAAATTTTCTAATTGTTTTACAGATATTTCCGAAATTTTAATAAAGCTGTTTCATTGAGTTAATTTATAAGGGTGTTTGTTTGTTAAATATTAAACTTAAACGAGTTTTCGTCTTGTATTAAACATTCAATATAATTTTATTTACATTACGAATTGTAATAATGGTAAACAGGTTTACCGATTTACCGATAAATCGTAAAAATGCTCTTTAAAATTTGCAGATGATTTGCTGATTCTTTTACAGATATTTCCGAAAATTTAATAAAGCTGTTTCATTGAGCTAATTTATTGGGGTATTTGTTTGTTAAAAATTAAACATAAACGAGCATATACAAAAAATGTTGAAAAAGCAACAGCTGCCAGTTTTTATAAAGAAAAAGTTATAATTATTAATTATAACCCCTTTGACTTACGATTTAAAATTACATTTAGGTACATACAGGAATTATTTCTTTTAAGTATACTACCAATCTTGCAGAATTCTCCAATTAGAAGTGCAGATGGGACATATGCAAAAAGCAATAATCAAAAGGCTAATAGGTTTGCCGAATATCTTGAATGGACTTTCCAACCGAATGAGGGTGTAGCCATTCTGGACTGGGAAAATATTATCCAGGACGAAGGTGAAATCAGACCCTCTACCCCAAGAGAAATTGAACTGATAATTAAAGACCACATTAACACTAAGAAAGCTCCAGGATTTGACTTAATTACTGGCGAAATTCTGAAACAACTACCTCGTAAAGCAATAGTAAAACTTACATATCTTATTAATGCATCGTTTAGATTAAAATATGTTCCTAAGATATGGAAAGTAGCAGAAGTGATAATGATTCCTAAACCTGAAAAACCACCAAATGAAGTTTCTTCGTACAGACCAATCTCTTTATTACCTGTAATCTCAAAAATGTTTGAAAAAATACTTTTTAAAAGATTAAAACCAATTATTGAAGGCAAAAACATAATACCAGAACATCAGTTTGGTTTCAGAGAATGTCATTCAACTATAGATCAAGTCCACAGAATAACGAACGTAATTGAAAAGTCACTGGAAGAAAGAAAGGTTTGCTCTATCTTTCTTGATGTAGCGCAAGATTTTGACAAAGTGTGGCACGATGGACTTAAATACAAATTAAGAAAACTTCTACCCAGACTATATTCACAAATACTAGAATCATACATTTCAGATAGAGTTTTCAGAATTAAGCAGGAAGATGCTTACTCTGAACTAAAAGAAATAAAGGCAGGTGTGCCACAGGGCAGTGTGCTAGGACCAGTCCTCTACCTATTATACACCAGCGATATACCTGAATTAGACCATGATACGATAGCCACATTTGCCGACGACACTGCTATATTGGCTGTAGGCAAAGATCACGAAGAAGCAGCAGTAAATCTGCAAACCTCGATAAATAAATTTAACATCTGGACTAAGCAATGGCGAATCAAATTGAATGAGACTAAATCGGCCCACGTCAATTTCACAAATAAAAGAAATCAACATATCCCTGTTAGTATGAATGAATAAAAATATTTGGGTTTTACACTGGACGCTACGCTACGCTGGAGAGCTCATGTCAAAATGAAAAAAGAAGAACTGGACATCAAATTTCGAAAAATGTATTGGCTGCTTGGTCGGAACTCCACCCTGTCAATCTACAATAAATTACTGCTGTATAAACAAATTCTTAAGCCCGTATGGACATATGGCATCCAGCTGTGGGGTTGTGCCAAAATGAGCAATATAGAAATAATCCAGCGATACCAAAATAAAGTACTGAGGAGTATTGTCAATGCTCCTTGGTATTTCCGAAACAGTGACCTCCACAGGGACTTGAAATGGATACTGTTAATGAGACAATACACAAATTGGCCAAGAGTCATGAACAGCGACTTCTTCAACACGTCAACATCGAAGCCATCCAGCTCCTTGATAACACGAATTTGACCAGAAGACTACAGCGGACTAAACCGTTCGAGTTAGTTTAATATTGTGTTAGTGCAAAAGCAGGGCATAGTGCTAGTGTACACATTAATTAGTGTAATTAAGTTATTAAAATCTAAGGGATACTAATGAGTAAACCCTTAGTATTAAACCTTTAGTAAATTAAGTTAGCTAAATATTACTCATTTATCTATTTGTGATCAGATTGTAATTATAGTAAAATACAACTAAGTGTTTTGCAAATAATAAAAAAAAAAGTATACAACTTTTAAGTATAGTTCTTTTTATATAACACACACATGTTATATAAACATTTAATAATAATAATAATAATAAATGCCTTTATCTTCAACATTATACATTAATTATATCTTTATTAGTGTAGGCGAAGTTCAGTCAGGTAATACCTGTTACTGCTCTTCCACTTAACCTACTAATTGAAATTTGAAATAATAAATAAAAATAAAATGTAATGCGAGATAGAGATTATTCATAAACTAAACTAATTAAGATTATACATAAACAATATGTAAAGTGCTACTAGTTTCATTGATTTGTCAACCTCAAAGCTCTCCAAGTAATAAACCAGCCCGTACTTTTCTTTTAAAATTTAATATATCATTTGATTTAAGGGTTCCGGGGATTATATTGTATAGTTTGTAGATGCTGAATGTAAATCATCTAACAAAAATAGCAGTTTTATGTTTTGGAGGGGATATTAATCCCCCGAACCTGATGTTTATATTATGTACGTGGGTTCGAAACACAATTCTCTGATATAGATAAGGGGGTGTGCGGTAGTTTATAATTTTATAATAAATAATGTAGTTCGTCTATTAGCCATATTTATCCAGTTTAACTCTGCTAACTTTCCTGAAATATGATCAAATTAATTTTGTAATACCCCTTTGTAAAATTAATTAACATGATCAAACCTAGGCAATATATTTTGATCATTGAAATATGGAGAAGTTCACAATATACAAGGTTGTAGCCAATGAGGGAGGGGTATTTAAAGGCGGTCTCGCAAGAGCAAAAAGTAAAAAGTAAAAGTACCAGTAAAACTGCCCCGCAATTTTTATAACCGCCTCCGATTTTTTTTTCTGGCTACGGCCTTGTGCTCTAAAGCAGTATGCTAAAGACGTATATTTTAAACTTCACTTAAAACCAGTGTTTAATTCGCGTGCCCCATGAAGTACAATTTCGAGTTCAGAAAAGTCTGAAAATTTGGTTTGGTCACTCCGCATTGCAGAGCGACCAAACCAAATTTTCAGGCTTTTCTAAGTTCAAAATTTTACTTTATGCTTAATCTGGAATTGGAAACACTCGTTAGAAGCGTCGAATTGAAAATTTTATAAAAACGAGTGTGAAAATTTATATAAAAAATGAGATATTTATACTTTAAAGAAGCATACCCTGTATGAGTCATGGGTCTGATCAATATTTAGATTTAGACAATAATTTATATAGAGTAAGATTATTGTAACTTTAAAATAGATCTACAGGGTGTTTCCCCTAAAACTCCCCATCCTTATTAACAAAAAACTCAAAATGTTATTAAAGTTTTGTTTGTTTTATTCAATGGATGTTATTCAAGGCTTCAAATTAAGATGGAATTGGTATAACTTATAATTACAGTTTCGCTGTCAGAGGCGTGAGAAAATGTGATTCGATGATCAAAACTTTAGGAGTGACTTTTTCTTAAAGAATGGAATATTTCGACACATTTCTATCATATGCATATTTTAAATTGCATTGGCTATTTTTAAGTTAAAACCATTTTTTGTATTTTCAAGAACTTTTAACATACGTAATTTAAGCAGTACAAGTTCTCAAAATTAGCATACATAACTCAAAATACATTGAAAATTATAAAACACTGAAATTAAAAAGAATATAACTTAATTCTGGCTAACATTTATTTAACTAATTTTTGAAAAAAATTATAAAAGACGCTCAAACTTTTCAGAAGATTCGAAAAGAAACTTTACTTTAATAATCAAAATATTTTCTTGTTAACTAGTCTGGGGAGTTTTAGATGGAGGCTTCAACTTCTTTATGTTTATATAACTGAGACTTTATTAAGTGACTATAGTTTCAACAATCTCAGCTTCTCATTTTTCAACTTCTTTTATTTGTATATATATATATATATATATATATATATATATATATATATTATATTTATTATATTAGTCAATTACTTAATTAAATAAAATCAATTTATTTGAATAATTTCTGATCCTTTTGAACTTTTGCAATTTTGTTAAAATTGTTCAACTCAATTTTTCTCAACGTTACAATTAAAATTGTTACATTTATAATTAGATAATCTTTGTGATATTATTATTAAAATTGTTTCTTTAGTAGTTTATTTATTAAACATTATTTTACATAATTTCGGTATAATTTAAGCTTTAACAATTTGTTAAGCTGCAATGTTAGATTTTATTTAATTCTGTAATAAAGCAAGGTTTGTTCATTGTCTATAACTTTTATCATGATTCATATTTTATAATTGTAGACGCTAAGTTTACTAAAACACGAATAATGCACACAAATTTGTGTTGGTTCTAAATTTGAACAACAAAATAAAACAACATCAATTCTATTTATTTTATGTCATAAGTTTTACTACAAAATAGGTTTCTGATTGATCGTCTAACGAGAGATTCCACTCCCAGGCTAAGCATGAAGTAAAATTTCGAGTTTAGAAAAGCCTGAAAATTTGGATTTGCAGGGGCGCGCGAGCGAAGCGAGTCGCGCCTCTGCAAATCCAAATTTTCAGGCTTTTCTAAACTCGAAATTTTACTTCATGCGCCACGCGTATAAGTCACTAATTTCAAGTGAAATCTTCAACTAATTGTTAAGAGTAAAATAAATTTAGTATGTCAATTATCAATTGGTCAAATTATGGGAATAGTGAACCATTTTTTTGAACTGAAATAATTTCAGTTTACAATCAAGGTCCTCACACTTTTCTTTATGATAGTGGAAGATCTGTTATAAATGAAATATTTAAATTTCGAGTTTGGAAAAGCCTGAATTTGGATTTGGACGGTTTGCGTCAAAATCCAAACGTTCAGGCTTTTCTAAACTCAAAATTTTACTTCATGTTTAACCTGGAAATGAAAACACTCGGTAAATACTTAAAATTGAACACATTTAAGAAAGCAATGAATAGCTGAAGTGTCAAGCTAGGAAATTGTATTCGATACAGGGTGTGTCACCTAAAACTCCCCAAAGTAATTAACAAGAAACTAAAAATAATATTAAAGTTTTGTTTGATGTAATCAATAGATGTTTTTCAAGGCTATATTTTGAAAATATTGACTAGTTTTGACATGTGTGTCAACTTTTATAAGAACTGTCGGCTATAATTGAGTTATATTATTGTTATTATTATTTTTATATAGTTTTTAATGTATTTTAATTATTTTTATTGTTAGATAAGTAAATTTTGAGAAGTTGCACAACTTTAAATGTGTGTATTAAAAGTTATTGAACATTTTTAAAAATTGGTTATAATTTTAAAATGTTAAATGCAATTTATAACATGCAAATGATAAAAATGTCTTAAAATATACCATTCTTTTGGAAAAAGTCACTTACAAAATTCTGATCATCGAATGACATTTTCTTACGCCTCTGACAGCTAAACCGTAATTATGAGTGATACCAATTCTATCTTAATTTAAAGCCTTGAATTACATCTATTGATTACAGCCAACAAAACTTTAATAATATTTTTCGTTTCTTGTTAATTAATCTAGGGAGTTTTAGGTGAAACACCCTGTATATAGATTACTGATATTCCAAAATTGTGTAGGCTAAATTACCTATTTATAATCCAAAATAATCTAAGCTAGTAAACATTTTCTTACGCCTCTGACAGCTAAACCGTAATTATGAGTGATACCAATTATATCTTAATTTAAAGCCTTGAATATCATCTATTGATTACAGCCAACAAAACTTTAATAATATTTGTAGTTTCTTGTTAATTAATCTAGGGAGTTTTAGGTGAAACACCCTGTATATAGATTAATGATATTCCAAAATTGTGTAGGCTAAATTACCTATTTATAATCCAATTATACAAGGTGCCCGTTTTTCGAGCGGCACTATGGGGATCGATCTCTTTGAAGAGATAAAAAATCGGTTAAGTGGGGTATTGTTGCGTATTTTAGTGCTTACTAATAACCTGCTTTCGAATTTTAAATATCTTCAATTGTTTCGATGTAATTTGAAATTAACTAAAATTTTCGATATTTAAAATTTGCCTATTTGCCTAAAATTTTGTTTTGCTTATGGGCGCATATGAAGATATGCATATGTGCCATATGTTGACTTTTAAAAAATTAATTGTTTTTATGGCATGGTCCCGTGGAAACAAGCGTGCAATGTGCACAAAAACTATTTATTTGCGTAAAAAAAGTTAACCAATCATTAATAGTGTTTCTTTTAAATAACATTTCAACTATTGCATAGCAACTTGATATTGTTTGGTTGCCGTGGCAACTTGAACAACAACAATATTTAAACAAAACCTTACGTTTGGCATATCGTTGGAATTAGAATTTAAAATGCATTTTAATGAGTATATAAATTTGTATGTTTCCATATCAAAAACAAAAGTTGGGTGTATAAAACAAAAACGAGTCGCTTTGGATATTTTAAACGTTAATCATTCGATAAGTTATAAAAAGTTGTCATAAGAAAGTTTTTACAAAATATGAAAAAAATAAAATTAGCGGAGATATGGACAACATAAATAAAATCGAGATTTTCAGTTTTCTTTTTAAACACAACAAACAATTGAAGATATTTCAAATGTGAAAGCAGATTATTGAAAAGCACTAAAACTCGCAACTTTAACCGATTCTCTATCTCTTCAAATAAGCTAAATCCCCATATTGCCGCTCGGATTATCCATCCATCCTTCAAAATGGTCTCATTCATACACTACATCTAAAATGGTGAATCTTTTAAATTGTTTGGGCCGATATTTACAGTACCGCTGCAATTTGTCATCGGTGAAAAGTTGCACTGAAATGACGTCATTTTGGGAAGAATGTATATTACTTTTTTGAGTAAAATGACGTAATTTCAGTGTAACTTCTCACCGATGACAAATTGCATCGGTACTGTGAATACGCCCACTGAGCAAAAAACAAACAAATAACGTTATATCAACATTGTAGCAACATTAAACGTTGTTTTAATGTTGATGAAGCATTACTTAAATGGATTTGCTCAGTGGGCGGGCTCAGGTCTCTAGAGTTGTTAATGGCTCAGACTATTAGTGCTTAAAGAGATCTGAACTATAGTCAAGAATTGGACCATTTTCAAAAGTTTCAAAATGGTCTAGACCAGGGGTCTCCAAACTATGGTCTGCGATTTCTATGGATCTTACTTACGTGCAGCAGTTTAATTTTTAAATTTTTTTTATTAAAGTTTTCAAAAATGCTTACACAATTATTTGGATCTTGACCCACTTGATTATGTAAAACTGTACATGTGGACCGCGAAAAAAAAAGTTTGGAGACTACTGATCTAAGTGAATATCTGAAATTGAAAAAACGGCGTGTATCTCTCAACTTCTGATAGATTTATTGATTAACTAAAAAAATATTGTAATTTATTTAGCACCATACGAGAGTGTGTAATACTGGAATATTAAATGAGTAACGCTCTGGTGTCATTTGGCGATTTGGCCATTTGTCGACGGGTCGTTAAAATGACGTGAAATGGACAATTTGGGTCTCCCTACACATTGGAATAATAAATTCAGCGTAGCACGCATCAACCATCAACAATCCACCTAACAACTCACTCGAGGGACGGAAATGTACAAATGTAAACACCGGCCCATGCAATACACTAAGTGCACTATGTCCAACGTTTTATCATTGGTAAAAAAAACTGGCCATATGAAAGTATTATTTATTCAGAGGTTGAAGTTAAACGCACCTTTTTTTAAATTTTGAATATTTTTTCATTTAAATAGACATATATATTTGTTTGGTTTCAGAAGGAAAGGCTGTAAGTTGATTTTCCTATTAGGAAAGGCGTTACTTTGTAAGAATAACTTATTATTACGACCAGAAATAATGTATCGTGAACTTCCTTAAATTCGTATATTGTGGTGCTTTGTACAAGTTTGTTCTTAATACTAACATGAAAAACTATTTACAAAATAAGGGAAAATGTCTGTCAGATGGTGGGGCCGAAATCTTCACACAGGCGCAAAAATGTCACTTCAGAGTTTTGAGGATTTCCAGGTACCTCGTCTGATCACTCGAAAAAGGGACCGAACGAAAACTCACTAAGTGCGAATGCCGTTGGATTTCTCTATTCGAAGAACTTCACTTTCGCGCGGGTGCCTTAAACAAATCATTTAGCCGCGCTACAAGGGGTAAACTGCATCCCCCGTTTTGAGTACACGACGATTCCTCTGTTAGGTCATGTAAAAGACCCAAATGGTTGGTGGAATTATTCTCGGTCTTAAAGATGATCATTTTTAAATATAAAATATCGTTAAACCGAATAATATTTGTATGTTGTTTTATAAAATATATTCTACCGGGTGTGGCACTTAAGACGCCTCGGACCATAGCTCCTTTACGATAAAAGCTATCAAAAAAAATCTAAGAGCAAAGTGGTGCATAATTACAGTCGCTATGTTTCAAAAATATTTCTAATCATCAGTGGCGTGCCGTACTCCAGTGGCGTACCAAACTTATGTTTTTTTAAATGGAATGCCCTATTTTTTATTGCAGATTTGGAAAGTGCTCGAAGAGTAGTTATTTTTTTATCTAACATGTTATACCCTTCACTTTAGCGGTTTCGCTGTTATAACCCCTTCTTTCAAAATTGCGCCTCATTTTTGAGATTGTTTTGTAGAGAAACTAATTGACGCCGGCGCCTAAATTTTGAATTGAGGTACAGGTTAAGACCTCGTATACCTTCACATAATTCTTTTTTGGGTAATTTATGGAAAAAAAATAATTTTTGATTGAACTTCGCATGTTGTCATTTTTTCGAAAATTTCAAATGGCACCCCCCTAAAAAAATTACGGCGTTGTACAGCCAAAACTCTAAATTTTTCATTGGTACAAAAAAAATTACACATTGCATAACAAAATTTCGGAGAAAAAAGGAATTTCATCGCAAATGTCGGGAAACGTTTTCCGTTCCCAAGAGTGCCATGAGAAAACAAAAACACAAATACGATCAACATAATAGTATGTACCTATTTATTCAACATGATATGAAAAATGCAGATAAAGAAAATTTAACAACTTAAACTAAATGTTCGAAATTACGACCTTCCTGCTGGAGGCATAACCGCAACTTCGACTCACAGGCTCTAGACACTGCCCTAAGGACTTCCTCGACAGTAGTTGGTACCGTCCTGTAAACCTCGTCTTTGATATGGCCCCAAAGGAAGAAGTCAAGGGGAGTGAGGTCTGGTGATCTTGGCGGCCACCTCACAGGACCCCCACGACCAATCCAGGAGTCCGGAAACGTTTCATCGAGAAAATCCCGAACGACACGGCTATTATGTGCAGGAGCTCCATCGTGCTGGAAAACTATCTGTCGTAGAGCGGCTAGAGGGACATTTTCCAAGAGATCATCCAAGTCGTTGCGAAGGAACCTCAAATAACTGTTGCCGTTCAGGTGCCCTTCGATGAAATAAGGACCCAAAAGGTGTTCTCCAAGTATGCCTCCCCAAACATTCAGCGACCATCTTTGCTGGTGGTTTATCATTCGCATGGCGTGTGGGTTTTCATCGGCGTAATAATGGTAGTTGTGGCGATTGACATGCCCATTTCTATGGAACATCGCTTCATCAGAAAATAATACGCGGATAAGAAATGATTCCTCCTGCTCAATTTTGTTGATAGCCCACAAGCAGAACGGAAAACGTTTCCCGACATTTGCGATGAAATTCCTTTTTTCTCCGAAATTTTGTTATGCAATGTGTAACTTTTTTTGTACCAAAGAAAAATTTAGAGTTTTGGCTGTACAACGCCGTAATTTTTTTAGGGGGGTGCCATTTGAAATTTTCGAAAAAAATGACAACATGCGAAGTTCAATCAAAAATTATTATTTTTCCATAAATTACCCAAAAAAAAAAATTATGTGAAGGTATACGAGGTCTTAACCTGTACCTCAATTCAAAATTTAGGCGCCGGCGTCAATTAGTTTCTCTACAAAACAATCTCAAAAATGGTGCGCAATTTTGAAAGAAGGGGTTATAACAGCGAAACCGCTAAAGTGAAGGGTATAACATGTTAGATAAAAAAATAAGTACTCTTCGAGCACTTTCCAAATCTGCAATAAAAAATAGGGCATTCTATTTAAAAAAAACATAAGTTTGGTACGCCACTGGAGTACGGCACGCCACTGATGATTAGAAATATTTTTGAAACATAGCGACTGTAATTATGCACCACTTTGCTCTTAGATTTTTTTCGATAGCTTTTATCGTAAAGGAGCTATGGTCCGAGGCGTCTTAAGTGCCACACCCGGTATACACTAGGAAAATTAATTCAAACTTCATAGGAGACAACTTATCGAAATGCATCAGGTTATTCAGAGGAAAGTAGCTTTTTAAAATGGATGTAATATTTTTATAAACTAACGTACAATTAGGAGCAGCAAAATGGAATGAAAGAATAAGGTATATTTTTGTTTAGGCTAAGACTTAAATTCCTCAATGCAACTCAACTCAACTCCACCTTATGCTTAATCAAGGAGTGGAATTATTCGCTAAAAGCTTAATATCAAAGGCATTTAATGTGAATAATGTTTTCATAAATACATACACTTCTGTGCAAAAAAATTAATTTGGGTCTGTGTTAATTGCCTAGGAGGAGTATCAATAAATAATAAAACACCATAACTTAAAAATAACACCTTTAATAAAAAACCAAAACTAAGACCCTCTGAAAACAACGCTCGTAATAAATACAACTAAGCCGTAATAGAAAAAACATCTTCTATTTTAGTTAGAGTTCGAATTTTTTAATTGCTGTCTAAATAACGCAGCATTTTGACATTGGGCCCGTTCAGCAAAATGTTCAACATTCAACATGTTGATTTGTTTGTAATGTATGTTGGTATCTAATGAACGGGATTCCGATCAGTCTATTTCGTACGATTGCAAAAATCGTAATCACTCTCACGATTAACAATCCGGTCGTCAGAGAATTCCCTAACAGTTGGCAGTAAACTCCCAACTGTTGTCTCTGATGAACGGGCCCAATAAGGAAATCGACATATTTACATATTTTCGTAACAAGGACACTCATCATATCCGTTTTAAACTATAACCAGTGTTGTTAAAAAAATGTTGTTTTTATTTTAGTTAAAACAACAGTTTTTTTTTAACAAAACGTATTTTTAAAACATTAACAATTAAAAACATGTTTAAAACGTGTTTAAAACAGAACATACAGGGCATTATTCTTTTGAACATGCATATTCCGATAACTACAACGTTTTTTAAATTTGCGGGAATTCGTTGTTTCAAAGCATTTAATTTGAGGCTTTTAACAAGTGTTTTCCACTCCCAGACTAAGCATGAAGTAAAATTTCGAGTTTAGAAAAGCCTAAGAATTTGGATTGGCCGCGTAGCGAAGCGGAGCGGCCAATCCAAATTAGGCTTTTCTAAACTCGAAATTTTACTTCATGCGCCACGCTTAAAAACACGGATTCACAGTGAAGTTAAAAAAGAAACGCACACATACAACAACGATTAAAGGCAACCTAATATACGTTAGAGTTATTGGGTTACCTATAATCACTGAATTAAACAATTTTTTCATCTCAGAATTTGACTTACGTTTTATACACATCTACATATTAGATTGCTAAAACCGTATATTTTAAACATTTCAATATTTCAGAATTTTATACGTGTGACGCATAAAGTAAAATTTCGAGTTTAGAAAAGCCTAATTTGGATTGGCCGCTCCGCTTCGCTACGCGGCCAATCCAAATTTTCAGGCTTTTCTAAACTCGAAATTTTACTTCATGCTTAGTCTGGGAGTGGAAAACCCTCGTTTAAAGATTCAAATTGAAATCATAAAAAAAAACAACGAATGTCGTAAAATTTACAGTTTATGCATACAGAGTTTTATGTAACACCGAACATTTTCATCCAATACAATTTGACATCTTAATTTTTAAGTTATGTGTAAATCAGGTTGCCTATATGACCATTACAAATTGTAGCCAATTAATACCTCAACTTGTACATACTTTCAAGTATATATGTCCCAATTACATTGTATATGCCGTAAATCTTTAGATAATCGTTGTTTTTCTTTAAAGAGTTCAATTTGAAATTTAAAAAGAGTGTGTTCCACTCCCAGACTAAGCATGAAGTAAAATTTCGAGTTTAGAAAAGCCTGAAAATTTGGTTTGGTCGCGTAGCGCGAAGCGCGGAGCGGCCAAACCAAATTTTCAGGCTTTTCTAAACTCGAAATTTTACTTCATGCGCCACCGGTACAAAACACTGACTTATTACGAAGTTTAAAACACACCGCTAAACTTTACATTGCATCAGTGTTTTGTACCGGTGGGGCGCATGAAGTAAAATTTCGAGTTTAGAAAAGCCTGAAAATTTGGTTTGGCCATTACGCGCTACGCGACCAAACCAAATTTTCAAGCTTTTCTAAACTCGAAATTTTACTTCATGCTTAGCCTGGGAGTGGAAAACACTCGTTTATAGCTTCAAATTAAATTCTTCTAATAATCCGAGCGTCGGCAAATGTACAACGTATACTTGTATATACCTAAAAAAAATTCTCGTTATGAAAATGTTCGAAGTTACATAAAACTCGCTGTATGTATACATGAAAGAAAAATTCCCTGTATTTAAAAATCACATTTGTGCACACACAATTGTGATATTTTATTGTAATAAAATGTTATTTTTAATTATGCAATTTGAAATATCTTCAACAATTTAGCTAAAACTAAAAAAATGTAAACAAACAATCTTAATGAAGTAGTATAAAATATAATTTAGTTAATTTAAGATAATAAAAAACCTTTTAAACAAATTGAACGTTTAAAATATGTTTTAAACAAATTTAAGATTTAAAACATGTTCAAAACAAAACCGATTAAAAAACGACGGCTGTTTTTAAACATGCATAAAACACTGTTTTAAAAGAAAGTGTTTTAAATATAGCAACCCTTACTACAACATATTTTGTGTGCTTAATTTTTTTGCACAGAAGTGTGCATTTCGTAAACATTTTAATTAAAACAAAACGTGTTTATGTGTTACTCAAGTGAAAAATAAATTCGACTGATAAATAATAAAAACAAAGTAAATTGCTCGATATACAACAACTCGAGCATTCTGTGCATTCTTTGAAGCAGCATTCTCGATTTTTTTTTTAGCTTTGGCACACAGGCATAAATCAGCGTAATTAAAAGCTGCTATCGTGCGTAGCCCCTCTGTTTGATACGGTTTTTTTTTGCAAATGGAAACCTCGGAATGGAATCGGCTTTCGCATCGAGTGCACTAAAAGGCGGGAATGGATTGCCTTCAAAGAGATACCAAGAATTATTTAAACCGTTTGATGTTCCGCCGAATGCACTCTCTGCGCTTCACCTTTCCAACATTCATATTCCTCCGCCACTTACCTCCCACAAATGTCCATTTTAAGAATTAATTATTTACGATTGCACTGATTTAACAGTGTATTACTTACTCCCTTTTTCCATTTATACTGCTTTTGTACTCAATGGACACTTTTGAATAGCAACTATATTGAATTAATACTCAAAACTACCAGGTCTGTAAATATGAAACGGGAATTTGCTTATTATAAATGGCTCTAGTTGTCAATATAGTGAATGTTAAGTCGCGTTATTGGTCCCTTATTTACATTTGTCAAAGACTTTTAACTTAAAAGAATACAAGTTTATTGCAACTACATATGTTTTCATAGCGTTGAAGATGACTGTTTTTGAGCCTAAAAATTATGATTCGCGGACAGTATTGATTTTCTGTTACCATTAGAAGAAAACTGCTGCAGAATCACATCGAATGCTTGTCGAAGCTTACTGTGAGCATGCTCTGGTAAATCACAGTGCTTTGAGTCATTTAAAATATTCAATTTTCGATTTTGACGTGAGAAACCAAGAACGTGGAAGACCACCGAAAAAGTTTGAAGACGCCGCATTGCAAGCAGTGTTGGATGAGGATAACGCTCAAACGCATCAACAACTTGCGTATCAGTTAAATCTGACACGAGAAGCCGTCTCCATACGTTTGAAAGCCATAAGAAAGATCGAGAAGGTAGGAAGATGGGTTCCACATGAAAGACGGCAGGAAAACCAAAAAAAAACACCTACGAAATACTGCTCACTAGGTACAAAAAAAAATCATTTCCTAATCGAATTGTGACTGGCGATGAAATACTTCCGTATGCGGCTTACTCACCAGACTTGGCCCTAACCGATGACTACTTATTTGCATCGATGGAACACACACTTGCTGAGCAGCGCTTTACTTCTTACAAAAATTTACGAAAATGGCTCGATGATTGGTTTGCCTTGAAAGATTAACATTTTTTTTTGGCGTGGCATCCACAAATTGGCAAAGAGATGGGAAAAATGTGTAGCTAGGAATGGGCAATACTTTGAATAAAATATTAGGGGGACCGGAAAGTAATGTCGTTTTTGCGCATGTTGGTCTTTGTGGTCGCCTAGCAGCTCATTGGGTAATTCAAAGTACTGTCAAAGACATTTTAAGGTTAGAGTGACTTGTTTTCTTGTAAGTTATAAAATTTTAAAGTTTTTTTACAATGTTTGGTGAAATGGTCAGTCAAAAACCAGAAGAGATACATATCCGGCATTGAATGCTTTTTGAATTTCATAAGGGTGGTAATGCAACGGTTGCATTTGCGATATTTATCCGAATGCTTTAGGTATTCGTAAATGCCAAAGGTAGTTTTCCAAGTTCAAATCCGGTGTTTTCAGTCTTTCTGACTCTCAACGATCAGGAAGACCAACTTTGAACTTGGAAAACTAGCTTTGGCATTTACAAATACCTAAAGCATTCGGATAAATATCGGAACTCTGGATAATGACATTTTAAGGGCGGAAGTGGAAGGAAATCCATGTCAGACCATTGAAGAACTTTCGAACAATCTTAACGCACCTTGGTCAACTATTTAGGAACATTTGAAGCAGATTGGGAAAGTAAGCAGAGCAGGTGTTTGGGTCCCGCACAATCTATCCGAGGAAAACAAATCTAATCGTTCCAATACCTGCAACTTATTGCTTCAGCGGTATAACACAGAAGCGTTTTTTGATAGACTGATTACCGGGGATGAAAAATGGGTCCTTTACGCAAAAGGTAGTGGCTCTCTCTAAATGACGCGCCACGAGCTACAGCAAAACCAGGTTTACACCCCAAAAAGGCGCTTTTGTGTGTTTGGTACAATAATCGTGGGGTTGTTAATTTTAAAGTGCTAAAACCTGGTTAAACTGTTAATGCAGACCTTTATTGTGAACAATTGGATAAAATACATCAATCTTTAATTGAAAAGTACCCAGCTCTTGTTAACAGAAAAGGTGTAATTTTGCAACACGACAATGCAAGACCGCACTGCGCAAAACGAACCCTAGGAAAAATTAATGAATTAGAATGGCAAGTATTGTCGCACCCACCATACTCACCTGATATTGCGCTATCTGATTTCTACTTATTTCGATCGCTACAGCATTTTTTAGGTGAAAAAAAAAAAAATGTAAAAATTCTGAAGCAGTATAAAATGCCATCTCCATATATTTTTATAAGAAACCTGGTGATTTTTATCGATCCGGGATTAAAAACTTGCACACTATAAGGCAAAAAGTCGTAGAAAATGTGGGTGATTGTGTGATTGATTAAATTAAAATATCCATAAAAATTTTGTTGTTTGAATTTAATGTAAAAACGACATTACTTTCCGGTCCCCTTATTATTTTGTAACATTTTCATACAATAAATGTGTATTGTTTAATAACGAATTCCGGTTTCATATTTACAGACCTGATACCAATTCTTTTCAATCAACTAATAACGTAAGCTACTAATATTACATTTAAGTTATTAGCTGTTTAATAAGTAACAGTTTCTTCTGAAGTAAATGAATGTAAAAGGGGAAAATTCTTGTGTACTAACGAGTATTTGCACTTCTTGTTTAAACATGAAGTAAATATTTCGAGTTTAAAACAGCCTGGAAATTTCCATTTGTCAGCCACGGATTACAGATCGTATGTATCGTAAATAAAATATTAAAAAAAAAAATAAACAAATACCTTCATTCAGGAAATTTGCTCAATGACCAACTCGAGCTCTTAAAGTCCCCCCTACTTAAGCTAAAGAACCCCCCCCCCCCGCTCTACACTTCTGAAATTTGTAATAATTTAGATAAGTTTGTAAAATGTTTGTATTATATTTCTTCACCTGAAGAAGCTACAGTGTAGCGAAACAATTGTAGTGAATTTATTAAAAAGTTGAAAATCATAAAAAGTTTACTATTATTATTATATTAAAGTGAACATGGATTTTCAAAAAATAAGTGCCTCAACAATAAAAGTTATGTATCATTTGTTTAAAAGTAAAATTCATTAAGTAACAGTGCATATGTACACTGACAATTACAAAGAAATGCTTTTTCAAATTTCTTATTTGTTTTAGGGGTGTTTAATTTGGCGAATATTTGCTTACTTTTCTCTAACGGCCTAACTTACTGCGAATAAGTGCATCTTATTCCTATTGTCAACTTTATTTAAATCAGCCAGAATAAATTGAAATAGAAATCGTCCATTTGAAAATATCAATCCTTTAATACTTTTTTTGTTGGTTTTGTGTAATTGCTAAGACAAATAAGAATAAAGTGCTTTTAGATTCCACCGCTTATATTAAATGTTTATAGTTTTACTATTTCTTTATGTTTAAACCTAATATTTCTCTACGGCTTAATTTCACTTTAGAAACCAGTAAGATTTCTAACATTCAGATTTCCAGAGTGAAATCAAACCATAGAAAAACACTAACGATAATTTTTAGTAAATAACTATTAATGATTTCGATAGCTAACGCCATCTAATGCTACATAGTGGCATCATCAGTGACACGAATGCACAAAGTGCATATGCAGGTCACTGTTTCGTCCACGAGCGAGCAGAACTCTGTTTGTGAAACCAGAAAACAAATATCAAAATTCAATTTGTGTTCAGTATTCCGGCACCAGATACCCACAGACGCGTTTCGGACTTCAAGGTCCTCTTTAGTGTGGTGGTGTTTTCTGGTTTCACAAACAGAGTTCTGCTCGCTCGTGGACGAAACAGTGACCTATATATGCACTTTGTGCATTCGTGTCACTGACGATGCCACTATGAAGCATTAGATGGCGTTAGCTATCGGAATCATTAATAGTTTTCACATATTGGCTTGAAAAAGTCAGAAATGTTCAGTATTCCTCAGCACTGGGTCGGGACCATACTGAAGAGGACCTTGAAGTCCGAAACGCGTCTGTGGGTATCTGGTGCCGGAATACTGAACACAAATTCAATTTTGATATTTGTTTTCTGGTTTCACAAACAGAGTTCTGCTCGCTCGTGGACGAAACAGTGACCTGTATATGCACTTTGTGCATTCGTGTCACTGACGATGCCACTATGAAGCATTAGATGGCGTTAGCTATCGGAATCATTAATAGTTTTCACATATTGGCTTGAAAAAGTCAGAAATGTTCAGTATTCCTCAGCACTGGGTCGGGACCACACTGAAGAGGACCTTGAAGTCCGAAACGCGTCTGTGGGTATCTGGTGCCGGAATACTGAACACAAATTCAATTTTAGTAAATAACACACTTGGTTAAGATTTCACTGTTTATTGATTGACTGCAACAATTGTTTCTCCACACAGTGATGATGATGATGATGAATAATGCTAACTAACGATAATCATAAAGAAGTAGTACAACTATGAACGTTTTATATAAAAATACATTTTAAAATTGATATATTTTTATGTGTTATAGATTTTTCGTTACAAAAAGAATTCCCATTTCCTAGAATACAGTTTTCTTATAGATAAATTTAAAAATTTTGCTTTGAAGGAAAGTTTTACACGCTGGATGACGCGCGATATAAATCTGCGGCGACAGAGCGCAAAGGCAAAAAAATATATCGGTCGTCCTTTCTCGACGCCCTTCCATTCCACTCGTTTTCCTTCAACATAAATATCTTTCTTTCATTACCGTAAAATCCCCTGAAATATGCCTCCGTCACGGAATCGATCCCTAATTACGGCCAGAATTGATGCCGAGGAATTAACTTGAAAACGCCCACCTTAAACAACCAAAAAAGGAACGCACAAAAAAATAAATGAAACGGATTGATTCAGACGTTTCGTGAATTATTTTCGGTCCGTACAAAATTAACTAATTATTTTCAGCCTTAATAATACCGTGCAATCATTTACAACATGATTTAAAGTAGGCTTTGAATTGTAAATTAGATTGGCACTGCTGACTGTTAACACATAGTTTACGATAACCTCAAATTTATTCTATCATTTAATTAGCATTCTGGACAACCGCACAAAAAAATGCCGCCTACTCTAAATCATAATTTAAACGATCGCAGGGTAGAATTACCTTTAATATTATTATAGTTTAATGCCCGTTACTAGAACCGTACAAATACTATACCAACATTTCCTATTATTACGTCAAAATCTACATGGTATTAGTTAGTTTTGAACTATTAAGAAAATGATCGTGGCAACATTGCATTTTCGTGTGTTCTAACTTCACTCTGGTTCAATTTGGAGTAATCTAGAGGTCAAACAAGATAAATTCAAATTCAAAACTATTTGAATTCGAGAAAATAAGCTTCTCTCCTTTCATTTTAAATTTGTATTGTTAGTTGGTTCGAAGATAATTTGACCTAAACGTTACATATACTTTAATAGAGCGTTGTAACAAATCAAATTAAATAAGATTTTTAATATTTCATTGTATAATTCAATACCCGGAGGTGTATTTGCACGGGAAGTAGTTGTTTCAATGGATATTTATCGTCTTAAGTTGTATTATTAATTATGACATTGTTTGCATTTTCACGAATAGTTTTTTCGTAATTTTATATATTAAATCTAGAGGTTATGTTACACTGTTTTCGTTTATGATTGCGATTACGTCTAGCTACAGTTTCTACTACTTGATTAAGCTAAAGTAAAATTTTGAGTTTAGAAAAGCCTGAAAATTTGGTTTGGTCGCGTAGCTAAGCGGAGTTTAAGAGTTCAATTTAAAGTTTTAAGCGAGTGTTTTCCACTCCCAGATTAAGCATGAAGTAAAATTTCGAGTTTAGAAAAGCCTGAAAATTTGGTTTGGTCGCTCCGAGAAGCGGATCGACCAAACCAAACTTGAAGGCTTTTCTAAACTCGAAATTTTACTTCATGCGCCACGCGTCTAAAACACTAAACTATTTTAAAGTTCACAATATGTTACTAGAGCAGTATGTTAAAGTTGCATATTTTAAACTTTACTTAAAACCAGTGTTTTATACTCCTAGGTTGAGCATGGAGAAAACTTTCGAGTTTAGAGAAGCCTGAAAATTTGGATTGGTCGCGCAGGTTTTTCTAAACTCAAAATTTTACGAGTATACAAGTATTTTTTTAAGTTTAATTTGTAGTTATAAAGGAGTGTTGTCCACTCCTGGGTTAAGCATGAAGTAAAATTTCGAGTTTAGAAAAGCCTGAAAATTTGGTTTGGTTGCGTAGCGCGAAGCGCGGAGCGACCAAACCAAATTTTCAGGCTTCTCTAAACTCGAAATTTTACTTCATGCGCCACGCGTATAAAACACCGGCATATTATGAAATTATAAATATACTGCTAAATCAGTATTAAAAATAAACTACTAAAGCAGGACTAAAAATATTATGCTGACAAGAATATTTTAAATTTCACAATATTTCAGTGTTTTATACGCGTGGCGCATGAAGTAAAATTTTCAGGCTTTTCTAAACTCGAAATTTTACTTCATGCGCCACGCGTATAAAACACCGGCATATTATGAAATTATAAATATACTGCTAAATCAGTATTAAAAATTAACTACTAAAACAGGACTAAAAATGCTGACAAGAATATTTTAAATTTCACAATATTTCAGTGCTTTACACGCGTGGCGCATGAAGTAAAATTTCGAGATTAGAAAAGCCTGAAAATTTGGTTTGGTCGCTCCGCGCTTCGCGCTACGCGACCAAACCAAATTTTCCGGCTTTTCTAAACTCGAAATTTTACTTCATGCTTAATCTGGGAGTGGAAAACACTCGTTTATAACTTACAATTAAACTCTTTTAAAAATCAACCAATATCTGAAGATTTACAGCATATACTCTGTAATTGAAGCATGTATACTTACAAGAAAAAAAAAGCCCTGTATGTATACTTAAAATAAAAATGCCTTGTATATTCATATTTCATATTTACGAAAATAACACAATTATTTAAATATACAAGCTTCGTCTCTGTCCCGTTCGAGAGAAGCATACACAATAAAATTATTTATTTGATTGTTGAGACTTTCTTTTTCATCCCGTTTACGATTCGCAAATTCATACTTTCTATAGCAAATATTTGAACAAATTAAACTGCAAGGGGATGCTGGATCTCGCGTATAAAATATGAAATTTATAAATAGACAATGAAACAACGTAGAATTGTTCGGAATACTTTACGTCTATATACAAGTAGATTTTCAATAAATTTATACGTGCAAACATACGAGTACATATATATTTTCTAATCCACAAGAGATAGAGAATTGTGAAATAAACAGGGAGAGATAGAGAGAGCGATACAATAAAAGATGCAGATATAGATATGTAGTTGTACAGAGAGATACGAGGTAGTGATAGATAGAGAGATACAAAGAGACTGTGTGTGTGAGAGAGGAGATGGCGAGATACATAAAGGGGGTTTATCTTTTAAGTACATGTACACTTCTGTGCAATAAAATTAAGCACAAGTCATAACTATTTTTCACAATATTCTAGTTATATAATTCGGGTCTGTGTTAGTTGCCTAGCAGCAGTTTCAATAAATGATAAACCACTATAACTTGAAAATAACGCCGTTATTAAAAAAAACAAAACTAAGTCCTTTCGAAAAAAACGCTCTTAGTAAATACAACAAAGCCGAAATAGATAAACCATCTTCTATTTTAGTTAAAATTCGAATATTTGAATTGTTATCGAAATGACGTAGCATTTTAACATTAAGGAAATTGGCATATTTACATATTCTTATATTTAGAAAACTTATTATGTCCGTTTAAAACGGACATAATGAGTTTTCTAATTATAAGAATAACATATTTTGTGTGCTTAATTTTATTGCACAGAAGTGTACAGGGTGGTCTAATTTCGATGTTGCTTATGGGCATCTCGGTAAATATAAGAGTTAGAAAAAAACTGATGGCGCAGTCGCGATATCTTTTTTGAGACTAAGATAATGCCGAAAACAAAAATGCACCATCTTGTTCTTTTCAGAAATTATGGGTCGAAATCGGGTTTTCTTGATTTTTACCTTTAATTATGATCTTGCGTAATTTGTGAGATAGACAAAAACTATAAATACCTTCTTAAGACACCTTTTTGGGTAAAATCCAGTGGCGTAGGCATTTTTCTATTTTATGCACTCATTTTCGAGTTACGGCCAAATTTTTTTAAAATGTAAATCATAGTTGGCTTTGATACAGTTGAAAATAGTGTTTTTCACTGATTTAAAAAATATATACTTTTATAAACTTATCTTAAAAAATAGAGTAGAAACTAGCTTTTAATCTGCCTATTAATATAATACGGAAGACAATAGCCATTTTTGATCAGTTGCATGCTCAATTT
This sequence comes from Philonthus cognatus, assembly GCA_932526585.2. Lineage (NCBI taxonomy): Eukaryota > Metazoa > Arthropoda > Insecta > Coleoptera > Staphylinidae > Philonthus > Philonthus cognatus. Next base: position 24,643,840 of record OW052250.1, on the reverse strand, counting down.
TAATTAATTATTCCATTGCAACAGCAAAGAGTTCTGTTCTTCCAACAAGATGGAACAGATTGCTTTTGAATGCAAATTTAGGGGGCAATTGGTTGGGAACATTTAGACCGGTTAGGCAGCCTGCTAGATCTCTAGATCTGACACTGTTAGATTTTTTTATGGGGATACCTGAGGGACAACATTTACAAGCAGCCTAAATTAATTTAGACGCATTGGAGCAACATTAAAAATGTCCCAACATTTTAATTTATAACGCCATTCGAGCTGTAAGAGGTAGATACCAAAGATGCATTAAAAATAATGGCCATCAGTTCAAACATTTAAAATAAGTTTTTTTTTCTTAATAAATAAAAATTCGAATAAATATTAAAAATAAAATTATGTTCTGCCCAATAACATATTTATTACTCAAAAAAGAATTATTATTATTTAAAAAACCTTTAGTTTATAATGTTTATCATAATTAAAACTGAGCATGCAAATTATCAAAAATAACTAATAATGCATTTATCAGAAGTAAATTGGAGTACTTTAGTGTAGTATGGAACCCATGCTACCAACCACATATAAATGACCTTGAAAAAATCCAAAGGAAATTCTTGAAATGCCTCTACTTTAGAACACATGGACAATATCCTGTTCAAGGCTACAGCTCAGTTGAACTTGAAAGAGAATTTGGCATAATATCTTTACAAAATAGAAGACGTATGGCTCAAATTCTTTTTATTTACAAATTAATTAATTATCAGTTGCATGATTCATACCTCATCTCTAGGCTAAACTTTGCTGTTCCCAGGTCAGGTAGTAGACATAAGAATATCTTTTATAATAATCGAGCAAATACAACACACTATCTTAACTCGCCCATCATGTTTATGTGTAACTCGGTAAACATGCTGCCTCATGATATTGATATATTTCATATTAATTTATCAATGCTCACTGCTCATTTGACATCGCATTACATGTTGAATAACATATAAATGTATTGAGATTGCGCTAGATGTGGTTATCGGAATTATCGACATTAACTACGCTACTTCATGTTTTCATTTAATTTAATTCTACTTTTTATTTTTTTTATTTTTAGTTTTTAAGTTATGTAAAAATCATTGTATTTCAAAGTATATGCAGTGCTATATTGTGAACGATTGTGACTATACTGTATTGCGCTATAATTGTATTTTTCTAATTTATCCTATTATTAGATCTTATGAATCTGTTGGATAATAAATAAATAAATAAATAAATAAATAAATAAATAAATAAATAAATAAATAAATAAATAAATAAATAAATAAATAAATAAATAAATAAATAAATAAATAAATAAATAAATAAATAAATAAATAAATAAATAAATAAATAAATATTATTTTGCAGATTAAAAGCTAGTTTTTACTCTATAGTAACACTGTTTTTTAAGATAAATTCACAAAAGTATATATTTTTGAAATCAGTGAGAAACACTCTTATCAACTATATCAAAGCCAACTATGATTAACATTTAAAAAAAACTAATTTGGCCATAACTCGAAAATGTGTGCATAAAATAAAAAAATGGCTACGTCTACCTCACAAATTACGCAAGATATTAATTAAAGTTAAAAATCAAGAAAACCTGATTTTGCCCTATAACTTCTGAAAAAAGCAAGATGGTGCATTTTTGTGTTCATCATTATCCTTCTCTCAAAAAAAGAGATCCCAACTGCGCCATCGGTTTTTTTTAACTCTTATATTTACCGAGATGCCCATAAGCAACATCGAAATTAGACCACCCTGTACACTTCTGTGCAATAAAATTAAGCACACAAAATATGTTAAAGTTTAAAACGGACATAATGAGTTTTCTAATTATAAGAATATGTAAATTTGTCAATTAGACCACCCTGTACATCTCCCAATTATATCGTATATGCTGTAAATCTTAAGATATTCGTTGTTTTTTTAAAGAGTTCGATTTGAAGATTTAAACGAGTGTTGTCCACACAAAAATCTAAAAACAGGCTTCAAAAATAGTGGCGGCAGAAGGTTTTTATGTCTCTCCTGAAAAGTTTTGTTTCTTATACTAAGAAGGATTTACAGGTAAGCCGACGATTTGATACATGGTAAAAATGAAACGAAAAACCCATTTTACTTTGAACGACTATCATTTCGATTGAAGGCTATCGATTTTATTTTTAAACCTAATAATTTCTGAACAATTTCACAAAGAAAAACACAACGCTGAATTGAATTTTTCATTTAATATTTTAAAGAAAACTAAGATATTGTGAAATTGGTAAAAAATATTGTCAAGTTTTAATGGTTGTCATTTTTTTCAAGAGCAGTTTGATTAATTTTTTTCCAACGTTAAAACATGATTTATATAAAAGAATATAGTGAATATATAGTTTAAATTTAATATAATTTTTTTCGTGTTTTTGTAAGTTCATGTCCCATGAATTTCAAACTGAGACAACACATAATTTTCAGCGAAAATAACTAAAGAAACTATAGATAGAGAGATGTTTTCGCCGCTCTTTAATACCCTTAATCCATAATCCTGTACCTATTATTAGTGTCTCCGAAAATCAAGCTACCTGTAAATAACCCCTAACACCCACATTAGTCTGTAATCCTTAAAAACGGTATATATTGATCTGCATGTCCGTAAGTCGTTATACTTGATAATGACACTCACACTGTCGAAAGTTAAGTCGTAACAATATTTATATGTAACACCTGTATATATATATATACAGGACTATAAATAGAAGGAACAGATTTCAAACATTTATATCTTTCAAACTACAAAAGGTAAAACCATAATTCAAACTTTCCTGGATAGACAAAAGTTTAAAATTTGATCAGTCCAAGTAGAAGTTCCAACCACGGCCGCATTGGCGCTGTTACGTGTCATGTTGATTATCTGTAGTAAAATGGTGACACAACAAGAAAACGCATTTTGTGTGCTGCAATTAGCAAAACTAGAGTCCAGTATTGAAGTTTAATGAGCTTTTCGCCGTCAGTTTAATAAACAACCGCCTCGTCATGAGCAGATTTACCAGTGGCATCGAAAATTCGTAGACGATGGTCCATTTGCGAAAAACACGAGATGTCCACGCACATCAAATGAAAATGTCGAGCGAATTCGTACAGTTTACGAAAAGCAACCCAAAAACCTGTCTTAAAAATATGCGACATCGAATTGTTGAAGCTGTGAATTAGATAACTAGAGACCAGCTGATTCGTGTGTGACAAGAAATGAGCCACCGTTTTGATATTTGTCGTGTACACATGGTAGTCATATTGAATGCATAAAATTTGATCTTTTCTTTTTTCAGGAACGTTGGAATTGTGTTTCTATCTTTTGTAGTTTGGAAGAAATATATGTCTAAAATCTGTTCCTTTATTTTAAATAGCCCTGTATACTCGTATATAAATTACTAGAAGTGGTAAAAAACATAGTAACAGTTTCATTTAATTTTGATATGTATTACCACGTAGTAACGGTCAAAACCATCATTAAAAAAGCAATGTTTACTTAACATCTAGACCAAGTTTTATGAAAATTCTACCAGGGGTTTTTGAGTTAGGGGTTCTAGAACATTCAACTTTTATAAAAAAATATTTTATAATTTCATAATATCGACTTTAAGCGAAAATAACTAAAAACACAATAAATGGGGTGTTTTGCATTTTTACATGTTTTAAAAGAGCAATGTTTTCTTAGCATCCACAGCAAGTATCATTAATATGTTTCTTGGGTTTTTTGATTCACAATCTATTTTATTAATCTTAACTTAACAACAACTACTGGATTTCAAACTGAGAAAACACATAATTTTGGGTTCCAGCGAAAATACTAAAAAACTATAGATGGGGTGCTTTTAGATTTTTCCACATTTTGAAATGGCAATGATTACTTAACATCTATACCAAATTTTATGAAAATTCTACCAGGGGGTTTTGAGTTATGAGTTCTTGAAAATTAAACTATCATAAAAAAAAGTATGTTGAAATATCATAATATTAAATTAAATCGAAAATAATTAAAAAAACTATGAATGGAGTGCTTTAAGATTTTCACATATTTTGAGAGAGCAATATGTATCGTATGTTCAATAAAAAATAACCTCTGCCATGTGATAGATGGCGCTGTAGTCTCAAAATGAAAACGTTCCCCATTAATCTAAAAAAAACGGCATTTACGTGAACTTATATAAAAAAAGAGTGTGTAAAGTTTACTTCCAGGGTTTTTATAACTCCTGACAGATGGCGGTAGAATCGTCAAAATTAGTTTTTTTAAATAGAGCATACGATTCGATTTTTACTAAAAAATATAGTTTTTTGATGCTCCCAAAAAATGCCTTATATTTTTCTACGGTGTGTATATTTTTTATATTTTTAGGCCGACGGGAAATATTTCTATTTGAGCGACAAAGTTGAAAAAAATCAATATACCAGTAGCGGACATTTTATTGTACAAATTAACTTTAATAAGTCATTAGAATAATGAATTTTATAGTCCTATATTATTTTAATTTGCGGTCGGTACCTGTGTTGACTACAGCAGATTTCTTTAGGTTTACCGGGAACGTTTTAATTTTTGTGACTACAACGCCATCTATCAAGAATTCAAAAAAATGGTCGGATGAAACCTACATCATTTTTGGTGTAGAATCCGAATCTTCAATAAAACAATTCCTATTTAAGATTTCAAAGTCGCCCCTCTCCCCCACCCCTTGGGAGGTGAGGGCTAAGAGAATTTCACAGGATTGGATGGCCCCCTCGAAACCATTCAACTTTTGTTCGGAACATTTTTTTGTACGATGCATATTTGTCGAGATATTCCAGTGGAGAAATTAAAATAGGTCACCCTGTATATAGTTATAGTTTAGTTGTAGTAATATTGGTTATATTATATATATATATTTTTTTAATAACAATGAAATTATCGGTAAATAAATACTTAAATATATTTATCGGGCAAATATTAAAATACTCATATTTGTTTATTAATTATTTAATTGTCGGTACTTATCATTGTGTTGTGAATTTTCAACAACTCATAACGAAATTCCTGTAATTAAATTGTGAATATTAAATTACATGATATTTCTATTAATACCTTTTTATGTATAATTTAATTTACACTTTGTTTTCAATTTCGCATCTACTTAATTTAAAATGTACAATCAGTGACACGATATCTTGCTTTGCAAAAATATATTTATTACAAATTCTCGGTACTTATTATTGTGTTAGGAGTTTTATAAAACTTATTCCTAAAATTACATTCATAAAAAAATTATAATGAATACATTAATATTACGGCTTTTGCAGTTATTATAATGAAACCTAAACAACTTTAATTAAAACACTTTTAACCTTTCTTCGGATTTTTTATTATATAGCAGATGTACATTTCGGTCACAAGATGACCATAACCAATGGATTGATCAATCCATTGACAATGGTCAGTCACCTTGTGACTGAAATATACATCTGGTATATCGTCGGTGTAATTCTAATACCTCGTAACCCATTTTTTATTTTGGATTTTGGGACTATGAGCTATTCAAATAGTAAAAAATACGCTAAATCGAGTGGAAAATACTTCGTAAGCCATAAAGCAATTAGTGGTTGTGCTGTAGCTCTATGGCTTACGAAGTATTTTCCACTCAATTTAGTACACTTTTTACTATAGAATTAGCTCATAACCCCCGAAATTGGGTTACAAGTTATTAGAATTACACCGACGATATAATGAAAATTGTGAAGAAAGGTTAAAAGTGTTTTAATTAAAGTTATTATAATCTCACGTAACTCACCCAAATTCAAACCTAAACAAATTAAGTGTTTTATTAAAGTGATACTATGGGGTTTCAACAACTAACAGCCTCAACTATTCAGTATTATATTATTTTCTATAATTTTATATAACAAACGTTTTATTTTTTAAATTTCATTTCAAAAACATGCTAAATATCTGGCTTGTTGATTTTATACAGGAAGTAAAATATCCTATCTGATGTCAGATTATTGTGTTTGTTTTTTTCACAGTTATAACCTAAACTGGTCATTACTTTCCTCTTCGTCATATTTTTATATATTGGGTTTGGCTTAATATTTTTCATTAATATAATTTTTAAAAGATAACTTTGGCCTTCCTCTATATTTTAAAAATTCTAATTCCATTATCTTGAGAAATTTATAGGTTTTAATGATAAACGCGTAATGGAGTTGTTTATTTTTCTATAAAGTTTAAAATTTTAAAAAGTTATGAAAAAAATAGTCAACATTTTCAAAAACGTGTATCGATTAAATCATACTTTTAAAAGCTTTCAGCGACATATTAACTTGAGATCTAAATGGGCTTTATATTACATTACATTAGTAAAATAGTAAACTGGTCGTGACTGAACGGCCAACCGCCTAAGTCAATTCCCTTATACTCATCTCAACCACCAACACTAAAAAAAAAATCATAAAGTTAGGGAGTTTTTCTTTTAAGTAAACATATCCCAATTGCAGCGTATACACTTAAATCTTCAGATGTTCGTTGTTGTTTAAAACAATTCAATTTGCAGCTTTAAACGCGTGTTTTCCACTCCCAGACTAAGCATGAAGTAAAATTTCGAGTTTAGAAAAGCATGAAAATTTGGTTAGGTCGCGTAGCGAAGCGGAGCGACCTATCCAAATTTTCAGGCTTTTCTAAACTCGAAATTTTACTTCATGCGCCACGCGTATAAAACACTGATATATTGTGAAGTTTGCAATATGTTACTACAGCAGAATGGTAAAGACGAATATTTTGAACTTCACTTACGACCAGTGTTTTATACGCGTGGCGCATGAAGTAAAATTTCGAGTTTAGAAAAGCCTGAAAATTTGCAGTTTCAAACGAGTGTTTTCCACTCCCAGACTAAGCATGAAGTAAAATTTCGAGTTTAGAAAAGCCTGAAAATTTGGTTAGGTCGCGCAGCGAAGCGGAGCGACCTATCCAAACTTTCAGGCTTTTCTAAACTCGAAATTTTCCTTCATGCGCCACGCGTATAAAACACTGATATATTGTGAAGTTTGCAATATGTTACTACAGCAGAATGGTAAAGACGAATATTTTGAACTTCACTTACGACCAGTGTTTTATACGCGTGGCGCATGAAGTAAAATTTCGAGTTTAGAAAAGCCTGAAAATTTGCAGTTTCAAACGAGTGTTTTCCACTCCCAGACTAAGCATGAAGTAAAATTTCGAGTTTAGAAAAGCCTGAAAATTTGGTTAGGTCGCGCAGCGAAGCGGAGCGACCTATCCAAACTTTCAGGCTTTTCTAAACTCGAAATTTTCCTTCATGCGCCACGCGTACAAAACACTGATATATTGTGAAGTTTGCAATATGTTACTACAGCAGAATGGTAAAGACGAATATTTTGAACTTCACTTACGACCAGTGTTTTATACGCGTGGCGCATGAAGTAAAATTTCGAGTTTAAAAAAGCCTTAAAATTTGGTTTGGTCGCTCCGCTTCGCGGAGCGACCAAACCAAATTTTAAGGCTTTTCTAAACTCGAAATTTTACTTCATGCTTAATCTGGGAGTGGAAAACACTCGTATAAAGCTTCAAATTAAAATCTTTTAAAAAACAAGTAATGTAGGAAAATTTACAGCGTACGCATATAAAGCCTATACATTTCTGAAAATAGTAACATTTTTACAGAGCGATATTATTATAAATTATGATTAAGAGTAGGCGGCATTTTTTTTGTTGAGTTGCCCAGACTGCTAATTGAATGATGTAATAAATTTGAGGTTATGGTAAACTGTGTTAACAGTCAGTAGTGCCAATCTAATTTAAAATTCAAAGCCTACTCTAAATCACGTTTTAAACGATCGCACGGTAGTTTTGAAATATTTAAATGATTTTTTATTAACATTAATAACATTCCTATATTAAGCACATAGGATTAATATCTTTAATTTTAATAATACAAGGTGATATTCATTGTATTTCGTCACTCGAAGCAAAACAAAATTGAAAACTCAAACTCACAGATTCGATTACGTGTGGATATTTTTAGATTACAGCAGGAAATCAAGTGTAATTCTGTAATTGACGGTGTACATTTTTTGCTAACGCAGTGTGCAGAGCGAGTCAATCGGGAAGCGGAAATTGCTCGTCGACCTCCTGATACGTCAACCTGAAAGTAGTGTTTAATTTTTCAAATGGATCACGGCAGGAGAACAAAACCGCAATAGCCGGAAATAAAGTGTTTGATTCAACTCGGAAAAACCGCATTATTAATTGCACCCCATTTAAACTACATTTCAACAAATTTAACAGCAGCATGTGTAAATCTGATTAATTCCGTGTTCGTTATTGTAGTTCAATTAATCAATGTGTTTAAAGATAATTAGTTTCAAACAAGAATAATTCAAATTAAAAAATATTTGAAAGTGGAATATACGAAATCAAGTGTGGAGATTGTGATGGTGTATACCGAGTGTCTGGGATAAGGGGCGAACATAGGAATTTAACATGTAAAATTAAATATGTGTAATTATTAGCTCCCCTATTCATTTCAGAGAAAAATCGCAAAGGAATATTTTTTAGAGTATTTAAAACTGTATTAAATGTATCGATTTAATTTACGTTTGTACCAGAATCCATATTATCAAAATGCTACCAAAGAAATTTAAATGATGAATGCATGCTTGTCGTTTGGGATAAATCATAATAATAACACGTAATTAATGGAAGAAAGATAATTAATTTATTATCAAGATAATTTATAGTAGTGTCAGATTACAAACAGTTCGTGATTTATTTTTGTTTAAATTTTTATTTTACTGTATCTACGCCCAATGGGAAATGTTAGGGCAAGTACTCAAAACGTTTTCCATTCTGGTGTAAACAATAACCCAATCTGTTATAAAATGCCTGCCTTACATTAGTCAACTGCCTATCTGTAATTAATCTGCAATTCACAAAAATTGCTTCCCGCAGAGATTCAATATTTGGATGGCGTTTTTTATAAATTTTGTTTTTCAGGTGACCCCATAAAAAGAAATCGCATGGTGTTAAATCAGGAGATCTTGGTGGCCAGTTGATAGTGCCACCGCGACCAATCCAACAATTGGGAAAATTAGCATTTAAATATTCCCTCACATTTAAACCATAATGGGCCGGGCATCCATCATGCTGATACCATATCTCCTGATTTTCACGTGCAACTTCTTCTAACGCAGGGCCAACCTGGTCGATTAAAAGGTCTAAATAAGAATTCGAATTTAAATTTCCGTAAATTTCAAATGGCCAAATAATATTATTGTTAAAAATACCAGCCCAAATATTTATTTTTTGCGGGAACTGGGTTCCAGTTTGCAAGCGTATCCGTGGATTTTCCTGGGTCCAGTATCGCGTGTTCTGTGTGTTGGGCTCGTTATTAAGAGTGAAGGTGCATTCATCAGTAAAACAGATAGACTGCAAAAAGTTTCGGTCTGTGTTTGATCGATCCTGCATTATTTCACAGAATACAGGCCTGCTTTCTTCATCCACTAGTAGTATCTCCTGATGACATTGATGTTTGTAGGGATGGTATCCATGCTTCTTCAGAATCGTATGTACAGAGAATTTAGACACGTTGCACTCACCAGCAATACATCGTATGCTAGTTGTTGGTTCAGCATTTATCAAACCCAAATCCAAGGAGTATATTATATATAATATACTCTTTGCCGAAACTCTTTCTTCCAATTCATTGTTGCATCTTCTGTTCCGTTTGCCTGTAAGGTTAATGTTTTTGAATTAATATTTGTTGAAATCGGACTATTAAAATACCTTTCGAATCATCTGCCGCTACACTTGCTGTATTTTCAAACTTTTTCACAAACTTGGTAATTGTTGATACAGACGGAATTCGTCGATTGTTAAATTTAACCGAAAATAAGTCACGAACTCTGCGTAAACTGACGCCACTGTAAAATGTTTTTATAATGAATACCCCCTCTTCATTGGAATAACTCAGATTATTATTCATAAAAATTATAATGCGTGAATTGATATCTGACTAGCAAAATTATTTTCACTATAACATGACATTTGTCAAACTCATAGCAAGGGTTTTTATTAAATGGTACATTGTTCAACTTATTTTTATTATTTTTAAGGTGGATTCTGGTACAAACTTAAATTAAATGGATACATTTAATACAGTTTTTAATTCTCTGAAAAAATATTCCTTTACGATTTTTCTCTAAAATTAATAGGGGGGTTAATAATTACACATATTTAATTTTACATGTTAAATTCCTAAAGGGTAATCAACAATGATTGTAGACAAGTTAAATTTTCCACCGAAAAATCTGGGGAATTTGATCGCTCCAAGTTCATGCCAAGGAAAAATTAATAAACAGTAACTCGATTTGACATTAGCAGCGTCGTGCGTCGTATTTTGCCATTGTGTTAATTCATTCTTCGAATTAAGTTATTTTTCATTCTGTTTCATAGACATCAGTTCTTATCAGGACTACTTTGTATAAGTCTTTGTTTTGTGGTAAGTGATTTGCTGTTTTTAAGGTTAGAAAATTAGAACATTTAAGTTTAATCCTAAATTTACAGATTTTAAGAGAATTCGCTTGTGTTTACCGTGATGTTTGCACCACAGCATGATGCTTTCATCCTGAAGGCTCATTATCGAAGTGGAACTATGAATGAAGATGGCACATGGACTTACTCATTACAATCATGTCTGAATCAATTTATTCAAGCCTTCCCCGATGTCCACATTCCTTACAAAACATTTTCCTCGCATAAAACCCGCATTGTTGACCGTTTTGAGGGAAAGAATTGTATCTGTAAGGGCAAGTCAGCTGGAAGACTGCCTATCTTAACAGAAGAGGTTGTTGGCGACATTCAACAACGACTTGAACAAAGCCCAACAAAATCTTTAAGAAAACTTTCAGCTCAAACGGGTATGTTCTTAATTTTAAGGTGCGCACAAATTTTAATGTTTAATCCTTTTACAGGAGTATCGTATGGGAGTTGCATAAAAGCCACAAAAAAAAATCTACATTTGCACCCGTATAAGGTATCGGTAGTTCAACAACTTCAGCCATTTGATTTCCAAAATAGAATTGATTATTGCAATTGGTTTAATCAGAATTTAAATGATAATGGTATCTTGGACAAGACCTTTTTTACTGACGAGGCGTGGTTTCACTTGTCAGGATATGTGAACTGCCAAAACTATCGTACGTGGGCTAGATGGAGACATTAAATTACTTAAGGGAATTTTACGATGATCGCTTGGTAAGCGACGGATTATGGCCACCACGTTCGCCAGACCTCACTCCGTGCGATTTTTATTTATTCGGGCATTTAAAAAATAAGGTTTTTAAAAATCGAATGCATACCCTAAACGAGCTTAAAGCAGCAATTGAAGAAGAGATAAGGAACATAAATCCGGAGGAGCTTCAACGAGTATTTCAAAATAAAAAACGTAGAGTTAACATTTGCCTAGAAAATGAAAGCCATCATTTTGAACATTTATTATAAAATTGGGGATGCTAACTCTACGTTTATTAAAAATACACAAAACCTTAACTTACTTCAATTTACTTTGTATATTTAATTAAAATTGTAAAAATTTTATATATAGTTATGATTAAATATTTAATTTATTGTTTGCTACGCCAATGGAAAAGCAATCTAGGGGATTTTCTTTTCATATAATCAGTTGTACCAACATTTTTTGGCGGGAAATTTAACCTGTCTACAATCATTGTTGATCGCACTGTATGTTCGCCCCTTATCCCAGACACTCGGTATATAGGACAAACAGGAAGAACTTTTAAAATTAGATTAAGTGAACATAAAAAAGCAATAGTAAATAATAAATTCTCCACTGGACTTTCACAACATTGCATTGAACATAATCATTTTTTCAACAATAATAATTTAAAAAATTTGTATTCAGGTAATAAGGGACGTGACTTGAATCTCCGAGAGGGATTAGAAATAAACAGAGGTATAAACAGTGGAAAAACCACGCATAATAACATCGAAGACATTTGTCACTCCCCGATTGCAAAGGCCCTTATTACCTGAAATTAGCTGTAATATTTGTATAAATATCGGTACACTTTTAAATTTTGTACATATCTCCTTGAGAATGACCTACGGTCAAGACTAGTTGGAGTAAAAATTATAATCAGTGAAACAAACCAAGTGTTTTAATCAAAATTCTATTATTAAAAAAATTTTGAATTCGAGAAAATTACCTTACGCTTCTTATAGTTTGCACACTTTAAACATAATGTATAAAATAACGAGAATGTTTTTAGTGTAAAATGCGAACAATGTGTCTTAATTAATAAGACAACCCTGGACAATAAAAAATAATATTTATTGTCTTCTAGTTCTTTATGAAATGCGCATTTCTGCACTGCACTTAGGCCTCATTAGGCCCATTGTGCCCATTTATTGTCTTAAGTTGTCTTATTAATTCAGACACATTGTTTGCATTTTACACGAAAAATATTTTCGTAATTTTATATATTATAATTAGTTTCTTCGGGGCCCGCCGTGGCCGAGCGGTTGAGCCGCTGGTTTCGCCAATCGTTCACGGCGGTGATCTGAGTTCGATTCCCGGCTGGGGCGAGTAATTTTTCTAACGAAAAATACTCGTCTCCGGTTCCATGGATGTGTGTGAATGTGTTGTGACGTCCAAATATAGATATAGTTAAATAACTGAATAAGTTAGTTAATAAATTAATAAGTTATAAAAAATTGAAAGATGATGGTTAATAGTCGTGAAACTAAGGCCAGGCAAAAGCAAAAAAAAATTAGTTTCTTCGTTTTTAACTAGACTTTTTTTTATTTTTATAAAATCAATTTATTCAATAGCAATTTGTACAAACGTATTTAATCACTTGTCGTTTTTTGTTTAAATTAAGACCATGCGCATAATTGTAATTATTACCTTGTTTTTCAGTCAGATTTTAAAATATTTAATTGAATTACAAGCAATGTCCATACAGTGGCGTAGCAAGGTTAAATATTTTGCCAATATTTTATATATCGGTATTTCTATATTTTAAAATTATTGACCTCTATTGTTTTTAATTTCTAGAAATTTATATGGAAATCTTTAATTTGTTTATATTTATTTAGGCATTAATTTTTATTTCTATACAGGGTGTCCGTATTTCAACAGAATGTATAGGGATCACGGTTATTTGACAAGATAGAGAGTCGATTGAATTGGGGCAAAGTTGCATAATTCAGGGCCCAATATTAATCTAGAGACAAATTTAAAATATCTTCTTTCGTTTTTGAGATATTGTCAAAAAACGGATTTTTTGAAATTTAGTTTTTATTTTTTTATTCAAAAACTATTGAATCCAGACATTTACAACTTTGACATTAAAAGCACTTTTTAACGATTAATCTAGGAACATATTTTATTTTAAGATAACTATAACATTTACCCAGGGACCATAGCCAACTTTTGTATTTCTTATGGGCGCCATTTTGAATTTTCATATTTTTTGGAAGAATATTTTTTCTGAATTCAATGATGTACCACACTTATAGTTTATTGTACATTTTATACGTATAATTTTAATCTTTTGTTTTTTGTAAAGAGTGCTTTGGAAACAGCTGAGTAACTCACTTATTTGACAACTCCTAGGACCCATAATTTGCTTACATATCACCCCTGAAGACGGGCATCCGACGATACACATTTTAACAGTTGTGATGTATTTTAAAGTAACGAGTGCCTTCCACTCCCAGACTAAGCATGAAGTAAAATTTCGAGTTTAGAAAAGCCCCGCGTAGAAAATTTGTCGAGGGTCGCGCAGCGAACCGAGACAAATTTTCACGGGGCTTTTCTAAACTCGAAATTTTACTTCATGCGCCACGCGTATAAACCACTGATTTACAGTAAAGTTAAAAATATATAACGGTTAGATGTGATCAATATTTACCGAAATGTAGCGCAAAAATACTTTTTTTGTGAATAGTTTTGGAATAATAATAATAAAATTAGAATGAATTTAGTTTGTGCAACTTTTATGTGATAATCGGTACTTATTATTATTATTATTACAAAAGATTGACAGTTATTAATTAATTATGAGTGCTAACAATCATTGACTGCTGTCAAAATTTTATTGGTTAACAGATATGACGTCATTGTTTCCAAGGCACACTTTGCAAAAAAGAAAATATCATAATTTTAAATATCAGACCTAAAATAAATTATGAGTGTGATACATCACTGAGTTCAGAAAAAAATATTCTTCCAAAAACATTAAAATCCAAAATAGCGCTCATAAGAAAAACAAAAGTTGACTATGGTCCCCGGGTAAAAGTTATACGAGGGTGGTTTGAAAAATCCGTGCAAAGTCCGAGAGATGGCACCACCGGCGCGTATCGAGGTCATGTTTAGATAGTAGCATTTCTTGAATGAACGCACACCAAGTTTTAGCCATATTGGTCTATTTCTTTGTATTTGGTATTCGTGTGAATCAAGGAAGTCGATTGATTTTCAAGAAATGGACAAAAATGATTTCGTGTGTAAACATTACTTTATGAAAGGCAAAACGCCTCAGGAGACTAAAGAGAAGCTTGATAAACATTATGGTGACTCTGCACCTTCGATTAGAACAGTTTATAAGTGGTTTCAAAATTTTCGAACTGGCCATATGGGCACAAGTGACGCTGAACGTTCTGGAAGATGCAGAGTCACCATTACGACTCCAGAAATCATTGATCAAATCCATGATATGGGGATGGATGACAGAAGAGTTAAGGTGCGTGAGATTGCTAGTGCTGTGGGCATCTCGACTGAACGGGTACATAATATTTTGAATAAACATTTGGACATGAGAAAGCTATCCGCAAGATGGGTGCCACGATTGCTCACGCTTGACCAAAAACGGAAACGTGTGAAGTGTTGCAAGGATGGTTTGCAGCTGTTCCAGAAGAATCCGGAGGACTTTAAGCGTCGTTTCGTCACTGTGGATGAAACATGGATACATTACTATACTCCTGAGACCAAACAACAATCTAAACAATGGGTTACCAAGGGGGAATCTGCACCAAATAAGGCGAAGACCGTTCTTTCGGCCGGAAAGGTTATGGCGACTGTCTTTTGGGATTCGCAAGGGATAATCCTTATCAACTATCTGGAAAAGGGTAAAATTATTTATCGTTATTGGACCGTTTGAAAACCGAGCTGCAATAAAAACACCCGCGATTGGCCCACAAGAAAGTCCTTTTCCATCACGACAACGCACCAGCACACACCTCAGCAGTTGTGGTCGCAAAATTAATGGAAATAGGATTCCAACTCGTTTCACATCCCCCCTATTCTCCAGACTTGGCTCCCTCGGACTACTATTTGTTCACCAATTTGAAGAAATGGCTGGCGGGACAAAGATTTTATTCAAACGAGGAGGTGATTGCAGACACTAATGGATATTTTGCAGACATGGACAAATCCTATTATTCGGAAAGGATCAACAAACTAGAACATCGTTGGACGAAGTGTACAAGCCTAAAAGGAGAGAGACTATGTCGAAAAATAAAAAAGGTTTACCCCAAACACGTTAGTAGTTTTTATTTTTGCACGGACTTTTCAAACGCCCCTCGTAGTTATCTGAGAAAAAATATGCTACTAGATTCCACATTAAAAAGCGCCTGTATATTTTTAGAGTTCTAAATGTCTAGATTCAGTAGTTTTTATATAAAAAAATTAAAACTATTTTTTAAAAAATCAGTTTTTTGTTGATATCTCGAAAACAAGAACAGATATTTCAAAATTGTTTTTAGATAAAATTTGAAATAAAAACACTTGGTTTGTTTCACTAACGTTTTACTTATTATTCCGACTAGTTTCGGCTTCTAGTCATTATCAAGGAATGTTAGTGAAACAAACCAAGTGTTTTTATTTCAAATTTAATTTTAATCATGTTTCACCAAGTGATTAATGAGAACATTGTGAAAGTTGTTTTTAGATTATTGTTAGGCCTTAAAATACGCAACGTTTCTTTAATTGAACTGACTCTCTATTTCTTCAAATAACCGATATCAGTATACATTCTGTTGAAATATGGGCACCCTGTATACTCGACGTACATATTTTCTATAATTGTATTTTTATA
Source organism: Philonthus cognatus (assembly GCA_932526585.2). Lineage (NCBI taxonomy): Eukaryota > Metazoa > Arthropoda > Insecta > Coleoptera > Staphylinidae > Philonthus > Philonthus cognatus. Next base: position 24,627,688 of record OW052250.1, on the reverse strand, counting down.
TTGTATACCTATACTAGTTTATTTGTAAATAGTGATTTACGTGATTAAATAATTGATTATGATTATGAAATATTATTTTTTTGCTAAATGAACGGACGAACAAACAAATTTCGCGCAAGAAAATCCGAATCTATATCAAGCGCAAGAGGGGAAAATACAGAAATGTATAGATGACAGGAAGATGAGCGTATTTATGGCTAATGCGCTTTCTCAGGCTCCATTACAAAAGGGAAATGATCAATCAATCCGTTCCGTTTGGCGAAAAGGCCAAAAAATAAACCGCCGCTAATGCGAAAACTCAGTTAGAAAAATACACAGCCACTCACACATAAACAGACACACTGGAATGAAACTTTTTAAACGCTTTTTTAACAAACGACGACTGTGAATATTATGAAATATGACGCACTAAAACAGGACTAATGGATCCTTCAAGTTTCCTTTAATGTACGTACAAAGCTCATGAACTTAGTAAAACTGTAAACAATAAAAATGTTTGTGTGGTTATCATCGTAGCTTTCTTGTTATTGATCTAAGGATTTCATTTTGTGAAACAATTTTTTTTTCTGAAAATTAAAAATGTATTTTTATAATATTTAAATTAGCATCAAGCTGAAGCTAAGTCCTTTAGCCTGATGTTGACAACATTTTTACAAAAATTCAATCGATAGGTTTTATTGCACAATAAGACCCGTTTGCACTCCGACTGATTAATTTTAATCAACCACTAATCATTGATTAAACTTCTGATTAAGTCATAATTCTAGAATATAAGAATGTTTTAAATTTGTAAGATATCCTTAACATGTCTCATTTATCATTATGCGATTTTGTAAATAATTTATACATAAAATTGCTGTGCTGTGTGTGTGTGTGACTGCAAATTAACATAAATGCTATTATTATTAAGACTTTCCTGAGTATTTAGTTTCGCGATTCTTCCAAAAAACTTGCTCAAGAGTCTCGGAGACTTTTTCAAATCAGTATCAATACTCTTTAATTTCCTATTATTAATAATAAACTTCTACTTGAACTTGTTTAAGTCTTTTTATTCTCAAATTTCTCCTAAAACTTCCTCAAATATCTCTTGCGTGTTTCAAAAGTTTCTCATTAACAAATCTCCAAAAAACTAGCTCAAGATTCTCATAAGACTCTTAAATCAGTAGCAATACTCTTTAATTTCCTGTTATTAATACTAAAACTCTATTTAAACTTGTTTAAGTCTCTCTTTTCTAAAATTACTCCTAAAACTCCCTCAAGTATCTCTTGCGTGTTTCAAAAGTCTCTTATTAACAAATCTTGCCCTCCTAATTGTATTAAGACATTATTTATTATCTTGTGTCTCAATTCTCTCCTAAAACTCAAGTATCCTGTTTCAGAAGTCACTAATTTGCAAATCTTCTTCTTGAATGCCTTAAAACTTAAACGTATTTTGTTCATCGATTCTCCCAGAAACCTGACTCAAGTGTCTATTAAGACTTTTTCAAATCTGTATCAAAACTCTTATTATTATTGATAAACCTCTCCCTAAACCCGTTTAAGTCTCTCTTTTCTTAATTTTCTTTTAAAACTTCCTCAAGTATCTCTTCCGTGTTTCAGAAGTCTCTCATTCGCAAATCTTCCTCTTAAATGCCTTTAGACTTTCCTGAGTTTCCTTGTTCCTCGATTCTCCCAGAAAACTCGCTCAAGAATCAGTTTGAATCGGTGTGAAAACTCTTATGTTTGTAAATAATATTAACAAACCTCTCGCTGAATTCTTTCAAGTGTTCTCTCAAATTTTTCCTAAAACTTGCTTAAGTATCTCCTGCGTGTTTCAGAAATCTCTTATTAATAAATGTTTCTCTTAAGAGCCTTAAAACTTTCTTGAGTATCTTGTTTGTCGCATGTGTCTCTAAAAAGAACCTTCTATGTCTCTCAAATTATTAATTAACCTCTTTCAAATGTATTTTAAGAATTTCTGAAATCTCTCATGTGCCTCTTAAGAGTCTTTGAAACCATCAATGTCTCTCAAATTATTAATAAACCTCTCTCAAATTCATTTTTAAGAATTCCTGAAGTCTCCCATGAATTCCCCAAATCCCCCATTACAGAAATCAGTTCTTTTCGTGTCTCTTAGGACTCTTTCGAACCTTTTGTTTCTCAATTTTCTTCCAATGCTTTGGCAAGTGTCTCTTAGGTCGTTTTAATAACTCTCTTTCATTAGAAAATCTTATTCTTAAGTGCCTGTATTGAGTATCCTGTTTCTCAATTATTTCACAAAACTGTCTTAAGTGCCTCTTAAGACGTTTTCAAGTCTCTATCAAAACTCGCCTAAGTCTCTCAAATTAATAATAAACCCCTTTAAATATATTTTAAACCTTCCTAAAGTCTCTCATTACAGAAATCGGCCCTTCTCGTGTGCTTTAAGACCATTTTGAATCTTTTGTTTGTCAATTCTTTCCCAAAACTCTGTCAAGTGCCTCTTAAGTCGTTCTCTTGTTCTTTAAATTTCTCCCATAATTCTCTCAGGAGCCTTTCTCAAGCCTCGTATTGCTTAAATATATTTCTTATAAGCGTCTCAAGATATTTTCGGAATGTTTGTTTAATAAACCTTATCCATAACTTTCTTAAGTGTGTTAAATTATTCTCAGGTCTCTCTTAAGCTTCTTACATATCAAACAAAAGTCTTTTAAATATATCTAATGTAAGTAGTAATATCTTAAATCTTACCGAAATATGTAAGTTAAAAGTCAAGTGATTAATAAACCTAAGATTTATCTAAAAGGCAATGGAATGAAATATTAGAGTCAAAACTTTAAGAAATAAGCTTATAAGAAATATAAAAAAACGTCTGAATAAGACTTAAGGGACTAACAAAATAGAGACTGGAAAGAAGTTTACTTAAGATTTAAGAGTTAAGATATTAAAAAGACCCGAGGCATGTGCAAATATTAAAAAGTACATTTAATTTACATAGGGTATCATAAAGTACATTTACAGGCATTTGTTGTTTTTATAGATGAGTTCAATTTGAAGCTTTTAAAATTGGCGTAACTATGGTACTTTTCCAAAGACAAGGAAAACAGCCTGACCGTAGGGATTGGTTATAAAGTATCCATAGAGGACGACTAAGGGAAAAAGAACATTGTTTCGGAAGAATTGGCGGTAAACCATCAGGGCCCGTACAGTATGAATCTTTTAAATTGGCCAGTTGTTTCCAATCCCAGATTAAGCATGAAGTAACATTTCAAGTTTAGAAAAGGTTGAAAATTTGGTTTGGTCGCGTAGCGATTAAGCATGAAGTAAAATTTTGATTTGAGAAAAGGCTGAAAACAGACTAATTATGAAGTAAAATTTCGAGTTTAGAAAAGCCTGAAAATTTAGATTTGCTGGGGCGCACGAGTAAAGCGAGTCGCGCCCCAGCAAAGCCAAATTTTCAGGCTTTTCTAAACTCGAAATTTTACTTTATTCGCCACGCATATATAACACCAATTTAAAGTAAAGTTAAAAATATATTCCTTCTGTTTGATTTTACGTTCCTTTTAAAACTCAAAATTTTACTTTGTGCTTAATCAAGGAGTGGAAAATCTGTTTATAATATTTATTATTTTGAATAAAAAGTATATAAACCACTTGAGTTTTACCTCATGAAACTCACGAAGTCAGTAATGAAACTCTAATTATCCTCATGATAGAGTAATTTGCTCTAATTTATTTAACATGTTCAAGAATGAAATTCTAATTATTAAATTTATAGTAGAGCAATTTAGCTTCCTTTATTTCTTTTTTTTTTTCGTGGCGCGGAATAATTTATTATAACTAGTATCAACTTAGTGGAAACTGTAAATTAGCAACAGCAATAACCCAATTTTACGTGTGCGTACTTAAAATTTAATGAGATTTCATTAATGAGAGCGCACTAATGTGTTTTCAGCGAATAAAATTTCAGTTTCGTAGCGTCGCAATAAAATCAGGAACCGTAACAAGATTATTAAATTGAGAAAATCTACAAACATTCCATCAGCACGCTAATCCAATTAAGACGTTCACGTAATGTGGCAACACGCGAGAAGTTTTTAATAGTTATTTGTCTTTGTAATAACTTTGTGTATTTAATAAATTCATTAAAAACATAAAATATTTTACAAAACACAATAAGTAACGATATAGGAGTTATACTACGTTTTTATCACTTTAATATTTCTGTACGTGGGAGGTAAACTACACAAAGTCACATTTTTGAAATGTTATAGTGCTATTTACCTCTTGACATAGTAAAAAATTCTGATTCCAACAGTATAAAACAAGTATTTCAACAAAAATTTACACCAAGTCACATTTTTTTCAAAATATGTTTTTTTGCCTTTTACCTCCCTCATACACATTTATATTTTTCACAACTCGTGTTTCGACAGTATCAATGTAGTTTTTAAGTATAATACAATGTTATAATAATTGTACGGTTATACAGTATCTTATAATAACTATAAAAAATCCTGTTTTTAACCCCATGGCTTACGAGCTGAAATTATATTTAGATACATACAGGTTTATTTTCTTTCAAGCATACTTTTACATATAACATATAAACATTTGTAAAATTAAACAACATAAGATTAAATCTAAGCAGCATATTTTGAACTTTAATTAATTCAGTGTTTTATTCGCGTGGTGTATGAAGTAAAATTTCGAGTTTAGAAAAGCCTGAAACAGGCTTTTCTAAACTCGAAATTTTACTTCATGCTTAATCTGGGATTTGAAACACTCGTTAGAAGCCTCAAATTGAAAGCTTTTATAAAAAGAAAAAATCGTGATATGTATACTTGAAAGAAAAATTCCCTGTATCATAAAAACGTAATCATGAATGAAAATGTAAAATTAATCAACATAGGATCAAATATGAGCAAAATATTTTGAACTTCACATTAATTCAGTGTTTTATACGCGTGGCGCATGAAGTAAAATTTCGAGTTTAGAAAAGCCTGAAAATTTGGATTTGCTGAGGCGCGACTCGCTTCGCTCGCGCGCCCCAGCAAATCCAAATTTTCAGGCTTTTCTAAACTCGAAATTTTACTTCATGCTTAATCTGGGATTGGAAACACTCGTTAGAAGCTTTAAATTAAACGATTTTATAAAAATTAAAATGGTTTAAACATTTACAACGAAAAATCATGATATGTATACTTAAAAGAAAAATTCCCAGTATCATAAAAACGTATTTTGAATAAAAATGTTAAATTATCAACATAAGATCAAATCTAAGCAGCATATTTTGAACATCACATTAGTTCAGTGTTTTATACGCGTGATGCATGAAGTAAAATTTCGAGTTTAGAATAGCCTGAAAATTTGGATTTGCTGAGGCGCGACTCGCTTCGCTCGCGCGTCCCAGCAAATCCAAATTTTCAGGCTTTTCTAAACTCGAAATTTTACTTCATGCTTAATCTGGGATTGGAAACACTCGTTAGAAGCTTTAAATTAAACGATTTTATAAAAATTAAAATGGTTTAAACATTTACAACGAAAAATCATGATATGTATACTTAAAAGAAAAATTCCCAGTATCATAAAAACGTATTTATGAATAAAAATGTTAAATTATCAACATAAGATCAAATCTAAGCAGCATATTTTGAACATCACATTAGTTCAGTGTTTTATACGCGTGACGCATGAAGTAAAATTTCGAGTTTAGAAAAGCCTGAAAATTTGGATTTGCTGAGGCGCCACTCGCTTCGCTCGCGCGCCCCAGCAAATCCAAATTTTCAGGCTTTTCTAAACTCGAAATTTTACTTCATGCTTAATCTGGGATTGGAAACACTCGTTAATAACTTCAAATTGAAAGCTTTTATAGAAACAAAAAATATTTAAAAATTTAGAACATAAAATCGTGATCTGTATACTTAAAAGAAAAATTCCCAGTATCATAAAAACGTATTTATGAATATATATGTAAAATTAATCAACATAAAATCAAATCTGAGCAGCATATTTTGAACTTTACATTAGATCAGTGTTTTATACGCGTGGCGAATGAAGTAAAATTTCGAATTTAGCAAAGCCTGAAGATTTGGATTTGCTGAGGCGCGACTCGTTCTTGCGCGCCCCAGCAAATCGAAATTTTCAGGCTTTTTTAAACTCAAAATTTTATTTCATGCTTAATCTGGGATTGGAAACACTTGTTAGAAGCTTTAAATTGAAAGCTTTTAAGTAAAATTTCGAGTTTAGCAAAGCCTGAAGATTTGGATTTGCTGAGGCGCGACTCGTTCTTGCGCGCCCCAGCAAATCGAAATTTTCAGGCTTTTCTAAACTCAAAATTTTATTTAATGCTTAATCTGGGATTGGAAACACTTGTTAGAAGCTTTAAATTGAAAGCTTTTATAAAAACAAAAAATGTTTAAAAATGTACAACAAAAAATCGTGATGTGTATACTTAAAACAAAAATTCCTTGTATCATAAAAACGTATTTATGAATAATAATGTAAATGATTAAAAAAAAAACACAAGAATTTATTTGAAAAGACATTCGAATACTATGGCATTTTTAAAGAAACTCGTTCACGGTGTAAAGAATTGTCCAAGATTTGCTATAGGAACATGTTCAATCTGTTGAAAAATCTCTGCTTCGTAATCCTTAACTCTTCTGGAATCATGTGAACCTAAATCGATCAAGCTCGACAATTCCAGGTACTTTTGAGCACGACGGCGTTCTAAATAATATGCAACATATTGTAGAGTTGTTTGCTAATAACTTTAGTTCAGTTTATAATACACTCGTACACAATGATACTTTGCCTTCGTCTGTAATATATTCTTACAATCGCATTAATTATAGCAGAGGTGATAAAATAATAATTACAGATGTCCTTAACGAACTGGCCAATTTAAAAGATTCATACTGTACCGGTCCTGCTGGTTTACCGCCAATTCTGCTGAAACAATGTTCTTTTCACCTTAGTCGTTCTCTATAGATACTTTATAACCAATCCCTAAGTTTAGGCTGTTATCCTTCTCTTTGGAAAAGTGCCATAGTTACGCCAATTTTTAAAAGCGGCAAGAAGAACGTTGTTTCCAACTATCGCCCGATCTCTCTTCTATCGCTTATCCCAAAAATGTTTAAAAAATTAATCACTGCACCCCTCTCTGAATGAGAATCTAGTGTCCTATCCGATAAACAACGTGGTTTTAGAAGTGCGTGTTCGACTTCCTTCAACTTACTGACTTATAGTAATTATATCGTTAAAGCCTTAGAAGCGGGATTTGAAGTAGACTCAATATATACCGATTACTCTAAGGCCTTTGACACAGTAGATCATAGCATCCTTCTTTCTAAACTTAAGCTTATCGGAATCGGAGGATCCATGTTAGATTGGATACAGTCATACTTATCCGAAAGGTCACAGGCCGTTCGGACTGGTAGTGTTATATCGTCTAAAATACTTGTAACTCCAGGGGTTCCCCAGGGATCACACCTTGGGCCTCTTTTATTTTATATCTTTATTAATGATGTGGTTAATTGTTTTCATCATTCCCAGTCATTGCTTTTTGCAGACGTTATAAAAATATTCTTACGATTCACAAAATGAAACACTTTTAACTTTAGGTAAATTAAAACACTTGTTTGGTTTCATATTTGTATATTCAGTTTCCTGACACGTGTTTCGGTCAATAACGACCATTCTCAAAGGGATTACAAGAATAATCAGTTATTCTTGTAATCCCTTTGAGAATGGTCGTTATTGACCGAAACACGTGTCAGGAAACTGAATATACAAATATGAAACCAAACAAGTGTTTTAATTTACCTAATATTACAATTTCGTTTCATCAAGAGAGCAGTGAACAAAGTATTTACCGTACTTTTAACTTTGTTTGTATAACACGTTTTATTTAATGTGACTGCAGTTTCGACAAATTTAGCTTGTCATTATCAAACATAGAGTAACTTAAACTAGAGGTTTTACAGGTATATATACACAATTACAAAACAGCGGTAAAAATGGGGGTGTACATTAGGTCAACCTGGTCGTTAATTAAGGGAATTCCCGGATTAGCGCGGGCTTTGTGTATCTCTAGTGCTTCTAGCAAATTCATTTTACGACCCTTTTCGGCATGATGGATTATGGTAAGTACATCTTTTTCAAAAGTGTGATTTTCGTCTAAAAAGTGTTTTGCAAAAGACGACTTATCACTCTGTTTAAGCCGAAAAGAGCGCAAATGCTTCCTCAATCTTATGTTGAAATTACGACCAGATTGGCCAATGTATATCCCTTGACAATCTGCGCAAGTTAATTTATATATTCCGGATTTATTAAATTTATCTAATTTTGTTTTACTATTAAAGATATGGTTATTGATTTTACAGTACGGTTTAAATGCAACTTGAATATTATGCTTTTTTAGGATATTTTTAACTTGAAAACTGACATTGCCAAAATAAGTTAACGATTTATATTTAATTGTTTCTTTTTCAAATGATATTCCAGCGTATAATAAATGTTTGATGTTATTAAATTTCTGTTTTTTAAGAAGTCTATCAACCAAATCACAACCATAACCATTGTTAATAGCCTCCACAATACAGAATTCTTACGAATCGTGGAAGATAGATCTTCAGTATTGTTACAGGTAGGTTTAAATAGATTTTCAGTTTGGTGCACTGACAATCGAAAGAATCTCAACTTCGATAAATGTAATTGTATAACCTTTACTCAAAAAGGGCATCGACAGTGAAAAGTTACTATATTTCTAACGTCCTTTTATTGCGCGTTTCAGTTATCAAAGACTTTGGTGTATCATTGTCTCACAACTGGAACTTTAACAACCATTTACGGAATATAACTGCTGGGGCATATCGTATTTTTTAAAACGTAATAGCAGAGATTTCTTAAATATCAATACCCTTACTACCATGTATGTATCCCTTGTCCGCCCCCACCTGGAGTACTGTTGCACTATTTGGAATCCTCATAGCAAATGTGACATAAAAAGTTAAATTTACTAAATTTATCTCATACAAGTTTGGGATTGTCGGCTCTTACAATGACGTCCTACAATCCTTAAACATCGATTCGTTAGAAAAGAGACGAAGAAATGCAAACGTAATGCTAGGATACAATTCAATAAATGGGGCGATTGACTGTCCCTATTTACTCAGTCAGCTAAAAATCAATGTGCCAGCTAGAAATTTGCGTTCCTTCGATCTGTACCATATTATAGGACGGACTATTGTAAAAATGTTGGTATGGCCAGAATAAATGTAACGTCATCAATCCCGACTTAGGTGCAATTAGCCGGAATGCTTTGAAAAACATCTTCCGACAGGGTATATAGTATGCTTAATTTAATCCGTTGTCTGTACTTAAACGTGTTGTTTGCTTTTTACTCTTTTATGTACTTATATTTATTATGTATTTGTATTTATATTTCATTTTATTTTTAGTTTTTGAGATATTAATGTACTAGTTTAAATGGACTACCGGTAGATAAATAAATAAAAACTTTATAGAATATAATGTATTTACATTTTTTCAACACGTATTTATAATTCAAAACTAAAAAATAACGTGATATTTCAACTCCTTTTGTCCATTTCCGTTATGGCTGGACAAAACATTGCACGCAATGTATTATTTATCCAAACAAAGGATAAAAAGGTGATGTTTATTTCATGCCTAGCTGCGAGAGGAAGGTCCAGATTTTGTCATAAACGTAAAAGAAAATTTGTCTTGAACTCCGGGCTTTGAATATTTAAGAATAGCTTAAGATATTTATAAGAAAAGAATGGAACGAGTGTGCGGTTCTGTTTATTATTAAACAGACCTCACTTATTGCTTCGTAAAACAAGATTAATAAAGGATGAGAACGTGAAAGGAAGCTCTGCTAAGTTAATTTTAGTAAATGAATACAATTTTGTTAGAACAGGAAATAATTATAAATAAGGTACAAATTGAAGAGTTTATTTAAAAATACGAAAACATCAAGCAGTATATTTTGAACCTCTTAATATATTAGTTACAGTGACATAAAAGTGCGATGGTAGCCAGGGGGGAGGGGATATGGGGGTTAACCCCGCCCCCTCCCGAAATTTTCAAAATGTTAAATTTTACCATGTAAAAGCTGCCCCGTTAAGTCAAAAACATAATATTTGGCATTAACAACCCCCCCCCCCCCCTCTCCCGATTTTTTTGTTGCCACGGGTATTTTATCAATAGTTCAAAACTAGCTAATAGATTTTGGTCTAACCAGTAGCATGTACATTTTGTTCTCTTAATAAGAAATGTTATTATCGTGTTTGTACTGGTTTAGTAGAAATTAACTAGCAATAAACTATAATGATCTTAGCGACAATTCTGTTAATAAGGCTGTTCATTTTGGGGGAAGTCTGATATGATCCAGGTAAATCAATGAATGTAACCAATCGATATGATTGAGTAATGTAATTAAAACTGTAACACGTTAAAACTGTAATCATTAATGAATTAAAATGTTCAAATATTACTTTTGTACTAGTATTTGTTTTTATAAAAATAAGCATATATACGTTTTTGAACATCCCCTATTTAGATTTGAAATAATTGATTTTGTCACGTTAATGTTTTTACATGATTTTTTAAATAGTTGTGGTGAAATATTAAACCAATTACAAATTACTGACCTTAACAAACTTAACAATCATGTTTCTTGAGAGAAGAACAAAATAAATAATGACTGAAGACTATATAAAACATTTAATCATCGTAGACTAAATATTTGCAGAAAACATTTAATTCGTGTTTATATTTAATACATTTTATTTGACACTTTTTGTAACAGACGACAATTTTATTCTGAATTTTTTTTTACCAGTTTTACTAGTTCGACAGTCTTTTATTATTCTCATATATTTTGTCCGTTTTTTAAGCCTTTTTCTGTCTATACTTAGAAATTTCAGGTGTGCGTTCACATAAAATGATTTGACATATTAAAGATATTAACGCACTTACCTGAAAAAAATATATTTTTTAAGCGCAAGTTACTTTAAATTTTCTTTTTGTGTACTATTCAATTGCCTACCTAAGATTATTGAAACTACATTATGTGTTTCTGTACAAGCAGAGGCATCTATGATATTTTTCTTTTTTAAGATTTGAACAAGAATTAATAAGCCCATAAACCGAAACATCCACATGCACCTACTATCCACATGAGCCTCGCTCTACCCTAAGTGAATAATATATTCAAGAAAAATTATTTTAAGATGAGATTTTGATTAATACGTTGATCGCCACCTTTATAAAAATACAAATATTAACTAAGTTGTTGTTTCAATTATACAAATATTATTACTTATAACAGAATAATAAAACAAGGGACATACACGATTTTAAACGTTCAGGGCTTACTAGTTCCCCGGCACGGGCAGCATGCCACGATATTTTAAACGTTGTATCTGGATGCGGCACAAAGTACATGCTGCGGGACCTAAACGCTAATTTAACTGCAGCACAAGTACGCCGCGCGGCGATCAACGTGTTAAATTTAAAGAAGAAACAAAAAAGACTTTTATTATTTAGTAAAATTAAGTGTTGTGTGCTCCAAACAAAATTCTTCAACTATTAAAGAATTACAGAGGTTTAGAGTTAAAAACAAAAATATTTTTGAAACTTCTTTGTGCATATCTAATACTTTAACTATTATAAACTATTAAAAAATCACAAAGGTTCAAGGTTAAACGTTGAAATATAACTTTTAGCATATGTAAGGTTATTGCAAATTATTTAATATTTTTTTAAGAAATATTCGCGTCTTAACCATATCTGTTATTTTTTTGTTTTTTTTTTGTTAGTTTGTTTGGCATAGGTTCTAGCCATTCAGCCACTGACGATGATTATATTAATTAATTTAACATATATTTGGACGTCACACACATTCACACCACACCGAGGGACACGACGAGGAATTATTTTTAAATTAAGTCTCCCCGTGCACGGGAATCGAACCCGCGTTTGTGGCTCGCCGAGCGATACAGCCCGACGACGTTACCGCTCGGCCACCACCTGCCCACCATATCTGTTAATTATAGAAAATTTGCATATTTTCTTATTATGGGTGCTAAAACAAGTTAATTTAATGCTAGGTACTTTAATTCAGATGTTAATAAAAACCTCAATCAATTTTTGTTGTTCGTGCTTAAAATATCAATTAATATTTAACTAATTAAATAAAAAATTAAAAATAAAAACTAGGAAAGGTGCTAAGCATTAGAATTATATTTTTGTCACAATTTCGATTAAAAAATAGCGAGGACTAGAGGGATTTTGCATAACAACTCTGGCCTGTTTTGCTCTAGTAAAGAAAACGCTGCAGTGTTCCATATCTAAGAAATATATTTCAAACTTGACAATATCTTAATTTGGTTTGGTCGCTCCGGTTCGCTATGCAACCAGACAACATTTTAAGTTTTCTAATGTCACAATTTTACTTCATGCATAATTAACCCTTTCGGCCCTGACGGTGGCATTTGCCACCACTAAAATTTGGTAAACATACTGGGAATTTTTCTTTTAAATAAACATACATGTATGCAGGAGCTGTAACTTTTCCAATAATCATTTGTTTTGTAAAATAGTTTAATTTGAATTCTTAAACGAGTGTTTTCCATTCCCAGATTAAGCAAAGCCTAAAAATGTTACTTCATGCTTAATGTGGGAGTGAAAATAATTGTAAAAACAACGAATTTATGAATATTTACAGCGTATACAGGGTGGTTTTTTTCGTTGATATTATAGGGTATAGGCTAAACGGTAAGAGAGAGAGGTAAGAGAAAAAAACAAAACATTAAAATATTGCGAAATTTATGTATATTTACACTTCACTTGAAAGCAGTGTTTTATACGCGTGGCGCATGAAGTAAAATTTCGAGTTTAGAAAAGCCCAGAAAATTTGTCTCGGGTCGCTGCGCGACCCTCGACAAATTTTCACGGGGCTTTTCTAAACTCGAAATTTTACTTCATGCTTAGCCTGGGAGTGGATAACACTCATTTAAAGCTTCAAATAGAACTTTTTTAAGAAGCAACGAATATCGGAAAATTTGCAGCGCATGCATATGTATACTTAAAAGAAAAGTTCCCTGTATAAGTATATGAGATACTTGTTAAGTTATTATAAATGTTTGTTTGTTTTTTGTAGTTGTAGTTGTTTTAGTTTATCAATGTTTTAATATTCTTGTTAACTGTGTTTTCAATATACCTATTATAAAAGAGAAGAATAATCCTTCAATTCATGGCCATCTACAAAATCCTTTTTGTTTTTGTTTTTTGGTATTTTAGCTATTTAGGACAAAGCAAAATATTAGGTGTTACATATTGTTGCAATCACAAGAAAACATGCAATATTTTGAGATACTCAGATACAGAGTGTCCCATTTAAGAAAATGTTAGTTTTGATAATATCTCTAAAATTAAAACTTCTATACCTTTTCTAAAGTATACCACTGGTTTCTACGTAAAAAGTAAAAAAACTTTCGTATTTAAAATATTTTTTAATCTCTATAAATACCCGAGTCATAAGAGATAATAAAAAGCAATAGATTTAGAGAATCACTCTGTATCTTCGAAACCAATCTAGTTAGCGTAGATCTGATTGCGCTATTAAACTAAACACTAAAAAAGAGAATAGGACACACACCTTAGTTTTTTTGTATCTCTAACCGTTTGGCCTAATACTTAACTTAATAGAAGAACTCTCTGTATATCTGAGAGAGTAATAAATAATATGCAGTGTACAAAACATTTTTATATGCACCAGACAAATTCCAGGGCTGAAAGGGTGAAGGAGTAGAACACTCGTTAGAAGTTTTCAATTGAAAAAAAAAAAAACAACGAATGCCTGAAAATTTGTAATATATTATATAAAATGTTAATATACCGAGAGTCTGGGATAAGGGGCGGACATAGGGATTTAACATGTTAAATCACATTTATTAATTTTCCTGCTTCTAGGGTCATTCTAGATGAAAAGTACAAGTGCTAACAAAAATGAAAAAAAAACCCTACGTGGTATGGTTGCGTTAGTTAAAATCCGACGTCGTTTACTATTTTTTTGTCAATTTTGAAAAAAAGACGAACATTTAAAAATAGCCTCAAGCCAGGTAACTGAAAACAATGAGGGCATTTTTAGCACGTGATTACGGCCATTAAGAGGTCTAAACTCGTAGCTGTCATTTAATGCCACTTCCGCGATTCTAGCGCGTTCTAATAAAAAATTATAAATGCAGGGTGTTCCTGAGGCCCCATTTATTTTAAATTTCTGTAGTTTTTATAACTCAATAAAAAAATAGTAAACGGCTTCGGATTTTAACCATACCACGTGGGATTTTCTTCTTCATTTTTGTTTACTCTTGTACTTTTCTTTTCCTCTAAAACAAATGGGGGAGCTAGTAATTACATCGTCGTTTAAGTTTTAACATCGCATATCTCACTTTTCCCTACTTTGCAGGAGATTGCTACCAACACAATGGCAAGTAAATATAAATCCAACAGTGAGATATGCTATGTTGAAACTTAAATGACGACATACAAGGTCTGTTTAGGTAATAACCGAACTTTATTTTTTTTTAACTTTATTATTCATATTACAGATTAATGGTCTTTGTCCATTTTAAAGTACTCTCCTCTTCTATTCACACACTTTTTCCAGTGGTGTTTTCATTTCACAAATCAGTTCTGGATAGCTTCATCTGAGATGGCCTCTAAGATCTATGACGAATTTACTTTGATGTCTTAAATACTCTGAAAATGGCGTTCTTTCAGCACTGATTTTAATTTCGGAAATAAGAATAAATCGCATGGAGTCTGGCAAAAAGAAGGGCGCGGGGAGAACGGACAGTCATCTAATTCTTGATTCAAAACTGACGAATTACCAAAGCTAAATGTGCACATTATCGTGTTGCAAGAACCATGAGTTGTCTTGCCACTACTCTGGTCTCTTTTTGCGGATTTTTTTATGCAAAACGCGCTGATTGTACAGACGGTTCACTGTTGAACCTTGAGGCAAGAATTCAAAATGCACAATTTCATGAAAGTAAAAAAAAAAAAACTGGAAGTATCACTTTGGCATTGGATCCACACTGACGTGCTTTTTTGGGGCGTGGGGACCCTTTGCCAGTCCAGCTATCGTCTCCCGTTATAATTCTTTGCATGAATGTTTCATCATCATTGGCTTGTTTAAGGAGTTGCCGACAAATATCCACTCGATCTTCTTTCTGATGTTCGGTCATTAAATGAGGAACAAATTTTGCCACAACTCTACCAATGTTCAAATTTTCAGTTAGAATTGCATGGCATAACCCAGTATAACATGTTAGCCTCTTCTGCAAGTTCTCTGACAGTCAGTCGGCGATTTGCACGCAGAAAATCAACGATCTAATGTTGATTTTCTGAACGTGGAAGTTATCAGTTGAAGTGACAAGCCTTCCTGGTCCGGGATCATCTTGAATTGACTGACGACCACTTTTTAATTGTAAAAACCATTCGCAGCATGACGAATTTACTTTGATGTCTTAAATACTCTGAAAATGGCGTTCTTTCAGCACTGATTTTAATTTCGGAAATAAGAATAAATCGCATGGCTTGCTTGTTTCAAAAGATTAAACGTTTCTGTGAACTTTTCTCTAGTTTCCGGCAAAGCATTCCATGGCATCGTTAGTAGTATATTTCAAAAATCGCCACTACTACTTAAAAACGTTGCACTCAAATAAGAATATCACGAAAACTTAACGAGATATCAACAATACAAAAACATTAGCTTACAAAAGAGGTTATGCGCAAGGCAGTGCATATCATCAAATCAGTTGGCGCGTAATTCGAATTCTTCGGTTTTTATTTGAAAAGGCCTCGTATGTTTAATTTTAACATGGTAACATCCTATGTTTGCCTCTCATACCAGACACTCGGAATAATTTTTCCTCATGGATAACTTAAAATTAAAAATTATTTAACTTATCTAATTTCGACATACACGTATCTCGTACAAATAGTCGACGTCATCGTGAAATGACATTGTCGACGTGACATTGTTTAACACTTTATAGTAGTGTATACACTTTTTATGTATGCTCTATCGAGAATAAAACTACTTCTAACCTCATGGGCAGGGATGGGCGGCGTCAACAATGTCACGTCGACAATGTCATTGTCGACACGTCGAATTTCACGACGACGTCGACTATTTGTACGGCGTTTTGTCCGAAAGCTTGGAAGTTAACAGAGTATCCAAAACTTCCATAATCTCCCAAAATCGCAACATATACAATATAATAATATAACCTTTAAATAGTATTGTTGACATTGCTAACGTGCTGTCTCGTCGACTATTAAAGTCGACGAGCTGAGGCCCATCCCTGCTCATGGGCTTAATTACTATTTCTTAACATTGTCAATTTCTTCGCAACTTATTTTATTATAAATAATCGCCCAAGTTTTTTCTTGTGAAATCTGAAATATATGTGGGGTATATAAACTGTTGAGAACTTTCCTAAATACATATTATTGATGGCACGTATTTTGAAAAATTCATATCGTAAAGTCAGGCGACGAATGGGGCAAGTTTATAACGTGAGGGGTGGATATGAGAGAAGGGGTGGCCGTGCAAACGCCAGACTCCACTAGAAAACTTTTTAATGCGGTAAGTGTTCGCCAGTCCTGACACGATGATCTATTTTGTCGGCCACACTGCAAACCGCCCTTTCACCCCCCTCCGCCCCCGCGCACAATCACTTTACAAATACTTCACAACATTCCACACATTAAAAAAGTATAAAAGCGTAGGTTAATTTTCAGTGAACAGCTTACGTTACCCGAACAGCTTACTTTAGCAATGTATTTCCTGTCGAATCGACGTAAATCTGGCGTGGTATTATTTATCGAGAAATATCTGTAATGTTTTTTGATTATTTTTTAATGTGATGAATGTCTAATATTAATACACCTACTAAAGCAGACCTATCAAAAGCAATTTAGCTTATTGAACGCACACACACGTACAGAGTAATCCGAGCGTCGGACTAAATCAAATTATAAGCCTTGTTATGGTCAGAGTAAACCAAATTTATATTGATTGTCGCATAAACAGCCCACCCAATATGGGCTAAAATAGATTCGCGAATATATAAAATTACCACACGAACACCGAATTTCGTTCGAACTGTAATAACACCTACTAAACTGTTACACCCACGAAATCCACTTACAGGAAACTCTGTCATAACAATAATAATGTTCATCTATGAACTAAAAGTTGTTGCACATTACACAAATAAAGCTTTATTATAAATTTCACTTATTTATTAACAACCATAAATATATCGAGTTTGTGGATGATAATAAATTACAACAAATAAGTGAAATTTATAATAAAGATTTATTGTGTAAAGTGTAATAACTATTAGTTCGTTAAAATAAATACGTATTTATGTCCGTTTGCACCGCGCTCGATTAAAATTACCAGAGCTGGGACGAATCCTCGTAAAAAGGATTCGAATCACGATTCCGAATCACCTAATATGATTTAAATCACGAATACTCGAATAAAGGATTCGTAAGAGATAAATATGATTTGAATCCTGTTTTTTTCGACTCACGAATACAAATCCTTTAAGAATTAATTTGATTTTATTATTTTTTGCAACCATTCATATATAAATATTGTTTTAGCAAAAATATTCAAAACGTAATTATTTATTATTAACCCTAAACATCGTTGATAACATACTAAATATCTGATTCCCTGTTACTCTGATTAAAGATGTATTTGTGTGTTTCTGAACTTCACTTCAAATCAGTGTTTTGTACGCGTGACGCATGAAGTAAAATTTCGAGTTTAGAAAAGCCAGAAAATTTGTCTCGGGTCGCTGCGCGACCCTCGACAAATTTTCACGGGGCTTTTCTAAACTCGAAATTTTACTTCATGCTTAGTCTGGGAGTGGAAACACCCATTCAAAACTTCAAATTGAACTCTATTATAAAATCGACGAATGCCTGAAAATTACGTAAATAAAAAATTCACTGAATATCATTAAATCCGGGAAAGTCAGAGAAAAGTCATGGAATTATATTCAAATTGACCAAAACACTAACAAAAAAGCCATATGACTATTAGGTTAGGTTAGGTTTATATGGCAACAGCCGAGGCTGTTCACTTAGGCCCATAGGGCCCGTTGTGATACTATGAGAGATCCTTCCCCTATACAACCCAATTTGAGCACCTAATGAATCCGATCAGATCTCCCACCTTTATAGGTGAGAGCTCCGCCAGTTCACTTGCGTGGTGCAGACCGAGGTACTTCATTCGTTTCTCCTCAAGAGCAGGACATTGACCTAGATAGTGGAGTACTGTTTCTTCCTCCTCCTCATCTAGGCATTCTCTGCAGTAGTCATTGTATTTGAGACCCATCTTTTGTGCGTGTCCACCCAGAAAACAGTGACCCGTGATGATGCCTACTGCCTTCCTTATGTTGATTCTGCTAAGTGCAATTAATCTTTTACTGTTTATAGTGTCACACATAGGCCATAGCTGCCTTGTTATGTGACACGTGTCTTCTTCCTTCCACCTAAGGTTAACCCATGATGTCATTTGGTCCCTTAATAGTCTCCTGCATTCCCCAAGAGGAATGTCGGCGGAAAGTTCAGTAGATAGGTCTCTCATCCTTGCCTCCTTCCTTGCGAGGCCGTCGGCAATTGAGTTTCCCTTGATATCACTGTGACCTGGTACCCAGATAAGCCCCACATCACAGTTGTTAGTGAGCTTGTTAAGCACTTTTCTGCAGTCTCTGACTACCTTGGAGGTGCAGTAGGGACTATTTAATGTCCTAATGGCGGCCTGGCTGTCGGTGACGAACCTGATATGGTTTACCTGAAGGTCGGTTTTACCTATCCAGTCCACTGCCACTCTGATAGCCATGACTTCCGCCTGTAGGACGCTGCAGTAGTTCGGGAGTCGAAAAGATTTTTGGAGGTTGAACTCATGTGAGAAAATTCCACCCCCTACTCTGTTTTCGGACTTGAAGCCATCCGTGAAGAGCCAGACTTCATTTCCCTGAACAATCTTGCCCTCTACCCATTCGGTTTTGTCCGGGATGGAAATGGAGAACTTGTTCCCAAAGGTTAGTTCTGGAAGACAGCTATCAGTCCTCAGTGGGATATCGACAAGCTCATTCAGGATCCTTCCATGGCCCTGTTTGCTACTATTCCATATCCCGACCGAGTTGATCCTGATCGCTGTGGTAGCTGCAGCATACCTGCAGTAAAGGTCAACAGGAGCTAGATTTAGTATTACATCTAGCGCTTTGAGGGGGTAGATCTAACCGCGCCTGTTATGAGCAGTTCGGCTGATCTCTGTACCTTACCCAGTGCGGTCCGGTGAATTTTCTCATCAAGAGCAGTCCACCAGACTGCAGAGACTGCAGCGCCGTAGAACAGAATGGGTCTCACCACAGTCGTGTACATCCAGTGGACAACGCTTGGTTTCAGTCCCCAGTTCTTGCTCACAGCTCTTTTGCACGAGTACAGCGCGACCTGCGCTTTCCGTACTCTCTCCTGAATATTGGGCTTCCAATTTAACTTCCTATCGACTAAGGTGCCCAAATATTTGGCTTGCTCCTTTACCACCACTCCCGTGCCGTTTAGGACGGGAGCTTTGAAGTTTGGTATCCTATGCATTCTGGTGAAGAGTACAAGCTCAGTTTTGAGGGGATTTACCCCCAGTCCACATTCCTCACACCAGCGGGTTACCTTGCGGAGTGCCCTCTCCATGAGTTCAGATAGGATGCCTACGTGTTTACCAGAGACCGCGAGGGTTACGTCATCAGCATAGGCAATTGTTTTATACCCCGTAGACTCTAGTCCTTTCAGTAGTTCGTTCATAACCATATTCCATAGTAGTGGAGAGAGGACACCCCCTTGAGGGGTACCTCTACTGACCTCTCTTCTTGAGCGTGAGCCGCCCAGCGCAGAGACAATGTGCCTCCTCGTTAGCAGCTCCTCTACGAAGAGGCATATCGATTCATCCATGTGCAGATTGCCAAGGGCCGACAAAATCGCCCCTGGGCGCACAAAGTTGAAGGCTCCTTCGTTATCCAGGAATACCGTCAACGTGAACTCTTTCTTACACATGGAATTTTCAACCTGACTTAGGAGGGCGTGCAGAGCTGTGTCTACTGATCTGCCCCTAGTGTACGCGTGTTGGCTAGTCGACCAGAGGTCTGGATGTATGCGTTCTTTTATGTACGCCTCCACTAACCTCTCCAGTGTCTTGAGTAGGAAGGAGGATAAGCTAATCGGCCTATAGTCCTTCGGTGTTGAGTGAGATATTTTTCCCGCTTTGGGTATAAACACCACATTAGTCTCTTTCCACCTCTGCGGGATGTACAAAAGAGTTAAGCAGGCTTCGAATATTATTTCCAAACAGGGATTGATAATATCCGCAGCCATCTGTAATTCAGCAGGAATAATCCCGTCCGGGCCTGCGGTTTTGAAGGGCTTGAAGCTGTTCACACTCCAAGCCAATTTATCCTTGCTCAGGATATCCCTATTATGACTAATACATTTATTAAAATCAGCAGGCAAATTACAAAACACTTAACAATTTATAGAGGTAAATTAAATATTGAAAAAAACAATGAAATCAATTTAAAAAATGGGGGTTTCCCACAGAACAAAGTTATATTTAAAGGCCAGGGAAAAAATCTTCAATCAGGGAAATGTCGGAAAAATTTAACATTTCAGATTGTGGCTACCATATCAGTTTTACTTCAAATATTATTAAACAAAATTTTGAAAACTAGATTATTTACTTTAAAAACATTTTCAGTCATTTAATGTTCTTATCAAAGCATTCAGTTTGAAGTTTCGAACGAGCGTTTCCACTCCCAGACTAAGCATGAAGTAAAATTTCGAGTTTATAAAAGCCCTAAAACAAATTTTCTGGGCTTTTCTAAACTCGAAATTTTACTTCATGCGCCAAGCGTATGTAAAAATCTAGTTAATAGAAGTTATTATCCATGTCATTGGTAAGTCTCGTAAATCTCGAGGATTTAAAAATTAAATTGCAGCAAAAACAAACAATTATCGTCCATAATCTATCATAGATTGCTAATTGACATTTGATATGTTTACAGTTGCAATAAAACAAAACACGCAATGTATTTTTAAAATGTTCTCCGTGCGAATTTATGCAAAATGGCTGTGATAGCTTTTTAACTGGTGGAGTGATGAACCGAAATCAGATTTTCTCTGTGAAATGTAAATTTTCAATCTCTCGCAATATCGGCGTTTAATGATTACACCGCGTAATTTTGAAATCAATATCCGATGAATTTCGATATACCTGACTCGAGCTGGTATTTTTTGTAAACATTTTACATGATTGGTGCATACATTCCTATTGTGCATTGTGCAAAGTATTATTTAATTACTATATGGTAATAAAAATTTTATGAAATTGTTACGTGTGGAATTTCATTAAAATATCGATATTATTTGCATGTTTGATTTTTACAAATGTTTCAAAAATGGATTGAATTAAATCTTCATATTGTATTATGACACATAGATCAATAGCTGCTCGTTTGTAAAAGCTGCAGGGCTGCAGCCTCCCTCTCCCCTTTTCCTCAGTATAAACTCAAAGATACAAATTTGAAAATGTAAAAACGAATTAAAATTAATATCGACTTTCTGCAAAACATTAGTCTCGTTGAGACTTCTTAACTGGTATTTATATTTTCTAAGTATTCTGCAAACGATTGACAAATTCAATATTGCTTTATGTTATACAAATTTGTTTATTTCGTTTTACTAAATAATTTCCTTTTACTAATATATTTTTATAGAAATGAAAATTGAGACAAATTCCGTAAAATATCTTCATGGTATTAACTTTTCTAGCTTGACACTACTTGAAGAAATTTGTCATTAAAATTTTGGGGTGTGTAATTTTGGTACCTATATTTAAATTATTTGTACGTACAGAAAAATTTTCATTGAAGTGTACATATTCAGATGCATGCGCTGTAAAATTTTAGGCAATTATTGGTTTGTTTAAAATTGTCCAACATGAAGTTTTGAACGAGTGTTTCCACTCCCAGATTAAGCATGAAGTAAAATTTCGAGTTTAGAAAAGCCTGAAAATTTGGTTTGGTCGCGTAGCGCGAAGCGCGGAGCGACCAAACCAAATTTTCAGGCTTTTCTAAACTCGAAATTTTACTTCATGCGCCACGCGTATAAAACACTGAAGTATTGTAAAATTAAAAATATTCAGCTTAATCAGTATAAAAAATAAACTGCTAAAGCAGGAATAAAAATATGATGCTAAACAAGAATATTCTGATTTTATAATATTTCAGCGTTTTATACGCCTGACGCATGAAGTAAAATTTTGAGTTTAGAAAAGCCCGAACCAAACCAAATTTTAAGACTTTTCTAAACTCGGAATTTTACTTCATGCTTAATCAAGGATTGGAAACACTCGTTAGTAACTTTGAAAATTTGGTTTAGTCGCGTAGCGCAAAGCGCGGAGCGACCAAACCAAATTTTCAGGCTTTTCTATACTTGAAATTTTTCTTCATGCGCCACGCGTATAAAACACTGAAGTATTGTAAAATTAAAAATATACTGCTTAATCAGTATAAAAAATAAACTGCTAAAGCAGGATTAAAAATATGATGCTAAACAAGAATATTCTGATTTTATAATATTTCAGCGTTTTATACGCCTGCCGCATGAAGTAAAATTTTGAGTTTAGAAAAGCCTGAACCAAACCGAATTTTAAGACTTTTCTAAACTCAGAATTTTACTTCATGCTTAATCAAGGATTGGAAACACTCGTTAGTAACTTTGAAAATTTTATAAATTGATAAAAATCTTAAAATATCGATAATCCTATCCAAATCTCGAAATATTGAAAATGTCATTAAAATTTTGTAAATCGACATAAATTGAAAAGTTTATATAATTCTCTAAATATCAAAAATCTTCATGAACATTTTCTAAATTGATGAAAATCTCGAAATATTGATCTCATGAATTTTTTCTAAATCGACAAATAATTCGTCTAATTCCAAAACCGGCCATCTCCCACCAGCATATTTTTTTCAAAAGAGATGCAAAACGTTTAAAACGAAGGCCTTTGAATAGGTACATTTTAGATTACGCAGAAATAAAAGTACTTAGTGAGTAGAATTTGATAACCTAGACTTTGATTAAGTCGATTTAAATTTAAAGCCGCTGTAATTTTTCAAATTTTGGATTTGGCCGGTTTAAGAACAAACTTTGGCTAAATTTGTATTAAAAAAAAACTTAAAATAATAAACAAATCTAAAGAAACTCCTAAACAATAGCAGAAGGATCTTCCACTTCTCGAATACTGCAACCTACTCCAACATCTACAGCAGCATTTAAGTTTTTTTGGCTCTAAAATCTGACAAGAAAAAGACAAAGACGGAACATATTTCTAGTTGGCCCCAAAATGTTTTATTAGAAGGTTTTCAACATCTGTTAGTTCCAGAGAGTTATTTGTGACATTTCCAACGGAAATGACCTTTGGTTTAATGTCTTTAGCTGTTTTGCCTTTTTTAAACACAGAATACGAATTCCCAAAATGTACTCTATAGTAATATTGCTGTTGTTTTTCTTTTGTAATGAAACTGCGTAGCAGGATTAAACTGAAAGTGCTAGTTTTCTGGTTGGTTAATTACTTGCTGAGCGGATGATTTCCAGTCCAAAACTAGTCGATCTTGGAACGAAAATCTATAGAGATGGCCGTTTTTGGAACGAATCGAATTTTCTGACTTAAATAACACGCTTTATAGCTGGTTTTAATCCAAATCTCTTGAACACAATGTGTAAAGGTGATTGAAGAATATTTGTGTGGAATAAAAGTAATTTCATGAAATTGTGGAGATGGCCGGTTTTGGAACTACACGACTCAAATATCACAAAGTATCAAAAATCTCATGAACATTTTATAAATCTACAAAACGATTGTTTTCCACTCCTAGACTGAGCATGAAGTAAAGTTTCGAGTTAAGGAAAGCCACGCGTAGAAAGTTTTCACGGGGCTTTTCTAAACTCGACATTTTACTTCATACGCCACGCATATGAAATAATAAAATATTATTATTATTATTTTGTAAAAGATGAATATTGATAATTTCGCAACCGTCATTAAACTATTATTGGCAATATTATCAATCTCAGGTGAAGGCCTTAAAAAAATAATTTACAGCATTAAATAATTGTAAATAATAACAGTTTATTTAAATAAAACTCGTTAAAGAAGAACAACGAATACCTCAAATTACATACGTATGATATATGTATACTTGAAATAAAATATCAATGTATGTTTATGTATGCAGCCCCACCAATATAATTTCTTACGAGCCGCCACTGACATAGATACATAAATGTTAAGAACTAATAAAAATAATACACGTTATTTACAAGTATATTTTACTATTAAATGTACATTTCGTTCACCTAGTGAGCATTTACAAATCTTTTGTCTAACATTAATGATAAGTATTAATACTTATAGATAGAAGGTCGATTAAATAAATAGATTAATGCCCATTTGCACCCCGACTTGATTAATCCTCTGATTTAGTCAAAATTCTAGAATATATGAATGTTATAAATTTGTAAAATATCCTAAACATGTTTGCCATTATGTAAGCAATTAGTAAATGAAACTATTGTGTTTTTAAGAAGTACTAATCACTGATTAAGTTAATCAATTTAGGTGCAAACGGGCATATCTGGAAATAAAATAAATTTTACGTGAAATTTTGAGTTTCAGCAAACCTATATTTATTACGTATGAAGGTACAATTTTAAACGAAAATATTGTAGCTTACTCCTGGGCTGAACAAAGAAGGGTCACTTGAAAATGTTGAGCCTCTTCTAAACTTGCAATTTTACTTCTGGCTTAAGCAAGAAGCGCAAACCTTTGTTAATAACTAAATAAAACAGTAACAATTGCAATTTTCAAGATTTAAACTAAGTTTGTCATACTTTTTTTGTCGGTGTGTGGCTTGCATTTTATATTACATTTTATATCTTTCCTTTCATAGAAGTGCAATGAATATGAGACGTCAACACATTTCTGAAAATTTCAATTTACAACGAATGACGGATCTACTTCTTTTATTCACGTTCTAAACTAAAATTAAACTTTGTAGGTCATATTTTATATCGTCTCCATCCTACCTGTCCAATGAATATGAGATGCTGACATTTTTAGGAATTAACGTTTGAATATGATGAATTTCTCAATTTGGAGGTCCCCTCTGAATATTAATATTAAATTATTAATGTGTTTAATTTAATTCTATTAATAATTTCTAAATTTGGAGATCCCCTGTTAATATTAATATTAAATTATTGATGTGTTTGATTTTATTTTATTTAGTACCTAGCTAATAGAATTAAATTAAACACATTAATAATTTAATATTAATATTTAGAGGGATTCTCTAAATTGTGAAATTAATAATAGAATTAAATTAAATTTAGGGGGCTGAATTTTTATTGTATACCTTCTATACAGATCAATTAGAAGGATAGCCGTCTAAATTAGGAGTGAGAAAAAAATGTCGCATTTGTTCTTTATTAATAAATTTTAAAGAAAGTGAATTTGAAGAGTTTACATTAAAAATCATTCAAATAATCCAACTTAACCAAACATTTAAAAAAAGTAAATTCTCAATATTAAAATTAATAAAAATCATGAAATGAGGGCAGAAAGACCGGTGGTCAATAGCCCAGACAGACTAACACATTATTAATTAATAGATAAATATAAATGTTATAAAACTAATTGCAATTGTCTAAATAAAGATGTACTATATATATATAATATATATATATATATATATATATACCGGGTGTTGACTTGGCGGACGCAACATAGGAAATCCCATGTACATTTTAAAATGTTCAAATTTTGGCTCCCCTATTTATTTTAGAAACAAAATGGATTTACCTTTTTTGTAGAGGGGAAATTTCTGAATTCATTCGTGTTAACGTTTATCACTTTGCGTTTCTCTAAGTTAAAATAATTAAGAAAAAGTAATGTGATTTTATAAATACAAGAAAAATAAGTCCTAATAAAGTGGTATTTTGCAGACCACAGTTATCACGATGTTTGCGTTATGTTTTTTGTCGTTATTTAAGTAACAGCAATATTTTGTGCTATTTTGACATCCGCAATTGTTGTATCAATTCTATTGTATGTCATTATTTTTATAAAATTACATTACTTTCTCTTAATTATTTTAGCTGCAAATTTTCTAACATTCGTTGATTTTTAAAAGAGTTCAATTTAAAGCTTTAAACGAGTGTTTTTCACTCCCAGACTAAGCATGAAGTAAAATTTCGAGTTTAGAAAAGCCCCGTGAAAATTTGTCTCGGGTCGCGCAGCGACCCGAGACAAATTTTCTGGGCTTTTTTAAACTCGAAATTTTACTTCATGCGCCACGCGTATAAAACACAGATTTTAAGTGAAGCTCGAATATACATAAATTTGACAATATTAGAGTGTTTTATACGCGTGGCGCATGAAGTAAAATTTCGAGTTTAGAAAAGCCCAGAAAATTTGTCTCGGGTCGCTACGCGACCCTCGACAAATTTTCACGGGGCTTTTCTAAACTCGAAATTTTACTTCATGCTTAGTCCGGGAGGCGAAAACGCTTGTTTAAAGCTTTAAAATGAACTTAAAAAGAAAACAGGGAATATCCGCAACTGTTGTGTCAATTCCATGGTATGTCATTATTTTTATAAAATCACATTATTTTTTCTTAATTATTTTAACTTAGAGAAACGTAAAGTGTTAAGTGTGAACATTAATAAATTTAGAATTTGTCCCTCTACAAAAAAGTGACATTTTGTCTCTAAAATAAATAGGAAAGCCAATATTTGAACACTTCAAAATGAACATGCGATTTCCTACGTTGCGTCCGCCAAGTCGACACCCGGAATATCATAAAATGTGCAAATAATTTAGAAATATATATTAAATCAATTTTTCACTTAACTCGCGGTGCAAAATTTTGGAATCTAAATTATGGTATATTTAATTAAAACACTTGGTTTAGTGAAACAAACCAAGTGTTTTAATTGAACAATGCTATGTTTAGTTAAAACACTTGATTTGTTTAAATGTAGTATTATTTAATCCATTTGTTACAAGTAGACGTTTTTAGATGTTGTAAAAGTATGACCTAATATACAAATGTTTTAACTGTAGTGTTATGTCTACAGTTTTTTTTACTGTTTGGTTATTATTTATAACCATTTTTGCTGTAGAAATTTATCTCTAACAGAAATTGATTATTTAAATCAATTCTGGTACTGGAGAATACCAGCTAATTAATTTGACATATACTAAAAATATATAAAAAATATGCCATATTTACTAAAAAGTCTTAATTGAGGGGCTCAGTAAAAAAGGAATACTAGTCACATAAGATTGATTTGTGTAAATTGGAGACACAGTTTAACTTTTATAGAAAAATCTGTGGATGTCTAATCAATAACATTGTAAACATTAAAAGTGCGATTCTTTTCGCAATCTACAACAAGTTAGTCTTACAAAGACTATATCAAACACTCATTGAAACAACTACTTCCCGGGCTAATACCCCGACGGACATTGAATTATACAACAAGTGTTTGCTGTTACATACAGCAAATGTAACAATTTGGGTCAAATTATTCAGGCCATCTATAGACGCGTTTCGAGATTTATCTCTTATCAGTATAGCTTTGCCATTCCCTCTAATCAATTTGACACCTTAGACTGGCGGTCACGTTACCGTTCAAACATAAGTATAAATGAAATTGCCAATTCTTGGTTGCAGAATACTTCAAACATTAAAAGTGCGATTATTTTCGCAATCTACAACAAGTTAGTCTTACAAAGACTATATCAAACTTCGTTTCAATGAGTGTATGATATAGTCTTTGTAAGACTAACTTGTTGTAGATTGCGAAAAGAATCGCACTTTTAATGTTTGAAGTATTCTGCAACCAAGAATTGGCAATTTCATTTATACAATAACATTGTATATTATATTGAGAGATACACATATTCAACTGTACAATTTTTTCTATCACTATATAAAGGGTCCGCCAATAAGCGCGCTTGATCTTTAAAATAAAATAAAGCAAGTTGTGTGAGAGGTATAAATGAAATTTATTTTTTGTTTGAAAGAGTATTCGAAGGCATTATGTATGGAAAATAATATCGTTCAAATGGCCACCTCGGCTTTGCTTGGTGGCGCGCGTACGAGAAGTCCAATTTTCAATGACTCTGGCGCACAAATCGGGCTGTATTTCATCGATGGCGTGGCGTATGTTGACTTTGAGGTCATCAGTGTTTTGTAGTTGGTTTGCGTAGACCTGCGATTTAAGAAAACCCCACAAGAAATAGTCTAGTGGGGTTAAATCGCACGATTTCGGTGGCCAGTTGTTGTCGCCTCCGCGCGAGATAACCATTCCTCCGAAGCGCTCGTGCAGAAGATCCATTGTGGCGCGCGCTGTGTGGCTCGTAGCGCCGTCCTGCTGAAACCACATATCCTCGACATCCATATTGTCGATTTCATGCCAGAAAAAGTTCGTTATCATGGATCTGTATCGTTCGCCGTTTACCGTGATGGCCACACCATCGTCGTTCTCGAAGAAATACGGCCCGATGATGCCTCCGGCCCAAAATCCACACCAAACAGTTACCTTTGCTGGGTGCATTGCGACCTGGTGGACCTCCTGTGGATTGTTCTCGGCCCAAAAACGGCAATTCTGCTTGTTGACATTCACATTTATCCAAAAATGTGCCTCATCGCTGAAGATGATTTTGCAACCAAACTCGGGGTCGACTTCCAACTGCTCCAAAGCCCAATCAGCGAAGATACGGCGCTGTCTATGGTCGTTTATTTTGAGCTCTTGTGTCAGCTGGATCTTGTACGGATGCATGCCCAAATCCAGATGCAAGATTCGGCGAAGTGATGTTTCCGGAAGGCTGAGTTCCTGTGCGCGACGTGAAATTGACTGTCGCGGATTTTCACGCACACTATCGCGCACAGCGGCGACATTCGCGGCAGATCGGACGTTTCGACGACGCGTCGGTGTTGGCTTATTGTTCACCGAACCGGTTGCCTCGAATTTGTTTATCAAACGACGGATAGCCGACTCAGCAGGACGACCAATTGCACCGTAAAATTGGCGGAGCGCGCGGAACGTTGCCCGAACCCATGAATGATTTTCGTAATACATTTTAATGATTTGCACATGTTGCTCGCGGCTGAATTGGTTCATGGTAATTTGTGAAGATATACTGAATAATAACAACTAGGTTTGACAACTCTACCACAAACAACATGGCCGCCATCAGCTGTCAAAGATCGAGCGCGCTTATTGGCGGACCCTTTATAAATCTCATTTGTAGATATCTGTACTTACACCAGTTTATTAGAAAATAGCACTTATACCACTTTCCACTAAGAGGGGCTTAGTTATTATCGTAAATCGATAAATATCAGGAAATGTATGTAAATAACTTTAAAAATACATGCCTATATTTGATCAAATTTTGGAATGATCGTCAACGTTAACGATTTTCTTTGTCACAATGAACGTTAGGCTCTAAACAAGAACGAATGCAAAATTAAACAAATCTAAATTTGTAGGTTTTTCTAAACTCGAAGTATTTACTTCATGCTTAATCAAGGAGCAGAAAGCTATCTTTAAAATAATACTGAGATTTCAATAAAATTGATTTGATTTTGTTTTATTAATTTCATTGAATGATCGTGAAATTGTTTAAACTAATTCAGCCGATTTCTATGAGTTTTTTTTTTTCACAAATTCTTATTTATTCCTATTTAAATATTGTAATATTTAAAATAATTTTTTATGTTTACTATTTTGTACCAATTATTTTTATAGTAGATTTTATAAATACAGAAAAAATATTTTTTTGCGGGATTTTATATCATTTTTAAGAATTTCATCAAATTTCTCAATTTTCTTAGGCCGTTATATTTTATAAGAGTGAATACAAAACCTTTAAAGTAGCAGAAATTAACTAAATATTATTACAATTATTTCATAATTTTTGTGACATTCTGGTATTATTATGTCAGAATGTCACAAACATCATGAAAATTCACAAAATTTCACTTTATAAAAATAATCTTGAAAAATTGTAAAAAATCCAAGTTTTACACAATCAACATGAAATTCACGGAATTTACTTAGAATTGATTGCATTTACAACCGATTTAAAAACATTAAAAATGTCTAAACTCATTTTTCTAAAATATTGACCCAACGTGGAAATTTCGTAATAAAATCAACGATTTTTCTTAGAACAAAATCAACGATTCTTTTTTTAGAAAAAAATGAAAAAAAAATCAGATATTATCACATCAACGAAGAATGTACACAGAAATTAATATACTTTGATTATTTACAATAAAAATTTAAATATTTTCTCTGATTATTCAAAAATATCGAATCAAAGTTACCATTTCTCAAAAAAGAGTGATGTTTTTATTTGTTTTTAAAGCGGCTGTAAATGCAATCAATTTTAAGAAAATTCTGTAAATTTCACATTTATTGCATAAAACGTTGATTTTTTACAATTTTACAAACAAAATAAATCCCTTATCTTGTTTGAAAAATAAAAAAATATAAAAGACTTATGCAATCAACGTGAAATTTACAGAATTTATTGGGAATTGACTAAAATTCACATTCGCTTAAAAAACTAATAAAAATATCACTCTTTTTTTAAAAATGTTAATTTTGATTCGATATTTTGGAATATAATTTATTTGTATTGAAGTAACGGCAAATCAAAATCTTCAGGTTATTCTAAACTCGAAATTTTACTTGATGCTTAGTCTGGGAGTGGAAAATTCTCGTTTAGAGATTCAAATTAAAATCTTTAAAAGCGTTTAATTTGAGGCTTTTAACGAGTGTTTTCCACTCCCAGACTAAGCACGAAGTAAAATTTCGAGTTTAGAAAAGCCTAAGAATTTGGATTGGCCGCGTAGCGAAGCGGAGCGGCCAATTCAAATTAGGCTTTTCTAAACTCGAAATTTTACTTCATGCGCCACACGTATAAAACACAAATATCAGAAAGTTTAAAATATACGGCTTTAGCAATCTAATATGTAGATGTGAATAAAACGCAAGTCAAATTCTGAGCTGAAAAAGTGGTTTAAAACAGTGATTATGGGCAACCCAATAACTCTAACGAATATTAGGTTGCTTATAATCGTTGTTGTGTGTGTGTTTTTTTACTTCATTGTGAATCAGTGTTTTTAAGCGTGGCGCATGAAGTAAAATTTCAAGTTTAGAAAAGCCTAATTTCTTAGGCTTTTCTAAACTTGAAATTTTACTTCATGCTTAGTCTGGGAGTGGAAAACACTCGTAAAAGCCTCAAATTAAACGCTTTAAAACAACGAATTCCCGCAAATTTAAAAAAAACGCTGTAATTATCAGGATATGTATGCATAAAAGAAAAATGCCCTGTATGTTGTTTGAAACACGTTCTAAACATGTTTTAAACATGTTCTTAATTGTTAATGTTTTAAATGCTGTTTCTGTGAAAAAATACTTTTTTTTGAAAACTGTTTGTTTTAATTAAAATAAAACAGTTTTTAACAACCCTGCTTTAAATTGAACACTTTTATAAAATTACCGAATCCCTGAAAATGTACAGCATATACATCGGGATATATACTTACAAAAAAAACAATCCTAATATGAGACAACTCTCAAATTGTCACATTTATGTTTTCATAATTAGCTGGCTGATATTTATTATATTGTTTAATAAAAGTTATTATATACTTTTACATCTCATCACTGACAGTATTATTATATTAACTTGAGTACAAAACAATTTGCATAAAATGGCAGAGGAAACATTTTCCGACTTTTTCGAGTAAACACTCTGTGTGGAGTAGCTGCTTTCTATACGTGTGTGTGTGTGTGCATTTCGTAGTTTCGTTGTCGGAAGCAAATGGGCCCCGGTTTTATCAGGCAAACGGCCGCGATAAGGAGAAAAGTGCATGGGAACGTTGAAATGTTAAAATGCTGAAATGCGGCCGCGAAAACTTCACAGACACACCGATGTTTATCCACTACGTTACGTTTACGTTACGAATTTAACCCAATAAACCAACTCACTGCTTTTTCTCTGCGCAAATGAACTACTCGAAAATACTCATCCTTAAATAGAAGAACACTATTTAAGACAGAGTAGTATTTTACTGTGTTTGTAAAGTTTAAATATTAAATATATTATTTTAACGAATTATCCTGTAATACTGAAGAACTAAATTTTTCAGATTTTACAATGACAGCAATTATTAACGAATAGTGGGAATTTTTCTTTTAAGTATATCGATGGTTATGGAGTTTGGGCAGTTTTCAGGATTTCGTTGTTCTTATAAATGCGTTCAACTTGAAGTCTCTAACGAATGTTTTCAATCCTTGCTTAGCACAGTGGCACAAACAGAATTTTGTACAAACAACGTAAGATCTTTTTTTTTAGATTTTTTATTTGACGGATTTACCTTTTTTTAAAATATTCTACAAATAATTATACAATTAAAGAACTATACATTAATATTTAACAAGTTCGCAATTTATATTGAAATATTAAATTTTATTGAATTCGTACAGAAACAACAACAAAGAGAGAGACAAAAAAAATAAAAAAATAATTGGCGTGGCTAGATATTACCAAGCCTAGCGGATGCGAGCATCAGACATTTGGCTTGGACTTTTTCTAATTCGTAGCACAGTGAGCGTGTGTATGGTGACCAAACACAAGACTCTAGGTGAGGCCTAACCAATCACGTAGACAGTTTTCGCAAAATGTCCACACTAAAATTTTTGGAATACCGTCGCATTGCCGTGTTTGTAATATATTTTATGTGATTCGAAAAGTTACGTTTATAATTAAATATAACTCCCAAATCCTTTATGTCTTGAACACAAACCAACATTTCACCAGATAAATTGTATTTAAATGTTAATTTGTTGCGACGGTGGAACGCGATAGAACTGCTTTTTTTGTATTAAAATATAATATATTTTTTTGACACCACGCATTGACACTATTCAGATCATGTTGCAATCGTTCCTGATCTTCAGATGTTTTTATGCAATTAAACATCTTAAGGTCATTGGCAAACAGGAGAAACTTAATAGATCTAATATTTTTTCCGATATCATTAATAAACAATAAAAATAATATATAAAAACGAATTAAAATTAATATCGACTTTCTGCAAAAAGTTTGTCTCCAAATATTCATTGAAACAACTACTTCTCGAGCTAATACCCCGACAGATATTGAATTATACAATGAATATTTGCGTTACACGACAGCACTGCTGTTCTATGCATAATTTATATGCAAAATGCAAAAATAATATTTGCCCGCAATGTGAACCTTGAGGAACCCCAGACCTAACATTAATCTCTGATGAAATAACATCGCCTATTTTAACTTGTTAGGTTCTTTTTGTCAAATAACTGTGCAACCAATGCAGTATGTTACCCCCAAATCCTAGTGTTTCTAATTTTGATAATAACACACCGTGGTCTCACGGTCAAAAGCTTTAGCAAAATCCGTGTAGATGGCGTCGATTTGATAGCCGTTTTCCAAGGTATTCGAAATGTAAGAGTGGTACGAAATGAGATTAGTTCCTATGGATCTACCATTAAAAAATCCACGCTGTTCGTCTATTATAGTATGTTTGGTAATCCACATTAATTTATCTGATACTAATTGGTCAAATATTTTTGGTAGAGTTGACTGTAAGCACACTCCCCTGTAGTTTTATATATCATCTTTCGCACCACTCTTATATATCGGCTTTAGAAAACTTCGTTTCCAACATTTAAGAAATGCACCAGATTTAAGGGATAAATTGAAAAGATCACAGATAGGCTTTGCAAATGAGTATTTAAAGTTTTTTAGAAAGTACGCTGAGATTCCATCAGGGCCTACTCCATCCATTTTAGTAGTATGTTTTTAACTTCACTTTAAATCAGTGTTTTGTACGCGGAATAATATGTTTTTTTTGACAATTAGTAAACGACTATAACAGTTATTAAGTTACTTTGACAGTTCTAAATTACTTTGACAGTCATTAAACAACTTTGACAGTCACTAAAAACTATTCACACGTGACATTTCATATTGACACTTGACATTTCATCATCCTTCTCTGTTCTGTAATTTAATTGACATTGACGCGTGACATTTCATTAATCGACATTGACACGTGTGGTATTCGACATTGACATTTGTTTCTTGTGTAAAAAAAATAAATTGAGTATTTCGAAAAATGAATAAATACAGTTGACAAATCTGGATGAACATTTTATAATTTGACAAAAATCTCGAAATTTAATAAATCGAAAATGTAAAAATGTCGAAATGTCGAAAATTTCATGAACATTTCCTAAATTGATACACCCTGTATTTTTAATTTTATTTTAGGTCAGTGGCTTATAAGCGTGGCGCATGAAGTAAAATTTCGAGTTTAGAAAAGCCCCGTGAAAATTTGTCTCGGGTCGCTGCGCGACCCTCGACAAATTTTCTACGCGGGGCTTTTCTAAACTCGAAATTTTACTTCATGCTCAGTCTGGGAGTGGACGTGTTTTGTTGTGTCGATTTATCAAATTTTCATGAGATTTTGCAATATTTTGTGATATTTGTCGATTTATAAAATTCGCGTTAATTTATAAAATGTCCATCAGATTTTCGTTATTTCGACATTTTCGAAATAACGAAAATCTGATGAACATTTTATAAATTGACGCGAGTTTTATAAATCGACAAAAATCACAAAATATTGCAAAATTTCATGAAAATTTGAGAAATCGACGAAACAACATTTCGAAATAACGAAAATCCGATGACTCAGTCAACTTAGCCCCCCGAAGTTCGACTTTTTTGAAAATAACTATTGCGCTAGACGGGCTTTAGCTAGTGTCAGCTAGCGCCACAAAAATTAAAACTAGCGCCATTTAGACAAAAAAGTTACGGGGGTTTAAAATTTCGGGGGGCAAGGTTGATAGTAGCCCTCCGAGTTTGGATTTTTCAAGTTATTTTACACTATTCGGATTCCTAATGCTAGTTTTTTTTCAAAAAAGTCGATCTTAGGGGGGCTAAGTTGACTAAGCCAAATCTGATGAACATTTTATAAATTGACGCAAATTTTATAAATCGGCAAAAATCACAAAATATTGCAAAATCTCATGAAAATTGGACAAATCGACAAAACGAGAGACGTCCACTCCCAGACTGAGCATGAAGTAAAATTTCGAGTTTAGAAAAGCCCCGCGTAGAAAATTTGTCGAGGGTCGCGCAGCGACCCGAGACAAATTTTCACGGGGCTTTTCTAAACTCGAAATTTTACTTCATGCGCCACGCGTATAAACCACTGACCTAATGTAAAATTATAAATACAGGGTGTCCGTTTTTTCAAGGGGAAAGTATACTTAAAAAAAAACTTTCTATCTCAATATTCAACAAAAATTCCAAATTTAAAAAAATTATTACTATTCTTTATAAAATCATCAAATCCAACACATCATAAAATTTTAATTAACATTTTTTATTTCAGTCATTTTATGAGAATTATGCTCAATCAATATTTTGGTTTAAGCGCAGTATTCACAATATGTGTATATCGATCCATTTAAAGTTCGTCGGATTTATTTAACGGATTCAATTGGATGGGATTGCGGGGATGTTTCGGGTAAAAAATATTGCATTGGCCGGTGACGGGTAATATAGGACTAATATAAGCTAATAGTGGGATAATGTAAATTTAGGGCCATTTAACTGAAGCAATTAATTGCGGCCCCAACGCCATATATTATTAATCTCGTTCTGCTCACTGTTAACCTAACGTCCATTCACACCATTACTAATACCTTCCTTCGGTGATAAATCTCCCAAATGTCAAATATTACAGTTTAGTATATTGTGACAATTTAATTTTAACGATAGTATACCAAAACAAAAATCAATGGGTATATAATTATTATTATTTATACTTATTTGTTTAAAATAATAATTATTTTCTACCTGATTTATTTTAAGATTTTCAGTCTAGTTTTCCAAATAAAATCAATTTAAATTTATAAAAAAATTAAGAATATAACTTTGGTTTTGTAAAAATCCTCGAAATTTTTAAATTCGTTTATTTTTTATTTCTGACAATTAATCGAGGAAATTAAATTCACAAAAAAATACTAATACACCAAGTTATCTTTAACTATGTTTTCATTTAATACTTGGTGCGCCAAGTTTCTACAAAACCAAACAATAATAATTTAAAATGAATAAATTTCATGTTGACTGCATAAAACTTTGATTTTTTACAATTTATTGAACAAAATAAATCCGTTAATCACATTTTTACCGAAATTTCAACTTTGATTTGAAATGTTAGAAAATCCAGTGTAGATATTCAAATTTCAATTGGAACTAATCAAAGTTTATTAATTTCTGTATACATGTGTCAAAATTTAAACTAAATTAAACTAAACTCAAAGAATTCCCTGTTTAAGTACCTGTTTAAGTCCCTCTTGGGGAAGGGGGGGGGGGGTAATGTAATCGTCGATGTTTTTGTCGTCTGACTATTTGAAAGAAAAATGTAATTTAAACTGAGTTTAAGCATTAAACATTTAAAAATGCAGATTTTGCGTATCCAACACGAATTTCCGATCGAATCCCTTTGAAATCAAAGCGAGGGCGTTCCTACCCCTAAATCCAGGCACCCTACTTAAACAGCAACATAATACGAAATAGGATAGTTTGTCGTCGGTTGTGGTTAACGCTTTAATGCCGGTGTCATTGTATCGTTGTGTCATTGTGCAATCTCAAACTCAAGCTCAAGCTCAAACTCCGGGGGGATGAACGCGTTCACTATCGTCAGTATAAACAATATACTCGAACAATTATCCCATGTTGCATTAGATTTATACGCCATTGTGCGGCCTAATTAGATATTGTACAAATAACTAAACCGAAATTATTATATCCACGCTGAATTACATCGACTCTTTGTCTACATGAATAATATATTATACGAACCCTCTATATCTCCAAACTATTTAGATAATTGTTAATTATGGCATTATTTTGCTATTGGTATAATCAGGGCTTCGAATCGGTAAGTTTATTATAAAAATAATAAAATATTCATTAAAATTAATTAATTTTTCAAATCAAGCTAGAGGTTTCGAAAGTTGTCAATAAATATTTTTTAAATCTATTAAAAAAAAATATCCTCGTAGATTTGGCAATTTTTCAACTAAATCTCAACTTCCACTAAAAATTATACATATAAAATTAAATGCATTTCAATAATTATAAAAAAAATTATAAAAATTATAAAAAAATGGATTTGCAAAAAAATCTTTACAAATTGAAAAATAATATAACCTACGAACAATTAAAAACGTGGAATAACCAAATAATAAAAATTTTAAAAGACAGAGGAAAGACTTTAAAGGACGCAACGGAAATGGCGAAGGACAGAAAAAAGTGGAAGAAATTTGTATCTCAATGAGATATTGAGATACAACTAAACCCAACACATTATGGTAAAAAGGTATTGATTGATTGATTGACAACTAAAAACAATTACACTTATTAAACTCATACATAAAATAAATTATATTTTTATTAAACTAAAATTGAAATTAAATAACCTTTAAATTCAAATTAACGACAACAACCGCCCTGCAAAAGCTAGAATAATTATTAGCAAAAAAGTCAAAATTTTACGATGGAATAAATTATCAAGACTTTGTTGAAACATTTTAAACCCGATAGATTTTCTTCAAAAACGAACGCTTTTTAAGATTTTATAGTAATTTTGAGTTAAAGTCATATTTTTTTAAAACGCCCAATTTAAGAAGTTTCTATAGTCTTCATATTGTTGTATCTGATACAATGTATACATAATTAAAATTTATGTATACATAGCTCGATAATTACAGCGTTTTTTTTTAATATTTTGTATTGTGGAGGCTTCTTTATATATATACATGTTAATTAAATAAACACATTAAACTTTGTTTGTATAATACTTATTCAAATAAGTGTTGTGCAAACAAAGTTTAAAGTGTTTATTGTTTTTTTTTTAATTTGCGGGAATTCGTTTTTTCAAAGCAGTTAATTTGATGCTTTTAACGAGTTTAGAAAAGCCTAAAAATTTGGATTGGCCGCGTAGCGAAGCGGAGCGGCCAATCCAAATTAGGCTTTTCTAAACTCGAAATTTTACTTCATGCGCCACGCTTAAAAACACCGATTTACAGTAAAGTTAAAAAAACACACACATACAACAACGATTATAGGGAACCTAATATACGTTAGAGTTATTGAGTTGCCTATAATCACTGTTTTAAACAATTTGTTCGCGCAGAATTTGACTCACGTTTTATTCATATCTACATATTAGATTGCTAAAGCCGTATATTTTAAACTTTGCGATATTTCAGTGTTTTATACGTGTAGCGCATGAAGTAAAATTTCGAGTTTAGAAAAGCCAGATTTTGATTGGCCGCTCTGCTTCGCTACGCGGCCAATAAAAAGAGTTTATTTTCTTTAAATAATTATCTATTAAATTCATTCATTTTGATTATGCAAAAAAGAAATTGTCTCAACAAGATTTTAGCGAAGCGAGGCGCACTGGTAAATTCAAATTTTCAGGCTTTTCTAAACTCAAAATTTTACTTCATACGCCACGCGTATAAAACGCTAACCTAGTTTTAAGTTGAAAAGGACACAATTTATTATAGCACAGTATTATTAAGTATAAAAAATATATTGATTTTATTACGTGATAATGATTACCATTAAAATTCTGATTTTTATTAGATAATAAAATATAATTTAAATTACAACTATAATCGTAGCATACAGAATACAGGCTGGATACGATCACCTGTCCACCCCTTTTAAGGTCAAGGGAAAGTGTTTTTTTTTTAATCCAAAAAATGTTGATCACCAAATCGGATATGCTCTATCTTATGATGATATTTTCAACTTTCCGTTCTGACCAGAAACAGGTTAATTAGACCGAAAGTTTATTTTTTTTTAAAGTACTTTTATTGCAGATTCGGATTCTACGTGAAATAACATGGAAGTTTTGTATAAAATATTTTTTCAAAATGCGTAATTTTGACGAATAATTTCGATGGCACTCTCCCAAAACCATTAACATGTCAAATGCTTCTTCGTTTGAGAACGCCATGATTCTTATCACAACTAATATCAGTCACTACCGTACTTGTGACCAAAGGCAATACCGTTCACGAGCCGAGACAAATCAACCATTAATGTCATCTTTAGCCTACTTGGATCCGAATTATGGGTTTAATTCGTGGTGCAATAATTACTAGTTAACTTTGGCACGCAATTCACATCGTAAGTAAAATCGAGCATCATAAGAATTGCAAAAATTTTGGTTTTCATCTCGTTTCGTTTCTCCTTTTGTTATCTCGGTAACAATAAATAATAATATCTGATTGTTTTCGACAAAACTTGTTTTTTTTTGTACACTCTATCTAACGATACCCTATGTTAAACTGAAACGACCACTTTCATATTATGTTAAATGGGTAACACAAGTGACCTAAGCAAGGTCATTTTAAGATAAAAATGACCCTTTTAAAAAAATGCATACAAGAGTTTCCTGTTTTTTTTCAAATAGAATCCGAATCTGTAATAAAAATACTATGTTCTATTTATAAAATGAACTTCCGGTCTAAATAACCCATTTCCGGTGTGAATAACCCATTTCAAGTCTGAATAACCCAGATCCGGTCTGAATAACCCATTTCCGGTCTGAATAACCCATTTCTGGTTAGAACCGGAAATTGAAAATATCATTATCAGATAAGGCATGCCCGGCCATCAACTATTTTTGATCTTCCAAAAAAACCCTTTCCCTTGATTTTAATACGGATGGACGGGTGATCGGATCCACTCTGTATAAATAAATAAAAATATTTAGGGTAGAAAGACTTATAGTCGATCGCCCTTGTAAAGAAAAAGAAAACAACAAATTATATTCGATTTTTTTGAAGAATGTTAAGTTTATTAATGCTTTTATTTTTGGATTCATTGCATTTCGATTTACCATGATTTTTGAGATTTTGAAAATGGAATCAGGGTAAAGGTGTATGGGAGGCACGAATCTAAAGTTCGTTGGTCAAGGCGACTTAGTGTTTGGTCGCAAATCGAATTTTAAGTTTCACTTTCGAGGTTATATATGATCGTATTTTCGGCTAAATAAGCACATTACAGATACAAATTACACACATGATAAAATTATCTCCAAAATGAGGACGTAATTCATCCAATTTGCAGTGTTATCTTTATTAATTCAGCCAATATCACGATATTAGTTTTACCCTAGATTTGACGTCTACTGACGTTTATTTAAAATAATGGATATATAAATCGAGATCGATTATAAAATCATAGGTAATTTAATTTACGATATCAAAAATAGATGGCACTTTCGTACGATAACTAGGATATTTACTGCAATAATAAAATATTAACAAACAAACAATAGATAATAACAAATATTACTTTTATATTTAATTCACTGTTTTTACTAAAATTAAATTTGTACGGCATATCCAGTTTGGTTAGTAGACACACAGCTAAATTTAAATACAATTAAAATAATTTAATAGAACCACATAACCAAGCAAAATTATCTGATTTAAGGCTTAGTATAGCCACACATTTTTCTATAAAATAATAAGATGCAGATAAACATTTTATTATGCTTAGGCGATTTTATGTGTTTTTAAGTTAGGTTAGTAGAAAGGTTTGCAATAGAATAAATTGCGAAAGTCTTTTTGCGCAAGTTAAATATTTCACATACTTCTAGGTTAGGTTAGGAGAAAGGCTTGCAATAGAATAAATTGCGTATGTCTCTTTGCAGATGATGACTATTCCACATACTTTTAGATTAGGTTAGGAGAAAGGTGTTCGATAGAATAAACTGCGTAAGTCTCTTTGCGCACGGTGACTATTCCACATACTTGTAGGTTAGGTTATTTTAGGAGAAAAGTTTGCAATAGAATAAATTGCTTAAATCTCTTTGCGCACATTAATTATTGTACATACTGCTAGGTTAGGTTAGGAGAAAAGTTTGCAATAGAATAAATTGCGTAAGTCTCTTTGCGTGTACGGAACAGCTCCTGAATATTTAAATATTAACATTAATATTTTACATCATTCCCAAAGATGTGGTTGACAGTTTTTGTAAACAGTTAATATTTATTACATTACATTCATTACATTTTAATACATCTATTTTTTATATCGTAAATTAGAATACCTATGATTCTAATATACGATATAAAAAAATAGATGGCGCTAGATGTATTGAAATGTAATCTTGATTGATGTGAATCAATATTGATTTATATATCCATTATTTTAAATAAACGCCAGTAGACGTCAATTTTAGTGTAAAATTAATATCGTGATATTGACTGAATTGATGGAGATAACACTACAAATTGGATGAATTACGTCATCATTTTGGAGATAATTTTATCATGTGTGTAACAGGTATCCCTAATGTGCTTATTTAGCCGAAAATACGACCTTATATAACCTCAAAAGTGGAACTTAAAATTTAATTCGTGGCCAAACGGTAGTCGCCTTAACCAACGAACTTTAGATTCGTGCGTCCCATACACGTTACCTTGATTCCGTTTTCAGAATCTCAAAAATCAAGGTAAATCGATATACAACAACCCCTTATTTCTTAAAAAAGATATAGTAGTAATAGCATTTAATAAAGAAAATATAATATATTCCATTTGTTTCGGGATCTCGCCTAGCCATGCTTTCGTGTTGTTATGTTGCAGTATCAACATTTACATTTTTTATTAGTTGCCACTCCTGATTCCTTATTTTAACAGTGTTGCAATAATTTATGATATCATAAGTAATCCTCTTTTTAATTTTCAAGAGGTTTATTGTTAATCTTGCAACAATTATTTCGCCACGCGGTCGCTTCTTCGAGCATTTTATTATTAAATCAAATTAATCTAGTGTTGCAATGCTGTGTCAATGTCAAAGTGAAAAATAATTTCAGGCACATATTAAATATTAACATGCCAAAGATTATCTCTGAATCAAAAAGGCTACAAATTCTGAAATCCTACAAACATTTTAGGCAAAGTAATCCAAATCTACAGCATCACAATATTATTACGATTTTAATAGATATTTTTGGGGTATGTCTAGTATTTTAATTATCATATATATTTAATTAAAGATAATTACGTTTCAGGTAGGGAGATCTTCATTACAATTAATTTTACGACAAAGACCTGACGAATTGAAATCTACTACTTCTGGCAAACGATCTAAAAACAGCCATTTTTGGAATCACCTAGCTAGAAAAGATCTGCAACAACTAATTTGGCAATATAACTCTAGAAATCAGTATTTTACTTTGAGAGATATTTTGAATGATATGAAAGAAAATTATGAGTTCCATGGGAGTAGAACAACACTTTATAGGGTTGTTAAAAGTATGGGGTATAAATTAAAATTAATTAATGGGCGCAAAATTCTCTGTGAACAAAAACATGTTGTTGCAGCTAAATTTATTTTCCTTAGAAAATTTTTACAGTATCAAAATTTCAGTGAAGATATCCAATTCGTATACCTGGATGAAACATGGATATATCAGAATGGATCCGTGGTTCGACGCTGGGTACATGAAACGGATATAAAAAGTAATCCAACTAAATTCAAAAATGAAGGCAAACGCTTCACCATTCTACATGCTGGGTATAGGGGTGGGTTTTTGGATGGGTGCGATTTTTTATTACATTCGAAAAACAATGACCGAGATTACCATGCCACAATGGATGGTAATACTTTTCAAAATTGGGTGGTTAATCAACTTATTCCTGCTTTGGCTAAGCTTTCAGGGAAATGTGTAGTTATTATGGATAATGCTGCATACCATTCTGTGCAATTAGACAAAACTCCTTCATTTTCTTGTAAGAAATGCGAAATGCAGGAGTGGTTGGTTAAACACAATGTAAAATTCAATCCAAAATTAACCAAAAAGGAACTATGGGCTTTATTTATACCTTTTCGATCAAATGACAAAATTTACGTAGTTGATGACATTTTGAGAAAGAACGGGCACGAAGTTCTTAGATTACCGCCATACCATTGTCAATACAATCCAATTGAAATGGCATGGGGGTTTTGTAAGACTTACTACAATAAGCACATAAATTCTAAGCAACCATCTAAGGATCGTGTTCAGAATTTATGGCTTGAGTCTCTCTCAAAATGTACATCCGATATGTGGCAAAATTTCTGTGATCATTGTGAAAAACTTATTTCGGATGACTGGACAAAACACATGGGGAACCTTTCTTTTGAAACCATTCCTCCTTTTATTATTTCCCTTGGGGAATCTGGCTCAGAACAAACATCAGAAGATTCAGATGCAGGTTCTCTTGACTAAATAATAAAAGTGGAATGAGGGCTTAAAAATTGTTTGACATGAAAATTATCAGTATCACAAGAGGGTGGGAATAAATTTGCAATTCTACAAAAAAATACTGAGGGCCAACAGAAGAGAGAATGACCAAAATTAAGGTGGATGGATGGAGTTGATCAAAATGTGTTAACGGGAAGACCCAAGCGAGTAATACAAATGGATGACGAAATAAGTTTGCAGAGCCGAATTTATTATATTTGTTATATAC
The DNA here is from genome assembly GCA_932526585.2 of Philonthus cognatus. Classification (NCBI taxonomy): domain Eukaryota; kingdom Metazoa; phylum Arthropoda; class Insecta; order Coleoptera; family Staphylinidae; genus Philonthus; species Philonthus cognatus. The sequence continues at coordinate 24,583,861 of OW052250.1, read as the reverse complement.
AATATTATTGCTGTGTTTGTATGTACAAAAACCAAGTAGTAAATTTTGTTAATCTTAAAACTGCATATTATTATCCTTTTATATCTGAAAATTTATAAAACAGGCAACAGTGTAAGATCACAATAGTCAGAAATTATAACCTTAAAATCGAACATCTGACAGTGACATTTAAAAACCCTGATTTAAAACACAACCAGCCCCATTTACAATACTTAAACTGTCACTTTTCTATAGCTAGGCGAGATCCAGAAACAAATGGAATCGTGTATATACATAAGTAGTAGTAAGTAGTAGTAGTTTAGAAATCAATTAAATGAAAGATTTAGAAGCGGTTATTTCTGAATCTCTGCTTTAATTTATTTTTAAATGCTCATGTTTATTTTTGCTTTATTAAACGCTATTACTACTCTAATATCTCTATTAAAAAATAAATAAAGTAAATAAACTTTACATTTAAAAAAATCTAAGATAAAATTAAAAAATAGGTAAATTGGACGGTAATATACGTTTACAGCATCGTTTAAAATTAGTTGAGGGCAAAAAAATCGATATTAATTTAATTCTTATAAGTTGACAGTAATGGTAATCTACAAACTACTATAATTAAATTCTTATAAGGTGAATAGCATTATAAATGATTTATTCGTGCAGTGAAAAAGGTTATGCTTGAGAATGGAAAAGATTAAATTCGTGTACATTCAAAGGAGCGTGCGTTGTGTCACGGGAACAGAAAATGGAAACCCGTGCAATCTTGATGAAAGACTAGTGAATTGTTGCACATTTGTTGTCCCACGGAAAGGAATTCGCCTCCCAGACGGTATTTATAAAGGGACAGACGGCAGAATCGATGCGGCCATGCACGAGCATACCCTTTTCATCCAGTAATGTTCCAAAGAAGGTATGTTCTTAAAAATGCAATACGTTTCTCTCAACATACAAAAATAATGTAATTTATTAATAAATTAAATAAAATATTTATGTTTATGTATTCTATCAATTTATAAATTTAATGTCCCAGAGGCCCCTGAGGCGAAATTCAATTTTGAGGTCTCTAAATATATTCCATACAAGCATTATCTAATATTCAAATATTAAGTTGATTGATTGAGTTACGTGAAGATCAAATTAATTTGACAAATAAAGCACTAATAACCTTTCTTCACACGTTTATTTAAATTACCAAATGTACATACATTTTGGACACAAAGTGACTATTATGAATGGATTAATGTGGTAATTCAAATAAACGTGTGAAGAAAGGTTTTCCGTGCTTTGTTTGCCAAATTCACTTATTTATTTTATTTTTTAACTTTAGGAGTAGGTATCTTGTGGTGAAGGCGGTTACTTTGTGAAACGTTGTAAATATTTAAATAATTAACACTAACTGGTTAGTTTGATAATGGCTCGCTGTTGAGCTGAAACTAGTCACAGTTTAAAATAAAAATAAATACAAAAAAGTAATCAGTATTAATTATTTAAATATTTAGGAGTAAGAGTACAAAAACTGGAATAGCCTTCCGAATTGCTAATGCTAATTAAAACTTACTCTCTCAGAGTAATGGGTAGGTAAATTATAGTTAATATTACATACCTATTAGGCAAATAATACCCATTTCTTTGGAACTACCCTTATATCAAATTCCCGATATTATGTGTTAAAATGTTCTATAATAAAATGATGAGCATGTTTGTTGCTAAGCCATATAAAAAATTAAAAAAATATTGTAGGGATTGTACAAAATTTTCATAAAAAAATAATATACATATTTATGAACCTTACTTTAGATCAGTGGTCTCCAAACTACGGCCCGCAGGCCAAATCCGGCCCGCGACTTGCATGAATCCGGCCCGCGATTGTTTGTAATTCTTTTTGTAAATGTCATATTTTGAAATATTGTAACAATTGTTCCTTAAATTCTTCATAATTTTATAAAATTAATCGGATCTTGGCCGACTTTATTATGTAGAATTGTATTTGTGGCCCGCGAAGAAGATAGTTTGGAGACCCAGGCTTTAGATCAATGTTGTATACGCCTGGCGCATGAGGTAAATATTTCGAGTTTAGAATAGCATGAAAATTTGGATTTGGACCAATTAAAATTTTAAGGCTTTTATAACTCGAAATATTTACTTCATGTTTAATTTAATAGTACAAACCTTTGTTACGCAATAATCAAAATCTTATTTTGTAGTTAGTTATTGTATGAGTTAAAATTTATAGAACGGATAATTTTTGTATAGAAATATACCCTTTATGTTCAATATTCGAAAAAATACAAATCAACTCGTTGAAGTGTCTACAATTAAAAGAATAGTTGTCAAATTCTCAATAAGTTTTATAAATTTCACAATAAACTGAATTTTGTTGATTTTTAAAAAAATGTTTTAAAATCTACAAACAATTAAACAACATACAGGGTGTCCGCATTTCGTATCTCAGTTATTTGAAGAGATAGAGAGCCGGTTCGGCAAAGTTGCGTAAAGTTATAGAAATACATTATTAACTAAGAAAAAAATTAACCATTGTTGTTTCTAACGTCACAGAGAACCTCCATGATTTTTTTTCAGAATTTAAAAAAAAAAATTTAAAAAACACGATCGAATCCTTAGATATTTGTTGTTTTTTTTTTCAAATTTCAATTTAAAGCTACAAACGAGTGTTTTCCACTCCCAAACAAGCAAGAAGTAAAATTTCGAGTTTAGAAAAGCCTCGAAAAGCCTCGAACATTTGTCGAGGGTCGCGCAGCGACCCGAGGATTTTTTTTAATTTTTTTTTTATAGGAATTTTTCTGTTGGGCAAACATTTGCACAAGCTGTAAATTTTCCGACATCTGTTGTTTTTTAAAACAACTTAATTTGAAACTTTAAACGAGTGTTTTCCACTCCCAGACTAAGCATGAAGTAAAATTTCGAGTTTAGAAAAGCCCCGTGAAAATTTGTCGAGGGTCGAGCAGCGACCCGAGACAAATTTTCTGGGCTTTTCTAAACTCCAAATTTTACTTCATGCGCCACGCGTATAAAACACTAAAATATTGTGAAATTTTAAAAATTGAAAATCACTTAAAAATCAGTCTTTTATATGCGTGGCGCATGAAGTAAAATTTCAAGAGCCCAGAAAATTTGTCTCGGGTCGCTGCGCAACCCTCGACAAATTTTCACGGGGCTTTTCTAAACTCGAAATTTTACTTCATGCTTAGCCTGAGAGTGGAAAATACTCGTTTAAGGTTTCAAATTAATACGTTTAAAAAACGGATGTCGGAAAATATACAGCTTATGCAAATGTTTACCCAAAAGAAGAAATCCTTGTATACATTTCGAATTTATCAATAATTTCGATTTTTAGAATCCATCTTATTTTTTTTTCAGAAACCATGAAAAATCAACTGCCTGTGAGATTATTTTCACAATTCTTGCAAAAAACAGTTGGATTTAAACAATTTGAAGTGCGACAGTTAACGATTTACATTTACATAAAAATTTACATATTCCTAAGTTTTAAATGATTTTATTGTTGCAAACGTTGCATATTTGTGTATCATTACTATAATTTTCTTTTTAATCTAAATGTTTTGTTTTGGAATTATGAAAAAATCAATAGCCTGTAAGATATTTTCACGATTCTTAAAAAAATAGTTCGATTAAAATATCAAAAGTATTGACAAACGTTTACAATAAAATAAATTAGTTAAAATTCATGTACCTTAATCGTAAATGCTGGTTATTATATTATACAGACATTTCTATTAAGTATACATATCCCGATGCATACTTTGTAAATGTTAAAGCATTTGTTGTGTTTATAAAAATGTTCAATTTGAAATTTCTAACGAGTGTTGTCCTTGTCCACTCCCAGGTTAAGCATGAAGTAAAATTTCAAGCTTAGAAATCCCTTAGAATTTGCTTGGGTCGCGCTATCGCGTAGCGCTAAGCGACCAAACCAGATTTGCAGGCTTTTCTAAACTTTTCTAAATTCGGCTAAATTCGGCATTTTGTCGATTTTCACGAAAATAAAAATATTTTTGAAAAATGTATAAGTTTTTCTGTAAATTTTTAGAAACAATATTAGCTACTCATTTTCTGCTCTGGTAATTTTTTCATAAAGTTTTTTGATTTTTAAAAACATCCGTGAAGCATAAAATCCTACAAAAATCAACTGTAAGCGCTTGTCTTACGCACAATTTTTAAGCTTTGAAAACATTTTAGAACTCAAATTAAAGCTTATTCAATCCTTAATCTAACACTTTTTCAATTAATAATGTACGATGAGAATTTTACAAATAAGAGCAATTTGAATGGGGCAAATAATAAAATCGTAAAAGTGAGTATTTTGATTTTTAAAAACATCCGTGAAGCATAAAATCCCACAAAAATCAACTTTAAGCGCGCTTGTCTTACGCACAATTTTTAAGCTTTGAAAACATTTTAGAACTCAAATTAAAGCTTATTCAATTTTTAATCTAACATTCTTTTAATTAATAATATACGATGAGGATTTTACAAATAAGAGCAATTTGAATGAGGCAAATAATAAATTCGTAAAAGTGGGTATTTTGATTAAAATTTTATTAAAAAAATAATCTTACAAGAAAATTAAAAAAGGTAAACATAAGCTTATTAAAAATTAAAGAGGCTTCAATTTAGGTTATTTCATGTTTTTGTAACTTTAAAATGACGTCCGATATAAACAGTCAAAGCTAGAATTTTGTTTTGAATCGCAATTTTTAAGAAATGTTAAATTTAACTGAATTTTTTTCTAGGAAAAATGTAGACCCCAGATTGTTTCTAATATCGATAAAAAAAGTCTGTGACTTTATTTCAGAATAAAAAAAAATCGTAAATTTCGTATAAACATTTTTATGGAATTGTGAAACCGCGATTTCCAAGAAATTTTAATTCAAGAGTCTGAGAGTTTTCAAAATTGTTTCTAGGGAAAATAAACAACCATAATTGTTTTTAATATCGATGGGAGAGTCTGTGAATCTTTTAAGAATTTTTATAAATCTTAAAAAAAGTAATTTCCGTTGGAACATTTTTATGGAATTTTGTTTTGAATCGCGATTTTGAAGAATTTTTCATTCAAGCTGGGTGCTTTAGGAATTACTTTTTGGAAATTTTTCCCAGAAAAAAATTCAGATTGTTTCCAATATTGATGGGAACGTCTGTAATTTTTTTGAAATAAAAAAAAACAAGAAATTGCAAATCGTCGATTTCGTTAGAAGGAAATCAATCGCCTGTGCATTTTTATTTTTTAAAAATTCTCACGAGTGTTTTCCACTCCCAGGTTAACGATGAAATAAAATTTCGAGTTTAGAAAAGCCTGAAAATTTGGTTTGATCGCGTAGCGCGTAGCGCTACGCGGCCTGACCAAATTTTCAGGCTTTTCTAAACTCGAAATTTTACTTCATGCGCCACGCGTATAAAACACTGATTTAAAGTGAAGTTTAAAATATACATCACCTACTATATTTGATATGAATTATTTGAATAATATTGTATTTTTTGTTTACACACCAAATTACGTGTGTAAAGAAAATCGACTGATCCAGATTCAGAGATTTCTTAGAAAAAAACAAATTTTTTTACACACTTACTTTTACACTTATGTGTAAACTTAAATTAATTTACATTCCGAGACTTTTCCTAAAAATATTACAATTTATAAGAATATATTGAGACTGAGACCTATCCTAAAAAAATTACATTTTATAAAAATTACTTGTAATTTTTTTACACGCCCTCATTTCTGTTTTTTTGGTTTTTAACTTTCCCCCATATGTAAAGAAAAGACAAGAAAGTATCTTTTTTTAAATTTTAATCACTTTAGCACAATACTTTATATGTTTTATCAAATATTTATCTAAATGCTTCAGAGTTAGAAACACAATTTTTCAACAAAAAAAAACCTAAAAAATTTGTATTGTATTGAGCGTTACTATATAGTAATTTATATTAATTAATTAATATTGAGAAGTGTTTCAATGTTTAAACTTGAAAATGACACTAAATATGTCGAAACTCGAGTCGTAAAAATATTAAAATAAAGTGGTATAAAACATTGAAACACTTCTCAATATTGATAAAAAATCTTAATTTTATAAATACAAAGAGTTTTATGTAACACCGAACATTTTCATAACGAGAATTTTTCTTTGAAGTATCCATATGCATAAGTTGCACATTTTTCGATGCGTGGTTTATTAAAATAATTTAATTTGAAGCTTTAAGCGAGTGTTTTCCACTCCCAGGCTAAGCATGAAGTAAAATTTCGAGTTTAGAAAAGCCTGAAAATTTGGTTTGGTCGCGTAGCGCGAAGCGCGGAACGGCCAAACCAAATTTTCAGGCTTTTCTAAACTCGAAATTTTACTTCATGCGCCACCGGTACAAAACACTGATTTAATGTAAAGTTTAGCGGTATGTTTTATACTTCGTAATATTTCAGTGTTTTATACGCGTGGCGCATGAAGTAAAATTTCGAGTTTAGAAAAGCCTGAAAATTTGGTTTGGCCGCTCCGCGCTTCGCGCTACGCGACCAAACCAAATTTTCAGGCTTTTCTAAACTCGAAATTTTACTTCATGCTTAGCCTGGGAGTGGAAAACATGCGCTTAAAGCTTCAAATTGGATTCTTTTAATAAACCGAGCATCAGAAAATGTGCAACGTAAGCATGTGGATACTTCAAAGAAAAATTCTCGTTATGAATATGTTCGGTGTTACATAAAACTCCCTGTATAAATGTAAAGCTAATTTAATGTGCTATTCAAAGACATAAAAATATATAGGGTGTTTCATTTAAAAAATTGCAACTTTATGTCATAACTCGAAAATGAAGTCCGAATAAGAAAATAAGTACGCCACTGCATTTTACGGTAAAAACTACACAAATAACTAGTGAGCTGTTTTTTGTATATCCTATAGTTATTAAGATAAAAACATATTTTAAAATAGCCAACAATTAAAAAAGATATCATTATTAATAACTCAGAAAAAGAATTTATAACGTTTATATTAATTTTTTTCTAACTCTTCAGGTTACCGAGATACCCTATGAAAACATCAAGTTTGGGCTACCCTGTACAAATTTGGGGAGCCGGACTAACAAACATGTTCTTCGGCGAAATAAGGGACACCCTAATATACCGTGCGCTCATTTAAAACATGATTTAGAGTAGGCTTTGAATTTTAAATTATATTGGCACTACTGACTGTTAACACATAGTTTACCATAACCTCAAATTAACTCCATAATTCAATTAGCATTCTGGGCAACTGCACAAAAAACTGCTGCCTACTCTAAATCATAATTTAAACGATCACTCAATGCATGCGCAGTATTTATGTATTCTCATTGTAACCACCGGTTTTTGGAGATATCCATGACGTGCATATTCCTGTATTTCTTGTGAAACCGCAAATCCATCGAAATGAAAACACGTCAAGTGGCAATAATTTGGAAATAAGTTCTTAATTTTTTTTATAAAAAAAATCACAGCTAAATCCCAAACTGTAATTCCCTTAGATAATCCTTACAATTAACTTAATTTCAATTTAAAACTCAAGCACTAAACCTTAATCCCCAATTAATGCCCTGGGCAATTAAAAAATGCAACAGTACATGCGACTCCGAAACGGAATGCTGTGTGTACGTCTGCGAGAGCAAGAGAGAGAAAGAGAGAGAGACATGAGGTCTCAGTTTCGCGGGAGTGGGAGTGAGTCGGGACGGGGTGGGGGGGGATCGGGATCCTGAAATAGCCGCAGTGCCTCCCTCCACACAGGATCGATGGCTCCGGACGTCTAAAAATAACTCGCCCTGTCCTACATACAGCATCCCCGTACCCTGTTCTCTCATCCCGCCGTCCCTTTCTGTCTCTTCATGACATTGACTCCTTTCTATGGGTCCGACTTGAACGGTTAACCCCTCTATCTAACACCAGACACGCTCTTCATCAAACCGTTCAATAATATATTGTATTGTAATAATATAATATTTTCGCTGCTGGGTTTATAATATACCATTAGTTGTTAAATTTAGGAGGCGGATATCTGATGAAACTTTATCACAAATTGAAATATAAAACAAGTTTTGGCTTTTACTTTCATTGTTGACATTGCAAGCTGTTTCGTCACACAGTGACTTCAGTAGGCAGATGAAAAATGATGTAATATTTCATTATATTTCATCTGCCTGATAAACATGTCGCAGTGTCAACCTTAAATGAGAATCCCTCCTGAACTCATTGTTTTATTTTTCAATGTAATTACTTAATAATAATAAATAATAATCATCAAGTTTTAGTAAGATGAAATAAATATTGTCATATACAATAATATTACCGACCATTTTTCCAACCTGTCACATAGGCGATTGTTGCCACCAACTGTTTCAAATTTTATCTCTTGTAAATAAAAATGCTCTAAATGCTTATTTTTGATATTTTTATTTTCCTTTAATAATTAAATTATTGAAAATTAGGCATCCAGTTAACTTTGCGGGAAATATTCGAATATTTTGCCCGGCTAAATATTCACTGTCAAAATATTCAAGTAATTCGTTTATAATTGGCTAATTTCTAAGTAATACGCCGTTTTGATTGGTCCAATTTTTTAAATTGACAGGTGAGGGCGATTGTCATTAAGATCTATTTTTAACTAGTGCCTAAATACAGGGATTTTTTTTAAGTATACTTTCACATGTTCTATATGAACATTTCTAAAGTTAATGAACATTTAATTAAACCTAAGCAGTATATTTTGAACTTTACTTTAGATAAATGTTTTATACGCGTAGCGCACGAAGAAAAATTTCAAGTTTAGAAGAGCCTGAAATTTTACTTCGTGTTTTATCTGGGATTGAAAACACTCGTTAGAAGCTTAAAAATAAACATTTTCAATTAAGTAACGGATGTCTGAAAAATCGTGATATGTATACTAAAAAAAAAAATCCCTGCATTTAAATAAATCAGTGCAAAGCAATTGAAATCCCGGCGCATCCACCATTAGTGATGTAAATTTGTATTAATGCGATATTTAACGTATCAGCGTTTTTCACTGTGATTGTTATTAAATTGCTACTTAAAATCCCAACATTTAATTAAACCTAAGCAGTATATTTTAAACTTCACTTTAAATCAATGTTTTATACGCGTGGCGCATGAAGTAAAATTTCGAGTTTAGAAAAGCCTAAAAATTTGGTTTGGCCGCTCCGCTTCGCGGAGCGACCAAACCAAATTTTTAGGCTTTTCTAAACTCGAAATTTTACTTCATGCTTAATCTGGGATTGGAAACCCTCGTTAGAAGCTTAAATACAAACATTTTTAATAAAGCAACAAATGTCTGAAAAATCGTAATAGGTATACCTAAAAAAAAATCGCTGTATTTAAATAAATGCGTGCAAAGCATTCGACATCCCGGCGCATCCACCATTAGTGATATAAATTTGTACAGGGAGGGGCAGAAAAAGCTATCCGATTTCAAATCCCTGTTTCTCAGAAGAGGGAACAGGTAGAGTAGTGGGGTAAAAACCGTTAGAAAGCCGGTTTTATGTCATTTGTCATTGGTCAACATGCCTTGGTCTGGTGAACATCGTGCTTTTGTTATTGAGCGGTTTATCGAAAACGGCGGTTCGATAATTGGTACACAACGTGCTTTTCGAATTCATTTCGGACTCGGGCGTCATGATCCTGTTCCACATCACGCTACGATTAAAGTGTGGGTGTCAAATTTTCGACAGACGGGTTCAGCATTGAAAAAGAAGTCGCCTGGACGTCCCAGGACAGCAACAGGACCTGAAAACGTGGCCAATGTGAGAGCCGCGATTGAACGTTCCCCGCGTCGTTCGGCACGAAAACATTCGCTCGCTTTGGCGATTTCCAACCGCAGTATTCGGCGAATTTTGCACCGGGACCTCAAAATGCATCCCTACAATATGGTTGTTGCACAGGAATTAATTGAAAGGGATTTTGAAACCCGTATGAACCTGTGTCGCGATCTCCGAGAACTCCCAATACACGATGTTGTGCTCTTCACGGACGAAGCCCATTTTCACCTTTGTGGCGCCGTAAACAGGCAGAATTTTCGATATTGGAGTGACGAAAATCCTCAGGAAATCCATCAGAAACCCCTCCACAGCCCAAAAGTGACTGTGTGGTGTGCTCTTTCCCGCCTAGGCGTCTGGGGGCCTTATTTTTTTGAAGAAAATGGGCAAACCGTAACGGTCAACAGCGAGCGCTATTGTTTCATAAAATTTTCTTTAACCCAAAATGAAAGAAAATGGCGTAGAAAATGTGTGGTTTCAACAGGATGGTGCAACCGCCTACACATCGCGACGATCAATGGACATTCTCAGGGAAATGTTTCCCGGACGACTCATTTCTCTGAGAGGTGATATTGGCTGGCCGCCGCGCTCACCGGATCTCACTCCATGTGACTTCTTCCTTTGGGGTTACCTCAAATCGAAGGTATTCCAGCACCGACCAAGGACCCTTCTTGCTTTACGAAGGGAAAATTGCTCGGGCAATTGAAGAAATTCCTGTGGAAATGACGGTGAGTCATGGAAAGCTACCGCGAGCGCCTAAATCAGTGTATCCGCTCTCAAGAACGACATTTGAGTGATGTGTTTTTCAAAACTTTAATTTAAAAATAGCATAAAATTTGCGATATGTTAATAACATTTTTTTTGCCAAGTTAAGTGGTTTTAATTTTATAACGTTTTGAAATCGGATAGGTTTTTCTGCCCCACCCTGTATCTATGCGATATTTAACGTATCAGTGTTTTCACTGTGACTGTTATTTAATTGCTATTTAAAGTTCTAACATTTAATTAAATTCAAGCAATATATTTTGAACTTCACTTTAAATTAATGTTTCATACGTGTGGCGCATGAAGTAAAATTTCGAGTTTAGAAAAGCCTAAAAATTTGGTTTGGCCGCTCTGCTTCGCGGAGCGACCAAACCAAATTTGTAGTCTTTTCTAAACTCGAAATTTTACTTCATGCTTAATCTCGGATTGGAAACCCTCGTTAGAAGCTTAAAAACCAATATCTGAAAAATTGTGGTGTGTATACCTAAAAAAATTCCCTGTATTTAAATAAATGCGCGCAAAAACAATCGGCATCCCGGCGCATCCACCATTAGTAATGTAAATTTGTATCGGTGCGATATTTAAAGTATCAGCGTTTTCAGTGTGACTGTTATTAAATTGCTATTTAAAATTACAACTGTTACATAAACTGTGATCACTATTAAAGATTACAACTGTTGTTCAAACTCTGATTGCTACTTAAACTGTGATTGACTTTAATTGTGACTTTTACCTAAACTGATTGCCTACTGAATTGCGACTGTTTCTTAAAAATTATTATAAAAAGGTAATCAGACAAAATGTTTAAATATTATTTTATTTTAGATGTTATTTATATTAAAACAGTTATATAACGTTTGAATATTTATTTTACTTTGTACTCCCTTATATGTATATATAATTACTTGCATAAACATTTGAAATGATAAAGTGATCAAAATGACAACTATTTGGCAGGGTTCGGAAATATCATGATACTTAAATAAATAAAAAATATCGGATACACACATAAGAAATGAAAAATGTTCTGAATCTATAATGATGAATAATTACAAACATAATATACATTTTAGTTGTCATATTTGAAATAAATAATTTACACGAACACCTATTTAACAATTTTTTAGCAAATAAATTAATAATATCAACAATCTAGAAAACTATCTTATTACTAAAGAAAAAATCGAAAATGCTGCAATCTTATTTAAATTTTATAATAAAATATTTAACGTAATATAAAACATAAATAATGACTCCTAACAAAAATCAAAGAACTATTAGCGGCTTAGTCAACTTAGCCCCCCGAAGTTTGATTTTTTTGAAAAAAAACTATTGCACTAGACGGGCCTTAGCTAGCGCCAGCTAGCGCCACAAAAATTAGAGCTAGCGCCATTACGACAAGAAAGTTACGGGGGTTTGAACTTTCGGGGGGCTAGGTTGATGCTAGCCCCCGAGTTTGGGTTTTTTAAGTTTTTTTACACTATTCGGATTCCTCAGAGCCAGCGCCAGCTAGCGCCACCAATTTAAAAGCTAGCGCTACCCCCACAACCCTAAAAAATGATAAAACATTTTCAACCCCAGCCCCCCGAAATGAGATTTTTTTAATCAAATTAGGTAGAAAAGGCTAGCTTTGAGCTAGCGCCAGCAGAATATGAAAAAAAAATTCTCTCAAAAAAATCAGGTAAAAAAATATTCACATCCAAATTTTGATACGAGAGCTTTCACATCCTGTGTGCGTATTACCATTAACTTGCTGAATTTCAATACAAAATTATGTCTGACATTTAAAATACTGCCTCCAAAAATATACCGGCCTTCTAACTACCTTATTTATGTTCATAGATATCAGCTATTAGAAATATGATGCATGGAAGACAGTAAAAGTAAAAGTTTTTTACAGTATTTAATTGGTTTAACATCCTCAATTTATCTTTGATCTTAAGGCATTAGTATTTATTAAATTTCTATTATTTACATAGTTATAAGTTTTTCTTGTTTCTAGTATTAAATTGTATCTTTGTTTATAACATATTTTCATAATTAGGGACATTTACTTAAGACAAACTGATAAATAAGTGATAATTATTCTTGTTCATAAATATATATTTTTTTTAAAACATAATTCTTAGGCCATTGCGCAGTGCGAAAATTTGGCAATCTAGCGGTACAAATTATTATGTTATGAAGTATAAGTTAAGTTTATTTGTCTTTTATTAATGTAACTAATAATAAGATACTTTTAAATCAAATCTAAATTTAAAAATTACCATACATAACGCGCCAAAACATCGCAAGTTATTTTTACTATTTTGAGGTGGCAGTAACCAGTAATTTCTCATTGGCGTTTCGATTTCGTTTATGTATTTTTGTATTTTAAAAATATCTTCCCAAGTTTAAGTGCGTTATTTGATAATTTTCGGTCACTGTAGTTTTCTATATTAAACAATTCAAATTTTCTAAACAATAAAAATACATAATTCTCACTCTATACGAGAAAATAACATATATAGAATTTTATTTGGAAGACATACATACAGTGATTTTTTCTTTTAGGTAAATGTATGCATAAGCTGTAAATTTTACAACATTCGTTGTTTTTTTTAAAACTGTTCAATTTTAAGCTTTAAACGAGTGTTTTCTACTCCCAGACTAAGCATGAAGTAAAATTTCGAGTTTAGAAAAGCCCCGTGAAAATTGGTGAAGGGTTGCGCAGCGACCCGAGACAAATTTTCTGGGCTTTTCTAAACTCGAAATTTTACTTCATGCGCCATGCGTATAAAACACAGATTTCAAGTAAAATTCGAATATATTATAAATTTCACAATATTTTAGTGTTTTATACGCTTGGCGCATGAAGTAAAATTTCGAGTTTAGAAAAGCCCAGAAAATTTGTCTCGGGTCGCGGCGCGACCCTCGACAAATTTTCACGGGGCTTTTCTAAACTTGAAATTTTACTTCATGCTTAGTCTGGGAGTGAAAAACACTCGTTTTAAGCTTCAAATTGAACTTAAAAAAAAACAAGAAATATCTAAAGATTTACAGAAAATAGACTAAATTTGAAATACGTATACTTAAAAGAAAAACTCCCTGTATGTTAAAATATAAAAGAGAGAATGAGTTTCGTTTTTGTTATAATAATAACAACAAAGTCGTAGTATTATCCAGAGCTATCACTATTATGATCATGTTCGCCTTGTGGATTAGATTCCTGAAGTAACAAGTGCTTTGCTTCATCGCCTAATTTTGATTATTTTGTTTTGCAAGGTCTTCTCAGATTAGCTATTAAGGGATCAGACGTCACTAGTAGACTGTTAAATATATCAGTATTGGTATCACATCGAGAAGCCCTTCTTGAAAATAATTCTCGATATCGCCTAACATCTTTATTTCTTGCCTCTTAAGCTTCCTCTGGCATTTGCCCAATAGGAAATATGCAAGAAGCTATTATGTATTTACCATGAAGCAATATCTTATGGATACTTACCGGCATGTAGTACCATGGATATTTTGTTATAAATACATTAAAGGTCTCTATACTATATTTTTTAATTGCAGTTGCAGTTATAGGAAATGTAACACATTCATCCAGCCATTTCGAATTATCCATAAAAAAAATAAATCGATGTCTGTTACATTTCTTCCATTTTCGGAAATTTTTTTGGCAAACGTTCCTCAAATATATCTTTAAATCTGCTAGTTCTTTACTAGACATTGAAATATTGCCAAACTTTTGCAATACATAATTTCCTACTTCACTGACACCTTTAACTTTCCATCGCTCATATGCGATATTTTTGGATACATTCTGAAACAAAGGGACATAACTTTGAAAAGCGCAAATATGCGCAGCAATTTTTTGTTACAAATAGCTAATAAGTAGTTCTATCAAAAATTTCATACAAGTGATTGGAATAATCTGAAATAATATGCTTAATTCATAACTAAGCCCATTTATTTGGAAAATAAATGTATTTTGTTCGAACTAAATATATTAATGTTTTATGTAAAATCTACAATAGCTAAAATATGATGAGTACCGGAAAGTTTACTTACATAAGTGGATATTTCACATAAAAATGACAACTTCTTACTATACTTCATATTCACTTTGTCCTTAACGATTAAATAATATGAATTAACGAAGTAATTTACAGACACTTCGTAGGCACTAAATCCGTCACTTGCCGCTATTTGTTGACATGTTTACTAATAAAAACGCAAAAAAACTATTTGATTGTAATATTTATATTTCTTACACGTTTAGTCCCTTATTTATTTGAATTAACAACATTTTATTTTTTAATTAAATTCTGTTAGATTGCCGAAATTTTGCACTGTGCATTGGTGGGAGTAAATAGATTTTAGCGGTGAGTTAATTTTTGCATACATATTGTACGTACATCCCGATTAAATAATAGTGAGATTTTGTTTTTAACTATACTATATAGTGAGGTAGACATATCAGCATTGTTTCATACTATTTAACGTAAAATTTAAAACTCAAATAATAAATTCATAAAATTGAAATCGCAATTATTTTGGAGACGCATTTTAACACACATTGTATTATTAATTAGATTAATTTATGTAAACAAATAAATCAATGTTTTATTTTTATTTTGTTAAAAAAAATCATGAATTACCGTTTCTAATAAAATGTAAGGTCGGCAATCGTACATTTTAGTACTTTTCGTGTTATACGTTGACAACCGAGACCGAGTAACACCACTGACACTAAACCCTCATTCACTTCAGACAGTTTTGCAAAATGTAAACAAGAGAGTGGATAATTAGAAGCTAACTCGACATAATATTTCTTCTAAACAGTTATTGCATATATTGTTGCTGCATAAATTGTTTAAACAATAGGCATAGATTTGAAAATTATTTAAATAAAGTAGTATGGTATGTTGGGCGGTGGGTCGTTTGTCTACTGAGCCATTCGAATTACGTCAACCTAAAACATCCTTTATAATCACCCTAACCTGTTAAAGTCCTTTAATGCCTAGACCTTTTACATAGTTTATAATTGTCTGAGGAGAAGTTATGCGTACCAGTTCATTGGGTTCCAAAGTAGCCGATGTAAGATAGTCCCTTCTTGGAAGGGACAAGGCAAGACGTTCACATAGTATGTGTTCTGCTGTTTCAAGTGCTTTACTGCAGAATCTGCAATGAGCATTGTTTGTCTAATTTATCTTGTTGAAGTATTCCAGAGGGCAGTGTCCAATAGAGTATATACATAAGAAGTTATTTAGTTAGTATTAATTTCTATCACAAAATCTAATATTTAAAAAAAATTACAAGGGCTTATTTTATTACTCATATAATTAATTAATAATTAAATAATCAAAATATATATAAAATTACAAAATATTCGTGTAAAATGCAAACAATACGTCTTAATTAATAAGACAACTTAAGACAATCAGACGTATTGTTTGCATTTTACACGAATATCTCGTAATTTTATATATTATGTTTAAAGTGTGCAAACTATAAAAAGCGTACGCTTATTTTCTCGAATTAAAATAGTTTTGAATTTGAAGTATTATTAATTAAAATATAGTTTACTTATTCTAACACTCGTTAGAAGCATTAAATTAGACACTTTTATAAAATAAACGTAACGTTAAATTAACAACGTAAACCAAATGATAACAATAAATTTGATTTAAAAATACAAGGTGTTGATTCGATCAGGTATACATAGGGATTTAAAATCGCATTTATGCATTTTCTTACTTCCAGGATCATTTTAGGGGAAAAGTACAAGAGCAAAGAAAAAATCCCACTAATTTTGATCGTTATTTGGTTGAAATCCAACGTCGCGCGTCGTTTAATATTTTTAATGAATTTTTGAAATACATGAAAATTTAATAAATTAGCCTCAAGCCGGGTATCAGAAAATAATACGGGCCATTACAGCACGTGATTACAGCTATTTTGAGGTCTAATACTTGACTTGTATGCCTAAAACCATCAACGTCGCATCCGTAGCTTTCATTTAATGCCTCTTCCGCGATTCTAGCGCCTCCATATCAAAAATAATGAACGAAGAAGGGTAAAATAACTGGTTAAAATATAGTAAACCACGTCGGATTTTAACCAAACAGCAACCTAAATACGTAGGATTATTTTCTTAATTTTTGTTTACTTTTGTATTTTTCTTCTAAAATGACCCGGGAAACAGGAACATGCAATGTGGATTTACATGTTAAATCCCCATGATCGAATCAACACGCGGTATAATGCAATGACTAATTTATTGAATAATCTTTAAATACTTATGTACTTCTTGTGCGAATTTGTGTAGGACGTGTTAATAATAGGGGTGAATAAGACTATAGTGGCGCTATAGACGAATGGATGAAGAGGTTAAGCAACAAAGAGAACAATACTTGGACAAGAATTTCCCCTAGGAGATTAAATTGTATCCAGGCTGAGGTTCTATGGAAATCGAGATCTCATAAGTTTCCCCCTGTTTATGTACAATTTTAGCCCTCACACAAAAGTAGATAAAGCGCTTCAACTACTTAACAGAAACGAATAATTTAAACATATGCGGGCGCAAACAACACTGATTTATTCTGAAGTTAAAAAAACAGATATTTCACCTCTTACTACACGTAGTAACTGAAAGTAATTACGGGTAGTTCTCAAAAGATAATGTTAAGATAAAAAGATTTCGTGACACTCCAATGTGCCACAGCACACACTTTGAGAAACACTGATGTATATTATGGTAAACAGAGACCAGGGGGGGGGGGGTTATTTGAAATTATTCGTGCACGCTATTATGCACTTGCGAATGACTTTTCAATAGTAGGTTTATTTGAAAAGATTCGCATACGCAAACTTCAATTCGTATGCGCAAATTCGACTGTTTCTTTGCGATTACCCAAACACAACTCGCAAATTGGTAGCGACTGTCAAATTCTGATTTAACTTCAAATTTAATGATTAAAAACACAAAATAATTAGTTTGTAAAATGTTTATAAAATGTTAAATGGTTGAAAACGTCGGGTTAAGTACTGGTTTATGTACAGGGATCGGCAGTTTGTAAAACTACGAAAGCAATATGTTATTTTACATATGTTTCTTTTCAATATACATATCCCCATGTATGCGCTGTAAATAATTTTATAATTTAAAACTTCTAACGAGTGTTTCTAATTCTTGATTAAACATGAAGTAACATTTCTAGTTTAGAAAAGCCTAAAAATGTGGATTAATTTATTACGTGAGATCAAACATAAAATCAAGCAGAGTTTACTATTCTGAACTTCACTTGAAATCAGTGTTTTATACGCGTGGCGCATGAAGTAAAATTTCGAGTTTAGAAAAGCCTGAAAATTTGGTTTGGTCACTCCGCGCTTCGCGCTACGCGACCAAACCAAATTTTCAGGCTTTTCTAAACTCGAAATTTTACTTCATGCTTAATCTGGGATTGGAAACCCACCTTAGAAGCTACAAATTTAACGGTTCTATAATAACAGAGAATGTTGGCATTTTTTATTTAGATGTTCTCTTATAAATAATCTGTATATTTTCTGATTTTTTTCTATTTTATTATTTAACTTTTTTATTCCATAATTTTTTTCTAATCATCTAATTCTGTCTAAAAATGATCTAAACATTCAAATTGAATTTATAAACCGCAAAATTTAATTTAAATGCTCACATCATTTTTAGACAGATTAATTTTGTATTCTGTATTGGTGAATAAAAAAAGTTATATATATTTAGGTAATTACTCAGAAAAATATACAAAATCAATTAATTTAAGGTGAGTTCATGGGCGTACCCAAGGGAGGGCATTTGCCACCAAAAAATCGTATATTTTTGACGTTTCGCGTGAAAATAATTGACATATCATAAGTTTTAGACAAATATTTTTAATCTTGCCGCCCTGGACACAATATTTTGTCTTTTTGATCCTGACTACGTCCATAGGTAAGTTTTCGAAGATTGAATTAATTTATAAACTGTTTCATTTTAAATGCTCACAATTTTCAAACTTCTATTCTGAATAAATTATTTTGATTTTCTACATTGGATAATAAAAAATGATTTTTAAAATAATTTATAAAAATGTAAAATCATTTTGACTATAAATAAACGTCGAGTATTTTTTTTATGAAAAGTTTAAGCTTTTCAATTAATCATTAAATTAATTCATAGAAACTTTAGATATTTATAATATCAATGTTATATATAATTTTAGTTTTTGTATTAAATTAATAGACAGATTATTTTTAAAGTGATGTAAGTCTATTTAAAAAGAAGGTGAGATATCACATAATTTGTGAATATATATATAACAAATCTTTATTATCAGAGGACAATACAAAATAATTAATTACATTATTGTTTATAATCAATAAATATAAATAAAATAAACTTCATCTTGATAACTGGCTATCGACCAGAGGTCTTTCCGCCGAGAATTTATGATGGTACTATTTTCTTTGACAGTTAGTGTGGGTGGTGAGATGAAATGAAGTCGAAAATGGTAGATGTGGGATTTTTGTGTTTTCGGGTAACATGAGGGTTTAGACGTTTACAGAATTGGGAAAGGATTTGGAAGTTTGAAGGGTTTGTTGCGAATTTGTCTGCGAGGTATTGTAGCCTATTTTCGATTAGGGATACATTGGTTGTGGTATAGAGGAGATGGTTGGATGGGTTGTACAAAGGGTTGTTAGCATGGCGTATTTTTGTAAGTGTTGTGAATATATTTTAGTGTAAACTAAAAATAATTTATATTGTCTCTTTTTTTAATGGATTTACACCACTTTTAAAACAAACAGTCCATACAAACATACTGGTTTCGCGCTTATTTCTAAGAATTTATAATTTTATTTCGGATGAATTCTTTAACAAACTCTTGATAGAGTTTCTTGTTTTATGCAAAGTTTAATAAAATTATGAAAACAATGACAAAGTTTATTCATATGATCAACACGATTTTACATGACAAAAGAGAGGACGATTAAAACAAAAATTGCAGAGCTGAAAAATTGAAAAAACTTGTGCAACATATTTAAACTTTTGAATTTTTTTATTTAACTCATAATGCTTAAATAAAATTTTGTCAATTTTGTTATCTCAATTTTCATAATTTTTGTAGTATGTACGACTTTTTACCGTTTTGAAGTGTATTAATATTTTAAATATCACTGGATGAAGTCAAATTATTCAAATTAATATCTAAGTTTTTCTGTTGACTAATGCTAAACAAAATAATGTCATTTCGATACCATATGTAAGTTACTTTTTATAAGTTAAACAAGGCAATTTTTGGAAATATTCGTGTTATGTGCACAAATGCGTTTTTTTCTCGCAAGTTGAATAGAACGACCTCTAACTTTATAAATGCGTTCATTTTCAGCATTTAACGTAGGGTTTTTCACTCCCAGGTTAAGCATGAAGTAAAATTTCGAGTTTAGAAAAGCCTGAGAATTTGGTTTGGTCGCGTGGCGCGTAGCGCTACGCGACCAAACCAAATTTTCAGGCTTTTCTAAACTCGAAATTTTACTTCATGCGCCACGCGTATAAAACACTTATCTAAAGTGAAGTTTAAAATATGCATGCTTATGTTTTCTTAAGTTTGATATGTACTTTACATTAATTTATTTAGTTTCAAATAAATAAATAAATGTAAAGTACATATCAATCTCAAGAAAACACGATACAAGATTCAATAATCCATCGGCCTTTTACCACAGTTTATTCTCCTTGAAGGAAAATAATGCTTCAATTTTTAAGCTACCGATTTAAAATAAATGTTTAATAGATTATTCTTTAGTTCTTTACTTGCATCACCACATTGTGTAAATATAAAATTAATTATACAAATAATGACAATCAACAGCCAAACACAAATTGACAGATTATGAAAGCTATGGAAATACATTACATTTTACAGCAAATTTGCGGTGTTGTCATATCTACCCTTCGCATCTTTTGCATGTGAATATTACAATAATCGTGTGATTTTAAATAAGCAGCCCATATGAATTTTTCAATTCGTGTGCGAATTTTAGCATTCGCAAACTTTTGCATGTGCATTTTTGCGAGTGAACCCCTGGTTTGATCCCTTTTAAATTCTCAAAAATAATTCGAATCCTGCCCAGCTCCGTCAGAGACCTTCATATATTAAATTATAGGTCACTTCCAAATGTGAAGATTTGTGTAGCTTACAAAGTGAAAAGGACTTCTCTTCACTTTGTAAGCTACACATATCCTCACATTTGGAAGTGAACTTATACCAATAAAATATGATTGAGTTTAGTGATTATTAAAAAAATTAAATAATTTTTATACTAAAATTTCTTTTAGGCAATAATTTTGCGAAAAAAGCTCACAAGTTTAATAACATTGATAGTAGTTAGCACACAAGAGACACAATATGTAAAATAAGCAAATAAATGCAAATCCGGGGCGTTTAAGTGGCGGTATGTGAGATGGCCAGGGTAAATGGATGCGTGAAAGTTTACGATAACATAATCCCTGACGTGAAAACCTGGGAAATCTGGAAAATCTGGGCGGTGTCTCCCGTGATTATTATTAATGAAAGTCTCATCGTCTTAAACCGCGCCGACTTTCCCTGGGGCGACTGTTGGCGCGGATATCTTGATCTCGAGAGAAAACCGGCGGCTGAACACCATCTATACATGCTTACGTAAACACTTTTGCGATTCCCCGACGGCTCGCCGAAAATAAAATTCTTATCGCCGCAAAGTTTTGATAAAGTCACTAATTTAATTCTGAATTCAAATAATAAATCACATGGAATTTGATTAATGTTATACCTATTATATTTAAATATTCATCTCTCATTTTTTCGATTTAACAACAATGTAAGTTATGAAAGCTGGAGGCTTCTACTTCGTTATACATGTTAATTCAATAAAATAAAACACTTTAACTTTGTTTGTATAACACAATATTTTTATTTTCATGATTGCAGTTTCGGCAACTCAACTCGCCATTATCATTATCTGTTTGATAATGGCAAGTTGAGTTGCCGAAACTGCAGTCACGAAAATAAAAATATTGTGTTATACAAACAAAGTTAAAGTGTTTTATTTTATTGAACAATGTAAGTGTTAATTTCTCATGTAATGTGTGTATTTTTTAAAACAAAACTACTATTGTAAGTCTGAAATTATAAAGCTTTTTGTGTCCTTTATAAAACGCAGTGCATAAAGCCAAAGTTCCCAAAACCATACGCGAGCAATATCTGCACAATTGTACGTCGGTAAATTACCAAATTCCTGTAATGCCCCCAAAACGGTCCCAATTATTCCAACCGATTGCTTCCATACCCTAATCCAACCGGAAACGCTTTGAACTTTTCAACTTTTATTATATATATCACATGCATACGTACACACACAAAAATTGATTGGCTTTCAAACCGACTTCCCGCAACCCCTTCGTGCAGGAACGAATAATTGGCGAACACTCGATATATAATTAAGTGCGCCTCAAGCTCGAAACTCGAGCCTCGAGGCCCTTTTTATGAGGACAGTTCATCGATTGTTTTGCCCATAAAACTTAATTAGAAATTACGTTGACGTTCCTCCCTTTGTTCGTAAGCGGCGCGAACAGATAAAAAGAGGAATTTTAATTACGGAAGAGAGGGCGAACTTTTAAATTGCTATGAAAATGTTTTTCGCTTTATTGTTATAATATTTTTACTTGTTTTATATATATATATATATATATATATATATATATATATATGTATATATATATATATATATGTATATATATATATATATATATATATATATATAATTAATAACCCACAGAGTGTTGTTAGATAAAGTAACATAAAATCTGTTTAATGGCCGATTAATATGAATTATGTTTTTGAAGTTTTCCTAACATATTATTAATGAGTAATGATACGTGTTACCAATACCCTTGACTAATTATGACAGTTCGATTGAGTAATATACGAGTAAATTATACCCAGTACTCTCAAAAGGAAATAATAATACCCGTTTCTACAACAATGCAGCAATAAAAATATGTATATGCTGTAAATTTTACGGCGTTCGTTGTTTTTTTTAAGTTTCATTTAACTTTTGAAACGACTGTTTTCCACTAACTGATTAAGAATGAAGTAAAATTTCGAGTTTAGAAAAGACTGAAAATTTTGTTTTTTTGGTTTTCAGGCTTTTCTAAACTCGAAATTTTCACGGGTACAAAACACTGATTTAATGTGAAGCTCGGAACGTACGTCTTTAGCGCACTGCCTTACAAGTATTTTTCGAACACCTGAAATCAGTGTTTTATACGCGTGGCGCATGAAGTAAAATTTCGAGTTTAGAAAAGCCTGAAAATTTGGTTTGGTCGCTCCGCGCTTCGCGCTACGCGACCAAACCAAATTTTCAGGCTTTTCTAAACTCGAAATTTTACTTCATGCTTAATCTGGGAGTGGAAAACACTCGTTTAAAGCTTTAGTTTGAACTCTGTGTATAATTATCTGATTTACAGCTATTTATTATTATATGCATATATCGGCCTCCGCAAGGCGATTATAATGAATTTTCAAATATTTTTGAAAACATTCTTTATAAAATATTATTAATGGAAAAATAAAATATAATTATTGAGGGTGCTTTTAATGTTGACCTAGTAAAATCGGCAGAATTAAAATGTGTATTGCTCAAAAACCTAGTGTACAGCTATAACTTGTGCTTCACAATAAATGATAAAACTCGTATAACAGATAAGAGCCAAACATGTAGAGATAATATTATAACTAACATTAACTCAATGCATGTGTCATGAATACATGTTTATCTGACCACATGGGACAAATGTTAACTCTTAAAGGAAAAGTAAAAAACAAAAGAAAAATGTTATCCACAAAATTAATTAATGACATGACAATCAATAAATTTGCAACTGAGTTAGTTAACACAAAGTGGGCAGATATACTATCTGATTGTAATGACTGTCAGACATATTTCAATAATATCTTTCACAATATTCTCATTAATCACTTGGTGAAACATGATTAAAATAAAATTTGAAATAAATACACTTGGTTTGTTTCACTAACGTTTTACTTATTATTCCGACTAGTTTCGGCTTTTAGCCATTATCAAGGAATGTACAGAGAATACTTTTTTACACGATATTTATATACAAAATCAGGTAATAAGGGCGTTCATTATTGGGGAGATCCATAGCTCGTCATTGTCATTGACCACATGTTTTCCGGATTTTATTGCTTTATTTATCTCCAAGCCTTCTCTGAAATTCCGTATACGACCCTTATTGCCTGTATACAGTATTTTAAAATTATTGCCGTTGTATAGATGACCGGCTGTGATGCAGTGTTTGGACATACCCGTTGATTGTTTTTATTAAGAACATCTTTTTTATGTTCGTCGAGACGGATTTGGAATGATCGTCCGGTCTGACCTATATATACTGCATCACAGTCGTTACATCTTAATTCATAAACACCTGATAGTTCTATTCTATCGTTTTTGAACTTATTATTCACTAATAATTTACTTAAATTAATGGGGTTTGTTAGAATGATGTCAAATTTGTTGTTTTTCAAAGTATTTTTTAATTTTACAGAAAGGTCTGCCACATAATCTATTTTTTGCCAGGTGTTTTTAGAATTTGGATTGGTTGCGTAAAAATATTTTAGTAATTGACTTTGTTTTTTCTTTTTTAATAAATTATATATTAACTGTTCTGAATATCCGTTGTTATTTGCTATTATTTTTATAATATTTAATTCAGATTTGAAATTGTCGGCGCTTAGAGGGATATTTAATAATCTATATATTAAGGAATGGAAAGTGCTATGTTTAATTTGGTTTGTTGTATTTGACGTGGATGGGATAATTGAATCTGAAAATGTTTGTTTCCTGTAAATTTTATAAACTAAATTATTCTTTGATTTAGTTATTGTGAGGTCTAAATAGTTTAGGCTATTGTTTGTTTCCAGTTCAAATGTGAATTGTATTTTAGGCTGAATTGAATTTAAAAATGTTGTAAATATATCTAGTTCTCTAACGGTGCCCGTCCAAATGCAAAAAATGTCATCGACATATCTGGCCCAAAAGTGTATAAATTTTGTCTCCTGTTTCCTGAACAAAGTTGTTTCGAAATCTGCTAAGAAAATTTCAGATAAAAGAGGAGATAGGGGTGAGCCCATTGGTAAACCATCTGCCTGTGTATAAATGATGTTGTTAAATTGAAAGTAGCTCTGATCGATGCAGATTTTGATCAGTGATTTTAATTCGTTCTTTAATTCTTGAGGGTGGTCGGTATTATTTATTTTCTTGTCTATAATGGACTTAAGTTCTGTCACTGGAATTGAGGTGAACAAACTTTTCACATCAAATGAGATTAGTTTTGCATTTGGGGGTATCGATATTGTATTTAACCTATTTACCAATTCTATTGTGTTTTTAATTCCGTATTGAGATTCGAAATTAATGAAGGATGGAATTATGTTATTTAAATGTTTACACAACTTATAGGTTGGTGCATATAAATAGGACACTACAGGTCGTATGGGAATTCCATCCTTATGTACCATACAAAATTGGTGCTTTAGAATTCATTATTTTAAATTTAAATATTTCTGATTCTGGAATTATATTGCTGCAAGATTTTAATGTTTTTATAAATTCTAACTGAAATTTATTGGTAGGATCTCTTTTTTTGGATTTAAACATGTCGTTATTAAATAATTCCTCAGTTTTTTTGATGTAATCGTGTTTATGCATTATTGTAATAGTGCTGCCTTTATCGGCTTTGCAAAGTACTAAATTTTCTTTTTTAACTTTCTGTTTGATATTTATTATGGTTTTTTGTTCGGATTTATGAATGGTTTTTGTCCGTTTTAAGTTATTTTTATGTTTATAAATTAATTTTGCTATTTTATTTTTCATTAATGATTCTTTTTCTCCTGAATCTAGTTTATTGCAAATAATTTCTGAATTATTACCTGCTGCTTCTATAACTGTATTTGATTCGATATATGGATTATACTTAAGACCTTTGTGAAGAAGTTCTGTTTCACTTGAATTTATTTCAATGTTTGTTAAATTAACTAACTTCGGGTAGAATTTGACATCATGCTTACCAACCTCATCAACATAGTTGACGTTATTACCATGGACTTGCTCACTTCGCACTTTTTCACTCTTTAATTTTGTTAATTTCTCCTTTTGTTTTTCGTATTGTTGATAAGAAATTGATCGCGCTTCTTCTCTGAGGTTTGAATCAATGTAGTCGAATTCTAGTGGATGTAGACACTTGGTCAGCCGTGTATGAAGTAACTTCAAGATGTGTGAAGTATTATCCCTAATTTGGTACCACTTCTTCATTTCAAGAGATGTCCATATTTGGTAGCTTGTTGTATAGTTTTTCTGGCTTCTAGTGAACGTTGATTGCAGCTTATTTTCATGAAGGTCGGTTTGAGTTTATCGCGTTGGCATTTTGATAAAATCGAAATGTGGTTGTTTGATTTCGCAAATTTGATGAGTTTTCTTCTGTACATATTAATGAGTTTTGCTTCACTGGCGTTTAAAATATCCTTCACAATGGTCTCATTATTCACTTGGTATTTCAATAAATTCTACACAACTTTATTGGAAATATTCAATAAAAATTGCCCTAATAAAACAGTAATAATAAATAATTTTAACAAGAAAAGGACTTGATTCACAAATGATTTAAAGCAACAAAAACAAAATGTTGAATTGTACTACCAGATTTATATACGCACAAAACATGTAAACATGTATAACAAGTACAAATCAATGAAGAAACAATATGAATTCAATTTGCAAGAACAAATAAAAAATCACAATAGTACACGTATTATAAATTCTAACAATAAATCAAAAGAGTTATGGAAACTTATTCAACAACAATCACAAACTCAGGATCATAATCAAAGTAGTCATTTACCAAATATTATGTATGATAGAAATTTAAAAATATGCGAACCACAAGATATAGCGGATAGGCTTAATACTCATTTTAGTATCTTAGGTATCCCTAAATTAAATAATGGAGTGCATGATACAAATAATATTCCCATAATAATAAAAAACTCGATATTTCTTTATCTGACATCAGAAAAAGAAATGTTGACAGTGGTTGCTTTATTAAAGACAAAAAATACCAAAGACATTCATGGGCTCTCAACAAATACTCTTAAAAAAATTATTAATCTCATAATCGAACCATTAAAGCAATCAATAAATATGGCAATTTCCATAAATTTTAAAGATAGGTCACATTGTACCTACACATAAGAAGGAAAATAAGAACAATTTTGAAAATTATAGACTTATCTCGATTTTGCTAGTGTTCTCAGAAATATTTAGGTAAAATATTCTTCCCAACTGTAGAATACATTTTAAATTAAAGATTTTTTAACTTCATGCTTAACCTGGGAGTGAAAAACACTCGTTTGAAACTATAAATTGAACTTTTTGGACAACACTCGATTAAAGCTTCAAATCGTACTCTTAAAAAAAAACAACTAATATTTGAAGACTTACAGCATATAAATAAGATATGTATACTTAAAAGAAGCTTCAAATTGAACTTTTTGGAAAACACTCGATTAAAGCTTCAAATTGTAGTCTTAAAAAAAACAACTAACATCTGAAGATTGACAGTAAAATTTTACTTCATGCTTAACCGAGGAGTGGAAACACTCGTGAGAAGCTTCAAGTTAAACGATTTTATAAAATTAACGAATCCTTGAAAATTTACAGTTTATCGATATACAGGGAGTTTTTTTTAAGTATACATATGCATACGCTTTTTTAAAAGAATTCAATTCGAAGCATTAAACAAGTGTTTTCCACTCCCAGGCTAAGCATGAAGTAAAATTTCGAGTTTAGAAAAGCCTGAAAATTTGGTTGGGTCGCGTAGCGAAGCGGAGCGACCCAACCAAATTTTCAGGCTTTTCTAAACTCGAAATTTTACTTCATGCGCCACCCGTATTCAACATTGAAAACACTGAAATATTGTGAACAAATGAACCTTGCTTGAAATCAGTGGCTTGTACGCGTGGCGCATGAAGTAAAATTTCGAGTTTAGAAAAACCTGAAAATTTGGTTTGGTCGCGTAGCGCTACGCGCTACACGACCAAACCAAATTTTCAGGTTTTTCTAAACTCGAAATTTTACTTCATGCTTAACCTGGGAGTGGAAAACACTCGTTTGAAACTGTAAATTGAACTTTTTGGACAACACTCGATTAAAGCTTCAAATCGTACTCTTTAAAAAAAACAACTAATATTTGAAGGTTTTCTTTTAAGTATACATATCTTATTTATCTGCTGACTTACAGCATATAAATAAGATATGTATACTTAAAAGAAAACCTCCCTGTATATATAGTTGAAAGAAAAAATCACTTTATAAAACAAAGATCGTAAATTAGAATATTGAAACTAATAATTCGCTAGCTTAATATTTTAAAGTTCTATGTGACATTTTTTTCGATTTTCAATTTGTGCTATTACAAGGCTCTATGTGCATACATAGAGCCTTGTAACATCACAAATTGAAAACCGAAAAAAATGTCGCATAGAACCTTTTAATATTAAGCCAGCTAATTGACGTGATGCATATTATTATATTTAAATAACCTAACTTATTAGTACAATCTAAAACTACACAAAACTCACTAAGAGCTAACAGTTTATTACGTGTACATACATATTGATAAAACAAAGCTTATGTAATCTTTAATTTAATTTTGTATTATTCTAACTGTAGTGAGATGAGTTTTTAGTTTCGCTAAATTCTGTTTATAAATAAGCAATTGAATTGTAACAAATTAGTTGAAAATCCACGTTAAATACTTGAAGCGAGTCTAAGCTCCAAGCTGAAGAGTGTCTGGATAGATTCAGCAGAAGTTTAATTACTTTGTTTTAAATTAACTCATTAAGTTTAATTGGATTAAAATTGGACCTCTGTCGATCAAATTGAATTAATTCTAACGCAACGCGACGTTCGTTAATGTGCTACAGAAGTTAACCACATTAGAAAGCAATGCGAATATTTTGAATCATATCAATTAACAGCATAAATGCTAGAAAATTACTGCAGTCAAGAAAAGTTCAAACAAAATAAATTTTAAATCGACAACTTGCAATATTAATTAGAAATAACGTATTTTTTATTATAAAAAAAAAACCTCTAGAGTGCCATGGAAAAAATTGTGGGTTGATAACTCTGAAATTATAATAAATTGATTTTGAGTTACGTGAAGATCAAATTAATTTGACGAATGAAGCACTAATAACTTTTCTTCACACTTTTATTTGAATTACCAAATGTACATTTCAGACACAAAGTGACCATTATCAATGGATTAACACTGTGTTAATCCAAATAAAATTCAAATAAAAGTGTGAAGTAAGGTTATTAGTGCTATATTCGTCAAATTCTGAAATTATCTATTAAAATTATTATCTGTTTTGTGTTGTAGGCATTTACTTTGTGGTACATCAATTTCAATTTCAATTTCAATTTATTTAGTGTTAAAAGCATGGCTGTATACACGTCAAAATATACATGTAATAGTATAAGATCAGGTAATTACAAGACATAGAAGCACAGACATTTTTTACATGATCAGCGCATAATAGTATTTTTACGAAACACAAGACAAAAATTAAATATATAATAAAATTACTAATATTATACATATGTTTATATTAACAAGTCACCGTTCAGAAAGTCATTAACACTGTAATAGGACCCTGAACACAGTAATCGTTTCACTTGTGATCTTAAATACACTTGTTAATAAAACACTTTTTACTTTGTTTAACCACAATATAGTGTCACTTTAATAAAACACTTAATTTGCTTAGGTTTCAAAATTATATTTATTGTACTACAACAATTATTTCACCACACTGTGGCTTCAGCAGGTAGATGAATTCATCTACCCGATGAAGCCACAGTGTGGTGAAACAGTAGTACAATAAATATAATTTTGGAACCTAATCACAATAAGTGTTTTATTAAAGTGATATTATGGTGTTTCAACAACTAACAACTATACACAATATAGTGGTTAAACAAAGTAAATATGTTTTATTTACAAGTAAAATTATTACATCTGACGTTTTATATGTCATTTCCCAAAGCTTGTAGCCAACTTAAATTTTAAAAAAATATTAAATCATGGCACTCTAGAGGTTTCTTTTTAACATATGATACATTGTGAATGAATTAATGTTATCGATTGATTAAAAATGAATTCAAAGCTAAGAAAAGATAGTAATTTACGGAAAAATTGCATTCATTGTCGTATTAGACTAGTATTATCTATTATTTTCCAATATCAGTTATATCCCGTTGCCAACAAATGCATGAGTGTATTTAATGCAATTCAAATTTTACAAATTTGGCACTTGTACCTCTTGGCTTCTAGGGTCCTTATATCTAAATCGTCTTTAAAACAATTTAAGATATGTTTATTGAATATTTTTCAAGTAAAATTACAATTTAAACAAGACATCAAAGTGTTTTTTCGCTTATTATTAATCTCCCTTCATAAATTAATCTTAGAAAGGATTATAGAATATAATTTACAAATAATCTCTTATTTAAATTCGTTTTAATAAAGTAAAAAATATTGCTTCAACGCAATGCCGTAGTCAGAAAAAAAATATCGGGGGTGTTTAAAAATATTGTTTTTGCTCTTACAGGGTCGCCTTTACATACAAAAATTGAACATTTTAAAAATTGTAGGGGGAGTTTGAACCCCCATATCATCCCTCTTGGCTACGGCCTTGCTTCAACGTTGATTATTTCACTTAAAGTATTGAGAACCAATGACATTGGCCGAGTTTGCGGATTTCCTATTAGGTTAGCTAAGTAGGCTGAAGCCTACGGCGGCAAATTTTTAATAGCGGCAAATTTTTAACAGCGGCAAATTTTGACTTTGAGGCTTTTATGAATTTTTATTTAAACGGGAAACTTTATTTTTCTCGGCTAAATACCCCTGGGCGGCAGTGTAGCCAACTCTAAACCATCAAATGTCTAAAAGTATTATGTTAAAAATCACCAGAAATCATTAGATTTTTCAGTTTTTTATTAAACGAATTTCAATTATGTTAATATCGAAAAACTCTAAAATAATTAAGAACTTTGTAAGACTAAATAATTGTGAAAATGATTTTGATACTATTTCCTTTTTTGACATATATTTACTGATTTAAAACTTTTTTATAAATATTTTTAAGCAATATCCTTTTAAAATTGCATGAATTTAATGCTTACTTAATCCTCAATATATCACATTATTTTATAGTTTTTCAAAAAATAGTTTAAACAAAAGATGTAGATAATGAAAAAACACACAACTTTTACCTAAACACCTTAACTCTTTTGTTTGTGATCAGTATACGAAAAAGCCTAGGGAAGATATTTATTTGATAATTGCTCACAAATTGCTGCTTTATTAGTAACTTAATCAAAAAAAGTTTCAAACAAAAGATAGTGAAAAAACACAACACAAAATGTTTTATAATCACTTTTTACCTCAGTTCCTTTGTTTATGAACTAGAAACTAAAAATTCTGGTGAAGATTAACAACTCATTGACTATGGCTTTCGAGGTCTCAATCAAACAATGTTTTATACAAAAGTTGTAGCCAACGAAAAAACAAACCACTTTTATCTAAATACCTTTCACCTCAGCTCTTTTGTTTTTGTTTAATAAACCGAGAAAGATTTGTTTGATATATTTTGCTAATCACTCATTAACTGTAGCTGTATTATCGATTCAATCAAACAAAGTTTCAAACAAAAGTTGCAGGCAACGAAAAAATACACAACTTTATGATAATTCGAAAATTTACGAACGAGTGTCTTCCACTCCCAGACTAAGCATGAAGTAAAATTTCGAGTTTAGAAAAGCCCTGAGCAAAATTTGGCTTGGTCGCGCAGCGACCGAGCCAAATTTTGCGGGCTTTTCTAAACTCGAAATTTTACTTCATGCGCCACGCGTATTAAGCACTGATTTCAAGTGAAGTTAAAAATATAGAAACATATTAACTTAATTAAAAAATGTCTCAAATTAAAGTTGTAGCCAACGAAAAAACACACAACTTTTGTGTTGATAATCACTCACAAATTTCTGCATTATTATTAACCTAATCAAAAAAGTTTCCAACAAATGATAATGAAAGAACACAACACAAAATTTTGTATAATCACTTTTTACCTCAGATCTTTTGTTTATGAACTAGAAACTAAAAAATCTAGTGGAGATCAACAACTCACCGACTATGGCTTTTTTTCAAAAAATGTTTCAAACAAAAGTTGTAGCCAACGATTAAGTAAACAACTTTTACCTAAACCCTTTTCACCTCAGCTCATTTGTTTTTGTTTAATAAACCGAGAAAGATTTGTTTGATATATTTTGCTAATCACTTATCAACTGTAGCTGTATTATTGATTCAATCAAACAAAGTTGCAGACAACGAACAAATGCACAACTTTATGATAAATCGAAAATTTACAAACGAGTGTCTTTCACTCCCAGACTAAGCTTGAAGTAAAATTTCGAGTTTAGAAAAGCCCTGAGCAAAATTTGGCTCGGTCGCGCAGCGACCGAGCCAAATTTTGCGGGCTTTTCTAAACTAGAAATTTTACTTCATGCGCCACGCGTATTAAGCACTGATTTCAAGTGAAGTTAAGTATATAGAAACATATTAACTTAATCAAAAAATGTCTCAAATAAAAGTTGTAACCAACGAAAAAACACACAACTTTTGTATAAACAATTGTCACCTTAGCTATTTTGTTTTTGATCACAATTTCTGCATTATTATTAACCTAATCAAAAAAGTTTCCAACAAAAGATAATGAAAGAACACAACACAAAATTTTGTATAATCACTTTTTACCTCAGATCTTTTGTTTATGAACTAGAAACTAAAAAATCTAGTGGAGATCAACAACTCACCGACTATGGCTTTCGACGCCTCAATCAAAAAATGTTTCAAACAAAAGTTGTAGCCAACGATTAAGTAAACAACTTTTACCTAAACCCTTTTCACCTCAGCTCTTTTGTTTTTGTTTAATAAACCGAGAAATATTTGTTTGATATATTTTGCTAATTACTTATCAACTGTAGCTGTATTATCGATTCAATCAAACAAAGTTGCAGACAACGAACAAATACACAACTTTATGATAAATCGAAAATTTACGAACGAGTGTCTTCCACTCCCAGACTAAGCATGAAGTAAAATTTCGAGTTTAGAAAAGCCCTGAGCAAAATTTGCGGGCTTTTCTAAACTCGAAATTTTACTTCATGCGCCACGCGTATTAAGCACTGATTTCAAATGAAGTTAAGAATATAGAAACATATTAACTTAATCAAAAAATGTCTCAAATAAAAGTTGTAACCAACGAAAAAACACACAACTTTCGTACAAACAATTGTCACCTTAGCTATTTTGTTTTTGATCAAGGAACGAGAAAGTCTAGCCCAGATTTACTCGGTGAGTGTTTACTAAAGAAATAAATCTGAGCTAGACTTTCTCGTTTCTTGATCAAAAACAAAATAGCTAAGGTGAAAATTGTTTAAACAAAAGTTGTGTGTTTTTTTGTTAGCTACAACTTTTATTGTAGCGTTATTATCGACCGAATTGAAAAATGCCAAACAATAGTTGCAAATATAAAAATAAACGTCAAGTGGTTTTTTTTTATGAAAATATATTCATCCATATTTTATCATCTATATACCTAATATAATTTATAGTTTTAACAAGAACAAAATGTGGATAATAACTTTAAATTTATAAGGGCCATTAAGGTGAAATTGAAAAATTCAGATCCGGTAGGATGTGTTCCGGTGTTCCGCTTATCTGAGCATAATCGAAAGATAAAATATCCATGGCGAAAAGCATTATTCGATT
The DNA here is from genome assembly GCA_932526585.2 of Philonthus cognatus. NCBI lineage: Eukaryota > Metazoa > Arthropoda > Insecta > Coleoptera > Staphylinidae > Philonthus > Philonthus cognatus. The sequence continues at coordinate 24,550,329 of OW052250.1, read as the reverse complement.
AAAGGTCGGAGGAGGAACGGTTATTATATTTTCCTGAGTTATGATAATGGTTATATGAGCATATAATATTAAAAAAACAACACGAATTAAATTAGAATGTTTGCAATTACTTTACTTTTTTTTACTGAAGTAGCAAATTGGGAATTCTAGTTTATGAGGATGTAAAGAATAGCACCTTTAATGTTTTAAAGTATCCTACAACGGAATATTGGCAATTTCATTCATACTTAAGATACAATCCAATGCTAGTAAAGTAGGAGTAATATCTTTAATTAAAACACGTTTAACCTTTCTTCACAATTTTTATTATATACCAGATGCACATTTCGGTCACAAGGTGACCTTTATCAATAGATTGAGTAATATACTCAATAACTGAATTTTTATTTGACTAATTTAATGTTCTGTCATGTCGGTATTTTTATTTAATTTTTAAATAATCTCTAAATACTATTTAAGCTGCACTTTATCTTATTATATTATTGACAATTGTAAAGACTTTTTATTTAATCTATTGTCTTCAAAAATAGTTTCATTTAATTAACCAATATATCGGTAAAAATTCGACAATTTACCTGTAAAATTAGAATAATTTTAACTAGTAAATCTATAAACCATTTTACGGGAATTACAATTGTTAGCTATCTGTGATTTTCCTCAAATTTAACTTAGTGAAGAAAAACTCATCATTAGAGCTCAGATTTTTAAGCAAACCGCTTATGCTGAAAATTAAGAGCATTAACATGAATTGATAAAATGTGTTTTCAGGCTTTTCTAAACTCTAAATTTTACTTCATGCGCCAAGCGTATAAAACACTCATTTATGTGAAGTTCAAAAGCACATCAAAACATTTAATTGGAATGACATGGAATAAATATCCGATTTCGTATTTTTTATTATTACTATTTTCTGTGTTAGTAAAATATATTTATTTCTTTAGGTTGGTTCAAAAATAATAATGTTTTTAAATAGCTGTTTACAAAATAAATATTGTATTAAATTGGCTAAATGAGACAATAACTTGATTTGATTCACAGAACTAGATAAATGAATTAATAGTTCGTGTTTTGATCGTACAGATAATAATTGTCCACGATTTAAAATATAACAAAATAAGCCATAAATAAACATATAAATGTAAAATAAGCATAAAACTAAAAAAAAAAAAAATAAGCAAACAAAAAATGGTGTCAAATGATTCAACTTTCTATAATTATTTTTTTTTTAGCTTTAGGCGCCTTTACTGCACGCAAATAATCAATCATCTGCTATTGTTAATTATCATGTAAGAATTAAATATTTTGATGTGCTTTTGAACTCCACATAAATGAGTATTTTATACGCGTGGCGCATGAAGTAAAATTTCGAGTTTAGAAAAGCCTGAAAATTTGGTTTGGTCGCGTAGCGCTACGCGCTACGCGACCAAACCAAATTTTCAGGCTTTTCTAAACTCGAAATTTTACTTCATGCTTAACCTGGGAGTGGAAACACTTGTTAAAGGTAAGTCATTAAAAGTAAGATATAGTGATTTACACCGATATTGAATTACCGGTAATTGAAAAAGTCGGTAAAATTAAAATCTTAAATGAGCATCTAGAAGATTGTATTATTGAAGTAAAACGTATCTAATTAATAATGAATTAATTGATTCTTGATTAAGCTGGAATGTGTGCTATACTGCAATTTACCAGCACAGTTCATTCAGATAAACCTGAAAAATATATTGTAACATTAGTAATAATATTATTTTCATAAAAATCCAAAGTATAAATTTATTTATTTATTTATTCTACATTGTTACAAGATTGAATTACATTTGAAAATCAAGATTGAAAGATTATTGTATCAACGATTCAAACTTGACAAATTAGATCTAAAATTCTAGGTATCTGATTTGATTGGAGTTTTTTATTTTTTTCTCATTTAATTAAAGTTGTATCTTTTGTTTGTTCAATTAATTTTTAAGACTTATTATTATAATTATGTACTCCTCTATGGATTATCTTTCTTACCGAAGCAGGTTAAGTGGAAGAGCAACTAAAGTCATACAGACTGGTTGAACTTCGCCTGCACTACTGTATGTTATTCTCTTTTGTAATATTCCTGAATTATTGAATAAAGACAATTTATTATTATTATTATTACAAGTTGAAATTAAATATTAAGACATTTAACACAATCATGTGTCAATCTTGTATTAATATTTATTTTCTAGTTGAATTTCAATATTGTTACAACCTAATGTCGTGTTCACATCCCAATATATACAAGATTGTAGAATTGAAATTCTATTACAATATAGAACATTTTTACAACATGTAATTTCTACTAGGGAAGATTGTAGAATTAAAATTATGTATTGTTCCAATATTGCTACAAGATGTAATTTCTATAAGAAATAAAATTGTTAAAAAACTTTATAGATCATGAAGCTTATAAAAAAATGATTGGCCCCCATTTTTACCACTCCATTTTTACCACCGTCCCTTTTTTACCACCAACGTATTTACCACCGTATTCTTTTTACCACCAATATTTTACCGCTATTTAAAATCGAATTAGAATAACAACTAACAACTTCAATTCGTAACCTGTCAATGTCATTATCGGTTTGTCATTCGCCTAAATCGTTGGTCACTCCTGCCTTTGCTGATATTGCCGACTACTTCGAGAACATTTACGTACGAGGCAAACCAGCAAGAGGAAGACGACGTGCCACATCCCCGCGATATCCGCCAATGCTGTGGAACATGTATCAGGCAGTTCTGCAGAATACGGCACGCACGAACAACATGTCTGAAGGATGGCATAACCGTTTTTCTGTAGTCGTCGACCGGGATCATCCTAGCCTATATGCTTTTGTCGTCGAGCTTCAAAAAGAACAGGGAGACACCGAGGCAATGTTCCGGGAATTGGACCTTGGGCGAAAAATTAAACGTACGGAAAACCTTGCCAGAATTTAAACTGAGGATAGGATTACAAATATAGTCCGAGATTACGATGTCAGAAAAGAAGAAGGGGAAATTGCAGAATACTTAAGGGCGATCGGTCACAACATACAATTTTGAATAAAACTGATTTTATTTGTAAAAAAGTGTTTTATTGTATAATTATTGGTACAAATATTAGTGGTAAAACTGTATAGCGGTAAAAAAGTATGGTGGTAAAAATGGATTGGTAAATTTGGAGTGGTAAAACTGTACCCCTACTTAAAAAAATATATTGATTGAGAAATGTAGACATTTATTTAATGCATTATATTTTGAAGTAAATGAGCTATTATTTAAGCTATTAATCATTTTGCAGCTTAATAATTAATTTATTAAACAGCACAACACCTTTTCTACATGATAATGACAATCGCAGATGATTTCTTGAATTACTTCTCATCTGGCACTTGGTGAAACAAATTAGAATATGTGAAATTATTTAAATTAAAATCGCTTGGTATTGTTTCATAAATTAAAACTTTATTCCGAGTAGTTTCAGTTTGTTAGACCATTTTCAACATTCCTTTGAAAATGGTCTAACAAACCGAAACTAGTCGGAATAAAATTTTAACCAAGTGTTTTCAATTTAAATAATTTCACATAAATAGTAGATGATTGATTATTTGCGTGCATATGTAAAATTTTATTCTTTTGTTTTTTTGTAAAGAGTGCTTTGGAAACAGTTGAGTAACTCACTTATTTGACAACTCCTAGGACCCATAATTTGCTTACATATCACCCCCGAAGACTGGCATCCGACGATACACATTTTAACAGTTGTGATGTATTTTAAAGTAACGAGTGTCTTCCACTCCCAGACTAAGCATGAAGTAAAATTTCAAGTTTAGAAAAGCCCCGCGTAGAAAATTTGTCGAGGGCCCGAGACAAATTTTCACGGGGCTTTTCTAAGCTCGAAATTTTACTTCATGCGCCACGCGTATAAACCACTGATTTACAGTAAAGTTAAAAATATATAACGGTTAGATGTGATGGTGATCAATATTAACCGAAATGTAGCGAAAAAATATTTTTTTTGTGAATAGTTTTGGAATAATTATAATAAAATTAGAATAAATTTAGTTTGTGCAACTTTTATGTGATAATCGATACTTATTATTATTATTATTACAAAAGATTGACAGTTATTAATTAATTATGAGTGCTAACAATGATTGACTACTGTCAAAATTTTATTGATATGATGTCATTGTTTCCCAGGCACACTTTGCAAAAAAGGAAATATCATAATTTTAAATATCAGACCTAAAATAAATTATGAGTGTGATACATCACTGAGTTCAGAAAAAAATATTCTTTCAAAAAATATGAAAATCCAAAATAGCGCTTATAAAAAAAAAACAAAAGTTGGCTATGGTCCCCGGGTAAGGGTTATACGAGGGTGGTTTGAAAAGTCCGTGCAAAGCCCGAGAGATGGCACCACAGGCGCGTATAGAGGTCATGTTAAGTTAGTAGCATCTCTTGAATGAACGCACACCAAGTTTCAGTCATATTGGTCTATTTCTTTGTGTTTGGCATTCGTGTGAATCAAGGAAGTGGAGTGATTTTCAAGAAATGGACGAAAATGAATTTCGTGTGGTGATTAAACATTACTTTATGAAAAGCAAATCGCCCCAGGAGGCTAAAGAGAAGCTTGATAAATATTATGGTGACTCTGCATCTTCGATTAGAACTGTTTATAAATGGTTTCAAAATTTTCGAACTGGCCATATGGGCACAAGTGACGCTGAACGTTCTGGAAGGTGCAGAGTCACCATTACGACTCCAGAAATCATTGATCAAATCCATGATATGGTGATGGATGACAGAAGAGTTAAGGTGCGTGAGATTGCTAGTGCTGTGGGCATCTCGACTGAACGGGTACATAATATTTTGAATAAACATTTGGACATGAGAAAGCTGCGCCTAAAGTAAAAAAAAAAATCCAACTGCAGGTCTTAAAATTGTTTATTTAATTGCAAAATAATGTATTTTTAGCATTAATAGGAACTTGTGGGATTCTTTGAAAATCCAACATTTTCATTCGTTAATCGACATTTTTGCAATTAAATTCTTAAAGAAAAAGTTTACTAAACATTTATACAGATATACTTAAAATCACTAGAAACATTTTTTTTCACAGTGATTTCGTTTTACACTTTACATTTTATAAACCATAAAAAAGATCAATATTTGTTTTATATTTAAACTTTGGGTTCTTTACTGTGCGTAATTTTTGAGTTCAAAAAACATTTCACACCTAAAATTAAAGCTTTATTTATTATAAATTACAAATATTTTATTATATCGTGCGATCGTTTAAATCATGATTTAGAGTAGGCGGCATTTTTTGTGCGGTTGCCCAGAGTGCTAATTCAATGATAGAATAAATTTGAGGTTATGGTAAACTATGTGTTAACAGTCAGTAGTGCCAATCTAATTTAAAAATTCAAAGCCTACTCTAAATCATGTTTTAAACGAATGCACGGTAAAAATTAAAAAAATATATATATCTTTACCTACTATCTATTAACCGCATTATACCACACTGTCATCTTGACAAGTATGATTGACATTACGTACACATGCAGGTAATAGCTTTGACAAGTACATTACGTGCTGACAGCTAAACAGCTGATTGCTTACCGCACAACCAAATGACATTTCTTTGATGTACAGGGAGTTTTTCTTTAGTATAGTATACGTATTCCAAATTCAGCTTATTTTCTTTAAATCATTTGTTAATCGTTGTTTTTTTTAAGAGTTCAATTTGAAGCTTTAAACGAGTGTTTTCCACTCCCAGACTAAGCATGAAGTAAAATTTCGAGTTTAGAAAAGCCCCGTGAAAATTTGTCTCGGGTCGCGCAGCGACCCGAGACAAATTTTCTGGGCTTTTCTAAACTCGAAATTTTACTTCATGCGCCACGCGTATAAAACACTAAAAAATTTTGATCTTTATGTAGATTTGAATCTCACTTAAAATCAGTGTTTTATATGCGTGGCACATGAAGTAAAATTTCGAGTTTAGAAAAGCCCAGAAAATTTGTCTCGGGTCGCTGCGCGACCCTCGACAAATTTTCACGGGGCTTTTCTAAACTCGAAATTTTACTTCATGCTTAGTCTGTGAGTGGAAAACTCTCGTTTCAGCTTCAAATTGAATCTTTAAAAAACAACGAATGTCGAAAAATGTACAGCTTTATGCATATGTTTACCTAAAAGAACAATTCCTTGTATAATGATCAAGTATTTAATTTAGTTTTCATCATTGTCATGTTACTATTGGAAAGTATTGCAATACATAAGTTGTTCTTTCATGCTCATTGTTTAATTTGTAAGGGCGTAGGTAAAGTATCGTACGTTTCTCGAGTGGTATGGCAATTACATACTCGCGGAATACTGCACTCGCCGCTACGCGGCTCGTGCGCAACATGTCCGCTCATATGTAATATGCTGCATACCACTCTCGTTACGTGATATATTATTACAAAAATATATTTGATATTTGATTAAGTCTTTGTAACTTAATTAAACACAGTTATATTCCTTTCTTCACTTTTATTTTTAATATTTTGTTTTCAGTTAGCTATTGATAATGGGTACTTAGTACCCGAAATGTACATCTAGCAAGAAAAATAAAAGTGAAGAAAGGAATATAACTGTGTTTAATTAAGTGACTTAACACCTTCACGTAACTCATACAACTACATTAAGTCTTTGTAGGACTAATTCCGTAAAGAATCTTGGCCCTTTTAATGTTTTGAAATATAAATGGAATTAAATAAGCTTTTATTTAAACTCTTTATGATTTATTTAGCTTGATACGCTCAAAATTGAAAGTTTGAAATAATTTTTTTTTAAATATTTTAAAAATACGACGTTAAATGTTTTTTGATTTGATTATTGTGATTGTTATTAAATTTCCTTCTACTTTGCTCATTTAATCGACTATTTAGCTCAAATAATAATAAAGTTAGCAACGGGGAATACTCTATATGCAAATATACCTAAAATAATCCTTCTTTTACCTAAAATAATGCTTTGTTGCATGAAATAACGCGTTTTTTCCCTTAAAATAATGATTTTGTGCTAAAATTGGTGCTTTTTAGAAAGCTTTTTTTTCAATTTTTTTGTTCTTAGTAATCCGAGCTCTACTCATTAATATTGTACCATTGTACATCGGACTGGATTTTAATATTTCGTCAACGAATTTAATTTATTTAATATTTACATTTATAGAGGTTTTACTTTTAAAAAAATTAAAGAATTAATGAATTGATCCCCATATGACCATGACCCAATCACAATCATCCGCTCAAAGAACCGAGAACAGAGAGCCGAGAATTACCTTCCACTCGACGGGATAATTATAAAAAAAGAGTATGCGAGAGGGGTGCCATTCCCTTCTTCGATCTTTTTTATATTTATACGGGGAGGAAGAGAGGGAAAATGTGTAAGGGTGCGCGTTATATCGAGTGAATGTAAATATTGGATAGATAATGAATGAAGTTTTTCCAGGGGACCAATTTTCCTCGCCCGGATCAAGAAAAAAAGGGAAGAAAATTCTTATCGCGTTTATGGGGAAGGGGTAGCGGGTGGGTATTGATTCTGGCACTCTCCGCGCCATCCGCTCGCTCTAAATGGGAATAAAAATCGCCTAAGAATGTAATAATTATCGCTTTTATGGGGGAGGAGTTCGGTATTGCAAAGTGTTGTGCTTGCTTATGAGGGTTGCGTATTAGCACACAAATAGCTATAAGCATTTTGCTTTAGATAGGATAAAATGCGCTTTCAGTAAGTTTTATTTGAATAAATTGTGATAGCACGATTATTTTTTATTAAACTTTAATCGTCAAGCGAGTTATAAAGACAATGTTATGATCATTTTCGATAAAAAGTAATATTCATATATTCGATCATGTTAAATAGTATTGGGCGTAGCCAATGGGGGACATACATTTGCATTTGCAAATTCCCTGTGTTTGTTTCAAACATTCAACTAGTGTATTTAATAATAATTAATAAATATAGCAGTAATAACCTCTCTTCATACTTTCATTTTACTTTTATTTGTACATATCGGACACAAAGTGATCATTATCAATGGATTAATAAAATAAATTCGATTTTAATTTCTTATTAAATTAATTTCCTTCTCAATCATTCAAGATACTGTAATAGCTTAAATAAATAAACTTTAAGATACCTGGAACCTTGATCTGGTACACCGACGGATCAAGCAAAGAAGGTGGAGCTGGCGCTGGGATCCACGGCGTAACCCCAAAACGTGACATCTTTGTATCTCTGGGGAGGATGGCAACTGCACATCAAGCCGAAATCTTCGCGATTAACCAATGTGTTATGGAAAACCTGCGACGGGGATATAGGAGGCAAAAGATCTTGATCTTCACAGACAGCCAAGCTGCTCTAAGAGCACTTGATAGCTACAAGATCCAATATAAGCTAACATGGGAGTGCATTCAAAACCTGACGAAACTGGCGACCGTAAACACCGTAACTCTACGGTGGACGCTGGGACACACAGGGGAGGATGGCAACGAGAAAGCCAACGAATTGGCAAAGATTGGATTACGTAGACCCTACATTGGACCAGAACCGATGCTGCCGATCCCCAAAAAGTCAATAAGACCAAGCGTAAGAGAGTCAACTCTGGAAAGACACACCGATAGCTGGAAAACCTGACAGGGCACAGACACAATAAACTTCTGATGGAAAAACCCTGCCAAGAACTAGCAACGGAGGCCCTCAGATTTAGTAGAAACAACCTTAGAATGGTCACAGGAATGATAACTGGACACTGCGCCCTAGACCAATCCAAGATCCAATATGTAGACTATGGTATGAAAAGGATGAAGACGGCTCACATGTACTATTCGAGTGCTAGGCATTTACTAGCTGGAGGGAAGCAAACCTTGTCCAAGGGAATTCAACCCACTTCCCGAAGGGTACCCATTGGCTGCGTAAAAAAAGTAAATAAAGAAAATTGTTTGTATTAAAATTTAAAAATGATTTACTTCTAAATGATGGTAGTAAAAACATAGTTTGTCGGGTAAGTAATTTATAAAAACGAAATAATATCGACTTTCTGCAAAAATGTTCTATATTCAAGATTTTTTATCTAAATATTTATTAAAACAAATACTTCCCAAGTTAATACCCCGACGGATATTTAATTATACAATGAATATTTGTATTACACAAAGTGACATCAAGTCAAACCATTCTCTCACCACACTAATTGAAGAAACATGAAATTGAAAATTTTGAAAAATGACAGGAAATGAATATTGATTTAAAGAACCTTAGGCTTTCTTAAAGAAAAAGTCTTAAGCTATCTATGTCTATAGACGCGTTTCGAAATTTATCTCTTATCGGTATAGGAAGTGCTTTAGACTTGTTCTAGCTAGACAAAAATCAACCATAAAATCCGATTATAGCAATTACTGGTTAAAAAAAAAAACAAATAATAATCATACAGTTGGACAGAAATCTACTATTATAGATTTCTGCCTAACTGTAACAATTAATTTTACAATATGAGTGGTGCAAATCTTCAATATTATATTAAAATATTTTACTGATCGACGATGTTCGTACTTAAGGACTCTACCCTAGCCCTTACATTGTTATCTGAATGGCCCTCACTCCTCCTGTGTGTGTAAACGAGGTTAAGAGGAATTTACTGGCAGGACGTGTTGATTTAGTATACACGAATACACGAAATGAGAGGGTGGCAACGATTTTTCTTTGATCTCCTTCACCCTTTCGCCGTTTTCGTCACGGTTCGAGAGTTGAGGAATGCGCTTTTAATGCTCCCCCAATGACACCAACATACAAACAAACTGATAACAAGTAAATTCTTCCGGGAAACATTTTTTATATCGATATTCAATATACAGTGTCTTTCAAGTGAGAATTAACATATTTTAAATTATGTCACTTTAATATTCAGCAAGGTTGTTATGTTTAAGACACTTTGTTTTAAAACAGTGTTTTAAACTTGTTTAAAAACAGTGGGTTAAATGGGAATTCTAGCTGGACAAAAGTCAAAACAAAAGTTCGATGCTCGAGTCGTTATGAAGGTAAATATACGATTCAAAACACTTAAAATCTCGAGTACGGTCCGTTATCAAAGTGTCACTTAGTGTCAAAGTGTCACTTAGTGGATTTGCATCTCGAAGCGCCAAAGCATTTCTACACAAGGAAGTACATATTTCCGATAGTAAGTATATCAAATGCCATTTGTTTTGACATGTATACGTGGTTGATGAGTAAATATTACTCACAGAGTGTGTACACTCAATGGCACCACGTATCATCGCAAAAAAAACATGATTTTTTTGCACGTTTTGTATGCGTACATAAAATGGGCAACTTTGGTCATCATCGGACATTCGTAGAACAATTCTCTGACGTTCTAGGATTATTACAAGCTATAAATGAAAGTGCACTTTTGGTCACTTTTCGAGTAATGATCATTTTAGTAAAGTGAAAATTTGTAATGCGTTTTTTTTGTCGATTTGATTTTCTCTATTCGATTTCTTTCAACAGTGTCACTGTTAAATAGAGATGTGTACAAAATCGTCATCACAAAAATGAAAGATTTTCGCGCTAAGGACATGAGCGATAACACTCTGACATTGTATAACAAGCTAAAACCTCGAGTTGGTAATCGCTGGAACGAGACGCCACACTGCCAGAAGACAATGCGAGAACGACTTCGAACGTTTTTGCGAACTTTTAAACACAAATTCGATGCTTGTCATCGTCGTCCAGAGTATTTCGAAAAAATTCAAATATCATGGCTAGATGCAGCATTTAGTATTGACATTCCGGTTGAAATCAAAAAGTCTACAACACTCGGAAGACCACCTAAAAGGTTTCATAAACATTCCTGTTCATTTATTATATATTTTGCATCCTGTTAATTGCATGTTTCATTTGCAATGTTTTATTTTTTACCAGTTTCTCAGAATGTTTTGACCGGTCGAAAAAACGCATAATTCAAGAGTTGGTAGATGATACTCCACCGGATAAATTGTATTTTGCATCAGTTTCAAAGCTTCGAAAGGAGGGTAAGCGAGCAGCTGCAACCATTGTGGCAGAAGTTACTAATGCTCCAGGAGAGCGCGCTCAAAAAATCAGAGGAGTTATGAAGGAAAGCGTCGAGCAAAAGGGGGCGGTTATTGCATTTACAGAAGACGAGGCATTAGCTCATATGGTTAACTGCCGCATGACTAAAGAAACATACCAACTAAATAGAATCGCGTTGAAGAAAAAAAATGCGAATGTCTTTCCTTCGTACGAGAAGATTCGATCAGCCAAAGAAAGATGTTATCCAGAATCTGCTGCTGTCAAAATATCACATTCAGGTATCAGTTTGTTTACATTCGCCTACGGTTAGAGCATGAACTTATATTTCTTATATAGGTTAAATATTGTATAGGTTCAATTCCCTAATAGAGCAGGACATATAATATACGTATATTATACATATATTAGCCGGACATTTATCCTTTATACAGATAATATACATATATTATACGTATATTATCTGATTGCTTCTATGGGGATTTATATGAAAAATTCATTACAGGTAGTAAGATACAACTGCAGGCCTTATTAATCCTTACCGCCCAAAGGTTACTGCAAACTATAACATTGCCCGATGCTTCGTCACTGCAGAAATTCAGACGTCTCGAACTTATACTTAAGTATGGTGGCGATGGTACGTCCGGTATCAATGAATATCACTAGTTGAACCGACCGGAAACACCGCCAAAAGAGACAGAGTCGTCAAAAGAGGCAGAGGAGAATGCTGATAAATACACCAGGAGTAGTATATTTATGTTTTCAGTAGTCCCTCTTCAGCTTCGTGGAATTGCAATGGACTCAGATGATAACAAGACATTACTGTGGGAAAATCCAGTTCCTTCATCGACGAAATATTGCCGGCTATTAAAATTGTTATTCGTAAAGGAATCGACTGATACGACAAATGAGGAATTCAATGATATTGCGGAACAGATTAAATCGTTGGAGCCTCTTAAGATCGACGTAGATGGTAAATGACAATGTTTAAGCTTATTTCTGTTTGTATTGCATTCATAAGGTATTTACCATTATGAATAATATTTTTTTTCTCTATTTACAGGTGAAGTTGTCAAAATCGAGTCAAAATGCTGCTAACAATGATTGACGGTAAAGTGGTAAACGCTTTAACACAAACATCCAGTCAGTCGTGCTTTCTCTGTGGATGTAAGCCCACTGAAGTTAACAACTTAAAAAGCGTACAAAGAAGACCCATTGTACAGGAAAATCTCAAATATTGTCTCAGTTCCTTGCACGCGTGGATTAAATTCCTCGAATGCCTTCTACATATTGCATACAAGATGGATTGGAAACGACCCACAATCAGAGGTGCATCTGGTGAAGACAAGCGACTCATGGAAGACAGGAAGAAATCCGTGCAACAAGCTTTATATAATTCCATAGGAATACGCGTCGATCAAGTGGTTCAGGGAAAGGGAACATCGAATACGGGAAATGTTGCTCGTCGTTTTTTTCCAGCACCCGGATGCAGCTGCTGAAGCCACAGGGATTGACAAAAGTTTAATAGTTAGATTTGGAGTTATTCTTCAAGTAAGTGTTACACTAACTTCCGACTTGAGTGGGCATATTTTGATTCATTGACTTGTTAGTAATGTTTAATTTTGTTATAGGTGATTTCAAGTGGGAATCAAGTTGACGAGGAAAATTTTGACAAATATGCCCTTCAAACAGCTGAACTGTACGTATAACTGTACGGTTGATACAGAATGCCTCCGACTGTGCATAAAATATTAATGCACGGTTCCCTTATCATCAAGCACGCAATTGTGCCGATAGGGCAGCTTTCTAAAGAGGCACAAGAAGCCAGAAACAAAGACATGAAACGGTTCCGGACTCATAACACGCGAAAATCGTCACATTATAACACATGTGTCGATTTGATTCACATGCTCCTGATATCTTCAGACCCGGTTATTAATTCCTTCAGACCATTGAGAGAAAAACCTGCAACCGACTTGCATAGCGAAGCAAAAGAATTAATGAAAGCGTCCGGGAATGAAGACTCTGACAGCGATGACAATTCCGACTCCAATGATTAATTTATGTCATTGTTATTGATGAATAAAATGGAATATTGATATATAATATATTTTTATTTAGTTATCCTTTAGTTTAAGATAGTTATCCAAGATTTTTAAGATATTTCAACTGAATGTCTAAAATTTTCGCAACAACTGAAAAATAATGCAATTTCATCTCGAAATATTAATTAAGGACAATAATTATATATTTCTAATCATTTCCAGCTTATATCATTTTCCAGCTTATTTAAATACTTTTGTCCAGCTAGAATCGACATTCAGCCCACTGTGCGTCGTGTTTTAAACGGTTTTGTTTTAAACATGTTTTAGATCTTGAATTTGTTTAAAACATGTTTTAAACGTTTAATTTGTTTAAAACGTTTTTTTATTATCTTAAAATTACTAAATTATATTTTATACTACTTTATTAACATTTTTTGTTTGCATTTTTAAATTTTAGCTATATTGTTGAAGATGTTTAAAATTACATAATTAAACACAACAATTTATTACAATAAAATATCACAACTGTGTGTGCATAAATGTGATTTTTAAACACAGGGAATTTTTCATTCAGGTATACATATGCATACACTGTAAATTTTATGACATTCGTTGTTTTTATTTTTAAGATTTCAGTTTGAATCTTTAAACGAGGGTTTTTCACTCCCAGACTAAGCATGAAGTAAAATTTCGAGTTTAGAAAAGCCTGAAAATTTGGATTGGCCGCGTAGCGAAGCGGAGCGGCCAATCCAAATTAGGCTTTTCTAAACTCGAAATTTTACTTCATGCGCCACACGTATAAAACACTAAAATATCAGAAAGTTTGAAACATTCGGCTTTAGCAATCTAATATGTAGATGTGAATCAAACGCGTGTCAAACTGTAAGCTGTAAAAATTGTTTAAAACAGTGATTATAGGCAACCCAATAGCTCTAACGTATATTAGGTTGTCTATAATCGTTGTTGTATGTGTGTGCTTTTTTAACTTCACTGTGAATCAGTGTTTTTAAGCGTGGCGCATAAAGTAAAATTTCGAGTTTAGAAAAGCCTAATTTGGATTGGCCGCTCCGCTTCGCTACGCGGCCAATCCAAATTCTTAGGCTTTTCTAAACTCGAAATTTTACTTCATGCTTAGTCTGGGAGTGAAAAACCCTCGTTTAAAGATTCAAACTGAAATCTTAAAAAAAAAACAACGAATGTCATAAAATTTACAGTGTATGCATATGTATACCTGAATGAAAAATTCCCTTCCGCCAATCCAAATTCTTAGGCTTTTCTAAACTCGAAATTTTACTTCATGCTTAGTCTGGGAGTGGAAAACACTTGTTAAAAGCCTCAAATTAAACGCTTTGAAACAACGAATTCCCGCAAATTTAATTAAAACGCTGTAATTATCGGGATATGTATGCTCGAAAGAAAAATGCCCTGTATGTTCTGTTTTAAACACGTTTTAAACATGTTTTAAACACGTTTTAAACATGTTTTTAATTGTTAATGTCTTAAATACGGTTTCAATGAAAAAAAACACGTTTTATTAGAAAAAACTGTTTGTTTTAATTAAAATTAAAAAAAAAACGTTTTTTTTAACAACCCTGATATTCAATAGTTTTTGCATAACAAATTTGATTAGCTAACCTAAGAACCTATACGATTGAACAATTTTAGATTTTATTATAAATCTATTTAGTGCTTTTCAGATGATGCTACTATTATTTTTAAGTCTTTCAAAATTTTATATAAATTCAGTTTCTAAGAAAGAATTAGGGTTTCTCTCTTTTATCAGTTTCATATCATCATTCTGTATTCTTATTTCATATTTTTAACCTCACTTTTGCTACGTTAAATTTTGTTAAATTACCTAAATTAAAGATGAATTAACTGTTTTTGAAGTTTTTTACGTTTTTTCACACCTGTTTCAAATAAGTTAATTTGGTACATTGCAGTGTTTAACCCCATTTGAAATTGTGTGAAAAAAATATATGTTATTTAAATATTTCAATTATCACTTATTTTAAAGTGTATTTCTAACTTCACAATATTTCAGTGTTTAATACGCGTGGCGCATGAAGTAAATTTTTAGGTTTAGAAAAGCCTGAAAATTTGTCACGCTTTTCCAAACTCGAAATTTTACTTTATGCTTAATCTGGGAGTGGAAACACTCGTTCGAACTTTAAATTGAACACTTTTATAAAATCGAGGAATGCCTGAAAATTTACAGCGTATAAAACTCGGAATACTCTGCTTTCGTTGTTGTTATATATACGTTTTATATTGATTTATTGTTGTAAACAGTTGTGAATAATAAAAAAATGCGTTTAATGCTTGTACACATTTATCCTAAAATTTTCAAAATCGTCTAAAATCTCATGAAAATTTTATAAAAATCTCGAAATATTGAAAATCTCATGAAAATTTCATCAAAATCTAAGATATTTACAAAAACTGCCAAGGTTTTAAAAGTCGCCTGAAAATTAAAATATTAAATGATTAGTATATTTTGAACTTTACACTAAATCAGTGTTTTATACGGGTGGCGCATGAAGTAAAATTTCGAGTTGAGAAAAGCCCGAATTTGGATTTGGACGCGCAGCGTCCAAATCCAAATTCTTGGGGCTTTTCTCAACTCGAAATTTTACTTCATGCTTAGTCTGGGAGTGGAAAACACGCGCTAGAGAATAAATAATAACTTTTTGAAAGATTTTCATTCATTTATAAAATTTTGATGGTTTTCAAGATTTTAGTCAATTTTTTAATATTTCCAGTTTTCGTGAATTGTTATCACTGTCATTAATTTATTTAAAAAATACTTTTTGTTGAATTTTCAAGGTTTTCGTTAATATTGAAATTGTTGTTTTCATTCATTTTTTTAAGTTTCTATTGTTTGGGGTTGGTGATCTCACACTTCTTCTCACATCTGACATCTGATTTTTATTTTTTTTAATTTTCTGTCACATAGGTATAGATATTATTATTCATATTTACGATTATTATAAATATTGTTACTACTATTTTTATATTATATGTATTATTGACGTGTGTAAAACAATAGTTAAAGCACTAATAAAAAAAAAAAAAATGTCTTGGCGGTTTTTGTGAATTTCCAAAATTTTATTTAATTTTCAAAAGTTCAGATGAATTTCGGAATTTCCTAGATTTTTGATTATTCGGAAAATTCTGGCACTTTTCATCAATTTTTAATTCTTTCAGTAACTTTAACAGTGATAACATCAAGATTTTCGTTAATTTTTAAATTCTTAGCAATATTCGTGAATTTTCTTAAAACTCTTTGAGTTTCAAAATGCTGAAGTTTTTCATGGAATTCCAACATTTCAGTTGATTTTTAAAATTTTGATTAATTTTTACAATTTTCATGTTTCTAATGAATTTGCGCCAGGTGTTTAAATCATGGCAGTTTTCGTGAATTTCCTAAATGTTTCTTAAATTTTAAAATGTGTTTAATATATTTAGCTAATTTTCAAAATGTAATTATTATTTTAAAAAATTATATACGTTTTATATTGATCATATAACAAATCTTGTTGTCAAAAGTTGGAAATAATAAATTTTATAAATTGACGAAAATCTTGAAATACAATATTTCAAGATTTTCGTCAATTTATAAAAACGTGTAATGTTCAAAATATACTACTTACTTAATATTTAAATTTTTAGTCGACTTTTAAAACCTTGGCAGTTTTTGTAAATATCTTAGATTATCGTAATTTTGATGACATTTTTATGAGGTTTACAATATTTCAAGATTTTCGTCAATTTATAAAATTTATTATTTACAACTTTGTCAATGTTTTATACGGGTGGCGCATGAAGTAAAATTTCGAGTTGAGAAAAGCCCGAATTTGGATTTGGACGCGCAGCGTCCAAATCCAAATTCGGGCTTTTCTCAACTCGAAATTTTACTTCATGCTTAGTCTGGGAGTGGAAAACACTCGCTAGAGAATAATTAATAACTTTTTCAAAGATTTTCATTCATGAATAAAATATTGACGGTTTTTAAGATTTTAGACAATTTTTAATTTTTTCTAGTTTTCGTGAATTGTTATCACTATCATTAACTTATTAAACAAAAATACTTTTCATGAATTTTCAAGGTTTAAAATTCATATTTTATATTAATTTCTTTAACCATTCATCAATTTTGAAGTAAAGAAGTACACAATTTTACTATTTAATCATTTAATCATCTATTTATTGTGTTATGAGCCTAAGCCTTACACTTGTCATTACATGTTTGAAGCTTAAAAGTAAGTATTAAAATATATAATCAGATAGAAACAATGTATAGTTAGATAAAAATAACAGATTTAAGTTTCACGTGGTATTGAATACATCCAAGTCTATAATACTAATTATGTACTAATATGTACTAATTTAGACCCATTCTAATTTTACTAAAAACTTGATCGTATTTGATTTGTAAGACAAAATCCTGACTCCGCCATTAAAATGAGAAATTAAAATTCCAGGGGAGGGCAAGTGCAAGCACCTATGATGTTCCACATGCAATTTTGATAATGAAAAGTTTATAAATTCCCAGTGAATATTAAAGAAAATCCTATATAAACACGAGGTGAAACGTACAGGTGTTCGTATATTATTTAGTGTCGTTTTTATCCGGCGGTGGAAAACGTAATAATGAGTAACACTTTTCTGTCTGTGAAATTGCGGCTTCCTTTCCGCGTTAGTTTCACATTCTGTTGCTCACACGGAATATAAATGTCCGCATTTATTCCCACATGGTAAATATAATGCAAATAATATTGTCCCCGATAACGTGAAATTGTTGCCGTATAAAATATGATCACTGTCTGCCTCAACTAATAAAACAGCCTCGTTCTTCGGAATCGAGAAACATGCTTTCGTCTCCGTTAGAAATAAAATTTACTGTATTGGAATATTTTACTATGTAGCAACATGTTTATTATATTACATGATTTTTCTTTGTGTACATGTAATAAAATAATTATTACATGCATTTTCTTTATGTATCAAATTATTTTTCAAACGTTAGACTTATTTCAAGAAATATTAAATGTGCCATACTTTTATGAATTACAGCGCCGCAGTAAGGAAAACTTGCGCCCGGGGCCAAAAATCGAATTGGCGCCCCTCAACTTGACATCATAATAAATTTCATGTGTCATTATAAACTAAATGTCACTATTAACAAATGCTATTGCACATACGTCCACGCCGACTTATGTCCAATAAACGTCAACTGTCAAAAGTGTCAGCTGTCAAAAATATGTAAAAAAATGGTGATGTGTCCATCATAGTACTTTCCCCCGTAAATTGCGTATTAAATCACTTTTAAAATATTTGTAGCATTATTATTTTCAAAATGTCTTCAATTTTTTGATAACTACAACTTATATTTGAAACATTTTTCAATTGGATCAACACATACTGACACAAACCAATGACTAGATAAAAAACACTATTTATTGAATATCTCAAAAACTAAGAGTGCTATGACAAAAAGTGAAGATACAAAAAATCTTTAATATTTTATTACCTACAACTTTTATTTAAAACATTTTCCAATTGTATCAACACACACACTGACACAAATCAATGACTAGATAAAAAACACTATTAAATATCTCAAAAACTAAGAGTGCTATGACAAAAAGTGAGTCCACAAAAATCTTTAGTTTTTCATTTCCTACAACTTTTTATTGAAACATTTTTCAATTGTATTGACACATACACTGTCACACACCAATAACTAGATAAAACACACAACTTTTGAAATATCTCAAAAACTAAGAGTGCTATGACAAAAAGTAAATGAACAATACATCTTTATTTTGTTATTATCTACAACTTTTATTTGAAAAAAATTTTTGTTTGATGAACATTTATTGAAATAATCTGAAAAAACTGAAAAACGCTAAGAGTAAAGTACCACTTCCGGTTTTCCGATTTTCACCAAAAGCTTTACAGTTCTTCCGATTGTAACAAAAAGCTTAAGTTTCAAGTTTCATCTCGATATCGTTAGCGGTTTTTGCGGTACAGCGCACACAGGCACACACACACAGACACACACACACAGACACAGACAGACAGACAGACATTTTTCAAAAATGGTCTTATTCGACTCAGGGGACCTCAAAACAGATATTTCCGCAAAAATGTTTGATTCGAAAATTTTCACGAAAACAATACTTTCCCTTTGTATTACATACGGGGGAAAGTAAAAAATACGAAACATGTGTAAACATGTCAGGTTTGTGCGCACGTTACAATCTTCACAAATACAATGAAAAATTGTCATAATAATAAAACAAAACACAATGACTTTAACTTCATTTTATACGCAATATATGCAATTGACGCTCCATGTCAAAAGTATCATGATGAGTCATAACTTGTCTTTAAAAAAAAAACGCGCAAACATTTTGAAAACAACAACAACTAAAGCAGATCCGAGTTTTATACGTTGTAAATTATCAGGCATTCATCAGTTTATAAGGTTCGAACGAGTGTTTCCACTTCCAGATTAAGCATGATGTAAAATTTCCAGTTTAGAAAAGCCTGAAAATTTGATTTGGTCGCGTAGCGCTACGCGACCAAACCAAATTTAAAATTAGATTGGGTTTAAATTAGTGAAATTATTCACTTCTTTACTTGAAAATTGATGAATGGTTGAAGAAATTAATAAAACAAATGTAAATATTAACGAAAACCTTGAAAATTCACAAAAAAAGTAATTTTTTCTACAACCGTCAAAATAGTGGTACATTGACACACCGTTTAAAATTTGCAAAGTGGGCTATTTATTCACCGTAAAAAAAATGTAATAATTTAGCCTGAAAAAATGTAATAATTTAGAGTGAAAAAATGTATTTCTTTCACGCTAAATTCAAATATGGCGGCAATTTATACAAAATATAAACTAACAATTCGTCCAAATCCAAATTCGGGCTTTTCTCAACTCGAAATTTTATTTTATGCCTCACGTGTATAAAACACTGATTTAGTATAAAGTTCAAAATACACTGGTCATTTAATATTTACATTTTTAGTCGATTTTTAAAACCTTGGCAGTTTTCGTTAATATCTTAGAATTTCGTAATTTTTATGAAATTATGATGAGCTTTTTAATATTTGGAGGTTTTCGTCAATTTATAAAATTTTCATGAGATTTTCAACGATTTATAAAATTTTCGGGCAGGTGGTGGCCGAGCGGTAACGTCGCCGGACGGTAAATCGCTCGGCGAGCCACAGACTGGGTTCGATTCCCATGCACGGGGAATTGTTATTTAAAAATAATAACTCGTCGTGTCCCTGGGTGTGGTGTGAATGTGCTGTGACGTCCAATATATGTTAATACAACTTATGAAATAAGCTATAAATTAAATAATATAGGTTAAAAATAAATAATTGATGTTGGCTAATAGTCAAAGCAACTAAGGCCAGGCAAAAGCCAAAAAAAAAACATTTCGAATGCATGTTTTTACTTTTTATGCTATTTCCTTTTTCTTTCTTAGCGATAAATTTGATATTTGATGGGCGCTTTTATGGTTGAGGTGATAATCTGACCTTCTTAAGATAATGTGCACACACATGAGCAAACGGACCGGAGCCCGTTTATCGGCGCGAGACAATCATTTATAAATTACGTCCCTCACATTTCAATGGAATGAATCGCCGAATGGGATGTATTCCAGATAAGCCGTCGTCAACATCGCGCACTTTTACATCAAATGGACTGAAACAGTCACAAACGATAATATTTTTTTCCTAATAAATTCTTTAGCTCTACTCGAATGGTAGTGCAATCCTTTGTAATCGGCATAGATAGATATTTTTTGTTTTTATATTATCAGATTATTTAGAGCTAGTTGCATAAAAAGCCAACTCAAAAAATGATTCACAGTTTACAAATCCTAGGATTACTCATGATTAGTTGCAAATTAAAAACACTTTTTATATCGTCAGATTATTTAGAGCTAGTTGCATAAAATGCCAACTCAAAAAATTATTCACAGTTTACAAATCCTAGGATTTTTAATGACTAGTTGCAAAATAAAAAGAGTTCAAGATATTTTCAATTAAAACAATGGAAACACTATTTTGAGCTCTTTATTATAATTAATTTAATACGTACGTGTGTTTGAATTGATCTTATTGAGTGAATGAATTGTGTGTGACAATAAATTTCGGATCAATCGTGGCTAATAATTATCGCTATCAATTACAGCTAATAGTGGCGTATAGAGTAAATGTGCGAGGTTGGATCTACATTCTCCGTTCGGTGTTCGTAACGCTATCTCAATTTGCATATCTTAACAAACATTACATCCATGATTGGAAACCATTATAATTGCAAATATTATCACAAATTGGACAGTCAGCCAATTTTCATCGCCAAATGCCAATTACTCACAATCATACAAACATTTGTGGTGAATGCGCCGGGATAACAAATTTTCAAAACTTCTGTTACGCAGCGGTTCTCAAACTTTTAAACATTTCGATCCACTTTTCAAAAACCCAATTATTGGCGGCCCACTTCAATGTAGGGTAATTTTCTAATTACTGGAGTTGCCAGTTACTTAAATCAGGTAGTATATTAAGTTAAGTTAGTTGGCAACAATTAACTTATTTAGAATGAGTTATTGCCCGTTATACCCTAAAGAACAACTACCCTAAGTAACCTGCAACTATCCTAACCTACGGTTTAGCAAGCTAAGTATTTAGCTACTAATTTAACTAGCTGTCAGTTAAGCTGGAAAGATTCCGTGAAATTGGGTCAGTAATAAAAGTAAGCAATCTAACCTAAGAAACGTTCAGGTACATTTAATATGTTAATTGCTGGTTAATTAGGTTGTGTTAATCCTTAGATATTAAAGCAATTAACAACAAAACCTAATGAAAATAGCTCAGTGTCTGAAAAGTAATTCAAATAGTTGCTATTTGTGATTAGCTTAGGTTAGATGACAGATTCGGTTAGTCTGTCTTATAACCTAGCACTATCCAGCTTTGTAAAATTGTTATCTCAGATGTAACTGGTTTTAAATTAGATTAATTCTTGATTTTTTAGGTTTCGTATAGAATTAAAACGAGTGTTTTCCACTGCTTGATTGAGCATGAAGTAATGTTTGTAGTTTAGAAAAGCGTTAAAATTCGGTCATTGTTTTGGTAATTTTCAATTTTAATAGGTTATTAAAACAAAAACTACATTTATTGCAACTAAGTAAATCGCTAATAAGTAAAATGTATGTGCATTTTATGTGCTTAATTAATGAGTTTTCTAAGATAGGTATTAAAATTTAATACACTTTCTCAGATACTAAAAATTAAAATGTTTTCAGATATCTGAGAACGGAAAACTCCTAATCATATTTTACATTCAATAGCTGACGAGATAAATGTAATATTGAAACAAAATATTAAAAATTGCAATCAATTTTCAGTATCTATGTAAATTTAAGGAAAAATTGAAACTCTTCTAACTATCGATCATTTTTATTAGTTTTTTTTTTTAATTCGTGCTATGAGCTTAGAGACATTTTATGAATAGATATTAAAGTAACAAGTAATAAAATATGTAGATTATTCAGCTTGCATACAAGGCAATACTTAATGTGAAATGTTTATATTTATATATCTTTCTTTTTTCTTTTGTATGTATAATATAACGATGACTGATTACGGTATTATGTGCATTTTTTTTTATTATAACTTACCAAATGCAACTTGGATTAATGAGGAGCTTGGCGTACGTAATAACACTGCAAGCCCAAGATCAGAATTGGTAGCTAATATATATAGTTATTTAAGTTTACATCAGGCTAATTCTGTAAGAAATATAAATAATGCGCTTCTTGACTTAGCATTTATAAACTCTATTTTATCTTTTGATTCTCTACTTGAGACAACATCTTTTCCTCTTGTATCGTGCGATAAGCATCATCCAGCTCTTAGCTTGAACCTGCATCTACCATCAGAATATGTCAACTCTTAAACAGACAATACTCTTGGTTTTAATTTTAAAAAAGCGGATTATTTAACCCTTAATAACCTGTTTATTAATACACATTGAGATTCTATTTTTAATGATTGTAGTATTGAATTAGCTTGTGACACATTCTATACGTACATTTTCCAAGCATTTGAAATGCATGTTCCACTAAGAAACAGGTATAACATTAAAAATATTTTCCCAATATGGTTTAGCAAAGAACTAAAATCACTAGTTATTCTAAAAAAAACGTTACATAAAAAGTACATGTTATCACGCTTTCAATCTGATTACTTAGCATTTTCCTCAATAAGAGATGAGAGCAAGCTCTTATCCAGATTGTGTTACAATAATCACGTAGAGAATATTGAGTCCGAAATTATGACAAATCCAAAATCATTTTGGTCTCATGTTAGATCGAAGAGGGGTGGGGATCGTATGCCGGCTAATTTTCTTAGGGATAATAAGGTTGTCAACGACAAAAGTAGTATAGCTGATTTGTTTGCTGATCATTTTGAATCAGTGTATAGATCTCCATGTTCGAATAATAAACAAATGACATCTTCATCGATTTGGCCATCATCTCTTCACTTAAATCGAACACCTGACATAAAAATCACGGAGGTCCTTAATGCATTACAAACTCTTAAAGATAACTATTGCCCTGGCCCCGATGGTCTGCCTGCTTCCCTATTAAAAAAATGTGCATTCGCGCTTAGTAGACCAATATGGTTACTTTTTAAATTGTCACTATCTAGTGGTTGCTTTCCATCTTGCTGGAACTTAACAACCATAATTCCAATATATAAGAATAGCGATAACAAACTTGTTTAAAATTATTGCCTTATATCCATAATTGCAACAATCCCAAAAGTTTTTGAAAAAATGATGACGGATTTCTTAACTAATTCATTGTAATCTTCAATCTCTCACAAACAACATGGGTTTCGAATGGGGGCATCTACGGAATGTAATTTATTGTTATATGATTCTTACATTGTCAACGCCTTGGAAAGCGGTTTTCAAGTTGATTCTATCTATACCGACTTCTCCAAGGCGTTTGACTCTGTTGATCATACGCTATTACTCAACAAGCTTCATTATGTTGGCATTACTGATATATTTTTACGTTGGATAGAGTAGCAGATAGGTTGCAAGTGATTAAAATTTGGCAAATAACATTAAGACCCCTAAAGGTTACTTCGGGTGTTCCTCAGGGATCACACCTGGGTCCCTTGTTCTTTAATATATTTATAAACGACGCTACAAGCTGTTTTCAGAATGCTAATTGTTTACTTTTCGCTGATGATATGAAAATTTATATGCGTATTGAATCGACTCTTGATGCAACAAACCTGCAAAATGAACTTGATCACTTTTATAGCTGGTGTAACGATAACAGATTAACGCTAAACACCAAGAAGTGTAATATCATTAGTTTTTCACGAAGTACAAGGTCGATCATTACAAATTATGTTTTCAACGATGTAGCAATAAATCGTGTTGATAGAATAAGGGATTTAGGTGTCATTGTGGATTCGAAGTGGTCATTTGCACACCACTTTTCAAACATTGTCACGAAAGCCTTTCAGATGCTGGGTTTTGTAAAGCGTAACAGTAAGAACTTTACAAATAGTAGAACGCTGGTAACTCTGTATAATTCGTTAGTGCTACCCCACTTGGAATATTGTTCAACGGTATGGTCTCCATACACTGAATGCGACATTAATAAAATTGAGCAAGTTCAAAAGAAATTTGTAAGGTACCTTGCCTATAAATTTAGTACTGATCTTTTGACGACTTTTGGCTTTCGCAGCCTTAAGCAAAGGCGTGTAGAAGCTGACATTAAGTTAGTATTCAAACTACTCAATGGGGATTTGGATTGCCCTGATCTGTTGGAATTGGTTGGTATACGGGTTCCACCGCGCTCTCTTCGGTCTAATATTACATTTCACATCGGCTACAGGCGCACGGATTATGCGAAATATTCCGCTTCTGTTCGGGTTTTGCGTCACGCGAATATTTTAAAATTTGATTTTTTTAATGGGACTTTTTCATTATTAAAGCGTCTTTTAAAAGAATTATAACTTTTCTTCTTTAGTTTTAAATTCAGTGTTTGTACATATTTTTTTTTGTATATTGTATTTTTCATGTAAATGGCATGCCGTTGAAATAAATAAATAAATAAATAACGATTTACACTTATTTTGTAAATGTATTTAAAACTTTTGAAATTTTAATTCTTTTATGATTGTATATTCAAAATGTTGAAACCTTCAATAAATAAATAATTAAATTATTGTCTGAATGACCAATATTTATTGCTAGTAATGATCCTAAATTTTTCTAAACATATAGTCAATTTTTTACTTTCCCCCATTTGCAAAACAAAGGAAAAGTAAAGTATTCTTTTCGCGAAAATTTTCAAATTAAAAATTTTAGTAAATATATCCATCCATTGAGGTCCCCCGAGTTCAATAAGACCATTTTTGAAAAATGTCTGTCTTTCTGTAATTCTGTCCTTATGTCGCCACGATAAAGTCTAAACCGATTGAGCTGCTAAGATGACGATATAAATTTAAGCTTTTTATTACAATAGTACTATTCGATCAACTTTTGGTGAAAATGCAGAAACCGCAAGTGATATTCAAAATGTACTTTTCCTACGAAATAACTAATTTTGTTCTATTGGTTGAAAAAACAAAATCCGATCGATGGAAAGAAATTACACGAGCACAAAGTTAAAGGAGGAAAACAAATTGCAAGACAGGCGCTTCTTGGAATAAAGTGTTGTTTAAAATTGAATTTAGCGTTCGATTAAAAATTGCTTAAAATCAATCGGATAAGAGCTAAGCGTTTAATTTGAGCTCATGTGCATGTTTTTTTTTTAATTTAAAATTGTGGTTATCACAAGCGCCCAAAGTCTCGAGTTTAATTGAAGCCGTTTTTTTTTTAATTTTTTTTAATAAATACAATAAATTCAAGTTAATGTTTTCTTTAAAATAACCTTAATAAATAAATAAATAAAATGCTTAAAAGAACTGTTGGATTTTTGTTTTGTTTTAGTAGGGGAACAAACAACAGGTTAATACTAACACGTCCGATTTTGTCAGATTTTTAAAAAATCAAAACTTTTCTCTAAATAATAACAATTTTTTTGGGATTTTTTTATTTTTAAATCGTGAAAAATTATCGTAGATAAACAACAGCGTCATAAACAAACTAAGGTATTTTTTTTCCCCAAAACCGTCAATTGCTTGGAACATCTATTAGTATATCAATAAATCCACTAAAATCTAATTTTGAGCGCTAGTGCTAAGCGCATTTTTTAACCAATTAAAAACATCATCGGCTCAAATTAAATCTCATTTAATCATCAATAATTCTCGTGAATTCCATCTTAATCTAATAACCGCTTGTTTTTTTATTAAAAAAAATGGGAAAATGGAACAAAATCACAATAAATTCATGTTTCGTTTAACAAACTTGTAAAAACTAAAGAAATACCTGATTTTGATAAGATTTACAGAAGTTGATGAAGATAAGATTGGGCTTTCTTTCTATGTAAGATTAAACAAAATCTGCTAATTTTAAAAAAAGTTACAGAAGCTTAAATTATTAAAATTATGAAAAAGTGAAAAAAATCTTATTAAATGGATGTATTGTTTAAAAAAAATTGAAAAATTACTAAAACATCAGTTTTTTATGATATTTGCGGGTATTATTAAAAATATGACAGAGCTTTGTTTTTATGTAAGAGTTTTTTTTTACAAAATCTGTCAATTTGGGGAAATGTTACAGAAGCTTAAAGTTGATTGAAATTATTAAAAAGTAAATAAACTTACATTAAATGTATGTATTTTACATAATTTCGGCAAATTTTAAGCTTTTGCAATTTGTTTGTCAAAGTTTACTAATGCACACGAATTTGTTTTTTTTTTTTAATTTGAACTAATAAATTACACTGGTCTGCAAAAAAATTCTTTTTTCGAGCCCTGACACCATTCCTGCTGATTCTTATGTAAAATGACCTCCTGAATCCGAATTTGACCTCCGTTTTCCCTCATCGCCCACCGTTTTTGGGGGAGGCCCCCCCACCTGTTTTTATCACTTTTCGATAATTTGGAGGGATGAAAAGGATTATTTTAGCCTTTACATTTCTTCTGAGGGGCTAGAGAGGTGAAAAGTTCCAAAACATGAACATTTGTAGCAAGGAGGTAGATTTGGGGGGGGATTTGCCCCCTTGAATTGTAAAAAAATCATTAAAAATGATCTTTTTTTTCCGTTTTTTTCGCATTTTTTTCACTTATTTTCTACATATTCCAGCTTCCATTTCCCCTCATCCTCCCCCAAACACCCCCAAATAATATAAATATATTGCAACAATATATAGCAACAATAATAAAAATATATAGCAACAATAATAAAAATATATAGCAACAGTTCGGAAGATTCACTGTACCACGCTGGCGCTCTCAATACTCCCCCCGTTTCCCCCATCCATTGTAGGGGTGAAAAGGATTATTTTAGCTGTAAAGAA
The DNA here is from genome assembly GCA_932526585.2 of Philonthus cognatus. Classification (NCBI taxonomy): domain Eukaryota; kingdom Metazoa; phylum Arthropoda; class Insecta; order Coleoptera; family Staphylinidae; genus Philonthus; species Philonthus cognatus. Next base: position 24,522,659 of record OW052250.1, on the reverse strand, counting down.
TAATAAATAAAAATGAAAATTCCTGGGCAAACCTGTGCGCGCGAGGTATTGAGAGCGCCAGCGTGGTACAGTGAATCTTCCGAACTGTTGCTATATATTTTTATTATTGTTGCTATATATTTTTATTATTGTTGCTATATATTGTTGCTATATATTTTTATTGTTTAGGGGAGGATGAGGGGGGATGGAAGCTGGAATATGTAGAAAATAAGTGAAATAACTGCGAAAAAAACGGAAGAATCGATCATTTTTAAGGATTCTTTTACAAATTAAGGGGGCAAATCTCCCCCCCAAATCTACCTCCTTGCTACAAATGTTCATGTTTTGGAACTTTTCACCTCTCTAGTCCCTCAGAAGAAACGTAAAGGCTAAAATAATCCTTTTCATCCCTCCAAATTATCGAAAAGTGATAAAAACAGGTGGGGGGCCTCCCCCGAAAACGGTGGGTGATGGGGGAAAACGTCATATTCGGATTCAGGAGGTCATTTTACATAAGAATCAGCAGGAATGGTGTCAGGGCCGATTTTCATGCCGACCAGTGTTACATCAACTCTATTTATTCTATGTCATTTGAATTTCTGATTGATCGTCAAACGAGTGTTTCCACTCCCAAAATAAGCATGAAGTAAAATTTCGAGTTTAGAAAAGCCTGAAAATTTGGATTTGCTAGGGCGCGCGAGCGAAGCGAGTCGCGCCCTAGCAAATCCAAATTTTCAGGCTTTTCTAAACTCGAAATTTTACTTCATGCGCCACGCGTATAAATCACTAATTTCAAGTGAAATCTCCGAACAATTGGTTAGAGAAAAATAAATTTAGTATGTCAATTATCAATTGTTTAAATTACGGGGAAAGTACTATGATGGCCACATCACTATTTATTAAATTAATTTTTTACTTAACCTAGTAAAACATTGTAAACTATATACTATCAAATAAAATACCTTATATTGATTTACTAATTTTATTTATCTTGCCGACTAGTTGTATTTCTTGATAATAACATATAGTCGAAACTAATCAAAAAGTTAAATAAAATCAGTGAAACAACACCAAGTGTTTTAATTAATAAAAGTTAGTTGACTACTTATTTAGCACTGTGTTTTATTGCTAATTTACTAGCATTTGGTGTAGTAAAATCTTGATTCGTTTATGTTTAGAAATGATGTATTATTGATTAATATACCTACTCAGGAAAAATGGTCGAATTTTAACATCAGGACTAAAATATGTGAGTGTAATCAAAATCTGAAGTTTAAATTATTTTCATTTTATAAAGAAAAGAAAATATCACAGTTTTACTAAATGTTTATCAAATCTGGATAAAATAAACGATGAATACAAATATCTGCATTTTACTAGACTGGCTGTTTTTCTGTAAACTTTGAATAATAGTAAAACAACAATGATTCTTGCGCTGTAACATTTATTGCTTTATTTAAAAGAATTCAATTTTAATATGCTTTTTAAAAAACGTTTCGTTCACGAAAATCTTATAATATGTGTATTATTTAATTGTGTGGGTAGCATAAATGGGGTGCATTTAACACTCAAGCACATTAAACACGGGAATTGCGTGATAAATGTGGTTTTTAAACACGAATATAAATAATTGCCTAGTTCGATTTTTTGCCGCTATGCAGTAATAGTGCTGTGCTAGTCAAATCAGCTTCTTTTGTCATACATTTGACCATGGTGGTGATGAAGTCGTCGACGCCATTTTGATAAAGTACAAAGTAACGCGTCAACATCTCCGCCGTTCTCACTAGTTTAACCCGCGTAAAACGCGTTTGTAAACAGAAATCATTCTTAAATCTGTTAAACAATTGTGCTTCTATCGGTCGCGAGTGTTTTTTTTTAAGCGGAACAAACGTTAACACCGTGAAAACTGCATTCAAACGGAAGAGTTTGTTTTTTGTGAAAAGAGCGTATTTCTATGAAACTTAGGCGAAGAGCTAGACTGTGTGAGTATTATTTATTGTTGAACGATTGTTCATATTTGTGTTAAAGTGGAATTCACCCTATTACACATTCAAATCATAATACCGCAATCTGTCATCATTTATAATGGTTTGTAAATTAAATTCACTTGGTTTTGTTTCACTTATAAGTAAAACAAAACCAAGTGAATTTAATTTACAAACCATTATATTTTAAAATGTTTTACCAAGTGATTAATGAGAAAAAAGTGTCCATTATACTATCATCATTTATCTGTCAAATTATTATGAAACAAAACCGACCATTAAGACTGACGCGTATTTGATAAATATATATAATAAATGTTGTGTTATTAATTGATGTCGCGAACAAAGTATAGTGTATAACTTGCATATAATGGCAATTTATTACTCGAACGACTTGCTTCACTCGCCTTCGGCTCGTTCCGCAAACCTCGTTCTCGTGATTAATAGCTATCATTATATGCTCGTTGTACAATAAACTATTTCACACTTACCCTAAAGCTATCCTAATATTAAAAGTGAATCAAAAATACTTGAAGTTTAGGGTCCGATTTAAGTTTAAAACAAATCAATAGCTAAATAAGGAGCCTTTCGCAATTTGTAGTCCATCAACTACAAATTGCAAAAGGCTCATTATTTAGCTATTGATTTTTTTATATTACATGAAAATGTAACATTCTTAAAAAAGATGCGACAGATTACTTCAACGAATTTTTGTGAATATTAGAAGAATTAATTGCCTTTGATATATAATTAGTTCCGATTTATGTTTGAAACAATTTCACAACTTAAAAGTCTTGTCTATTTGCATTCGGTTAAATTTATTTTATAAATATTAATGAACATTCATTATTTTCCCCAGATATTACTTTATAAAAACAAACCGTTTTCAGAAATTTCACATAAACACAACCCGTTTAAACAGAATTAAAACCTCGCAAAGTAAATACACATTTCCGCGTGTGTACCGTAATAAATTAGAAAAAAGTTTCGTTTTTAAACGGAACACGAATCCCAGATAAACGTGCACGTATTTAAAATAAAGAGTAAAAGTGTTTGCGAAATGAATTTACCCGCATGCGAAACACATTTGGAGAAAAGCGTGAATGGAGGCCGACTTTTCCGAAAGCTACTTATCTCGTCCCTTTTGGAAACGGTTTTAACGCTTGTATAATGTACACGTGTAATATTTTCAGTGGTATTTATAAAAAGAGGCCTTATGTATGATATACTTGTGTAAGTAGGTATTAACTAAAATACCGGTGTTTTTTTTTGTAGCGTGGAGAAAGCTGGAACTTTAAAAGGCGAATTTGTCATTAACTAACGAGTGTCTATAAACTGTCGGCATCCCAGTGAGTTCCGACTTCAAAAACATACGTCGTAATTAGACATAAAATTACATTTATTTGACGTATCCGAAATTCACCGAATCCTATGATTTAATCTAAGATATGTAATTTGTATTTCAAAGCAACCGAGATGCCGACTAAAAACTTAAAAGAACAATTCTTTATATACGAGTGTGTATGAAATTTTGTATTCTAACGAGTGTCTATAAACTACACTCGTTAGAATACAAAATTTCACACATACTCGTATATAAAGAAGTTTTCTTTTAAGTTTTTTTTTTTAAAGAGTTCAATTTGAAGTTTTAAGCGAGTGTTGTCCGCTCCCAGACTAAGCATGAAGTAAAATTTCGAGTTTAGAAAACCCTGAAAATTTGGTTTGGTCGCGTAGCGCGAAGCGCGGAGCGACCAAACCAAATTTTCAGGCTTTTCTAAACTCGAAATTTTACTTCATGCGCCACGCGTCTAAAACACTGAAATATTGTGAAGTTTACAATATGCTATTAAAGCAGAATGCTAAAGACGTATATTTTGAACTTCACTTAAAACCAGTGTTCTATATGCGTGGCGCATGAAGTAAAATTTCGAGTTTAGAAAAGCCTGAAAATTTGGTTTGGTCGCTCCGCTTCGCGGAGCGACCAAACCAAATTTTCAGGCTTTTCTAAACTCGAAATTTTACTTCATGCTTAGTCTGGGAGTGGAAAACACTCGCCTAAAGCTTCAAACTGAACTCTTATAAGAAACAACAAATGTCGGAAAATTTATTTTGCATTTGTTTTAAGTATACTTTTACATATTCTACATTAACATTTGTAAAATTAATGACCATGTAATTAAAACTAAGCAATTAATTTTGAACTTCATTTTAAATCAGTGTTTTATACGCGTGGCGCATGAAGTAAAATTTCGAGTTTAGAAAAGCCCAGAAAATTTGTCTCGGGTCGCTGCGCGACCCTCGACAAATTTTCACGGGGCTTTTCTAAACTCGAAATTTTACTTCATGCTTAGTCTGGGACTGGAGTACACTCTCTTTAACCTTTAAAATGAATTCTTTTAAAAATAACTTAAAAGAAAAATTATCTGTATTATGTATGTTTTTCTGTATTCTAGTTAATGAAAAATTCTTCTTTTAAAGTTCCAGATTTCTCCATGCTACAAAAAAATAACCGTATTTTTGTTAATACCTACTTACCAAATTCTAAAGGCTTTTCTAAACTTGAAATTTTACTTCATGCTTAATCTGGGATTGGAAACACTCGTTAGAGGCTTCAAATTAAAAGTTTTTAATTTCTGAAAACTTACATAAAAAAATCGCGATATGTACACCTAAAAGAAAAATTCCCAGTATGTATACTTAAAAGAATAATTTGCTGTGTATTATTTCATTTAGACCTTCCTTCGAGAGATTTCTCTGTAAATAAGTAAAGAAATAATCTCTTGTCTATATTAGATTATATTACAAATTTTGTAAATTCGTTGAATTTCTTACTCTTATTCTACAATTTAGTTATAATTATTATAATTTTATTTATTCATTTATTTATATTATCATTATATTGAATTTCAAATACAACATTTTCTCGGAGCAACGAAGTGCGAAAACGTGCAAACAATATTTACACGCCATTTTATCCCGGGCATTATGCTAAATTAATGCTGAAAGCTTTTAAAGGCCTGAAAACTTCATTGAGAAACAGTTTTCCACGCTGCCGGCTTTCGAAACGGGCGAAAGACATTTTTCGCCCTTCTCTAAAAAGCTCAGCAACTCATCATGAATACTACATATTTCATCAACGTTAATATTACAGGATTTAAATAACTTTCTCTTTTTCTTTAAAAAAAAGTTCAAATTGGATATCACTCTCTCTTTTTCCAAAGAACTAAATACAAATAAGATTTTAACACTCAAGAAATGAAGTCTGTTTTGTTGAACCTAATATTTACTTTTTAAAATATGAATTCTGTTTAATAAAAAAAAAAAACGCTGAAAACTAAACTCGTCAAGAATTGAAAGTAAATTAATCTTTTTTATAACTAAAAAAAAAAACGAGTAATAGAAGTGAACATATTTAATTAGTGAAAATATTTTAAATTTGAAACACTCTTTCATTATTTAAAGAACATGAAATATACGAATTTCATGCCATCAACACTAGAAAAATTGAACCAAATTAATATTGACTTTTTAGAATATTTGTAAATTTAATTAATATTTGTATAAAGAAAATTTAACATGAAAAAAAATTGAGTTTGTCAATAATTTGCAGAATATTTACAAAATATAAAAACGAATTAAAATTAAGATCGACTTTCTGCAAAAATTTAAATATTATTCAATATCTGCCGGGGTAGTTGTTTCAATGAATATTTGGAGATTTGTCAATGAGACAAAATTTTTGCAGAAAGTCGATATTAATTGTAATTCGCTTTTATACTTTGTAAATATTTGTATATTATAAATGAATTAAAAAGTTCTATTTATCAATGTTACCTGCTTACGAAAACTATTATTTTAGTTTTCGTAAGCAGGTAATGCAAAATTAACTTTATTTTATCCAGTAAACAAATCTGTCAATAGTCGGGTTTCAACAGTTAACTTGCATTTAAAGTTATTTGATTTTACAGGCAGTCATGTACAATTCAAAGCTTGTAATAATGTATAGTTTAATACGACATACCCAAAAATATAAGCAAACATATTTTTTGATGTGGTTAAAATAAAAAGTAAAACAAATATACCATATGTTCAATTAAAAAAAACTCTAGAGTGCCATGATTTTATCTTTTTTCAAATTTAAGTAGGCCACACACTTCAGGAATTGACATATAAAACGTCAGACACAATAATTGTAATGTATATTTTTACAGTTGCCAACCTAGAATATTTTCCATGGCACTCAAGAGATTTTTTTTAATTGAACATACGATTCTAATTATAAAGCAATTTAACGCTTTTGTTTAAAAAGCATTTAATGATGTAAAATAGGTTTTTATAATGTGAAGACTTTATATGTGAATACGTTAATTGTGTTTTATATCAGGTGTTTATTTAAAAACCCGATCGAGAAGGCGTTGCATATTTTGGATAGAAAGAAATGGAACGAAAAAGTGAAGTCGCGGATTTTTTTACGTTTTGTCATACCTGACAAAAATATCAGATTGTGTTAATCAATAGTTTATTAGTTGCCTTGTTCTTATAGTTGTGTTATTTCTTTTTAGAAATCAGCTGCTTTTACAGGTAAATAAACAATGGTAATTGCAATATAGAATAAAATAGAAAACTTTGATAAAACTGGGTAAGATTAACATCGACAGAAGCGACTGAAAAATTCACGTACGACCTACTTTACAATGTTTTAAACATATTACAGCCAACTCGAACTAGTTTTTTAACTGATCACTTGATATCATATTACAATATCTTGTAATTGGGAAATTTCATGTTGTGCAATAAAGACTTATTATGATTATTATAACTAATGAGTGGTCAGTGTTTTTTACTGGCATATAGACCAGTGTCCTTTTTTGACAATGAAAGTTAAAGACAAGGAGTTTAGTTCACATGAATTGTAACAGAAAAAATGTAAAGATGTTCATAATTTGATATAAACTAAATGTTTGAGTCTAGGGTAGAATTGTATGCTATCAATAAACAAACCAAGTGTTTTAATCACAGTTCTACTATTTATACCAGTTTTAATAGTAAAACGCAAGTTTTAAATAAAATTAAATTAAGAATAAATTTGGCTTAAAATTACAGAAAACATGTTTAAAATTTATAATAAAAATTCGTAGAAATTATCCAAAATCCTACACTAAGCCTGCATTCAATAAGTACAAAGTTACTTGTATCTATTAAATGCATTTTACAATTTACAGACTTTATGAAATGTTGTCCGAAAATATTATTAATTAATTACAAAGTTTACGTGCTATTAGTTAGTTTTTAACTTTTATTAAAATTAACGTGGCAACGTTGCATTTTTATGTGTTCTAACTTCACTCTAATCAAATTTGAAGTAATTTACAGGTTATGTTGCACTGTTTTTTGTTCTAGAAGTGTTTATTCGGCTGAAGTATTTAATTACAATGTAATTTAGCATGAAGTAAATTTCGAGCTTAGAAAGGCCTAAAAATATACAAATCTTTATTAAATCATAGCATATGATTACAATATATTTTTTTTAATCATTGACCTTTCTATCATTGTGTGGTGTAATAATTATTGTTATTTGTGGTTATTTATTAGTTGTTAATTGTAATTAGATACTATTTTGGAACTTGTCCTGCCTGTATCTTATCATTTTCTCAAATAAATACGTATATTTCGTCAATTTTTATGCATTTGGTTTTAGCTTTACATTAATTTCCGATTGCCTTCAAATTGCTAATTTCTTTATGTTAGAATATTACTTTTCTTAATTATTTTGGAGGGAGCATGTAAGTTATTTTTTTTTGTATAGTAAAATATTCTGCATGGATTTATGCTGTTATTTAATTTTGCTTTCATAATAACCCGAAAAATAGTTATATAAAAATGATCATATTTAATATATAAAGTTACGAAAAAACTATTCGTGAAAATGCAAACAGTGTCTTAATTAATAAGACAATTTAAGACGATAAATATCCATTGAAACAACTACTTCCCATACAAATACACCTCCGGATATTGAATTATACAATGAAATATTTAAAATCTTATTTAATTTGATTTGTTACAACGCTCTATTAAAGTATATGTAACGTGTTAGATGGCCTAAGACATTAGTTTTAATCCAAGTCCTTTCACTTCTAATGTGTTTCTATCTCTCCTTTCATTTTAAATTGTATTGTTAGTTGGTTTGAAGAGAATTTGACCTAAACGTTACATATACTTTAATAGAGCGTTGTAACAAATCAAATTAAATAAGATTTTAAATATTTCATTGTATAATTCAATATCCGGAGGTGTATTTGCACGGGAAGTAGTTGTTTCAATGGATATTTATCGTTTTAAATTGTCTTATTAATTAAGACACTGTTTGCATTTTCACGAATAGTTTTTTCGTAACTTTATATATTATGTTTAAAGTGTGCAAACTATAACAAGCGTAAGCTAATTTTCTCGAATTCAAATAGTTTTGAATTTGAATTTATCATGATCATATTTATTTGAGTAATTTTAACTTAACGAACAGAGTGATTAAATATACGCTACGATTTTCGATTTTCAATAATTCAGTTCGTAATGCTTAAACAATTAAAAATAATGAAATAGTGTAAGTTGGTGAGATTTCAAATGATAAAAAATCAATGAATGTTAACAAAATAAAGCTTTGCTGTTGGAATTAATTGTTAGTCTAGAACTAGTAAAGTTATAATTTTTATAAATTAAATCACCTTTTATAATTTTAATAAATGTTTAAAATATGTGTTTGATATGCATATGCGTTTTCAAGTTTGGCAAAATATATGTTTCACTGTCTATCGAATAGGTGATAGACAGTGAAACATATATTTTGCCAAACTTGAAAACGATAGCAGGTTGTAAGCAATAAAAAGAAAACAGTGGCAGTAATTCTTGTTTAAGAACTTTCCTCTTGAGATTGTTGTCGGATGATTTGTGTTATAAAGAATTATGGGCGTCGTTTTAAAACCCGTTACCGCCTTACTCTTCTATCCATTACTTTTTAAACGCCATTTTCACATAAACAATCCCACAGCACTACATAAAAAATCATATTCGAAAAAATTATTAGATTTATGCACATCAAATAATTACAAATACAGTGCGATCGTTTAAATTATGATTTAGAGTAGGCGGCATTTTTTGTGCGGTTGTCCAGAATGCTAATTGAACGATAGAATAAATTTGAGGTTATGGTAAACTAGGGTGTTAACAGTCAGTAGTGCTAATCTAATTTAAAATTCAAAGCCTACTCTAAATCATGTTATTAACGATCGCACGGTATCTATGTATATTAATGATGAATGTATTAGTATATTTTAGAAAAATAATAATACAACGCTAAAATGGCGAGTATATTTTTTATTCGTTTAATAAAAATAATCTATGTATAAGTTATAAATGAAATTTAAACATCTTATTTTTCAAGATTTTAAAAGATAGTCAATCCTATCAAGGTGATTTTATCACCTTGATAGGATTGACTATCTTTTAAAATCTTGAAATATATATATTAATAAAAAAAATACAAGAGATTTAAATTTCATGTATATCTAATACGTTGATTATTTTTAATAAATATAATTTTAATAGAATAAAAAATATACTTTTCATTTTAGCGATGTATTATTATTTGCAAAAAATAAGTGATATTTATAGATACAGTTGCCAATATTTTTATATTAAACTGTTCTTACTCGTATTTGAATCCTCCCCTATTACCAAATTTGAAAAGACAATTCAATGATAACACTAAAAACTAGATAAGATGTTTAGTGCAGTTTAATCAATTGTGGGATACATTTAAAAAATAATTGAAGCCTTACAAGGAAAATTGTAAATGCTATTATTTACAATATTTTCAATAAATGAAGAATGCTAAATTTAATTTATTTTCACGTAGCCACCTGTTGACTTGCATAATTTAATGAGTATACTAGTATTAAGGTTATGTTTACACAACTTGTAATCAAATCTTTAAAATAAATCGTTTATATAAAAAGCCAAAGTTGTAATTATCGGAATATGTATATTTAAAAGATAAAATCCCCGTATAAATTAAACTAATATTACTTATAGTTTTAGTTTTAAGTATACATACTCCGATTATAGCGTATATGCTATAAATCTTGAGATTTTCGCTGGTTTTTTAAGAGAGTTTAATTTGAAGCTCCAAACGAGTGTTTTCCACTCCCAGACTAAGAATGAAATAAAATTTCGAGTTTAGAAAAGCCTGAAAATTTCTTTTCAGCGAAGGGACCAAACCAAATGTTCTCGAAATTTTACTTCATGCGCCATGCTTATAAAACACTGAAATATTTTGAAGTTTACAATGTGTTACTAAAGCTGTATGCTAAATAGGTGTATTTTAAACTTCACTTAAAACCAGTGTTGTATACGCGTGGCGCATGAAGCAAAATTTCGAGTTTAGAAAAGCCTGAAAATTTAGTTTGGCCGCTCCGCTTCGCGGAGCGACCAAACCAAATTTTCAGGCTTTTCTAAACTCGAAATTTTGCTTCATGCTTAGTCTGGGAGTGGACAACACTCGTTCAAAGCTTTACATTGAACTCTTTTAAAAAACCAGCGAATATCTCAAGATTTACAGCATATACGCTATAATCGGAATTACAGAAAAACTCCCTGTACTATAAGTAATATCAGTTTAATTTATACAAGGATTTTTTCTTTTAAATATATACTTTTTGATAATTACAACTGTTAGCTTTTTATAAAAGTGATCTCTATAAAGATTTGATTACAATTTTTGTAAACAAAACCTTAATACCAGTATACTCATTCAATTATGCAAGTCAACAGGCTTTTCTAAACTTTGCTTCATGATTATCCTAGGAGTGAAAAACACTCATTTAAAGCTTTAAAAAAACAACTAATTTTGTAAAATTTACAGCGAATATGTATGCATATGTATACCTAAAAGAAACATTCCCTGTATATTTATTATTAAATACACAATTTAAGTATATATAATCCTCTTGCTCAAAATTCTATTAATTTTCTTTCAAATCTTTGCGGATTTCAATAATTCAACTCTACAAATAAAAATGTCCGGAAGCTGAAAATCGAGTGACGTGGGCAATAAATTCAAATTTCTAGCTCCATTAATTTTGTCAACAAGTTGTTTTATTACAGGCGGCCGCAAAATAACGCACACGTGTACCTGATTTTTTACTTTTATTTCCGGTTTTGGTCGACATGCCGGATTTATTGCACGGGGCACGAAAATTTAATGAACCCTACAAAATTAAAACGCGCGACCGAAAATAAATATTCCAACGAATCAGGAAATATTTTGAAATGTTCACTATCTGAATTTTTAATAGATTTAATTTTATGAGAAACCATTCATTACGTTTTACAATATAAATCATATTAATGCAGAGAATAGGGCCATTTGCACCCCGATTAATTAATTAAAATCATCTAGTAATCATTGATTAAACCTCAAATTAAGTCAAAATTCTAGAATATGAGAATGTTTTAAATTTGTAAAATAACCTAAACATGTTTTTTTACTAATATGCAATTGTGTAAACAATTTCTGAATAACATTGTTGTGTTTTTAAAAAGTACTAATCATTGATTAAGTTAATCGACTTGGGTACAAACAGGCCTAAATCTTACAATTTGTTATCCCATTTGTTATGGACCTAATTTTTCTAATTTTAAAATACGACACCAAAGTTCACATTTTCTCATAATAATTATAACTTTTATCATCTTCCAACAGATAATATTCAATTACAGGGAAACATTGCGTAAATAATAATGATAATCAGATTACAAATATAAATAAAACTACTACAAATTACAAAAATATGAAAAAATAAAATGAGAGCATGCGAGGACTTAAATTTAACTTAACATTAAAATAACAATTATGGCAAAATAGCGGTTTTATACAAACAATTAAACAAAAAATAATAATAAAAATTTGGACAGACTATGAAATATGTCTTAATAAGTACCACATTAAATAAAATATCGGCTATGAAGTTGACATTGTTATAGATTCTGATTATAGCGTCTGTGGTAACCATATTAGATTTTTATTTAATTGAATAGAGCAAAAAATTTGTATTGCACTTTAATTATTTTACCATGCAAAGCTGTTTGAATTATAATTAAAACAAAAAATCCTCTCTCTATTAAAGAATAATATTCCTATCTACCAATTCGGTTTTCTTCCAAAACGCTCCACTTCACTTCCTTTAACTATCCTTACTTCAAATTGCCAAACTAGCCATCTAGAAGGAAAAAAGACTGCAGTGCTATTTCTGGACATAGCTAAGGCATTCGATAGTGTATGGCATTGGGGTCTTCTCTATAAGTGCAGTATCCTTAACAATTCCCTTCACCTCATAAAGGTCATCCAAATATGCCTTTTAAGCCGCTCACTACAAATCCATATCCAAAAAAACCCTTTCATCTATTTTTCACCCAGAACAAGGTGTTCCCTAAGGTTCCCCTCTATTCCTACTACTATATGATGTATTTTGTTACGACCTCTTCAATCCTAACCCTGATTTTATCGACCTTACCAAATATCCTCTACAATTTGCCGATGATACCGCCCTGATTTCCCACTCAACTACCCAAACCTCAACCATAGATTCCCTCCAAAACTTAATCAAAAAAGGCTCCGAATGGTTTTGCAAATAGAGGCTCAAAATAAATCCTAATAAATCCCAACTGTCCCTACCCTACCACCGGTTAACACCTAATTCCTTATCGATATTCATAAACAACACCATAATTCATCCTTCTCCTACATGTAGATACCTTGGTATCCATTTCGATAACAAATTATCTTTTAAAAAACACACATCACTAACTAAAACAAAGACAACTAAGAGAGCAAAATATTTCCGCTGCCTCGCGTACAAAAATCAAGGAATAAATACAAATGCGTGTGCAATTATATACAAAATGATATGTCGCCCTATCTTACAGTACTCCTCTATCCTGTACTTAAATTCCTCCAAATCCACCCTCAACAATCTCGAGGTTGAGAAGAGATCGTCCCTCCGTACTCTTACAAAACTTCGGCACTCCCAAAATCCTCTCTATAATACCTCAAATATCCTTCTATACCAAACAACAAAAGTACTACCAATTAAAGATAAACTTCGATTCTTAACCGAGCGATTTGCATGCAACGATAATAATTATGATCTACTCAAACAAATGTGCACCCCCAGAAATCCTGACATTCCTCCTAAATTTAAAAACCTGCCCATCACCCTATTCGAATATATATCCTCACTACAGCCTCCTACCCCTACATAATTTTCAAAAACCATACCACCAATAAATACAAGGGCAGAAAGACTTATGGTCGATATCCCTTATTTGGGAACGCAATATAAGAATATTTATGTTTTGTTAATACTATATTTATTGTACATACTTCTCAAATAATAAAGATTTAGTTATATATTTTTTATTTTTAGTTTTTAAGTTATGTAAAAATCATTGTATTTCAAAGTATATGCAGTGCTATATTGTGAACGATTGTGACTATACTGTATTGCGCTATAATTGTATTTTTCTAATTTATCCTATTATTAGATCTTATGAATCTGTTGGATAATAAATAAATAAATAAATAAATATATTTTACCATTTGAATTTGATACTTTTGTAAATATTTCTGTATAACAAATGAGATTTAGTAGTTTTTTGCCGCGAAGTTATCAAAAACTTGTATAAACTTTTTTTGGGAAAAGCGGCAGGATTCAAAAATTGTATTTTCCTTTTTTCAGCCGGAAAACTTTATTTTTATTTAGCCAATATTTCGCTGGATTTTTTCAGCTTATTCAAGGCAAGTTAAAACTAAAATTAAGCCATTTGCGTTTGTTTTAACATTCATACAACAATTTTGTTTGTCAATGTAGCCCATTTCCAAAAATAATCTTGATTTTAAATTATTTCCGAATCTAAAATCTACTACAGAATAGATTTTGATAATACAAACATTTTAGATTTGGAATAAGATTATAAATCAAGATTATTTTTGGAAATGTTCTACAGCAAACGTTAAGCTGTTTAATTTTTAATAACAAACAATTATATATTTACAAACATTTTACTCGTAGATATCTGACAATTTTTAATGTTGTCTAAAAAAGCCCAGATATATGTAAGTATTTTTCATAATGTTTAAGAATAATGTTTTCTCTTGTTCTCCTCTTAATAAGTTATGTTCTTATGAATAAAATATCCTTGTATTTAATTTTGTTAGTTTTAACGTGCCATGAAGAAGCTGAAAAAATCCAGCGAATTATTGGCTAAATAAAAATATAGTTTTCTGGCTAAAAAAAGAGAAATATAATTTTTGAATTCTCTCGCTTTTTCCTAAAAAAAATTATATAAGTTTATTATTATAACAAATATTACAAAAAATATGGTTTACGTGTTAAATACAAACGCTTTTATACATGCGTATTTTATTTAATTCAGATTTTAATTAATATTTACTATTGTATGAAGTATGATACAAACATTAATGTTTTTTTTTTTCTCGTAAAAATGAAGTCTATTTAACTATTATAATAAGAGTTTTAATTAGAATGATAATATTAATTTATTATTTTTGCTGCGATTTATAATTAGCCGTATATTTCACAAAGGATCATATATGTAATGCATCAACAGAATTATTTTATAATTAGTCCATTAATTAACAAAGAGTGTTTGCAGCAACTAATTTGTATATCAATTTATAGCCAGTTATTCATTCACCATTAAACAATTACATTTTTTTTATTAGATCTCTAGTGAATATAATTACATTATTAAATATAATATTTCTCAATAAACTGGGCATTGGTTTTGCTTTATTATATATATATATATATATATATATATATATATATATATATATTGCTTTAATATATATATAATAGTATAGTATAATAGCTGAAGCATAGCCAGGATTTTTTTTTATACTTTTCCTGAAATGTATATGCTAGTGTTTGCCAAAATAAGATTAATTTCAAACGTTTTTAAGATATTCAAATCTTGTATTTAAGTGTTTATATTTAATTTTCTAAGCATAGGTTTCCACTCCCAGATTAAGCATGAAGTAAAATTTCAGGCTTTTCTAAACTCGAAATTTTACTTCATGCACCAGGCGTATAAGCCAGTGATTTAAAGTAAAGTTCAAAATATATTGCTTAAACTTTACAATAATTAAGTGTTTTATATGCGTGACGCATGAAGTAAAATTTCGAGTTTAGAAAAGCCTAAACATTTGGATTTGCCAGGGCGCGATTCGCTTCGCTCGCGCGCCCTGGCAAATCCAAATTTTTAGGCTTTTCTAAACTCGAAATTTAACTTCATGCTTAACCAAGGAGTGGAAACACTCGTTAGAAACTTCAAATTTAACAATTTTCAAAAACAACGAATTCCTGAACGAATACGGTATAAAAAAACAGGATATATAAACTTCGATAAAAAATATGTTATAGTCTTGATTAAAAAGCAATAATGGATAATTCGAAGGGTTAAACGAGCATGTTATTTATACATATATAAGGACAGTAATTATTAATACTGAACATTATTATTGAGGATTTATTTAATAAACGTATTATTTTTACTTTAGTTCAGTCTTGAAGAACTAAAAGGTATTAATTTTCAATGTAGGATTTTCAGTGTATAATTAGTTTAATCCGTTCTTAATTATTTTCAGTTTAAAATTGATGATATCTTTCTTGAGACAATGTTTGCGAATTGCGGCTAATTTTCGTCGCCGAAAGCAAACTTGTTTTTTGGTTGGTAAAATCCTGTCCCGATTGGAAATTACCATAATTATAAAAGTGCAAGACAAATTAATCCCCGGGGAGCTTAATCCTCGGCCAACATCGGCATTTATTTTTCGCCGAGTTTGGCGGTAATTAAGTTTCAATCAAGGACGTCCAATTATGTAAAAATTCTATAATCAACTTAAGACGACTTGCGAAAATACGAGTAAAGATAGTATTATTAAACGAAAATTTAAATAATCACTATTGAATTTATTTAATTAGATCCCAGCAAACACACATATAATATAAATATGTAATATGTAAAAATATGTACTTAATATATATGTAAAGATATTATATAATATACATGTATATTTTATTTAATATAATTTTATTAATTACATGATATATACATAGTAATTATTATGTCTATATCAGTGATGGGGAAACTACGGCCCGCGGGCCAAGTCCGGCCCGCGAAAAGGTTTAATCCGGCCTGTTTAAGAGTGCCGTCGTGAGAATGTTTGAACGCGTTCTTACTTCGTAATGTGACGACCCGCATAAAAACTACCTACCTACGATTAAGCATTATTCTTTGGCCCGCTACGATTGTCTGGTTATTACAAATGGCCCGTCTTAAAAAAAGTTTCCCCACCACTGGTCTATATAAATAAATAGACATAATTATTATTTATTGATTTATTCCAACAGTTTACAAGAAACTTATTACAGGATAAATTACATTCAATTAAAACATATTCGCCCTACATAAGATAGTAAACTGTGAGTTATAAATCAACTTACGCAAGATAAAAATAAAAGTAAAATAAAAGAAAACAAAAACGAAATAAATACTACATATACTTTCACATATTCCATACAAACATTTGTAATTAAATTAATGAACGTGTGATCAAACCTAAGTCGAAGTATATTTTAAACTTCACTTTAAGTCAGTGTTTTATACGCGTGGCGCATGAAGTAAAATTTCGAGTTTAGAAAAGCCTAATTTGGCTCGGTCGCTCCGCTTCGCTACACGCCCGAGCCAAATTTTCAGGCTTTTCTAAACTCGAAATTTTACTTCATGCTTAATCTGGGATTGGAAACACTCGTTAGAGTCTTAAAATCATAAGTTTTTAATAAGATCACGATTGTCTGAAAATTTACATTAAAAAATCGTACCATGATACCTAAAAGAAAAATTCCTTGTATTCAAAACTTTTTCAAAATTTGAACATATAAATGGGCAAATAATGAAGAAGAAAGATATTTTTAAGCAAGATTAAGATTACAAATGTACCTATCACCGCCTCAAATTATTTGTATCTACTACCAACTGAATAAAGAAATAAGATTAATAAACATGTGATCAAAACTAAGCAGTATGTTTTGAAATATCTTTCTTCTTCATTATTTGCTCATTTATATGTTAAAGTTTTGAAAAAGCTCTGAATACAAGGAATTTTTCTTCTAGGTATCATGGTACGATTTTTCAATGTAAATTTTCAGACAATCGGGATCTTATTAAAAACTTATGATTTGAAGACTCTAACGGGTGTTTCCAATCCCAGATTAAGCATGAAGTAAAATTTCGAGTTTAGAAAAGCCTGAAAATTTGGCTCGGGCGCGTAGCGAAGCGGAGCGACCGAGCCAAATTAGGCTTTTCTAAACTCGAAATTTTACTTCATGCGCCACGCGTATAAACACTGATTTAAAGTGAAGGGCAAAATATACTGCTTAGTTTTGATCACATGGTCATTAATTTTATTTCTTAATTCAATTGGTAGTAGATACAAATTATTTGAGGCGGTGATAGGTACATTTGTAATCTTAATCTTTGTTCAATGAATTTTCTATTTTATGAGTTAATTGAATTGTCATATTACTGTCAGATTTTTCTTCACATAAGCAACAAATTAAAAGTTGATTTACAACATAAGATGTGATTAATCTTGTCCTAACCTAAAACAGACAACCTGCATCACACTACTAAATTCTTGAAATATCAAATTTGATAAGTCAAAATAATATACAGGGTGAGTTTTTTTCGATGTTCTCTATGGTGATCTCGGAAACTATAAGAGATAGAAACACGGTTAAATGGGGAAAAAGTGTAGTTTTATAGGACGAATAAAATGACACTTTCAAAATATTTGAAAAAGTCAAGGGTAACTAGATGTTTTGAATAAAGTAAAATGTGTCAATTTTTTGAAATAAATATATCTCTACTATTATCATAGAAAAGAAAACTATAAAGGACAAAGTTGTAGAAAATTTTACACAGATTAATAACAAAAAATCAAAAAAAGATTTCGCCCATATTTTGGGAGATATGACACATTAATATATACTTTTAGGTCACATAAAACTTTCAGCTTTCCTAGAAACTTCATAAGAATTTTTCAGAATACATAAGAAATTAATAAATAGCCTCAATCTTTCGGGCATTCTAACGATATATTGTAGTTGTTATAATTGGCAAATATTATATGTTCAATAAAAAAAACCTCTAGAGTGCCATGATTTAATCTTTTTTCAAATTAAAGTTGGCTACACACTTTAGGAATTGACATATAAAACGTCAGACATAATAAATATAATGTATATTTTCAGAGTTGCCAACCTAGAATATTTTCCATGGCACTCTAGAGATTTTTTTTAATTGAACATACGATATCATACAATGCAATATTAAAAAAATTACTTTCCTAGAAATTTCATATCTTATTAAAACTGGATAATATCCAGAAAATATAATCCTTACAAATTTTAGGCCATTCATACTTTTATTAATAGTAAAAAACATATGAATAGAGATGCATAGTATATTATGGAAATGCGGAAAAGCGTAATATGATATGCTTATGTAAACTGAATTTTTTTGCACTCTCGTTTATTTCGTTCATTTTTTTTTTCTTCGTGCCATTTTGCGCAAAGCGTCGTAAAATATTGTGGCGTAGAGCTTTGTTAGTTATACATTCAACTTTATTGCGTTCGCCTCTTTTGTTTATATATTCATTGTGCTGTGCGCTAAATCTATTAAATTATTCATTTTCATAGAAACCAAAAATAGATTAAATTATTTCTTGGTTTTCTGAGCTTTGACCAATTCAATTACAAATATAATAAAAAATAGGATAAATAAAACCTAATTCTGGATATTTATTTAAAACACTTGGTTTGTTTTACTAATTTGTGAAAATTAGTGAAACAAACCAAACAAACCAAGTGTATTAAATAAATATCCTGAATTAGAGTGAAAAATGTTTCACCACGGGTTAGGTGGAAAATTAATTATACATAAATAAAACCTTTTGAGATTAAATAG
The DNA here is from genome assembly GCA_932526585.2 of Philonthus cognatus. Taxonomy (NCBI): domain Eukaryota; kingdom Metazoa; phylum Arthropoda; class Insecta; order Coleoptera; family Staphylinidae; genus Philonthus; species Philonthus cognatus. The sequence continues at coordinate 24,503,586 of OW052250.1, read as the reverse complement.
AAGTTAGACCTCCTCTACATGTAAATATCTCGGCATTACATTCGATACAAAATTCACCTTTAAAACCCACTCCCAGAACCTCAAGGCAAAAGTCAGGTCGAGGGCTCGGCACTTCAGAATCTTAACCTACCGCAATCACGGTATCACAACAAAAACTGCAGTGCATATCTATAAAATGATATGCCGTCCTCTACTCGACTATTCTGCCATCCTTTTCTTTAACCCCCGTCCTGCTGTCCTAAATAACCTCCAAGTTGCTGAAAGATCAGGCCTTAGAGTGCTTACCAAAATTAGACACCCCCAAAACCCATTTCACAACCCGTCAAACCAACTCCTCTATGAAAAATGCAACATTATCCCAATTGATAACCGCCTGAAACTCCTGGCAAATAAATTCGCCCTAAACCTATTTATTCAGAATATCATCGACAACCTATACATTCCACGCAACCCCAACATAACCCCTAAATGTAGATATCCAGAAATCACCATTCATCAATTCATTTCATCGACAATGACGAATGACCATGACGATTAATCATTCAATATCATACACAAACCTGTATCATTCACTTTCTTATATCATAAAAAAAAAAGTATATATATATATATATATATATTTATATATTATGAATAAATAAAATACATTAAATAAATAATAACAGGCCGAAAGACCACTAGTCGATAGCCGATTTGCGGAAATATTTAAAATATATACGAGGTATTATAATATTTGTTAATGTATATATTTTTGTATATATTTCTGTAAATAAAGATGTTTATATATATATATATATATCACTGTTTCTTCGGGTTTGGTCCCGCGTATTTTCTTGGCTCTGGTCCATTTTATTAAAAATAAAATGGACCAGAGCCAAGAAAATACGCGGGACCAAACCCGAAGAAACAGTGATACATGTTACGCCCGCGAAAATCTACGTTTTAACATATATATATATATATATATATATATATATATATATATATATATATATATATATATATATATATATATATATATATATATATAGAAGTTAGATTATGGTCAAACTCTCTCATAATCATTCAAGTAACATGAAAATTTGAAATTCCTGGTTCTCTGGGCTTATCAAGGGAGTAGCTACAGTGAAACAGTTAGAGCAAACCTCCAGGCGCGCGAAATTTTGTAGGCTCAGAATTAGAACGAAATATAAACGAAATTAACATTTGGACATTTCTTGTATTTTGGAGGCATTTACTTTCTAGTAAATGTTCAATATTTCTAAATTTTATTTATTTATTAAATTAACGGTAAAACACCTTTTGACAGAATTATTAATTAATATACAGGGAGTTTTTCTATTAAGTATACATGTTGTGATTGAGTCTATATGTTGTAAATCTTTCGATATTCTGCGTTTTTTTTGAAGAGGTTCATTTGAAGTTTTCAAAGAATTACGAAATGTTATTCGTGAAAATGCAATCAATGTCTTAATTAATAAGACAACTTAAGACGATAAATATCCACTGAAACAACTACTTCCCGTGCAAATACACCTCCGGATATTGAATTATACAATGAAATATTTAAAATCTTATTTAATTTGAATACTTAATTATATAATTCAATATCCGGAGGTGTATTTGCACGGGAACAACTACTTCCTGTGCAAATACCACTGGATATTTATCGTCTTAAGTTGTCTTATTAACTAAGACATTGTTTGCATTTTCACAAATAAAATTTTCGTAATTTTATATATAATGTTTAAAGTGTGCAAACTATAAGAAGCGTAAGCTTATTTTCTCGAATTCAAATAGTTTTGAATTTGAATTTATCTTGTTTTAAAAGAGTGTTTTTCACTCCCAGATTAAGCATGAAGTAAAGCGGAGCGACCAAACCAAATTTTCAGGCTTTTCTAAACTCAATATTTTACTTCATGCGCCACGCGTATAAAACACTGAAATATTGTGAAGTTAAAAATATACTGCTTAAGCAGTTTTCTAAAGCAGTATGTTTTGAACTTAACTTGAAATCAGTGTTTTGTACGCGTGGCGCATGAAGTAAAATTTCGAGTTTAGAAAAACCTGCAAATTTGGTTTGGTCGCGTAGCGCGAAGCGCTACGCGACCAAACCAAATTTGCAGGTATTTCTAAACTCGAAATTTTACTTCATGCTTAGTCTGGGAGTGGAAAACATTCGCTTAAAAATTAAAATTGTACTCTTAAAAAACAACGAATGTCGTTAAATTTACAGCGTATACATGTGTATACTTGAAAGAAAAATTCCCTGTATAGGTATTATCAATGACATTAATAATTAAAGTATAGTATCCAAGCCCTGTTTTAACGTGCAATACTGAAAGGGTTCAGCGTAAATTTGTTAAATTTAGTTCATTTAAATTTGCCTTGGGTGATGACTACCTTAATTTATTAAGTAAATTCCGTTTACATACATTGGAACAAAGACGTTTTATTAATGATATAATGTTTGTGTATAAACTATCAAATAGTCATATTAATTCACCATTTTTATTAGACAACATTAATATTCATGTACCATCTAGGTCTTTTAGAAGCAATTACAATTTCTTTATACCAATTAAAAAAACAGAATATGCGAAACATTTTGCAACATTGCGTCTTCTTCATAAATAAATAAATAAATAAACCTTTTTTCACGGATGTACCATTTTACAGAATAAAAATATTTTACAAAATAACTATTTAATACAAAAGATAGAAACAAAAACATTAATGACAACAAAGTAATCATTAAACAATTCTTATAAACTGGGGAAATGTATTACAAAAAATATCAAAGTCAGGATAAATTAACAAAGAATTAGCTGTACGCATAAGACGTGTAGTCGGAGTGTGGAAACCATAATTCGTGTTATGGAACGGTATGCGAAACAGCGGCGGGTTCCGAAATAAGCGATTATCAAATTTTATAGAAAAACACATGCGAGAAAGAAGAGTCGGGAATTGGATGTCCCCATTAAATAGTTTGTAAAGTAATGACATATCAGCAAAGTACCGCCTGCAACATGGTTGATCAATATTAAAATCAACGCTAACATTTACATTATTTACATTATTATGTCTCGACTTAAATGCTAGATATTTAATAAATTTGCTTTGAACATCTTCAATACGTTTAATATAAATCTTTTGATACGGACTCCATACACATGAAGCGTATTCTAGATGCGAACGAACGTATGCAAAATATACAATTTTAAATGACAATACCGACAGATCCCTAGACAAACGTTTAATATCTCCTAGCATTTTAGCCGCGCGGTTACATATAAAATTAATATGATGTTCGAAATTGAGTTTAGCGGCGAACCAATCCCCAAGGTCCTTCATTATATTAACTTTTAAAACCTTTTGCCATCAATATGGTAATTAAAATCGCATGTTACCATCTTACGTGAAAAAGTTAGATATTTACACTTGTCCATATTGAAACTTAGACCGTTTAAAATGCACCAGTTAGCTAAGTAGGAAAGATCATTTTGAAGTAAAAGACAATCACCAATATCGCATATTTCTCTAAATAACTTTAGATCATCAGCAAATAATAAAAAATTTGAGAATATATTTGATAAAGAGATGTCATTAATAAAAATAAGGAATAATAAAGGACCACAGTGCGATCCCTGGAGTATCCCAGAAGGAACGCAGAAAATGTCAGAGAGATGTTTTTTTATTATTCCAATGTTGTAGATGTGGATTTATTTAATGTTACTTTAGGACAGCTCCGTAGTAAACTTTTAAAATTAAATGATTTTTAACCCATTAAGCGCCATTGATGCGTACACACAACATTATTAATTTGTTGTCAATTAAATTATTAAATAAGTAAATTTATATATATTATATAATTTGACCTGACTTAAAAATGTATAAAGAAAAATGTAAACATTTTGGTATTTAAATATTACGGTTATTACTTACTTAAAAAAAATAATGTGAGTGCATTTCTAACTTCACAATAGTTCAGTGTTTTATGCGCGTGGCGCATGAAGTAAAATTTCGAGTTTAGAAAAGCCTGAAAATTTGGTTTGGCCGCTCCGCTTCGCGGAGCGACCAAACCAAATTTTTAGGCTTTTCTAAACTCGAAATTTTACTTCATGCTTAGTCTGGGAGTGGAATCACCCGTTCTTAGCTTAATATTGCACGTTTTTATATAAAATCGGCGAATGCCTGAAATTTTACAGCATATACAATAGGTATATTTAAAAGAAAAATACACAGTATGTCACACAATAAGTCATTCTTAGATATCATAAAAGAAGTGCAGAATTTTACCTAAAATCAACTTTTAGAGTTATTTGTATAATTGCTCGGCCATTAATGGGATAATATATTGCTACTGTGTTGGTACCTATTCAATTATATTGACGTTACTTTAAAATTGTATTATTTTAATGTGTTATTGTGACTATTCTTACTTTCCCTGATTTTTTACATGTATAATTATTTTTCTTGTGAATGCGTTTATACCTATTGCCTATTTTATTGTATTTATTTCATAATTTATTTTTATATACTATATTTTATATTATTATTGTAGAATGGTGATCCGTAAATAAAAATATTATCATTATACTGAGATAAAGAACACATTGAGGTGACTTTTATTCAATTATAAATACTGTAAACATACTTCATCAAGTGATTAATAAGAACCAAATTTAAGATAAATCACTTCACTTTTTAATACTACTTTTATTTTATTTACGCATAGTCTGATAATTGATAGTAACCACAAAAGTAAAATAAACATGAAATAAAAAGTTATTATTTTGTTTATCTCAATATTTGTAAAATTTATTACTGTCAGATCAAACATAAAATCGAGCTGAGTCGGTTAATAATAATAAACGTCAGTCTATATAATATATAAAATTACGAAAATGTTATTCGTAATAATGCAAACAATGTCTTAATTAATAAGATAACTTAAGACAATAAATAACATTTTCGTAATTTTATATATAATGTTTAAAGTGTGTAAACTATAAGAAGCGTAAGCTTATTTTCTCGAATTCAAATAGTTTTGAATTTGAATTATTCTTGTCTATCTATATTTTTAACATTGCAATATCTCCGTCAATATTTGTAAAATTTATTACCGTCAGATCAAACATAAAATCGAGCTGAGTCGGTTAATAATAATAAACGTCAATCTATATAATATATAAAATTACAAAAATGTTATTCGTAATAATGCAAACAATGTCTTAATTAACAAGATAACTTAAGACAATAAATGACATTTTCGTAATTTTATATATTATGTTTAAAGTGTGTAAACTATAAGAAGCGTAAGCTTATTTTCTCGAATTCAAATAGTTTTGAATTTGAATTATTCTTGTCTATCTATATTTTTAACATTGCAATATCTCCGTGTTTATACGTATGGCACATGAAGTATAATTTTAAGTTTAGAATTGCCTAAAAATTAGGTTTGGTGGCGTATTTAAAATAATTTCACAATATTTGTTAATTCAGCTAAAAAAATGTCTTTTTATTAGGTTTACAAAGAATACACAATTAGAAAAACCTAAATATTTGGATTAGTCGTTCCACTTCGCTACGGGACCAAGCCAATTTTTTAGGATTTTCAAAACTCAAAATTTTACTTCATTTTTAATCAAGGACGGGAAACACTTGACAGAAGCTATAAATTGACGCTTTTATAAAATCACAGAATGCGTGAAAATTGACGTATACGCTGTAAATATATTTAAAAGAAAAATTCCCTGTATACAAATCTCTTACCAACAAAATTGTTGTTTACTTATCTTTTGGCGATACGAGTGGATGAAAAGATAAGAGAGACATACAAAAAGTAAAGAGGAAAAGTTGTTATAGTCGATAAAGCGCAGTGTTCGGGATGGGGTGGAGTGAAACAGCAGAAGGGCAGATAGGTAAATTGTTAAAAACAGACGCTGAGGCCGAGTTCGAGAATACTTAGCAACACTTGGGGAATTTTCAGTATGGGACGAGTGCCCTTCAGAGATGATAAATTTAAATTACTCCCTCCTTCTCTCCGTCGCTAACCTGACTAACCTGGGAATACTGAATTATTCGGATGGAAATATTCTATACAGCCCCGGGGGAAACTTTACTCGTGTTACTTTTGTGTTAACAATGCAAGCGAGTTTGTAATAGTCTCAGATAAAATAATAACAAGGGTTTATCCATTGAAGAAGAAAAATAATATCGAAGCTCGAAGGAACTGTATTGAGATTAAATTTCCATCAAATCGTCTCTTAATATTTTTATACAGGGAATTTTTGTTTACAGTATACATACAGCATACTCAGTAAATGTTTAGACAATCGTTGTTTTTAAAGTTCAATTTGAATTTACTAACGAGTGTTTTCACTCTTTAATTAAGGAGCGACCAATCCGCGTAGCGAAGCGGAGCGACCAATCCAAATTTTCAGGCTTTTCTAAACTCGAAATTTTACTTTATGCGCCACGCGTATAAAACACTGAATTATTGTAAAGTTCAAAGTTTATGTATATTACTTATGTTTATTAAATATTACAAGTGTTTATTTTATCTAACCAAATTTTGCGCTATCAAAATATTCGAGCAATTTGCAATAAATGTTTAGGTATAGGTACTTAAAAGATGCACAAAATATACTGTTTTTGGCATATTAATTTAAAAGTTTATTTTGTACTTCACATTAAATAAGTGTTGAATACGCGTGGCGCATGAAGTAAAACGCGACCAAACCAAATTTTCAGGCTTTTCTAAACTCGGAGTTTTACTTCATGCTTAGTCTGGGAGTGGAAACACTTGATCCAAACTTCAAATTGAAACAATAAATGCATGAACAAAGACAACGTATATATCGTAAATAAGACTTTTTTTTTGTAAAAGCTCAATTTAAAAATCTGTATACCTAAAAAATGTGTCTTTTAAGGTATACAGATTTTTAATTTGAGCTTCTACAAAAAAAGGAAGTCTCATTTACGATATATACGTTGCCTTTGTTCATGCATTTATTGTTTCCTTGTAGATTAGGAGTTTTCTTTTTTTTCTAAAAGGTTTATTTAAAAATCAGTACAGGTACTTATAAGACAAATTCCCTGTACATGAATAAGACTTATTTGTCTTAAAAAGCTTAAACTCAAAATCTGTATAAATTTTATAAAACTCCGACTTACAATTGTTTTCATAAGCCCACTAATTATTTTTTTAGGCAACTCACTTAATAAAACATTGTTACAGAAAAAAATTAAAAAAATTACAAAAGTAATACGCTGATAACTTTATTCGTATCATACCCTTTGTGGTGCAAAGTTACGAGATTTTTAGAAAATCATATTTAATTAAATCAAAGAACCTATATTTTGAATTCAAAACTGTTTTGAATTCGCAACAAATAGCTCTATTGAATTCAAAATAGTTTTGAATTCAAAATGTACTAATTGTTTACTGGACCTAATGGTGAAGTGAGACCTTTCTATATTCTTCTAAATGGGTAGTTAATCATGACATAATCCTTTATTTTGTCTTTAACCCTTTTAGTCCTGGAATTTTTCTTGTGCCAAAAAAAATTTTTTTGTACACCGCATATTATTTATTACTATCTCAGATACGAGTATACAGCGAGTTTAACTTTTCAGTATACATATTTCAATATACTGTATACGCTGTAAAACTTCAGATATTAGTTGTTTTTACAAATATTTCAAATTGAACTTTCAGACGAGTGTTTTCAACTCCCAGATTAAGCATGAAGTAAAATTTCGAGTTTAGAAAAGCCTGAAAATTTGGTTTGATCGCGTAGCGCGTAGCGCTACGCGACCAAACCAAATTTTCAGGCTTTTCTAAACTCGAAATTTTACTTCATGCGCCACGCGTACTAAACACTGATGTGATGTGATGTTCAGAATACACGTTTTTAGCATACTGCTTTAGTAGATTATTTTGAACTTCGCCTTAAATCAGTGTTTTATACGCGTGGCGCATGAAGTAAAATTTCAAGTTTAAAAAAGCCTAAAAATTTGGTTTGTTCGCGTAGGCAAACCAAATTTTCAGGCTTATCTAAACTCGAAATTTTACTTCATGCGCCTCGCGTACTAAACACTGATGTGTTATAATGTTTAAAATTCACGTTTTTAGCATACTGCTTTAGTCGAATATTTTGAACTTCACCCTAAATCAGGGTTTTATACGCGTGGCGCATGAAGTAAAATTTCGAGTTTAGAAAAGCCTGAAAATTTGGTTTGGTCGCGTAGCGCTACGCGCTACGCGACCAAACCAAATTTTCAGGCTTTTCTAAACTCGAAATTTTACTTCATGCTTAATCTGGAAGTAGAAACCACTCGTTTAAGACTTTGAATTAAACTATTTTAGAAAACAAACTATAATGGGAAAAGTCGCAGCTCACGCTTACATATGTATATTTAAGAGAAATATTCCCAATATGTTTAGCAAATTTTAGTGGTGGCACATACCACCGTCAGGGCCGAAAGAGTTAAATACTGACCTTATTTTTTGTTCAGTCCATTTCTGTTTACCTGTGTACTACACACATCACGTTTTCCAAATAAGTTAATGTCAAGTTTATTCTATCATTTCTTTTTTTGAAGTCGTAATTAATCACTTCTTTCTGTTTGTTGTTTCTTAGTTAGATTGAACAGAATTTGACCTAAAAGTTACATATACTATCGTTGATAGCGTTGTAACAAATCATATAGTATATTTAATGTTTCATTTTATAATTCAATACATGGCGCATGGGAAGTAGTTTTTTTCAATTTATTCTTTTAAAAGTCTAATAAATTAGGACCAATCGTTTGCGGTTTAATTCAATACTATCGTAATTTTATATATTAAAAGAACTGTTTAAATACAAATCTCAATCCTCAAAGCTTAAATTTGATAAATAATACAAATAATTAATATTAACACATAATTTAAATGGACTTTATTAATTTATTTCGTGGATTAATTAACTTCATCACATTAAATTAAGTTTGATGCTGTCGCGTGGGTTAATAATATTGTTCTAATAACTGTGTATCATTCAATATTTATAAGTGGCCACTTAACCCGCAGCTCGAATTTTGCGGGTTTATCCCAAAGTTTCGCCTTCTCTCCCTCAGAGCCAGCAGAATATTAAATTCATTCTGTACAAAGTCTCGGCCTACTCATTTATTAAACACGATAATACCGTCCAAGAGATCAATTACGGAATGAACAAAATGGTGAATTCGCCGGGTAAGCGAAACTTGATTAATCCGTAATAAATCGATTTTAAAGGTTTATATCACACTCCAATACACTCATAAGAAGTAAATAACGTGTTGTTGAAGGTGAAGAATTATTATGTGTAATTTAATGCACATACAGGGAATTTTTCTTTTAAGTATACGCATCCCGATGCGTTCTCTGTCAATTTTCAGGCATTCGTTGTTTTCTAAAAGCGTTCAGCTTATAACTGTTAACACGTGTTTCCACTCCCTGATTGAGTATGAAGTAAAATTTCGACTTTAAAAAAGCCTAAAAGTTTGGTTTAGTCGCGTAGCAAAGCGAAGCGACCAAGCAAATTTTCAGCATTTTCTAAACTCGAAATTTTACATCATGCACCACGCGTCTAAAACACTGAAATATTGTGAAGTTAATGAGATCTGCCAACTCTTTAAGCAGGTATAGTTGTTTTGATTTGTTTAATTCAAATAAACATGTGTTTAAAAGACTGTTAATCAAATACTTAGAATTAGAATAGAATGTATTTTTTAAGATGAATATAGTTTATTAATTCCTTAGTTTGTTTTATAATGTTACTTTAAGTAATTTTTGTATATATTTTTATTGGTATCAAGAACAGAATACTTTGAATTCTTTTTTGTAATTTTTTATATCTCTTTGAATTTATAACTCCTAATCTTTCCTTTTCAATTTTTTTAGTTTTAGTTTTAATTATATTATACTTAACTACAGTTTGTAATTTATTTGGAAATGGGGACATCCCATAAATAAACTATTTATTTATTTATTTAATATGCTACTAAAGCAGTATGCTAAAGACGTATATTTTGAACTTCACTTAAAACCAGTGTTTTATACGCATGGTGCACAAAGTAAAGTTTGGAGTTTAGAAAAGCCTGAACATTTTGTTTGGCCGCTTTAATCCAAATTTAGGCTTCTTTATACATAAAATTTAACTTCATGCTTATTCAAGCAGTGAAAACACCCGATAGAGCTTTTAAATTGAACACTTTAAGTATGAATCGGGATATGTATACTTAAAACAAACATTCCCTGTATGCTCAATGCCCTCTACTTTTGACAGCGAATGCATGAAATTTGATTTTTTTAAAACGTTTTTAAAGCCAACAAAAAATAGCTTCTGATGGATTAAAATACTTAGGATTATTATTCATAATTGTAATACCAGTAACTCAATACTACTACTACTATATCATCTTTAGTAAAAAAGAAAGAAATACATTATAATAAATACAATTTTTAATATATTAATATATTTACAAACAATTTTTTACTTCCCTCTCTTACAAGGGATATCGATCATAGGTCTTTCTGCCCTGTGCAGAAGAATAAATTGATGATGTCGTGGTTTCTAGGGATGCACATTTTTTTAAGGTGGTCATAATTCGACTCGTTACATGGGAATCGTTCTGCGAGAAATTGAAGTCTCTGTCTTATTGGGGTAATTTGTGTTTTTTCGTAAAGGAGTACATTGGATGGGTTGTAGAGGGGATTTTGAGGGTGTCGAAGTTTTGTAAGGGAACGGAGGGAGGATCGTTCGGCTACTTCGAGGTCTTTAATAGTGACATTGCATGGATTTACATAAAGGATAGAGCTGTAGTCTATGATGGGACGGCAAATCATTTTATAAATTTTGGTACAGGTGTTGGTACTAATTCCTTGATTTTTGTATGTCAGGCAACGGAAATGTTTCGCTCGCTTTACGTTTGCTTTTATATCGGAGGTGTGTTTTTTGAAGGTCAGTTTTGTGTCTAACAGGATTCCTAGGTATTTACATAATAGGGATTAGTGTATAGTAGATCCGTTAATGTTTATGGAGAGAGGATAAGGCGGTATGCGATGGTAGTAGTTGGGATTTGTTGGGATTAATTTTAAGCCTCCACTTGGGAAACCAAGCAGCTGATTTGTTTAGAAAATCTTGAAAGGAGTTAAGGGCTGAGGCTAGGGTTGATGAATGGGTGATTAGGGCAGTGTCACCCGCAAACTGTAGGGGATAACAGGTTGGGTTTATAAAATTAGGATTTAGGGTGGTATAAGTCGGAGCAATATATATTGTATAGTAGAGGAGAAAGAGGGGAGCCTTGAGGAACACCTTGTTCATGATGGAATGTCGAGGATACGGTTTGTCGTGTACGGATATGAAGTTTGCGGTTGAAATAGAAGTTTTGGATGAGGTTGATAAGGTAGTTGGGTAGTTTAAGGATACTGTATTTATATAAAAGGCTCCGATGCCCAACGGAATCAAAGGCCTTAGATATATCTAGGTATAGGATGGCAGATATTTTACCTTCTAGATGCATTGTTTGGCAGTTGGATGTAAGAATGGTTAAGGGTAGGGTTGTGGAGCGATTTGGAAGGAAGCCATACTGGTAGATAGGGATATGGGGTAAAACATGGCTAAGTATTTTTTGTTTAAGGAGGTATTCGTACAGTTTCCCGAGTACGGGCAGTAAGGTAATGGGACGGTAGTTGTTTGAATGTGTAGGATCGGTTTTAGGTTTATGGATGCAGGTAATTATTCCATGTTTCCATTGAGAGGGAAAGATTTGATGGGCATAATTAAAATAAAGGATTTTTAGGATATATACTCAATGACATTAGAAGCGTAACACCAAGAAGGAATGATTTTTTTGAATTCATATTTTAGCAACAGAGTGACTATATTTAAAGCATACATTGATAACAATTTCAACCTTGTGCCTTTTATATTTATTGTGAAAAAAAAAATATTTCACTTTTTCTTTTTTGATAAAACTATTTATATGAGCTGTTTAGTACAGATGATTTTAGTTTTCGTGTTTCCGTTGAGTGTGTTAAGCTTAAATAAAATGCCTCGAGTCCGAAGACGTCCACAATATCACCATTTGAGCGATTTTGACCGGGGTCGAGTTGTTGCTTATCGAGATGTCGGTATGTCCTATCGCGAAATTGCTCGCCGTATTGATTCCACTGCAGCAACTGTAATACGTGTGTATCAGGTATGGACAGAAGAAGGTAGAGGAGCAAGAAGAAGACCAATTGGTCAACCAAGGCGTACCACAGAACGTCAAGATCGGCTACTACGCGTCAAATCGGTGATCAATGGATTGGAGAAGAAGGTAGGCCCGTTAGTATGCGAACCTTATATCGCCGCATTCAATCCTTTGGGCTTCTTTCGTACCGTCCAAGATTAGTGCTTCCTTTAACAGCGAGACACTGTCGCCAAAGGTTGGACTGGTGCAGAGAACGGCAGCATTGGGAGGCAGAATGGCACGATGTCGTATTCAGCGATGAATCACGATTTTGTCTAGGCACGCATGATGGCCGTAGAAGGGTACGACGCTACCGTGGAGAACGACCTGATCTTAGGTTTGCTATTGAGAGACATGTACACAGGACTGCTGGAGTAATGGTTTGGGGGGCTATTGCTTATGGTAGTCGATCATCTCTTGTATTCATTGGAGGCAGTATGACAGCTGCGCGTTATGTTGAAGACGTCATACGACCGACTTTGTTGCCTTATTTAGATGGCCGCCCAGACGTACTTTTTCAACAAAATAACGCACGTCCCCATATTGCTCGTCGAACTATGAACTTTCTTAATGAAGCTGGTGTTAATGTTTTGGCGTGGCCGCCCCGTTCGCCGGATTTAAATCCCATTGAACATGTGTGGGATATCATGGGAAGAAGAATATTCTCTTTGCACCATCCTCCACAGACTCTAGCACAGTTGATCGATGAAATTCAAGTTGCTTGGAACGAGATGCCTCAAGAAGACATCGACCATCTCATTTTGTCGATGCCCAGACGTCTACAGGAGTGTATACAGCAAAGGGGTCGCCAAACACATTATTAATTTTTTTTGAGATTGTTTTTTAATAAAATTTCTTGAAAATGTAATCATTTTATTCTTGATGTAAGACTACCATACTGGCAAAAAATCAAGTTAAAATAATAACTCCTTCTGGGTGTTACGCTTCTAATGTCATTGAGTATATGTATAATTGGAATGTGGAGTGGCTTTCAAAATTAGTCGGTGTACTTTATCATGTCCAGGTGCTGTATTTTTTGTCTTGTGGAGTACTGAAAAGTACGTCTCTTCGTCCAGTCTATCGTATAGGAGGAGGGGGAGGTGAGGGTTCTGTTAGAATGCGGTTTTCGTACAAACTGTTACGGTTTCAAAAATGGTTAACGCAAGCGTCGTTCGTCATTTTGTATACATTTTAAAAATTGTCTGCAAATATCTCTGCAATGTCTTTTTCTGTTATTCGTTTGTCATTTGTTACTGGGTCGAGTAACCCAATATTTATCGGTAAATCGTAAAAAAATAAAACAATATTAAAAATTGTGGTGGAAACATTTGTTAGAAGCGTCAAATTAAATGCCTATAAAAATAACAACGAATGTCTGAAAATTTACACCGTATACATTAGGATGCAGATACTTGAAGTAATCTGTTTTTTTTTTATAATTTAATTTAAATTATTCAAAACTTTAATATTTCGTTTTTAATTAAACCTTTCCTTAAAGTACTTAAACTTTAAATTCCTTGTATATTTATTACACAAAATTTTGTCACTCAGGTGATTTGTTTCTATTTAATAAAGAAACATTGAATTTTAAGCACTTAAAAGAAAAATTCCTTGTATATTTAACTCATTTAGCCCTGGAACTTTTCTAATTCCCAAAAAATGTTTTGTATACTGCATGTTATTTATAACTATCTTACATATACAGAGAGTTTGTTTAAAGTATACATATCTCAATATACTGTACACGCTCTAAATCTTCAGATATTTGTTGTTTTTACAAATATTTCAAATTGAACTTTTAACCGAGTGTTTTCTACTCCCAGATTAAGCATGAAGTAAAATTTCGAGTTTAGAAAAGCCTGAAAATTTGGTTTGGTTGCGTAGCGCGTAGCGCTACGCGACCAAACCAAATTTTCAGGCTTTTCTAAACTCGAAATTTTACTTCATGCGCCACGCATACTAAACACTAATGTGATGTGATGTTCAGAATACACAGTTTTAGCTTCTAGTATGCCTCCCCAAACATTCAGCGACCATCTTTGCTGGTGGTTTATCATTCGCATGGCTTGTGGGTTTTCATCGGCGTAATAATGGTAGTTGTGACGATTGACATGCCCATTTCTATGGAACGTCGCTTCATCAGAAAATAATACGCGCATAAGAAATGATTCCTCCTGCTCAATTTGGTTGATAGCCCACAAGCAGAAATCTTGCCTCGCATGAAAATCTTGAGGTTGCAATTCTTGGTGCAGTTGAATCTTAAATGGACGGAATTTGTACTTTTGAAGAACACAATGTACGGATCGCGTTGAAATATCGTGATTCCTACTAATATCACGGATACTGGTATGAGGATCTTCAATAATTGCCTCCAGAACCTGCAGTTCATTATTTTCGGTAAAAACTGTCTTCTTTCTAACTCTCCTTGGCCGTTTCACACTTCCCGTAGTAGTAAATCTCTCCAACACTTTTTGAAACGCACGTTCATTTGGATGTGCCCTGTGCGGATATCTCGCAGCGTACACTCGTGACACCAAGAAACAATTCTTGTTACATTCTCCAAGAATAAATATCATGTCAACCATTTCCTCTTGAGTTCGGAACATTTTTAGAACGTTTATCAAAAATGACTTATGATTGCTACTGGCGTCTAATAATTTACTTTGACAATTACCAATGTTTTGTTTTCTCATGGCACTCTTGGAAACGGAAAACGTTTCCCGACATTTGCGATGAAATTCCTTTTTTCTCCGAAATTTTGTTATGCAATGTGTAATTTTTTTTGTACCAATGAAAAATTTAGAGTTTTGGCTGTACAACGCCGTAATTTTTTTAGGGGGGTGCCATTTGAAATTTTCGAAAAAAATGACAACATGCGAAGTTCAATCAAAAATTATTTTTTTTTCCATAAATTACCCGAAAAAAATTACGTGAAGGTATACGAGGTCTTAACCTATACCTCAATTCAAAATTTAGGCGCCGGCGTCAATTAGTTTCTCCACAAAACAATCTCAAAAATGGGGCGCAATTTTGTAAGAAGGGGTTATAACAGCGAATCCGCTAAAGTGAAGGGTATAACATGTTAGATAAAAAAATAAGTACTCTTCGAGCACTTTCCAAATCTGCAATAAAAAATAGGGCATTCCATTTAAAAAAAACATAAGTTTGGTACGCCACTGGAGTACGGCACGCCACTGATGATTAGAAATATTTTTGAAACATAGCGACGGTAATTATGCACCACTTTGCTGTTAGATTTTTTTCGATAGCTTTTATCGTAAAGGAGCTATGGTCCGAGGCGTCTTAAGTGCCACACCCGGTATATGAAATATCATTTATATTTTCACCAACTTTAGTTAAATAATAAGAATTTTAAACAACTTCGATCATTGATAATTTTGGTTTTGATCAAACTGTTTAGAAATTGATAAACTTCCGTTTTTATTAAAAAAAAAAACGATTTTAAAAAACAAAATTACAAATACTTTAAGTTTATTATTTTTATTTTGTAAATTTAATTAAAATTATTTAAAACTTCAATGATTCTTTATTAAATAGAAACAAATCAATTCAATTACAAAATTTCGTATATTAACCCTTTTGGCCTGACGGTAGCATTTGCCACTACTAAAATTAGGTAAACAAACTGGGAATTTTTCTTTAAAATATACATGCATGTATGCATGGGCTGTAACTTTTCCGACAATTGTTTGGTTTTTAAAATAGATTAATTTGAAGTCTTAAACGAGTGTTTTCCACTCCTAGATTAGGCATGAAGTAAAATTTTTAGTTAAAAAAAGCCTGAAAATTTGGTTAGGTTGCGTAGCGCTACGCGACCAATCCAAATTTTCAGGCTTTTCAAAACTCGAAATTTTACGTCATGCGCCACGCGCAACAAACACTGATTTTAGGGGAACTTTAAAATATTCTACTAAAACTAGAAGCTAAAACTGTGTATTCTGAACATCACATCACATTAGTGTTTAGTATGCGTGGCGCATGAAGTAAAATTTCGAGTTTAGAAAAGCCTGAAAATTTGGTTTGGTCGCGTAGCGGATTCGCTGTTATAACCCCTTCTTACAAAATTGCGCCCCATTTTTGAGATTGTTTTGTGGAGAAACTAATTGACGCCGGCGCCTAAATTTTGAATTGAGGTACAGGTTAAGACCTCGTATACCTTCACGTAATTTTTTTCGGGTAATTTATGGAAAAAAAAATAATTTTTGATTGAACTTCGCATGTTGTCATTTTTTTCGAAAATTTCAAATGGCACCCCCCTAAAAAAATTACGGCGTTGTACAGCCAAAACTCTAAATTTTTCATTGGTACAAAAAAAATTACACATTGCATAACAAAATTTCGGAGAAAAAAGGAATTTCATCGCAAATGTCGGGAAACGTTTTCCGTTTCCAAGAGTGCCATGAGAAAACAAAACATTGGTAATTGTCAAAGTAAATTATTAGACGCCAGTAGCAATCATAAGTCATTTTTGATAAACGTTCTAAAAATGTTCCGAACTCAAGAGGAAATGGTTGACATGATATTTATTCTTGGAGAATGTAACAAGAATTGTTTCTTGGTGTCACGAGTGTACGCTGCGAGATATCCGCACAGGGCACATCCAAATGAACGTGCGTTTCAAAAAGTGTTGGAGAGATTTACTACTACGGGAAGTGTGAAACGGCCAAGGAGAGTTAGAAAGAAGACAGTTTTTACCGAAAATAATGAACTGCAGGTTCTGGAGGCAATTATTGAAGATCCTCATACCAGTATCCGTGATATTAGTAGGAATCACGATATTTCAACGCGATCCGTACATTGTGTTCTTCAAAAGTACAAATTCCGTCCATTTAAGATTCAACTGCACCAAGAATTGCAACCTCAAGATTTTCATGCGAGGCAAGATTTCTGCTTGTGGGCTATCAACCAAATTGAGCAGGAGGAATCATTTCTTATGCGCGTATTATTTTCTGATGAAGCGACGTTCCATAGAAATGGGCATGTCAATCGTCACAACTACCATTATTACGCCGATGAAAACCCACAAGCCATGCGAATGATAAACCACCAGCAAAGATGGTCGCTGAATGTTTGGGGAGGCATACTTGGAGAACACCTTTTGGGTCCTTATTTCATCGAGGGGCACCTGAACGGCAACAGTTATTTGAGGTTCCTTCGCGACGACTTGGATGATCTCTTGGAAAATGTCCCTCTAGCCGCTCTACAACAGATAGTTTTCCAGCACGATGGAGCTCCTGCACAAAATAGCCGTGTCGTTCAGGAATTTCTCGATGAAACGTTTCCGGACTCCTGGATTGGTCGTGGGGGTCCTGTGAGGTGGCCGCTAAGATCACCAGACCTCACTCCCCTTGACTTCTTCCTTTGGGGCCATATCAAAGACGAGGTTTACAGGACGGTACCAACTACTGTCGAGGATATGAGGGAGAGAATCCGCGCGGCTTTCCGCGGTATATCACTAGAAGTCCTTAGGGCAGTGTCTAGAGCCTGTGAGTAGAAGTTGCGGTTATGCCTCCAGCAGGAAGGTCGTCATTTCGAACATTTAGTTTAAGTTGTTAAATTTTCTTTATCTGCATTTTTCATATCATGTTGAAAATAGGTACATACTATTATGTTGACCGTATTTGTGTTTTTGTTTACTCATGGCACTCTTGGGAACGGAAAACGTTTCCCGACATTTGCGATGAAATTCCTTTTTTCTCCGAAATTTTGTTATGCAATGTGTATTTTTTTTTGTATCAATGAAAAATTTAGAGTTTTGGCTGTACAACGCCGTAATTTTTTTAGGGGGGTGCCATTTGAAATTTTCGAAAAAAAATGACAACATGCGAAGTTCAATCAAAAATTATTTCTTTTCCATAAATTACCCGAAAAAAAATTATGTGAAGGTATACGAGGTCTTAATCTGTACCTCAATTCAAAATTTAGGCGCCGGCGTCAATTAGTTTCTCTACAAAACAATCTCAAAAATGGGGCGCAATTTTGAAAGAAGGGGTTATAACAGCGAAACCGCTAAGGTGAAGGGTATAACATGTTAGATAAAAAAATAAGTACTCTTCGAGCACTTTCCAAATCTGCAATAAAAAATAGGGCATTCCATTTAAAAAAACATAAGTTTGGTACGCCACTGGAGTACGGCACGCCACTGATGATTAGAAATATTTTTGAAACATAGCGACGGTAATTATGCACCACTTTGCTCTTAGATTTTTTTCGATAGCTTTTATCGTAAAGGAGCTAAGGTCCGAGGCGTCTTAAGTGCCACACCCGGTATATTTTCACAAACTTTAGTTAAATCATAAGAATTTTAGTTAACTTTGAGCATTAAAAAAAATTAACACATTTTGTAATAATGTTGTAAAAAAGCTCAACTAATTTTAACAGACTTATTAATTTTCAAAGTTGACTAAAATTCTTATGATTTAACTAAAATTAGTGAAAATATAAATTATATTTTATTTATATTTTCACTAACTTTAGTTAAATCATAAGAATTTTAGTCAACTTTGATCATTAATAAGTCTGTTAAAATTAGTTGAGCTTATTTTCAACATTATTACAAAATGTGTTAATTTTTTTTAATGCTTAAAGTTGACTAAAATTCTTATGATTTAACTAAAGTTTGTGAAAATATAAATGAAATATCATTTATATTTTCACCAACTTTAGTTAAATCATAAGAATTTTAGACAACTTCGATCATTGATAATTTTGGTTTTGATCAAATTTATAGATACTGTTTAGAAACTGTTGGTTGTTTTTTACGATGACATAAGAAATCAAAAAGTTGAAGACATTTTGAAAATAATAATGCTACAAATATTTTAAAAGTGATTTAATACGCAATTTACGGGGGAAAGTACTATGATGGACACTTCACCATTTTTTAGAATGAAGATCGATATAATTTATTGATTCCTTAGAAAACCATAAAAACTTTACATTGCGACAAGTTTTGATGAAACTCACAAAAATTATTGATGTATAGGAGAGCTAAATGTTTGTCTTTATCATAAAAATATACCTAATGTAAAAATAGTTGCAAATACTCAAGATCGACTGATTTATTCAAAAAATAATATATATATATATATATATTTTTTGTTAAATATGGTTTAGTTAATATTATACGAGTATGATAATACTAGTTTTAAGATATTTGAAAGACAAATGCAGAACTTTATAAAATTGAATTGTATGAATATAACGATGGATATTATTATTACGAATAAATATCGAGCGTTTATACCCATCAATTTCTATTAATATATAGGTTTTTAATTAAATTCACATCTTTTTTTTTTGTGCATCATTTTTGAAAAAAGAATTAGGCCGAAACTAGTAATAAAACAATTTTGTAGTAAAATAAACCAAGTGAATTAAATTAAAAACCTATATATTAGTAGAAATCTTTGACTAAGTCATCAATGAAAAACAAGTTAATAATATATCAATTTCTGTTTTTGATATTTCTGACAGTTTTGGCCATTGGCTGCTTGAACCCACAAACTTGAATTCTTTTTGTATCATTATTGGTTCGATATTTTTTAGCAGTGGATAAACTCAAGAATGTCAAGAACAATTAAATGACCATAGCAGTCGACGCCGGTAAAGTGGGAGGGGTTTTAGTGGGTAGGCTTTCAGTCCCCTTTTGACTGGAAGGAGTCCCACACTCTGTCCGTAAATGAATTTCCCCTTACATACCACAAAAAAAACCAATTAAAATATGACATGTTAGATGTTAGTTTTAGTTACATTTGCTGCACTACAGTTTTCAGAGATATCATAATTAACAGAGATAACATAATTAACATGTACTATGCACCAGAGCTGGGATGAATCCTCAAAAAAAGGATTCGAATCATGAATCCTAATATGATTCGAATCAGTAATACTCGAATAAAGGATCCGTAAGAGATAAATATGATTCAAATTAAAGATTCGAATCCTGTTTTTTCGAATCATGAATACAAATCCTTTAAAAATAAATGTAATTAGTGTTTCAACCATTAACATTTTAATATCGGTACTAGTTGTTTTAACAAAAATGTTCAAAACCGAATTATTTATCACTAACATTCCGTGTTACTCTAATTAAACATGCAATTGTGTGTTTTTGAACTTTACTTAAAATCAGTGTTATATACGCGTGGCGCATGAAGTAAAATTTCGAGTTTAGAAAAGCCTGAAAATTTGGTTGGGTCGCTCCGCGCTTCGCGCTACGCGACCAAACCAAATTTTCAGGCTTATCTAAACTCGAAATTTTACTTCATGCTTAATCTGGGAGTGGAAAACACTGTTTGTAAGTTCAATTTGAAATATTGGTAAAAACAACGAATATTTGAAGATTTACAGCGTATACAGTATATTGAGATTGGTATACTTAAAAGAAACACTGTCTGTATATCTTTGATAGTAATAAATAATATGCAGTGTATAAAACATTTATTTGGGCACTAGAAAAATTCCAGGACAGAAAGGGTTAATACATTTTACAGATCATTATTTCGACTTACCAATACATATTCTATCAAAATTCGAGAAATTTACAATAAATTTGAAGGTATGGTAAAAAAAATCCATGTTTATACATTTTCTATGTTTTTACCTGTATTACCTAAAGGCTGGACATCCCTGTAATAAATCCTAGACTAAAGTTGAAATCTTAGATTTCACCCCTCCCCAAAGTTGCGATGGGCTACATCCATTAATCGATTTCGCTTATCTCTACTTCAAATATCTATTTAGAACTTTCTGTCTAATTATCCTTACAGGTCAAATGAAACACACGAACACCGTCGTCCGTTTTATTTCCAATAAAGGACAATTTGTATTGGTAAAGCCCCGAGGGCGGTATTATTTGAAAAGGAAATCCGCCGACGGGAAATTACACCGACTCCGAGATTTCCATTTAAAACCGTCCCCCTCTCCTGCCCTTCTTTTCGCCGCCGCCGCCGCCACCCCCTCCATCAAATCGCTTCAAACACACGACTCTCTCTCTAGTCGGGTACACTAAATTCCGTTTCACGGATTATTGCGAAATATAGTTCGGAACCCGCACAATGAGAGCAATCAAAGTGTGTTCTGAAAGATTTATAACTTCGGTATTAAGCTAAGTTTACGAACAAACTGAAACCTAAATAAAATTAAGTGATATGTTTACAGAGTGTCTACTCCATCTAAAGTAGATTGATGCATATTATAGTTTGTATTTTTTTTTTTAATAATTGAGTAGAATTTAAGTGTGTTTAAAAGCTTAAACAACTTTTATCTTCTCCTGATTTCTAATCATCTAAATACCCGTATTTTGCCAACGTTGGTAATATTACCCTTTCTTCACATTTTTTGTTGTTCTCTATTTGTATAATATCGTATGTTTAATAAAAAAACCTCAGGAGTGCTATGATTTTATATTTTTATTTAAATTAAGTTAGATACACGCTTTGAGGATTGTCATATAAAATGGTAAACATCACCTCAACTTTTTGTTTACGCTATTACTCTAATCTCTAAAATTTGCCGAATGACATAAAGGTAGAAAGGCGGTGAAAGTTTAATTGTCAAACTTCAGAGTTGCTAACCTACAATATGTTATATTTTTATTTAAATTAAGTTAGATACACGCTTTGAGGATTGACATATAAAATGCTAAACATAACATCAACTTTTTGTTTACGTTATTACTCTAATCTCTAAAACTTGCGGTATGACATAAAGGTAGAAAGGCGGTGAAAGTTTAATTGTAAAACTTCAGAGTTGCTAACCTACAATATGTTCGATGGCACTCTAGAGGTTTTTTTTATTGAACATATGATACATTCCGAATACTGTGTGTATAAAAAATTGATTGATAAGGCTGATAAATGTTGAAAGTTCATCTTCACTTTTATATAAATAAAACAATTTAAACATTTTCAAATATATATTGTGCATTCGCTACAATTGTTTCGTCACACTGTGGCTTCTTCCGGCGAAGAAGCCTAAAGAAGTCACAGTGTGGCAAAACAATTGTAGCGAATGCACAATATATATTTGAAAGTGTTTAAATTGTTTTATTTATATATAAGTACTGTGTGTATGTCAGTGTTATTTATTATCAAAATAAAGAGAAGCAGAAGTAAAAACGAACTAATATCGACTCTCTACAAAAATGTTGTCTATTTAATACTTTTCCAAATAATTATTAATTGAATTATACAATGAATATCTTAAGACTACACTGATAAGGACCAGAAGTCCGGAACGCGTATGTGAATTGATTGAAAAATTGAAATTAAGTTCTATCTATCAAATGATCATATCCTCGGTTTAAATGTAAACGTCACACATTGCCATTAATACGCTGTGATGTTTGTTTGCCTCTGGAGCGGTAATGATCAAGGCCGTAGCTAGGGGAGGGGTATGGGGGTTTAACCCCCCCCCTCCCCGAAATTTTCAAAATGTTGAATTATTGTATGTAAAAGCAGTCCTGAAAAAGCGAAATCAATATTTTTAGCAATTAATAAAAAACGGTTTAATTTTGTTTGTATAACACAATATTTTTATGTGACTGCAGTTTCGGAAAATTTAGCTTGCCATTATCAAACATGTACTCACTACATGTTTGATAATGGCAAGCTAAATTTGCCGAAACTGCAGTCACATAAAAATAAATTGTGTTATACAAACAAAATTAAACCGTTTTTTATTAATTGGTAAAAATATTGTTTTCGCTTTTAAAAAAATCGGTTTAACTGATTTTTTATTAATAAATTACCATGCATAACGAAGTAGAAGCCTCCACAATACAATATATTTTTACCAGTAACCCCTTTCAAAATTTTTACATCCCCCCCGATTTTTTTTTCTAGCTACGGCCTTGGTAATGATTAATACGCAATAATTATAATCAGTATACATTAATAACTGTTCCAAGCAATACTGACCTCAAAATCTATCAGCAAATGACCAACCTCATTGTAAATATAAAAGTCACCAATTATCATTAATTCGCTATGTATTTACTGATGTGTACCTTTAAACCTGTGAGAATCAGTACGCGTTAATTATAGTCAGTATAAACACACCTTAGTAATAATTGTATGCAGCATTAAATTATTCGTGTGTAACGCACAAACATGTGTATCTCCGATATGAGAACGAGCCACATTTCCTCGTATCAACAGACGAGGAAACAATTTCCAAAATACACTGGCATTCACAAATGTTTGCGCGTAAACAAAGTCCTCGTTCCGCTACCGACCGCACCATTCCGTTTGAAACATTAATACTAATTTAATTAACATCGAAAACGGACAAAATTTTCCTCAAGATAAATAATTAAATAGCCAAACAAAAATAGATCTGTAATTTAATTAATGCAAATACACGCTTTAATTAAGATTAACTTCAAATTCAATACTATTTGAATTTGAGAAAATAATAGTTTGCACACTTTAAACATAATATATATTTCTTTCACTTGTAATTTTTTTATCTCTCCTTTTATTTTAAATTTGTATTTGTTAATTGGTTTGAAGAGAATTTGACCTAAACGTTACATATACTTTAATAGAGCGTTGTAACAAATCAAATTAAATAAGATTTTAAATATTTCATTATATAATTCAATATCCGGAGGTGTATTTGCACGGTAAGTAGTTGTTTCAATGGATATTTATCGTCTCAAGTTGTCTTATTAATTAAGACATTGTTTGCATTTTCACGAATAGTTTTTCGTAATTATATATTACGCTTTAATTAATTCAAACGTAAATAGAGTATGGAGGAACTCAGTATTTTTTCAACAGAACAAATGATTTCATCATCAATGGTTTAAACTTTTTTTGTATTAATTTCGATCAATTACTTCCTAAACGTAAGTCGTAAGTTTTTACAAAATAATTTCCTTGTGATTCTGATATTATTAATTAACCAATATTAGTATAAACATCTACTCAAAATACTTATTAAAAATTGCCTATGACGAAGTTATGCGTACCATAAAAAAATCAGAAGGATTACGCAACTTATAATAATTTACTAGTATTTTGTGCTCCCGTCAAATTTCACATTTTGCACTTACGAGGTTTCTGAAGTAGTTGATCGATTTAAAAAACAGATTTTGCTTTTTTATTGTAAGATTATTTAAATTTTTATTAAATAGATGTACAGGGTTGGTCAAAAGTATGGGGAAAAGTATGGGAACACACTTGTTAAATAATTACAATGATATCAATAAAACACTTTTAACTTTGTTTGTATAACACTTTCTTATTTTACGTGATTGCAATTTCGGCAACTATAGCTTGACATTATCAAACATGTGTTATACAAACAAAGTAAGAAGTGTTTTATTGTTAAATTAACATGTATAGGGTCCGGCACCGTTACCTGGTGGTTTGTAAAATAGTACAATTCAATCAATTTTCAAGATATTTTATTAAAAAAAAAATTGTGAACAAGAAGATTGGAAGTTAACAACGTATACAAAAACTAAGAAAAAAACCTCATGTAGCGAAAATAACATCAGGTAAATGACGACCTCCGTTTTCGATGCACAGCTGAAGTCGGGTGGTAAAGTTGGTCATCACTCCCATGGCCGGCACGTTCTCCGGATCTGTCATCACGTGACTTTGATTTGTAGGGTTACATAAAGAGAAAAGTGTACCTTGACAAGTCTCAAAATTTGGCTCAACTGCGTGATAATATTCAGCGAGAAATTCGTGCGATTCCTCGAGCGACTTTGGAAGGAGTGATGACTAACTTTATCACCCGACTTCAGCTGTGCATCAAAAACGGAGGTTGTCATTTACCTGATGTTATTTTCGCTACTTGAGGTTTTTTTCTAAGTTTTTGTATATGTTATAAACTTCCAATCTTCTTGGTTACAAAATTTTTTTTTTAATAAAATATCTTGAAAATTAGTTGTACTGTTTTAAAAACTGTCAGGTAACGCTGCTGGGCCCTGTATAAGGAAGTAGAAGCCTCCACAATACAAAATAAATCACAATGATGTCGGGTTTTCTGAGTGTGCGACTTATGGTTTTTACATTCTGCCCGTTCATCAATATGTTCAACATTCAACATGTTTGGATTTGTTTGTGACATATGTTGGTATTTAATGAACGGTAGCCCGGTCGGTCTATTTCGTACGATTGCAAAAATCCCAAACACGTTCACGATTAACAATCCGGTCATCAGAGAATTCCCAAACAGTTGGCAGTAAACTCCTAACTGTTGTCTCTAATGTATGGGCCCATTAATAAGTAGAATAATAAAAGGAAATGATCGCTCTTTACTGTTGTTTGATTAGCGTTTACATTTTCTCTTAAAAAAATTGGTGGGATGATGTGTCCTCGAATTATCTGATAAAAACTAGTCTGTTGTTATTGCAATAATAAAAGCGAATGTTACTTTTAGATTTAAATTTGTTTGTAAGCCGAGACAAACAGCAGTTAACAGCTATATATTCCTTTTATTACTTTATTTAATAATGTAAAAACCACAAGTTGCACATCTAACAAACTCGACATCATTTCAATTGTTTAACAAGTGTTTATCCAAAAAGTTTAAAGTATATATGGTGATACATTTAAAAAAGAAAACGATGATGTCATACCTTAAGAAATAGGATAGCTTTTGGAAATCACATTACATCTTGAATAGATGAAAACGACTACAAACATTTTTGCTAAGAGTATTTTTCCATCGCACGTATAGTTTAGCTAAAAATACAGTGTTCCCATACTTTTGCCCAACCCTGTATATCCTTACAATTTATATTGTTCAGAATAAATGTTACGAAAGAACAAATCTCAGATTTATTATAACGTCTATCTTTTTTGTAAATAAAGATTAGTTTACAAAAAAGATTCATTGATCATTATAGAATTTTCTAAAGTAATGTATAATATGGTTTACTGATATACCGGTAAATCGTAATAATTGTCGGGTCATAAGCCAATTTCAAGGTATTTTAGTGAACTATTGCTTCCGTGTTTTCATTTTTTTTTTAAATAATTATACAGTAATACGATTTATTTTATACAAAATCATATAAATACTATCATATACCTCAAGGCCGTAGCCGTAGCCCCCTATCCCCAAAATTAATAAAATGTAAATTTTTGTAAAAAAGCGAAAATGTTAAAAATATTATCTAATTTCAAAAATGTTAATTCACTTCAAAAATGTTAAAAAATGTAAGGTTATCAAAAATGTTAGGTTATCAAAAATGTCCAAAATATCGAAAATATCATCTCATGTCAGAATTGTCAATTCAAGTCGAAAGTTTCAAATATTTAAAACTATTTTTAACTAAAACCCTTTTAACCTTTCTTCACAATTTTTATTATATATTTGTAGAAGGCGAGGGTACTCGCCTTTTTCCAATTTTTGGATTTCTTTTTATGCATTTTTATTAACATTTTCGTCAGATTTTATTTGTCAATTTTTTCGAGATTCGTCATTATTTACATGAATTGTCGCTTTTGACATAATTTGATTTTTTCGACATTTATGAAAACAAAAAATTAGTTTGTGTTTAACTAATTTTTGAATACATTGCTGAATTTGATAAATTAAAAATTAAGTTTTGAAAACTGTTCTAAATCTGAATAAAAATATTGAAAATCTGATGAAAATTTTATAAATTGACGAAATATTAAACATTTGATGAGAATTTTACAAATTAATAAAATTCTTGATTTGTTGAAAATCTAACGAAAATTAAAATTTGTCGATTTGTCGCAGCGACCCGAGACAAATTTTCACGGGGCTTTTCTAAACTCGAAATTTTACTTCATGCGACACGCGTATAAACCACTTATTTGAAGTAAAGTAGAAAATATGTACTACTGAGATGTGATAGATATTTACTAAGATATAGCGAAAAAATTTAAAGAATATTTTGTAAAAGCGATAATAACAATAAAAGTAGAACAAATTTAGTTTGAAACACTTTTCCATATTCTTAATATCTAAATCATCATATCTATAATGAGGACATTGCTATGATGGACACATCAACATTTTTTTATTGTGAAATAAAAACATTTGAAAAATTAAATCATTTTTTTTAAATATTTATAAAGTAATACGATTTATTTTATACAAAATCATATAAATACTACCATATACTTCAAGGCCGTAGCCGTAGCCCCCCACCCCCGAAATTTAAAAAATGTTTATTTTTTGTATGTAAAATGTAAAATGTTGAGAATATCATCTAATTTCAAAAATGTTAATTCACGTCAAAAATGTTAAAAAATGTAAGATTATCAATAATGTCCAAAGTATCGAAAATATCATCTGATGTCAGAATTGTCATTTTAGTCGAAAGTTTCAATAATTAAAACTATATTTGTAGAAGGCGAGGTGACTCGCCTTTTTTATATTTTTAGATTTCTTTTTTATGCATTTTTAATGAAATTTTAATCAGATTTTTTTGTAAATTTTTTCGAGATTCGTCATTATTTATATGAAGTGTCGCGTTTGACATAATTTGATTTTTTCGACAAAAAAAAAACGTATATAAAAAAAGTAAGTTTGTGTGTTTAAATAATATTCGAATATATTGATGAATTTGATAAATTAAGAATTATATATATATATTATCATTTGCCTTTTACCTTTCGGTGTAGGCCTTAAATTAAGAATTAACTTTTGAAAATTGTTCTAAATCTGAATAAACATATTGAAAATCTGATGAAAATTTTATAAATTTGCGAAATATTAAACATATCATGAAAATTTTACAAATTAATAACATTCTCAATATGTTGAAAATCTAACGAAAATTAAATGAGTGTCGTCCACTCCCAGACTGAGCATGAAGTAAAATTTCGAGTTTAGAAAAGCCCCGCGTAGAAAATTTGTCGAGGGTCGCGCAGCGACCCGAGACAAATTTTCACGGGGCTTTTCTAAACTCGAAATTTTACTTCATGCGACACGCGTATAAACCAGTGATTTGAAGTAAAGTTAATAACATATACTACTGAGATGTGATAGATATTTACTAAGATATAGCGAAAAAATGTAAAGAATATTTATTTTGTAAAGGCGATAATAACAATAAAAGTAGAACAAATTTAGTTTGAGACACTTTTTCATATTCTTAATATTTATATCATCATATCTATAATGAGGACAGTGCTATAATGGATACAGCAACTTTTTTTAATGTGAAATAAAAACATTTGAAAAATTAAAACAATCACTTGGAGCTGAACAGAATTCCGTAAAAAATCGTATTTTTTTCTGGAACGTAAGAAATAACGGTTGAAATTATAGAATATTTATAACCCCCTCCGTTCTGGCTACGGCCTTGATATACTTGGTTGTATTCAAAACCATAAAAAAAACAAGGTATGTGATTGTTTTTATATGAACAACAACAACAACAATATCTTTATTTGGCAGTGATAGTAAATACAATAATACATTATTACTACATAAGCGAAAAATTACATTTTTAAATTTTAAAATGTCAAAAAGGCTATCGACCGTTAGTCTTTCTGCCTATTGTTTTATTTTTGTATGTGTTAGTTATATAGTATTATTGTGAAAAAAATACTCATTCAAAAATTGTTTTTGGGGGAAATTTGTATTTGGGTGCGATGTTAAAATTTCTATTAATGCAAAATTGGGTGAGTATGCGGAAATTTGATTCTGATTTCGAGAATTTTTTAAAGAGAAATGGATAGCTTTCATCTATTGGTATAACTTGTGTCTATTCATACAATAATTCATTTGATGGATTAAATAATACATTGTTTGGATTTTTAATTTTTGTTAGAGTTCGAAGTCAGGAACGTTCTGCTACAAGTATATGGTACAATGTTCGAGGGCGTAAGAAAGTCAATAGAATGAAACCATAATCTAGCATTGGTCGGCATATTGATTTGTAAATTTTGGTAGCTGTTTCTGTCGAAATACCTCTATTTCTGTAAGTTAAGCATTGAAAATATTTTGCTCTTGCTGCAATGTTGGATTTTATTTTTTTTGGAGTGTTGGCGAAAAGAGAGTTTAGTGTAAAAACAGATTTATATGATTTCTTACAAAATGAAACATACTGCAATTCCAATATTCTTAAAATTTATAAAACCTAGTTTATTATAAATATATTCAAATCCTAATTATTTATTATTGACACTGAAAATCGTTAATAAGAAATTAAATACAAGATATTCTGTCATTCTAATTAAAGCTGATGTTTGCATGTGGTCTTGAAATTTAATTTGAATTAGTATTTTATGCGTGTGGCGCATGAAGTAAAATAACGAGTTTAGAGAAGCCTAAAAATTAGGTTTGGTCGTTCTGCTTTGCGACTAAACCAAATTTTCAGGCTATTCTAAACTCGAAATTTTACTTCATGCTTAATCGGGGAATGAAAATAATCGTTAAAATTTTTAATTTGAAAGCTAGTACTTTTATTAAAACAATAATTGCACATTTATAATCAGAAGAAATGTTTTCTGTATAGTTTGGTAATAATTAGAAATGTTAGTAAAAATAATAATAAAAATTGAGAATATTAATAAACATAACTTTTAAATAAAAACTTTTGTACCAAAACCCTTTTTTTAATTTTTTTTACCTCGACTTTTGGCCATACAGTCAGCTGCTATTTGTATTCAATTATTTTCGATTTAAATTAACTTATCCACATACACACGTTATACCTATAATTCATATAGACGTCACAACGCATTCATATAACATCCATGGTTCCAGAGGGTGCCAATTTCGGCATAGATCGAGTTCACATAAAAAATTACAGAGGGATAACAATACAATCTACAATCCCTAAATTGCTCGATGATATTGTTTCCAAACAACTAATGTGGGCGTGTAAACATGTTATATGCCCAGAGCAACATGGATTCATGGAAGGTCGTTCGAAGATCAGCAACTTAATGTGTTACCAAACGTTTATATTAGACGCACTTGAAAGTGGCTATCAAGTTGATGCCATTTATACTGACTTTTCGAAAGCGTTTGACCGTGTTAATCATGCTTTGCTGTTGTTAAAACTTAAAAAACTAGGGTTTGGCATTTCTGTAATTAACTGGCTTCAAAGTTTTCTTTCATCGCGTTCTCAATTTGGTATGATTCAGAACTATATATCTTCAGCAATCAACGTTACATCTGGGGTACCGCAAGGATCGCATTGTGCGACTATATTATTTCTTTTATTTATCAACGACGTTGGAAAATCCTTTAGGTACTGCAACTACCTGTTATTCGCAGATGACCTAAAATTATTTACTACTATTAAGAATATTGATGACTGTGTTGCATTACAAGAGGATTTAACCCGTCTCTCGCATTGGTGTGTTTCTAATAAGTTACGTTTTAATATCTCCAAATGTTCTAGTATTAAATTTTGTCGTTCGGAAACAGTACCATTTACATATCATTTAAATAGTAACTCTTTAATTTGTACAGATATTAAAGACCTAGGCATAATATTGGATAATAAACTATCATTTATTCCACATGTTAACTACATTGCTGGCAATGCTCTAAAAACTCTTGGGTTAATTAAACGATTTTCATCCATGTTTAACGTTAACACCAGCAGATTGTTGTACACTAGTTTAGTTAGAACAAAACTAGAGTATGGTTCTGTTATTTGGAACCCTACTTACGATCGATGGTCTTACAAAATCGAAATGGTACAGAGCAAATTTTTAAGAATTGTTAATTTTAAATTAGGTCTTACTAGAATTGCTTTTAGTCACACAAATATGTTAAGTACATTAAATTTAAAATCTTTAAAAAATAGACGCAAAATTAATGATATTTGTTTCGGCTTCAGGCTCATAAATGGGCTTATTGATTGTGACCATTTATTGTCACTATGTAGATTTAATGTAACAAGGGTTACAAGACACCATACACTATTCAGAGTGCCAATACATTCCACAAATTATGGTTTCAATAGTCCCATTTCTAGGGTTTTGAGATATTTGAACGAGATTACTGCCAGTGATAATGTAAATATTTTCAATGAACCTTATGCACATTTTAGAGATATGTTAAATCGTCTTGACAGATAACCTATAGTCATTTGGTATTATTTTAAAATAATATATTGTTTTAATATTTTGTATATTTTTTTTCTTTATATGTTTAGGGATTATTTTGATTTTGATGTATAGTAATTTCATTTAATTTCATTTAATCTATATTTTTTATTGTAGTGAATCATTGTATTAATTTGTTACAATAGTTAAGAATTATATAATTGATTTGTAAAAATGTATGTAAAAAGGAGATACCGTATAAAATAAATAAATAAAATAAATAAATAAGAAGGTGACACTCCCCGGTGGGATTCGAGCCCACAACCCTCCAGCCCAAGAGCAGGAGCTCTACTTACTGACCCACGAGGGTCCCCAAATTTTAATTTATGTATCGATTAATATGAGTAGAGCTCTATTTTTCAGTACGAGTGTTAAGATGGCCAAAACTCAAGTAAAAAAAGATTAAAAAACATCTATTTATCTCAGTTTATTTAATCCAAATTTCATCGTCACGAAGATTTATTTGAAAATATATCAATTTAATAGTAGACAGCATTTAAATTATTACGATAAAAGTGAAAACAGTAAATAGAAAAAGTTGCACTTTTACCATTTTCAAAGAAATTGAAATGTTTCACGCCACTATTCTTTTAAAATCAATAAAAATTATTATTAAGTATTTGTATGGTATTTTGTCCTCTAAATCTGCGTTTTTTTTTCGGACATAAATAGGTCCAAAATACAAAGATCCAATAAAAAGAATCACTTGAGTTGCTTCTCTTTTATAATTTTGTTTTATCTTCACAATAAATTTTAACGTGGTTGTGTATGTCACATTTGGATTTTCTAAATTTTAATTGTAACTTGTGATACTCATTTTGTGATTACTACTTTCTAAGTTCTATCGATACACTATTTTTATTTTGATTTTTATCCTAAATTGTAATTCATATTCTGTGATGGTTACATTATAAGTTTTATCTATACATTATCAACTTACAACTCACACAGACGCAATTTTCAAGGTGATGCGCTAACATGATGCCTGATTCTACCAATTATTACATTTTATTTTATTTATCGTCTTTTTAATCATCATGCCTAATCTACTTGCTGATTTATTTACTGTGACGAATGTAAAACTTGTGATATGAATAAATGGAAAAAAATATTATTCTGACTAGTTAAATTATCAGTTAGAACAGTTTGACAGATTCTTTTTAAATTTAGGTAGTAAGGGCGTTTATTTGCAGAAATCCAGAGATCTTCATTGTCGTTGGCTAAGTTTATCTATATATATTTTGTAATACGTTTTTTTTAGTAAGTTGATATATAACTGTATGTTTTTGAGTTTACGTGAAGTGATTATTACACTAATAAAGACTGTTATTCCTTACTTCACTTTTTAATTTTATCGTTAGATGTACATTTCGAGACACAAAGTGCGCATTATCAATAACAAACTGTTATTGATAATGAGCACTTTGTATCTCGAAATGTACATCTAACGATAAAAATAAAAAGTAAAGTAAGGAATAACAGTCTTTATTAGTGTAAGTCAGTGGTCTCCAAACTACGGCCCGCGGGCCAAATCCGGCCCGCGACTTGCATGAATCCGGCCCGCGATTGTTTGTAATTTTTTTTGTAAATGTTATATTTTAAAATATTGTAACAATTGTTCCTTAAATTTTTCACAATTTTATAAAATTAATCGGATCTTGGCCGACTTTATTATGTAGAATTGTATTTGTGGCCCGCGAAGAAGATAATTTGGAGACCCAGGGTGTAAGTCGATTTATGTAAATGTAAAAATTATATTTACACATTCTTATAAATGCAATAATTTTATAGAAGCTGCTTTAAACAGTTATAATTTTGTGTTATAACTGTTTAAAGCAGCTTCTATAAAATTATTGCATTTATAAGAATGTGTAAATATAATTTTGACATTTACATAAATCGACTTACACCCCGGGTCTCCAAATTATCTTCTTATGTTATTTGTGTAGAGGATTGCCATGGGCCCCTTAGAGATCTCCATGGCACCCTGATGTTATGTTTTTTTTTTTGTGGCCCCCAAAAAATCCGCTGTAACCCCCTGAGGGTCATATGGTTCACGTTAAGAATCACTGGTTTAAACAACCATTATCCATTAACTGGCTCAAATAGCTTAAGTCACTGGTTTAAACAGCCATAATCCGTTAACTGGCTTAAATTTGCATTGAAATAATATTATATTTTAGCAAATTTTATTTCAGGCTTTGTAACGATTGCCCATATACGAAACATTTCCTGAAATTCCCAGGAAATGATTGATTTTTTCACAGGCAACGAGTCACAAATAAATGAATTTATTTCCGGGAATTTCCGCTCGGGAGTTCCTAGAAATAATTGTATTTGTTTGGAGTAACCCTCTAAATAAAAGTTTTAAAACAAACAAATCTGTGATATAATTAACTCTGAATTATTCTCAGAATAAATTAAGCCTCTTCCAAGAATAAATATTAATAAATAATAAAAACACATTAACTTATTTTATTTAAATCCTTTTAATATTAAAATAATACTTATAACGCTATAAATTAGCCTGAAAATAAATTAAGCATTTAATCATAATAAATAAAATCATTCTAAGAATTAATTACCTTTAACTTTAAAAACATTCAAAGTTATTCTCAGAGTCTGTTTGAGTTTAGTGTGTGTTTCGTTTTTTTAACATTTTTTAATGTTAAATAATAAAAACACATTAATTTATTTTAAATCCTTCCAGAAATTAAATTACACTTATAACGCTATAAATTAGCCTACAGGTAAATTAAGAAATGTATAATGCGGATTACTGATCTATCGGTAAATCTTAATAATTGTCCGGTAGTTAGCCAATTTTGCGGTATTTTATTAAATTAAACAACGCTGTCAAGCATCTTATCGGAATAAATAAATGCAATCTGAGATTTAGTTACCTTTAACTTTAAAAAATATTCAAAGTTATTCTTAAAGTCCGTTTAAGTTTACTGTGTGTTTCATTTTATTTTTTAACGTTTTTTTATAATAAATAATAAAATCACATTAATTTATTTTATTTAAATCATTCCAGGGTTTAATTAAATACCACTTATAATGGTATACATTAGCCTGAAAATAAATTAAGCATCTTATCAGAATAAATAAAATTAATCTGAGATTTAATTACCTTTAACTTTAAAAACATTGAAAGTTATTCTCAAAGTCTGTTTGAGTTTGGTGTGTGTTTCGTTTTTTTTTAACAATTTCTAATAATAAATATTGAAAACACATTAATTTATTTTATTTAAATTATTCCAGGATTTAAATAACACTTATAACGCTATAAATTATCCTGAAAGTAAATTAAGTATCTTATTAGAATAAATAAATGCAATCTGAGATTTAGTTACTATTTATTTATTTATTTATTTATTTATTTCCCAACAGATAATACATCAAATTACAGGGAAAAGGTATAAAAAAAACATTCTACTAACAGTGCGCAGTTTTAACTTAGATGTAATAATAATTAATTATGAACAAATAATATAAAAAAAGAAAAATTAAATTAAATTAAAAACTAAAACAGAATACAACACAAATGAAATAATAACAATAAATCGCAATAACAATATTAATATTGATGTAACTTGTACACTCCTACAACAACGTACCTATTTGGCTTGTAAATTCTGTAAGACTACAATTAAAAATATCAACAGATTGCTCAATTCTTCCATACAAATGCTTCATAGTATTTACCGGTGAATGATAATACACATTAGTAAAACTTCTGTTGCAGATAAAGGTCGTTGGATGTCTGCAAGTTACTCTAGGCACATTAAAATTTATTAATTTTAGTAGGTTCGGATCGTCTATTGTGCAATGTACAATTTGGTATAGACATTTTAGGAGACTTGCATTTCGTCGTATATAAAGGGGATTAAGTTCAAACATAGAAAGTAATGTTACCTTTAACTTTAAAAAATATTCAAAGTTATTCTTAAAGTCTGTTTAAGTTTAGTGTGTGTTTCATTTTATTTTTTAACGTTTTATAATAATAAATAATAAAAACACATTAATTTATTTTATTTAAATCATTCCAGCGTTTAAATAACACTTATAACGCTATAAATTAGCCTGAAAGTAAATTAAGTATCTTATTAGAATAAATAAGTGCAATCTGAGATTTAGTTACCTTTAACTTTAAAAAATATTCAAAGTTATTCTTAAAGTCTGTTTAAGTTTAATGTGTGTTTCGTTTTATTTTTTAACGTTGTTTAATAATAAATAATAAAAACACATTAATTTAATTTATTTAAATCATTCCAGGGTTTAATTAAATACCACTTATAATGGTATACATTAGCCTGAAAATAAATTAAGCATCTTATCAGAATAAATAAAATCAATCTGAGATTTAATTACCTTTAACTTTAAAAACATTGAAAGTTATTCTCAAAGTCTGTTTGAGTTTGGTGTGTGTTTCGTTTTTTTTTTTACAATTTTTAATAATAAATATTGAAAACACATTAATTTATTTTATTTAAATTATTCCAGGATTTAAATAACACGTATAACGCTATAAATTAGCCTGAAAGTAAATTAAGTATCTTATTAGAATAAATAAATGCAATCTGAGATTTAGTTACCTTTAACTTTAAAAAACATTCAAAGTTATTCTTAAGGTCTGTTTACGTTTAGTGTGTGTTTCGTTTTATTTTTTAGCGTTTTTTAATAATAAATAATAAAAACACATTAATATATTTTATTTAAATCATTCCAGGGTTTAATTAAATACCACTTATAATGGTATGCATTAGCCTGAAAATAAATTAAGCATCTTATCAGATTAAATAAAATCAATCTGAGATTTAATTGCCTTTAACTTTAAAAACATTGAAAGTTATTCTCAAAGTCTGTTTGAGTTTGGTGTGTGTTTCGTTTTTTTTAACATTCTATAATAATAAATATTAAAAACACATTAATTTATTTTATTTAAATTATTCTAGGATTTAAATAACACTTATAACGCTATAAATTAGCCTGAAAGTAAATTAAGTATCTTATTAGAATAAATAAATGCAATCTGAGATTTAGTTACCTTTAACTTTAAAAAACATTCAAAGTTATTCTTAAAGTCTGTTTACGATTAGTGTGTGTTTCGTTTTATTTTTTAGCGTTTTTTAATAATAAATAATAAAAACACATTAATATATTTTATTTAAATCATTCCAGGGTTTAATTAAATACCATTTATAATGGTATACATTAGCCTGAAAATAAATTAAGAATCTTATCAGATTAAATAAAATCAATCTGAGATTTAATTGCCTTTAACTTTAAAAACATTGAAAGTTATTCTCAAAGTCTGTTTGAGTTTGGTGTATTTCATTTTTTTAAACATTTTATAATAATAAATATTAAAATCACATTAATTTATTTTATTTAAATTATTCCAGGATTTAAATAACACTTATTACGCTATAAATTAGCCTGAAAGTAAATTAAGTATCTTATTAGAATAAATAAATGCAATCTAAGATTTAGTTACCTTTAACTTTAAAAAACATTCAAGGTTATTCTTAAAGTCTGTTTAGGTTTAGTGTGTGTTTCGTTTTATTTTTTAACGTTTTTTAATAATAAATAATAAAAACACATTATTACATTTTATTTAAACCATTCCAGGGTTTAATTTAATACCACTTATAATGGTATACATTAGCCTGAAAATAAATTAAGCATCTTATCAGAATAAATAAAATCAATCTGAGATTTAATTACCTTTAACTTTAAAAACATTCAAAGTTATTCTCAGAGTCTGTTTGAGTTTAGTGTGTGTTTCGTTTTTTTTAAACATTTTTTAATAAAACTGCTTTTTATGCGGTTTAACAATTTACAACATGCGAAGGGCGTAAAGATTCAAATGGCACACTGTTAAGAAAAAAAGGGGGCAAGGTTAAAGCAGTACATCGCAGAGGGGGTGAACATTATATACGTCAAGATACGAAGAAGCTTTTTGTGAATAAAAAATAGGGGAGAAACGATGGGGATGCACACACAAGCATATTTACATTTTAATCGGTTACATGGTTTTATCCTCTCCGTTCTTTTTATATCTCTTCCAATTTAATCAATATTATTCATCTCTTAAGATATACACATATTTAAAAGATATAAAAAATGTTGGAAAAACAATATAATGCATATATTTCTGACTTTTATACCTCTTTGAACATACAGTGAATTTTTCTTATAAGTGTACACATCTCGATAATTGCGCTGTAAATTTTCAAGCATTCCTGGTTCTTGACAAGCGTTCAATTTGAAGTTTTAAGCGAGTGTTTTCTACTCCCAAGCTAAGCATGAAGTAAAATTTCGAGTTTAGAAAAACCTGAAAATTTGGTTTGGTCGTGTAGCGCGTAGCGCTACGCGACCAAACCAAATTTTCAGGTTTTTCTAAACTCGAAATTTTACTTCATGCGCCACGCGTATAAAACTCTAAAATATTGTGAAGTTTAGAATATACTTCTCAACTATACTGAAATTTTGTAAAGTTTAAAGTATATTGTTTTAGCTGTAAATTTTCAGGCAATCCTGGTTCTTGAAAAGCGTTCAATTTAAAACTTTAAACGAGTGTTTTCCACTCCCAGGTTAAGCATGAAGTAAAATTTCGCTTTTAGCGCGACCAAATCAAATTTTCAGGTTTTTCTAAACGAGGAATTTTACGTCATGCGCCACGAGTACAAAAGTCTGTAATATTGTGAAGTTTAGAATATACTTCTAAACTATACTGCTTTAAAAGTGTATTCTAAACTTCACAATATTTCAGCGTATTATACGCGTGGCGCATGAAGTAAAATTTCGAGTTTAGAAAACCCTGAAAATTTGGATGGGTCGTGTAGCGCTACGCGCTACGCGACCAAACCAAATTTTCAGGTATTTCTAAACTCGAAATTTTACTTCATGCTTAACCTGGGAGTGGATAACACTCGTTAAAAGTTTCAAATTGAACGCTTTTCAAGAACCAGGATTGCCTGAAAATTTACAGCTAAAACAATATACTTTAAACTTTACTATATTTCAGTTTTTTTACGCCTGGCGGATGAAGCAAATTGATCAAATGTATAAGTTATTAACATGAGGTCAAACATAAGAAGGTTATATTAAACTTTACTTGAAATCAGTGTTTTATACGCGTGGCGCATGAAGTAAAATTTCGAGTTTAGAAAAGCCTGAAAATTTGGTTTGGTCGCTCCGCGCTTCGCGCTACGCGACCAAACCAAATTTTCAGGCTTTTCTAAACTCGAAATTTTACTTCATGCTTAGTCTGGGAGTGGAAAACACTCGTTTAAAGCTTCAAATTGAACGCTTGTAAAAAAGCAATGAAAGTGTAAAATTTTACAGCGCATATGTATACTTAAAAGAAAAATTTCCTGTTTGTCTAAAGAAGTATAAACTTAAAAAATATATGCAATATATTGTTTTGCTAACATTTATTTATATCTTTAAAATATGTTAATAAATTATCTTTTACCTGACGTAATTTTTTGTCTCTTGTTATAAATATAATTAAAATTGACTTCATTCGAAGCTTCTTAATGACAGTTTTTGTAATCTTAATAAAAATAATTTAAATTTATCTTTAACCAAAAACTTCAAATAAAATAAGTATGATAACTTAAGTTACTCTCCTTATTTTTTAAACAAATCAAATGATTCTTTTCAAGTTATTATTTTGAAATAAAATATTTAAACTCAACTTCTTTTTAAAAACAAAACGTGTCATTATTTTGCTTTTCATTTCACACATTCTTAAAGTTAGGTAATTATTATTAAGGAAATAGGGTTTAAAATTTCAAATATGCATTCTGTTATTATAAGCGAATTGAACATTTCAAATATAATTCACGTAAAATATGTTTTGTTTAATAAATTAATACACATTTCGTGATGAAAAATCCTCTTCTGTTAATCATTTATTACTTATTTTGATTATGTGTGTGCATTTCCATTGTTCAATTTACACTTGCAGACACTGCTTACGCCGATTCACATGGCAACGTTACAAATAAAGTAGGAACCTACATAAAGCCAACAACTAGATTGTTCCTTTCGTACTTAATAATAATAATAATAATAACAGTAACAATATCGACATGATTATAGCAACAGAAACAAATGTATAACAATATCATATAGAAAAATATCGGGAAACGATGTGAAAAGTATGAATGCCTACTCACATATTGCCGAGTTGTCTGCGAACATTAATAAATTGCATTGTGTCATTATAAAAAGCTTCGACTTTTACTCGTTTGTTTTTTTTTTTAGAGATTTTTCCTTTTTATGTACTATTTTATTTAATTTCAGCAACATCAACAAAAACAGTTTGCATAAGCACTGATTATTACAAAATAAATTTATCAATTTAAATGTTCAGCGAAAAAATTAAAAATAATTATGGCTTCACTGCTTGACTTAATTTTCAAGCTTTGTCTCGAAAACTTAATGATAATATGACATACTTAAGTTCTTTAAACATATTTACGCTCTGTTTCTTTCAAAAAGGTCCCAAAACTAACTGGTACCAAAGAGGTTAGTATATATTATCCTCTTTGCTGGTACTTTGCAACAAATCACAAATATGTTATTTCTTATAGACAATATTGCTGGCAATACGAAAATTAAAATTTCATCTCAAAACTCAGGTAAATTTTAATGTTTTATAGAGAACATAAAGCTACTAAAAACAAATAACACAGGAAATTAATAAAGTGCCTTATTATTTTCCTGTTGTTAAAAATTATGATTAAATTTTCATTATTATTTTGTTAAAATTTAAAACGCTTATTTCATTGTCCTTTGGATTGTATTATTTTCATTATAATTATAACTTATCAATTTTCGATCTATTTTTTAGGATAAAATGAACATCTGGCGATCACGCGGTGTCCGCGTGGTCGTGCGCCAGGCGATTCGGAGCGGCGCGCGCGCCTCTCCCACTCGACTCGCGGCTTGTCCCCACGGCTGCGGCCGCTCCCCACCGCTGCGGCCGGTCATAAAAGCGCCGGACGGAGCCGTAATTCTTCAGAATTCTCGCTCGCCTTGAAAACTCCACCATCAGCAGCAGACTCGAAACGAAACTCTCTCCAACCGGACTTAGTGCAATTGTTCACATTTCACTTCTCAACACTTAGTCTTATTTTCATTTTAATTCTTTCTACACTTAGAAAATTTTAGTAATTAATTTTCGGCTAGTTCGTAGAAAGAGTGAGTTTCGTTTGGAGTCTGCCACCACACGGTATATATATATCTTTTATTTTATTTTTGATTTAATTGATTTCAATCACTTTGACAGTGAACATTCATATTTTGATTCTGTCTTGTTTTATTAATTTTACCAACTCGCAGAGTTCACACTCTAAACATTTTTACCTTCACCCTGTAAAGTGTCTTGATTTGAGGGATCAGTTTAATGCACATGAGGAACGTGGGGCACCTAGCGGAAATCAGTGTGCATTGTCTGGTTTACTTTAATCAGATAACTATTGAACGCTAACAGCTCTTTACGCACGTGGGGAACCTTGCGGAACTAGAGAGTTCTTAGTTTTCTCCCCTTTTACCTTCTGACCGTTTGATTTGGGGTATTGGAGTTGAGGTATTTGATGCACGTGGGGTACCTTGCGGAATTCAATGCACCAGCTCTTTTACTGCAGTTAAATCAGTCAGCAGATCTGATAGTTCAATAAATACGTGGGGAACCTTGCGGATTTGTTGGGTTCTCATTTCGAAGATCCTGATTCTATCAACAAAACCTTTACTAGGGACTTTGCGAGTACATTAATTAGTATTAACTAAATTAAAGACTGACAGGACAGAATCATAGCTAATTTGTTCTGGTGGTTAGGTTAGCGAGAATTTTCATTAAAGATACAAGTGAGTATCTACGCTAACACTTGCATGTGTTATGTTAAGTTTTGTATTTCTATTGTATTTGCGGTGAAGCCGATTGAGTTTAAATACTGTAACTTAATGAAGAAGAAAGCCTCTATAATTCATATTTGGGTAACTATTATTGAAACTTGAAGTGTTCGTTGTTGTTTCTGATCTCTGAGAATTATTGATTGTGTTCTAATTATATTTAAGGCTTAAAAGACTGAATTTAATTTTATTAAGAGAATTTATATTTTGTTGAACTCGTTGATTTTATTTTGTTTGAATTCTAAATAAATATTACAACTATTTTTGGTGCTTTATTCCTTTGATTAACATTGAGCTGATATTTAATAAATCGATTAAAGCTTGTTGATGTGTATTTTTTCTGATAACCCTTTTCAACCTGAAAGTGAGATAAATTGTCCAGTTAAGTAAGAAGATTTAAGAACTTTCCTATGCTATCAAATCCAGATGTAAAAATAATATTGTTCGAGCTCAAGGAACTTTCACAGTCCACTGTTCTGCCAGTTGTTGTACCGATTTTTAATCGAATTTCGAACACCTGTGTTATTTGTTTTAAGTAGCGTTTATGTTCTCTATAAAACATTAAAACTTACCTGAGTTTTCAGATGAATTTTTTTTGAGATAAAATATTTAAAATGTTAATTTCTTGAATTAATTTCTCATCTGGCACTTGGTGAAACATATTAGAATATGTAAAGTTATTTAAATAAAAAACACTTGGTATTGTTTGACAAATTAAAACTAGTTTCGGTTTGTTAGACCATTTTCAAAGTAATGTGAATGTCCTTCGAAAATGGTCTAACAAACCGAAACTAGTCGGAATAAAGTTTTAATTTGTAAAACAATACCAAGTGTTTTTTATTTAAATAACTTTACATATTTAAATGTTAAAATCCATATTCTAGTTTCTTGAAATAAGTCTATTCTTCGATTTTTAAACATTTCAAATGGATGAGAATTCAAGAAATTATAAAAGCAATTGATCTTCATCTTCTTCTTTATCTTTAAATTCAGTTACATAATAAAGCTGTAGCTTTAACTTTATCTTTTCATATTATCAAATTGACCTTCCCATCGATTTGATCTCTTCATATTTTGGAAATTGGAGAAGCAATCGTTTTTGTACTATGTTTAAAATTCGCTATGCCTTGCTAAACTAGAAACGAAATTAATAAATTGATTGGCGAGGCAATTAGACATTGAAAATGCACATTATAATTTCTTGCAATACGATCATTCTTTTGTTTTTAAATACTTGGAAATCGAAGATAAGTTTTATTTTAAAAAATTATGGATGAAATTAAATATAATTTTTCTTTTGCATAACCATTATGGAAGAATAAATTGAGTAGTTAGTGAAACAAACCAAGTAATTTTAAATTTAAATTACGTTATTTATATACAGGGTGTGTATAAAGTCTGGAATAAATTCATATTTCTGTTATCTTGGGTTTTATGGAAAAAAAACCTAAAACAGGTCGATTTTTGTTTTTTAATGCGCCGTTTTTTGCGTGCTCAAAAATATTGTGACGTCACTAGTGTTTGACGTGTGACGTCACTGGCAATTTTTTAAGTGGAATTTAATTTTTTTTTTGGATTCGATGATCCTGGCATAGGTTCTCACCACACCATATCTCAAATGTATTATTGTTTAAATATATTTAATATTTATTTGGACGTCACGCCACATTCACACTACACGCAGGGACACGACGAGTTATTATTTTTAAATAACAACTGCCCGTGCACGGGAATCGAACCTGGTCCGTGGCTCGTCGAGCGATATACAGTCCAGCGACGTTACCGCTCGGCCACCGTCTCCCCTAATTGATTTTTTTTTATTTGACAACTTCTGTAGAGCCTTTGATTCTCTTTACAGTCAAATATTATTTTTTTTGAAAAATACTCGTTATTTAATTGTTGTTAATTTTTTACTTGATTTTATTTGACAACTTCTGTGGAGCTCTTGATTCTCTTTACAGTCAAATATTTATTTTTTGAAAAATACGCGTTATTTAATTGTTTTTAATTTTTAACTTCATATTTTGTGCATCCTATTTCAGGGTATTTTACTTACTGTGGATCTTGCATTTTAGTGTCAAATTTCGTGCGGATCTTTATCACCATTGTGACTATATCGTTGTTAGATTAACTAAGGCGTATATAAAAAGAAGTATGTGACTGTAGAGAAAATTAAGTGCTCTACAAAAGTTGTCAAATAAGAAAAACGATTTCCGTTTAAAAAGAATGCCGATGACGTCACACGTCAAACACTAGTAATGTCACAGTATTTTTAAGTGCGCAGAAAACGGCGCATTAAAGAACAAAAATCGACCTGTTTTTGGGTTTTTTTATCACCCCAAGATAACAAAAATATGAATTTTATTCCAGACTGTATACACACCCTGTATATTTTAATCATGTTTCACTAAGGGCCAGCTGCACTAAACACGTTGAACTGCTTTATTTCTGAACTTGAATTCAAAGTGACATTACAACAATATAAACTGCCATTTTGAACTCGAGTTCAGATATGAACACAGTTCAATGTTTTGGTGCAACTGGGCCAAAGCGATTAATAAGAAATATTAAAAAATAAATAAATTATTTACATTGGGAATAAAAGTAAGTTTGTCTTAAACTTTATACTTCAAAACACAAGAGACAATAAATTTAGATTTTGGCTATACATTGGCAAATATGTATTCACTAAGATAAAATAAACACTTTTTTAAATTGACATAATTAGAGCATTTATTTTCTTTATGTTCAACAACAGACATGCCCAGAGCCTAGTTTATGCCTATTTTTTGTAACATCGAATATTCGTGTTAGAGATTGGATTCTAAGCAAATACTGTTAAATAACATTTTTTCGATCGGCCTTTGTTTTAGAGATAACGAGGCATTCAGTTTTTGGAACCTATTTACTTTTTGTCCATAAAATTAATAGTAGGTTATGGAAATTGGTTTGAAACAAATACTTACTAATGAGTTGTTGACAGTTGTCACGTACATTGGGCATTGCTATTAATTTTTAGCGTAAAAAAGATATAAATTTTGTTAAGAATGCAGTTTGGCAATGAAGAATATGCAACGGCAATGCTTTAGTAAGCTGTCGGGAATATCAAAGTAGATTCGTATACAGGGGAAATTTAGAATGAAAAGCAATTACGAGATAGAATTATGAATGCTGCACTTGAAATTAAAAATGAACAACAAAATTTTGCTGCAGTATATAATTCTATAGTTATACGTTGACAGGCTTGCATCGTTGGCGGTGGACATTTCGAACATCTATTGTAAGTAATTAAATATATTAATTTAAAGTTTCACAAAACATTTTTTAATGAGCTTACTAATAATAGGCAATATCAAAACTTGATTTAGTCACAGAAAGAAATCCCTAA
Source organism: Philonthus cognatus (assembly GCA_932526585.2). NCBI lineage: Eukaryota > Metazoa > Arthropoda > Insecta > Coleoptera > Staphylinidae > Philonthus > Philonthus cognatus. The sequence continues at coordinate 24,458,916 of OW052250.1, read as the reverse complement.
GTTAGTGTTTTTTTTTTTGTGTGACTAAATCAAGTTTTCATATTGTCTAGTATAAGTTTTTTTGTGAATTAATATATGCTTTAAAAGTTTGAACCTCAATATCTCTAAAACAAAGGCCTATTTAAAAAAAAATATTTTTCATTTTTTGCTCAGAATCTAATCTCGTGCACGAATATTATTTTTTCTCCTCCTGGTATGATTCACCCTGTATATAGAGGGTGTCCCATTTTAAAGTACCACCTGGAATATCTTTAAAACCATGCACGGAATGAAAAAATATTTCAAATAAAAGTTTAACGATTTGGAGGAGGACATCCAATTCTGTAAGAAAATTCAACCCCTCAACCCCAGGGGAGGTTGGAAGTACCCCTTTGAAATCATAAATGCGAACCCCTATTTTTTATTACAGATTTGAATAGAGCGTGGAAAAGTAAGTTTTATCTAAAAACATGTTTTGTTCCTTTTTCTTTGTTTGTTTGTTTGGCATAGGTTTTAACCATTCAGCCACTAACGTTGATTTATATTAACTATATTAACATATATTTCGACTAATTTGGACGTCACAACACATTCACACACATCCATGGAACCGGAGACGAGTATTTTTCGTTATTTTGTTCCTTTAATGTTATTATATTATTTTCACAGGACACGCCTTCAACATTTAATAAGTAATTTTATTGTTACAGAATTTATTCTAATTTAATTATTATTATATTTTTATATGTACCAGGCTTATGTTTTGTTTTTGTCTTGTAATTGGGAAATGTTTCCTGTTGGACAATAAATGGATTATTATTATTATTAATAATAATCAACAAAATTAAACAATTGATAATTGACATACTAAATATATTTTATTCTAACCAATTAGTTGAAGATTTCAATTGAAGTTAGTGATTTATACGCGTGGCGCATGAAGTAAAATTTCGAGTTTAGAAAACCCTGAAAATTTGGATTTGCTGGGGCGCGACTCGCTTCGCTCGCGCGCCCCAGCAAATCCAAATTTTCAGGCTTTTCTAAACTCGAAATTTTACTTCATGCTTAATCTGGGAGTGGAAACCCTCATTAGACGATCAATCAAGAACTTAGTTTGCAATTTACTTTATTGTCAAATTTATGACGTAAAATAAATAGAGTTGATGTTATTTCTTACTTTAAATTTAGAACGAAAACAAATTCCTGTACATAATTTGTGTGTTACTTAACTTCGACGAACAAATTGGAAAAGCTTAAAATGTGTAAAATATAGCATAATAAATAATTGCAAAAGTTAAAATTACCAGAAATTATTCAAAATGAATAGAATTGAATTTAATAAAAAAATATTCATAAATATTTAAAATCAAAATTTAACTTTTATTTGATATTTTGAAATATCCTGTGATGATATTGAAATTTCAATAATAGCCTATCAAATTTTATTAATTTCTGTGTAGATTCTATATACTTTATTTATGTTTAGTTTTTCAAAAAGCACGCGCGCACAGCGCTTTCATTGGTTTCAATAAATTTACATAATATAAACAATTCTGTTGATTGCAGCGCCATCTATCAAAGTAATACAAAATGTTTTTAGATAAAACTTACTTACTTCTCCACTCCCTATCCAAATCATTAATAAAAAAAAAGGGGTTCGCATTTAAGATTTCAAAGCTACCCCTTCCCTAGCCTCCCCTGGGGGTCGGGGGTTTAATTTTCTAACAGAATTGGATAATCCCCTCCAACTCATTAAACATTTATTTGAATTTTTTTTCATTCAGTGCATGGTTTTGAAGATATTCCAGGTGGTACTGTAAATTGTGACACCCTGTATATATACCCCATTAATATTCTACTACGGCGTAGATAAAGTTAATACGTGATTTTGGAATCACCCTGTATAACTAATTTTACTTTTTTATTTTAAATGTCTCGAATCTTGAAAATTAAGACAAGAATAAAACTCCAACAACAACATTTGACTAAAACTAAATTAGTAATATTTAATTATACAATATTCTGTTGTTGTATACGTAATAAATATTAATGTTTAAAATTATTCATCATTATAAGGAAAAATCTCTGTTTATTCAAAAAGAAGAAAACCAATTGTTTGAAATGAATCATAAAACCGCTAAAATTATAATATATTCAATCGGTTTTTCCTTTTTTTAGGCACACTTTTGGGATGTGTGTAGGCTGGCATTTGAACCCAGAAATTAGGTGCTTAAAACTACAACAAACACGGCTTTTATTAATTTCTAATTGATTATTTTCTGTGTATTTTTAATCGAGTATTTATAGCAGCCAGAATTAACAGTAAGTTTGGTAAAATTCTTAGATTTAAATAAAGCATATTTTTTTAAACTTAGAATTATACAATTCTTCTTGTAAAAACTAGTTCTTATAATGTCACGTTCACACTGCTTATAGAAAATTACAATTTTTTATGAAAAAAAAAACTAATTTGATACAAACACTTGCAATATTCCATATATTTTTTCCAGTTAGTTCAATCCATGTGTCAGAATTAAGATTTTTAATTAAATTTTTAAATAGATAATAATAAAGCATTATTAATAGACGCAAGCATACAGCTTTAACACGATTCTATATATGATATTAACATGCTTGTATTAATAAAACAATTTAGTAGAGAACTATTGTTGGTTTACAAAGCAAAATAGGTTTATTTAGTATAATATATATATTATGTTTAAAGTGTGCAAACTATAAGAAGCGTAAGCTTATTTTCTCGAATTCAAATAGTTTTGAATTTGATTTTATCAGGTTTATTTAGAATTAATTTAATCATTTTTGTAACAACAAGTCATAAATATATATTTTTAATGAGTATATTTTAAATTTCACATTATATCAGTGTTTATACGCATGGCGTATAATATAAAATTTCGAGTTTAAAAAAGCCTAAAAATTTAGATTTCAATACTATGCTTTGCTTCGCACCCAACTCCTAATTTTCAGGCTTTTCTAAACTCCAGATTTAAAAGAAATAATTGTTCACAAACATAAACAAAAATAGTGTGACACAACCTCTAAATTAAACCATTTTTTATGCGATGTTGCCAAGTTAAATTTATCAATAGTTTAAAACTCATGTCAAACTTGTAGATTTTGATTTACTAGTATTACTACGAAACGTTAGTATTGTGTTGGTACGAGACTAGTAAAATTAAACTAGCATTTAACTATAATCATATTAACGGCAATTCTGTTAATAAGGCTGCATATTTTTATATGCAGTTAATTTATTCCACGTGTCAAAATTACGATTTTCATTTAAACGCTTGTGATAATCTATGGAAAACATTCATATAACATAACAATAAAAAACACATAAAGCCTTATTAATAGAATTGTTTATGTTTGTGAAAATGGGTTTCTACCGCTAAATTATTTTATTGTAATTTACTTCTAACAAATGATTCCACTCCCAGATTAAACATGGAGTAAAATTTCGAGTTTAGAAGAGCTTGAACGTTAAGATTTGGACCCGTAGCGTCCAAATCCAAATTTAGGCTTTTCTAAACTCAAAATTTTACTTAATGCGCCACGCGTATAAAACACGGATTTTAGGTGAAGTTTAAAATATACTGCTTAGGTATGTACATTTATAAATTTTGAAGAAATCATAGCATTATAATTTAATAAATGTGTTTTACTATAGCATTTGACGTTATGTATAACATGGATCTCATGAATTAAACTGGGAGCATCATGTTATTAAATTATTGGTTGTGAACGAACAATTGTAATCCGCTTTAATGTTTCATTAATACGAAAATGGTTTATCATCCTTAATACAGTGTTAAAGCTGTATGCTAACGTCTATTAATAGGCAGATAATTTTGAACAATTCTTGGCAATTAAAAAATTAGTGTATTCAAATCATTAAGTTTGACTCACTTTTAATATTTTCAAACTAGTTTAGACTTATTAATTCCTTAAGACTGATGCCTTGTGAAAACATGTCCTACTATATGATTAATGAATCAACAATTACAATGGTAATTTTGACACAATATCATAAGTTTATATCGTCATTTAATCTTACGATTTAATTAAAAATATGTATTACAATTTAGTTAACAGCCGTGTTTGTCGGTTCTTTGTGCCTTCCGGAACCCAGCCAATGCCTCTTTTTTTTATTTATTAGCGAAAAGCGGATGATGATAGGTCTTCACCGCGAGGATCCTCCGAAAAAGCGATCGTTTCGCGCCTTTCGTATTCAAATTCACCTCTTTTGTGCACCGCTCCGTGTTGCAGATTGCTTTCACCCCCTTCAGCTTATTACCTTACATATTTCAATATGCAAATAACGCCCCGCAATCGGCGGATCCTCGCGGCGAGCGTCCATCCCCATGACGTGAAAGAATATGAGCCACAATATAAAAAAATATACTCTCGTAATAATAGAGACATTTTTATAATTGGTTTTAATTTTTAAATATGTATGGAATTTAAAATAGAATACACGTATGAAATTATTAATCATTGATGATTTTTTTTAACATTTTACAATTATTTAAAAAAAATTAAAATCTGCATGCACAAACATAATAGTCGATCTTATATCGGTAAACAGCAATAAGTACCAGGTGTCCAACAATTAATAAAGTCCTAGGTGGCTGTGACATCAAACATGAATGTCGATACTTACTTCCATAAACTGTTTTGACGGCAAAAAACTACTAAATGTCATGTCGATTTTTACTTCTCTAAAATAGGTTATGACTTTAGAATCGCCAGATTCAATGATTGTAAAGAGGGAATAGACATTCACGTTTGTTCTTACTTCAAAATCAATGATTCTGACTTTTGTAAAGTTTTAACCTATTTCAGAGAAGTAAGAATCGACATTGATGTTTGATTCCACGACTACTCAGGACTTCAATAATTGTTGCAATTATAAGCATGTTTGATTAACTATGTATATTATTTTAAATTCCATTCGTAATAATCTACAATAAAAGGTCGAACAGGTCGAAAAACAAGGATAATAACAAGCGCAATAGAGTAAAGAAAGCGACTCACCCTGAAACTCCTTCCTGGCGGCGGAAACGGAAGTGACGATGTTGGCGACGTGGCCCAGGACAGTGGCGAAGAGCATGAGCCCGAAGAGCAGCTGGAGGATGACGAAGAGGTACTCGCCCTTATTCCTAGGCCTAGGAAGATCACCGATAGTCGTTAAAGCTAATGTACACCAGTAATAACTCTGCAAATACTGTTTGACAACGTCGGCACTCTCCGCGTCACTGTACACCCAGTTTTTCGAGCCGAACCCGTTGTTCTTGTGGATGATGTGGAAGAGGCAGCCGTTCCAGTGGAATATGACTAGGAGGTAGTGGATGAGGCTGGTCGAACGGAACAGATTCGGGTAGTTGGTGTGGCGCTCCGTCCGGTCCATGAACGCCCAGAAGCGGTAGATCTTGACCAGGCGGAAGGAGCGCAGTATCGAGTTGAAGCCTATCGACAGGTAGAGGAAGTCCAGCGGCAGCAGGCACAAGCAGTCTATGTAGAAGGTCGTCGAGTTCATGTAGTGGTGCCGGAGCTTGGTCGAGTCCGTCTGCAGCACGCCGTCCTCCAGGTACCCCGTCCGGAAGTGGAACATTATGTCTATTAGGTACAAGAAATCCGAAAAGTAGTCCAGGCAGAACCACACCAGTATTGTTTCCCCTATAACAAACATCAACATAATTAATTTAAAACCCTTTAACTTCTTTAATACTTAATACAAGTACAGTCTTTCGAGAGTATCATTTACTTTCACAATTCTCAAGGAAACAATAACAACATAGGATCACATTCATATAAAACAATCATCCCGCTAATAAACAACCAGATAATCAATCCCTCTAATAAACGACAAGACCGAGCTTGTGTATACTTCTCTTTTTGACTCATTTTTACCTGATAGATATTTTAAAGTATATATATGTATATATATAGAGAGTTTTATGTAACACCGAACATTTTCATAACGAGAATTTTTCTTTAAAGCATCCATATGCATATGTTGCACATTTTCCGATGCTCGATTTATTAAAAGAATCCAATTTGAAGCTTTAAGCGAGTGTTTTTCACTCCCAGGCTAAGCATGAAGTAAAATTTCGAGTTTAGAAAAGCCTGAAAATTTGGTTTGGTCGCGTAGCGCGAAGCGCGGAGCGGCCAAACCAAATTTTCAGTCTTTTCTAAACTCGAAATTTTACTTCATGTGCCACCGATACAAAACACTGATTCAATGTAAAGTTTAGCGGTGTGTTTTAAACTTCGTAATATGTCAGTGTTTTGTACCAGTGGCGCATGAAGTAAAATTTCGAGTTTAAAAAAGCCTGAAAATTTGGTTTGGCCGCTCCGCGCTTCGCGCTACGCGACCAAACCAAATTTTCAGGCTTTTCTAAACTCGAAATTTTACTTCATGCTTAGCCTGGGAGTGGAAACACTCGCTTGAAGCTTCAAATTAAGTTGATCTATAGTACCTTACACAATAACGTTAGGGCCGCTTTGTTATTCAAAGCCGGCACTAACTACATTCCTGTTCCAGAATTCATCACGAGAGATCTGGTCATAGCACAAATTAGAGTCACTAAGGGGACGAGCAAGAGGACAATTATTATAGCCTCGGCCTACTTCCCGGGTGACTCCACATCCCCTCCACCAGAAGAGGTCAAACGCCTCATCACTTGGTGCAGGAAGGAAAACAAACACCTGGTCCTGGGCTGCGACGCCAACGCGCACCACACTGTATGGGGCAGTATGGACACCAACAGAAGAGGTGAGTTCCTGCTAGACTATGTTTTAGGTAATAACATAGATATAGTCAATAAGGGTAATAAACCTACTTTTATCACATTAGTTAGAAAGGAGGTATTAGAAAACTCCCTAGCTGACAATTACATAAGCCAGTACATACAAAACTGGCACGTCTCAGATTACGTCTCACTATCAGACCATCAGCATATACGGTTTGACATCGATAGTGGTAATAACCACATCAATGGATTCAGAAATCCCAAAAATACCGACTGGGAGGCCTACCAAGAGCGCCTTACGCTGGAACTTGCGGGACCACTGAATCCTATTGAAACAGTCGAGCAACTAGAAGCAGCATCGACACAATTACAAGATGTAATCAACATCGCTTACGAAAGTAGTTGTCCACTAAAGCAAAGGGCTGTTGTTAGAGAAGTGCCCTGGTGGAACAGCGAACTCGCGAGCCTAAATGCCAAAACTAGGCGTACTTTCAATAGGGCTAAAGCCTCTGGACAGTGGGAGGAGTACAGAAAGGCCCTTACGGAGTACAACAAAGAACTGAGAAAATCCATGCGAGGAGATAGATGATCTACCTCCCGCACAACGCCTCCAAAAAGTCCTTGCAAAGGATCACACGAACGGTATTGGACTACTAAAAAAGTCCAACGGTGAATACACTGGAACCCTAGAAGAAAGTCTAAGAGTACTCCTAGAAGCTCACTTTCCTGGGTCCCAGGCAATTAACAGTGAAGACTTACCTGCCATCGGCTTTGAGGTAGAAGAACGCCCTACCAGAGAAAGCAAAAAACTGGCAACAAAGATCTTCACTACAAGCATAATAACATGGGCGATCAACGGCTTCAAGCCGTTCAAATCCGCGGGGGCAGATGGCATCTTTCCAGCCCTTTTGCAAAGGGCAGGGGAGGAGTTATTACCACGTCTCACGCAAATATTCAGAGCTAGCTACTCTCTTGGGTATATCCCCAAGCAGTGGAGGAAGGTGGCGGTGGTGTTTATACCAAAGGCTGGCAAACGCCAAACTGACGAGCCCAAGTCATATCGCCCCATAAGCCTCACCTCCTTTCTCCTAAAATCAATGGAGAAAATCATTGATAGAAATATCAGAGGGAAAGCTCTTCAGTCGTTTCCCCTTCATAAACACCAATTTGCCTATCAAGCAGGCAAATCAACAACAAATGCCCTTCACACACTAACAAGTGTAATAGAGAAGAGCATCGCAAGCAAAGAAGTGGCTCTATGCGCATTCTTGGACATCGAAGGTGCATTTGACAACACCTCCTATGAATCCATAGACACAGCCACCAAATCAAGAGGAATTGATGCCTCCACATCCAAATGGATCCATGCTATGCTCAAAGGTCGTAGGATCACACTGTCCATTGGCGATGAGTCGGCAACTGTGTTCGCAGTAAAGGGGTGCCCACAAGGCGGGGTTCTATCGCCCCTGCTGTGGTCACTAGTTGTCGATGAGCTAATATCGGTGTTATCCAACGACGGATTTGACGTACAAGGCTATGCTGACGACATCGTCATCATAGTTAGGGGAAAGCATGACGATACGGTGTCCAACCGCATGCAGTCAGCCCTTCGGAAAGTAAGTATATGGTGCGTGCAGAAGGGGCTCACTATCAATCCCAACAAGACTGTAATTGTCCCATTTACAGGTCGTAGGAAATTAAATCTTAAGGCGCTAACCATGAATGGGACACTCATTGGGCTTTCCAACACAGTTAAATATCTCGGCCTCACCTTTGATCAGAGGCTAAACTGGAAAACCCATGTAGATAAACATCACTGGCAAAGCAGTAAGGGCAACATGGGCTTGCCGCAGGCTATTTGGCAAAAGATGGGGTTTACACCCCAAGATGATATACTGGCTTCTTTCATTACGGTGATAAGACCAATAATCACCTATGGTTCCGTTGTCTGGTGGACAAAGACAACGGAGATCACAACCCAAGCAAGGCTCAGCAATGTTCAACGGCTGGCATGTTTGGGCATCACAGGGGCTATAAACACCTGCCCCACTGGAGCAATGCAGGCTATGCTAAATCTCACACCTCTGCATCTGCAAGTGAAAAGGGAAGCAGCACTAGACGCATTAAGAATAATCCAGACAGACATACCAAGATATGGATACTTTAACAGGCACCTAAAAATCCTCAACACTGTGTGTGAAAGAGCGATATACATGCCCAAAGACTACATGTCAACTGACTACGACTTCGACACAACGATTGAAGTGGCCATCTATGGCCGCCATGATATTGGAGCGAAGGTCAAGCAGTTACAAGGCTCCTCGATATTTTGGTTTACTGACGGATCCAAAACTGAGAACGGAGTCGGAATCGGTATCACTGGCCTTCGATTCGAGTTATCAAAGGCCTTGGGACGATCCCCATCGATATTTCAGGCAGAAATCGAGGCCCTGAACATATGCGCCCACATATGTTTAGACAGGGGATACAACAGAGGGTTTGTATCTGCTCAGACAGTCAAGCTGCATTAATGGCAATAAAATCGCCTACATGCAAGTCTAAATCTGTCTGGGAGTGCAAGCTATCCCTAATGCAGCTGGCTAGGAACAACAGAGTCAAACTGGTCTGGGTTCCGGGACACGCAGGGATCAAAGGCAATGAAATTGCCGACAACCTTGCCAAGGAAGGGTCCAAAACTCCATTTGTCGGACCAGAACCTTACAGTGGAATAACTAAAGTCCGCATCAAGGGGATGATCCGGGAATGGGAAGATGCTGCCAAAAGGCTCACCTGAGAAACACACCTGGTCTGCGGCAGGCGAAAAGGTTCATTGCCTTCTCTGCCGTAAGAGCCGGACAGTTTCTCAGGTTAAGCAAGGGCAACCTAAGGCTCATAACCGGCCTTCTAACTGGACACTGTCCTCTGAAGTACCACCTCACCAAGATGGGTCAGACAACTGATGCCAACTGCAGGTTCTGCAACGAGGCACAAGAAACAGCAGAGCACCTACTTTGTGAATGCCCTGCCTTGTCCCTTCAAAGAGGGAACTACCTGTCATCGGCCACTTTAAACACCGAGGAATTGGTACACATTAACCCTCAAGTTATAGTAGACTTCATAAGAAGTCTAGACATTAAGGGACTCAAGTAGGTCAGGGATAGTTACAAAAGATCTTTTAGGTCAAGGTAACTTCGAAAGGCCCAGAGGCCATACGACCCACCGACCCCATAACATAACATAACATAACAAGCTTCAAATTAAATTATTTTAATAAGCCAAGCATAAAAAATGTGCAACGTATGCATATGGATACTTCAAAGAAAAATTCTCGTTATGAAAATATTCGGTGTTACATAAAACTCTCTGTATAAGATCCCAATGTGAGTTTAAATACTTCAGTGTGAGAATGACTCGCTGACAAGTCGAAACTAGTCACAATTTAAAATAAAAAAGTGAATACAAAACAGTAATCAGTGTTAATTATTTAAATAAAACAATCATATAAAACATTTAAACTTCCCTTTAACAAAATTAAAAAAATATTTTTTTCATTCATCCGTTTATAATTAATACCATATTTAAATTTTTCAATTTGCATGTGGATGTAATCAAACCGGGATAATAGTCACAAAGTTTCCCCTCTTTTTGTGATGTTAACGTGTATTTCTTTGGTGTCCTTCTTCGCGTAGACCGGTATCCGGGTTTCGTTATCAATTAGAGTGAAAAGTTGGCGGACGTGACTCGAAAAACTTCGATAATTATTCATCCTTAGCGATCTCCCGCCCGCCAACGACGACGCCGCTTCCCGAATTTTCCGCTGCACGGCTTTCAGCGCAACTTTTTCGAAAACATATTACATCATCATTATACTAAATAGCCAATAGATCAATAACACGTGAAAAACTGTTTTCAAAGTTAATGTATTACTTCAAGAGATTGTTTTTATTTCGATATAAATTTCAATAAACTTATTTTATTAAAATGAAATCTTTTTAGAACATTAATAAATTCTTTAACTTCTTTGGAACGTTATAGTAGGTTTAGTAGTTTTGATATTATAATTATTAAAAGTACATACAAATAAAGTGAGAGGTTGTCTTTTAAAGACAGTTTTAAAATTCAGGTCAAATTTTGACATTTTTGTCAAATTGTTCTAATTTTTACACTTATAAAGTTTTTGTAAAATTTTATAATTGATAGTTTTGACAATTTTATTTAAAATAGTAATAATTATTTAAAATTTGTAATTTTTGTTAAATATTGGCACACAGGGATGTTTTCATTTAAGTATACTTTTACATATTCCATATAAACATTTGTAAAATTAATGAATATGTGATCAAAACTAAGCGGTATATTTTAAACTTCACAAAAATCAGTATTTTATACGCTTGGCGCATGAAGTAAAATTTCGAGTTTAGAAAAGCCTGAAAATTTGGTTTGGTCGCTCCGCTTCGCGGAGCGACCAAACCAAATTTTAAGGATTTTCTAAACTCGAAATTTTACTTCATGCTTAATCTGGGATTGTAAATACTAGTTAGAGGCTTTAAATTCGAACTTTTAATAAAACCACGAATGTCTAAAAATTTAAATCGAACAGTCATAATACTGTGCGATCATTTAAATTATGATTTAAAGTAAGCGGCATTTTTTTTCTGCGGTTGCCCAGAATACTAATTGAATGATAGAATAATTTTGAGGTTATGAAAAACAATGTGTTAACAGTCAGTATTGCTAATCTAATTTAAAACTCAAAGCTTACTTTAAATCATGTTTTGAACGATCTCACAGTATGTAAATATGTATACTTAAAAGAAAGATTATCCGTGTTTATCTTTTCATTTTATTGATTTTAACATTCCTATACTATTTCTATTAATATTTCCTAACCTATTCTATAGTTCTAATAGATATTTTCAACAAAATTGTAGTATTTTATATTGTAAACGGATTTCGAAAATAAATAAGTTTAATTTGATCGATGTACTAGACCCTGGGTCTCCAAACTATCTTCTTCGCGGGCCACAAATACAATTTTACATAATAAAGTCGGCCAAGATCCGATTAATTTTATAAAATTATGAAAAATTTAAGGAACAATTGTTACAATATTTCAAAATATGACATTTACAAAAAAAATTACAAACAATCGCGGGCCGGATTCTTGCAAGTCGAGGGCCGGATTCGGCCCGCGGGCCGTAGTTTGGAGACCACTGTACTAGACAATTGATAAAAATAAAAAATTTCGAGTTTAGAAAAGCCTGAAAATTTTGTAATATTTGTTAATATTTGATTACGTTATTAGACAAATATCAACTAAAATAACTACTGAAACTGATAAATTCAATCAAGATTGGAAAATTGGCCAAAATTTAAAGAAAATTTGTGGATTTTTATAAACTGATAAAACGTGTAGAATTTATAAACAAATATGAAACTTAATAAGAGTAGTGAGAAAATTGTAAATTTTGCTCAGTTAAGTAAAATCTGTCTTTTTGTCGATTTTTAAAACTCTCTTTATATTTGTAAGCTGTATTTCTAAATTAAAATGATTTTCTTGGTTTTTAACAACTTTTAGATTTTCAGCGAATTTAAAAATGTTTATTTTGCTGTAGGTATCTATCGCTGGCCACAAACAGGGATTTTTTTTTAGGTATTCATATCACGATTTTTCTACGTAAATTTTCACATACTTATCGTTTTATTAAAAGTTTTCAATTTGAAGCTTTTAACAAGTGTTTCCAATCCCAGATTAAGCATAAAGTAAAATTTCGGGCTTTTCTAAACTCGAAACTTTACATCATGCGCCACGCTTATGAAACACTGATTTTTTTTTTCAAAATACACTCACCATTTATGTTTGATCCTCACGTCAATACATTCTACAAATCTTTACTATTTACTAATATACTTATACATCTTTTATTGTCACTCTTGGATTTTGAGATATTATCATTCTTATATTTAATCGTCATTTTAATAACGAGTATTATAAATAAATAACCATTTTTGCGTTTTATAATTTATCGTCTGACTATTTTCCCGCAGTATTATTGGAGTATAATAAAGATACAGTTTTTTGTTTACCTTATGATTGGCTAAATTGTGGCCACCAGATGTTTGTATGTACGATGTAGGTTAAATGACATACCGTGTGGTTGGTCATACATCTAAATTTTGATTTGGGTGGCGTCTTTTGTAAATTTTATTTTTAAGATGAGCCCACAAAAAGAAATCGCACGGTGCTAAAGTGCCGAGTGGCCCTCGATTCGAGTTATCAAAGGCCTTGGGACGATCCCCATCGATATTTCAGGCAGAAATCGAGGCCCTGAACATATGCGCCCACATATGTTTAGACAGGGGATACAACAAACAGAGGGTTTGCATCTGCTCAGACAGTCAAGCTGCATTAAAGGCAATAAAATCGCCTACATGCAAGTCTAAATCTGTCTGGGAGTGCAAGCTATCCCTAAATCAGCTGGCTAGGAACAACAGAGTCAAACTGGTCTGGGTTCCGGGACACGCAGGGATCAAAGGCAATGAAATTGCCGACAACCTTGCCAAGGAAGGGTCCAAGACTCCATTTGGCGGACCAGAACCTTACAGTGGAATAACTAAAGTCCGCATCAAGGGGATGATCCGGGAATGGGAAGATGCTGCCAAAAGTGTTCACCTGAGAAACACACCTGGTCTGCGGCAGGCGAAAAGGTTCATCGCCTTCTCTGCCGTAAGAGCCGGACAGTTTCTCAGGTTAAGCAAGGGCAACCTAAGGCTCATAACCGGCCTTCTAACTGGATACTGTCCTCTGAAGTACCACCTCACCAAGATGGGTCAGACAACTGATGCCAACTGCAGGTTCTGTAACGAGGCACAAGAAACAGCAGAACACCTACTTTGTGAATGCCCTGCCTTGTCCCTTCAAAGAGGGAACTACCTGTCATCGGTCACTTTAAACACCGAGGAATTGGTACACATTAACCCTCAAGTTATAGTAGACTTCATAAGAAGTCTAGACATTGAGGAACTCAAGTAGGTCAGGGATAGTTACAAAAGATCTTTTAGGTCGAGGTAACTTCGAAAGGCCCAGGGGCCATACGACCCACCGACCCCATAACATAACATAACATAACATAAAGTGCCGAATCACTCCGAGATTTCGCAGGCCAGTGAATTGCTCCACCACAACAATATCCAACGATTTGGAAATTCTTGGTTTAATTAGGTTCTAACATTGAGTCCAAAATGCGCTGGACGAATGTCCAGCGCATTTTGGACTCAACCTATTTTTGGACTTCAACCTATTTAAACCAAGCATTTCCAAATCGTTGGATGTTGGCTGATACCAAACCTCCTGATTTTCTCGCGCTGCTTTCGCTAATGCAGGGCCAATCTTAGTTATCAGTAGCTCCAAATATGACGAATTTAATTTTTACTTATTTCAAATGGTCCAATTATAGTGTTATAAAAAGTCCCAGCCCAAATAATAATTTTTTTGAGGGTACTGCGTTCTGGTAGACAATATTATTCTTGAAATTTCTTGAGACCAAAATCTAGTATTTTAAACATTGGGTTCATTGTTTAGGGTAAATGTTGATTCGTCCGTAAAACAAATAGATAAAAGAAATGTCGATCCTGGTTTGATCATTCTTGCGTTTCTTTGCAGAATATACGCCTACTTTCTTCGTCAAGTGGTAAAACTTCCTGGTGGCATTGTACTTTATGCGGATGGTAGTAATGTTTCTTTAGTATTTGTAATACCGATGCATGATTTATATTGCACTTGCGAGCAATGTATCTTGCACTTAAATTGGAATTTATATTACTTAGTCCTAGAACTCTTTCTTCCAAATCTGAATTATTTCGACTGGAGCGATTGCATGAAAAATCGTATTTTAAATACCGGCGAGTAAATAAAAAAACTGTATGAAATTACCATCACCTTTACTAGACTCGGCTGCGACACTCGCTGTAGTTTCTAACTTTTGTACATAAAATTGTATTGTTGCAATTGTTGGAATTGGTGTACCTTTAAATTTTACGGAACATATGTCCCTAACTTCCGTAAACTGTTGCCGGCATAAAACGTTTTAATGATGAAAACTCTTTCTTCCTTCATATAAACCGAATTCATTGTGTAATAAAAATTACCTAATTTTCAAATCTGACATATTTTCAATTGTCAATAAGCGCCGCAACATGAAAATCTAAATATTTTATTTTGACGTTCCACAGCTTACATTTATTATTACGAGTAGATATTTTACTAATTGAAATACTATTTTATCCTCAAAAAAGGCATCAATATGCAAATATTTGCTATAAATAAATCAACAATCTTCTCTGTGTGTGTGTTTTTTGAGCTTGTAGTTGGATTTTTAATAAAATAACAAAATTTTCAGGCTTTTCTAAAATTAAAACGCGTACAAAATACTGAATTATTGTGAAATTTAAAATATTCTTGTTTAGTAGTATATTTTTAATCCGACTTTAACTATGTATATTCAATACTGATTTAGCAGTATATTTTGAACGTCATAATTATTTAGTGTTTTATACGCGTGGCGCATGAAGTAAAATTTCGAGTTTAGAAAAGCCTGAAAATTTGGTTTGGTCGCTCCGCGCTTCGCGCTACGCGACCAAACCAAATTTTCAGGCTTTTCTAAACTCGAAATTTTACTTCATGCTTAGTCTGGGAGTGGAAACATTCGTTCGAAACTTCAAATTGAACTCATTGAAAAAAAAACAATTTATTTTAAAGAAATGATAAATCCAATTCTGTATGTCCGAAGGGGTTAACTATTGCAAGTAAGTGAATATTAAACATTTCATATTGTTGAGGCGGTTAGTTTTTAAAATTCCATAATATCACTTAATTTGTATCAGAGCTAGGCAGAATTCGAATCATTGAGGATTCGAATCCTGGACTCGAATCCTTTTAGATTCAAAGGAGGTATTCGAATACATCAGTGAAGAAGTATTCGTGATTCGAATCCTTATTTTATTTTTCAATAGATCCCCATCTTTCGATTGATACCACTTTTATGCTTGTACATAAATTTGGTGAGCAGGAATTTTCAAAGACATCATTTCCTATGCTATTTTAATATCTTCAGATGTATGACTAACCACACGGTATTATAACTTATGTATGTAATGAAATAATAATGTGAAGATTCCATGCTTTTGATATATATTCAGTCATTTATTTTAATTCTAACTACCACTTTATAAAGATTTTAATATTCATTTTAAAACTTCACACTATTATCTTTTTACACCTTTGGCAGTTTACTTTTAGACTTTAATCGTGAATTTTGCAAAGGTGGTATTAAATATTCTAACTTAAATTAACATAACTGTAGCTTACATTTGTTTTAAATTGCACAAAACAAAATAAGCTGGTATTACGTCAAAATAAAGTTACATTTAACACTACGGAGTGTCTGGAAAGTAACGAGGTATTATAAAACAGCTGTAGAATTTTTAATATCGGTGGAATCATAAGTCCAGACCTGACACCATGTGACTTCTTTTTATGGGGCTGGGCAAAAGATGAGGTGTACCAGACGAAACCTCGCACAATGGAACAATTAGAGCATGGATTCAGGACATTATAAATAATAATACCCCACGCGACTTAAGGTCGGAAATTTACATGTTATTTGGCCATAAGAACGAACAACGATTAATCTTCCACAATAATGAAAATAGAGCATTGAAACTTATACATATTGTACATTAAAGTGTTGCGAATAAATTGATGGTATTTTTTTGTAATGTTTCTTAGATTAACTATAAATTAAATAATGGATCATTGTCAAATGATTACATAAATCCGTGTATTACTTCCATCGGAAACATTATTTCTTCCTTATATTGCTTCAATTTATTAAGGTAATTATTATAAAAATGTTGTATTAAATAGATTGATCTAAAATAAACGATAAATAAAATTAATCGTTGCTTAGAAATCTCTATAAGAGCAATCTAAATTTTGATTATACTTTCAATAAATAGGGAGCAGCATCGTGCTTTTCTAGATATATTTTAAAAATATATACTGTGATTTCTAAAAACATGTGAAAAGAAATTAGGATTGATTCGTGTACATTTGTCGCATCACGGGCTCCCGGCTCCCGACCATCAGTTGCGAATGTATTCAATCATTATGTTATTGATACAGAACAAAGAAAGACATTATTAAAATATTTTCCAATACATTTTGTAAACATAATTGCATTTCTGGATTCATGTTTTACATAGGAATGTGGATCGGCAGTAAATGTTGATTCAAGTGCTGAGTCGGGAAAAATATTTTTTCATTTCTAATTTACCAAATTAATCGTGCGGCATTCGGCGATTTTTTAGGTCCCGTGAATATTTAGTAGACATTCTTCGCGTACTAGGTATTTCTAACTTATTTAGTATCAATCAACAATTATTATGATCAAAAAAGTGTTAGTCTGGGAGTGTTTTTCACTCCCAGACTAAGCATGAAGTAAAATTTCGAGTTTAGAAAAGCCCCGTGAAAATTTGTCGAGGGTCGCGCAGCGACCCGAGACTAATTTTCTGGGCATTTCTAAACTCGAAATTTTACTTCATGCGCCACGCGTATAACACTGATTTCAAATGAAGTTCAAATGTACGTAAATTTCACAATATTATAATGTTTTATACGTGTGGCGCCTGAAGTAAAATTTCGAGTTCAGATTTTTTTTTATCCAATTTACTTATCTACTGAAATTTGATACCCATTCATTCGCCCGGCTCTATCTAAACAAACAAACAACGCGCTCCGCACTCATAATTTTTATTATTCGTTGTGATAAAATTCGGCGGGCACTATGAACCAATACATAGTCAAAACTACTTTCAGCAATTTTGCTATCTCTGCGCCATCTCGTTCCTCAGAAACACACTACCAGCAAAAATTGGCTCTCTTAACCCAAATGGTTCCATTGTCCTTTTAAAAGGTCGCCAATATGTGTTACAGAAACATATGTTTCTTGTGTATTATTTTAAGTAATGATAGTAAGATGGCACCACATTCTTGAAGAATAAGGTACATGTGATACATTTTAGCAAAATTGAACACATTTTAACTGCGTATAACATCCAGAAAAATATTTGTTGTGCATCGAGTTTTTTCTTTTGTGTCATGGACAGATTGAGGTAAGAATTATTTAATCATAATAAATTAAATATGTTCTTCGTTGCATAAAATGTAATTAATATAGTTATATTTAATTAACCACAGGTTTGTGAGGTTAGATTTTCATTTTGTATTTGGAATATACGCACGAAATCATAAATGTCCTCTATAAAGGCCAGTGGCTCAATATACTGTGTTTTCAGTTATTGGAACAGACACAGACCCTTGACTCTAAGTGAATTGTTGGAGGAAGCAGAGACCATTGATGATGATGCAATACTACCAGATAGTATAGCTGTTTTTCCACCTATTAATGCAAATGAAGTTGTTACCGATGAAGACTCCGGCGATAAGGAAAATGTTGTCATGGACAACCTTTCTGGTAGTATTTTAAATTCGATGGCTGAACCTTCTTTCAAAACTAATATTATCGATAGTGACAGTGATAGTAGCGACAGTGATAGCAGTGACGATGAAATTCCCTTATCAAATTTCATGAAATATAAGAAGAGACCAAAAAATTATGAATGGAGTCACAGCGACATTACAAATCGTTTGCCGATCTGGAACCAACCATATGAGCCTAATAATAAATTTACAAACTTAGAATTTTTCTACCTATTCTTCGATAAGGATGTTTGGCAAATGTTAACTGATTATAGCAATCTTTACGCAGTACAAAATAACAGATGTGGAGACATAAGTGTAGAAGAAATGAAAGCTTTTTTTGGAGTTTTTATTTATAGTGGTTATACTACTGTCCCAAGAAGATCACTGTATTGGGAAAACAGTTCTGATGCTAATCACAAAATAGTATATGACGCAATTTCAAGAAACCGTTTAAATTTTATAATGCAAAATCTGCATTGTAGCGATAATACAAATTTAAATGTTTCACATAAATTTGCTAAAGTCGGCCCATTATTAGACTTTTGAACAACAAGTTTATTTCACTTGCCCCTCTGAACGAATATCATAGTATTGATGAGTCAATGGTGCCCTACTTTGGCGGACATGGTTCCAAGCAGTTCATCAGAGGAAAACCTATTAGATGGGGTTATAAGTTTTGGATGGCTACTTCTAGAACAGGTTACATAGAATGGTTTCAACCTTATCAAGGTTCCAGCACAAAGCTGTCAGAACGATACAAGAACTTAGGATTGGGTGCGAGTGTGGTACTAACATTTGTCGATAGTATTCTTGAAGAAAAAGGTAGTTACCCGTATCATTTATACTTCGATAATTTTTTTACTTCTTGGGATTTGCTTTTGGTACTCAGAGATAGAAAAATAAAGGCTACTGGAACACTGAGAGAAAATAGAATACATGTATCTGCAATAAAAACTGCCAAAGAACTACAGAATAAGCCAAGGGGAACCTTTGTGTATGCCTGGGAGAAACAGGAAAACATAATAGTATGTAAGTGGAATGATAACAATATAGTTACAATAGCTTCCAATTCAGATAGCGTGCTGCCGACATGTAATGTGGCTCGATTTTTCCAGAAAGAAAAGAAAAAAAATTCTGTACCTCAGCCGGATTTGATAAAAAAATACAACAAAAATATGGAAGGTGTCGACAGGGCAGACCAAAATATTAGTCTTTATAGAGTCGGAGTTAGAGGCAAAAAATGGTACTTTCCCATAATAAGTCATTGCCTTGATATGGCAATTCATAATGCATGGCAGCTTCAACGAGATATGGTGGAAAACAGGATCAATATACCTTCCGTAGATCCCTTGCAATGAGCATTTTGGAAAACAACAAGAAAACAATGAAACGAGGACGACCTAGTGCACAACCAAATGAATATTCCCGATTCGACGGAAAGGATCATCTAATTGCATACAAAGAAACACAAATTAGATGCCGATTATGCCACAAAACAGTGCAATTTCAGTGCAATAAGTGCAATATAGGTTTGCATCCAAAAAACTGTTTTTTGGAATATCATACGCTCTAATTTTATTTGTCTGTAAATATATAAATTATATTTATTTTTGTTGAATATAGATTATTTCTTTAAAATATATTTGGAATATTGCTGAGTTTATATATAGATATATTTTTACTTTCAAGATATTAACCTTCCCGTTGTCCTTTATAAAGGACGGTCTATATCTGGTAAACTATTAACTTTATAACATAAAGTGCTTATTAAAAAATATTCAAGAAATACCAATTAATCATAAAATTGCAGAAAACTTTTAATTTAAAAAAAAAATTAATTCGGGAGTATTTGGATTAATACAGAAGACCGTAAATTTCATACCTATACGTTTAAGACGATTGGTTAACGCCACAGGCGCGTACATTGAATTTTAAGCTTTCTAAATTCATTCGTGTTAACGTTTATCACTTTACGTTACTCTAAATTAAAATAATTAAGAAAAAATAATGTGATTATATAAAAATAATGACATGCCATGGAATTGAAACAACAACTGCGGATGTCAAAATGCCAAAAGATATCAATTTATTAAAGTTATTGTTTTCGAAATGATTTACACTATACAAGAAAGATGTCATTTTTATAAAATCACATTACTTTTTCTTAATTATTTTAGCTGTTAATTTTCTGACATTCGTTAATTTTTAAAAGAGTTCAATTTAAAGCTTTAAACGAGTGTTTTCCACTCCCAGCCTAAGCATGAAGTAAAATTTCGAGTTTAGAAAAGCCCCGTGAAAATTTGTCGAGGGTCGCGCAGCGACCCGAGACAAATTTTCAGGGCTTTTCTAAACTCGAAATTTTACTTCATGCGCCACGCGTACAAAACTAAAATATTGTGAATTTATGTATATTTGAACCTCACTTGAAATCAGTGTTTTATACGCGTGGCGCATGAAGTAAAATTTCGAGTTTAGAAAAGCCCAGAAAATTTGTCTCGGGTCGCTGCGCGACCCTCGACAAATTTTCACGGGGCTTTTCTAAACTCGAAATTTTACTTCATGCTTAGTCTGGGAGTGGAACACACTTGTTTCAAGCTTTAAATTGAACTTAAAAAAGAAACAGGGAATATCCGTAATTGTTGTATCAATTCCATGTTATTATTTTTATAAGACTACATTACTTTTTCTTAATTATTTTAACTTAGAGACACGTAAAGTGTTAAGTGTGAACATTAATAAATTTAGAATTTTTCTCTCTACAAATAAGTGAAATACATTTTTTCTCTAAAATAAATAGGGAAGCCAATATTTGAACACTTTAAAATTAACATGCGATTTCCTATGTTGCGTCCGCCAAGTCAACACCCGGTATAATATTTTGAATTTGAATAAACTAGTGCTGTTAATATAGAATTTATTCGCCTTTTTTAAAACCTAGGTACTACCCAGCCACCCTGTATATCAAAATATAATACTGGCTGACGAAAACCTTGTTTGAAAAAATGTATGTGCAATCCACCGCAAGAATGTTAAATACAGTGAAGCATTATGACTTTTTCTTAACGCAGGAAGTGCTTAAATTAAAGAACAAAATACTTACTGTTAATTTCTTGAAAGGCGAAGCGGTATATAATGACCCAAAAGTTGTAAAGGAACGCTAAGGACACGACCATGGACCAATAGTAGCACAATCTGCCGGCAGGGTCGAACACGAATGACCAATTCGCTGCCCCAGATCGTAATCTAGAATTTATAGATTCACCTCTTCTGAAGCCGTACCGACTGAAACAAAAATAATTAAAAATTAGTGAAACTATAACGTTGAATTAAATAATATAGGTTAAATATTATTGGTGGTCCCTGCTAAGAACAAAAATAATAATAGTGGTCCTTGATTTAAAAAAAGTTGGGAACCACTGGTCTAAAGTAAAACAGTTTAAGATCTGGAAATATTTTAAATGTTGTAGAACAAAAAGTTGTACTGCAAAGGTAAGATAGGTTTGTTTGAAACTAGTTGTAAATCATTGTATACATATTACTATAGAATCTATAGATCAAAGTTTTGAACTATCCGTGTTGAACAACTTCATGGATTAGCTTTGTAATATTTTTTTATAGAATTATAATACTATATAACATACCGTGCGATCGTTTAAATCCTGGGTCTCCAAACTATCTTCTTCGCGGGCCACAAATACAATTCCACATAATAAAGTCGGCCAAGATCCGATTAATTTTATAAAATTATGAAAAATTTAAGGACAATTGTTACAATATTTCAAAATATGACATTTACAAAAAAAATTACAAACAATCGCGGGCCGGATTCATGCAAGTCGCGGGCCGGATTTGGCCCGCGGGCCGTAGTTTGGAGACCACTGGTTTAAATTATGATTTAGAGTAAGCGGCATTTTTTGTGCTAATTGAATGATGGAATAAATTTGAGGTTATGGTAAACTACATGTTAAAAGTCAGTAGTGCCAATCTAATTTAAAATTCGAAGCCTGCTCTAAATCATGTTTTAAATGATCGCACTGTATGTAGGTATATTATTCCTTGCCTTTCTGTGCCATTACAACTACTGGTCGAGTTGAGGTGGTTCGAGGAGGGCGGATTGGTGCCGGCCGTCGAGCCGGGCGTCGTCCGCCAGCCGCCCAAGAGGGGCGCCTCTCCGGAGCTGGCTAAAGCGACGTTCGCTGGCAGTTTGAGCCTCCCTCTGAGGTCCTTGCGGCGCGCCTTCCTCGACAGGTCCAACTCACTGGCGGCCGAGCTCACGTTGGCCGCTCGCGTCCCGTAAGCCGTTGACAGGCTGTCGTGCGACGACGAGAAGTACCTCTGGTGATGATGCTGATGCTGGTTGTTGTACGGCGTCTGTTGAGGCTTAGACATTCCTAATTTACAACTTACTAAATCTGAAATTATCAAAAAAATACAAACATTACAAAACAAATAACCAAAATTAAACTGATTCATTAAGCAACATTTAGGTCAATTTACACCCCGACTGAATGCCTTGAATCATCCACTAGTAACTGAATAAATCGCGGATTAAGTCAAATGTTAGAATTTAAGAATGTTATAAATTTGTAAGATATTCTAAGACATGGCTTTTTCATCCATATGCGATCGTGTAAACAGTTTGTAAATAAAATTGTTGATTGAGTTAATCTACTTTGGTGCAAATGGCTATTAATCTTTTTAATTCGTTCATACGATTATCTACCATAATAAAAAAAAACAATCGCTACTGTTTTCTAAATGCCGAGTCATTTAGACAACAATTCAAAAATTCAAATTCTAACTAAAATAGAATTTGGTTTTCCTATTAGACAAATTGTTCGATTGGTGAACATCAGCAAAGATACTCTTTTCGGAGTTAAGAAACGTTGGAAGCAGGAAGCAGGAAAGATAATTATTTATTGAAACTGCTGCTAGGTAATTAAAACAGACCCGAATATAATTATGAGACTTGTGCTTAATTTTATTGCACAGAAGTGTACATTCATTTAACTTCCGTAATATATAACATATTACAGATCTCGTATTTGCGAGTATGCACCAATAAAGTTTTGTTAAATGAAGGATCATGTTTTGTACCCACATACACGCCGCCCACTTGTGCATACAGTCCAAGCTCAACAGCTGTTATTTCATCGGTGTGTAGTGGTGTTGTGTTGAAGTGTTGTCCCTACAGGATTGTTCCGCCGATCGTCCATCCTCATGGACTAAAACAGCTGTATAGTTATTGTGCAGTTAAAGCCGAGCCTTCCTCGAATCCCACTCCTGATATTATTTATGTCGTGCACAAACTTATCCTCAATGCCCGACAACTTGTACTCGGCAATTAATTCATACTAAATATCCACAATTCTGTTTCAGAAGGGTTTTATGTTCAAAGATACCTTGAAGCTTGCTATCGCTCGCAATCCTGAACACAGATTTTATATCAGTGATTTCCAACCTATTTTAGCCATGAAATTTGGATACCCTTATGTACACGGTGCAGCATTTTCGATGTTTTCTTTAAATAAAGTACCATTTAAATAAATGACAGACAAAAACGAATGTATAATTCAAGAGCCCTTTTTACTTCTTATTTCATGTGCCTAATCAAAATGTGTCTATCTTTAATTAATTTAGAGTTATACGTCAAAACTACAAATTTCGCAATTTTGAAAAGTAAAATTTCGAGTTTAGAGAAGCCTGATAATTTTATTTGGTCGCGTAGCGAAGCGGAGCACGCAACTAAATCTTCAGGGTTTTCTAAATTCGAAATATTACTTCATGCGCCACGCTAATAAATCACTGGTTTTAAGTGTATTTTTTGTATGACAAATAAAGGCATTTATTATTATTATTATTATTAAGTGATGTTCAAAGCATATTTTCTCACAATACTGCTTCAGTATCATATTGTGAACTTCACATGAAATCAGTGTTTAATACGCGTGGCGCATGAAGTAAAATTTCAAGTTTAGAAAAGCCTGAAAATTTGGTTTGGCCGCTCCGCTTCGCGGAGCAACCAAACCAAATTTTCAGGCTTTTCTAGACTCGACATTTTACTTCATTTTTAATCTGGGAGTAGAAAACACTCGTTTAAAGCTTTAAAATGAATTCTTGAAAAAACAACGAATATCTGAAGATTTACAGCGTGTACGCTGTAATTGGAATATGTACATCCCAATAATTACAGCGTTTTTTAAATTTGCGGGAATTCGTTGTTTCAAAGCAGTTAATTTAAAGCTTTTAACGAGTGTTTTCCACTCCCAGACTAAGCATGAAGTAAAATTTCGAGTTTAGAAAAGCCTAAGAATTTGGATTGGCCGCGTAGCGAATCGGAGCGGCCAATCCAAATTAGGCTATTCTAAACTCGAAATTTTACTTCATGCGCCACGCTTAAAAACACTGATTTACAGTGAAGTTCGAAAAACACACACATACAACAACGATTATAGGCAACCTAATATACGTTAGAGGTATTGGGAATTTGACTCACGTTTTATTCACATCTACATATTGGATTGCTAAAGCCGTATATTTTAAACATTGCGGTACTTCAGTGTTTATACGTGTGGCGCATGAAGTAAAATTTCGAGTTTAGAAAAGCCTAATTTGGATTGGCCGCTCCGCTTCGCTACGCGGCCAATCCAAATTTTCAGGCTTTTCTAAACTCGAAATTTTACCTCATGCTTAGTCTGGGAGTGGAAAACCATCGTCTAAAAATTCAAATGGAAATGTTTTTAAAAAACAAGGAATGTGGTAAAATTTACAGTGTATGCATATGTATACCTGAAGACAAATTCCCTGTATTAAAAAATCACATTTATGCACACATATTTGAAATTTTCTTGTAATAAAATGTTATGTTTAATAATGTAATTTGAAATATCTTTAACAATTAAGCTAAAATTTAAAAATGTATACAAAGACCCAGATTAGGCATGAAGTAAAATTTCGAGTTTAGAAGAGTCTGAAAATTTGGTTTGATCGCTTCGCGGAGCGACCAAACCAAATTTTCAGACTTTTCTAAACTCGAAATGTTACTTCATGCTTAATCTGGGAGTGGAAAACACTCGTTTAAAGCTTTAAAATAAATCTACAAACAAACAACGAATATCTGAAGATTTACAGCATGTACGCTGTAATTGGGATAGGTATACTTTAAAGATGAACTCCCTG